>OX328274.1:22768908-24122241 GCA_946814005.1 Chamaenerion angustifolium | reverse complement strand
ATGGCAACAACGTAACAATTGATTTTGTTTTCCACATCGCTACACCGTCTTACATGTATGTTTCTACTTATTATAAGGTTTTATCGGGGGCTTACACTCTGCCATCTATGCTTGAACGATTTAGTTACGCATTTTTACTAAATGTTGGATGGACGGAGGTACATGCTTGTATTAAATCAGCGTACACATTAAAGCTTTCATATTGCAGTTGAATATTGTGGGAACAAATAAAAAGTAGATGACCTTTTTTGTTTTGTTAGTATTTTTAAAATAACACAATATTATCCATTAAATTTGAGGATAGTCCACACAACCAGAAACTTAACACCATTGAAGGGATCATGCTCTACCAGCTACGATATAAGGGGTCTCGCTCACGAGCTTTCAAAATTAACATTAAATTAATCCTAATTTTCTTATATGACAGACCTTATAGAAAGAAAGACTTACAAATCCCCACGATGGGGTTCGAACCCACGACCATAAGAATGAACACCTTGTAATTCATCTACTAAAACTAGCACACTTGATTCACGTGTTTGTACTACATGCCCAACATTGTTAGAGTTTCGAACGTCTCAAACTGAATAAATTAAATAGGCTTGTTGCATGTTTTTGTGAATCCACATCGGAGTTCGTTAAATGTTTTTACATGATGGGTGTGTCCATCAATATTGAAGTAGTCGAAATTAAATAAATTAAAATTTCAAATGCTTTCCAACTTACTTCGTTTTGAAAATATTAATAATCACTGCCCACCCGTGAGATAAACGTGTGTACTTGAGTTTTTATACTCAACGCGTGGTGGGATTGGGCCATACACTTTACCCGTTGTGTTAGGAAGACACCTGACAGCAAGGTAACAAATGATTTTCCCTACCGCAACCGTACAATTTCTACTTATTATCAGGTTTTATCGGAGGCTTACATTGTGCCATCTAAGCGTGAATGATTTGGCTACGCATTTTTATTAAATATTAGATGGACGGAGGTACAAGTTTGTGCTGAAGTCGTGTATGCATCAAAGATGTAATAGTTCGGTAGAGTACTGTGGGAATAAATAAAAATTAGATGACCTCTTTATTTTGTTACTTTTTCGAAAATACCACAATAATAATGAGACAATTTGAGGATATATAGTCACACAACTAAAAACGTAGCACCATTTTGGTATTACAACAGAGCTACAGGAGCTTACTTACCTTTTCATACTAATTGCATGACTACAATAGACCTAATGCCCTACCAGCTACTATAGAAGTGCAAAGATCCACGACCATTAAAAATTATGAATTACATTAATGCCAAATTATGCATCAATATTGAAGTAGTCGAAATAAAATACTTTAATTTTCAAATGATTTTGCATTTACATCATTTTGAGTATATAAATAATCATCGCCCACCGTGGGGCTCCAACCCACGACCACAAGGTTAAAAGCCTTGCACTCTAACAACTGAGCTAGACGGGCTTACTTCAGTGTTTATACTGAACGAGGTTAGGCGCAGAGGCTTCCACTTTACCGCTTATGTTAGGAGAACACATGGCAACAACGTAACAATTGATTTTGTTTTCCACATCGCTACACCGTCTTACATGTATGTTTCTACTTATTATAAGGTTTTATCGGGGGCTTACACTCTGCCATCTATGCTTGAACGATTTAGTTACGCATTTTTACTAAATGTTGGATGGACGGAGGTACATGCTTGTATTAAATCAGCGTACACATTAAAGCTTTCATATTGCAGTTGAATATTGTGGGAACAAATAAAAAGTAGATGACCTTTTTTGTTTTGTTAGTATTTTTAAAATAACACAATATTATCCATTAAATTTGAGGATAGTCCACACAACCAGAAACTTAACACCATTGAAGGGATCATGCTCTACCAGCTACGATATAAGGGGTCTCGCTCACGAGCTTTCAAAATTAACATTAAATTAATCCTAATTTTCTTATATGACAGACCTTATAGAAAGAAAGACTTACAAATCCCCACGATGGGGTTCGAACCCACGACCATAAGAATGAACACCTTGTAATTCATCTACTAAAACTAGCACACTTGATTCACGTGTTTGTACTACATGCCCAACATTGTTAGAGTTTCGAACGTCTCAAACTGAATAAATTAAATAGGCTTGTTGCATGTTTTTGTGAATCCACATCGGAGTTCGTTAAATGTTTTTACATGATGGGTGTGTCCATCAATATTGAAGTAGTCGAAATTAAATAAATTAAAATTTCAAATGCTTTCCAACTTACTTCGTTTTGAAAATATTAATAATCACTGCCCACCCGTGAGATAAACGTGTGTACTTGAGTTTTTATACTCAACGCGTGGTGGGATTGGGCCATACACTTTACCCGTTGTGTTAGGAAGACACCTGACAGCAAGGTAACAAATGATTTTCCCTACCGCAACCGTACAATTTCTACTTATTATCAGGTTTTATCGGAGGCTTACATTGTGCCATCTAAGCGTGAATGATTTGGCTACGCATTTTTATTAAATATTAGATGGACGGAGGTACAAGTTTGTGCTGAAGTCGTGTATGCATCAAAGTTGTAATAGTTCGGTAGAGTACTGTGGGAATAAAAAAAATTAGATGACCTCTTTATTTTGTTACTTTTTCGAAAATACCACAATAATAATGAGACAATTTGAGGATATATAGTCACACAACTAAAAACGTAGCACCATTTTGGTATTACAACAGAACTACAGGAGCTTACTAACCTTTTCATACTAATTGCATGACTACAATAGACCTAATGCCCTACCAGCTACTATAGAAGTGCAAAGATCCACGACCATTAAAAATTATGAATTACATTAATGCCAAATTATGCATCAATATTGAAGTAGTCGAAATAAAATACTTTAATTTTCAAATGATTTTGCATTTACATCATTTTGAGTATATAAATAATCATCGCCCACCGTGGGGCTCCAACCCACGACCACAAGGTTAAAAGCCTTGCACTCTAACAACTGAGCTAGACGGGCTTACTTCAGTGTTTATACTGAACGAGGTTAGGCGCAGAGTCTTCCGCTTTACCGCTTATGTTAGGAGAACACATGGCAACAACGTAACAATTGATTTTGTTTTCCACATCGCTACACCGTCTTACATGTATGTTTCTACTTATTATAAGGTTTTATCGGGGACTTACACTCTGCCATCTATGCTTGAACGATTTAGTTACGCATTTTTACTAAATGTTGGATGGACGGAGGTACATGCTTGTATTAAATCAGCGTACACATTAAAGCTTTCATATTGCAGTTGAATATTGTGGGAACAAATAAAAAGTAGATGACCTTTTTTGTTTTGTTAGTATTTTTAAAATAACACAATATTATCCATTAAATTTGAGGATAGTCCACACAACCAGAAACTTAACACCATTGAAGGGATCATGCTCTACCAGCTACGATATAAGGGGTCTCGCTCACGAGCTTTCAAAATTAACATTAAATTAATCCTAATTTTCTTATATGACAGACCTTATAGAAAGAAAGACTTACAAATCCCCACGATGGGGTTCGAACCCACGACCATAAGAATGAACACCTTGTAATTCATCTACTAAAACTAGCACACTTGATTCACGTGTTTGTACTACATGCCCTGTTAGGATATAAGTGTGTCTAACACTTATGTTTAGGATCAATATGTAAATATTGTTGCTTGAGGCCCAAGCATCAATTAGTTTAGTATTAGGGACTTAGTTGCAATTCTCGGACAGTACTGTTTTGTCTGTTCTCGCCTTCGTTACCTTATATCTGCTGCACTGTTGAACAATTCCAATAATCAAGTTATCATCTTTGATTCAGAGAGCTTTCTTCATCTTCTTCCTCGCCTTACCTTTCTTCTTCTCAAACCCTAAATCCAAACATGGTATCAGAGCTCGATCGAGCCTGAAATCTTCTCTTTTCAACCTTCCTTCTTGATTCATGGAAGAATCTAGCCCTGCCTTCGCCAACAAGAAAGTAGCTCAGCTACTTGGTGAGGAGAATTTCCAGCAATGGAAACAGCAGGTTCTACTATCTGTAAGAGGGTATAACCTGGAAAGCCATCTCCATGGAGCTAACGTACCTCAGTTTCTGGAAGATGAAACTCGGGCTGCTGTCCCAAATCCTGCATACACGAAGTTCCTCCAGCAGGACAGCTCCCTCGCGTCTTGGCTTCTTGCCTCTGTCTCCTCTCAGGTCAGTAGGGGTCTTATAGGGTGTATGTCAGCTGCTGCCATTTGGCAAAAGCTTCATAGAGATTTTTCATCTTCGTCCACCACCAGAATCATGCATTTATATGATAGACTTAAGGTTAGGAAGCATGTTCATCAACCTATGAGAGACTACCTCACTGAAATACAAACCACATGTGATAGTTTAGCTAGTTGTGGTCACCCTATAGAAGAGATGCAACAAATCTCGATTATTTTGAATGGGGTAAAGGGTCAATATGATAATGTCATTGCTGTCATTCATGCTAGCCAAAATCCTTACACTATCGCTTCTGTGAGTTCTGTGTTATTAGATGCTGAGTCTAGGCAGTCTGACCTCTTATTTGATGCTAGTGCTAGTGTCAACATAGCTTCTGCTAAGGTTCCCAATCCCAGTAAGCCCCCTGTGTCATATGCTGAAAACAACTCTGGTAGTATGTCTGGTCTCCTCCCCTCACCCCAACCCACAAACCAAAATGCTCAGTCATTTTCCTATGGTCCCCCACCATTTGGTAATCAACAATCTGGGAGGGGTAGGGGGCGTGGTAGGGGCTTTGGAAATAGCAGACTCCAATGCCAGCTGTGTGGAAAATTTGGGCATTTGGTGCACAGATGTTTCCACAGGTTTAATGTACAATTTACTGGTGTGACTGATCCTCAGTCCAACTCTCCTACACCTTCAGCAAACCTCGCTGCTTATGACACTGAGCCTGACCCTTACCAACATCAACAACTGAACCAACCCTACCCTCCACCTCAGCTGCACAAAGTTCAGAATCAATCTCAACCACCTCAGACCACAACCATCCATCCTCCCAACACCCAAACACACTCTGTCTTGCAGTACTCACCCTATCCATCACCCTTACCACCTATCTACCCCTACATGATGGCCCCCCCATGTTACCCACCTCAGCCATATCAAGGCTTTCCAAATCCTCAGCCTCAACTGAACCCCATCCCTACTCAATCAGCATCACCTCAACCCCCTCAAGCCAATCACCTGTTATCCAGCAGCCATAACCCAGCCACCTCTGACGGCAGCTGGTTCCCAGATTCAGGAGCCACGAACCACCTGACGAATGCTCAGCCTTTCCAGAACATGACTTCTCCTTATTCTGGCCCAGGTAAGGTCTTAGTAGGAAATGGCTCTACTCTTGATATTTCTGCTATTGGTTCTTCTACTTTACCCTCCACTGGAAAACCATTACTCTTAAATAACTTACTTTACACTCCTGCTGTCACTAAAAACCTGCTTTCTGTATCTCAGTTTTCAAAGGATAATCAGGTTTATTTTGAATTCCACCCATCGCATTGCCTGATCAAGGATTCACTCTCCAACAAGGTGCTGCTCAAGGGTTATGAGTCTGGGGGTCTTTATCGTTTAGACTTCTCTAGTTTTAGGTCTAAGTCTAATAATTTAGTCGAGTCTGCTACTGTTAGTCCAGATCAGTGTTTGAACCTTTCTACTGAATTTCAGTCTTTTTGTAATAATGCAGTCTTATCTGCTCAAAACTCTGCCTTTCCGGTTATTAATAATGACAATTCTGCTGCATGTGATGTTTATCATGGTACCTCTGTTTCTTTTCCTGCTTATAATAATGATGTCTCTGATGATTCTTCTGCTGTCACATGTTTTAATAGTGCATCCTCTAATGCATTACCTGATTTTGAAATAAGCTGCTTTCTCAGCTCTTTGAAAACAACTGATCCTTCTCACCTATGGCACATGAGGTTAGGCCACCCATCTAGGAATATTCTTGTTAACTTCTTGAGATTACAAAATCTGCCCACTAAACACATATCCTCTGAGTGTACTGCTTGTGCAGTGGGTAAGAGTAAGACCCTCCCTTATCAACCTTCAGAAACTGTCTACTCTCGTCCACTCGAAATGGTTCAGGTAGATCTCTGGGGTCCTGCCCCTTTCTCCTCTAGTAACTGCAATTACTATCTTAGTATTGTTGATGTCTTTTCTAGATTTACTTGGATTTACTTTCTGAACCGTAAGTCTGATGCTACTAAAGCCTTCTGTGAGTTTCATCTCTTAGCAGAAAAGCAGCTTGGCATGAAGCTCAAGGCTGTGCAATCTGATGGAGGAGGTGAGTTCCACTTTCTTACTACATACTTAGCTCAGTATGGTATAGTTCATAGGATCACCTGCCCATATTCAAGCCAACAAAATGGCATGGTGGAGCGTAAGCACCGCCATATTGTTGAATTAGGTCTGACACTGCTTGCACAGTCATCCGTCCCTCTTCACTACTGGACGGATGCCTTCTCCACTGCTGTTTTTCTAATTAATCGCTTGCCTTCCAAGACTCTGGAGAACTGTTCTCCTCATGAGCTTATTTTCAATACCAAGCCTGACTACTCCTTTCTGAGAGTCTTTGGCTGCTTATGCTTTCCCCACCTGAGACCTTACAGGTCTCACAAGCTGTCCTTTAGATCAGAACCTTGTGTATTCATTGGGTTCTGTTCTGACCACCATGGCTATAAGTGTCTCTCTTCATCTGGAAGAGTTTATGTGTCACGAAATGTTGTCTTTCATGAAACAACATTTCCTTTCTGTGACACCACAGGACCTTTCTATGCTTCAAACACACCAAAAGCCTCCACTCCTTCCAAACCATTTTTCATACCCTGTGACCCATTCTTCCAAAAACCCACCTCTGTTCCCTCTACTATCACTCATTCCTCGGGACCTCCTGTGCATGCCCACACGTCGGGGGAGTCTAGCTTACCCTCCACCACACCCTCCCAAAACTTTACCTCTACTCAGCCTCCCTCTGCACCTGTTCCTACTCCTGACCTTAGCTCCCCTACGGAGGTCTGTAGATATGTCCCTTCTGGTTCTACCCTTGTTCCCATTTCTGACCCGTTTTCCTCTACGCCACCACCACCAGCTCACTCTGATCAGTCCTTCCCCACCTCCCCACAAGCCCATCCACCCTCATCCTCTCGGCCCTCTCGCCCCAAATCTTCCATCAATATACATCCTATGCAGACCAGGTCTAAATCTTCCCTTCATGAGATGTCCACTTCACTTGCCCTATCCACAGACCTAACTAACTCTGAGCCTCGTAGCATTCACGAAGCTCTTCAGTCACCTCATTGGTTTAAGGCTGTGCAGGAAGAGCTTACAGCTCTTACTGCCAACAACACCTGGACTCTTGTTTCCCTACCTACAGGTCGTATACCTATAGGTTGTAAATGGATCTTTAAAATCAAAAGAAATGCAGATGGGGCTGTTGTCAGATACAAGGCCCGTCTTGTTGCCAAAGGTTTTTCCCAAAAACCAGGCTTTGATTTTCAGGAAACCTTCAGTCCTGTCATTAAATCTGCCACTGTTCGCATTGTTCTGTCCTTAGCTCTCACTCATAAATGGTGTATCAGACAGGTGGATATTAACAATGCTTTTCTTCATGGTGACCTCCAAGAGGAGGTCTACATGACACAGCCTCCTGGTTTTGAGGTTCACTCTAATACTCCTAACCTGGTTTGCAAACTTCAAAAAGCTTTATATGGTCTTAAACAGGCTCCCAGAGCCTGGTTTGAAAAACTGAAGTTTTTTCTCCTGAACTCCCTTGGTTTTCATGTTTCAACCTCAGATAGTTGCCTCTTTATCAAATCTGCCTCTGATTCTTTCGTGTTACTTCTTGTTTATGTGGATGACATTGTTATAACTGGCACTTCTGTTAATCTTGTTTCTAAAATTGTTGACTCTATAAATGCTCAGTTTCAGCTGAAAGATCTGGGAAACCTGAACTACTTCCTTGGCATGGAAGTAGTTTCAGGTGATGACTTTATTCTGTTAAATCAGAAAAAGTACATTCAGGAACTCCTGGATAAGGTAGGTCTGAAAGATGAATCTGAATTTCCCACTCCAATGACAGGTACTTGTTTGTCTAAGTCAGGTATGTCTTCCTGTTCTGATCTCTTTCATGATGAAACTCTATATAGGAGCACAATAGGTGCTCTACAACATGTCTGTGTCACTCGACCAGACATTCACTTTTCAGTGAACAAACTGAGTCAGTTTATGCAGGCACCAAATAACAGCAACTGGAAGGCTGTTATTCATGTGCTGAGATACCTCAAAGGCACTCTCAATCATGGTCTGTTGTTCAGACCAACACCCTCGCCTGTCACAGACATCACTCTTACCTCCTTCTCTGATGCTGACTGGGGTGGTGATCAAACTGATCGCCGCTCCATCTCAGGGCATTATCTTCTCCTGAATGGTAATCCCATAATATGGAGCTCTAAGAAACAGACAGTAGTCTCTAGGTCGAGTGCAGAGGCTGAATTTAGGGCCATTGCCAATGCCATGTGTGAGATCATGTGGGTCCAATCCCTTCTCAAGGAAATTGGACTTCACACACCCACTGCACCTGTCATCTGGACAGACAACACAAGTGCTGTAGCTTTGTCTGAGAACCCCATCCATCACTCCAAGATGAAACATGTAGAGATTGATCTCTTCTTCATCAGAGAGAAAGTTCAAAATGGGGATGTCTTAGTCAACTTTATTCCAGCTTCAGAACAGACAGCTGATATCTTGACCAAGCCTCTGACAGAAAAAAATTTCATTCCCTGCAGGAAAAAGCTTGGAGTCTTCTCACTGGAGGAACTGGAGGATCGTGGTGTCTCCCCATTCCTTCAGCTTGGTTCCACTGCTCAATGAACTTCCCACACAGTCTGTACGTTTATTCTTTCTCTGTTTACTTAGTAACTTGCCTTGTTCTATGAGCTTTTGGACAGCCATATGTTTTGTTATCTGAGTTTTCCTGTTGACTGCACCTTTGTAATTTTTTGAACCTCTGTCTGTCCTTATGCATGATTGATCAACTCTATCTTGTTTCAATTAAGTGCTTGTAATCTTGGTATGTTCTCGTCTGATTTCCATGTCTAGCATATACCTGAGTATCGCCTGTCATGTGTGCATTTCTCTCTTCTCTGATCATAAGCCTTGCCTTTGTGCATCATTGAATATATCTCTGAAAAAAAAAATAACTGCTGCATTAACCATGGCATAGGGTATGGCTTGAGTCCAAAAACAGAGTGAAATCAAATATTAAATGACAAAGTCATACTGAGTTTTTCACTCTTGAGGATGAAAAGATCAAGGCTCAAACCTTGCAGTCATACTGGTAAGATAGGAGCTCAAACTCCTCTGTCATGTTATGAATATCTCAATTTTCAAGACATTCCAAATGAATGAATAAAGCAGCAGTTAAAATGATTATATTAGTATGTCTGATGCACTTTGGCAACAGTTTACTGATCTGGAATAGAGAGAATCATGCATATGATTGTGAATACTTGGTACTGCTTTTCGTGTTTTTCAGACTTGTTCATGATCTTAGATTACAGACATTAATCGCCCTATGATCAGAGTTCTGATTACCCATACTAAAGACAGCACAGATGCTAAATCAATTGCATAGTGCATCTCAGCTAGGAGAACTCAGCTATACTACGTATTCTGCTCAGATGTGTCAATAAGGAACAGGAAAGTACTTCGTTCCAGAGAATGGATTTACTGCAGACTGTCAAATTTTAGGATATATTTTGAAGATTTGGCGACCACGAGTACAGTTGGCGACCACAATGACAAGATTAAGTTCATTTGGCGACCAAATGTTCATTTGGCGACTACAATAACAATATCAAGGTCAGTTGGCGACCACGAGTGCTTTTGGCGACCAAAGATCAAGTTTCAAAGACAAGATCAAGCATAGGGAATGTTAGGATATAAGTGTGTCTAACACTTATGTTTAGGATCAATATGTAAATATTGTTGCTTGAGGCCCAAGCATCAATTAGTTTAGTATTAGGGACTTAGTTGCAATTCTCGGACAGTACTGTTTTGTCTGTTCTCGCCTTCGTTACCTTATATCTGCTGCACTGTTGAACAATTCCAATAATCAAGTTATCATCTTTGATTCAGAGAGCTTTCTTCATCTTCTTCCTCGCCTTACCTTTCTTCTTCTCAAACCCTAAATCCAAACATGCCCAACATTGTTAGAGTTTCGAACGTCTCAAACTGAATAAATTAAATAGGCTTGTTGCATGTTTTTGTGAATCCACATCGGAGTTCGTTAAATGTTTTTACATGATGGGTGTGTCCATCAATATTGAAGTAGTCGAAATTAAATAAATTAAAATTTCAAATGCTTTCCAACTTACTTCATTTTGAAAATATTAATAATCACTGCCCACCCGTGAGATAAACGTGTGTACTTGAGTTTTTATACTCAACGGGTGGTGGGATTGGGCCATACACTTTACCCGTTATGTTAGGAAGACACCTGACAGCAAGGTAACAAATGATTTTCCCTACCGCAACCGTACAATTTCTACTTATTATCAGGTTTTATCGGAGGCTTACATTGTGCCATCTAAGCGTGAATGATTTGGCTACGCATTTTTATTAAATATTAGATGGACGGAGGTACAAGTTTGTGCTGAAGTCGTGTATGCATCAAAGTTGTAATAGTTCGGTAGAGTACTGTGGGAATAAAAAAAATTAGATGACCTCTTTATTTTGTTAATGTTTCGAAAATACCACAATAATAATGAGACAATTTGAGGATATATAGTCACACAACTAAAAACGTAGCACCATTTTGGTATTACAACAGAGCTACAGGAGCTTACTTACCTTTTCATACTAATTGCATGACTACAATAGACCTAATGCCCTACCAGCTACTATAGAAGTGCAAAGATCCACGACCATTAAAAATTATGAATTACATTAATGCCAAATTATGCATCAATATTGAAGTAGTCAAAATAAAATACTTTAATTTTCAAATGATTTTGCATTTACATCATTTTGAGTATATAAATAATCATCGCCTACCGTGGGGCTCCAACCCACGACCACAAGGTTAAGAGCCTTGCGCTCTAACAACTGAGCTAGAAGGGCTTACTTCAGTGTTTATACTGAACGAGGTTAGGCGCAGAGGCTTCCACTTTACCGCTTATGTTAGGAGAACACATGGCAACAACGTAACAATTGATTTTGTTTTCCACATCGCTACACCGTCTTACATGTATGTTTCTACTTATTATAAGGTTTTATCGGGGGCTTACACTCTGCCATCTATGCTTGAACGATTTAGTTACGCATTTTTACTAAATGTTGGATGGACGGAGGTACATGCTTGTATTAAATCAGCGTACACATTAAAGCTTTCATATTGCAGTTGAATATTGTGGGAACAAATAAAAAGTAGATGACCTTTTTTGTTTTGTTAGTATTTTTAAAATAACACAATATTATCCATTAAATTTGAGGATAGTCCACACAACCAGAAACTTAACACCATTGAAGGGATCATGCTCTACCAGCTACGATATAAGGGGTCTCGCTCACGAGCTTTCAAAATTAACATTAAATTAATCCTAATTTTCTTATATGACAGACCTTATAGAAAGAAAGACTTACAAATCCCCACGATGGGGTTCGAACCCACGACCATAAGAATGAACACCTTGTAATTCATCTACTAAAACTAGCACACTTGATTCACGTGTTTGTACTACATGCCCAACATTGTTAGAGTTTCGAACGTCTCAAACTGAATAAATTAAATAGGCTTGTTGCATGTTTTTGTGAATCCACATCGGAGTTCGTTAAATGTTTTTACATGATGGGTGTGTCCATCAATATTGAAGTAGTCGAAATTAAATAAATTAAAATTTCAAATGCTTTCCAACTTACTTCATTTTGAAAATATTAATAATCACTGCCCACCCGTGAGATAAACGTGTGTACTTGAGTTTTTATACTCAACGCGTGGTGGGATTGGGCCATACACTTTACCCGTTATGTTAGGAAGACACCTGACAGCAAGGTAACAAATGATTTTCCCTACCGCAACCGTACAATTTCTACTTATTATCAGGTTTTATCGGAGGCTTACATTGTGCCATCTAAGCGTGAATGATTTGGCTACGCATTTTTATTAAATATTAGATGGACGGAGGTACAAGTTTGTGCTGAAGTCGTGTATGCATCAAAGTTGTAATAGTTCGGTAGAGTACTGTGGGAATAAAAAAAATTAGATGACCTCTTTATTTTGTTAATGTTTCGAAAATACCACAATAATAATGAGACAATTTGAGGATATATAGTCACACAACTAAAAACGTAGCACCATTTTGGTATTACAACAGAGCTACAGGAGCTTACTTACCTTTTCATACTAATTGCATGACTACAATAGACCTAATGCCCTACCAGCTACTATAGAAGTGCAAAGATCCACGACCATTAAAAATTATGAATTACATTAATGCCAAATTATGCATCAATATTGAAGTAGTCAAAATAAAATACTTTAATTTTCAAATGATTTTGCATTTACATCATTTTGAGTATATAAATAATCATCGCCCACCGTGGGGCTCCAACCCACGACCACAAGGTTAAGAGCCTTGCGCTCTAACAACTGAGCTAGAAGGGCTTACTTCAGTGTTTATACTGAACGAGGTTAGGCGCAGAGGCTTCCACTTTACCGCTTATGTTAGGAGAACACATGGCAACAACGTAACAATTGATTTTGTTTTCCACATCGCTACACCGTCTTACATGTATGTTTCTACTTATTATAAGGTTTTATCGGGGGCTTACACTCTGCCATCTATGCTTGAACGATTTAGTTACGCATTTTTACTAAATGTTGGATGGACGGAGGTACATGCTTGTATTAAATCAGCGTACACATTAAAGCTTTCATATTGCAGTTGAATATTGTGGGAACAAATAAAAAGTAGATGACCTTTTTTGTTTTGTTAGTATTTTTAAAATAACACAATATTATCCATTAAATTTGAGGATAGTCCACACAACCAAAAACTTAACACCATTGAAGGGATCATGCTCTACCAGCTACGATATAAGGGGTCTCGCTCACGAGCTTTCAAAATTAACATTAAATTAATCCTAATTTTCTTATATGACAGACCTTATAGAAAGAAAGACTTACAAATCCCCACGATGGGGTTCGAACCCACGACCATAAGAATGAACACCTTGTAATTCATCTACTAAAACTAGCACACTTGATTCACGTGTTTGTACTACATGCCCAACATTGTTAGAGTTTCGAACGTCTCAAACTGAATAAATTAAATAGGCTTGTTGCATGTTTTTGTGAATCCACATCGGAGTTCGTTAAATGTTTTTACATGATGGGTGTGTCCATCAATATTGAAGTAGTCGAAATTAAATAAATTAAAATTTCAAATGCTTTCCAACTTACTTCATTTTGAAAATATTAATAATCACTGCCCACCCGTGAGATAAACGTGTGTACTTGAGTTTTTATACTCAACGCGTGGTGGGATTGGGCCATACACTTTACCCGTTGTGTTAGGAAGACACCTGACAGCAAGGTAACAAATGATTTTCCCTACCGCAACCGTACAATTTCTACTTATTATCAGGTTTTATCGGAGGCTTACATTGTGCCATCTAAGCGTGAATGATTTGGCTACGCATTTTTATTAAATATTAGATGGACGGAGGTACAAGTTTGTGCTGAAGTCGTGTATGCATCAAAGTTGTAATAGTTCGGTAGAGTACTGTGGGAATAAAAAAAATTAGATGACCTCTTTATTTTGTTACTTTTTCGAAAATACCACAATAATAATGAGACAATTTGAGGATATATAGTCACACAACTAAAAACCTAGCACTATTTTGGTATTACAACAGAGCTACAGGAGCTTACTTACCTTTTCATACTAATTGCATGACTACAATAGACCTAATGCCCTACCAGCTACTATAGAAGTGCAAAGATCCACGACCATTAAAAATTATGAATTACATTAATGCCAAATTATGCATCAATATTGAAGTAGTCAAAATAAAATACTTTAATTTTCAAATGATTTTGCATTTACATCATTTTGAGTATATAAATAATCATCGCCCACCGTGGGGCTCCAACCCACGACCACAAGGTTAAAAGCCTTGCACTCTAACAACTGAGCTAGACGGGCTTACTTCAGTGTTTATACTGAACGAGGTTAGGCGCAGAGGCTTCCGCTTTACCGCTTATGTTTGGAGAACACATGGCAACAACGTAACAATTGATTTTGTTTTCCACATCGCTACACCGTCTTACATGTATGTTTCTACTTATTATAAGGTTTTATCGGGGACTTACACTCTGCCATCTATGCTTGAACGATTTAGTTACGCATTTTTACTAAATGTTGGATGGACGGAGGTACATGCTTGTATTAAATCAGCGTACACATTAAAGCTTTCATATTGCAGTTGAATATTGTGGGAACAAATAAAAAGTAGATGACCTTTTTTGTTTTGTTAGTATTTTTAAAATAACACAATATTATCCATTAAATTTGAGGATAGTCCACACAACCAGAAACTTAACACCATTGAAGGGATCATGCTCTACCAGCTACGATATAAGGGGTCTCGCTCACGAGCTTTCAAAATTAACATTAAATTAATCCTAATTTTCTTATATGACAGACCTTATAGAAAGAAAGACTTACAAATCCCCACGATGGGGTTCGAACCCACGACCATAAGAATGAACACCTTGTAATTCATCTACTAAAACTAGCACACTTGATTCACGTGTTTGTACTACATGGCCAACATTGTTAGAGTTTCGAACGTCTCAAACTGAATAAATTAAATAGGCTTGTTGCATGTTTTTGTGAATCCACATCGGAGTTCGTTAAATGTTTTTACATGATGGGTGTCTCCATCAATATTGAAGTAGTCGAAATTAAATAAATTAAAATTTCAAATGCTTTCCAACTTACTTCATTTTGAAAATATTAATAATCACTGCCCACCCGTGAGATAAACGTGTGTACTTGAGTTTTTATACTCAACGCGTGGTGGGATTGGGCCATACACTTTACCCGTTATGTTAGGAAGACACCTGACAGCAAGGTAACAAATGATTTTCCCTACCGCAACCGTACAATTTCTACTTATTATCAGGTTTTATCGGAGGCTTACATTGTGCCATCTAAGCGTGAATGATTTGGCTACGCATTTTTATTAAATATTAGATGGACGGAGGTACAAGTTTGTGCTGAAGTCGTGTATGCATCAAAGTTGTAATAGTTCGGTAGAGTACTGTGGGAATAAAAAAAATTAGATGACCTCTTTATTTTGTTACTTTTTCGAAAATACCACAATAATAATGAGACAATTTGAGGATATATAGTCACACAACTAAAAACATAGCACCATTTTGGTATTACAACAGAGCTACAGGAGCTTACTTACCTTTTCATACTAATTGCATGACTACAATAGACCTAATGCCCTACCAGCTACTATAGAAAAATTAGATGACCTCTTTATTTTGTTACTTTTTCGAAAATACCACAATAATAATGAGACAATTTGAGGATATATAGTCACACACCTAAAAACATAGCACCATTTTGGTATTACAACAGAGCTACAGGAGCTTACTTACCTTTTCATACTAATTGCATGACTACAATAGACCTAATGCCCTACCAGCTACTATTAAAGTGCAAAGATCCACGGCCATTAAAAATTATGAATTACATTAATGCCAAATTATGCATCAATATTGAAGTAGTCGAAATAAAATACTTTAATTTTCAAATGATTTTGCATTTACATCATTTTGAGTATATAAATAATCATCGCCCACCGTGGGGATCCAACCCACGACCACAAGGTTAAAAGCCTTGCGCTCTAACAACTGAGCTAGACGGGCTTACTTCAGTGTTTATACTGAACGAGGTTAGGCGCAGAGGCTTCCGCTTTACCGCTTATGTTAGGAGAACACATGGCAACAACGTAACAATTGATTTTGTTTTCCACATCGCTACACCGTCTTACATGTATGTTTCTACTTATTATAAGGTTTTATCGGGGACTTACACTCTGCCATCTATGCTTGAACGATTTAGTTACGCATTTTTACTAAATGTTGGATGGACGGAGGTACATGCTTGTATTAAATCAGCGTACACATTAAAGCTTTCATATTGCAGTTGAATATTGTGGGAACAAATAAAAAGTAGATGACCTTTTTTGTTTTGTTAGTATTTTTAAAATAACACAATATTATCCATTAAATTTGAGGATAGTCCACACAACCAGAAACTTAACACCATTGAAGGGATCATGCTCTACCAGCTACGATATAAGGGGTCTCGCTCACGAGCTTTCAAAATTAACATTAAATTAATCTTAATTTTCTTATATGACAGACCTTATAGAAAGAAAGACTTACAAATCCCCACGATGGGGTTCGAACCCACGACCATAAGAATGAACACCTTGTAATTCATCTACTAAAACTAGCACACTTGATTCACGTGTTTGTACTACATGGCCAACATTGTTAGAGTTTCGAACGTCTCAAACTGAATAAATTAAATAGGCTTGTTGCATGTTTTTGTGAATCCACATCGGAGTTCGTTAAATGTTTTTACATGATGGGTGTCTCCATCAATATTGAAGTAGTCGAAATTAAATAAATTAAAATTTCAAATGCTTTCCAACTTACTTCATTTTGAAAATATTAATAATCACTGCCCACCCGTGAGATAAACGTGTGTACTTGAGTTTTTATACTCAACGCGTGGTGGGATTGGGCCATACACTTTACCCGTTATGTTAGGAAGACACCTGACAGCAAGGTAACAAATGATTTTCCCTACCGCAACCGTACAATTTCTACTTATTATCAGGTTTTATCGGAGGCTTACATTGTGCCATCTAAGCGTGAATGATTTGGCTACGCATTTTTATTAAATATTAGATGGACGGAGGTACAAGTTTGTGCTGAAGTCGTGTATGCATCAAAGTTGTAATAGTTCGGTAGAGTACTGTGGGAATAAAAAAAATTAGATGACCTCTTTATTTTGTTACTTTTTCGAAAATACCACTATAATAATGAGACAATTTGAGGATATATAGTCACACAACTAAAAACATAGCACCATTTTGGTATTACAACAGAGCTACAGGAGCTTACTTACCTTTTCATACTAATTGCATGACTACAATAGACCTAATGCCCTACCAGCTACTATACAAAAATTAGATGACCTCTTTATTTTGTTACTTTTTCGAAAATACCACAATAATAATGAGACAATTTGAGGATATATAGTCACACACCTAAAAACATAGCACCATTTTGGTATTACAACAGAGCTACAGGAGCTTACTTACCTTTTCATACTAATTGCATGACTACAATAGACCTAATGCCCTACCAGCTACTATTAAAGTGCAAAGATCCACGACCATTAAAAATTATGAATTACATTAATGCCAAATTATGCATCAATATTGAAGTAGTCGAAATAAAATACTTTAATTTTCAAATGATTTTGCATTTACATCATTTTGAGTATATAAATAATCATCGCCCACCGTGGGGATCCAACCCACGACCACAAGGTTAAAAGCCTTGCGCTCTAACAACTGAGCTAGACGGGCTTACTTCAGTGTTTATACTGAACGAGGTTAGGCGCAGAGGCTTCCGCTTTACCGCTTATGTTAGGAGAACACATGGCAACAACGTAACAATTGATTTTGTTTTCCACATCGCTACACCGTCTTACATGTATGTTTCTACTTATTATAAGGTTTTATCGGGGACTTGCACTCTGCCATCTATGCTTGAACGATTTAGTTACGCATTTTTACTAAATGTTGGATGGACGGAGGTACATGCTTGTATTAAATCAGCGTACACATTAAAGCTTTCATATTGCAGTTGAATATTGTGGGAACAAATAAAAAGTAGATGACCTTTTTTGTTTTGTTAGTATTTTTAAAATAACACAATATTATCCATTAAATTTGAGGATAGTCCACACAACCAGAAACTTAACACCATTGAAGGGATCATGCTCTACCAGCTACGATATAAGGGGTCTCGCTCACGAGCTTTCAAAATTAACATTAAATTAATCCTAATTTTCTTATATGACAGACCTTATAGAAAGAAAGACTTACAAATCCCCACGATGGGGTTCGAACCCACGACCATAAGAATGAACACCTTGTAATTCATCTACTAAAACTAGCACACTTGATTCACGTGTTTGTACTACATGCCCAACATTGTTAGAGTTTCGAACGTCTCAAACTGAATAAATTAAATAGGCTTGTTGCATGTTTTTGTGAATCCACATCGGAGTTCGTTAAATGTTTTTACATGATGGGTGTGTCCATCAATATTGAAGTAGTCGAAATTAAATAAATTAAAATTTCAAATGCTTTCCAACTTACTTCAATTTGAAAATATTAATAATCACTGCCCACCCGTGAGATAAACGTGTGTACTTGAGTTTTTATACTCAACGCGTGGTGGGATTGGGCCATACACTTTACCCGTTGTGTTAGGAAGACACCTGACAGCAAGGTAACAAATGATTTTCCCTACCGCAACCGTACAATTTCTACTTATTATCAGGTTTTATCGGAGGCTTACATTGTGCCATCTAAGCGTGAATGATTTGGCTACGCATTTTTATTAAATATTAGATGGACGGAGGTACAAGTTTGTGCTGAAGTCGTGTATGCATCAAAGTTGTAATAGTTCGGTAGAGTACTGTGGGAATAAAAAAAATTAGATGACCTCTTTATTTTGTTACTTTTTCGAAAATACCACAATAATAATGAGACAATTTGAGGATATATAGTCACACAACTAAAAACATAGCACCATTTTGGTATTACAACAGAGCTACAGGAGCTTACTTACCTTTTCATACTAATTGCATGACTACAATAGACCTAATGCCCTACCAGCTACTATAGAAAAATTAGATGACCTCTTTATTTTGTTACTTTTTCGAAAATACCACAATAATAATGAGACAATTTGAGGATATATAGTCACACACCTAAAAACATAGCACCATTTTGGTATTACAACAGAGCTACAGGAGCTTACTTACCTTTTCATACTAATTGCATGACTACAATAGACCTAATGCCCTACCAGCTACTATTAAAGTGCAAAGATCCACGACCATTAAAAATTATGAATTACATTAATGCCAAATTATGCATCAATATTGAAGTAGTCGAAATAAAATACTTTAATTTTCAAATGATTTTGCATTTACATCATTTTGAGTATATAAATAATCATCGCCCACCGTGGGGATCCAACCCACGACCACAAGGTTAAGAGCCTTGCGCTCTAACAACTGAGCTAGAAGGGCTTACTTCAGTGTTTATACTGAACGAGGTTAGGCGCAGAGGCTTCCACTTTACCGCTTATGTTAGGAGAACACATGGCAACAACGTAACAATTGATTTTGTTTTCCACATCGCTACACCGTCTTACATGTATGTTTCTACTTATTATAAGGTTTTATCGGGGGCTTACACTCTGCCATCTATGCTTGAACGATTTAGTTACGCATTTTTACTAAATGTTGGATGGACGGAGGTACATGCTTGTATTAAATCAGCGTACACATTAAAGCTTTCATATTGCAGTTGAATATTGTGGGAACAAATAAAAAGTAGATGACCTTTTTTGTTTTGTTAGTATTTTTAAAATAACACAATATTATCCATTAAATTTGAGGATAGTCCACACAACCAGAAACTTAACACCATTGAAGGGATCATGCTCTACCAGCTACGATATAAGGGGTCTCGCTCACGAGCTTTCAAAATTAACATTAAATTAATCCTAATTTTCTTATATGACAGACCTTATAGAAAGAAAGACTTACAAATCCCCACGATGGGGTTCGAACCCACGACCATAAGAATGAACACCTTGTAATTCATCTACTAAAACTAGCACACTTGATTCACGTGTTTGTACTACATGCCCAACATTGTTAGAGTTTCGAACGTCTCAAACTGAATAAATTAAATAGGCTTGTTGCATGTTTTTGTGAATCCACATCGGAGTTCGTTAAATGTTTTTACATGATGGGTGTGTCCATCAATATTGAAGTAGTCGAAATTAAATAAATTAAAATTTCAAATGCTTTCCAACTTACTTCAATTTGAAAATATTAATAATCACTGCCCACCCGTGAGATAAACGTGTGTACTTGAGTTTTTATACTCAACGCGTGGTGGGATTGGGCCATACACTTTACCCGTTGTGTTAGGAAGACACCTGACAGCAAGGTAACAAATGATTTTCCCTACCGCAACCGTACAATTTCTACTTATTATCAGGTTTTATCGGAGGCTTACATTGTGCCATCTAAGCGTGAATGATTTGGCTACGCATTTTTATTAAATATTAGATGGACGGAGGTACAACTTTGTGCTGAAGTCGTGTATGCATCAAAGTTGTAATAGTTCGGTAGAGTACTGTGGGAATAAAAAAAATTAGATGACCTCTTTATTTTGTTACTTTTTCGAAAATACCACAATAATAATGAGACAATTTGAGGATATATAGTCACACAACTAAAAACATAGCACCATTTTGGTATTACAACAGAGCTACAGGAGCTTACTTACCTTTTCATACTAATTGCATGACTACAATAGACCTAATGCCCTACCAGCTACTATAGAAGTGCAAAGATCCACGACCATTAAAAATTATGAATTACATTAATGCCAAATTATGCATCAATATTGAAGTAGTCAAAATAAAATACTTTAATTTTCAAATGATTTTGCATTTACATCATTTTGAGTATATAAATAATCATCGCCCACCGTGGGGCTCCAACCCACGACCACAAGGTTAAAAGCCTTGCGCTCTAACAACTGAGCTAGACGGGCTTACTTCAGTGTTTATACTGAACGAGGTTAGGCGCAGAGGCTTCCGCTTTACCGCTTATGTTAGGAGAACACATGGCAACAACGTAACAATTGATTTTGTTTTCCACATCGCTACACCGTCTTACATGTATGTTTCTACTTATTATAAGGTTTTATCGGGGACTTACACTCTGCCATCTATGCTTGAACGATTTAGTTACGCATTTTTACTAAATGTTGGATGGACGGAGGTACATGCTTGTATTAAATCAGCGTACACATTAAAGCTTTCATATTGCAGTTGAATATTGTGGGAACAAATAAAAAGTAGATGACCTTTTTTGTTTTGTTAGTATTTTTAAAATAACACAATATTATCCATTAAATTTGAGGATAGTCCACACAACCAGAAACTTAACACCATTGAAGGGATCATGCTCTACCAGCTACGATATAAGGGGTCTCGCTCACGAGCTTTCAAAATTAACATTAAATTAATCCTAATTTTCTTATATGACAGACCTTATAGAAAGAAAGACTTACAAATCCCCACGATGGGGTTCGAACCCACGACCATAAGAATGAACACCTTGTAATTCATCTACTAAAACTAGCACACTTGATTCACGTGTTTGTACTACATGCCCAACATTGTTAGAGTTTCGAACGTCTCAAACTGAATAAATTAAATAGGCTTGTTGCATGTTTTTGTGAATCCACATCGGAGTTCGTTAAATGTTTTTACATGATGGGTGTCTCCATCAATATTGAAGTAGTCGAAATTAAATAAATTAAAATTTCAAATGCTTTCCAACTTACTTCATTTTGAAAATATTAATAATCACTGCCCACCCGTGAGATAAACGTGTGTACTTGAGTTTTTATACTCAACGCGTGGTGGGATTGGGCCATACACTTTACCCGTTACGTTAGGAAGACACCTGACAGCAAGGTAACAAATGATTTTCCCTACCGCAACCGTACAATTTCTACTTATTATCAGGTTTTATCGGAGGCTTACATTGTGCCATCTAAGCGTGAATGATTTGGCTACGCATTTTTATTAAATATTAGATGGACGGAGGTACAAGTTTGTGCTGAAGTCGTGTATGCATCAAAGTTGTAATAGTTCGGTAGAGTACTGTGGGAATAAAATAAATCAGATGACCTCTTTATTTTGTTACTTTTTCGAAAATACCACAATAATAATGAGACAATTTGAGGATATATAGTCACACAACTAAAAACATAGCACTATTTTGGTATTACAACAGAGCTACAGGAGCTTACTTACCTTTTCATACTAATTGCATGACTACAATAGACCTAATGCCCTACCAGCTACTATACAAAAATTAGATGACCTCTTTATTTTGTTACTTTTTCGAAAATACCACAATAATAATGAGACAATTTGAGGATATATAGTCACACACCTAAAAACATAGCACCATTTTGGTATTACAACAGAGCTACAGGAGCTTACTTACCTTTTCATACTAATTGCATGACTACAATAGACCTAATGCCCTACCAGCTACTATTAAAGTGCAAAGATCCACGACCATTAAAAATTATGAATTACATTAATGCCAAATTATGCATCAATATTGAAGTAGTCGAAATAAAATACTTTAATTTTCAAATGATTTTGCATTTACATCATTTTGAGTATATAAATAATCATCGCCCACCGTGGGGCTCCAACCCACGACCACAAGGTTAAAAGCCTTGAGCTCTAACAACTGAGCTAGACGGGCTTACTTCAGTGTTTATACTGAACGAGGTTAGGCGCAGAGGCTTCCGCTTTACCGCTTATGTTAGGAGAACACATGGCAACAACGTAACAATTGATTTTGTTTTCCACATCGCTACACCGTCTTACATGTATGTTTCTACTTATTATAAGGTTTTATCGGGGACTTACACTCTGCCATCTATGCTTGAACGATTTAGTTACGCATTTTTACAAAATGTTGGATGGACGGAGGTACATGCTTGTATTAAATCAGCGTACACATTAAAGCTTTCATATTGCAGTTGAATATTGTGGGAACGAATAAAAAGTAGATGACCTTTTTTGTTTTGTTAGTATTTTTAAAATAACACAATATTATCCATTAAATTTGAGGATAGTCCACACAACCAGAAACTTAACACCATTGAAGGGATCATGCTCTACCAGCTACGATATAAGGGGTCTCGCTCACGAGCTTTCAAAATTAACATTAAATTAATTCTAATTTTCTTATATGACAGACCTTATAGAAAGAAAGACTTACAAATCCCCACGATGGGGTTCGAACCCACGACCATAAGAATGAACACCTTGTAATTCATCTACTAAAACTAGCACACTTGATTCACGTGTTTGTACTACATGCCCAACATTGTTAGAGTTTCGAACGTCTCAAACTGAATAAATTAAATAGGCTTGTTGCATGTTTTTGTGAATCCACATCGGAGTTCGTTAAATGTTTTTACATGATGGGTGTGTCCATCAATATTGAAGTAGTCGAAATTAAATAAATTAAAATTTCAAATGCTTTCCAACTTACTTCATTTTGAAAATATTAATAATCACTGCCCACCCGTGAGATAAACGTGTGTACTTGAGTTTTTATACTCAACGCGTGGTGGGATTGGGCCATACACTTTACCCGTTACGTTAGGAAGACACCTGACAGCAAGGTAACAAATGATTTTCCCTACCGCAACCGTACAATTTCTACTTATTATCAGGTTTTATCGGAGGCTTACATTGTGCCATCTAAGCGTGAATGATTTGGCTACGCATTTTTATTAAATATTAGATGGACGGAGGTACAAGTTTGTGCTGAAGTCGTGTATGCATCAAAGTTGTAATAGTTCGGTAGAGTACTGTGGGAATAAAAAAAATTAGATGACCTCTTTATTTTGTTACTTTTTCGAAAATACCACAATAATAATGAGACAATTTGAGGATATATAGTCACACAACTAAAAACATAGCACCATTTTGGTATTACAACAGAGCTACAGGAGCTTACTTACCTTTTCATACTAATTGCATGACTACAATAGACCTAATGCCCTACCAGCTACTATACAAAAATTAGATGACCTCTTTATTTTGTTACTTTTTCGAAAATACCACAATAATAATGAGACAATTTGAGGATATATAGTCACACACCTAAAAACATAGCACCATTTTGGTATTACAACAGAGCTACAGGAGCTTACTTACCTTTTCATACTAATTGCATGACTACAATAGACCTAATGCCCTACCAGCTACTATTAAAGTGCAAAGATCCACGACCATTAAAAATTATGAATTACATTAATGCCAAATTATGCATCAATATTGAAGTAGTCGAAATAAAATACTTTAATTTTCAAATGATTTTGCATTTACATCATTTTGAGTATATAAATAATCATCGCCCACCGTGGGGCTCCAACCCACGACCACAAGGTTAAAAGCCTTGAGCTCTAACAACTGAGCTAGACGGGCTTACTTCAGTGTTTATACTGAACGAGGTTAGGCGCAGAGGCTTCCGCTTTACCGCTTATGTTAGGAGAACACATGGCAACAACGTAACAATTGATTTTGTTTTCCACATCGCTACACCGTCTTACATGTATGTTTCTACTTATTATAAGGTTTTATCGGGGACTTACACTCTGCCATCTATGCTTGAACGATTTAGTTACGCATTTTTACAAAATGTTGGATGGACGGAGGTACATGCTTGTATTAAATCAGCGTACACATTAAAGCTTTCATATTGCAGTTGAATATTGTGGGAACGAATAAAAAGTAGATGACCTTTTTTGTTTTGTTAGTATTTTTAAAATAACACAATATTATCCATTAAATTTGAGGATAGTCCACACAACCAGAAACTTAACACCATTGAAGGGATCATGCTCTACCAGCTACGATATAAGGGGTCTCGCTCACGAGCTTTCAAAATTAACATTAAATTAATTCTAATTTTCTTATATGACAGACCTTATAGAAAGAAAGACTTACAAATCCCCACGATGGGGTTCGAACCCACGACCATAAGAATGAACACCTTGTAATTCATCTACTAAAACTAGCACACTTGATTCACGTGTTTGTACTACATGCCCAACATTGTTAGAGTTTCGAACGTCTCAAACTGAATAAATTAAATAGGCTTGTTGCATGTTTTTGTGAATCCACATCGGAGTTCGTTAAATGTTTTTACATGATGGGTGTGTCCATCAATATTGAAGTAGTCGAAATTAAATAAATTAAAATTTCAAATGCTTTCCAACTTACTTCATTTTGAAAATATTAATAATCACTGCCCACCCGTGAGATAAACGTGTGTACTTGAGTTTTTATACTCAACGCGTGGTGGGATTGGGCCATACACTTTACCCGTTACGTTAGGAAGACACCTGACAGCAAGGTAACAAATGATTTTCCCTACCGCAACCGTACAATTTCTACTTATTATCAGGTTTTATCGGAGGCTTACATTGTGCCATCTAAGCGTGAATGATTTGGCTACGCATTTTTATTAAATATTAGATGGACGGAGGTACAAGTTTGTGCTGAAGTCGTGTATGCATCAAAGTTGTAATAGTTCGGTAGAGTACTGTGGGAATAAAATAAATCAGATGACCTCTTTATTTTGTTACTTTTTCGAAAATACCACAATAATAATGAGACAATTTGAGGATATATAGTCACACAACTAAAAACATAGCACCATTTTGGTATTACAACAGAGCTACAGGAGCTTACTTACCTTTTCATACTAATTGCATGACTACAATAGACCTAATGCCCTACCAGCTACTATACAAAAATTAGATGACCTCTTTATTTTGTTACTTTTTCGAAAATACCACAATAATAATGAGACAATTTGAGGATATATAGTCACACACCTAAAAACATAGCACCATTTTGGTATTACAACAGAGCTACAGGAGCTTACTTACCTTTTCATACTAATTGCATGACTACAATAGACCTAATGCCCTACCAGCTACTATTAAAGTGCAAAGATCCACGACCATTAAAAATTATGAATTACATTAATGCCAAATTATGCATCAATATTGAAGTAGTCGAAATAAAATACTTTAATTTTCAAATGATTTTGCATTTACATCATTTTGAGTATATAAATAATCATCGCCCACCGTGGGGCTCCAACCCACGACCACAAGGTTAAAAGCCTTGAGCTCTAACAACTGAGCTAGACGGGCTTACTTCAGTGTTTATACTGAACGAGGTTAGGCGCAGAGGCTTCCGCTTTACCGCTTATGTTAGGAGAACACATGGCAACAACGTAACAATTGATTTTGTTTTCCACATCGCTACACCGTCTTACATGTATGTTTCTACTTATTATAAGGTTTTATCGGGGACTTACACTCTGCCATCTATGCTTGAACGATTTAGTTACGCATTTTTACAAAATGTTGGATGGACGGAGGTACATGCTTGTATTAAATCAGCGTACACATTAAAGCTTTCATATTGCAGTTGAATATTGTGGGAACGAATAAAAAGTAGATGACCTTTTTTGTTTTGTTAGTATTTTTAAAATAACACAATATTATCCATTAAATTTGAGGATAGTCCACACAACCAGAAACTTAACACCATTGAAGGGATCATGCTCTACCAGCTACGATATAAGGGGTCTCGCTCACGAGCTTTCAAAATTAACATTAAATTAATTCTAATTTTCTTATATGACAGACCTTATAGAAAGAAAGACTTACAAATCCCCACGATGGGGTTCGAACCCACGACCATAAGAATGAACACCTTGTAATTCATCTACTAAAACTAGCACACTTGATTCACGTGTTTGTACTACATGCCCAACATTGTTAGAGTTTCGAACGTCTCAAACTGAATAAATTAAATAGGCTTGTTGCATGTTTTTGTGAATCCACATCGGAGTTCGTTAAATGTTTTTACATGATGGGTGTGTCCATCAATATTGAAGTAGTCGAAATTAAATAAATTAAAATTTCAAATGCTTTCCAACTTACTTCATTTTGAAAATATTAATAATCACTGCCCACCCGTGAGATAAACGTGTGTACTTGAGTTTTTATACTCAACGCGTGGTGGGATTGGGCCATACACTTTACCCGTTACGTTAGGAAGACACCTGACAGCAAGGTAACAAATGATTTTCCCTACCGCAACCGTACAATTTCTACTTATTATCAGGTTTTATCGGAGGCTTACATTGTGCCATCTAAGCGTGAATGATTTGGCTACGCATTTTTATTAAATATTAGATGGACGGAGGTACAAGTTTGTGCTGAAGTCGTGTATGCATCAAAGTTGTAATAGTTCGGTAGAGTACTGTGGGAATAAAAAAAATTAGATGACCTCTTTATTTTGTTAATGTTTCGAAAATACCACAATAATAATGAGACAATTTGAGGATATATAGTCACACAACTAAAAACATAGCACCATTTTGGTATTACAACAGAGCTACAGGAGCTTACTTACCTTTTCATACTAATTGCATGACTACAATAGACCTAATGCCCTACCAGCTACTATAGAAAAATTAGATGACCTCTTTATTTTGTTACTTTTTCGAAAATACCACAATAATAATGAGACAATTTGAGGATATATAGTCACACACCTAAAAACATACCACCATTTTGGTATTACAACAGAGCTACAGGAGCTTACTTACCTTTTCATACTAATTGCATGACTACAATAGACCTAATGCCCTACCAGCTACTATTAAAGTGCAAAGATCCACGACCATTAAAAATTATGAATTACATTAATGCCAAATTATGCATCAATATTGAAGTAGTCGAAATAAAATACTTTAATTTTCAAATGATTTTGCATTTACATCATTTTGAGTATATAAATAATCATCGCCCACCGTGGGGCTCCAACCCACGACCACAAGGTTAAAAGCCTTGAGCTCTAACAACTGAGCTAGACGGGCTTACTTCAGTGTTTATACTGAACGAGGTTAGGCGCAAAGGCTTCCGCTTTACCGCTTATGTTAGGAGAACACATGGCAACAACGTAACAATTGATTTTGTTTTCCACATCGCTACACCGTCTTACATGTATGTTTCTACTTATTATAAGGTTTTATCGGGGGCTTACACTCTGCCATCTATGCTTGAACGATTTAGTTACGCATTTTTACTAATTGTTGGATGGACGGAGGTACATGCTTGTATTAAATCAGCGTACACATTAAAGCTTTCATATTGCAGTTGAATATTGTGGGAACAAATAAAAAGTAGATGACCTTTTTTGTTTTGTTAGTATTTTTAAAATAACACAATATTATCCATTAAATTTGAGGATAGTCCACACAACCAGAAACTTAACACCATTGAAGGGATCATGCTCTACCAGCTACGATATAAGGGGTCTCGCTCACGAGCTTTCAAAATTAACATTAAATTAATTCTAATTTTCTTATATGACAGACCTTATAGAAAGAAAGACTTACAAATCCCCACGATGGGGTTCGAACCCACGACCATAAGAATGAACACCTTGTAATTCATCTACTAAAACTAGCACACTTGATTCACGTGTTTGTACTACATGCCCAACATTGTTAGAGTTTCGAACGTCTCAAACTGAATAAATTAAATAGGCTTGTTGCATGTTTTTGTGAATCCACATCGGACTTCGTTAAATGTTTTTACATGATGGGTGTCTCCATCAATATTGAAGTAGTCGAAATTAAATAAATTAAAATTTCAAATGCTTTCCAACTTACTTCATTTTGAAAATATTAATAATCACTGCCCACCCGTGAGATAAACGTGTGTACTTGAGTTTTTATACACAACGCGTGGTGGGATTGGGCCATACACTTTACCCGTTACGTTAGGAAGACACCTGACAGCAAGGTAACAAATGATTTTCCCTACCGCAACCGTACAATTTCTACTTATTATCAGGTTTTATCGGAGGCTTACATTGTGCCATCTAAGCGTGAATGATTTGGCTACGCATTTTTATTAAATATTAGATGGACGGAGGTACAAGTTTTTGCTGAAGTCGTGTATGCATCAAAGTTGTAATAGTTCGGTAGAGTACTGTGGGAATAAAAAAAATTAGATGACCTCTTTATTTTGTTAATGTTTCGAAAATACCACAATAATAATGAGACAATTTGAGGATATATAGTCACACAACTAAAAACGTAGCACCATTTTGGTATTACAACAGAGCTACAGGAGCTTACTTACCTTTTCATACTAATTGCATGACTACAATAGACCTAATGCCCTACCAGCTACTATAGAAGTGCAAAGATCTACGACCATTAAAAATTATGAATTACATTAATGCCAAATTATGCATCAATATTGAATTAGTCAAAATAAAATACTTTAATTTTCAAATGATTTTGCATTTACATCATTTTGAGTATATAAATAATCATCGCCCACCGTGGGGCTCCAACCCACGACCACAAGGTTAAGAGCCTTGCGCTCTAACAACTGAGCTAGAAGGGCTTACTTCAGTGTTTATACTGAACGAGGTTAGGCGCAGAGGCTTCCACTTTACCGCTTATGTTTGGAGAACACATGGCAACAACGTAACAATTGATTTTGTTTTCCACATCGCTACACCGTCTTACATGTATGTTTCTACTTATTATAAGGTTTTATCGGGGGCTTACACTCTGCCATCTATGCTTGAACGATTTAGTTACGCATTTTTACTAAATGTTGGATGGACGGAGGTACATGCTTGAATTAAATCAGCGTACACATTAAAGCTTTCATATTGCAGTTGAATATTGTGGGAACAAATAAAAAGTAGATGACCTTTTTTGTTTTGTTAGTATTTTTAAAATAACACAATATTATCCATTAAATTTGAGGATAGTCCACACAACCAGAAACTTAACACCATTGAAGGGATCATGCTCTACCAGCTACGATATAAGGGGTCTCGCTCACGAGCTTTCAAAATTAACATTAAAATAATCCTAATTTTCTTATATGACAGACCTTATAGAAAGAAAGACTTACAAATCCCCACGATGGGGTTCGAACCCACGACCATAAGAATGACCACCTTGTAATTCATCTACTAAAACTAGCACACTTGATTCACGTGTTTGTACTACATGCCCAACATTGTTAGAGTTTCGAAAGTCTCAAACTGAATAAATTAAATAGGCTTGTTGCATGTTTTTGTGAATCCACATCATACTTCGTTAAATGTTTTTACATGATGGGTGTCTCCATCAATATTGAAGTAGTCGAAATTAAATAAATTAAAATTTCAAATGCTTTCCAACTTACTTCATTTTGAAAATATTAATAATCACTGCCCACCCGTGAGATAAACGTGTGTACTTGAGTTTTTATACTCAACGCGTGGTGGGATTGGGCCATACACTTTACCCGTTACGTTAGGAAGACACCTGACAGCAAGGTAACAAATGATTTTCCCTACCGCAACCGTACAATTTCTACTTATTATCAGGTTTTATCGGAGGCTTACATTGTGCCATCTAAGCGTGAATGATTTGGCTACGCATTTTTATTAAATATTAGATGGACGGAGGTACAAGTTTGTGCTGAAGTCGTGTATGCATCAAAGTTGTAATAGTTCGGTAGAGTACTGTGGGAATAAAAAAAATTAGATGACCTCTTTATTTTGTTAATGTTTCGAAAATACCACAATAATAATGAGACAATTTGAGGATATATAGTCACACAACTAAAAACGTAGCACCATTTTGGTATTACAACAGAGCTACAGGAGCTTACTTACCTTTTCATACTAATTGCATGACTACAATAGACCTAATGCCCTACCAGCTACTATAGAAGTGCAAAGATCCGCGACCATTAAAAATTATGAATTACATTAATGCCAAATTATGCATCAATATTGAATTAGTCAAAATAAAATACTTTAATTTTCAAATGATTTTGCATTTACATCATTTTGAGTATATAAATAATCATCGCCCACCGTGGGGCTCCAACCCACGACCACAAGGTTAAGAGCCTTGCGCTCTAACAACTGAGCTAGAAGGGCTTACTTCAGTGTTTATACTGAACGAGGTTAGGCGCAGAGGCTTCCACTTTACCGCTTATGTTTGGAGAACACATGGCAACAACGTAACAATTGATTTTGTTTTCCACATCGCTACACCGTCTTACATGTATGTTTCTACTTATTATAAGGTTTTATCGGGGGCTTACACTCTGCCATCTATGCTTGAACGATTTAGTTACGCATTTTTACTAAATGTTGGATGGACGGATGTACATGCTTGTATTAAATCAGCGTACACATTAAAGCTTTCATATTGCAGTTGAATATTGTGGGAACAAATAAAAAGTAGATGACCTTTTTTGTTTTGTTAGTATTTTTAAAATAACACAATATTATCCATTAAATTTGAGGATAGTCCACACAACCAGAAACTTAACACCATTGAAGGGATCATGCTCTACCAGCTACGATATAAGGGGTCTCGCTCACGAGCTTTCAAAATTAACATTAAATTAATCCTAATTTTCTTATATGACAGACCTTATAGAAAGAAAGACTTACAAATCCCCACGATGGGGTTCGAACCCACGACCATAAGAATGAACACCTTGTAATTCATCTACTAAAACTAGCACACTTGATTCACGTGTTTGTACTACATGCCCAACATTGTTAGAGTTTCGAACGTCTCAAACTGAATAAATTAAATAGGCTTGTTGCATGTTTTTGTGAATCCACATCATACTTCGTTAAATGTTTTTACATGATGGGTGTCTCCATCAATATTGAAGTAGTCGAAATTAAATAAATTAAAATTTCAAATGCTTTCCAACTTACTTCATTTTGAAAATATTAATAATCACTGCCCACCCGTGAGATAAACGTGTGTACTTGAGTTTTTATACTCAACGCGTGGTGGGATTGGGCCATACACTTTACCCGTTACGTTAGGAAGACACCTGACAGCAAGGTAACAAATGATTTTCCCTACCGCAACCGTACAATTTCTACTTATTATCAGGTTTTATCGGAGGCTTACATTGTGCCATCTAAGCGTGAATGATTTGGCTACGCATTTTTATTAAATATTAGATGGACGGAGGTACAAGTTTGTGCTGAAGTCGTGTATGCATCAAAGTTGTAATAGTTTGGTAGAGTACTGTGGGAATAAAAAAAATTAGATGACCTCTTTATTTTGTTAATGTTTCGAAAATACCACAATAATAATGAGACAATTTGAGGATATATAGTCACACAACTAAAAACGTAGCACCATTTTGGTATTACAACAGAGCTACAGGAGCTTACTTACCTTTTCATACTAATTGCATGACTACAATAGACCTAATGCCCTACCAGCTACTATAGAAGTGCAAAGATCCACGACCATTAAAAATTATGAATTACATTAATGTCAAATTATGCATCAATATTGAATTAGTCAAAATAAAATACTTTAATTTTCAAATGATTTTGCATTTACATCATTTTGAGTATATAAATAATCATCGCCCACCGTGGGGCTCCAACCCACGACCACAAGGTTAAGAGCCTTGCGCTCTAACAACTGAGCTAGAAGGGCTTACTTCAGTGTTTATACTGAACGAGGTTAGGCGCAGAGGCTTCCACTTTACCGCTTATGTTTGGAGAACACATGGCAACAACGTAACAATTGATTTTGTTTTCCACATCGCTACACCGTCTTACATGTATGTTTCTACTTATTATAAGGTTTTATCGGGGGCTTACACTCTGCCATCTATGCTTGAACGATTTAGTTACGCATTTTTATTAAATGTTGGATGGACGGAGGTACATGCTTGTATTAAATCAGCGTACACATTAAAGCTTTCATATTGCAGTTGAATATTGTGGGAACAAATAAAAAGTAGATGACCTTTTTTGTTTTGTTAGTATTTTTAAAATAACACAATATTATCCATTAAATTTGAGGATAGTCCACACAACCAGAAACTTAACACCATTGAAGGGATCATGCTCTACCAGCTACGATATAAGGGGTCTCGCTCACGAGCTTTCAAAATTAACATTAAATTAATCCTAATTTTCTTATATGACAGACCTTATAGAAAGAAAGACTTACAAATCCCCACGATGGGGTTCGAACCCACGACCATAAGAATGAACACCTTGTAATTCATCTACTAAAACTAGCACACTTGATTCACGTGTTTGTACTACATGCCCAACATTGTTAGAGTTTCGAACGTCTCAAACTGAATAAATTAAATAGGCTTGTTGCATGTTTTTGTGAATCCACATCATACTTCGTTAAATGTTTTTACATGATGGGTGTCTCCATCAATATTGAAGTAGTCGAAATTAAATAAATTAAAATTTCAAATGCTTTCCAACTTACTTCATTTTGAAAATATTAATAATCACTGCCAACCCGTGAGATAAACGTGTGTACTTGAGTTTTTATACTCAACGCGTGGTGGGATTGGGCCATACACTTTACCCGTTACGTTAGGAAGACACCTGACAGCAAGGTAACAAATGATTTTCCCTACCGCAACCGTACAATTTCTACTTATTATCAGGTTTTATCGGAGGCTTACATTGTGCCATCTAAGCGTGAATGATTTGGCTACGCATTTTTATTAAATATTAGATGGACGGAGGTACAAGTTTGTGCTGAAGTCGTGTATGCATCAAAGTTGTAATAGTTCGGTAGAGTACTGTGGGAATAAAAAAAATTAGATGACCTCTTTATTTTGTTAATGTTTCGAAAATACCACAATAATAATGAGACAATTTGAGGATATATAGTCACACAACTAAAAACGTAGCACCATTTTGGTATTACAACAGAGCTACAGGAGCTTACTTACCTTTTCATACTAATTGCATGACTACAATAGACCTAATGCCCTACCAGCTACTATAGAAGTGCAAAGATCCACGACCATTAAAAATTATGAATTACATTAATGCCAAATTATGCATCAATATTGAAGTAGTCAAAATAAAATACTTTAATTTTCAAATGATTTTGCATTTACATCATTTTGAGTATATAAATAATCATCGCCCACCGTGGGGCTCCAACCCACGACCACAAGGTTAAGAGCCTTGCGCTCTAACAACTGAGCTAGAAGGGCTTACTTCAGTGTTTATACTGAACGAGGTTAGGCGCAGAGGCTTCCGCTTTACCACTTATGTTAGGAGAACACATGGCAACAACGTAACAATTGATTTTGTTTTCCACATCGCTACACCGTCTTACATGTATGTTTCTACTTATTATAAGGTTTTATCGGGGGCTTACACTCTTCCATCTATGCTTGAAAGATTTAGTTACGCATTTTTACTAAATGTTGGATGGACGGAGGTACATGCTTGTATTAAATCAGCGTACACATTAAAGCTTTCATATTGCAGTTGAATATTGTGGGAACAAATAAAAAGTAGATGACCTTTTTTGTTTTGTTAGTACTTTTAAAATTACACAATATTATCCATTAAATTTGAGGATAGTCCACACAACCAAAAACTTAACTCCATTGAAGGGATCATGCTCTACTAGCTACGATATAAGGGGTCTCGCTCACGAGCTTTCAAAATTAACATTAAATTAATTCTAATTTTCTTATATGACAGACCTTATAGAAAGAAAGACTTACAAATCCCCACGATGGGGTTCGAACCCACGACCATAAGAATGAACACCTTGTAATTCATCTACTAAAACTAGCACACTTGATTCACGTGTTTGTACTACATGCCCAACATTGTTAGAGTTTCGAACGTCTCAAACTGAATAAATTAAATAGGCTTGTTGCATGTTTTTGTGAATCCACATCGGACTTCGTTAAATGTTTTTACATGATGGCTGTCTCCATCAATATTGAAGTAGTCGAAATTAAATAAATTAAAATTTCAAATGCTTTCCAACTTACTTCATTTTGAAAATATTAATAATCACTGCCCACCCGTGAGATAAACGTGTGTACTTGAGTTTTTATACTCAACGCGTGGTGGGATTGGGCCATACACTTTACCCGTTATGTTAGGAAGACACCTGACAGCAAGGTAACAAATGATTTTCCCTACCGCAACCGTAAAATTTCTACTTATTATCAGGTTTTATCGGAGGCTTACATTGTGCCATCTAAGCGTGAATGATTTGGCTACGCATTTTTATTAAATATTAGATGGACGGAGGTACAAGTTTGTGCTGAAGTCGTGTATGCATCAAAGTTGTAATAGTTCGGTAGAGTACTGTGGGAATAAAAAAAATTAGATGACCTCTTTATTTTGTTAATGTTTCGAAAATACCACAATAATAATGAGACAATTTGAGGATATATAGTCACACTACTAAAAACGTAGCACCATTTTGGTATTACAACAGAGCTACAGGAGCTTACTTACCTTTTCATACTAATTGCATGACTACAATAGACCTAATGCCCTACCAGCTACTATAGAAGTGCAAAGATCCACGACCATTAAAAATTATGAATTACATTAATGCCAAATTATGCATCAATATTGAAGTAGTCAAAATAAAATACTTTAATTTTCAAATGATTTTGCATTTACATCATTTTGAGTATATAAATAATCATCGCCCACCGTGGGGCTCCAACCCACGACCACAAGGTTAAAACCCTTGCGCTCTAACAACTGAGCTAGACGGGCTTACTTCAGTGTTTATACTGAACGAGGTTAGGCGCAGAGGCTTCCGCTTTACCGCTTATGTTAGGAGAACACATGGCAACAACGTAACAATTGATTTTGTTTTCCACATCGCTACACCGTCTTACATGTATGTTTCTACTTATTATAAGGTTTTATCGGGGACTTACACTCTGCCATCTATGCTTGAACGATTTAGTTACGCATTTTTACTAAATGTTGGATGGACGGAGGTACATGCTTGTATTAAATCAGCGTACACATTAAAGCTTTCATATTGCAGTTGAATATTGTGGGAACAAATAAAAAGTAGATGACCTTTTTTGTTTTGTTAGTATTTTTAAAATAACACAATATTATCCATTAAATTTGAGGATAGTCCACACAACCAGAAACTTAACACCATTGAAGGGATCATGCTCTACCAGCTACGATATAAGGGGTCTCGCTCACGAGCTTTCAAAATTAACATTAAATTAATCCTAATTTTCTTATATGACAGACCTTATAGAAAGAAAGACTTACAAATCCCCACGATGGGGTTCGAACCCACGACCATAAGAATGAACACCTTGTAATTCATCTACTAAAACTAGCACACTTGATTCACGTGTTTGTACTACATGCCCAACATTGTTAGAGTTTCGAACGTCTCAAACTGAATAAATTAAATAGGCTTGTTGCATGTTTTTGTGAATCCACATCGGACTTCGTTAAATGTTTTTACATGATGGGTGTCTCCATCAATATTGAAGTAGTCGAAATTAAATAAATTAAAATTTCAAATGCTTTCCAACTTACTTCATTTTGAAAATATTAATAATCACTGCCCACCCGTGAGATAAACGTGTGTACTTGAGTTTTTATACTCAACGCGTGGTGGGATTGGGCCATACACTTTACCCGTTACGTTAGGAAGACACCTGACAGCAAGGTAACAAATGATTTTCCCTACCGCAACCGTACAATTTCTACTTATTATCAGGTTTTATCGGAGGCTTACATTGTGCCATCTAAGCGTGAATGATTTGGCTACGCATTTTTATTAAATATTAGATGGACGGAGGTACAAGTTTGTGCTGAAGTCGTGTATGCATCAAAGTTTTAATAGTTCGGTAGAGTACTGTGGGAATAAAAAAAATTAGATGACCTCTTTATTTTGTTACTTTTTCAAAAATACCACAATAATAATGAGACAATTTGAGGATATATAGTCACACAACTAAAAACATAGCACCATTTTGGTATTACAACAGAGCTACAGGAGCTTACTTACCTTTTCATACTAATTGCATGACTACAATAGACCTAATGCCCTACCAGCTACTATAGAAGTGCAAAGATCCACGACCATTAAAAATTATGAATTACATTAATGCCAAATTATGCATCAATATTGAAGTAGTCAAAATAAAATACTTTAATTTTCAAATGATTTTGCATTTACATCATTTTGAGTATATAAATAATCATCGCCCACCGTGGGGCTCCAACCCACGACCACAAGGTTAAAAGCCTTGCGCTCTAACAACTGAGCTAGACGGGCTTACTTCAGTGTTTATACTGAACGAGGTTAGGCGCAGAGGCTTCCAATTTACCGCTTATGTTAGGAGAACACATGGCAACAACGTAACAATTGATTTTGTTTTCCACATCGCTACACCGTCTTACATGTATGTTTCTACTTATTATAAGGTTTTATCGAGGACTTACACTCTGCCATCTATGCTTGAACGATTTAGTTACGCATTTTTACTAAATGTTGGATGGACGGAGGTACATGCTTGTATTAAATCAGCGTACACATTAAGCTTTCATATTGCAGTTGAATATTGTGGGAACAAATAAAAAGTAGATGACCTTTTTTGTTTTGTTAGTATTTTTAAAATAACACAATATTATCCATTAAATTTGAGGATAGTCCACACAACCAGAAACTTAACACCATTGAAGGGATCATGCTCTACCAGCTACGATATAAGGGGTCTCGCTCACGAGCTTTCAAAATTAACATTAAATTAATTCTAATTTTCTTATATGACAGACCTTATAGAAAGAAAGACTTACAAATCCCCACGATGGGGTTCGAACCCACGACCATAAGAATGAACACCTTGTAATTCATCTACTAAAACTAGCACACTTGATTCACGTGTTTGTACTACATGCCCAACATTGTTAGAGTTTCGAACGTCTCAAACTGAATAAATTAAATAGGCTTGTTGCATGTTTTTGTGAATCCACATCGGACTTCGTTAAATGTTTTTACATGATGGGTGTCTCCATCAATATTGAAGTAGTCGAAATTAAATAAATTAAAATTTCAAATGCTTTCCAACTTACTTCATTTTGAAAATATTAATAATCACTGCCCACCCGTGAGATAAACGTGTGTACTTGAGTTTTTATACTCAACGCGTGGTGGGATTGGGCCATACACTTTACCCGTTATGTTAGGAAGACACCTGACAGCAAGGTAACAAATGATTTTCCCTACCGCAACCGTAAAATTTCTACTTATTATCAGGTTTTATCGGAGGCTTACATTGTGCCATCTAAGCGTGAATGATTTGGCTACGCATTTTTATTAAATATTAGATGGACGGAGGTACAAGTTTGTGCTGAAGTCGTGTATGCATCAAAGTTGTAATAGTTCGGTAGAGTACTGTGGGAATAAAAAAAATTAGATGACCTCTTTATTTTGTTAATGTTTCGAAAATACCACAATAATAATGAGACAATTTGAGGATATATAGTCACACAACTAAAAACGTAGCACCATTTTGGTATTACAACAGAGCTACAGGAGCTCACTTACCTTTTCATACTAATTGCATGACGACAATAGACCTAATGCCCTACCAGCTACTATAGAAAAATTAGATGACCTCTTTATTTTGTTACTTTTTCGAAAATACCACAATAATAATGAGACAATTTGAGGATATATAGTCACACAACTAAAAACATAGCACCATTTTGGTATTACAACAGAGCTACAGGAGCTTACTTACCTTTTCATACTAATTGCATGACTACAATAGACCTAATGCCCTACCAGCTACTATAGAAGTGCAAAGATCCACGACCATTAAAAATTATGAATTACATTAATGCCAAATTATGCATCAATATTGAAGTAGTCGAAATAAAATACTTTAATTTTCAAATGATTTTGCATTTACATCATTTTGAGTATATAAATAATCATCGCCCACCGTGGGGCTCGAACCCACGACCACAAGGTTAAAAGCCTTGCGCTCTAACAACTGAGCTAGACGGGCTTACTTCAGTGTTTATACTGAACGAGGTTAGGCGCAGAGGCTTCCGCTTTACCGCTTATGTTAGGAGAACACATGGCAAAAACGTAACAATTGATTTTGTTTTCCACATCGCTACACCGTCTTACATGTATGTTTCTACTTATTATAAGGTTTTATCGGGGACTTACACTCTGCCATCTATGCTTGAACGATTTAGTTACGCATTTTTACTAAATGTTGGATGGACGGAGGTACATGCTTGTATTAAATCAGCGTACACATTAAAGCTTTCATATTGCAGTTGAATATTGTGGGAACAAATAAAAAGTAGATGACCTTTTTTGTTTTGTTAGTATTTTTAAAATAACACAATATTATCCATTAAATTTGAGGATAGTCCACACAACCAGAAACTTAACACCATTGAAGGGATCATGCTCTACCAGCTACGATATAAGGGGTCTCGCTCACGAGCTTTCAAAATTAACATTAAATTAATTCTAATTTTCTTATATGACAGACCTTATAGAAAGAAAGACTTACAAATCCCCACGATGGGGTTCGAACCCACGACCAGAAGAATGAACACCTTGTAATTCATCTACTAAAACTAGCACACTTGATTCACGTGTTTGTACTACATGCCCAACATTGTTAGAGTTTCGAACGTCTCAAACTGAATAAATTAAATAGGCTTGTTGCATGTTTTTGTGAATCCATATCATACTTCGTTAAATGTTTTTACATGATGGGTGTCTCCATCAATATTGAAGTAGTCGAAATTAAATAAATTAAAATTTCAAATGCTTTCCAACTTACTTCATTTTGAAAATATTAATAATCACTGCACACCCGTGAGATAAACGTGTGTACTTGAGTTTTTATACTCAACGCGTGGTGGGATTGGGCCATACACTTTACCCGTTACGTTAGGAAGACACCTGACAGCAAGGTAACAAATGATTTTCCCTACCGCAACCGTACAATTTCTACTTATTATCAGGTTTTATCGGAGGCTTACATTGTGCCATCTAAGCGTGAATGATTTGGCTACGTATTTTTATTAAATATTAGATGGACGGAGGTACAAGTTTGTGCTGAAGTCGTGTATGCATCAAAGTTGTAATAGTTCGGTAGAGTACTGTGGGAATAAAAAAAATTAGATGACCTCTTTATTTTGTTACTTTTTCGAAAATACCACAATAATAATGAGACAATTTGAGGATATATAGTCACACAACTAAAAACATAGCACTATTTTGGTATTACACCAGAGCTACAGGAGCTTACTTACCTTTTCATACTAATTGCATGACTACAATAGACCTAATGCCCTACCAGCTACTATAGAAGTGCAAAGATCCACGACCATTAAAAATTATGAATTACATTAATGCCAAATTATGCATCAATATTGAAGTAGTCGAAATAAAATACTTTAATTTTCAAATGATTTTGCATTTACATCATTTTGAGTATATAAATAATCATCGCCCACCGTGGGGCTCCAACCCACGACCACAAGGTTAAAAGCCTTGCGCTCTAACAACTGAGCTAGACGGGCTTACTTCAGTGTTTATACTGAACGAGGTTAGGCGCAGAGGCTTCCGCTTTACCGCTTATGTTAGGAGAACACATGGCAAAAACGTAACAATTGATTTTGTTTTCCACATCGCTACACCGTCTTACATGTATGTTTCTACTTATTATAAGGTTTTATCGGGGACTTACACTCTGCCATCTATGCTTGAACGATTTAGTTACGCATTTTTACTAAATGTTGGATGGACGGAGGTACATGCTTGTATTAAATCAGCGTACACATTAAAGCTTTCATATTGCAGTTGAATATTGTGGGAACAAATAAAAAGTAGATGACCTTTTTTGTTTTGTTAGTATTTTTAAAATAACACAATATTATCCATTAAATTTGAGGATAGTCCACACAACCAGAAACTTAACACCATTGAAGGGATCATGCTCTACCAGCTACGATATAAGGGGTCTCGCTCACGAGCTTTCAAAATTAACATTAAATTAATCCTAATTTTCTTATATGACAGACCTTATAGAGAGAAAGACTTACAAATCCCCACGATGGGGTTCGAACCCACGACCATAAGAATGAAAACCTTGTAATTCATCTACTAAAACTAGCACACTTGATTCACGTGTTTGTACTACATGCCCAACATTGTTAGAGTTTCGAACGTCTCAAACTGAATAAATTAAATAGGCTTGTTGCATGTTTTTGTGAATCCACATCGGACTTCGTTAAATGTTTTTACATGATGGGTGTCTTCATCAATATTGAAGTAGTCGAAATTAAATAAATTAAAATTTCAAATGCTTTCCAACTTACTTCATTTTGAAAATATTAATAATCACTGCCCACCCGTGAGATAAACGTGTGTACTTGAGTTTTTATACTCAACGCGTGGTGGGATTGGGCCATACACTTTACCCGTTGTGTTAGGAAGACACCTGACAGCAAGGTAACAAATGATTTTCCCTACCGCAACCGTACAATTTCTACTTATTATCAGGTTTTATCGGAGGCTTACATTGTGCCATCTAAGCGTGAATGATTTGGCTACGTATTTTTATTAAATATTAGATGGACGGAGGTACAAGTTTGTGCTGAAGTCGTGTATGCATCAAAGTTGTAATAGTTCGGTAGAGTACTGTGGGAATAAAAAAAATTAGATGACCTCTTTATTTTGTTAATGTTTCGAAAATACCACAATAATAATGAGACAATTTGAGGGTATATAGTCACACAACTAAAAACGTAGCACCATTTTGGTATTACAACAGAGCTACAGGAGCTTACTTACCTTTTCATACTAAATGCATGACTACAATAGACCTAATGCCCTACCAGCTACTATAGAAGTGCAAAGATCCACGACCATTAAAAATTATGAATTACATTAATGCCAAATTATGCATCAATATTGAAGTAGTCAAAATAAAATACTTTAATTTTCAAATGATTTTGCATTTACATCATTTTGAGTATATAAATAATCATCGCCCACCGTGGGGCTCCAACCCACGACCACAAGGTTAAAAGCCTTGCGCTCTAACAACTGAGCTAGACGGGCTTACTTCAGTGTTTATACTGAACGAGGTTAGGCGCAGAGGCTTCCGCTTTACCGCTTATGTTAGGAGAACACATGGCAACAACGTAACAATTGATTTTGTTTTCCACATCGCTACACCGTCTTACATGTATGTTTCTACTTATTATAAGGTTTTATCGGGGACTTACACTCTGCCATCTATGCTTGAACGATTTAGTTACGCATTTTTACTAAATGTTGGATGGACGGAGGTACATGCTTGTATTAAATCAGCGTACACATTAAAGCTTTCATATTGCAGTTGAATATTGTGGGAACAAATAAAAAGTAGATGACCTTTTTTGTTTTGTTAGTATTTTTAAAATAACACAATATTATCCATTAAATTTGAGGATAGTCCACACAACCAGAAACTTAACACCATTGAAGGGATCATGCTCTACCAGCTACGATATAAGGGGTCTCGCTCACGAGCTTTCAAAATTAACATTAAATTAATCCTAATTTTCTTATATGACAGACCTTATAGAGAGAAAGACTTACAAATCCCCACGATGGGGTTCGAACCCACGACCATAAGAATGAAAACCTTGTAATTCATCTACTAAAACTAGCACACTTGATTCACGTGTTTGTACTACATGCCCAACATTGTTAGAGTTTCGAACGTCTCAAACTGAATAAATTAAATAGGCTTGTTGCATGTTTTTGTGAATCCACATCGGACTTCGTTAAATGTTTTTACATGATGGGTGTCTTCATCAATATTGAAGTAGTCGAAATTAAATAAATTAAAATTTCAAATGCTTTCCAACTTACTTCATTTTGAAAATATTAATAATCACTGCCCACCCGTGAGATAAACGTGTGTACTTGAGTTTTTATACTCAACGCGTGGTGGGATTGGGCCATACACTTTACCCGTTGTGTTAGGAAGACACCTGACAGCAAGGTAACAAATGATTTTCCCTACCGCAACCGTACAATTTCTACTTATTATCAGGTTTTATCGGAGGCTTACATTGTGCCATCTAAGCGTGAATGATTTGGCTACGTATTTTTATTAAATATTAGATGGACGGAGGTACAAGTTTGTGCTGAAGTCGTGTATGCATCAAAGTTGTAATAGTTCGGTAGAGTACTGTGGGAATAAAAAAAATTAGATGACCTCTTTATTTTGTTACTTTTTCGAAAATACCACAATAATAATGAGACAATTTGAGGATATATAGTCACACAACTAAAAACATAGCACCATTTTGGTATTACAACAGAGCTACAGGAGCTTACTTACCTTTTCATACTAATTGCATGACTACAATAGACCTAATGCCCTACCAGCTACTATAGAAGTGCAAAGATCCACGACCATTAAAAATTATGAATTACATTAATGCCAAATTATGCATCAATATTGAAGTAGTCGAAATAAAATACTTTAATTTTCAAATGATTTTGCATTTACATCATTTTGAGTATATAAATAATCATCGCCCACCGTGGGGCTCCAACCCACGACCACAAGGTTAAAAGCCTTGCGCTCTAACAACTGAGCTAGACGGGCTTACTTCAGTGTTTATACTGAACGAGGTTAGGCGCAGAGGCTTCCGCTTTACCGCTTATGTTAGGAGAACACATGGCAAAAACGTAACAATTGATTTTGTTTTCCACATCGCTACACCGTCTTACATGTATGTTTCTACTTATTATAAGGTTTTATCGGGGACTTACACTCTGCCATCTATGCTTGAACGATTTAGTTACGCATTTTTACTAAATGTTGGATGGACGGAGGTACATGCTTGTATTAAATCAGCGTACACATTAAAGCTTTCATATTGCAGTTGAATATTGTGGGAACAAATAAAAAGTAGATGACCTTTTTTGTTTTGTTAGTATTTTTAAAATAACACAATATTATCCATTAAATTTGAGGATAGTCCACACAACCAGAAACTTAACACCATTGAAGGGATCATGCTCTACCAGCTACGATATAAGGGGTCTCGCTCACGAGCTTTCAAAATTAACATTAAATTAATCCTAATTTTCTTATATGACAGACCTTATAGAGAGAAAGACTTACAAATCCCCACGATGGGGTTCGAACCCACGACCATAAGAATGAAAACCTTGTAATTCATCTACTAAAACTAGCACACTTGATTCACGTGTTTGTACTACATGCCCAACATTGTTAGAGTTTCGAACGTCTCAAACTGAATAAATTAAATAGGCTTGTTGCATGTTTTTGTGAATCCACATCGGACTTCGTTAAATGTTTTTACATGATGGGTGTCTTCATCAATATTGAAGTAGTCGAAATTAAATAAATTAAAATTTCAAATGCTTTCCAACTTACTTCATTTTGAAAATATTAATAATCACTGCCCACCCGTGAGATAAACGTGTGTACTTGAGTTTTTATACTCAACGCGTGGTGGGATTGGGCCATACACTTTACCCGTTGTGTTAGGAAGACACCTGACAGCAAGGTAACAAATGATTTTCCCTACCGCAACCGTACAATTTCTACTTATTATCAGGTTTTATCGGAGGCTTACATTGTGCCATCTAAGCGTGAATGATTTGGCTACGTATTTTTATTAAATATTAGATGGACGGAGGTACAAGTTTGTGCTGAAGTCGTGTATGCATCAAAGTTGTAATAGTTCGGTAGAGTACTGTGGGAATAAAAAAAATTAGATGACCTCTTTATTTTGTTAATGTTTCGAAAATACCACAATAATAATGAGACAATTTGAGGGTATATAGTCACACAACTAAAAACGTAGCACCATTTTGGTATTACAACAGAGCTACAGGAGCTTACTTACCTTTTCATACTAAATGCATGACTACAATAGACCTAATGCCCTACCAGCTACTATAGAAGTGCAAAGATCCACGACCATTAAAAATTATGAATTACATTAATGCCAAATTATGCATCAATATTGAAGTAGTCAAAATAAAATACTTTAATTTTCAAATGATTTTGCATTTACATCATTTTGAGTATATAAATAATCATCGCCCACCGTGGGGCTCCAACCCACGACCACAAGGTTAAAAGCCTTGCGCTCTAACAACTGAGCTAGACGGGCTTACTTCAGTGTTTATACTGAACGAGGTTAGGCGCAGAGGCTTCCGCTTTACCGCTTATGTTAGGAGAACACATGGCAACAACGTAACAATTGATTTTGTTTTCCACATCGCTACACCGTCTTACATGTATGTTTCTACTTATTATAAGGTTTTATCGGGGACTTACACTCTGCCATCTATGCTTGAACGATTTAGTTACGCATTTTTACTAAATGTTGGATGGACGGAGGTACATGCTTGTATTAAATCAGCGTACACATTAAAGCTTTCATATTGCAGTTGAATATTGTGGGAACAAATAAAAAGTAGATGACCTTTTTTGTTTTGTTAGTATTTTTAAAATAACACAATATTATCCATTAAATTTGAGGATAGTCCACACAACCAGAAACTTAACACCATTGAAGGGATCATGCTCTACCAGCTACGATATAAGGGGTCTCGCTCACGAGCTTTCAAAATTAACATTAAATTAATCCTAATTTTCTTATATGACAGACCTTATAGAGAGAAAGACTTACAAATCCCCACGATGGGGTTCGAACCCACGACCATAAGAATGAAAACCTTGTAATTCATCTACTAAAACTAGCACACTTGATTCACGTGTTTGTACTACATGCCCAACATTGTTAGAGTTTCGAACGTCTCAAACTGAATAAATTAAATAGGCTTGTTGCATGTTTTTGTGAATCCACATCGGACTTCGTTAAATGTTTTTACATGATGGGTGTCTTCATCAATATTGAAGTAGTCGAAATTAAATAAATTAAAATTTCAAATGCTTTCCAACTTACTTCATTTTGAAAATATTAATAATCACTGCCCACCCGTGAGATAAACGTGTGTACTTGAGTTTTTATACTCAACGCGTGGTGGGATTGGGCCATACACTTTACCCGTTGTGTTAGGAAGACACCTGACAGCAAGGTAACAAATGATTTTCCCTACCGCAACCGTACAATTTCTACTTATTATCAGGTTTTATCGGAGGCTTACATTGTGCCATCTAAGCGTGAATGATTTGGCTACGCATTTTTATTAAATGTTAGATGGACGGAGGTACAAGTTTGTGCTGAAGTCGTGTATGCATCAAAGATGTAATAGTTCGGTAGAGTACTGTGGGAATAAAAAAAATTAGATGACCTCTTTATTTTGTTACTTTTTCGAAAATACCACAATAATAATGAGACAATTTGAGGATATATAGTCACACAACTAAAAACGTAGCACCATTTTGGTATTACAACAGAGCTACAGGAGCTTACTTACCTTTTCATACTAATTGCATGACTACAATAGACCTAATGCCCTACCAGCTACTATAGAAGTGCAAAGATCCACGACCATTAAAAATTATGAATTACATTAATGCCAAATTATGCATCAATATTGAAGTAGTCAAAATAAAATACTTTAATTTTCAAATGATTTTGCATTTACATCATTTTGAGTATATAAATAATCATCGCCCACCGTGGGGCTCCAACCCACGACCACAAGGTTAAGAGCCTTGCGCTCTAACAACTGAGCTAGAAGGGCTTACTTCAGTGTTTATACTGAACGAGGTTAGGCGCAGAGGCTTCCGCTTTACCGCTTATGTTAGGAGAACACATGGCAACAACGTAACAATTGATTTTGTTTTCCACATCGCTACACCGTCTTACATGTATGTTTCTACTTATTATAAGGTTTTATCGGGGGCTTACACTCTGCCATCTATGCTTGAACGATTTAGTTACGCATTTTTACTAAATGTTGGATGGACGGAGGTACATGCTTGTATTAAATCAGCGTACACATTAAAGCTTTCATATTGCAGTTGAATATTGTGGGAACAAATAAAAAGTAGACGACCTTTTTTGTTTTGTTAGTATTTTTAAAATAACACAATATTATCCATTAAATTTGAGGATAGTCCACACAACCAGAAACTTAACACCATTGAAGGGATCATGCTCTACCAGCTACGATATAAGGTGTCTCGCTCACGAGCTTTCAAAATTAACATTAAATTAATCCTAATTTTCTTATATGACAGACCTTATAGAAAGAAAGACTTACAAATCCCCACGATGGGGTTCGAACCCACGACCATAAGAATGAACACCTTGTAATTCATCTACTAAAACTAGCACACTTGATTCACGTGTTTGTACTACATGCCCAACATTGTTAGAGTTTCGAACGTCTCAAACTGAATAAATTAAATAGGCTTGTTGCATGTTTTTGTGAATCCACATCGGACTTCGTTAAATGTTTTTACATGATGGGTGTCTCCATCAATATTGAAGTAGTCGAAATTAAATAAATTAAAATTTCAAATGCTTTCCAACTTACTTCATTTTGAAAATATTAATAATCACTGCCCACCCGTGAGATAAACGTGTGTACTTGAGTTTTTATACTCAACGCGTGGTGGGATTGGGCCATACACTTTACCCGTTGTGTTAGGAAGACACCTGACAGCAAGGTAACAAATGATTTTCCCTACCGCAACCGTACAATTTCTACTTATTATCAGGTTTTATCGGAGGCTTACATTGTGCCATCTAAGCGTGAATGATTTGGCTACGCATTTTTATTAAATATTAGATGGACGGAGGTACAAGTTTGTGCTGAAGTCGTGTATGCATCAAAGTTTTAATAGTTCGGTAGAGTACTGTGGGAATAAAAAAAATTAGATGACCTCTTTATTTTGTTACTTTTTCGAAAATACCACAATAATAATGAGACAATTTGAGGATATATAGTCACACAACTAAAAACATAGCACCATTTTGGTATTACAACAGAGCTACAGGAGCTTACTTACCTTTTCATACTAATTGCATGACTACAATAGACCTAATGCCCTACCAGCTACTATAGAAGTGCAAAGATCCACGACCATTAAAAATTATGAATTACATTAATGCCAAATTATGCATCAATATTGAAGTAGTCGAAATAAAATACTTTAATTTTCAAATGATTTTGCATTTACATCATTTTGAGTATATAAATAATCATCGCCCACCGTGGGGCTCCAACCCACGACCACAAGGTTAAGAGCCTTACGCTCTAACAACTGAGCTAGAAGGGCTTACTTCAGTGTTTATACTGAACGAGGTTAGGCGCAGAGGCTTCCGCTTTACCGCTTATGTTAGGAGAACACATGGCAACAACGTAACAATTGATTTTGTTTTCCACATCGCTACACCGTCTTACATGTATGTTTCTACTTATTATAAGGTTTTATCGGGGGCTTACACTCTGCCATCTATGCTTGAACGATTTAGTTACGCATTTTTACTAAATGTTGGATGGACGGAGGTACATTCTTGTATTAAATCAGCGTACACATTAAAGCTTTCATATTGCAGTTGAATATTGTGGGAACAAATGAAAAGTAGATGACCTTTTTTGTTTTGTTAGTATTTTTAAAATAACACAATATTATCCATTAAATTTGAGGATAGTCCACACAACCAGAAACTTAACACCATTGAAGGGATCATGCTCTACCAGCTACGATATAAGGGGTCTCGCTCACGAGCTTTCAAAATTAACATTAAATTAATCCTAATTTTCTTATATGACAAACCTTATAGAAAGAAAGACTTACAAATCCCCACGATGGGGTTCGAACCCACGACCATAAGAATGAACACCTTGTAATTCATCTACTAAAACTAGCACACTTGATTCACGTGTTTGTACTACATGCCCAACATTGTTAGAGTTTCGAACGTCTCAAACTGAATAAATTAAATAGGCTTGTTGCATGTTTTTGTGAATCCACATCGGACTTCGTTAAATGTTTTTACATGATGGGTGTCTCCATCAATATTGAAGTAGTCGAAATTAAATAAATTAAAATTTCAAATGCTTTCCAACTTACTTCATTTTGAAAATATTAATAATCACTGCCCACCCGTGAGATAAACGTGTGTACTTGAGTTTTTATACTCAACGCGTGGTGGGATTGGGCCATACACTTTACCCGTTGTGTTAGGAAGACACCTGACAGCAAGGTAACAAATGATTTTCCCTACCGCAACCGTACAATTTCTACTTATTATCAGGTTTTATCGGAGGCTTACATTGTGCCATCTAAGCGTGAATGATTTGGCTACGCATTTTTATTAAATATTAGATGGACGGAGGTACAAGTTTGTGCTGAAGTCGTGTATGCATCAAAGTTTTAATAGTTCGGTAGAGTACTGTGGGAATAAAAAAAATTAGATGACCTCTTTATTTTGTTACTTTTTCGAAAATACCACAATAATAATGAGACAATTTGAGGATATATAGTCACACAACTAAAAACATAGCACCATTTTGGTATTACAACAGAGCTACAGGAGCTTACTTACCTTTTCATACTAATTGCATGACTACAATAGACCTAATGCCCTACCAGCTACTATAGAAGTGCAAAGATCCACGACCATTAAAAATTATGAATTACATTAATGCCAAATTATGCATCAATATTGAAGTAGTCGAAATAAAATACTTTAATTTTCAAATGATTTTGCATTTACATCATTTTGAGTATATAAATAATCATCGCCCACCGTGGGGCTCCAACCCACGACCACAAGGTTAAGAGCCTTACGCTCTAACAACTGAGCTAGAAGGGCTTACTTCAGTGTTTATACTGAACGAGGTTAGGCGCAGAGGCTTCCGCTTTACCGCTTATGTTAGGAGAACACATGGCAAAAACGTAACAATTGATTTTGTTTTCCACATCGCTACACCGTCTTACATGTATGTTTCTACTTATTATAAGGTTTTATCGGGGACTTACACTCTGCCATCTATGCTTGAACGATTTAGTTACGCATTTTTACTAAATGTTGGATGGACGGAGGTACATGCTTGTATTAAATCAGCGTACACATTAAAGCTTTCATATTGCAGTTGAATATTGTGGGAACAAATAAAAAGTAGATGACCTTTTTTGTTTTGTTAGTATTTTTAAAATAACACAATATTATCCATTAAATTTGAGGATAGTCCACACAACCAGAAACTTAACACCATTGAAGGGATCATGCTCTACCAGCTACGATATAAGGGGTCTCGCTCACGAGCTTTCAAAATTAACATTAAATTAATCCTAATTTTCTTATATGACAGACCTTATAGAAAGAAAGACTTACAAATCCCCACGATGGGGTTCGAACCCACGACCATAAGAATGAACACCTTGTAATTCATCTACTAAAACTAGCACACTTGATTCACGTGTTTGTACTACATGCCCAACATTGTTAGAGTTTCGAACGTCTCAAACTGAATAAATTAAATAGGCTTGTTGCATGTTTTTGTGAATCCACATCGGACTTCGTTAAATGTTTTTACATGATGGGTGTCTCCATCAATATTGAAGTAGTCGAAATTAAATAAATTAAAATTTCAAATGCTTTCCAACTTACTTCATTTTGAAAATATTAATAATCACTGCCCACCCGTGAGATAAACGTGTGTACTTGAGTTTTTATACTCAACGCGTGGTGGGATTGGGCCATACACTTTACCCGTTGTGTTAGGAAGACACCTGACAGCAAGGTAACAAATGATTTTCCCTACCGCAACCGTACAATTTCTACTTATTATCAGGTTTTATCGGAGGCTTACATTGTGCCATCTAAGCGTGAATGATTTGGCTACGCATTTTTACTAAATGTTAGATGGACGGAGGTACAAGTTTGTGCTGAAGTCGTGTATGCATCAAAGTTGTAATAGTTCGGTAGAGTACTGTGGGAATAAAAAAAATTAGATGACCTCTTTATTTTGTTACTTTTTCGAAAATACCACAATAATAATGAGACAATTTGAGGATATATAGTCACACAACTAAAAACGTAGCACCATTTTGGTATTACAACAGAGCTACAGGAGCTTACTTACCTTTTCATACTAATTGCATGACTACAATAGACCTAATGCCCTACCAGCTACTATAGAAGTGCAAAGATCCACGACCATTAAAAATTATGAATTACATTAATGCCAAATTATGCATCAATATTGAAGTAGTCGAAATAAAATACTTTAATTTTTAAATGATTTTGCATTTACATCATTTTGAGTGTATAAATAATCATCGCCCACCGTGGGGCTCCAACCCACGACCACAAGGTTAAGAGCCTTACGCTCTAACAACTGAGCTAGAAGGGCTTACTTCAGTGTTTATACTGAACGAGGTTAGGCGCAGAGGCTTCCGCTTTACCGCTTATGTTAGGAGAACACATGGCAAAAACGTAACAATTGATTTTGTTTTCCACATCGCTACACCGTCTTACATGTATGTTTCTACTTATTATAAGGTTTTATCGGGGACTTACACTCTGCCATCTATGCTTGAACGATTTAGTTACGCATTTTTACTAAATGTTGGATGGACGGAGGTACATGCTTGTATTAAATCAGCGTACACATTAAAGCTTTCATATTGCAGTTGAATATTGTGGGAACAAATAAAAAGTAGATGACCTTTTTTGTTTTGTTAGTATTTTTAAAATAACACAATATTATCCATTAAATTTGAGGATAGTCCACACAACCAGAAACTTAACACCATTGAAGGGATCATGCTCTACCAGCTACGATATAAGGGGTCTCGCTCACGAGCTTTCAAAATTAACATTAAATTAATCCTAATTTTCTTATATGACAGACCTTATAGAAAGAAAGACTTACAAATCCCCACGATGGGGTTCGAACCCACGACCATAAGAATGAACACCTTGTAATTCATCTACTAAAACTAGCACACTTGATTCACGTGTTTGTACTACATGCCCAACATTGTTAGAGTTTCGAACGTCTCAAACTGAATAAATTAAATAGGCTTGTTGCATGTTTTTGTGAATCCACATCGGACTTCGTTAAATGTTTTTACATGATGGGTGTCTCCATCAATATTGAAGTAGTCGAAATTAAATAAATTAAAATTTCAAATGCTTTCCAACTTACTGCATTTTGAAAATATTAATAATCACTGCCCACCCGTGAGATAAACGTGTGTACTTGAGTTTTTATACTCAACGCGTGGTGGGATTGGGCCATACACTTTACCCGTTGTGTTAGGAAGACACCTGACAGCAAGGTAACAAATGATTTTCCCTACCGCAACCGTACAATTTCTACTTATTATCAGGTTTTATCGGAGGCTTACATTGTGCCATCTAAGCGTGAATGATTTGGCTACGCATTTTTATTAAATATTAGATGGACGGAGGTACAAGTTTGTGCTGAAGTCGTGTATGCATCAAAGTTGTAATAGTTCGGTAGAGTACTGTGGGAATAAAAAAAATTAGATGACCTCTTTATTTTGTTACTTTTTCGAAAATACCACAATAATAATGAGACAATTTGAGGATATATAGTCACACAACTAAAAACGTAGCACCATTTTGGTATTACAACAGAGCTACAGGAGCTTACTTACCTTTTCATACTAATTGCATGACTACAATAGACCTAATGCCCTACCAGCTACTATAGAAGTGCAAAGATCCACGACCATTAAAAATTATGAATTACATTAATGCCAAATTATGCATCAATATTGAAGTAGTCGAAATAAAATACTTTAATTTTCAAATGATTTTGCATTTACATCATTTTGAGTATATAAATAATCATCGCCCACCGTGGGGCTCCAACCCACGACCACAAGGTTAAGAGCCTTGCGCTCTACCAACTGAGCTAGAAAGGCTTACTTCAGTGTTTATACTGAACGAGGTTAGGCGCAGAGGCTTCCGCTTTACCGCTTATGTTAGGAGAACACATGGCAACAACGTAACAATTGATTTTCTTTTCCACATCGCTACACCGTCTTACATGTATGTTTCTACTTATTATAAGGTTTTATCGGGGGCTTACACTCTGCCATCTATGCTTGAACGATTTAGTTACGCATTTTTACTAAATGTTGGATGGACGGAGGTACATGCTTGTATTAAATCAGCGTACACATTAAAGCTTTCATATTGCAGTTGAATATTGTGGGAACAAATGAAAAGTAGATGACCTTTTTTGTTTTGTTAGTATTTTTAAAATAACACAATATTATCCATTAAATTTGAGGATAGTCCACACAACCAGAAACTTAACACCATTGAAGGGATCATGCTCTACCAGCTACGATATAAGGGGTCTCGCTCACGAGCTTTCAAAATTAACATTAAATTAATCCTAATTTTCTTATATGACAGACCTTATAGAAAGAAAGACTTACAAATCCCCACGATGGGGTTCGAACCCACGACCATAAGAATGAACACCTTGTAATTCATCTACTAAAACTAGCACACTTGATTCACGTGTTTGTACTACATGCCCAACATTGTTAGAGTTTCGAACGTCTCAAACTGAATAAATTAAATAGGCTTGTTGCATGTTTTTGTGAATCCACATCGGACTTCGTTAAATGTTTTTACATGATGGGTGTCTCCATCAATATTGAAGTAGTCGAAATTAAATAAATTAAAATTTCAAATGCTTTCCAACTTACTTCATTTTGAAAATATTAATAATCACTGCCCACCCGTGAGATAAACGTGTGTACTTGAGTTTTTATACTCAACGCGTGGTGGGATTGGGCCATACACTTTACCCGTTGTGTTAGGAAGACACCTGACAGCAAGGTAACAAATGATTTTCCCTACCGCAACCGTACAATTTCTACTTATTATCAGGTTTTATCGGAGGCTTACATTGTGCCATCTAAGCGTGAATGATTTGGCTACGCATTTTTATTAAATATTAGATGGACGGAGGTACAAGTTTGTGCTGAAGTCGTGTATGCATCAAAGTTTTAATAGTTCGGTAGAGTACTGTGGGAATAAAAAAAATTAGATGACCTCTTTATTTTGTTACTTTTTCGAAAATACCACAATAATAATGAGACAATTTGAGGATATATAGTCACACAACTAAAAACATAGCACCATTTTGGTATTACAACAGAGCTACAGGAGCTTACTTACCTTTTCATACTAATTGCATGACTACAATAGACCTAATGCCCTACCAGCTACTATAGAAGTGCAAAGATCCACGACCATTAAAAATTATGAATTACATTAATGCCAAATTATGCATCAATATTGAAGTAGTCGAAATAAAATACTTTAATTTTCAAATGATTTTGCATTTACATCATTTTGAGTATATAAATAATCATCGCCCACCGTGGGGCTCCAACCCACGACCACAAGGTTAAGAGCCTTGCGCTCTACCAACTGAGCTAGAAGGGCTTACTTCAGTGTTTATACTGAACGAGGTTAGGCGCAGAGGCTTCCGCTTTACCGCTTATGTTAGGAGAACACATGGCAACAACGTAACAATTGATTTTGTTTTCCACATCGCTACACCGTCTTACATGTATGTTTCTACTTATTATAAGGTTTTATCGGGGACTTACACTCTGCCATCTATGCTTGAACGATTTAGTTACGCATTTTTACTAAATGTTGGATGGACGGAGGTACATGCTTGTATTAAATCAGCGTACACATTAAAGCTTTCATATTGCAGTTGAATATTGTGGGAACAAATAAAAAGTAGATGACCTTTTTTGTTTTGTTAGTATTTTTAAAATTACACAATATTATCCACTAAATTTGAGGATAGTCCACACAACCAAAAACTTAGCTCCATTGAAGGGATCATGCTCTACCATCTACGATATAAGGGGTCTCGCTCACGAGCTTTCAAAATTAACTTTAAATTAATCCTAATTTTCTTATATGACAGACCTTATAGAAAGAAAGACTTACAAATCCCCACGATGGGGTTCGAACCCACGACCATAAGAATGAACACCTTGTAATTCATCTACTAAAACTAGCACACTTGTTCACGTGTTTGTAATACATGCCCAACATTGTTAGAGTTTCGAACGTCTCAAACTGAATAAATTAAATAGGCTTGTTGCATGTTTTTGTGAATCCACATCGAACTTCGTTAAATGTTTTTACATGATGGGTGTCTCCATCAATATTGAACTAGTCGAAATTAAATAAATTAAAATTTCAAATGCTTTCCAACTTACTTCATTTTGAAAATATTAATAATCACTGCCCACCCGTGAGATAAACGTGTGTACTTGAGTTTTTATACTCAACGCGTGGTGGGATTGGGCCATACACTTTACCCGTTATGTTAGGAAGACACCTGACAGCAAGGTAACAAATGATTTTCCCTACCGCAACCGTACAATTTCTACTTATTATCAGGTTTTATCGGAGGCTTACATTGTGCCATCTAAGCGTGAATGATTTGGCTACGCATTTTTATTAAATATTAGATGGACGGAGGTACAAGTTTGTGCTGAAGTCGTGTATGCATCAAAGTTTTAATAGTTCGGTAGAGTACTGTGGGAATAAAAAAAATTAGATGACCTCTTTATTTTGTTACTTTTTCGAAAATACCACAATAATAATGAGACAATTTGAGGATATATAGTCACACAACTAAAAACATAGCACTATTTTGGTATTACAACAGAGCTACAGGAGCTTACTTACCTTTTCATACTAATTGCATGACTACAATAGACCTAATGCCCTACCAGCTACTATAGAAGTGCAAAGATCCACGACCATTAAAAATTATGAATTACATTAATGCCAAATTATGCATCAATATTGAAGTAGTCGAAATAAAATACTTTAATTTTCAAATGATTTTGCATTTACATCATTTTGAGTATATAAATAATCATCGCCCACCGTGGGGCTCCAACCCACGACCACAAGGTTAAGAGCCTTGCGCTCTACCAAGTGAGCTAGAAGGGCTTACTTCAGTGTTTATACTGAACGAGGTTAGGCGCAGAGGCTTCCGCTTTACCGCTTATGTTAGGAGAACACATGGCAACAACGTAACAATTGATTTTGTTTTCCACATCGCTACACCGTCTTACATGTATGTTTCTACTTATTATAAGGTTTTATCGGGGACTTACACTCTGCCATCTATGCTTGAACGATTTAGTTACGCATTTTTACTAAATGTTGGATGGACGGAGGTACATGCTTGTATTAAATCAGCGTACACATTAAAGCTTTCATATTGCAGTTGAATATTGTGGGAACAAATAAAAAGTAGATGACCTTTTTTGTTTTGTTAGTATTTTTAAAATTACACAATATTATCCACTAAATTTGAGGATAGTCCACACAACCAAAAACTTAGCTCCATTGAAGGGATCATGCTCTACCATCTACGATATAAGGGGTCTCGCTCACGAGCTTTCAAAATTAACTTTAAATTAATCCTAATTTTCTTATATGACAGACCTTATAGAAAGAAAGACTTACAAATCCCCACGATGGGGTTCGAACCCACGACCATAAGAATGAACACCTTGTAATTCATCTACTAAAACTAGCACACTTGTTCACGTGTTTGTAATACATGCCCAACATTGTTAGAGTTTCGAACGTCTCAAACTGAATAAATTAAATAGGCTTGTTGCATGTTTTTGTGAATCCACATCGAACTTCGTTAAATGTTTTTACATGATGGGTGTCTCCATCAATATTGAACTAGTCGAAATTAAATAAATTAAAATTTCAAATGCTTTCCAACTTACTTCATTTTGAAAATATTAATAATCACTGCCCACCCGTGAGATAAACGTGTGTACTTGAGTTTTTATACTCAACGCGTGGTGGGATTGGGCCATACACTTTACCCGTTATGTTAGGAAGACACCTGACAGCAAGGTAACAAATGATTTTCCCTACCGCAACCGTACAATTTCTACTTATTATCAGGTTTTATCGGAGGCTTACATTGTGCCATCTAAGCGTGAATGATTTGGCTACGCATTTTTATTAAATATTAGATGGACGGAGGTACAAGTTTGTGCTGAAGTCGTGTATGCATCAAAGTTTTAATAGTTCGGTAGAGTACTGTGGGAATAAAAAAAATTAGATGACCTCTTTATTTTGTTACTTTTTCGAAAATACCACAATAATAATGAGACAATTTGAGGATATATAGTCACACAACTAAAAACATAGCACCATTTTGGTATTACAACAGAGCTACAGGAGCTTACTTACCTTTTCATACTAATTGCATGACTACAATAGACCTAATGCCCTACCAGCTACTATAGAAGTGCAAAGATCCACGACCATTAAAAATTATGAATTACATTAATGCCAAATTATGCATCAATATTGAAGTAGTCGAAATAAAATACTTTAATTTTCAAATGATTTTGCATTTACATCATTTTGAGTATATAAATAATCATCGCCCACCGTGGGGCTCCAACCCACGACCACAAGGTTAAGAGCCTTGCGCTCTAACAACTGAGCTAGAAGGGCTTACTTCAGTGTTTGTACTGAACGAGGTTAGGCGCAGAGGCTTCCGCTTTACCGCTTATGTTAGGAGAACACATGGCAACAACGTAACAATTGATTTTGTTTTCCACATCGCTACACCGTCTTACATGTATGTTTCTACTTATTATAAGGTTTTATCGGGGGCTTACACTCTGCCATCTATGCTTGAACGATTTAGTTACGCATTTTTACTAAATGTTGGATGGACGGAGGTACATGCTTGTATTAAATCAGCGTACACATTAAAGCTTTCATATTGCAGTTGAATATTGTGGGAACAAATGAAAAGTAGATGACCTTTTTTGTTTTGTTAGTATTTTTAAAATAACACAATATTATCCATTAAATTTGAGGATAGTCCACACAACCAGAAACTTAACACCATTGAAGGGATCATGCTCTACCAGCTACGATATAAGGGGTCTCGCTCACGAGCTTTCAAAATTAACATTAAATTAATCCTAATTTTCTTATATGACAGACCTTATAGAAAGAAAGACTTACAAATCCCCACGATGGGGTTCGAACCCACGACCATAAGAATGAACACCTTGTAATTCATCTACTAAAACTAGCACACTTGATTCACGTGTTTGTACTACATGCCCAACATTGTTAGAGTTTCGAACGTCTCAAACTGAATAAATTAAATAGGCTTGTTGCATGTTTTTGTGAATCCACATCGGACTTCGTTAAATGTTTTTACATGATGGGTGTCTCCATCAATATTGAACTAGTCGAAATTAAATAAATTTCAAATTTCAAATGCTTTCCAACTTACTTCATTTTGAAAATATTAATAATCACTGCCCACCCGTGAGATAAACGTGTGTACTTGAGTTTTTATACTCAACGCGTGGTGGGATTGGGCCATACACTTTACCCGTTATGTTAGGAAGACACCTGACAGCAAGGTAACAAATGATTTTCCCTACCGCAACCGTACAATTTCTACTTATTATCAGGTTTTATCGGAGGCTTACATTGTGCCATCTAAGCGTGAATGATTTGGCTACGCATTTTTATTAAATATTAGATGGACGGAGGTACAAGTTTGTGCTGAAGTCGTGTATGCATCAAAGTTTTAATAGTTCGGTAGAGTACTGTGGGAATAAAAAAAATTAGATGACCTCTTTATTTTGTTACTTTTTCGAAAATACCACAATAATAATGAGACAATTTGAGGATATATAGTCACACAACTAAAAACATAGCACCATTTTGGTATTACAACAGAGCTACAGGAGCTTACTTACCTTTTCATACTAATTGCATGACTACAATAGACCTAATGCCCTACCAGCTACTATAGAAGTGCAAAGATCCACGACCATTAAAAATTATGAATTACATTAATGCCAAATTATGCATCAATATTGAAGTAGTCGAAATAAAATACTTTAATTTTCAAATGATTTTGCATTTACATCATTTTGAGTATATAAATAATCATCGCCCACCGTGGGGCTCCAACCCACGACCACAAGGTTAAGAGCCTTGCGCTCTAACAACTGAGCTAGAAGGGCTTACTTCAGTGTTTGTACTGAACGAGGTTAGGCGCAGAGCCTTCCGCTTTACCGCTTATGCTAGGAGAACACATGGCAACAACGTAACAATTGATTTTGTTTTCCACATCGCTACACCGTCTTACATGTATGTTTCTACTTATTATAAGGTTTTATCGGGGGCTTACACTCTGCCATCTATGCTTGAACGATTTAGTTACGCATTTTTACTAAATGTTGGATGGACGGAGGTACATGCTTGTATTAAATCAGCGTACACATTAAAGCTTTCATATTGCAGTTGAATATTGTGGGAACAAATGAAAAGTAGATGACCTTTTTTGTTTTGTTAGTATTTTTAAAATAACACAATATTATCCATTAAATTTGAGGATAGTCCACACAACCAGAAACTTAACACCATTGAAGGGATCATGCTCTACCAGCTACGATATAAGGGGTCTCGCTCACGAGCTTTCAAAATTAACATTAAATTAATCCTAATTTTCTTATATGACAGACCTTATAGAAAGAAAGACTTACAAATCCCCACGATGGGGTTCGAACCCACGACCATAAGAATGAACACCTTGTAATTCATCTACTAAAACTAGCACACTTGATTCACGTGTTTGTACTACATGCCCAACATTGTTAGAGTTTCGAACGTCTCAAACTGAATAAATTAAATAGGCTTGTTGCATGTTTTTGTGAATCCACATCGAACTTCGTTAAATGTTTTTACATGATGGGTGTCTCCATCAATATTGAACTAGTCGAAATTAAATAAATTAAAATTTCAAATGCTTTCCAACTTACTTCATTTTGAAAATATTAATAATCACTGCCCACCCGTGAGATAAACGTGTGTACTTGAGTTTTTATACTCAACGCGTGGTGGGATTGGGCCATACACTTTACCCGTTATGTTAGGAAGACACCTGACAGCAAGGTAACAAATGATTTTCCCTACCGCAACCGTACAATTTCTACTTATTATCAGGTTTTATCGGAGGCTTACATTGTGCCATCTAAGCGTGAATGATTTGGCTACGCATTTTTATTAAATATTAGATGGACGGAGGTACAAGTTTGTGCTGAAGTCGTGTATGCATCATAGTTTTAATAGTTCGGTAGAGTACTGTGGGAATAAAAAAAATTAGATGACCTCTTTATTTTGTTACTTTTTCGAAAATACCACAATAATAATGAGACAATTTGAGGATATATAGTCACACAACTAAAAACATAGCACCATTTTGGTATTACAACAGAGCTACAGGAGCTTACTTACCTTTTCATACTAATTGCATGACTACAATAGACCTAATGCCCTACCAGCTACTATAGAAGTGCAAAGATCCACGACCATTAAAAATTATGAATTACATTAATGCCAAATTATGCATCAATATTGAAGTAGTCGAAATAAAATACTTTAATTTTCAAATGATTTTGCATTTACATCATTTTGAGTATATAAATAATCATCGCCCACCGTGGGGCTCCAACCCACGACCACAAGGTTAAGAGCCTTGCGCTCTAACAACTGAGCTAGAAGGGCTTACTTCAGTGTTTGTACTGAACGAGGTTAGGCGCAGAGGCTTCCGCTTTACCGCTTATGTTAGGAGAACACATGGCAACAACGTAACAATTGATTTTGTTTTCCACATCGCTACACCGTCTTACATGTATGTTTCTACTTATTATAAGGTTTTATCGGGGGCTTACACTCTGCCATCTATGCTTGAACGATTTAGTTACGCATTTTTACTAAATGTTGGATGGACGGAGGTACATGCTTGTATTAAATCAGCGTACACATTAAAGCTTTCATATTGCAGTTGAATATTGTGGGAACAAATGAAAAGTAGATGACCTTTTTTGTTTTGTTAGTATTTTTAAAATAACACAATATTATCCATTAAATTTGAGGATAGTCCACACAACCAGAAACTTAACACCATTGAAGGGATCATGCTCTACCAGCTACGATATAAGGGGTCTCGCTCACGAGCTTTCAAAATTAACATTAAATTAATCCTAATTTTCTTATATGACAGACCTTATAGAAAGAAAGACTTACAAATCCCCACGATGGGGTTCGAACCCACGACCATAAGAATGAACACCTTGTAATTCATCTACTAAAACTAGCACACTTGATTCACGTGTTTGTACTACATGCCCAACATTGTTAGAGTTTCGAACGTCTCAAACTGAATAAATTAAATAGGCTTGTTGCATGTTTTTGTGAATCCACATCGGACTTCGTTAAATGTTTTTACATGATGGGTGTCTCCATCAATATTGAACTAGTCGAAATTAAATAAATTAAAATTTCAAATGCTTTCCAACTTACTTCATTTTGAAAATATTAATAATCACTGCCCACCCGTGAGATAAACGTGTGTACTTGAGTTTTTATACTCAACGCGTGGTGGCATTGGGCCATACACTTTACACGTTATGTTAGGAAGACACCTGACAGCAAGGTAACAAATGATTTTCCCTACCGCAACCGTACAATTTCTACTTATTATCAGGTTTTATCGGAGGCTTACATTGTGCCATCTAAGCGTGAATGATTTGGCTACGCATTTTTATTAAATATTAGATGGACGGAGGTACAAGTTTGTGCTGAAGTCGTGTATGCATCAAAGTTTTAATAGTTCGGTAGAGTACTGTGGGAATAAAAAAAATTAGATGACCTCTTTATTTTGTTACTTTTTCGAAAATACCACAATAATAATGAGACAATTTGAGGATATATAGTCACACAACTAAAAACATAGCACCATTTTGGTATTACAACAGAGCTACAGGAGCTTACTTACCTTTTCATACTAATTGCATGACTACAATAGACCTAATGCCCTACCAGCTACTATAGAAGTGCAAAGATCCACGACCATTAAAAATTATGAATTACATTAATGCCAAATTATGCATCAATATTGAAGTAGTCGAAATAAAATACTTTAATTTTCAAATGATTTTGCATTTACATCATTTTGAGTATATAAATAATCATCGCCCACCGTGGGGCTCCAACCCACGACCACAAGGTTAAGAGCCTTGCGCTCTACCAACTGAGCTAGAAGGGCTTACTTCAGTGTTTATACTGAACGAGGTTAGGCGCAGAGGCTTCCGCTTTACCGCTTATGTTAGGAGAACACATGGCAACAACGTAACAATTGATTTTGTTTTCCACATCGCTACACCGTCTTACATGTATGTTTCTACTTATTATAAGGTTTTATCGGGGGCTTACACTCTGCCATCTATGCTTGAACGATTTAGTTACGCATTTTTACTAAATGTTGGATGGACGGAGGTACATGCTTGTATTAAATCAGCGTACACATTAAAGCTTTCATATTGCAGTTGAATATTGTGGGAACAAATGAAAAGTAGATGACCTTTTTTGTTTTGTTAGTATTTTTAAAATAACACAATATTATCCATTAAATTTGAGGATAGTCCACACAACCAGAAACTTAACACCATTGAAGGGATCATGCTCTACCAGCTACGATATAAGGGGTCTCGCTCACGAGCTTTCAAAATTAACATTAAATTAATCCTAATTTTCTTATATGACAGACCTTATAGAAAGAAAGACTTACAAATCCCCACGATGGGGTTCGAACCCACGACCATAAGAATGAACACCTTGTAATTCATCTACTAAAACTAGCACACTTGATTCACGTGTTTGTACTACATGCCCAACATTGTTAGAGTTTCGAACGTCTCAAACTGAATAAATTAAATAGGCTTGTTGCATGTTTTTGTGAATCCACATCGGACTTCGTTAAATGTTTTTACATGATGGGTGTCTCCATCAATATTGAACTAGTCGAAATTAAATAAATTTCAAATTTCAAATGCTTTCCAACTTACTTCATTTTGAAAATATTAATAATCACTGCCCACCCGTGAGATAAACGTGTGTACTTGAGTTTTTATACTCAACGCGTGGTGGGATTGGGCCATACACTTTACCCGTTATGTTAGGAAGACACCTGACAGCAAGGTAACAAATGATTTTCCCTACCGCAACCGTACAATTTCTACTTATTATCAGGTTTTATCGGAGGCTTACATTGTGCCATCTAAGCGTGAATGATTTGGCTACGCATTTTTATTAAATATTAGATGGACGGAGGTACAAGTTTGTGCTGAAGTCGTGTATGCATCAAAGTTTTAATAGTTCGGTAGAGTACTGTGGGAATAAAAAAAATTAGATGACCTCTTTATTTTGTTACTTTTTCGAAAATACCACAATAATAATGAGACAATTTGAGGATATATAGTCACACAACTAAAAACATAGCACTATTTTGGTATTACAACAGAGCTACAGGAGCTTACTTACCTTTTCATACTAATTGCATGACTACAATAGACCTAATGCCCTACCAGCTACTATAGAAGTGCAAAGATCCACGACCATTAAAAATTATGAATTACATTAATGCCAAATTATGCATCAATATTGAAGTAGTCGAAATAAAATACTTTAATTTTCAAATGATTTTGCATTTACATCATTTTGAGTATATAAATAATCATCGCCCACCGTGGGGCTCCAACCCACGACCACAAGGTTAAGAGCCTTGCGCTCTAACAACTGAGCTAGAAGGGCTTACTTCAGTGTTTGTACTGAACGAGGTTAGGCGCAGAGCCTTCCGCTTTACCGCTTATGCTAGGAGAACACATGGCAACAACGTAACAATTGATTTTGTTTTCCACATCGCTACACCGTCTTACATGTATGTTTCTACTTATTATAAGGTTTTATCGGGGGCTTACACTCTGCCATCTATGCTTGAACGATTTAGTTACGCATTTTTACTAAATGTTGGATGGACGGAGGTACATGCTTGTATTAAATCAGCGTACACATTAAAGCTTTCATATTGCAGTTGAATATTGTGGGAACAAATGAAAAGTAGATGACCTTTTTTGTTTTGTTAGTATTTTTAAAATAACACAATATTATCCATTAAATTTGAGGATAGTCCACACAACCAGAAACTTAACACCATTGAAGGGATCATGCTCTACCAGCTACGATATAAGGGGTCTCGCTCACGAGCTTTCAAAATTAACATTAAATTAATCCTAATTTTCTTATATGACAGACCTTATAGAAAGAAAGACTTACAAATCCCCACGATGGGGTTCGAACCCACGACCATAAGAATGAACACCTTGTAATTCATCTACTAAAACTAGCACACTTGATTCACGTGTTTGTACTACATGCCCAACATTGTTAGAGTTTCGAACGTCTCAAACTGAATAAATTAAATAGGCTTGTTGCATGTTTTTGTGAATCCACATCGAACTTCGTTAAATGTTTTTACATGATGGGTGTCTCCATCAATATTGAACTAGTCGAAATTAAATAAATTAAAATTTCAAATGCTTTCCAACTTACTTCATTTTGAAAATATTAATAATCACTGCCCACCCGTGAGATAAACGTGTGTACTTGAGTTTTTATACTCAACGCGTGGTGGGATTGGGCCATACACTTTACCCGTTATGTTAGGAAGACACCTGACAGCAAGGTAACAAATGATTTTCCCTACCGCAACCGTACAATTTCTACTTATTATCAGGTTTTATCGGAGGCTTACATTGTGCCATCTAAGCGTGAATGATTTGGCTACGCATTTTTATTAAATATTAGATGGACGGAGGTACAAGTTTGTGCTGAAGTCGTGTATGCATCATAGTTTTAATAGTTCGGTAGAGTACTGTGGGAATAAAAAAAATTAGATGACCTCTTTATTTTGTTACTTTTTCGAAAATACCACAATAATAATGAGACAATTTGAGGATATATAGTCACACAACTAAAAACATAGCACCATTTTGGTATTACAACAGAGCTACAGGAGCTTACTTACCTTTTCATACTAATTGCATGACTACAATAGACCTAATGCCCTACCAGCTACTATAGAAGTGCAAAGATCCACGACCATTAAAAATTATGAATTACATTAATGCCAAATTATGCATCAATATTGAAGTAGTCGAAATAAAATACTTTAATTTTCAAATGATTTTGCATTTACATCATTTTGAGTATATAAATAATCATCGCCCACCGTGGGGCTCCAACCCACGACCACAAGGTTAAGAGCCTTGCGCTCTACCAACTGAGCTAGAAGGGCTTACTTCAGTGTTTGTACTGAACGAGGTTAGGCGCAGAGGCTTCCGCTTTACCGCTTATGTTAGGAGAACACATGGCAACAACGTAACAATTGATTTTGTTTTCCACATCGCTACACCGTCTTACATGTATGTTTCTACTTATTATAAGGTTTTATCGGGGGCTTACACTCTGCCATCTATGCTTGAACGATTTAGTTACGCATTTTTACTAAATGTTGGATGGACGGAGGTACATGCTTGTATTAAATCAGCGTACACATTAAAGCTTTCATATTGCAGTTGAATATTGTGGGAACAAATGAAAAGTAGATGACCTTTTTTGTTTTGTTAGTATTTTTAAAATAACACAATATTATCCATTAAATTTGAGGATAGTCCACACAACCAGAAACTTAACACCATTGAAGGGATCATGCTCTACCAGCTACGATATAAGGGGTCTCGCTCACGAGCTTTCAAAATTAACATTAAATTAATCCTAATTTTCTTATATGACAGACCTTATAGAAAGAAAGACTTACAAATCCCCACGATGGGGTTCGAACCCACGACCATAAGAATGAACACCTTGTAATTCATCTACTAAAACTAGCACACTTGATTCACGTGTTTGTACTACATGCCCAACATTGTTAGAGTTTCGAACGTCTCAAACTGAATAAATTAAATAGGCTTGTTGCATGTTTTTGTGAATCCACATCGGACTTCGTTAAATGTTTTTACATGATGGGTGTCTCCATCAATATTGAACTAGTCGAAATTAAATAAATTAAAATTTCAAATGCTTTCCAACTTACTTCATTTTGAAAATATTAATAATCACTGCCCACCCGTGAGATAAACGTGTGTACTTGAGTTTTTATACTCAACGCGTGGTGGGATTGGGCCATACACTTTACCCGTTATGTTAGGAAGACACCTGACAGCAAGGTAACAAATGATTTTCCCTACCGCAACCGTACAATTTCTACTTATTATCAGGTTTTATCGGAGGCTTACATTGTGCCATCTAAGCGTGAATGATTTGGCTACGCATTTTTATTAAATATTAGATGGACGGAGGTACAAGTTTGTGCTGAAATCGTGTATGCATCAAAGTTTTAATAGTTCGGTAGAGTACTGTGGGAATAAAAAAAATTAGATGACCTCTTTATTTTGTTACTTTTTCGAAAATACCACAATAATAATGAGACAATTTGAGGATATATAGTCACACAACTAAAAACATAGCACCATTTTGGTATTACAACAGAGCTACAGGAGCTTACTTACCTTTTCATACTAATTGCATGACTACAATAGACCTAATGCCCTACCAGCTACTATAGAAGTGCAAAGATCCACGACCATTAAAAATTATGAATTACATTAATGCCAAATTATGCATCAATATTGAAGTAGTCGAAATAAAATACTTTAATTTTCAAATGATTTTGCATTTACATCATTTTGAGTATATAAATAATCATCGCCCACCGTGGGGCTCCAACCCACGACCACAAGGTTAAGAGCCTTGCGCTCTACCAACTGAGCTAGAAGGGCTTACTTCAGTGTTTATACTGAACGAGGTTAGGCGCAGAGGCTTCCGCTTTACCGCTTATGTTAGGAGAACACATGGCAACAACGTAACAATTGATTTTGTTTTCCACATCGCTACACCGTCTTACATGTATGTTTCTACTTATTATAAGGTTTTATCGGGGGCTTACACTCTGCCATCTATGCTTGAACGATTTAGTTACGCATTTTTACTAAATGTTGGATGGACGGAGGTACATGCTTGTATTAAATCAGCGTACACATTAAAGCTTTCATATTGCAGTTGAATATTGTGGGAACAAATGAAAAGTAGATGACCTTTTTTGTTTTGTTAGTATTTTTAAAATAACACAATATTATCCATTAAATTTGAGGATAGTCCACACAACCAGAAACTTAACACCATTGAAGGGATCATGCTCTACCAGCTACGATATAAGGGGTCTCGCTCACGAGCTTTCAAAATTAACATTAAATTAATCCTAATTTTCTTATATGACAGACCTTATAGAAAGAAAGACTTACAAATCCCCACGATGGGGTTCGAACCCACGACCATAAGAATGAACACCTTGTAATTCATCTACTAAAACTAGCACACTTGATTCACGTGTTTGTACTACATGCCCAACATTGTTAGAGTTTCGAACGTCTCAAACTGAATAAATTAAATAGGCTTGTTGCATGTTTTTGTGAATCCACATCGGACTTCGTTAAATGTTTTTACATGATGGGTGTCTCCATCAATATTGAAGTAGTCGAAATTAAATAAATTAAAATTTCAAATGCTTTCCAACTTACTTCATTTTGAAAATATTAATAATCACTGCCCACCCGTGAGATAAACGTGTGTACTTGAGTTTTTATACTCAACGCGTGGTGGGATTGGGCCATACACTTTACCCGTTGTGTTAGGAAGACACCTGACAGCAAGGTAACAAATGATTTTCCCTACCGCAACCGTACAATTTCTACTTATTATCAGGTTTTATCGGAGGCTTACATTGTGCCATCTAAGCGTGAATGATTTGGCTACGCATTTTTATTAAATATTAGATGGACGGAGGTACAAGTTTGTGCTGAAGTCGTGTATGCATGAAAGTTTTAATAGTTCGGTAGAGTACTGTGGGAATAAAAAAAATTAGATGACCTCTTTATTTTGTTACTTTTTCGAAAATACCACAATAATAATGAGACAATTTGAGGATATATAGTCACACAACTAAAAACATAGCACCATTTTGGTATTACAACAGAGCTACAGGAGCTTACTTACCTTTTCATACTAATTGCATGACTACAATAGACCTAATGCCCTACCAGCTACTATAGAAGTGCAAAGATCCACGACCATTAAAAATTATGAATTACATTAATGCCAAATTATGCATCAATATTGAAGTAGTCGAAATAAAATACTTTAATTTTCAAATGATTTTGCATTTACATCATTTTGAGTATATAAATAATCATCGCCCACCGTGGGGCTCCAACCCACGACCACAAGGTTAAGAGCCTTGCGCTCTAACAACTGAGCTAGAAGGTCTTACTTCAGTGTTTATACTGAACGAGGTTAGGCGCAGAGGCTTCCGCTTTACCGCTTATGTTAGGAGAACACATGGCAACAACGTAACAATTGATTTTGTTTTCCACATCGCTACACCGTCTTACATGTATTTTTCTACTTATTATAAGGTTTTATCGGGGACTTACACTCTGCCATCTATGCTTGAACGATTTAGTTACGCATTTTTACTAAATGTTGGATGGACGGAGGTACATGCTTGTATTAAATCAGCGTACACATTAAAGCTTTCATATTGCAGTTGAATATTGTGGGAACAAATAAAAAGTAGATGACCTTTTTTGTTTTGTTAGTATTTTTAAAATAACACAATATTATCCATTAAATTTGAGGATAGTCCACACAACCAGAAACTTAACACCATTGAAGGGATCATGCTCTACCAGCTACGATATAAGGGGTCTCGCTCACGAGCTTTCAAAATTAACTTTAAATTAATCCTAATTTTCTTATATGACAGACCTTATAGAAAGAAAGACTTACAAATCCCCACGATGGGGTTCGAACCCACGACCATAAGAATGAACACCTTGTAATTCATCTACTAAAACTAGCACACTTGATTCACGTGTTTGAACTACATGCCCAACATTGTTAGAGTTTCGAACGTCTCAAACTGAATAAATTAAATAGGCTTGTTGCATGTTTTTGTGAATCCACATCGAACTTCGTTAAATGTTTTTACATGATGGGTGTCTCCATCAATATTGAAGTAGTCGAAATTAAATAAATTAAAATTTCAAATGCTTTCCAACTTACTTCATTTTGAAAATATTAATAATCACTGCCCACCCGTGAGATAAACGTGTGTACTTGAGTTTTTATACTCAACGCGTGGTGGGATTGGGCCATACACTTTACCCGTTGTGTTAGGAAGACACCTGACAGCAAGGTAACAAATGATTTTCCCTACCGCAACCGTACAATTTCTACTTATTATCAGGTTTTATCGGAGGCTTACATTGTGCCATCTAAGCGTGAATGATTTGGCTACGCATTTTTATTAAATATTAGATGGACGGAGGTACAAGTTTGTGCTGAAGTCGTGTATGCATGAAAGTTTTAATAGTTCGGTAGAGTACTGTGGGAATAAAAAAAATTAGATGACCTCTTTATTTTGTTACTTTTTCGAAAATACCACAATAATAATGAGACAATTTGAGGATATATAGTCACACAACTAAAAACATAGCACTATTTTGGTATTACAACATAGCTACAGGAGCTTACTTACGTTTTCATACTAATTGCATGACTACAATAGACCTAATGCCCTACCAGCTACTATAGAAGTGCAAAGATCCACGACCATTAAAAATTATGAATTACATTAATGCCAAATTATGCATCAATATTGAAGTAGTCGAAATAAAATACTTTAATTTTAAAATGATTTTGCATTTACATCATTTTGAGTATATAAATAATCATCGCCCACCGTGGGGCTCCAACCCACGACCACAAGGTTAAGAGCCTTGCGCTCTAACAACTGAGCTAGAAGGTCTTACTTCAGTGTTTATACTGAACGAGGTTAGGCGCAGAGGCTTCCGCTTTACCGCTTATGTTAGGAGAACACATGGCAACAACGTAACAATTGATTTTGTTTTCCACATCGCTACACCGTCTTACATGTATTTTTCTACTTATTATAAGGTTTTATCGGGGACTTACACTCTGCCATCTATGCTTGAACGATTTAGTTACGCATTTTTACTAAATGTTGGATGGACGGAGGTACATGCTTGTATTAAATCAGCGTACACATTAAAGCTTTCATATTGCAGTTGAATATTGTGGGAACAAATAAAAAGTAGATGACCTTTTTTGTTTTGTTAGTATTTTTAAAATTACACAATATTATCCACTAAATTTGAGGATAGTCCACACAACCAAAAACTTAGCTCCATTGAAGGGATCATGCTCTACCAGCTACGATATAAGGGGTCTCGCTCACGAGCTTTCAAAATTAACTTTAAATTAATCCTAATTTTCTTATATGACAGACCTTATAGAAAGAAAGACTTACAAATCCCCACGATGGGGTTCGAACCCACGACCATAAGAATGAACACCTTGTAATTCATCTACTAAAACTAGCACACTTGATTCACGTGTTTGTACTACATGCCCAACATTGTTAGAGTTTCGAACGTCTCAAACTGAATAAATTAAATAAGCTTGTTGCATGTTTTTGTGAATCCACATCGAACTTCGTTAAATGTTTTTACATGATGGGTGTCTCCATCAATATTGAACTAGTCGAAATTAAATAAATTAAAATTTCAAATGCTTTCCAACTTACTTCATTTTGAAAATATTAATAATCACTGCCCACCCGTGAGATAAACGTGTGTACTTGAGTTTTTATACTCAACGCGTGGTGGGATTGGGCGATACACTTTACCCGTTATGTTAGGAAGACACCTGACAGCAAGGTAACAAATGATTTTCCCTACCGCAACCGTACAATTTCTACTTATTATCAGGTTTTATCGGAGGCTTACATTGTGCTATCTAAGCGTGAATGATTTGGCTACGCATTTACATTAAATATTAGATGGACGGAGGTACAAGTTTGTGCTGAAGTCGTGTATGCATCAAAGTTTTAATAGTTCGGTAGAGTACTGTGGGAATAAAAAAAATTAGATGACCTCTTTATTTTGTTACTTTTTCGAAAATACCACAATAATAATGAGACAATTTGAGGATATATAGTCACACAACTAAAAACATAGCACCATTTTGGTATTACAACAGAGCTACAGGAGCTTACTTACCTTTTCATACTAATTGCATGACTACAATAGACCTAATGCCCTACCAGCTACTATAGAAGTGCAAAGATCCACGACCATTAAAAATTATGAATTACATTAATGCCAAATTATGCATCAATATTGAAGTAGTCGAAATAAAATACTTTAATTTTCAAATGATTTTGCATTTACATCATTTTGAGTATATAAATAATCATCGCCCACCGTGGGGCTCCAACCCACGACCACAAGGTTAAGAGCCTTGCGCTCTACCAACTGAGCTAGAAGGGCTTACTTCAGTGTTTATACTGAACGAGGTTAGGCGCAGTGGCTTCCGCTTTACCGCTTATGTTAGGAGAACACATGGCAACAACGTAACAATTGATTTTGTTTTCCACATCGCTACACCGTCTTACATGTATGTTTCTACTTATTATAAGGTTTTATCGGGGGCTTACACTCTGCCATCTATGCTTGAACGATTTAGTTACGCATTTTTACTAAATGTTGGATGGACGGAGGTACATGCTTGTATTAAATCAGCGTACACATTAAAGCTTTCATATTGCAGTTGAATATTGTGGGAACAAATAAAAAGTAGATGACCTTTTTTTTTTTGTTAGTATTTTTAAAATAACACAATATTATCCATTAAATTTGAGGATAGTCCACACAACCAGAAACTTAACACCATTGAAGGGATCATGCTCTACCAGCTACGATATAAGGGGTCTCGCTCACGAGCTTTCAAAATTAACATTAAATTAATCCTAATTTTCTTATATGACAGACCTTATAGAAAGAAAGACTTACAAATCCCCACGATGGGGTTCGAACCCACGACCATAAGAATGAACACCTTGTAATTCATCTACTAAAACTAGCACACTTGATTCACGTGTTTGTACTACATGCCCAACATTGTTAGAGTTTCGAACGTCTCAAACTGAATAAATTAAATAGGCTTGTTGCATGTTTTTGTGAATCCACATCGGACTTCGTTAAATGTTTTTACATGATGGGTGTCTCCATCAATATTGAAGTAGTCGAAATTAAATAAATTAAAATTTCAAATGCTTTCCAACTTACTTCATTTTGAAAATATTAATAATCACTGCCCACCCGTGAGATAAACGTGTGTACTTGAGTTTTTATACTCAACGCGTGGTGGGATTGGGCCATACACTTTACCCGTTGTGTTAGGAAGACACCTGACAGCAAGGTAACAAATGATTTTCCCTACCGCAATCGTACAATTTCTACTTATTATCAGGTTTTATCGGAGGCTTACATTGTGCCATCTAAGCGTGAATGATTTGGCTACGCATTTTTATTAAATATTAGATGGACGGAGGTACAAGTTTGTGCTGAAGTCGTGTATGCATCAAAGTTTTAATAGTTCGGTAGAGTACTGTGGGAATAAAAAAAATTAGATGACCTCTTTATTTTGTTACTTTTTCGAAAATACCACAATAATAATGAGACAATTTGAGGATATATAGTCACACAACTAAAAACATAGCACTATTTTGGTATTACAACAGAGCTACAGGAGCTTACTTACCTTTTCATACTAATTGCATGACTACAATAGACCTAATGCCCTACCAGCTACTATAGAAGTGCAAAGATCCACGACCATTAAAAATTATGAATTACATTAATGCCAAATTATGCATCAATATTGAAGTAGTCGAAATAAAATACTTTAATTTTCAAATGATTTTGCATTTACATCATTTTGAGTATATAAATAATCATCGCCCACCGTGGGGCTCCAACCCACGACCACAAGGTTAAGAGCCTTGCGCTCTAACAACTGAGCTAGAAGGTCTTACTTCAGTGTTTATACTGAACGAGGTTAGGCGCAGAGGCTTCCGCTTTACCGCTTATGTTAGGAGAACACATGGCAACAACGTAACAATTGATTTTGTTTTCCACATCGCTACACCGTCTTACATGTATGTTTCTACTTATTATAAGGTTTTATCGGGGGCTTACACTCTGCCATCTATGCTTGAACGATTTAGTTACGCATTTTTACTAAATGTTGGATGGACGGAGGTACATGCTTGTATTAAATCAGCGTACACATTAAAGCTTTCATATTGCAGTTGAATATTGTGGGAACAAATAAAAAGTAGATGACCTTTTTTGTTTTGTTAGTATTTTTAAAATAACACAATATTATCCATTAAATTTGAGGATAGTCCACACAACCAGAAACTTAACACCATTGAAGGGATCATGCTCTACCAGCTACGATATAAGGGGTCTCGCTCACGAGCTTTCAAAATTAACATTAAATTAATCCTAATTTTCTTATATGACAGACCTTATAGAAAGAAAGACTTACAAATCCCCACGATGGGGTTCGAACCCACGACCATAAGAATGAACACCTTGTAATTCATCTACTAAAACTAGCACACTTGATTCACGTGTTTGTACTACATGCCCAACATTGTTAGAGTTTCGAACGTCTCAAACTGAATAAATTAAATAGGCTTGTTGCATGTTTTTGTGAATCCACATCGGACTTCGTTAAATGTTTTTACATGATGGGTGTCTCCATCAATATTGAAGTAGTCGAAATTAAATAAATTAAAATTTCAAATGCTTTCCAACTTACTTCATTTTGAAAATATTAATAATCACTGCCCACCCGTGAGATAAACGTGTGTACTTGAGTTTTTATACTCAACGCGTGGTGGGATTGGGCCATACACTTTACCCGTTGTGTTAGGAAGACACCTGACAGCAAGGTAACAAATGATTTTCCCTACCGCAACCGTACAATTTCTACTTATTATCAGGTTTTATCGGAGGCTTACATTGTGCCATCTAAGCGTGAATGATTTGGCTACGCATTTTTATTAAATATTAGATGGACGGAGGTACAAGTTTGTGCTGAAGTCGTGTATGCATGAAAGTTTTAATAGTTCGGTAGAGTACTGTGGGAATAAAAAAAATTAGATGACCTCTTTATTTTGTTACTTTTTCGAAAATACCACAATAATAATGAGACAATTTGAGGATATATAGTCACACAACTAAAAACGTAGCACCATTTTGGTGTTACAACAGAGCTACAGGAGCTTACTTACCTTTTCATACTAATTGCATGACTACAATAGACCTAATGCCCTACCAGCTACTATAGAAGTGCAAAGATCCACGACCATTAAAAATTATGAATTACATTAATGCCAAATTATGCATCAATATTGAAGTAGTCGAAATAAAATACTTTAATTTTCAAATGATTTTGCATTTACATCATTTTGAGTATATAAATAATCATCGCCCACCGTGGGGCTCCAACCCACGACCACAAGGTTAAGAGCCTTGCGCTCTAACAACTGAGCTAGAAGGGCTTACTTCAGTGTTTATACTGAACGAGGTTAGGCGCAGAGGCTTCCGCTTTACCGCTTATGTTAGGAGAACACATGGCAACAACGTAACAATTGATTTTGTTTTCCACATCGCTACACCGTCTTACATGTATGTTTCTACTTATTATAAGGTTTTATCGGGGGCTTACACTCTGCCATCTATGCTTGAACGATTTAGTTACGCATTTTTACTAAATGTTGGATGGACGGAGGTACATGCTTGTATTAAATCAGCGTACACATTAAAGCTTTCATATTGCAGTTGAATATTGTGGGAACAAATAAAAAGTAGATGACCTTTTTTGTTTTGTTAGTATTTTTAAAATAACACAATATTATCCATTAAATTTGAGGATAGTCCACACAACCAGAAACTTAACACCATTGAAGGGATCATGCTCTACCAGCTACGATATAAGGGGTCTCGCTCACGAGCTTTCAAAATTAACATTAAATTAATCCTAATTTTCTTATATGACAGACCTTATAGAAAGAAAGACTTACAAATCCCCACGATGGGGTTCGAACCCACGACCATAAGAATGAACACCTTGTAATTCATCTACTAAAACTAGCACACTTGATTCACGTGTTTGTACTACATGCCCAACATTGTTAGAGTTTCGAACGTCTCAAACTGAATAAATTAAATAGGCTTGTTGCATGTTTTTGTGAATCCACATCGGACTTCGTTAAATGTTTTTACATGATGGGTGTCTCCATCAATATTGAAGTAGTCGAAATTAAATAAATTAAAATTTCAAATGCTTTCCAACTTACTTCATTTTGAAAATATTAATAATCACTGCCCACCCGTGAGATAAACGTGTGTACTTGAGTTTTTATACTCAACGCGTGGTGGGATTGGGCCATACACTTTACCCGTTGTGTTAGGAAGACACCTGACAGCAAGGTAACAAATGATTTTCCCTACCGCAACCGTACAATTTCTACTTATTATCAGGTTTTATCGGAGGCTTACATTGTGCCATCTAAGCGTGAATGATTTGGCTACGCATTTTTATTAAATATTAGATGGACGGAGGTACAAGTTTGTGCTGAAGTCGTGTATGCATGAAAGTTTTAATAGTTCGGTAGAGTACTGTGGGAATAAAAAAAATTAGATGACCTCTTTATTTTGTTACTTTTTCGAAAATACCACAATAATAATGAGACAATTTGAGGATATATAGTCACACAACTAAAAACGTAGCACCATTTTGGTGTTACAACAGAGCTACAGGAGCTTACTTACCTTTTCATACTAATTGCATGACTACAATAGACCTAATGCCCTACCAGCTACTATAGAAGTGCAAAGATCCACGACCATTAAAAATTATGAATTACATTAATGCCAAATTATGCATCAATATTGAAGTAGTCGAAATAAAATACTTTAATTTTCAAATGATTTTGCATTTACATCATTTTGAGTATATAAATAATCATCGCCCACCGTGGGGCTCCAACCCACGACCACAAGGTTAAGAGCCTTGCGCTCTAACAACTGAGCTAGAAGGGCTTACTTCAGTGTTTATACTGAACGAGGTTAGGCGCAGAGGCTTCCGCTTTACCGCTTATGTTAGGAGAACACATGGCAACAACGTAACAATTGATTTTGTTTTCCACATCGCTACACCGTCTTACATGTATGTTTCTACTTATTATAAGGTTTTATCGGGGGCTTACACTCTGCCATCTATGCTTGAACGATTTAGTTACGCATTTTTACTAAATGTTGGATGGACGGAGGTACATGCTTGTATTAAATCAGCGTACACATTAAAGCTTTCATATTGCAGTTGAATATTGTGGGAACAAATAAAAAGTAGATGACCTTTTTTGTTTTGTTAGTATTTTTAAAATAACACAATATTATCCATTAAATTTGAGGATAGTCCACACAACCAGAAACTTAACACCATTGAAGGGATCATGCTCTACCAGCTACGATATAAGGGGTCTCGCTCACGAGCTTTCAAAATTAACATTAAATTAATCCTAATTTTCTTATATGACAGACCTTATAGAAAGAAAGACTTACAAATCCCCACGATGGGGTTCGAACCCACGACCATAAGAAAGAACACCTTGTAATTCATCTACTAAAACTAGCACACTTGATTCACGTGTTTGTACTACATGCCCAACATTGTTAGAGTTTCGAACGTCTCAAACTGAATAAATTAAATAGGCTTGTTGCATGTTTTTGTGAATCCACATCGGACTTCGTTAAATGTTTTTACATGATGGGTGTCTCCATCAATATTGAAGTAGTCGAAATTAAATAAATTAAAATTTCAAATGCTTTCCAACTTACTTCATTTTGAAAATATTAATAATCACTGCCCACCCGTGAGATAAACGTGTGTACTTGAGTTTTTATACTCAACGCGTGGTGGGATTGGGCCATACACTTTACCCGTTGTGTTAGGAAGACACCTGACAGCAAGGTAACAAATGATTTTCCCTACCGCAATCGTACAATTTCTACTTATTATCAGGTTTTATCGGAGGCTTACATTGTGCCATCTAAGCGTGAATGATTTGGCTACGCATTTTTATTAAATATTAGATGGACGGAGGTACAAGTTTGTGCTGAAGTCGTGTATGCATGAAAGTTTTAATAGTTCGGTAGAGTACTGTGGGAATAAAAAAAATTAGATGACCTCTTTATTTTGTTACTTTTTCGAAAATACCACAATAATAATGAGACAATTTGAGGATATATAGTCACACAACTAAAAACGTAGCACCATTTTGGTATTACAACAGAGCTACAGGAGCTTACTTACCTTTTCATACTAATTGCATGACTACAATAGACCTAATGCCCTACCAGCTACTATAGAAGTGCAAAGATCCACGACCATTAAAAATTATGAATTACATTAATGCCAAATTATGCATCAATATTGAAGTAGTCGAAATAAAATACTTTAATTTTTAAATGATTTTGCATTTACATCATTTTGAGTATATAAATAATCATCGCCCACCGTGGGGCTCTAACCCACGGCCGCAAGGTTAAGAGCCTTGCGCTCTAACAACTGAGCTAGACGGGCTTACTTCAGTGTTTATACTGAACGAGGTTAGGCGCAGACGCTTCCGCTTTACCGCTTATGTTAGGAGAACACATGGCAACAACGTAACAATTGATTTTCTTTTCCACATCGCTACACCGTCTTACATGTATGTTTCTACTTATTATAAGGTTTTATCGGGGGCTTACACTCTGCCATCTATGCTTGAACGATTTAGTTACGCATTTTTACTAAATGTTGGATGGACGGAGGTACATGCTTGTATTAAATCAGCGTACACATTAAAGCTTTCATATTGCAGTTGAATATTGTGGGAACAAATAAAAAGTAGATGACCTTTTTTGTTTTGTTAGTATTTTTAAAATAACACAATATTATCCATTAAATTTGAGGATAGTCCACACAACCAGAAACTTAACACCATTGAAGGGATCATGCTCTACCAGCTACGATATAAGGGGTCTCGCTCACGAGCTTTCAAAATTAACATTAAATTAATCCTAATTTTCTTATATGACAGACCTTATAGAAAGAAAGACTTACAAATCCCCACGATGGGGTTCGAACCCACGACCATAAGAATGAACACCTTGTAATTCATCTACTAAAACTAGAACACTTGATTCACGTGTTTGTACTACATGCCCAACATTGTTAGAGTTTCGAACGTCTCAAACTGAATAAATTAAATAGGCTTGTTGCATGTTTTTGTGAATCCACATCGGACTTCGTTAAATGTTTTTACATGATGGGTGTCTCCATCAATATTGAAGTAGTCGAAATTAAATAAATTAAAATTTCAAATGCTTTCCAACTTACTTCATTTTGAAAATATTAATAATCACTGCCCACCCGTGAGATAAACGTGTGTACTTGAGTTTTTATACTCAACGCGTGGTGGGATTGGGCCATACACTTTACCCGTTGTGTTAGGAAGACACCTGACAGCAAGGTAACAAATGATTTTCCCTACCGCAACCGTACAATTTCTACTTATTATCAGGTTTTATCGGAGGCTTACATTGTGCCATCTAAGCGTGAATGATTTGGCTACGCATTTTTATTAAATGTTAGATGGACGGAGGTACAAGTTTGTGCTGAAGTCGTGTATGCATCAAAGTTGTAATAGTTCGGTAGAGTACTGTGGGAATAAATAAAAATTAGATGACCTCTTTATTTTGTTACTTTTTCGAAAACACCACAATAATAATCACAAAATTTGAGGATATATAGTCACACAACTAAAAACGTAGCACCATTTTGGTATTACAACAGAGCTACAGGAGCTTACTTACCTTTTCATACTAATTGCATGACTACAATAGACCTAATCCCCTGCCAGCTACTATAGAAGTGCAAAGATCCACGACCATTAAAAATTATGAATTACATTAATGCCAAATTATGCATCAATATTGAAGTAGTCGAAATAAAATACTTTAATTTTCAAATGATTTTGCATTTACATCATTTTGAGTATATAAATAATCATCGCCCACCGTGGGGCTCCAACCCACGACCACAAGGTTAAGAGCCTTGCGCTCTAACAACTGAGCTAGAAGGGCTTACTTCAGTGTTTATACTGAACGAGGTTAGGCGCAGAAGGTTCCGCTTTACCGCTTATGTTAGGAGAACACATGGCAACAACGTAACAATTGATTTTCTTTTCCACATCGCTACACCGTCTTACATGTATGTTTCTACTTATTATAAGGTTTTATCGGGGGCTTACACTCTGCCATCTATGCTTGAACGATTTAGTTACGCATTTTTACTAAATGTTGGATGGACGGAGGTACATGCTTGTATTAAATCAGCGTACACATTAAAGCTTTCATATTGCAGTTGAATATTGTGGGAACAAATGAAAAGTAGATGACCTTTTTTGTTTTGTTAGTATTTTTAAAATAACACAATATTATCCATTAAATTTGAGGATAGTCCACACAACCAGAAACTTAACACCATTGAAGGGATCATGCTCTACCAGCTACGATATAAGGGGTCTCGCTCACGAGCTTTCAAAATTAACATTAAATTAATCCTAATTTTCTTATATGACAGACCTTATAGAAAGAAAGACTTACAAATCCCCACGATGGGGTTCGAACCCACGACCATAAGAATGAACACCTTATAATTCATCTACTAAAACTAGCACACTTGATTCACGTGTTTGTACTACATGCCCAACATTGTTAGAGTTTCGAACGTCTCAAACTGAATAAATTAAATAGGCTTGTTGCATGTTTTTGTGAATCCACATCGGACTTCGTTAAATGTTTTTACATGATGGGTGTCTCCATCAATATTGAAGTAGTCGAAATTAAATAAATTAAAATTTCAAATGCTTTCCAACTTACTTCATTTTGAAAATATTAATAATCACTGCCCACCCGTGAGATAAACGTGTGTACTTGAGTTTTTATACTCAACGCGTGGTGGGATTGGGCCATACACTTTACCCGTTGTGTTAGGAAGACACCTGACAGCAAGGTAACAAATGATTTTCCCTACCGCAACCGTACAATTTCTACTTATTATCAGGTTTTATCGGAGGCTTACATTGTGCCATCTAAGCGTGAATGATTTGGCTACGCATTTTTATTAAATATTAGATGGACGGAGGTACAAGTTTGTGCTGAAGTCGTGTATGCATGAAAGTTTTAATAGTTCGGTAGAGTACTGTGGGAATAAATAAAAATTAGATGACCTCTTTATTTTGTTACTTTTTCGAAAACACCACAATAATAATCACAAAATTTGAGGATATATAGTCACACAACTAAAAACGTAGCACCATTTTGGTATTACAACAGAACTACAGGAGCTTACTAACCTTTTCATACTAATTGCATGACTACAATAGACATAATCTCTTACCAGCTACTATAGAAGTGCAAAGATCCACGACCATTAAAAATTATGAATTACATTAATGCCAAATTATGCATCAATATTGAAGTAGTCGAAATAAAATACTTTAATTTTCAAATGATTTTGCATTTACATCATTTTGAGTATATAAATAATCATCGCCCACCGTGGGGCTCCAACCCACGACCACAAGGTTAAGAGCCTTGCGCTCTAACAACTGAGCTAGAAGGGCTTACTTCAGTGTTTATACTGAACGAGGTTAGGCGCAGAGGGTTCCGCTTTACCGCTTATGTTAGGAGAACACATGGCAACAACGTAACAATTGATTTTGTTTTCCACATCGCTACACCGTCTTACATGTATGTTTCTACTTATTATAAGGTTTTATCGGGGGCTTACACTCTGCCATCTATGCTTGAACGATTTAGTTACGCATTTTTACTAAATGTTGGATGGACGGAGGTACATGCTTGTATTAAATCAGCGTACACATTAAAGCTTTCATATTGCAGTTGAATATTGTGGGAACAAATAAAAAGTAGATGACCTTTTTTGTTTTGTTAGTATTTTTAAAATAACACAATATTATCCATTAAATTTGAGGATAGTCCACACAACCAGAAACTTAACACCATTGAAGGGATCATGCTCTACCAGCTACGATATAAGGGGTCTCGCTCACGAGCTTTCAAAATTAACATTAAATTAATCCTAATTTTCTTATATGACAGACCTTATAGAAAGAAAGACTTACAAATCCCCACGATGGGGTTCGAACCCACGACCATAAGAATGAACACCTTGTAATTCATCTACTAAAACTAGCACACTTGATTCACGTGTTTGTACTACATGCCCAACATTGTTAGAGTTTCGAACGTCTCAAACTGAATAAATTAAATAGGCTTGTTGCATGTTTTTGTGAATCCACATCGGACTTCGTTAAATGTTTTTACATGATGGGTGTCTCCATCAATATTGAAGTAGTCGAAATTAAATAAATTAAAATTTCAAATGCTTTCCAACTTACTTCATTTTGAAAATATTAATAATCACTGCCCACCCGTGACATAAACGTGTGTACTTGAGTTTTTATACTCAACGCGTGGTGGGATTGGGCCATACACTTTACCCGTTGTGTTAGGAAGACACCTGACAGCAAGGTAACAAATGATTTTCCCTACCGCAACTGTACAATTTCTACTTATTATCAGGTTTTATCGGAGGCTTACATTGTGCCATCTAAGCGTGAATGATTTGGCTACGCATTTTTATTAAATATTAGATGGACGGAGGTACAAGTTTGTGCTGAAGTCGTGTATGCATGAAAGTTTTAATAGTTCGGTAGAGTACTGTGGGAATAAAAAAAATTAGATGACCTCTTTATTTTGTTACTTTTTCGAAAATACCACAATAATAATCACAAAATTTGAGGATATATAGTCACACAACTAAAAACGTAGCACCATTTTGGTATTACAACAGAGCTACAGGAGCTTACTTACCTTTTCATACTAATTGCATGACTACAATAGACCTAATGCCCTACCAGCTACTATAGAAGTGCAAAGATCCACGACCATTAAAAATTATGAATTACATTAATGCCAAATTATGCATCAATATTGAAGTAGTCGAAATAAAATACTTTAATTTTTAAATGATTTTGCATTTACAATATTTTGAGTGTATAAATAATCATCGCCCACCGTGGGGCTCCAACCCACGACCACAAGGTTAAGAGCCTTGCGCTCTAACAACTGAGCTAGAAGGGCTTACTTCAGTGTTTATACTGAACGAGGTTAGGCGCAGAGGCTTCCGCTTTACCGCTTATGTTAGGAGAACACATGGCAACAACGTAACAATTGTTTTTCTTTTCCACATCGCTACACCGTCTTACATGTATGTTTCTACTTATTATAAGGTTTTATCGGGGGCTTACACTCTGCCATCTATGCTTGAACGATTTAGTTACGCATTTTTACTAAATGTTGGATGGACGGAGGTACATGCTTGTATTAAATCAGCGTACACATTAAAGCTTTCATATTGTAGTTGAATATTGTGGGAACAAATAAAAAGTAGATGACCTTTTTTGTTTTGTTAGTATTTTTAAAATAACACAATATTATCCATTAAATTTGAGGATAGTCCACACAACCAGAAACTTAACACCATTGAAGGGATCATGCTCTACCAGCTACGATATAAGGGGTCTCGCTCACGAGCTTTCAAAATTAACATTAAATTAATCCTAATTTTCTTATATGACAGACCTTATAGAAAGAAAGACTTACAAATCCCCACGATGGGGTTCGAACCCACGACCATAAGAATGAACACCTTGTAATTCATCTACTAAAACTAGCACACTTGATTCACGTGTTTGTACTACATGCCCAACATTGTTAGAGTTTCGAACGTCTCAAACTGAATAAATTAAATAGGCTTGTTGCATGTTTTTGTGAATCCACATCGGACTTCGTTAAATGTTTTTACATGATGGGTGTCTCCATCAATATTGAAGTAGTCGAAATTAAATAAATTAAAATTTCAAATGCTTTCCAACTTACTTCATTTTGAAAATATTAATAATCACTGCCCACCCGTGACATAAACGTGTGTACTTGAGTTTTTATACTCAACGCGTGGTGGGATTGGGCCATACACTTTACCCGTTGTGTTAGGAAGACACCTGACAGCAAGGTAACAAATGATTTTCCCTACCGCAACCGTACAATTTCTACTTATTATCAGGTTTTATCGGAGGCTTACATTGTGCCATCTAAGCGTGAATGATTTGGCTACGCATTTTTATTAAATATTAGATGGACGGAGGTACAAGTTTGTGCTGAAGTCGTGTATGCATCAAAGTTGTAATAGTTCGGTAGAGTACTGTGGGAATAAATAAAAATTAGATGACCTCTTTATTTTGTTACTTTTTCGAAAACACCACAATAATAATCACAAAATTTGAGGATATATAGTCACACAACTAAAAACGTAGCACCATTTTGGTATTACAACAGAACTACAGGAGCTTACTAACCTTTTCATACTAATTGCATGACTACAATAGACCTAATGCCCTACCAGCTACTATAGAAGTGCAAAGATCCACGACCATTAAAAATTATGAATTACATTAATGCCAAATTATGCATCAATATTGAAGTAGTCGAAATAAAATACTTTAATTTTTAAATGATTTTGCATTTACAATATTTTGAGTGTATAAATAATCATCGCCCACCGTGGGGCTCTAACCCACGGCCGCAAGGTTAAGAGCCTTGCGCTCTAACAACTGAGCTAGAAGGGCTTACTTCAGTGTTTATACTGAACGAGGTTAGGCGCAGAGGCTTCCGCTTTACCGCTTATGTTAGGAGAACACATGGCAACAACGTAACAATTGATTTTCTTTTCCACATCGCTACACCGTCTTACATGTATGTTTCTACTTATTATAAGGTTTTATCGGGGGCTTACACTCTGCCATCTATGCTTGAACGATTTAGTTACGCATTTTTACTAAATGTTGGATGGACGGAGGTACATGCTTGTATTAAATCAGCGTACACATTAAAGCTTTCATATTGCAGTTGAATATTGTGGGAACAAATAAAAAGTAGATGACATTTTTTGTTTTGTTAGTATTTTTAAAATAACACAATATTATCCATAAAGTTTGAGGATAGTCCACACAACCAGAAATTTAACACCATTGAAGGGATCATGCTCTACCAGCTACGATATAAGGGGTCTCGCTCACGAGCTTTCAAAATTAACATTAAATTAATCCTAATTTTTTTATATGACAGATCTTATAGAAAGAAAGACTTACAAATCCCCACGATGGGGTTCGAACCCACGACCATAAGAATGAACACCTTGTAATTCATCTACTAAAACTAGCACACTTGATTCACGTGTTTGTACTACATGCCCAACATTGTTAGAGTTTCGAACGTCTCAAACTGAATAAATTAAATAGGCTTGTTGCATGTTTTTGTGAATCCACATCGGACTTCGTTAAATGTTTTTACATGATGGGTGTCTCCATCAATATTGAAGTAGTCGAAATTAAATAAATTAAAATTTCAAATGCTTTCCAACTTACTTCATTTTGAAAATATTAATAATCACTGCCCACCCGTGAGATAAACGTGTGTACTTGAGTTTTTATACTCAACGCGTGGTGGGATTGGGCCATACACTTTACCCGTTATGTTAGGAAGACACCTGACAGCAAGGTAACAAATGATTTTCCCTACTGCAACCGTACAATTTCTACTTATTATCAGGTTTTATCGGAGGCTTACATTGTGCCATCTAAGCGTGAATGATTTGGCTACGCATTTTTATTAAATATTAGATGGACGGAGGTACAAGTTTGTGCTGAAGTCGTGTATGCATCAAAGTTTTAATAGTTCGGTAGAGTACTGTGGGAATAAAGAAAATTAGATGACCTCTTTATTTTGTTACTTTTTCGAAAATACCACAATAATAATGAGACAATTTGAGGATATATAGTCACACAACTAAAAACGTAGCACCATTTTGGTATTACAACAGAGCTACAGGAGCTTACTTACCTTTTCATACTAATTGCATGACTACAATAGACCTAATGCCCTACCAGCTACTATAGAAGTGCAAAGATCCACGACCATTAAAAATTATGAATTACATTAATGCCAAATTATGCATCAATATTGAAGTAGTCGAAATAAAATACTTTAATTTTCAAATGATTTTGCATTTACATCATTTTGAGTATATAAATAATCATCGCCCACCGTGGGGCTCCAACCCACGACCACAAGGTTAAGAGCCTTGCGCTCTAACAACTGAGCTAGAAGGGCTTACTTCAGTGTTTATACTGAACGAGGTTAGGCGCAGAGGCTTCCGCTTTACCGCTTATGTTAGGAGAACACATGGCAACAACGTAACAATTGATTTTCTTTTCCACATCGCTACACCGTCTTACATGTATGTTTCTACTTATTATAAGGTTTTATCGGGGGCTTACACTCTGCCATCTATGCTTGAACGATTTAGTTACGCATTTTTACTAAATGTTGGATGGACGGAGGTACATGCTTGTATTAAATCAGCGTACACATTAAAGCTTTCATATTGCAGTTGAATATTGTGGGAACAAATAAAAAGTAGATGACCTTTTTTGTTTTGTTAGTATTTTTAAAATAACACAATATTATCCATTAAATTTGAGGATAGTCCACACAACCAGAAACTTAACACCATTGAAGGGATCATGCTCTACCAGCTACGATATAAGGGGTCTCGCTCACGAGCTTTCAAAATTAACATTAAATTAATCCTAATTTTCTTATATGACAGATCTTATAGAAAGAAAGACTTACAAATCCCCACGATGGGGTTCGAACCCACGACCATAAGAATGAACACCTTGTAATTCATCTACTAAAACTAGCACACTTGATTCACGTGTTTGTACTACATGCCGAACATTGTTAGAGTTTCGAACGTCTCAAACTGAATAAATTAAATAGGCTTGTTGCATGTTTTTGTGAATCCACATCGGACTTCGTTAAATGTTTTTACATGATGGGTGTCTCCATCAATATTGAAGTAGTCGAAATTATATAAATTAAAATTTCAAATGCTTTCCAACTTACTTTACTTTGAAAATATTAATATTCACTGCCCACCAGTAAGATAAACGTTTGTACTTGAGTTTTTATACTCAACGCGTGGTGGCATTGGGCCATACACTTTACCCGTTATGTTAGGAAGTCACCTGACAGCAAGGTAACAAATGATTTTCTCTACCGCAACCGTACAATTTCTACTTATTATCAGGTTTTATCGGAGGCTTACACTATGCTATCTAAGCGTGAATGATTTGGCTACGCATTTTTACTAACTGTTAGATGGACGGAGGTACAAGTTTGTGCTGAAGTCGTGTATGCATCAAAGTTGTAATAGTTCGGTAGAGTACTGTGGGAATAAAAAAAATTAGATGACCTCTTTATTTTGTTACTTTTTCGAAAATACCACAATAATAATGAGACAATTTGAGGATATATAGTCACACAACTATAAACGTAGCACCATTTTGGTATTACAACAGAGCTACAGGAGCTTACTTACCTTTTCATACTAATTGCATGACTACAATAGACCTAATGCGCTACCAGCTACTATAGAAGTGCAAAGATCCACGACCATTAAAAATTATGAATTACATTAATGCTAAATTATGCATCAATATTGAAGTAGTCAAAATAAAATACTTTAATTTTCAAATGATCTTGCATTTACATCATTTCGAGTATATAAATAATCATCGCCACCGTGGGCCTCAAACCCACGACCACAAGGTTAAGAGCCTTGCGCTCTACCAACTGAGCTAGACGGGCTTACTTCAGTGTTTATACTTGAACGATTTAGTTACGCATTTTTACTAAATGTTAGATGGACGGAGGTACATGCTTGTATTAAATAAGCGTACATATTAAAGTTTTCATATGAATATTATGGGAACAAATAAAAAGTAGATGACCTTTTTGTTTTGTTAGTATTTTTAAAATAACACAATATTATCCATTAAATTTGAGGATAGTCCACACAACTAAAAACTTATGACCATTGAAGGGATCATGCTCTACCAGCTACGATATAAGGGCTCTGGCTCACGAGCTTTCAAAATTAACATTAAATTAATCCTAATTTTCTTATATGACCGACCTTATAGAAAGAAAGACTTACAAATCCCCACGACCATTAGAATGAACACATTGTAATTCATCAACTAAAACTAGCATACTTGATTCACGTGTTTGTACTACATGCCCAACATTGTTAGAGTTTCGAAAGTCTCAAACTGAATAAATTAAATAGGCTTGTTGCATGTTTTTGTGAAATCCACATCTGACTTCGTTAAATGTTTTTACATGATGGGTGTCTCCATCAATATTGAAGTAGTCGAAATTATATAAATTAAAATTTCAAAAGCTTTCCAACTTACTTCACTTTGAAAATATTAATATTCACTGCCCACCCGTGAGATAAACGTGCGTACTTGAGTTTTTATACTCAACGCATTTTTACTAAATGTTAGATGGACGGAGGTACAAGTTTGTACTGAGGTCGTGTAGGCATCAAAGTTGTAAGAGTTCGGTAGAGTACTGTGGGAATAAAAAATATTAGATGACCTCTTTATTTTGTTACTTTTTCGAAAATACCACAATAATAATGAGACAATTTGAGGATATGTAGTCACACAACTAAAAACGTAGCACCATTTTGGTATTACAACAGAGCTACAGGAGCTTACTTACCTTTTCATACTAATTGCATGACTACAATAGACCTAATGCCCTACCAGCTACTATAGAAGTGCAAAGATCCACAACCATTAAAAAATATGAATTACATTAATGCCAAATTATGCATCAATATTGAAGCAGTCGAAATAAAATACTTTAATTTTCAAATGATTTTGCATTTACATCATTTCGAGTATATAAATAATCAGCGCCCACCGTGGGGCTCGAACCCACGACCACAAGTTTAAGAGCCTTGCGCTCTACCAACTGAGCTAGACGGGCTTACTTCAGTGTTTATACTGAACGTGGTTAGGCACAGAGACTTCCGCTTAACCGCTTATGTTAGGAGGACACATGGCAACAACGTAACAATTGTTTTTATTTTCCACATCGCCACACCGTCTTACATGTATGTTTCTACTTATTATAAGGTTTTATCGGGGGCTTACACTCTGCCATCTATGATTGAACGATTTAGTTACGCATTTTTACCAAATGTTGGATGGACGAAGGTACATGCTTGTATTAAATCAGCGTACACATTAAAGTTTTCATATTGCAGTTGAATATTGTGGGAACAAATAAAAAGTAGATGACCTTTTTTATTTTGTTAGTATTTTGAAAATATCACAATATTATCCATTAAATTTGAGGATAGTCCACACAGCCAGAACCTTAACACCATTGAAGGGATCATGCTTTCAAAATTAACATTAAATTAATCCTACTTTTCTTATATGGCCGACCTTATAGAAAGAACAACTTAAAAATCCCCACGATGGGGTTCGAACCCACGACCATAAGAATGAACACCTTGTAATTCATCTGCTAAAACTAGCATACTTGATTCACGTGTTTGTACTACATGCCCAACATTGTTAGAGTTTCAAACGTCTCAAACTGAATAAATTAAATAGGCTTGTTGCATGTTTTTCTGAATCCACGTCGGACTTCATTAAATGTTTTTACATGATGGGTGTCTCCATCAATATTGAAGTAGTCGAAATTAAATAAATTAAAATTTCAAATGCTTTTCAACTTACTTCATTTTGAAAATATTAATAATCACTGCCCACCCGTGAGATAAACGTGTGTACTTGAGTTTTTATACTCAACGCTTGGTAGCATTGGGCCATACACTTTACCCGTTATGTTAGGAACTCCCAAAACAGCAAGGTAACAAATGATTTTTTCTACCGCAACCCTACAATTTCTACTTATTATCAGGTTTTACCATAGGCTTACATTTCGCCATCTAAGCGTGAATAATTTCGCTACGCATTTTTACTAAATGTTAGATGGATGGATGTACAAGTTTGTACTGAAATCGTGTATGCATCAAAGTTGTAATCGTTCGGTAGAGTACTCTGGGAATAAATAAAAATTAGATGTCCTCTTTATTTTGTTACTTTAACAAAAATACCACATTAATATTCAGACAATTTGAGGATATATAGTCACACAACCAAAAACGTAGCACCGTTTTGGTATTACAACAGCGCTACAAGAGTTTACTTACCTTTTCATACTAATTGCATGACTACAATAGACCTAATGCCCTACCAGCTACTATAGAAGTGCAAAGATCCACGACCATTAAAAATTATAAATTACATTAATGCCAAATTATGCATCAATATTGAAGTAGTCAAAATAAAATACTTTAACTTTCAAATGATTTTCCATTTACATCATTTCGAGTATATAAATAATCATCGCCCACCGTGGGACTCGAACCCAAGACCACAAGGTTAAGAGCCTTGCGCTCTACCAACTGAGCTAGACGGGCTTACTTCAGTGTATATACTGAACGTGGTTAGGCGCAGAGGCTTCCGCTTTACCGCTTATTTTAGGAGGACACATGGCAACAACGTAACAATTGTTTTTCTTTTCCACATCGCTACACCATCTTACATGTATGTTTCTACTTATTATAAGGTTTTATCTGGGGCTTACACTCCGCCATCTATACTTGCACGATTTGGTTACGCATTTTTACTAAATGTTGGATGGACGGAGGTACATGTTTGTATCAAATCAGCGTACACATTGAAGTTTTCATATTGAGGTTGAATATTGTGGGAACAAATAAAAAGTAGATGACCTTTTTTATTTTGTTTGTATTTTGAAAATAACCCAATATTATCCATTAAATTTGAGGATAGTCCACACAACCAAAAACTTAAAACCATTTAAGGGATCATGCTCTACCAGCTACGATAGAAGGGCTCTGGCTCACGAGCTTTCAAAATTAACATTAAATTAATCCTAATTCCCTTATATGGCCGACCTTATAGAAAGAAAAACTTACAAATCCGCACGATGGGGTTCGAACCCACGACCATAAGAATGAACACCTTGTAATTCATCAACTAAAACTAGCATACTTGATTTACGTGTTTGTACTACATGCCCAACATTGTTAGAGTTTCGAAAGTGTCAAACTGAATAAATTAAATAGGCTTGTTGCATGTTGTTGTGAAATCCACCTCGTTAATGTTTTTACATGATGGGTGTCTCCATCAATATTGAAGTAGTCGAAATTAAATCAATTAAAATTTCAAACGCATTTCAACTTACTTCATTTTGAAAATATTAATAATCACTGCCCACCCGTGAGATAAACGTGTGTACTTGAGTTTTTATGCTCAACGCGTGGTGGTATTGGGCCATACACTTTACCGGTTATGTTAGTAAGACACCTAACAACAAGGTAACCAATAATTTTTTATACCGCAACCCTACAATTTCTAAGCGTGAATGATTTGGCTACGCATTTTTACTAAATTATTAAATGGACGGAGGTACAAGTTTGTACTGAAATCGTGTATGCATCAAAATTGTAATAGTTTGGTAGAGTACTGTGGGAATAAATAAAAATTAGATGACCTCTTTATTTTGTTATTTTTTCGAAAATACCACAATAATAATGAGACAATTTGAGGATATATAATCACACAACCAAAAACGTAGCACCATTTTGGTATTACAACAGAGCTACACTAGCTTACTTACCTTTTCATACTAATTGCATGACTACAATAGACCTAATGCTCTATCAGCGATTATAGAAGTGCAAAGATCCACGACTATTAAAAATTAAGAATTTCATTAATGCCAAATTATGCATCAATATTGAAGTAGTCGAAATAAAATACTTTAGTTTTCAAATGATTTTGCATTTACATCATTTTGAGTATATAAATAATCAGCGCCCACCGTGGGGCTCAAACCCACGACCACAAGGTTAAGAGCCTTGCGCTCTACCAACTGAGCTAGACGGGCTTATTTCAGTGTTTATACTAAACGTGGTTAGGCACAGAGGCTTCTTTCTTTACCGCTTATGTTAGGAGGACACATGGCAACAACGTAACAATTGTTTTTCTTTTCCACATCGCTACACCGTCTTACATGTATGTTTCTACTTATTATAAGGTTTTATCGGGGGCTTACACTCTGCCATCTATGCTTGAACGATTTAGTTACGCATTTTTACTAAATGTTGAATGGACGGAGGTACATGTTTATATTAAATCAGTGTACACATTAAAGTTTTCATATTGCAGTTGAATATTGTGGGAACAAATAAAAAGTAGATGACCTTTTTTATTTTGTTAGTATTTTGAAAATAACACAATATTATCCATTAAATTTGAGGATAGTCCACACAACCAAAAACTTAACACCATTGAAGGGATCATGCTCTACCAACTATGATATAAGGGCTCTCGCTAACTAGCTTTACAAATTAACATTAAATTAATCCTAATTTTCTTATATGACCGGCCTTATAAAAAGATAAACTTACAAATCCCCACGATGGGGTTCGATCCCACGACCATAAGAATGAACACCTTGTAATTCATCAACTCAAAGGCCTTTACTTTCCCAATAGCTTATTCTTGCAGGCATCCTCGGGTAGTCGAGCTACGTGGGCTTGGGCGAGTTTACTCGAGGGTCGATCGGTGATTCAGGCCGAAGGGGTGTGGGTGCTCGGGGATGGCCTATCAATCCGGCCATTCCTTGACTCATGGGTCCCTTCTAAACCTACGCTTCGGGTCCGACCGAGGGGTGATGAGGCACAGCCAGCTCCATCTAGGGTAGCTGAATGGATGCACACCGAACCGAGATCATGGAACAAGGAGGTCGTTAGAGAGGTTGTGCACCACTATGATTTCGCTGCCATTTTGCAGTTGCCTATCCCTCTCGGTTCGTCCACTGATCGCCTACGGTGGCCGAACTCCAGGTCCGGTGATATCTCGGTCTGCTCCGCGTACCACGGGATCCACAACACCGACCCTCGACATCAGGTAAACGTGGACCTAAACTGCACCCCTCGTGTGGATCTACCGAAGGTTTGGCCATGTATTTGGTCCGCAAATGTTTGGCCTAAGATTAAGGCTTTTATGTGGAAGTTCGCAAATGATGCTTTGCCTACGTGGGGTTCGTTGCTTCGTAGGGGTTTCATGCTTGATAGCCACTGCCCGACTTTTCATCTGGTTGAGACTCGTGAGCATATGTTGTTTGCGTGTCCGTGGGTCCAACAGGCGTGACAGCATTATATTAACCGACATGGACTATAAGTGGGACTGAACTCCATTGATTGCTGGCTCATAGAGGCTTCAAACATGGCAGGTGCAAACAGGCGGAACCGAGCTGCTTCTTGGAAGCGGTTCATGGTCGTGTGTTGGGTGATTTGGAAATCGCGTTGTAGGCTTGTGTATGAGAATATACAGCCACATGTACCATCCATTCTGCAGGAAATCTTTCGTATGCTGCAGGAGATGCATATGGCTGAGCCACCATCTCGCCAACAGGTACCGGTTCAGGCATGGCTCGGTCCTCCTCAAGGCGTTATCAAGATCAATTGTGACGGGGCTTGGTGTCGGACATCATATCGAGGAGGTATCGGGGTGATTGCTCGGGACTCGATGGGCGTGGTACGAGGAAGCTGCTGCGAAGTAAAGATGGCGGGGTCGGTGGATGAAATCGAAGCGGAAGCCGTTCTACAGGCGGTTCGATTGGCCATAGACAATCGATGGCCACAAGTTATCATTGAGACCGACGCTTTAAATATCGTCAACCATATTCACCGTCGGGATTTCGCATGGAGGATTGATCCCATTTTGTCAAACGCGATGACCTTATCGGCCTCGATACGGGAAATCGCGTGGGAGCATACCCCTAGGTCCGCTTACTCTTGTGCGGACTGGATTGCAGAGAATGCTTTGTCGGGGTTGTGTCCTTCGGATTGGGTGACCTCATCTCCAACCCCATTACTTAGATGTATTGTTACGGATAATATGTTGTACTCAAGCTCAATTCTGATTGTTGCAATGATATAGTATCTTCTATTGGCCAAAAAAAAATGTAGCACGTGTTATGTATGATGTTTTGTAGATTCAATTTTCCTTGTGACAATTCGTCATTCTTTTTGTCAATTAATGTGCAAAGACGAAGCTTGGAGATTTATTTATTCATGACCAAAATGACTTTTCTACCCAATAAGAAATGTTGATTAAAAAATAATTATTTTCTTTTTTCTTGTTTTCCCAATACAAGCAGGAATGGAATCTATATATCTGCCTAGCTTTGGCAGATTTTCCTCAATGTAATCCAAATACAAAAAAAAACACTTTTGAACATAGAATTTAAAAGGAAACTCTCTTTATCAAGGAGAAAATATCTTTCTTCGCCAGCCGGAAATGTAGTGATATATGCTGACTAACACATCTTAAATGACTTGAACTTTATTCCCATGACTTGGATGAAAGTAAGAGGAGTTTCTTACAAACGAATGTTGAAGAATCAGTGGATGATATGTGGTTAGGTGTGAGATGCCTTAGAAACCTTAAGCTAACCGGTTCTTCACGATATATATTAAGGTACAACAGTTGACTAAACATTTTGAGGTAAAACCCTATTTCGGTGCAGGTTGAGAGAGCGATACTAAATCAAGACACTTTGAATACTAAATATGTCCTAAAAATAATAGGGCTTAAAGTCAATGTAACTACTTGTTCTGTATTATTGATTGTCAAGTATATTTTTGCAAAAGAAGAAATTGCATATGTTCTCACCAAATCCCTTTCAAGGAGAGTATTTCTTCACTGAGGAAAAGTCATGTGCACCAATGAAGAACTCAATACTTAAACAGAATCCACTCGTAGAACTATATTACATGCTTTTATACTAACTAAAGGGAAAATCAGTACATGAACGAGTAATACTTGAGATTATAAATGTATAAAATAACAGAGTTGTTTCACACAAAAAACTGTTCGAACATTAGATATATAAAGAATCATTCAGCATTAATCACAATACTTAATTTACTTGTGAATTTTTGTTTATAGGCCCGACATGACGGTACAATTTGTCACACTTTTCCTTTCCCTGGGATATGATTTTCGTAAAACATTTTAGTGTCATGATTAGGAAGGAAGGAATGTGTTGGGGGAAAGGGTGTCAAAAATTGACCCAACTCGTGGGTGACCCGTACTCGGGTTGTGTTTGGGTCAGACTTATTGACCCCACGGGTCATTTTGACACGACCCATGGATGATCCGTGAAAAAAGGGTCAATTTTGGTTAGAAGTTGTTGGATTGTGAAATCATGGTTGCTGATCTGGCAGTGAATTGAATGCCAGACGACGGTTGAACAGTGTTTTTGCCTTAGCTCCGGTGAACCTGCAAGTAGGGGAGCGCAACAGAGGGGGTGTCTCTAGGTCCCTCTCCGATGCTTAAATGAGTATATGTGTGTATATAGCTCAAAACGTAAAGAATGTATGTAAAGCAAAGGTATTTATAGAGTAGGAGAGACAAAACCGTATAAGGTAACTGTATATCTTAGTGAATATTGTGTTGTTGAAGATTTGGATAATAGATATTGCAGTTACGGCGAGATATTGCAGTTACCATATCTAATCCTTAGTGAATATGTGACCAAGATACGCGGGATATCGTGGCCACTTCCTTATTAACGGTTGGTGGGACCAGAGGAGAGAAGCAAGGCTCTCTTCGGGGCGAGCACTCCCATGGTGATCAGTAGGAGGTCGCGACTTGGTGAAGGATGGCGACCAGCTAGGGAGCCTTTGGCGTCCATATCGTCCTGGGCTCGATCATGGGTCACTCTATGGTGGGCCAGGTTGACTTTGACTTAGGTTGATCCGGTTCGAATATCTTGGGTTTACCCCCTCCAGTGTTATTGGGCATTCGAGGCCTTTTCCTTATTGGGTCGTCACTATCAATACCACAGGATGGAGGCCATCAAGTCAATCAGGTCAATGGCACAGGAAGGAGGCCATCAAAAAGCGACTCGGAACTTATTGTCAATCAGGTCAATGGCACTTATGAGGCAAGGGGCGAAAAGATGAAAAAGTACCTCTGCATCGCTAAGAAGCTCGTCGCAGAAATTTCCAAATTTTCCTATTGAGTCTATTCCTCGCCAGGAGAACCAGATGGCAGGCTCCTTAAGTAAGCTGGCATTTGGGGAAACGACAATTCAAGATGTACAATTCCTGGAAGAGGCCTTATGTTCAGTCCTCGAAAGCAGAGCAGAAGTCTTCAACATTCAAGGAAAGGTCACATGGATGACTCCGTTCCAGAATTACTTAAAAAAGGGGATCCTCCCAGAAGACGAAGGCAAATCTACGAGGATAAGACGACTTTCAGCCAGTTACCTGATTATAGATGGAGAACTCTACATGCGAGGCTACTCGACTCCTTACTTAAGGTGTGTTGCTCATCCAGAAACATAAAGGGTTCTTCGAGAAGCTCATGAAGGGGTGGCAGCATGTCATGAAGGTTCTCGATCATTAACAAAAAAGATCTTCACGCTGGGATACTATTGGCCAACTTTGGGAAAAGATGCGGCTGACTTAACGCAGAAGTGTGAGACTTGCCAACAATTTGCACCACGATCAGGTTGACCGCCAACACTATTATCCCCAATGGCAGGTGCCTGGCCTTTTGCTCAATGGGGGATGGATATATTGGGTCCTTTTCCTATTAGAACTGGTCAACGCACTCACATCATAGTGGCGATCAACTATTTCACAAAGTGGATAGAGGAGAAAGCTTTGGCTTCTACAACGGAATTTCAAATCATCAAGTTCCTGAAGGTTAACATATTCTCCAGGTTTGGCATTCCTAAAATACTCATCATTGATAATGGTCCACAATTCATAGGAAATGAGCTCAAATGGCTCTGTGAAGAATACCATGTCGACTATCGTTTCAGTTCAGTGCATCATCCTCAAACGAATGGGCAAGCTGAAGCAGCCAACAAGGTTGTTTTAGCAGGACTCAATAAAAGGGTTCGAGCATTCAAAGGAAACTAGGCGGAAGAACTGGAAAACGTATTATGGGCTATCAGAACAACGCCTAAGGCAGCCACTGGAGAAACACCTTTCAGTTTAGTGTATGGATCAGAAGCAGTGGCGCCCGCCGAAATAGCAGTGCCTACCCATAGAATCCTACACTTCAACACTGAGGCAAACGAAGTCGAACGCAAGACTGACCTCGACCTGGCAGAGGAAAAGAGGTGGCAATCAGAAAAGACACAAGCAAAGATGCGTCTAGCGACCGCTCGATACTTCAACAGAAAGGTCAGCGCTCACCAATTTTTCGTGGGGGAGATGGTTATGAGAAGGAACGAATTTACAAGACTGGACAGTCAGAATAAGCTTTCAGCTAAGTGGGAAGGACCGTACAAGGTAGTAGAGATCGCTGCCCCAGGATCCTACTATTTGGAAACCACTGAAGGAGAAAGGTTACCTCGTCCATTCAATTCTGAACATTTAAGGAGATTCCATACATAGCTTGTAATCAAAATGTTATGTCAATAAAAGAAAGTCGTTCCTTCATAAAGCGTGACAACTCAAATCAAATCGAAGAAAAAGCCCTAACAACAAAGTCAGGCCAAAAGCCCTGTCACCAAAGTCAGGCCAAAAGCCCTAACGCCAAAGTTAGGCCACAAGCCCTGATGCCAAAGTCAGGCCAAAAAGACCTAAACAACAAGAGTTAGGCAAAGCCAAAAGCCCTAACGCCAAGGTCAGGACAAAAGCCCTAACGCCAAAGTTAGGCCACAAGCCCTGACGCCAAAGTCAGGCCAAAAAGACCTAGCAAAAAGTTAGGTAAAACGAAAGCCCTTACGCCAAAGTCAGGCCAAAAGACCTGACGCCAAAGTCAGGCAGAAAGACCTGATACCAAAATCAGGCAGCAATCTTGACGACGAAGATAAGCAATCCATCAAGGAAACTATCTTCTTATAAGTAGGACAAATTTCCTCGAAGTTATCCGCTATGGGTAATGACTCCTTCAGGAAGATGGACAATGAGTCTTAAGCGATCACTATGGAAAGTGAAGCTGCAAGTAACAAGTTCCTTGTGTAGAGGCGAGCACTCCAAAAGTTTAAACTTTATTAAGGTTATTTATCTTCAAGTCTAGAAGTCTATAATTTTAAGTCTTAAGATATTTTCCTTAATGAGTTTATACTTCGCAAGATAAATCAGTGATTCTATGAGGTCTTATCATTGTTCGCCTAAAGAAAAGTCCAAAGACCCTAAGGGTCAAGACAATCATAAAGTGAAGAAAAAGTCGAAAGTCATTATGACTAAAACCTCGGAGGAATCGCCAAACATATTCAAAGTCGAATAAACATAAGGGCTTGCAAATATAGAAGGCATTCAATATTATAAAAATAACCGAGTCTAAATTCAAAAAATAATTACAAGGAAGTATAAACAACTATCACCTAAAATAGAAGTAAAAAACAGTATATGATCGTCGGAGAGGTGGAGATTTCAGGCCATGGGGTCTTCAGGAGCAGGAGTACTTGGCTCGACTTCGGGGGCAACCTCCTTAACAACAGCAGCTGGGTCGACCTCTTCAGCAACAGCAGCAGGGGTTTGCTGAGGAAGGGAACTCCAGAGGAAACCCTTAAGGGACTCAACTTCCCGAACAGGGAAGTTGGGATCAACCGCTTGGACATCCTCGACCAGGACTTGGAGGAAGTCGGCAATCTCCGACTTCATCACCTCCAAAGCACAGTCAACGAACTCTTCAGAGGCCTTGAAGTTGTTGACCACACTTTGGGGGGAAGGAACAGACTTCAGCTGCGCGGTCAGCTGTTCCTTCTCCTCCTCCAAGGCGACCCCCCTGGCTTCAGCGGCGACCCGTTGAGCCTCCGACTCTGCCTTTTGGGCTAGGGCCTCCTTAAGTTCAGCCTCTAGGCGAGCCCTGACAGCCTCTCCTTTATCTAAGCACCGATGAAGGGCTTCAGATTCTTGAAGGGCGACCGCAGCATCAGCCTCCCTCTTCTTCACATCAGCAAGGAGCCTTTCCTCCTTCCTGAAGTACTCCTCCCGGGCACCTTCCACCAAGGAAACTGCCGCATCAGCAATTGACTTGATGGCCTACATCTGCCACGAAGAGTTGAAGCCTTACCAGAGCAAGTCGTTCAAAATGGGTCATCATGAACCCCTCGACTTGGTGCAGCTCCGAGGGAACCGCGGAGCGATCCCTGGGAGAAATTATCCCCTTAAGGAGTCGCATGCATAAATCCGGTTTGCCCCAGAGACTCTTTTTATCAGAGACCCCCTTCTTCGAGAAGTCTCCACAGGGGAACCAAACGCCCCGAGAATTCACAGGCTTGAGCGGTTGGAACATGCTCGCCAAGGAGCAGTACTCCTCAGGAGGAGTCTTCGAAGTGCTGGGGGCATCGGACCCTTTCTTCTGATTCCCAGATCCCCTAGGAGGAATAGGGACTGAGGACTCGGAAGGAGAAAGGGCCGCCAAGATCAGAGCCTTCTCCCCGGGGGCAGTGGATCCCTTAGGAGGAGGAGGAGGACTCTAAGGGAGAACCGGGCGATCCTCGTTCCTGACCGTCTTGGTAGGAGGAGGAGGAGGGTCCCGGGCCACATCAGCGGTGGACTTCTCTGCAAAGGAATAATCAGATATGTCAAAACCCAAAAATGCAAAGTGTGCAAACAGAAATCAGGCAACGTACCTGGTTGGCGAGGGACAACAGTGGCCAAGGGAAGTTCCTCTTCGGGCTTCCTCTTAGAGGAACGCCTAGAGGGAGGAGGAGGAGGATTCAGTGATGCCTGGTCCGCGGAAAGCCCATCCTTTCCCTGGTCATCAAAAAGAGCTATGAGTTTTCGGCCCCGGTTGCCTACAGCAACTAAAACAGAAAAAGATTAGAAGAATTACCCAATCATCAAAAATTGGCGTGCCCTGCTGAATGTCCGCCATCTCGAGCATATTCTCAGTGGTCTCCGCCACCGAATGGATGGGGTGAAAACTGGACAATCGATGCAAAAGGAACAGGTCATCGATGGCGTTTCGGTCGCTCCCGGATAGCTCGTCAAATGCAGGAGGGAAATCCCTATCTGGTGTAGACAACTTCCAAGACACACCACCCTTGTAGAAGAAGTAAAACTTCTTATAGTTGGAGTTGGTGGCCCGAAAATCATCGAACAACCGGACGTGAACGTTCCAGCTCCATGATTGGCCTTTCCACTCCGCAAACTTGGGCCACCGGGACTAGAAGTGGTGGAGGTGGTTCGTCCTAGCAGCCAATCGGAAAAAGCACCGGAACAAGGCCAGTGAATACGTCCATTCTTGACGTATACACAGGAACTTGAATCCCGCCCATATCCTAATGACGTTAGGTACGAGCTGTGTGGGATGTATCATGTAGAACTGGCACAACGCCTGCAAATCCTCACAGAGAGAAAAACGCAACCCAGCATCGATCTGGGACGCATAGATGTAAACATATCCATTGCGAGGATAATGCTGACCAAGGCCTGGATATCTAGGAGCATCCACTGCACCAAAACCACCAAGCGCCACCACCGTCTTAAAATAAGTCGGCTTCAATTCGTTGGGCTTGAAATCTACTCGAACAGTTCAGATATGGCAACAACGAGTATAAAAACAAGGTAAAACAGGGGATACTCTCAGAACAGAGCAATAAAATAGAGTATTTACCTTTTGGAGAAAAGATGGGCGTCTGGACTTCAGGCCCATCCACCACCATAGGTGTGGCTACGGACCTCCCAAAGTCAGCCTGCCTCTCAGTCGAGGATGGCAGAGAGCCGTCCCTAATGGTCAAGGGGGCATTGGTGTTCTTCGGCACCTTAGGGGTCGAAGAAGAAGCCTTGTTGGCCGTTTGCTTGATCTTCCCGGACTGACTGCGAGTGGCCATGGATTCTGTTAGGATGTGGATTGGGAAGATTGACAGAAAGAAATGAGAAGTTTGCAGAGAAGGATATCAGGAAACAAAGAAGGCTCTAGAGTCTGAAGGAATGGAAACGTAAAGGACAAAATGAGGGAATTGTTGTCCCTTATATAGACAAAATAAGAAGTAACCGCCACAGGCAGAATCGAAACGACACAGAAGAATAATTGCACCTTTTTGGAAAAAAATCGAAACAATGTCAGAATTCTAAGAGACACCTCGATGAGACAAACGGTCGGCCAGTGCAGAAAGCTGTCAGACTACCCTTGGGTTACGGAATATTAAATGACAGGCGTGCTTCAAATGACTGTTCGACTTCTGGATGACTGTGCAGTTATTAAATGCTAAAGTCCATCAAACAGACAAAGTGATCGCCAGCGCACTGACAGGCTTTATTAGGAATACCTTTTATAGGTAATGATCGCCTAGCAGAGAAAGGTACACCTTCACAAGCCTAGACTGAGTGATCGCCAATAATAAATAAAAAGAAGAATATTCCTTCAGCCTTGGACAATGGGATGACTGATCACCAAACAAGCATGAAATGTCCATAAGGTCATGAACCACAAAAAGAGACAAGGAAAACCAAATTTAAAGCGTGACTATCTCAAACCCTACCAAGAAATCAAGCTCGACTAAAGGAACTTCAATCAAGCTTCGGGGGCAAATGTTGGGTATTGATAGTGACGGCCCAATAAGGAAAAGGCCTCGAAGGCCCAATAACCCTGGAGGGGGTAAACCCAAGATATTCGAACCGGATCAGCCTAAGTCAAAGTCAACCTGGACCACCATAGAGTGGCCCATGATCGAGCCCAGGACGATATGGACGTCAAAGGCTCCCTAGCTGGTCGCCATCCTTCACCAAGTCGCGACCTCCTACTGCTCTCCGTGGGAGTGCTCGCCCCGAAGAGAGCCTTGCCTCCCTTCTCTGGTCCCACCAACCGTTAATAAGGAAGTGGCCACGATATCCCGCGTATCTCGGACACATATTCACTAAGGATTAGATATGGTAACTGCAATATCTCGCCGTAACTACAATATCTATTATCCAAAACTTCAACAGCACAATATTCACTAAGATATACTGTTACCTTATACGGTTTTGTATCTCCTACTCTATAAATACATTTGCTTTACATACATTCTTTACGTTTTGAGCTATATACACACATATACTCATTTAAGCATCGGAGAGGGACCCAGAGACACCCCCTCTGTTGCGCTCTCATACTTGCAGGTTCACCGGAGCTAAGGCAAAAGCACTGTTCAACCATCGTCTGGCATTCAATTCACTGCCAGATCAGCAACCAGGATTTCACGATCCAACAGAGGCCATCAAGTTGACTGCTGATGCAGCAATTTCCTTGGTGGAAGGTGCCCGGGAGGAGTACTTCAGGAAGGAGGAAAGGCTCCTTGCTGATATGAAGAAGAGGGAGGCTGATGCTGCGGTCGCCCTTCAAGAATCTGAAGTCCTTCATCGGTGCTTAGATGAAGGGGAGGCAGTCAGGGCTCGCCTTAGAGGCTGAGCTTAAGGAGGCTCGAGCCCAAAGGGCATAGTCGGAGGCTCAACGGGTCGCCGCTGAAGCCAGGGGGTCGCCCTGGAGGAGGAGAAGGAATAGCTGGCCGCGCAGCTGAAGTCTGTTCCTTCCCCCCAAAGTGTGGTCAACGACTTCAAGGCCTCTGAAGAGTTCGTTGACTGTGCTTTGGAGGTGATGAAGTCGGAGATTGCCGACTTCCTCCAAGTCCTAGTCGAGGATGTCCAGGCGGTTGATCCCAACTTCCCTGTTCGGGAAGTTGAGTCCCTTAAGGGTTTCCTCCGGAGTTCCCTTCCTCAGCAAACCCCTGATGGTGTTGCTGAAGAGGTCAACCCAGCTGCTGTTGGTAAGGAGGTTGCCCCCGAAGGCGAGCCAAGTACTCCTGCTCCTGAAGACCCCATGACCTGAAATCTCCACCTCTCCGGCGATCATATACTGTTTTTTACTTCTGTTTTAGGTGATAGTTGTTTATCCTTCCTTGTAATTATTTTTTGAATTTAGACTCGGTTATTTTTATAATATTGAATGCCTTCTATATTTGCAAGCCCTTATGTTTATTCGACTTTGAATATGTTTGGCGATTCCTCCGAGGTTTTAGTCATAATGACTTTCGACTTTTTCTTCACTTCATGATTGTCTTGACCCTTAGGGTCTTTGGACTTTTCTTTAGGCGAACAATGATAAGACCTCATAGAATCAATGATTTATCTTGCGAAGTATAAACTCCTTAAGGAAAATATCTTAAGACTTAAAAGTATAGACTTCTAGACTTGAAGATAAATAACCTTAATAAAGTTTAAACTTTTGGAGTGCTCGCCTCTACACAAGGAACTTGTTACTTGCAGCTTCACTTTCCATAGTGATCACTTAAAACTCCATGTCCATCTTCCTGAAGGAGTCGTTACCCTTAGCGGGTAACTTCGAGGAAATTTGTCCAACTTATAAGAAGATAGTTTCCTTGATGGATTGATTATCTTCGTCGTCACGATTCCTGCCTGATTAACTCTTGTTGTTTAGGTCTTTTTGGCCTGACTTTGGCGTCAGGGCTTGTGGCCTAACTTTGGCGTTAGTGCTTTTGTCCTGACTTTGGCGTCAGGGCTTTTGGCTTTGCCTAACTCTTGTTGTTTAGGTCTTTTTGGCCTGACTTTGGCGTCAGGGCTTGTGGCCTAACTTTGGCGTTAGGGCTTTTGGCCTGACTTTGGCGACAGGGCTTTTGGCCTGACTTTGTTGTTAGGGATTTTGGCTTAACTTTGTTGTTAAGGCTTTTTCTTCGATTTGATTTGAGTGGTCACGCTTTATGAAGGAACGACTTGCTTTTATTGACATAACATTTTGATTACAAGCTATGTATGGAATCTCCTTAAATGTTTAAAATTGAATGGACGAGGTAACCTTTCTCCTTCAGTGGTTTCCAAATAGTAGGATCCAGGGGCAGTGATCTCAACTACCTTGTATGGTCCTTCCCACTTAGTTGAAAGATTATTCTGATTATCCAGTCTTGTAAATTCGTTCCTTCTCATAACCATCTCCCCCACGAAAAATTGGCGAGCGCTGACCTTTCTGTTGAAGTATCAAGCGGTCGCCAGAAGCATCTTTGCTTGTGTATTTTCTGATTGCCACCTCTTTTCCTCTGCCAGGTCGAGGTCAGTCCTGCGTTCGACTTCGTTTGCCTCAGTGTTGAAGTGTAGGATTCTATGGGTAGGCACTTCTATTTCGGCGGGTGCCACTGCTTCTGATACATACACTAAATTGAAAGGTGTTTCTCCAGTGGCTGCCTTAGGCGTTATTCTGATAGCCCATAATACGTTTTCCAGCTCTTCCGCCAAGTTTCCTTTGAATGCTCGAACCCTTTTCTTGAGTCCTGCTAAAACAACCTTGTTGGCTGCTTCAGCTTACCCATTCGTTTGAGGATGATGCACTAAACTGAAACGATGGTCGACGTGGTATTCTTCACAGAGCCATTTAAGCTCCTTTCCTATGAATTGTGGACCATTATCAATGATGAGTATTTTAGGAATGCCAAACCTGGAGAATATGTTGACCTTCAGGAACTTGATGACTTGAAATTCCGTTGTAGAAGCCAAAGCTTTCGCCTCTATCCACTTTGTGAAATAGTTGATCGCCACTATGATGTGAGTGCGTTGACCAGTGCTAATAGGAAAAGGACCCAATATCCATCCCCATTGAGCAAAAGGCCAGGCACCTGCCATTGGGGATAATAGTGTTGGCGGTCAACCTGATCGTGGTGCAAATTGTTGGCAAGTCTCACACTTCTGCGTTAAGTTAGCCGCATCTTTTCCCAAAGTTGGCCAATAGTATCTCAGCCTGAAGATCTTTCTTGTTAATGATCGAGCACCTTCATGACATGCTGCCACCCTTCATGAGCTTCTCGAAGAACCCTTTCTGTTTCTGGATGAGCAACACACCTTAAGTAAGGAGTCGAGTAGCCTCGCCTGTAGAGTTCTCCATCTATAATCACGTAACTGGCTGAAATTCGTCTTATCCCCTCTTTTAAGTAAATCTGGAACAGAGTCATCCATGTGACCTGTCCTTGAATGTTGAAGACTTCTGCTCTGCTTTCGAGGACTGAACATAAGGCCTTTTCCAGGAATTGTACATCTTGAATTGTCGTTCCCCCAAATGCCAGCTTACATAAGGAGTCTGCCATCTGGTTCTCCTGGTGAGGAATAGACTCAATCGCAAAATTTGGAATTTCTGCGACGAGCTTCTTGGCGATGCTGAGGTACTTTTTCATCTTTTCCACCTTGCCTCATAAGTGCCATTATCCTGATTGACAATAAGTTCCGAGTCGCTTTTTACCTTAAACGCAAATATGCCCATTCCTTTTGCCAGTCTGAGTCCAGTGATAAGAGACTCGTACTCTGCTTCATTATTGGTCGCCTGAATTGTTAGGGCGATATCATACTTTAAAGGCTCGCCTTCAGGAGGAATAAAAATTAACCCTGCCCCCGAGCCTTCTCTTGATGAAGACCTATTTGTATAAAGCTCCCAGACTTGATTGTTGTCTGTTGACTGACTTGGCATGTTTTCTGCTTCTGTTTGACCGTTACTTGTACTTTCCACAATGGAAATCAGCTAGTGATTGACCTTTGATGGCCGTTTTTGGCGCAAACTTGATCTTGAACCCGCTGAGCTCGATCGTCCACTTGACCATTCTTCCTGAAGAATCTGGTTTCATCAGGAAATTTTTGAGAGGTTGGTTGGTGAGGACCGTGATGTCGTGTGGGTGGAAATAAGTTCTCAGCTTTCGAGCAACAATAACTAAGGCATAGAGATACTTCTCAATCTGGACATATTTTATTTCTGCTGAGTTAAACATTTTACTAATAAAGTACACTAGACTCTGAACATTATTTTCCTCCCTTATCAAAACAGCACTGGCTGCCACGTCGCGGATGCCTAGATAAAGGAATAGTTGCTCACCTGGAATGGGCTTTGCCAGAGCTGGGAGTATTTTGATATGCCGCTTCAAGGACTGGAACGCCTCCTCGCAATCTGGCCCTCAGAGTTTTGAAGAATGGGAGGGACCTGTCGCTCGCCTTGGAGAGGAAGTGGTTGAGAGCAGCTAGGCGACCATTTAGGCACTGAACCTCCTTATGACAGGTCGGCGACTTCATCTCTTCTATGGCCTTTAGCTTTTCCGGGTTCGCCTCGATACCTCGCCCGCTGACCTTGAATCCCATGAATTTTCCAGACTTAACTCCAAAGGCGCACTTTGCAGGGATCAGGCGAACGTTGTATCTCTTCATGCACTCTAAAGCTTCACGGAAGTCTGTTGTGTGTGGATTGCCCTTGATGGTTTTGACGAGCATATCGTCCACATAAGTCTCCATGTTTCTCCCCAGCATGTCCTGGAACAGGAGGTTCACCATCCGCTGATAAGTCGCCCCTGCATTGATTAGACCGAAGGGCATCACCTTGTAACAAAGAATGTCCCCGTCTGCATAAAAAGCGGTGTGAGCTTCATCATCTGGGTGCATGCGGATCAGGTTGTAGCCTGAATAGGCATCCATGAAGCTCAGTATCTCGTGACCAAAGGTAGCATCGACCAGCTGATCAATCCTGGGAAGGGGATATGAATCCTTGGGGCAAGCTCTGTTCAGGTCGCGGAAGTCGACGCACATCCTCCACTTGCCGTTTGATTTCCTGACCAAAACTGGGTTGGCGACCCAGCTCTGGAATCTAACCTCTCTGACGAAGTCAGCCTCAATCAGCCTGCCAACCTCCTGTCTGATCGTCAGGCGCTTGTCTGTCCCGAACGATCTTATTTTCTGAGCAAACGGCTAGATAGAAGGGTCTATCCTGAGCTCGTGGGAGATGATGTCTGTACTGATACCTGGCATGTCACTCGGCTGCCAGGAGAAGAGTTCCTTGAATTCCCTGAGGAGGGCAGTGATGGCCTGCTTCTGATTTTCATTCAAGGTGGTCCCAATGCGCACCTTCTTATCTGGGCCATCGACCTTGACCTCTTCCTATTCTTCCATGGGCGCTGGTCGAGCCAAATCCTCGCGAGGGTCGGCCTTTGTCTCAATGGCGAGGGTCTCCCTCTGGTTCTTCCTGCGCAGGCAGATCACATTGGGCGTGGGGAACTTATCCCTCTGGTCGCCGAGCACTTCTCCAATCTCGTTGGGCGTGGGGAACTTCATCTTCTGATGGACTGTGGAGGCAAAAATCTTGTTGGGGTTGATTGTGGTCCTCCCCAGGATGGCGTTGTAGGATGTAGGTGAGTCGACCACCAGGAAAGTGACCCGTACCTTGATGCTTTTCCATCCCTCTCCCAGAATCACTGGCATGGTTATTGCCCCCAGTGGATAAGTTGTTCGGCCAGCAAATCCGATCAGTGGAAAGTCGACCCTCTTCAGGTCACGCTTGGATTTGCCCATTTTCTCGAAGGCGACCAGGAATAGAATATCTGTCGAGCTCCCTCTGTCGATCAGAATCCTCACGACGTCACAGCCGTCGATATCAGCCGTGATAACCAAAGCATCATTATGGGGGGTTGTGACATGTGCCAAATCATCTTCGGAGAATGAGATGACAATGTCCTCCTCAGGTCGGGGTCACTTTCCCAGCTGAACTGCTGTAGAAATCTGAGTCGCGTAGACTTCCCTTGCGTAAGAACCCTCGCCTCCTGCACCGAATTCTCCCGCAATCAGATTTACCCTTCTCTTGCTGGCAGATGGGTCAGTTTGGTCAGCAGGAGCTGGCGAACGATGTCTCCTAGGTGGCGTTCGACTTCTATCTCGTCCTGCCACAAACTCCTTCAGCATTCCCCCATGAATCAGCTTCTCAATGTCCCGCTTCAAAATGCGGCAGTCATCAGTCCTGTGGCCCTTGCACTTGTGGTATCTGCAATAGCTCCCAACATCCTTACCCATGGGCTGACCACCCCTACGAGGCATCGGTGGCCTCGCCAAAGATCTCCTCTCCATCTCAACTAGTACCGCTGAGATCTGCCTATTTAATGGCGTAAAGTACTCAGGGACCTCTGGATTTATGGGCGCTGAGTTGGGCTCGACCCGGGGCCTTCTGTCTCTTCCCTTCTTTTCATTCTTACAATCGCGTCGGGACTCGGGAACCCCCCTTAGCGAGGTCATCAGGAAGTTAGCCTCGGTGTTCGCCCTCTCAAGGTCTATGAAACCTTTTGCCCTGGACGCCAGCTCCTCCAACGTCTCAATATCCTTCACGTGATAGCTGTTGCGCAGCTTTCTCGAGGCCTTGTTGGCCACATCCAATCCTCGATAGAAGGCTCGAATGATCTCCCCATCCGAGATTCGACGATCTATCTCCGTGACGTTCTGATGAAAACGTCCGTAAAAATTGGTCAACGACTCTCCAGGCTATTGCTTGACCGCATCCAGGGCGACCACGCTTTTCATTAGCTAGCGCTCGCCCATGTACCTTTCCAGGAATTTGCTCATTAACTCTGCCCAAGTTCCTATAGATCCTGCAAGGAGGACGAAGAACAAGTACGAAGCCGAACCCGAAAGAGTGGATGGAAATAACAAAGCCAAGTGATTGGAATCATTTGACTTACCCATAAGAGAAGCCTCGTGCTTGTTGACGTGTATGGTGGGATCTCCTCCACCACTGTACTCTGGTATAGCCCGAGCGACTACGTCTTTAGGGATTTTGATGGCGACGAGATCGTCGGAGAAGGGATGAGCAGATCGCTCCTTGAAGGGAGCTACGACTGTCAGTCGTCTTTCTTGGAGCCTTTTGTTGATAAGGTCGTCCACCTGGTCCAGTGTGAAATATTTTGGCGAAGTCCCGTTTGGTGAGGGACCAGAAGGATTGGTGGAGTAGGTAGCCGTCGGCTGCTCGGTGGATGCCAGGGGTAGGGACTGGTGCCCTGATGTCATCTCCTGATCCTCCTGGGGCGCTGTGGTGCCAGGATTCGCGGTTTCAGTCGGCAAGGGCCATGTGGCAACAGGGCGAGTGTTTCCTTGGGGAGCAGGGGCTTGACGGCGAGCCTGTCCTAGGATGGCCTTCAGCAGTGATATCATCTCCTGGGTTAACTGGATGTTTTCCCCGACGATGTGGATGGTCTGCGAGCTGGAGTCTCAGTATGGTTGGTAGCTGGGGTCGCTCTGGAATTACCGACATGCTATCGGGCCGTCCTCAGAGGAACGGCATTGGGGGCTGCCTGGCTGGCAGGCTCTTGCTGGAGCGGCGAAGCGGCGGCGGAATCAGAGCTGTCCGAGGATTGCTCGCGAGTCTGGTTCCGGCGGTTGTTTTATGATCGAGTTCTCATGGTTGTATCACTCGATTCCCACAGACGGCACCATATGTTGGATCGTGAAATCCTGGTTGCTGATCTGGCAGTGAATTGAATGTCAGACGACGGTTGAACAGTGCTTTTGCCTTAGCTCCGGTGAACCTGCAAGTAGGGGAGCGCAACAGAGGGGGTGTCTATAGGTCCCTCTCCGATGCTTAAATGAGTATATGTGTGTATACAGCTCAAAACGTAAAGAATGTATGTAAAGCAAAGGTATTTATAGAGTAGGAGAGACAAAACCGTATAAGGTAACAGTATATCTTAGTGAATATTGTGCTGTTGAAGTTTTGGATAATAGATATTGCAGTTACGGCGAGATATTGCAGTTACGGCGAGATATTGCAGTTACGGCGAGATATTGCAGTTACCATATCTAATCCTTAGTGAATATGTGACAGAGATACGCGGGATATCGTGGCCACTTCCTTATTAACGGTTGGTGGGACCAGAGGAGAGAGGCAAGGCTCTCTTCGGGGCGAGCACTCCCACGGCGAGCAGTAGGAGGTCGCGACTTGGTGAAGGATGGCGACCAGCTAGGTAGCCTTTGGCGTCCATATCGTCCTGGGCTCGATCATGGGCCACTCTATGGTGGTCCAGGTTGACTTTGACTTAGCCTGATCCGGTTCGAATATCTTGGGTTTACCCCCTCCAGGGTTATTGGGCCTTCGAGACCTTTTCCTTATTGGGCCGTCACTATCAATACCCAACAGAAGTCTTGACCCATGGGTCAACCCGTGACCCATGAAAATTATATATATTATTAATTATATTACTGCTCTTGGAGACACAAAATCATCTACCTACTCAAACCCTAAACAACTCACTGTACCAACATCTTGATCAAGTGTTAATCAGATAGCACAATAACCGTCATTTTCGAAATCAAAGAACTAATGAACATAGTCTCTTATTAAGGAGCAATTTAACTAAATGAGAGGAGCTCACCGGGCAAACCTTGGTCTTTCTCTAATTTTGAAGCCAAGGAAACCCTAAGACGTGAAGAAAAATGTAGCAGAGAGAAAGAGACAAGTCTGCCCATGGCTTTGTTAGTACTATTACTAACGGGTCAGGTTTGGATTACGAAACTTGACTCATACAAATACACGGGTCGTGTTTGGGTCATAAAATTCATGAATGAATCTAATATCTTATTAAGGAGCAATTTAACGAAATAAGAGGAGCTCACTGGGCAAACCTTGCTCTTTCTCTAATTTTGAAGCCAAAGAAACCCTAAGACGTGAAGAAGAAACCCTAAAAAAAGAGACAAGTCTGACCCATGGCTTTGTTAATACTATTACTGACGGGTCAGCCTGACCCACGGGTTGACCCACCGACCCGTGGGTCAGGTTCGGGCTATGAAATTTGACTCATACAAATACATGGATCGTGTTTGGGTCATAAAATTCATGAATGAACCTAAATATCTTATTAAGGAGCAATTTAACGAAATGAGAGGAGATCACCGGGCAGACCTTGCTCTTTCTCTGATTTTGAAGCCAAGGAAACCCTAAGACGTGAAGAAGAAAGTAGCAGAGAGGAAGAAACAAGTGACCCATGGCTTTGTTAGTACTATTACTGATGGGTCAGCTTGACCCGTGGGTCAGGTTCGGGTTACGAAACTTGACTCGTGCAAATAAATGGGTCGTGTTTGGGTCAAAAAATTCTTGACACGGCCCATGGGTCGACCCAACCCGCAAATTGACACCCCTAGTTGGGTGTCATGGGCACCCTTAAATTTTTGTATAGTTCGAATTTAAATTTAAAATTGAATTTATTTTTTATTTACTACTGATTTGTTTTTATCCTAATTTTAATTGTTACCCCTTCGAAAATATTTTAGTTTTGTCCTGGGTTATGAGTATGCACATGCACCCTTAGGCCTTAAGCAGCTTCATTTCAGATTTGCTTGACGTCTCGATCAACCGGTATATATTGTGTCCTCTTCTTCCATCTTCCAGTTTCCTTATCTATTGGAAAATATACCAAACCCTTATATATATAAGAAACACAAAAATCAAAACCGAAAGGTGGTAAATAAATAAAAATGAAGTACGGCTTTAGTTACATATATATATATATATATATGTAACACGTAGTAGAGAAACGATGTCTCCGCGCAAATAAATAGCGCGAGCATTCTTCTTCGACAGGAATTACTTCATGTGTGTACATATTACAATGCACAAGGTTTATCTCTCCTGCCAAAGGAGAATGACACTGTCATTCTACATGCACGTACTCTTTCCATGCGTTCACACACAAACCCTAAATTCTCAAAGTCATTGCACTGACCAAAATACCTTCCACTATGAATTATTTATTTATATTTTAATTAAATTTAATAAATATTTTTAATTATTTATTTATATTTTAATTTTAATTATATTATTTAAATCATTTAATTATATTTTAATTAAACTAGACTAATTTACATTTTCATTAAATTAAGTTAATTATTTTTATTTTTATTGAATTAAATTAATTATTTACATTTTAATTGAATTAAATTAATTATTTACATTTTAATTAAATTTATCTATATATAATTTAATTATTTTAATTTACTTTAATTGTTACTTAGCTTAAGATTAATATAAAATATATTTTTAATTTAATTAATCTTAATTTAAGCTTGCCAAATTAATTAATATATTTCGGATAAGATAATTGTATTATATATTATATATATTAAAGCAAAGGGTATATATGTCATTTTATCTTATTCCATTCCATTTCTATATATCATTCTACTAACTAAACATTGGAATTTCATATTCTATTTCAATCAATCAACCAAATAAATTCAAATTATTATCTAATTTTTCATATTTTGTATTCTCCATTTTATCCTATATTCCGTATTCTTTATTGTTTATTCCACTAGCCAAACACATTGTTAGCCTAGTGCCATGAAGAGTACTTCATAACAAAGAAACAAACGAATGTATACACTTGAGCATCGAGATGATGATTTAGTGCAACTGAAAATCAAAGCAAATGGAACTCATATATTGTTTTCGTTGGAAACACACTAGATCATACACTCTGGAGAGGATGATTGACAAAAAGTAATATTTGAAGGGCATGTTATTGAATTATATGTATTATCAATTATATATCGGTAATATCACTACGGTTTGAATAATGTTTCTATGCATTTCATGTCCCTTAAGGTCTAGCTAGTTAGTTAAGTTCGGACCAGTCGAACCACTTCTTTTTACTATTTCGATTAATACGCATTTTCTCCATAAAAATACGTAACCAAAATCGTACAAGAATAATAAACTTTTCCTTCATATCATGGTTTTCAACCTGGGTTTTCAATTTAAACCGACAAGCATTCAAAATTAAATCAATCTATCATAAAACAAATTAAACAACAAAACAAACTAATAAAATAATGTTTACATAAAGTTTTTCTAAAATCAATTGACTAACTAATATTAATTTGAATTAATTGATCAATTTTTTGGGGGGGGTCTAAAAATCAATTGTATTGACTAATACTATGATTGGTTCGGTTAATAATATATATATATTATTAATGTTTATTAATAATATATATATATATTATTAATGTTTATTAATAATATATATATATATTATTAATGTTTATTAATAATATATATATATATTATTAATGTTTATTAATAATATATATATATATTATTAATGTCGCATTCAATTAAACGTGTGAAGTCTGAGGGTTCGGTTCTAGGGACCTGTTCCCACTCAAAGCAATCACCAGAAGAAGAGATTTAACATGATACATGCATGTACTACCTAATCTTACAAAACACTAATGAACAAAAATGAAGCAGATGTTTCAATCAAGATTCCTTTTTCGTAAAACATGGAGCAATATGATACAAGCTTAGTCATCTTCCTCTTCTCCGTATGGGGAAGCTTCTCCGTCTTCGTCTTCGTCTTCCTCTTCCTCTTCCTCTTCTTCTTTTCCGTCTTCTTCTCCTTCTTCCTGTTCTTCCTCCTCATCTTCTTCTTCTTCTTCATAATCATCTTCTCTGTATGGGGAAGCCCTCTTCTTCTTCTTCTTCTTCTTGGAGGCCTCTTCTTCTTCAGGAAACAATATGCGCCTGTACTTGTCAGGACTGTCATACCAGGTTGGGGTAACAAGGATCTCTCTCTCTAACCAGTCTGGGGGGTCTTCCTTCTCGTCTCTTGCGCTCTTGAAAAACATTCCCCATTTGTACCAGGCCAGCCTTAAGCGATAACTCGCTTTTCCAGTACGTAGATATTTCATATAATCCTGTGCAAGTTTCCCCAGCTCTTCTCCATTTATGATATAGATATACTGAAACCATGGAGAAAAATAGTATACTTCACTAATCACAACCAATTGCTTTACAATACATAAGATTTAAAAAAAAATAAGAGTCGAAAAGGTATTGCTCTCTTTTGACCAGAGTCTGGACCATGGAAGACATGTAGTAACTTTTAACAAAATTAAGAATATCATACCAGCATAAGCAACGCAGATGTTGCTAAAAACACTTGTAGCACTTCATCAAAATATTCACCAAAACCTTCACCATCAGGGAAACTACCACCGCCGCCACCACCACCACCACCACCACGTGGTGGTTTCCCGCCGGTGTTGCCACCATCATCAACATTAAAAAAGTCTTGCTTTTCCATTTGCTTTCGTAATAGATCTTCCACAGACGGTTCCTTACGGAAACTTCCAAATGTCGTCTCAAAACTTTTCTGATCTGAACCCTAAGGATTTTAAAGAATCGATCTGTTACAGTTTTTATAAGCATATATGATCTAACATCAACATGTTCCTTACCACCAGGGACGGAGACATAGAAGGTATAGAGACTTATGGCTTTGTGTAAATTACTACCTAAAAAATTTAATTATTTTCAATTTAGGTCTTTCACATTTGCCCCCCTCTAATTTTTTTGGTTTAACTATTTGTCATTTATTTAATTTTGCCCCCACTTTTCCATTGTTATTACTCACTAACTCATCAAAGCTTTTGACGTGGATAATCTGAATTTGGTTACTAGAGCAACATTTCTTATTTATCATTTCAAGTAAACACTATCTGACAGAAAATGAAAATACGCAACCTCAAAAAGGGTGACACTATCTCTACTTATTTGCGGTAAGATTGCCACTAATTACACAATCAAAATATTCATCTTAGGTCCTAGTAGAGACTACAAATGCCAGAATCCCATCACTAAGTCCTTAATCAGAGGTAAAACAAAACATATTTGAGGAATGGTTCTTCCACGATTTCCAATAACAACTAGCACAATATATTACTCGTAAATTTAAGCAATTGCTTACCACACCATCACTGTCTGACTTTGCTTGACCACCAAACGACCCAACCGGAACCAGTCGACGGTATTTCTGTACTGGCAGGAGCAGCAGCTTGGATGCCTGACACATAACTTCTTTAGCCGATAACTGCAAGGACGAAGATCCAAAAGACCGTCGATTTTTTATCGCAACATGACACTGCCTAGAACGAGACCCAGATGCAGAAGAACCCTGATGTTTTCTGATACAAGTATAAGTATTGATAATTGAAGCTTGTAAACAACTCATCCTGTATCAAAGCTTCTGGTCACCTACAAAATCACATATTAAGTTCCATTGCTTCCTGAAATTCAAAGTTGATTTTCAACAACATAAAGATGATGCTATCATCGCTAATCAAATAAGAAATAACTGCAAGTGGTAGTCTATCTCACAATCCTTCATGGAAGACTCTTACTGTGCCTTAAACAGCGTTATATAGGTTTTGAAAGCTCCTAACACAATTCTAAAGGGAAGAATGGTCGCAAATCTGCTATTTCATCACTCCTGTTTGCTGTAAGGCCAAGGCCCCCTAACTTTATAGGCTTCAGCAAATTCATTTCCTTTTGAATTATCCAGAGACGGAGAAACAAGGCATATAACTGTTTCACCTGAACAAAACGACTCATACCAAAGACGACACATTGCAATTCAGCTAAACTAGATAACAATTTACAATATCCAACGAAAGAAAGTGGCTGAAATCATCTCACCAGAACTTACAATTTCAAGAACTGAAAAGCTTATTTCATCCGATTAAAGAAGTTATCTCTAAAATGGATAATGGAAGGGTTAGGTTACACCGTGCAAACTCGAGAATCAATGGATGGCCAACAGCATTTCAGGAAAGGGTAGGAGGAGACGGAACAGAAACGAAATGCCAAACAGAAGCAACTAATCGAAGAAAATGTAACCTTGTCCTCGTTAATCTCCAAACCAACCATTACATTGAAGAATATGAATGTCACTTACGGAGATGACGTTGATCAGGATTGAGGATTTGGATATAGGGTTTTTGCTTTGAAGAAGCCGACCTGGAAGGAACGAGATGAAGTTAGTTGTTTACTTCTTCGTTTTTTCAGATGAGCTAGTGGGCTTAAAATACAGATGCTATTCATGGGCTTAGCTCCTTTGGGCTAAATAAGATTCTAGAATTATTTACAGATTGGCTAAACCATGAATTCTTTTTTTGGTAAATTCTAAACCACGATATTTCCTCCGTGAAATTTCGAGTTTTCCACTAAATTATAAATTTTGTTTCTCCCTTATATGGTTATAAAGTGCACGTATGTTCTCTGTATTAATTTTTGGGGAAAGCATCTCAAAATTGTGCAACATGTTTGATAAAAATGGTTTTTGATTCCACATGTTTTCGTTTTCGGACGATGGTTAATGGTTTAATATGTTGGACAATGATAGTAACTGGACATTCCGTTCACACGTCGTTTAATTTTCTCGTTAAGCAACCACGTTTTTGTCACGTAATCTTATATATAATTTTTTTTTAAATAGTTAAATACCCTCCCTAGTTCCCTCCACCTTTTCAACTTATATCAGTTGTGTTTATTCGTCTCTCAAAATTTCTCTCATCTCTCCTGGTTCTTCCTCGCTCTGTATCAGTTGTGTAATGATTCTGCATCTTCTTTCGCTTCCTTCGTTTCGCTTGAAAATATTGATTCTGCTTTGGCAGTCGGAGAAGAAGGTGTTGTCGTTCCATCTTCCTTTGGTCGTACTGGTTCGTCTGTGAGAAAGAGTATGATCATCCCTATTTTCGCAACACCAAGTTCGGAAAAACCTTAAAGTGAGCATTTTCTTTGTTTTTATCCTCAAAAGTCTAGTTTTTATGTGTTTAGGGCATGTTTAGGACCGAAACTTTGAAGAGTCGTGCTTAGCTTTAGATGTTGAAATGTTCGGTTACTGTAAAATCTGTTGATTTTTCGAAAATGCAAAAGAATCGGCTGATGAAATGTTCTGTTGATGGTGTTGATTTTGCTAAATGTTCGTTTAATTTGGGAAAAGGATGTTGATTTTGTTAAATTGTGTGTTCATTTAAATGTTCTATTTATGGTATGTCTGTGTTGATTGTGTGTAGGTTGAATTTGCGTCTCTGGTTTGAAAATATTTTCAATTTGCTTGTCTCGGATTGTAAGATATTAGTAATGTCAAAAGACAAAGGCAATAGACCAATCGACGATGAACTGGATGATTATGCTGACGATGACTTGGATGAAAAAAGAAGGGAGAGATTTAGATTATGATTCGGTGTCATATTCAAACTGGAAGCCAAGAAAGATTGACGAATGAGATTTAGACTCGAGTGATGACAGTTTTGATGATAGGGACGTAAGTAAATCGGTGAAGGCAAAAGAGAAATAGCATCACACCGGACAAACCCACAACAAGCAAAGGTATGTGTTTTCCCTGAAATGTTTCTTTTAAACATGTTGATTAAACAATATGAGTTTACCAATCGTAACTTTCATTTTCTTCACAGGGATGAGAAAGATGATGATATTGTTAGAGCCTAATTTGGAATGGACATTGAGGCAAATTTTGCATCTTTTCAAGCGGTGGATGCAAGTAACTTCAATGAGGTTCAGTATCTGAGTAATACGTTAAGAACACCACCCTCGGATGTGGAGGATGAAGTCACAAGTCAGAAAAGACATCATATAGTTGACCAAGAATAACTTTGGTAAGACTAACAAGGATGTTGTTTGTGGATGCCCATGCATTCCGTGAGTACATGGTCGAACATAGCATCAACGAGGGATATGAACGAGACTTCAGTATGATGTAGTAGGTCCAACATTAGAGGGTATGCAGTTTAGGGATATGTTGCAGGTCCAACATAACAACCCAAACAACATAAGGTCATGAACCGATTGGGGTTCCAAACCGATTGTTTGAAACGAACAGAATCAGGTTGGTCCAAACCGATTGGGGTTCCAATTGAACCCCAATCGAGGGTCCTATGGTATGGGTATGAACCCATACCATGTCTCCCAACCGTGGAGACCTGGTCTGGGCTCGGACCCAGACCATAGGACCCTTGATTGGGGTTCAATTGGAGCACCAACCGGTTTGGACCGAACTTGACTGGGTTCAGTTCAAACGATTGAGACTTCAATTGAGCCCCCAATCGGGGGTCCTATGGTCTGGGTCCTAGCCCAAACCGTGACCTGGTCTGGGTTCGGACCCTGACTAGGGGACCCCGGTGTGACTTGAATCGAGTCGGGACTTATTTGAAACATTAGTGTATGTTTGTAGGGTTTAATTGTAACATTTGAAAAAATATTTGGTTAATTTTTCAAATATGAAAAAGATTTAAAAGATTTTTTTAACAGAAAAGTAACGGATGTAGCAATTACTATCATTTTCAAACGTATTGAATTATTAACCGTCACAAAAAAACAAGTTGAACTAAACCTCATTTTGTGCAAACATGTTCAAACAATTTTCAGGCTTTTTACTTTCTTAGCTAGCACACATGAGTCTATAAAGAGTATGAAAAGTGAAATAAAATGAATATATGTATATTCTACGAATATGACGATTAAGTGAATATGATCTATTAATTGAATTTGACATTATAACGTAATCGATTAATGCCGATGATATCCATAAATATGCATAATGTAGAAAGAAAAAAATATACACGTGTATTTACGTCGTTATGTAAAGTTGATCTACGTCCATATATAGGTGTCGCACACATATTCATTCCAAGTCATCCTAGACACACGATAAAAGAATTCTAACTTTCAAGTTTTTTGTAATCAAACTCCACACATTACGAGCCTACTTACCTTTTGTAACTCGTAGTTATTCCTAGCTCTCGTTTCAGGTGGTGTTTAGTAGACCACCACACTTGACACTTGTATGTTATTTTACAATACTAAATATATACACATATTTATCTAAAGTGTTGGAGTACAGAGAATAATGTTAAATCTTAAGTATTATTTAAACTTTAAACCCTGATCATGAACTACCTTCTCCATTAGCCTGCTATTCTGGACAAATTATGCCCAGACTGAGTCCTTCTGAATCCTTTAAGGGCCACTTTGAGTCGGTCTCTTCTTTAGAGTTAGTTGATTAGAGCATCCACGTTCTACTTGTGGTATAAAACATCAGTCCAAAGTATAGTTGTTTTTTTTGTTTTTTTTTGGTAATATTCCAAAGTATAGTTGAAACAATAGTCCTTATATTAATTTCAACGATTATAATATATTATGTGAGTAGCTTTAGTTTGTTCAATTATGTAGGGTGGGCGGAATTCGCACACTCTTTCCCTTGAATCTTGAAAGTCGCGGAAATAAGATTTAAGAAAGATTTCAACTGCGGTGTTTTCAGCTTTGCCTCGTCCCAAAGCATATTGGACCTAGACCATATTACCAGGGAGAAATCATGATGCGTTCCTATATATGTTATATAAAAAAATCTAATTAAAAACTTTAAATATCAACTTTTAATATACACAAGTTGCATATTGACCTTTATTTTTTCCATGGTAGAATAACCTTCAAAACTACTGTTATAACTGTTATTTTTTAATATGATTAACTATATTATTATGGTTCGGTGCAGTTATTGTTATTAATTTTCTACCCGTAATGCTTATGATATTTTAATCATACACATAGTTATAACCATGGTTATTATATAAATAAAATAATAATTTAATACTAATATATTAGTAAATGCTATTAATATAAGTATGATTTTTTTGGGGCCGAAATAGAAGTATATTTTTCACTTTTACATTTTACAAATTTATAATTTCAGGACGAACTGTGTAATTGAATGATTTAAATGTTAAATGGTTTTAGTGTTAATTTTGAATGGTGATAATATTGATTATTTTTTTTGTTTGTGACATAACTTTATGTATTTGGTAAGATAACATTCATGATATTCTATTACTTTTTATATGTGATCATAAATATGGTTATACGGTTAAAACCGCGGTTAATAACCACATTTATGGATATGGATATGGTATTGAAAATTGTATATGTAATTATTATGATATACAATTTACAAATATTATACGGTTATGATATTTCATATAACCTAACCGTTGTCAATCTACCCTCTCCTATTAAGATTATTTACGGTCTTCACATTAGTGGTTTGTGCGGCACCACAACCCAAACACCCCTACCAACCAGTAGGCCTTGATAGCCCACTCGTACATATTTGAGTCTAAATAGCTTTGTGACACTTTTGAGTCACTCATGCACCTTAAATACCTATTCCAAACTAACTGAATTAACTAACATCATGCATGGATACTACTTAGAAACCAACTTAGAAATCCACGCAATCTAAGTTTTCCAACAAACCTTAATTGCATGTAGTCAACTCAAGTCTCTCATACGAAGCTAGACCGTGAATCACAAGCACTTGGCACCAGCAAGTCTTGTACCCTAAGACACTAACATTAGTAATTTGGACAAGTAACAAGAACTGTTATCAAAATATTTTCAAGTATCTTGTTAAACCACACGTTTTAATTTAACACTCTTAAAAAAAATGTTTTTTTAACTTTTTATTATTATCAAAGTAAAAAAAAAAAAATATACCATAAATTGTAGTGTCAACATACCTTTTAACCACAGTCGATCTTGGAATCTCTATATACTCCTACCACTATTATAATTGACCTTATAGACTTGGCAAAGGAACTATTTCTCAAATGTTATTTTGTTAAACCCATCTGCTCATGAATAGATACATACACCACCATGGTAAGCATGGTGGTCGAAGATAGTACAAGTTTTGAGCGAGGATCTCACCAACTTGCTCTCGCTACATTACAAGTTGTTGAAATATATCACTGTGACAAGTGACAAAAATACCACACCGGTGGTAAATACATAATTGGGCACCATATATACAACAAGGCTACCTCCTTCTATCACCAATTGGTTTTAGGATGGAACCCGAGTTGTATAATGTGGTTGCTATTTGGGTGTGGCTCGGCCCCGATATTAAAATTTAACACAGGTAGTAGGTAGGTTAGGTAGGTATATCACAGAATTAGCATTAGTTTACAACTTGTATATCCAAGTATTTGCTGTCAAACTATATTACCCTGCAATCGTCAAACTGCAGATCACGTTGTTCCATTAGTAACAAAATCTTGGTAGCACTCCAGTGAAATGATATACTTACATATATCCAATATTGATGACAAAGAAGATTTTAAAGAGATTAATTAATCTAAACACAGTAGAACGAACAAACAAACAATTGAAAGTCCACATCCTCCTCCCTCTACTTCTCTACCACCTACAGCTACACTTTCTCCACTCCATTAGGAAATGATGCTTTTTCCTTGCCCAACTGAATCTTGGCTCTTAAGAAGGAGGGAAGAACCGGTTGAGGTTGAACGGAAGGGTGTAGAACTCTTCATTCCTGCTGTCGCCCTTAAATGACCGGAACTTGGCCCACCACGGCATGCCTCTGTCTCGGGCACTGTCCTTGTATTCAAGGGTGTTATCCAAGAACACTGCTACAATCAGTGCAACAGTTGGAGCCGAGAAGAAGATTGTGTTCAAGAAATCATTGAACTGACAAAAACAGTAATTTATCAATAATAGAAAGAAAAAATGATTGGAATGGATAATGTTGGAGGAGAAAGCTCACCCATCCAGCACTAGTATGAGCAGGACCATGAAGAGCCTTGGCGGTGTATTCTCGGAAGTAATCGGGTACTGACAATCCCATAAACAGAGACACACCCGTGATGAACAGATTCCTCATTGAATTCATGTTTGTGAATTGAAGGAAAGATAATCCAACAGATGCTGAGACAAAAAAATTCATGCATTCTCAGAAAATGAAGTTCATGCCTATATATGTGTATGTATATAAGATGGAATCCTGAATTACTTACCGACAAGGCCGAACAAAACGCAGTATACCGCTGCAAATATCGTGAATGGGATTGATGCAAACAGTGCTCCAAATTTTCCTGGCAGACAAATGAGGGCGAGAGAATTAATAAACTAAATAAAGAAACGAGCATCTTCAAGGAAAGGTGTTCAAAAAATTACCTAATATTGAGAAGAAAATCATGAATCCAGCTGAAATCTGAATTACACGTCGGCTTCCAACTCGGGTGCTTCCGAGGAGTCCAATGTTTTCTCTGTTAGTTAGGTTTCTTAAGTGTTAGAGTTCATTACAAACTGATGTGTTAAGAGTAGAATGAATGTATCAGCTAAAAAGACTACTTACACTGACACAGTCGAACCTGTCAAGGTCCCGAACATGCCATCCAACAGAATTCCAATTCCCTGTTCATCAAAAAACCAATCACTTTACAAAATTGTCAGCAAAAAAAGCTGAGGATAGTGCTTTGTGAATATTACAGACCTGCCATCCAATGCCTCGGCTAAGAACATGAGCTGGTGGGGGTGTAGCGCTTGCTAGACGCGATGCAGCCTTGTAAGCTCCTGTGGACTGCCGACCAGGACAGTTCTCTTTTTATGCAAGGAATGTGGCAAAAATGCAACCAGTTGAATATATACAGTCATAATTCAATCTTACCTCAATTAGAGAGACAAGAACAGCAGCCATCATCCCAAAAGCATGGCCCGCATCGAAGGTAGGTGCTCCCCATTGCAGAGGGTAAGGAATCTTGATCCTGTATCATAAAACAGCTACAAGTTACTTTATCATCCAAAACATAGTGATTCTTGACCAATCACAGGTTTTTGTCGTTATTTGGACCATAGTTGCCTCTAAAACGATGATATAATCTCTCCTATATATATTGGTTAATGCAGATTGATTCCATAAACAAACCATGGTGCAGATGATATCAGGTTGGCCCTGTCGGTTCGGCAGCTGAGTTCGGTCAACTCTGGACGATGTCTGTATGCACCACTTGCTGTCAAGAGGTGTGCATAAGCCCATATGATAATTATCGAAATAAGAAAGCCGAATCGCTCTAGTACCGGCAGACCTTTCGTCTGAAAGTTCTTCAAGTACTGCAACCAATACAAAACAATATGAAGAAAATAGAATCCTCAAGCTTATCGAATTAATTACAGGGTGGACATTTTAAAGAACACAGGACTGTTGTTTGGTTACCTGAGTAAATCCTATAAATAAGATGAACATTGGGATGCCGATTTCCACGCACCTTCCAACCTATAACAAATTGGATACATAAGAAGGGAGTGGATAGTGGTATTATATTAGTATATAAGCGAAAAAACAAGAAAAATATACATTTTTTTAGTTAAATATAGTAAGTACCACTGGGAAACCGCGGTCAAATAGGCCGAAACCAACTAATGCAATCACAGGAGCCATACTAAGTGGACTGAAAAATCTGCAAGAAATTCTCGATATTAGTAAAGCTAGAGATTATACAAGTGAATCATAGTAAATGATTAAGCAAATACCTACCTGGAACAGATTGCCCACAGTTGACTGTATCCAAGAATGATTTGGATGCTTGATGCAACAATTAAAGCACCTTGAACTGCTCTCATTGTGCTTAGAAATCTCTGCAGAATTCAAAATATGCTTCTATTAGCCCATTGCTTCAGTCTCACCATATTAGTTATAGGGTTTCACTTACCAAGTGAGGGTCTTCGATACTTGCCAAAGACGAGTCGTGGATTATGGACATAATAGGAACCATGAATGCATATGAACCTCCAATTACTGTTGGTAATCTGGTGCCAAACAATGTCTGTAGAAGTGTATTAACCCCCTCAACGAACAACAGTGTCTGCACCACTCTCACTTTGTCTCCCTGAACAAAGGCAAGAATATCAATATGTGACGAAACATCCCAGTACATCTCAAATACTTCTATTTACACAAATGGGCAAGAATAAATGAATGCAACTGAAATTTGATCATATACAAAAATGATTTTCCTTTCATTTTTTTAAAGTCAAAAAATTTACTTACATCAGAGCCTCCCATTAGCGGAACTAGAAAAGAAGGGATCATCACTGCAGTTCCTAATGCCAAAATGTAGTGTTGGAACCCCAAAGCTATTGCCTCTCCTGTTTGGAAATTTTGCAATTCATTACCATCACAAACCACAAACAAGTATCATTTTTTGCAACAATCCTGAAATGGCGACACTCTGGACTGGGGTCTCTATAACATGGGCCGGCGATTGGAGGCCGTACTTTACTGAACCCTGGGGAAAAGTAGGGCAAAAAAAACGGACCACCTTCGGTATAATAAGAAAATAAGAATGCAGACATGACCATGGTAGTGAGGTACTAGAAAACCACTCCAAAGATGTACCACAAAACGTATCTACCAACTTGTGTTGCCAAAACAAAACTGACAAAAGAACAAGACAGAGACGGACAAAACTCAGATTCCAAAACAAGAATCAGGCATCGACACCATGATATCCATCTAATACACTCCCTAACAAGTTCGAACCGTTGCCAACTCCAGTAATGCACTGCAACAACATATTTCCATATCCTAGACTAGGGGTGTAATCGAACCAAGTCGAACGTCAGAGTGCTCAACCACTGTGCAGCTGAAATTGGCCAAGTTTTTTCAGGTTCCAGCTCATATGATTGTTAAGTCATCAGCTAATTATCTACACCTATATACAAAAGATGAAAACTTTTTAGTAGAAAGAATCAAGAGTCATTACATACCCCAAGAAGGATTAGAGTCAATACAGTACTCTAGCCCCTGAAGCTGATCCATCGGAGGATGACTGATTTCCTCCATTTTTGACGCCTCCATTACTCGAAAGCTCCTTCCTTTACGGTGATGCAGAAATGGGTAACCTCGGAAATAAATTAGACGGGGGGAAATGGAGCTCGAGCTAGTCAGTGACTGTTTAGGTCTGCATTAGAGAGGAAAGTGACTAAAGCAAAAGAGATTAAGATGACGAAAAGAAGAATGGTGATGATGGAAAGGGTGGGGGCTCAAAGAGTGAAAGTGGAATTAGTGTGAAGGAAAGAGGATGAAGCAGAATAGGAAGACTGTGAGGTGAAAATAGCCGCCCTCTGACCTTTATTTGGAAATGTTGGAGACGTAAGGGTTAAATTATCAAAATACACCCTTACTTTTTGTTTTTACACACTTTGCGTCTTTTCATAAAATATTTCATTTTCAGCCATGTAACTTTTCCATCGTCAAAATACACCCTCTGGCATTGTCAACATTACGATTTGAGAGAGACAGGGAGTTCTGGAACTTACTCATTTTATATCATAATTCTTATGAGTTTGATGGTCACACTGATAACTTTACAAAACAACTATTTTTATTTGTTTTTTCAATGTGGGTAATACTTGTAAAGAAAGTAAAATGGAAAGAACGGGGTGCAAAGATCTACGAACCTAAAAATTAAGGAAACGGTTTTAGTCCCATTTTTTAATTAACTAATTAATAATAATAATCACTCCTCTTGCTCTGCTTTTGATTGCCAGAAAAAATGGCCGTTGCCTAACTGAAAATACCGAAAATGTCCCTTAAGGAACTTAAATCCAAATTAGATTTTGACCGTTACCTCTATGCCTCTCTCTCTCTCTCTTTTATTTTATTTTTTGTCAATAAAAAGAATAGGCCGATAACGATAAAAACTCACTCCCCTATCGGATTTTCGAGTTATGTAGTTGACGTAGATCCCTGAACAATTAAGGCATGCACTCGTCAACGTAGTCTCATCAGCAGTCTGCGATTGAGAGGCTGGTCTGTCAGGCTCAAAGTCTCTTTTACCCACTTTTTTCCGTGGGGGATTCGAAGTCGTGACCCCAGAATCAAACCACATGAGAGTCAGCGCACTCAATCACTAGACCACCACTCTCGATGTCTGCCTCTCTCTATTTCACTTAATGATATATTAAGCCTTCCTACATATATGAAGAGAGATATAACTAAAATTGAGAGATTTTATTCCATGTAAAATAGGCGAATCAGAATCATAAATAATTTCTTTGACTAGCCTTAAACAATTTAATAAATAAAAAATTAATAAAAAAAAACAAGATATAAAAGGATGCTGCTCTAGGGAGCATTATGTTATTTTCTTTTTACAATAATTAAATAGTTTAATATACAAAAATTTAATATCATTTTTAATAAAACTTAAAAGTAATGCAAAATTACTAGTCAATGCACTTATGGCGTGATGGTAAGAATTAGGTCTGTCAATTATGGACCCAACTCGAAAATAATTGGGATATGACCCGAGTTCGGATCAGTAAAATAAAGCAATACGTAAAAATCGGGTTGACCCATCTGACCCACCTTAAAAAGCAGTTCGAGATTTCAATCTGAACCTGAGCCATCTGACCCGTCCAAACCCTGATTGACTAATTTTCTTTCCTTTTGCAATTGTAACCTCCACCTGAGTGGGGTCAAATCCTACAGAAAATTTGTTTGTCTTCATCTTGATTATCGATCCACTCCTGAAACAACCCAATACGAAGAATGAAAATCGAAAATCGACACAAATTACCAAGAAAAATGTTATTAAGTTACATTTTATGGGGGGAATAAGGAGGAGTCAGAGCAAAAGCAATGGGAGATGCTGAAAACCCATGGTGGAAATTCTTTCAATCCAATTGAAAATGTCGTGTCCTGAATCTTGATCAAGCAAGAAGCTCAATGCCAAAAGAAGAAGACTCGGCAGAGTCTCCATCCATCCTGCGGTCCTTTTCCAGTCTCCACCCGTCCTTCCGTCCTTTTCCACTCCACCCTGCCACTTACCACAACATTTTGCCTTCTTCGACCGCCGTCCAACGACCAGTCTTTCCGAGACTCCCGACGTCCTCTTGTCCTCGTCCACGACTCCACGTCCTCCATTCAATCGTCCATTCATCCCGAGTCTTCTTACCAATAAGTCAATTCCAATTCCCGTTCTTTTATTTTGTGGATTGTGGTGATGTTACTAGTTCCCAGTGGGTCGGGTCAGGGGGTCCTGGGGTGGGTGGGGTAGGTGTGAGAGTGGAAAGTGGCACTGGTTTCCCTGTGGGCGTGAGGCACTGGGGTGAATCGTGGGCATGGCAATGGGGTCATGCAACCAACAACCATGGGGTTATTCAGTATTGATAGGAGTTATTATGTTGTATTTTAATTTGAACAGGCAAGTCAGACAAGTTGACCCGCCAACCCGTCAGGTCACCATTTCTGACCTGTCAGAGCAACGAGTCGAGTCTGGGTTAACTCTTGTGAACTGACGGGTCGGGTTGACCCGACCTGAACCCGGAGGTCAACCCGAATTGACATGTCTAGTCAGAATTTACTTATGTATTACTTATAAAACGTTATAGGAAAAAAATAACTGTGACTCTTAGGTCGGTTGTTAAGTTTCAATTTTTAGACTTACTGAAGACAACTATCAAAGTTAGACAAATATTTAGGTCAAACATTCGAATCTCAACTTTTATTGGATTGTATAGTCCCTCCGACGGTCGACAGTCATCATCGTTTGTTGCATTAGAGTCGTACTTCAGTTATATACCTACTCTCAATAAAATAAAGTCAGTTGATTGAATTACAACCCTAACACAACAAACAACATTTAATTTTGATTTTGAATGGAGTGTATTTTCAATCAAGAAATTCAAATTCAACGTCGTTTGCGGGGGCGGTATCATAATTTAATTATTTATCTATTCTAAAAAAATAGTAGGGGATTCTTAAATTATTAACATCGCAAACGACGTTGAGTTTTGACTTCCGAATGGACCATACATTGACCAAAAATAGAATAACTTTGAATGAATTGTTTGGTCTACCAAAAAATCCAAACTTAACTTTGTTTGCGAGTATGTGACATTAACATTGTAATTCAACTATGTACTTACACTAAATTATTGAGTAGATATATAATGTTTATCTCATTATTTTAGTGTGGTTGAAATTTTTTTTTTATTTAATAGGAGAGTGTGGGGCTGACGATGGTTAAAGTATGGTACGAGTATGACAAATACCATAACCATACCATATTTTTAAATTACATATCATAACCGTAACCATAACCATTATGGGTACAATTTCCAATATCATAACCATATCCATAATTGTGGTTATTAACCACGGTTTTATCTACATGTAATAGAATATCATGAATACTATCGTAATTAATACATAAAGTTACGTCACGAACAATACAAATATTTAACATTAATGTCATTCAACATTAGCACTATTCAAAATTAATATTATTACCATTTAACATTAACATAAGGGTAAATCACATCAACAGTCACTTATGTTGACACTAAGTGACTAAATCGTCACTTATATTTTTTAAAGTAGCTAAACGATCATGTATGATTTAAAAATGTGAATTTTTTATTAAACGTGTTATATTTAGTCACATGTGTTTGACAAATGTGATTAAATTGTCACAAAAATGATGATTTTACCCTTCCCTTTTATCTAGTTCTTCATTTCCTAAATCTGATTTCGAACCCAAAATTGTAGATCTGGATTCAAACTTAGCCCAAATTTGCAATTCTTGGTTCAGTTCGAACCCAGATTTGCGCAAATCCAAGTTAGAAATTAGATTTCGGGTTTGAATCGAGGAAGAAGAGACTGAGCATGAAGAACATGAAGATGAAGAACATGAAAAACAGTGGAATAGCATTTTAGTCATATTTTGCATAATTTCTTTTTGTAATCGTTCAGTCACTTTTTAAAACATAATTAATTGTTCAACACAAGTCTCAACTATTCAGTCACTTGTGTCAACATAAGTAACTGTTGAGATAATTTAACTTTAACATAATTCAATTATATTTCACTATGAAATTATGGATTCGTGAAATCTAAAAGTCAAAATTATACTTTTGTTATTAGTATTTACTAATATAATAATATTAAATTATTATTATATTTATAGAATAATCATGATTATAATTATGGGTATAACTAAAACACCATAAACATAACCATTATAGGTAAAAATTCTTCACCATAATTGCGTTACATCATAATGATTTGGTTAACCATATAAAAAAATAACAATTATAACCATAATTTTTGAACGCCCTAACAATTATAACAATACGAATTGCATAACAATCGAGTGTTACATCTTTTGGATAATTTGTTTGTGTTTAATATTGATTAGTTATAGATGTGTCTAAGATATATGATACGAATACTGCATTAAAGACAATGATTTTAGTTTAAAGAAGGAAACATTGTGCTAATTCTTTAGCCTACAGTTGTACAAAATATTACAAAATGGCTCAAAACATATCAACATTTTAAAGACGCATAACTAGTCATGTGTTATTTGTGTAATGTATATTAGTATATATATGCATAATCTAAAAAAATATATTATTACAAAAAAATAGAAAAATTGAAAGTAACAATTTTAGAGTTTTACTTTTTTGTGTCTTTATTTCCTCTACAATAAAAAAAAACTACACAACATTATCATAAGGGTTAATAACTAAATCACTACCCCAACTTTGGACACTTTACAAATTGTTACATGAACTTTGTTTTTTCAAATTTTGTTACTTGTCCTTTTAGACTTTGGGCAAATTGATGCATCTGTTAAATTTTCCGTTAAATATGGACGGAAAATGACGTGGCAGCACATGATTAGTTCATAATTTAGAAAACTAAATAATTTTTTAAAAATACCAAAAAATTAGAAAAATAAGAGTTTTGAGTATAATATTTTTATTGAAATGTATGAAACAAAATTAAAGAAAACCTAATCATTTGTTTTTATTTTTATTTCATATTTGTAATAAAAATATTATATTTAAAACTCTTATTTTCTCTATTAATTTTCTATTTTTTTAGAATTTTTATAGTATTTTTAAAAAATAAAATATTTTTTAAAATTATGAACAAATCATGTGTTGTCACGTCATTTTTCGTCCATATTTAACGAATGTAGCAATTTTCCCCAGGGGTCAAAGTTTAGGTAACACTTTTTGAAAAAATAAAGATTGAATAGTGATTTATAAAATGTCCAAAGTTGGAATAACAATTTGGTTATTAACCCTTATCATAATATATTTTAGAGGATCATGTCAGAAATATAATTCATGTCATCATTTTTAATATAAATTATTAAACTATAGAAAGTGAACTCATGACATATTGCTCAAATGTTTGAGTTTAAAAAATAGTATGGGTTAATTAACTATTTACGTTTGTTTTATGTTACTTTTGGTCATTTATCATTTTTTACGTTGTTAAATGATTACTCACATTTAAAATTTTGACTATTTGGTGGTCACTTCGTCAATTAGTCGTCAGTATTTTCCATTAGGTGGTCATGTGAGCAACATTTGATATTTTTCACTCCACTTTCTAAAATATTAAATAACCATTATACCCAGTGTTATCATAATCGGACCGGACCGACGATCCGACCGGGTCCGATCAAGAACCGAATTCCTCCCCAATTTAGTTCAGTTAAAATACCGTTTTAGAAATAAATAGTATTTGAACCGGTTTGAATGAGGCGGATTTTGAAAAACCAATCGGTTTCCGGTTCACTGCCATTGCATTGAAGTAACGAATTTTGCCTGCTTCCTTCAGCTTCACGAGGGCAGGAATAGTCTCATTTACAATCTGAAATTAAAAAAAAAGGCTTATGTTTTATTCATCATTTCTCAGCAACAAGAATCTATACATATCAAGGAAGTTAGAAGGTTTCAAGAGATTAATCACCTGATCCAGAGATCCAAATTCAATGTCATGGCATTGAAGTATATCTACATAATCAAGCTGCAATCTTTCTAAGCTCTCATCAATGCTTTTTGTCACTCTCTCAGCACTAAAATCAAAACCATCACTATATCGCCCGCATTTGGTTGACACAATGTACTCGCCTCTCGGCTGGCCTAAAGCTTTGAGAGCATTCCTGATAAGATTGTCGATGCAACTCAAATCTACTCATATTTGAGTGAAATTGAAAATACTCACGGAGAGGTGTCAAAGAAGTTGACCAAAGAAGGCTTCACGAACAGTGGCAATCGCCTACTCCTCGCTTACGTGACCAAAGACGCTGCCAAGTGGCGACGCGCCAAAGCCGACAGAGCTGAGCTTGAGGCTAGTAGCGCCAAGCTCCCGGAGTTCAAGTTTGGTCGGTGGCGATGCCATTATTTGAGGCCAAGTGTCTCTTCTTCAGTTCTAAATTGGGAGATTTGATTAGCGACGATGCTACTGATAGCAAAGCAACTGAAGGAGGTCCCCCCAAGTGTCTTTTACTTATTATGTTGCTTTCTCTTCTCTTTTTGTGTGTCTTTCTCTTCTTATTCCTCCTCGTTTTATTATTATTCCTCTTCTTTTTGAAGATCTACGAATGAAACTCAAAATTCAAATATAAATGTTCTTCTTAATCCTTCTTTGAATCTCAAATAATTGGGTTGGGTTTAATAGCATTTTGGGTTGGTCATTTCTGTATTTTTAATAACATTCTATTCTACAATCTGTTTAAATAACTATTTCACACTATTTTGTTGAACGTAAATAATCATTTAACAATATAATGTTAAATATATGTAACTATTTTATAACATTTTGTTAAACATATAAAACTATTGAGAATGTGTAAAACAGAGGATTGGAAATTTCAGAATGTATTTCATTGAATAAAATAACGATGTACATCTGATATTTATACTAGTATCTGACTGAAACTAACTAACTCAAACTAACTACTAACAGAAACCTTCTACTAACTTCTAATAGCTTCTAATAGCTTCTACTGACTTCTAAAATGTAAACTTAACATTCCCCCACTTCTTAAGTTCTTTCTTCTTCTCGGAATACATCCTTGAATCCCTATTGCTCCAGCAGAACCATATGTTGCTGTTTACCCAAAGCCTTGATCAATAAGTCAGCAAGCTGGTTCTTTGATTGAATGTATATTGCTGTGATAATACCGAGCTGAATTTTCTCTCGGATGAAATGACAATCCAAATCGATATGCTTCGTTCGTTCATGGAACATGCGATTTTTTGCAATCTGAATCGTTGCCTTGCTATCACAAAATACTTTGATTGGACCATCTTCAGCAATCCCAAATTCTGTAAGCAATCGACGAATTCAAACAGCTTCAGCAACTGCGATGCTCAAGCTTCTATACTCTACTTCTGCACTGAATTTGGAAATAGTGTGTTGTTTCTTCACTTTCCAAGCAATCGTAGTCATCCCATGCTTAACACAATACACACTGACTGATCTTCTGCTAAAAGGACAGGATGCCCAATCAGAATAACAGTAAATGACCAACTTTAAATCATTTGAAACTGGAAAAAATAAACCTTGACCAGGAGAGCCCTTCACATACTTGATAACTCGAATTGCTACATCATAGTGAGATTTCTTGGGGTTGTGAACAAATTGACTCAGTTGTTGAACTGAGAAAGTAATATTCGGCCTTGTCATCGTCAAATACAGAATCTACCTATCAATCTTCGATAAAGATCAATATCCCTGAACTGAACATCGTCTGTATTCAGCTGAAATTTCTTATCATATTCCAGTGTTGTCAATTTGAGATTGTGCTCCATGGGAGCAACAACTGGTTTTGTAGCACCTAATCCAGCATCCATGATCAATTCCAAAGCATATTTGCGCTGATTAACAATGATTCCTTCAGCATACCTTACCACCTCAAGACCAAGAAAGTAACGTAAATAACTGAGATCCTTGATCTTGAAACTTTCTTGTAAAACTCCCTTCAATTCATTAATTATTACAGAATCAGTTCCTGTTATCAAAAGATCATCCACATAGACCAATAAAAAGACTTGCTCCATTCCTCTAATCTTGGTGGACAATGAATAATCTGTTCGACTTTGCACATATCCATGTCGAATCAAAGCTTGAGTAAGCTTTATATTCCACTGTTGTGAGGCCTGTTTGAGGCCATATAGAGATTTGACCAACTTGCATACCTTTCCAGCATAAGCTCCTACATTAAAACCTTGAGGAACATCCCTATAAACCTCTTCAAATAAGTCACCTTGCAAAAACACATTGTTGACAACCATTTGGAATATCTCCCATGATTTTGCAGCTGCAATAGACAACAATGTGTGCATAGTTGTCATCTTCACCACAAAAGAAAAAGTCTCATTGAAATCAACTCCTTCCACTTGTGTAAACCCCTTTGCAACCAGACGAGCCTTGTAACGATCAAGAGACCCATCAGATTTGTACTTGGCACGATATACCCATTTACACCCAATTGTCTTTTTTCCTGGCGGTAAATCAACCAATAACCAAGTGTGATTGTCTTGCAGAGCTGTGATCTCCTTCTTCATCACACTAATCCAATTGGGATCAGTAGCTGCTTCAGCATACAACAATGGATCCCCTTATCTTAGTTGATTGAGCTAAGAAACATTTGAAAGAAGGTGAAATTCGATCATATCGAACATATCTATCAATACCAAATGTGGCATTGTTAGTTTGATAACCAGGAGTAATAAAATCAGCTAACCAAGTAGGTGGTCTGGTACTTCGATTGGAGCAACGAGGAGCAGAATTTGCTAAGTCTGAAACATGCTGCTCATTCTATAAATCTTGTGTTTCTGATGCAGGTGTTTCTGTAGATTGTTGAACATATTTCTCTTCAAATTGTTGCGGTTGTGCACATTACTGCAGGACTGTATGAGGTAATGAAGTTTCCACCAAATCATTCCTAACAGTTGTCTTCAAATATGGAAATCGGGCAAACAATTCAGACTTGGTGAAACTGAATGGAAATATCGATTCATGAAAAATCACATCTCGACTAATATGGAAAACAAAGTCCAAAAGATTCATAACCAAATAACCTTTCTGAGTATTAGAATATCCCATGAAGACTGCAGGCTCAGATCGAGGAGCAAATTTATCTTGATTAGGAACCTTTGTCGCAAAACAAAGACAGCCAAATACCTTGAGATGATTCAAATCTGGTTGTTTGTTATACAAACACTGATATGGTGACTTGCCATGAAGAACAGAAGATGGTTGAAGATTTATCAAATAACAAGCAACTAAAATGCAATATCCCCAATATCTAACTGGAACAGAAGCTTGTAACCTGACTGCTCTTGCAATGTTCAACAGATGTCGATGTTTCCTTTCAACACGTCCATTCTGCTGCGGTGTATACGAAAACTGGTTTGATGAATCACGCCCAATTGCTGAAAAAGTGAATGAGTTAAATCATTTACAAACTCTCCACCATTGTCACTTCTAAACACTTTGACATTTTTTTGAAATTGAGTCTTAACCAGCAGCAAAAAAATCTTCAAATGCAAAACAGTTTCAATTTTACATCTCATCAAGAACACCCATGTTGATCACGTACAATCATCGACTATTGTAAGAAAGTATCGATAATTCTTCATAGATGTAATCTTGTAGGGACCCCATAAATCTAGATGAACAAGCTCAAAAGGATGTGGAAGCATGAGAATCGCTTAATGGAAAAGCAAGTCTAGTTTTTTTTGCAATGGGACAAATCATACAATCTTTCAATTGTTTCAATCCTTTATCAGTCATAATATCTGAAAACAAAGTTCCAAGTTGCGAAGAAGAAATATGGCCTAATCGTTTATGCCAAATAATTGGATCACCATCAATTGTCACATGTCCAGCGATGTCAAGAACAGCAGGAACAGGAACTTGAAGCATGTAAAGACCTTTAACATGGATACCAGTCCCTAGATTCTTCCCATTGCAAAGGTCCTGTAATTGTACATAATCAGAAGTGAAAACCACTTTGCAATTCAACTGTGAGCAAATATTTGAAACTGCAAGCAGATTATACTGAAATTCAGGAACCAGAAGAACATCAGTCAAACAATGTGTCGGACTGAGAACATAATCACAGATGTGTGTTACTTCGCATTTGTGACCATTCGATAAACAAACAAACCGAAAAGATGAGGTGTTCTTCTTCATATTTGTAAGCCATTCACGATGACAAGTAATGTGATTAGTAGCTCCAGAATCCATTATCCAACTTATGGAAGAGGAGATCATAGATGACATATTGACATGAGAATCACCACATGATTCTACTGCACTGCCACTGCTTTGTAAGGTTGCCATAAATTGTCCAAGTTGATGAAGTTGATCTGTGTTGAAATTGGAAAACACAGATGGAGTAGTAACAGGTGTATTAACATCATTAAGAGCATGCTACTCATATGATCCTTTTGTGACTGCATTGACAACAACATTAGTCCCCCATTTCTTTTTTAAATTCTCAGGAATACCATGCTTCTTTCAGCATGTGTTAATCCTGTGACCTTTTCGACCACAATAATCACATAACCAATCAGATTTGTCGATCTTTTTGAATGAATTTGATCCAGAAGAACCACTTCTGCAATTAGAATTTGAAAGCAAGGCAGTAGGAGTATTATCAGTCAATCCATCAACAATAGATCCAGAAACCAGACGTTGATTCTCCTCTTTTAATAATACAGAATAATCAACACTCAAAGTAGGTAATGGTTGACGCATGAGAAGATTTGTACGAACAACACCATACGTTTCATTCAATCCGATTAAGAATTGAATCAATTTTTGCTTCTCTTTACTGACTAACAGAGCAGCATTATCAACATCACAGACCAGAACCAAATCGTCTATAGCAGCAAGTTCATCCCAAAGCATCTTCAATTTTCCAAAATAAGTTGTGATGGACAGTGTACCTTGTGTAACATGGTAAATGTCACAGAGCAATTGAAATATTCGAGTACCGTCAATCTTGTTGAACATTTGACGAAGATCTTCCCATATCGACTGGGCAGTTGGATTGTACATCAATCCACTCACTAAATCTGGAGTAACGGCATTACGAATCCATGCTTTGACAATTGCATTGCACCTATCCCATCGAGAATGTTGATCGGCAGGAATTGAATCACGAGTACATGATCCATCAATAAAGCAGAGCTTGTTCTTGACGAATAATCCTTCCTTAATTGCTCGACTCCAGACTTGATAGTTTTCAGTCTCAATTAGCTTAAATGCTATCAAGGATGCTCCAGTAGTGTCGGATGGATGGAGATAAAATCGATCGTCCATTGCTTCCGCCATATTTGATGAAAACTCAGAAGAAGAAGAAGAAGAGTGCATTGCATAATGCACTCCACATTTCGTGAAGAAATGTGGAATGAGGTATCTTCCTGTTAAAATCAGGTATTCTCTGCCACTTCCACAGTCATCCACGATCAAGATTCAAGCCAAGAAAATCGTTGGAGAAAAGAGGATGAAGATGCCGAGATGAAGATTTCGTCCAAATTAGGTAATCGAATGTAATAGCTCTAATACCATATTGAGAATGTGTAAAACAAAGAATTGGAAAATTCAGAATGTATTTCATTGAATAAAATAATGTTGTACATCTGATATTTATACTAGTATCTGACTGAAACTAACTAACTCAAACTAATTACTATCAGAAACCTTCTACTAACTTCTAACAACTTCTAATAGCTTCTATTGACTTCTAACATGTAAACTTAACAAAAACTATGTTGCAAGTTTTCTGCATATTTTTTCTTCGCTAAATAAATATCTTTAATCAACTTCAAAGTTATATCTACCAAATATCAAAGCATTCTTCCTCCCTATGGAATACTAAGCCCTCTAATTAACTTGGATCATCTTCTACAATCTCTCACAAGTCTATTTTTGTCAGTTATAAAATAATTATGACTCCAAATTGTCAATTATATCGCATGTGATATCCAACTTCTTCTTCATAAAATTTTCATATGTCAATTATGAGGAAAATAAATCATACTATCATTTTTTTCTCCTTATTAGGACAAGAAAGAAAAGAGAAAAAGAACCAAAGAAAAAATTGAGATAGAAGTGAAGAAGAACAAAACAAGGAGGAGAAGTGAAATAAAGATATAGTGGATAGAAGTGAATAAACAAATTTACATTTTATTTCCTAAAAGTAGTTACATGTCCGATACACGATCTCACTAACATGCTTATGGAACGCTACTTATGAATTTTAACTAAAAAGTAATATATTCAAATATCAATGATTAAATAGCATAATTTTAAATTAAAGAGTAATATGTCCAAATATAAGTGATTAGATAAATAATTAACTCGATATATGTAATTTATTAAATATCAATTAAATAGCATAATTTTAAATTAAAGAGTAATATGTACAAATATAAGTGATTAGATAAATAATTAACTCGATATATGTAATTTCTTGAACTGAACGTAATATAATAGTGATTTTTGACATAATTTTCCCAAAACTTAATTCACAAGATTTGGCATTAAAAATTACCCGCCTGTATGAAGTTGGAAGCATGTGTTATTCGAGGGTCCAGCATGAATTGAAGACGACTTCCCCTGCCTACCTGTTGAAATTCTGATGCTGTCATGTGCACTACTATAAGACAACTTTTTGAAGTTGTTGGAAAAGTGAATGCCTTAAAAAAATTTGAAAAAAATAATATTCAAAAAAAATATTTATAAATGTAGGAATACGCGTTACGGTGGTAACGCGTTATAATTTTTTTTACAAAATGTATTACCCTTGGTAGCGTTTGATCTTTTTATTTTTATTATTTATTTCGACGTCTCGATGTTTAATTAAAAAGATTACTGTATACAGTTAAAAAAAATTAATAGATACATAACTAAATTTTTAATTAAACCTCGAGTCGCCGAAATAAATAAATAAAAAAGAAACCAAATGCTACTCGGGATAGCGTATTTTGTAAAAAAAAAAATATAACGCGATACTGTGGGTAGCGCGTATGCCCATTTCTTTTCTTTTTTGAATACTTTCTTTTTCAAAAAACAAATCTTATTTCAACTTTTCATGTCATTTGTTATATTAATATAGAATTTTGAATTTGTTTTTTTTTTCTTTTTTTTTTCCAGATTTAACCTTTATTTTAAAATTAATTACCAAAATAACCTTCGAAAATTTACATTTACAAATATGACTCAAAACGTTAACCTCGTTCGGGTTCACAGCAAAATACGGTTCACATTTACAACAATGTATGCACGGATTGAGTTCGTTTTTATCACTTTTTTTCAGTAAGCGTAAACCGACATGCGCTAAATGCAAACTGATTCACATACTTAGCCTACATACTTAGCCTATTGTTTAAAAAAAGAATACAACACAGTTAATAAAATCATTCTTTTACTGAATGAATAATTTTCATATATTTAGCCCAAATATAGTAATAAAAACATACGTAAAAGTTTCTTATCATTTAAGGTATCTAAACCCTAGAAGTATCACTGTGACTACTACTACCAGATGTCCTCCTAGCCCAACCCCAAACATTTATTATCTTTTTTGGTCTGGAGACTTCAGGTTGCACCTCATCAATTTACGATTTTTGAGTGACCGGAGGTGATGGATAATGATGTTGGTGAAACATATATTTCAGTTGATCTGTTCACTCAACTTGTTCATCCTCATTGGATGATTGAACCTTGATAGTTCAATAATGATGTGAGATATATCAGATGCACATCCAAAATAATATAGATCCACTCACTTATGAGTGTGTGGATCTAGGAGTCAACACTTACCCGCACTCTAATAGATATCATCTCTAGAGTGGTCACTAGGAGTAAATTATAAGTAACAATTTATATTCAATATAAAAAATAGCAATACCTTTTTGAAAGTTAGACATGAAATATCAAAATTACTATATCATTCGTGACCTACTGCAACATGTGATATTGTTGAGCGTACAATAATGACGGATCATCTGGTTCTATATTCTCCGACCATTATCTAATAATGAATGCCAACATAACAATATATCTAAAACTCATGACTTCGCATATAATCAATAAAACTAACAATTTCATCATATTTAGCATTCCAACTACTAATTACGCATTCTAACCACTAATTATATTTAATTTTATACAATTCAATAATTTATCCCAAATTAAAAATATTAGCGTTTTGGCTCACCTAGGTGTCGGGTTGAACTAGAGGGGTGGGGTGCAACAACAACTGGGTGTGATTGTGACGCAACTGTTTGCGGCGACGGAAGGAACCGAAGACAAGGAAGAGTGGTAGATGGGAAGAACACTTGGGAATTTGTTTGTTCTGTACTAACTACTATTACTAGAGGACGACCATTTACAAATTTTCTCCAAGGATTTTATGCTCTATTTATAAACATAGATAAATATTAAATGAAAAAAAAATAAACTATTTATATACATTCATAATGAACTTATTTATTTTATAAATAAATATTATTTTGACTTAATATTATACAATGAAAAAAACTAAATATACTTATAAAATGAGTATTGAATATGTATTTTAATATTACAAATTATATTATCTAATATAAAGATTAAGTATATTTATTTATTAAATTAATTAAAAGTACATAAATTAATATTAGCAATTATTAAATCAATATTAATCAATACTTTTAAGGTGAATTTCGTATACTTTTATGAAGTTCATATGTTTTAAAAAATTTGCAATTTTTTGTAATATTTTCTTTTATTCTAATTATACAAATAATATTTTATTTTCTTAATTAAACACTGTTGAATCTATAAATATATAACAAATAATTTTCATAAAATTGGTTAAAAAAAATATATATCTTAATATATATATATATAGAATTTAACTTTTTTTCTTTTTCTTTTTCTTTTTCTATTACCATCTGAAATGATAAGACAATTGGTTAAGTTTATTTCATTCGTCGAGGGGAACTCCATTGGTGACTTTGGTTAAGAGGAGTATTACTCAAAAAAGGCACAATCATATTGATCAGGCCCCGAATAATTGGAATTGGAGATGAAAATGTGAAAACATTTCTAGAATCAAACATTTCTTGTGGTTTTGTAACCATGATCGGATACCCACGGCAAACATGCTCAGGAAAAGGGGTATGGATAATATTAGCAAAATATGCGGTCTTTGTGAGGAAAATATGCTTCATGTTTTGCGAGACTGTGAGACTGCGAGAAAAATTTGGATTGATTTAGGGACCCCGTTGGAATTGATTTCTATGGGGTCCCGCTATCTATTTGGTTGAAAGATAATAGTTAGAACAAATTAGAACATAAAAGGGGGATGCAATGGTGTTTGATTTTCTCTTCTGCTGTTTGGTATATCTGGAAGAATATAAATTCTATTATTTTTAATAATAGACCACTCGATATAGATATTGTTAGTCTAACTCTTTTGCATGTAAGAGATGCAACTGCTTTTCTGGTGAAGTCCAAAAACACGCGGCATAGAAGAGAAATTGAAGTCCGCTGGAGCCCACCAGAATGGGGATGGATTAAACTAAATACGGACGGATCATCGATAGGGAACCCGGGACTAGCAGGGTGTGCAGCGATTCTAAGAAACCATCTTGGAGGATGAGTGAAGGGATCTCAAAGAAAACTGAGAATCACTAATAATTTGATCGTAGAACTATGAGGGATCAGTTATGGCCTTGTTTTGGCAAAAATCATAGGGATTCAAGCCATACATGTGGAATCAGATGCCAAAAAGACGATAGGTATGATTGTAGAAGAACATATTGAAGATAAACCACTAATACCTATTATTTCATATTGCAGGAAGTTGATATTGGAATTCAAGAAGGTTAAGCTAAGACACGTATTCCGAGAAGCAAATGGAGCAGCAGACATCCTTGCAAGGAAGCGGTCAATTTGAAAGCAAATTTTGTGGAACTCGTTCACCCTCCGATAGTTGTAATACTTGTCCTTAGATTGGACTATGTTGACTTTGTCAAGACCAGACGTGTAGTTTTATAATTTAGTATGTTTTTAATAAAAGTTACTCCTTTTACAAAAAAAAAAAAGTAAATTATTTCATTTAATAATATTAACAATCCATATATATATTAATTTGGCTAAGTTATGTAGAATTGTGACAAGCAAACGTTTTAAGACATTTTCTCATTCCTAATGTCAATTTCATAACTTCTAATTGGTTCATGTCAAACATATAATTCTCACTCATATGTGACATGCTATGTAACATAGTTTAAAATCTTCCAAACTCTCTCATTCATTCTCCCAATAAGTTACCAAATTTTCATTAATATCTTCTTATTTTCTATGTGCATTTATGATTTTTCTTAAGTTTGTTTTATTTACTAAATTTTATATTTTATGAAAAGTAAGAAGATGTATAAATTAAATTTTTTTATTACAAGATAATTTAAGGTGAATTTAATGATTATTATGTATATTATATATCAATTTTATGAAAATAATAATCACATATTAATTTTATGTAGATATTTATAATTATGACATAAAATTTTAGGGTATGAAAAAATTATATGATTGTTATAATTATGACATACTTTTCTTAGAACTATTTTTATAAAATATCATTGTTATATTCTATTAGAATCAACATATATTATAAAATTTAAAAATAATTTATATAATATATAATTACTATAACTAATATGCATATATATTCTAATAATTAGTATTTATTTAAAAAGATATGAAAACAATGATGTCATAAAATGATTTTTAAAATTATTAATGAGCATCATATTCATAATTGGTTACATTTGTTTTTATTATCTACTCATTTATTTTATAAAATCTATATCTATATTCTATATCTATATCTATATTAATTTGGCTAAGTTATGTAGAATTGTGACAAGTAAGCTTTTTAAGACATTTTCTCATTCCTAATGTCAATTTCATAACTTCTAACTGGTCCATGTTAAACATATAATTCTCACTCATATGTGGCATGCCATATAACATAGTTTAAAATCTTCCAAACTCTCTCATTCATTCTCCCAATAAGTTACCAAATTTCATTAATATCTTCTTATTTTCTATGTGCATTTGTGATTTTTCTTAAGTCTATTTTATTTACTAATTTCTATATTTTATGAAAAGCAAGAAGATGTATAAATTGATTTTTTTTATTACCAGATAATTTAAGATGAAATTAAGGATTATTATGTATATTATATATCAATTTTAGGAAAATAATAATCACATATTAATTTTATGTAGATATTTATAATTATGACATACTTTTCTTAGAACTATTTTTATAACATATCATTGTTATATTCTATTAGAATCAACATATATTAAAAAATTTAAAACAATTATATAATTTATAATTACTATAACTAATATGCATATATATATATATTCAAATAATTAGTATTTATTTAAAACGATATGAAAATAATAGATGTCATAAAATGAATTTTAAAATTATTAATGAGCATCATATTCATAATTGGTTACATTTGTTTTTATTATCTACTCATTTATTTTCAATTTTTTTTATAAAATATAAATAATTGTTATATTGTATAATATTATAAAAATAAAATTAAGTTTATCATTTCCTCATAAATATAATTAAATGTTATGTAATTGAATTAATATTAATTAAATGTACTTTAATAAAGTGTAAATAATCATGTTCTAAATATATATTTATATTTACTTAAAAATATTATTAATTTATAAACTAAATTAATTATTATATTACGCAAAGCGCTAATTAATTTTCTAGTCTAGTTTATAATATTTTAGTTATGCAGACATTGGCCAAAAAAGCGTTATACATACACTATTTTATATATTTTTAAATTGGTAAAAGATATTGAGTTAATAAATACGTAACGTCAACTTTTTTTTGTAAGATTCTTAAAATTTATGTTGATATCATCACTATTATGTGTTGTTAAATTGTATATTAACCATGCTATAATAGTGTTGTTATAATATACGTGAGGTGATATTGATATGTGACTATTATTTTTGTAGAAGTATTATGTACTAGACTAAATGTATTCTTAGTTAATTATAAATTTAATTTGCAAGAGTAAATTTAATATGTGTATTATTAATATTCATATAATATTATATTATATATTTTAATATTGTATAAGTTTCACTACATGAGTAGGCTGAGTCATTGATGGTAGAAGATCGGGTACAACATATCGATTATCGGGTTGATCCTCTTCAGAACTGAACATTACTGGTTGTTAGGGGTGAAATACAAAAATTGTGTGGTTCGAAAATCCGGTGAAAACCTAACTGATACAAACATTAAAAAAACGGTATGAAAATATACGGTTCGGTATATGGTCAGATTTTTTTTGATTGATGTGTTTTTAGACCGTTCGGTCTACGAATCTAAAAGAATGTGGAGTCTGGTCTGATCGTTAATACATATATAATTTTATATGTTATATTAATTAGTATTAATTAATATAGTTAATCAATAAATACAAACAAATAATAATTTTGTTATACAATAGTTATTTTAGTTGTTTAATCGGTTTAGTAAACAATTATGTAAACATTGTTAAATCGAGTTATTTTGTTGTTTAATTTGATTTTGAATACTTATTTTGGTTTTGAATGTGTATTTTTTTATTTTTCGGTTTAAATCGAAAATCCGAAATCTGAATGGATCGTTTATTTTTTGTTATCCGGTCTTTTGGTTGAACTTGTTTTTTTAAAGAAAATATTGGTCTGACTGATCTGGTTTCACCCCTACTGGTTGTGCCATGAGTTGATCAAACTCACCAATGAATTTGTGGGAGTACCAAGAAGTCTGGATCAACTCTTCAACATGTTTCTTCTGTGAATCAGATGCTTTCTTCAACTTGTTGCTGAACAGTTTGGTCATTTGGCGAATAGTGCGCATTTGTAGAATGAAAACATAATAATAATTGTAACTTGAGTTATCTCAAACAACATCTTCAACCAAGATAATTGCACGTTGGTCTTAGTTATCTCACCCTCCTCATGAGACGGAGCTACACCCAATAGTCATGGGCATAAGTCAACCACATTGACCTCTTCTTCATCACACAATATGTATTGATCGGTAATAGGTGAACCGTTGACCCGTAGACCCAAGAGAATTTGGACATCCCTTAAAGTTACGATCATTTCACCTCTAGGTATTTGAAATGTATGAGTCTTTGGTGTCACCTTTTGCCAAGAGCATGAACTAATCCCACACTTTCAACTTCAATATATCTGCAGACCATCCAAAACCATCTAAATCAACCCAATATCGGGTCAACGATCTACCACACAATATTTACCCGGTCGAAAATACTTATCATCTCTACAATTATGACTAGCACTCAACACTAACCTATAATTTTATTTTTAATTAATAACTAACAATACTAATTAACAATTAATCCATAGAATCTTAAGGTTACCTTTTCCGTAGCGGCATGGTGTAACATATGATGTGTTTGACCATATAGTAGAGAATCATCAATTAGTTTCTTTTGTGAACCAAGGGACATTCTAGATTAGATTCTCTGACCACGATCCATTGTCTATAACTAAATAATTGGTCAATTTGAACACACTGTGCATTGCAAATACTAATTACACTCAATTTAACAATGAGCCCCAAAATCAAATAATTAGGGTTTCATAATTAATCAAATTATGCATTACTAGGTAAATGACCCACGCTTTGTGCAGTAAAAGTAAATTTAATTTATTATTTATAATTTATTTAATCTTTAAATAAATATAAATTACAATTATTATTTTTTACTATTATATAGTTTAAATTGTTTATAATAAGCCAAAATTGTAAACATACATGTGAAATAAATAAAAATTATTAAAATTTTGTAACTTATATTTAAATGGGTTAATTGTCAATTCCCCCCTAAAGTTTGAACCGAATTTGAGATTCCACCTTAATGTTTAAAATTTTAAAATTTAGTCATAATGTTTGGTCATAATGAAAATTTCCCCCATTCCGTCAATTTGTTGTTTAACACTAACGAAAATGTTATCATGCGCAGATCACACGACTTTTTAATATATTAAATGGATAAAAATGCCCTTCATGGAATTTCTTCTGCTATTCTTCAAGTTTTTCAAGTGCTCAAGATTGTCTCCCCAGCATATGATGCTTCTTCCTCAATAGCATCTCCAACCTCCTTCCATAATGCCAAAGTTCAATTCATCGTCTCCCTAACAATCTTAACCTGCAATTTGAAGAATCCTGTCAGCTGACCTTCCTCGAATCAATGACTCCTGGCCTAAATCTGAATCTGCTGAAACATTCAAATTTTACCGTGTTTGTGAATTAGGGAAAAATTCCAAGTGAAGAAAGGAGAAGATTTACCTTATCGAACCTTCGAGTCTCCAAGGACTTCACGCATGAAGCCTTGTGCTCAACAACCAAATCTTTCTCTTTCGCCGCCAGTCTCCCTAGAGACTCAGTCGCCGCCTTCCTGGCCGCCCAATCGTCGTTGCTCAAAAACTCCACCATTAAAGCTACTAATCATTCCATGACACTCTTATTCACCACTCAACCAACGCCAACCACCCTGCCTACCATCGCCAACAGTGTTGCTTTCGCCTTAAACCCCTCGCTTTGCAGCAACTTCCTAGCTCTAGGCAAGAGCTTCCTCAGCTGGTCGGTCTCTGTGGGACGACTAATGAATAATTAAATTCTTGAATTTGGCATTTCCTTGTACCGAATTTCGAAATAAACTCATCTAATTATGCCGAAATTCGGTCCAAACTTTAGGGGAAAATTGACAATTAACCCTATTTAAAATGACTGAGTATATTTAGAGATTTTTAAAGTGACTTATGTGACATGACAATGAGAATTGTATACTTGACATTGATTTATTAAAATAGATTAATTTAAAAGTAGGAGTGAGAAAATGTATCAAAAAAAATTATTTGTCACAATTGTGATTATAATCAAATTAATAGATATAAATTACAACTGAATTAGTTATAAAAAATAATAACAAACTGTTTTTAATATAAAGTATCGTTATTACTATCATAATTATTATAATATCAATTTGATATGCATTAATATTATACCATTTTACTATTTGTCCTTTCACAAAATAGTTATTGTTGGATCGTGAAATCCTGAATGCTGATCTGGCAGTGAATTGAATGCCAGACAAGGTTGGGATGACGCTTCAGCTCCAACTCCGGTGAACCTGCAAGTAGGGGAGCGCAACAGAGGGGGTGCCTCTGGGTCCCTCTCCGATGCTTAAATGAGTATGTGTGTGTATAAAACTCAAAACGTAAAGTACGTATGTAAGGCAAGGGTATTTATAGGGTAAGAGAGATAGAACCGTATAAAGGCAACTGAATATCTTAATGTATATTGAGTTGCTGAAGATTCGGATCGTGGGATATGGCAGTTACTGCGAGATATTGCAGTTACCAAATCTAATCTTTAGTGAATATGTGACCGAGATATGCGGGATATCTTGGCCACTCTGTTATTAACGGTTTAGTGGGACCAGAGGAGAGAGGCAAGGCTCTCTTCGGGGCGAGCACTCCCATGTCGAGCAGTGGAAGGTCGCGACTTGGTAGAGAATGGCGAGCAGTCTGAGAGCCTTTGGCGTCTCTATAGACTTTGGGCTCGATTCTGGATTACTCGATGGTGGGCCAAGTTTGGCTTGTACTTGGGCCGATCCGGTTCGGATGTCATGGGTTTACCCCCTCTATTGTTATTGGGCCTTCGAGGTCTTTTCTTACTGGGCCGTCACTATCGATACCCAACATTTGCCCCCGAAGCTTGATTGAAGTTCCTTCAGTCGAGCTTGATTTCCTGGTAGGGTTTTAGATAGTGACGTCTTTGGTAATGGTTCAGCGCCTTTGTGGCATTTTGAGCCTGTTTGGCGAGCAGTTTTTTCTTCGCTCAAAGTTGAAAAAATATCCTTTCTTTTATTCCCCTTTGGCGATCACTCGAGGTAATCTAGGTTTATGAAAGTCTATCTTTCTTGGCTAGGCGATCACTACCTGCCCGAGGTACTTCTAATAGCGCTTATTAGTGCGCTGGCGACCCTCTTGTCTCCTTAGTGGACTTGTTAGCATTTAATAACTGCGCAGTTGTCCAGAAATCGAACGGTCACTTGAGGCACGCCTGACATTTACTTTTCCGTAAACCTAGGGTAGTCTGACAGCTGTCTGCACCAACCAACCGTTTGTCTCCCCGAGGTGTCTCTTGGAATTCTGACATTGCTTTGGTTTTTTCCAAAAAGGCGCAATTATTCTCCGTGTCGCTTCGATTCGTCCGTGGCGGTTACTCCTTTTGGGCTTATATAAGAAACGTCAGTTTCTGCATTTTGTTTTTTACGCTTATCCACTCCTTCAGATTTTCAGAACTTCGCTGCAAACCTTTCCTTTCTCTTTCAATCCTCTTCAGTTCTCATTTCGACCATTTCCATGGCCCCCAGAAGCCAGCGAATAAAACACATGGCCATCAAGGGTGCTAACAAAGCCAGCGCCCCTCAGAATGTCGGTGTTCCCTTGACCATTAGGGATGAAGTTGTGCCCTCCTCAGCGGGGAAACAGCCTGACGTGGGAAGGTCTGCGGCCACCCCAGTGGTGGTAGATGGTCCTGAGCTGAACACGCCTATTTTTTCCCCAAAAGGTAAACTTTCGCCCTTTTATTGCTCTATTTTGGCAATATCCTCTGTTTTCCTTTGTTTTTATACTTGCTGTGCCATACTTGAATCATTCTGAGTAGATATCAAGCCTAACGAACTGAAGCCGGCTTACTTTAAGACCATGGTGGCGCTTGGTGGCTTCAGTGCGGAGGATGCTCCTAGGTATCCTGGCCTAGGTCTGCATTTTCCTCACGATGGAGAGGTTTACATTTATGCGGCCCAGATTAATGCTGGGTTGCGTTTTCCTCTCTGTGAGGATTTACAGACCTTGTGTCAGTTTTACGGGATTCACCCCACACAGCTTGTCCCGAATGCCCTCAGGATGTGGGTCGGCTTCAAGTTCCTATGCTTACGCCTGGAATGGGTATATTCACTGGCCCTGTTCCGGTGCTTCTTCCGACTGGCAGCAGGGGCTAACCACCTCCACCACTTCCAATCCCGCTGGCCGAAGTTTTCGGAGTGGGGAGGCCCTCAAGGATGGGCTTGGAACGTCCATGTCCGCCTGATCGATGATTTCCGGGCCACTAACTCCAATTACAAGAAGTTTTACTTCTTGTATAAGGGGGGCGTACCTTGGAAATTGTTTGCTCCGGACAAGGATTTTCCTCCCTCCTTCGAAGAATTGTCCGGGAGTGATCGGAATGCCATCGACGATTTATATCGGTTGCATCGGTCATCTCAGTTCAAGTCCATCTGCTCAGTGGCAGAGACTACCGAGAATGCCCTTGAGATGGCGGGCATTCATCAAGCTACGCCAATCTTTGATGATTGGGTAATTTTCTAACTCTTCCCTTGTTTTATTACTTGTAGGGAAGGTTGTAAGCAAGAGCAAAAAACTGATAGGTCTCTTTGATGACCAGGGATCGGCGGGATTGTCCTCCGACCAAGTGCTGCTAAGCTCTCCCCCTCCTCCTTCTAGGCGTTCGACCAAGAGGAAGCCCGAGGAGACGCTTCCTTCGGCCACTACTGGCCCTCGTCAACCAGGTACTACCTCGTCTTTTGTTGATTTAATGTTTTTACATTCTGCGGTTCTCTGACTCCTGACTTATTGTCTTGTTGCTTTGCAGTGGAGTCCTTGGCGGACGTGGCCCGGGACCCTCCTCCTCCTCCTTCTAAGAAGGTCAGGAGTGAAGAGCACCCTGATGTCGACCAACATCCTTCTCCTTCCCCTCCTAAGGGACTTTCTGCCAGCAAAGGGAAGGGTTTGGACACGGCGTCTCCTTCTCCCTCTCTTCAGGGCCCTTCCGCCGCTAAGGAGAAGGCCTTGTCTTTGGCGCCTCCCGCCTCTTCAGTTCCCACGGCTCCTACTAAGGAGTCTGGGGCCCAAAAGAAGGGGCCTGCTGCTTCCAGCTCCTCGAGGGCTCCCGCCGAGGAGTACTGCTCCATGGCGAGCTTGTTCCAGCCTTTTAAGGCTGGGGACTCTCGGAGGCCTTGGGTCCCTTGTGGGGACCTTGCCAAGAAGGGGTACCCCGCCCAGAAGAGCCTACGGGGTAGCCCGGATATGTGCATGCGTCTCCTTGATGGGATAATTCCTCCCAAGGACCGTTCGATTGTCCCTACGGAGCTTCCTCAGATCGAGGGGTTCTTACGGACCCACTTCGAACGAGTTGCCCTGGTATGATCTCGCATTCTTTCCATTATTTATTCCTTGTCATTCCTTTTCATTTTGATGACTTGACATTTTCCTTGTGCTTTTGTTGTCAGCTCGTTCGGGAAGAGGTGATCCTCGGCCGCGTTTTCGGCGAGCTCGCCGACAAGCACTCTGATCTGCTTGTCGAGCTGGAGCAATACCGAAGCACAGGGGTCACCCCCGGGCAGTTGGAGGCCATCAAGAAGACCGCTGACATGGCAATCACCTTGGTGGACGGCGCCCGGGAGAAGTATTTCAGGAAGGAGCATCGCCTCCTTGCTGATGTCAAGAAGAGGGAGGCTGATGCTGCAGCTTTCCTTCATGAAGCTGAGGCCCTTCATCAGTGCCTTGATGAAGGGGAGGCGGTCCGTGCTCGCCTGGAGCCGAGTTGAAGGAAGCTCGTGCCCAGTTGGTCGAGTCAGACGCTCTTAGGGTCGCCGCGGAGGCCCAGAGGGATGCTGCCGAAGCTAGGGGGTCGCCCTAGAGGAGGAAAAGAACCGACTGGCTGATCAGCTAAAGGCGGTTCCTTCACCCCATGCCGTGATTGAGGAGTTCAAGGCCTCCGAAGACTTTGAGGATCAGGCCTTGAAGGTGATGAAGTCGGCTATTGCCGAATTTCTTCAAGGCCTGGTGGAGGAGGTCCAGGCGGTCGATCCCCACTTTCCTCTTGGGGAAGTTGCCTCCTTGAAGACCTTCCTGCGGAGTCAGCCTTCGCAGCCCTCTGTTGCTGGGGAGGCTGCTCCTGAAGGCGAGCCCGGTACTTCTTCCCCCGAAGGCGAGCAGAGCGTCTTTGCCCCCGAGAACCCCAAAGCTTGAAGTCCCCAACTCCTTGGCGACCGTATTTTTCTTTTTTAGATAGCTATTTTTGTATTCTCCGTTTTTGGTTTGTAATTATTTATCGAAGACTTGGGTTTTTCTATTGAATGCCTTTACATTCTTGAGCCTTTAATCGACTTCGAACATATTTAGCTATCCAATATCTTACTCATAATTACTTTCCACTTTTTCCTTGCTTGGTAATGTCGTCGACCCTTAAAGCCGTAGACCAATCATAAGTTAAACTTTCTAAGGATAATACTTTTGACACTTAAAAGCGTAAACTTCTAAGTTCAAAGAGATATTACCTTCTTTGAAGTTTAAACCTTTGAGGTGTTGGCCTAATAACAGGGGATTTGGAGTTTGTTAGGTTTTATCATCAATAGTGATCGCCTAAACTTTCTTTGGCCTGACTTTGGCGTCAGGGCTTTTATTTTGCCTAACATTTTGCTAGGTCTTTTGGCCTGACTTTGGCGTCAGGGCTTTCCCTAATTTTTGGCGTCAGGTTTTTTGAGGCCTAACTTTGTTGTTAGGGCTTTTGTGGCCTAGTTTTGTTACTAGGGCTTTTTTTGGCCTAGTTTTGTTGCTAGGGCTTTTTGGCCTGACTTTGGCGTCAGGGCTTTTGGCCTAGCTTTGTTGCTAGGGCTTTTGGCCTAGCTTTATTGCTAGGGCTTTTGTGGCCTAGTTTTGTTACTAGGGCTTTTTTGGCCTAACTTTGTTGTTAGGGCTTTTTGGCCTGACTTTGGCGTCAGGGCTTTTGGCCTAGCTTTGTTGCTAGGGCTTTTGTGGCCTAGTTTTGTTACTAGGGCTTTTTTGTCCTAGCTTTGTTGCTAGGGCTTTTTGGCCTGACTTTGGCGTCAGGGCTTTTGGCCTAGCTTTGTTGCTAGGGCTTTTGGCCTAGCTTTGTTGCTAGGGCTTTTGTGGCCTAGTTTTGTTACTAGGGCTTTTTTGGCCTAGCTTTGTTGCTAGGGCTTTTGAGGCCTGACTTTGGCGTCAGGGCTTTTGGCTTCAGCTTGCTTCGAGTGGACACGCTTTGTGAAGGAATGGCTTTCTTTTATTTACATAATCATTTTGATTACAAGCTATGCATAAAATCTTCTTAAATGCTCTGAATTAAATGGACGGGGTAACCTCTCGCCTTCGGTGGTTTCCAAATAGTAGGATCCTGGTGCGGCGATCTCTACTACTTTGTATGGTCCTTCCCATTTGGCTGAAAGTTTGTTTTTACTGTCCAGCCTTGTAAATTCATTCCTTCTCATAACCATCTCCCCCACGAAAAATTGGCGAGCGCTAACTTTTCTGTTGAAATACCGAGCGGTCGCCAAACGCATTTTTGCCTGTGTTTTTTCCGAGAGCCATCTCTTTTCCTCTGCCAAGTCGAGGTCAGTTCTGCGCTCGATCTCATTTGCCTCCGCGTTAAAGTGTAGGACTCTGTGGGTAGGCACTGCTAATTCAGCTGGTGCTACTGCTTCTGATCCGTACACTAAACTGAAAGGCGTTTCTCCTGTGGCCGCCTTAGGCGTTGTTCTGATGGCCCATAATACGTTTTCCAGTTCGTCTGCCCAGTTCCCTTTGAATGCTCGAACCCTTTTCTTGAGTACTGCTAAGACAACCTTGTTGGCTGCTTCAGCTTGCCCATTCGTTTGAGGGTGATGTACTGAACTGAAACGATGGTCGATATGATACTCTTCACAGAGCCATTTTAACTCCTTTCCAACGAATTGTGGACCATTATCGCTGATGAGTATTTTGGGAATACCAAACCTGGAGAATATGTTGACTTGCAGGAACTTGATAACTTGGAATTCCGTTGTCGAAGCTAGAGCTTTCGCCTCTACCCACTTAGTGAAGTAGTCGATTGCCACTATAATGTGAGTACGCTGACCAGTGCTAATGGGAAAAGGACCCAATATATCGATTCCCCATTGAGCGAAGGGCTAGGCACCTGCCATTGGGGATAATAATGTCGATGGTCGACCCGATCGTGGTGCAAACTGCTGGCAAATGTCACACTTCTGTGTTAATTCGGCTGCGTCTTTTCCCAAGGTCGGCCAGTAATATCCCAGTCTGAATATTTTCCTGCTTAGTGAACGAGCACCTTCATGACATGCTGCTGCCCCTTCATGAGCTTCTCGAAGAACTTTTTCTGTTTCGGGCAGAGCAACACATCTCAAGTAAGGCGTCGAATAACCTCTTCTGTAGAGTTCTCCATCGATGATTAGATAACTGGCTGCGAGTCTTCTAATCCTAGTGGATTCACCTTCGTCCTCTGGGAGGATGCCTTCTTTCAAATAATTCTGGAACGGGGTCATCCAGGTGACCTGTTCTTGAATGTTGAAGATCTCCGCTCTGTTTTCAAGGACTGAACATAGGTCCCTTTCCAGAAATTGCACATCCTGGATTGTCGCCCCTCCGAAGGCTAGCTTACTCAAAGAATCTGCCATCTGGTTTTCTTGGCGAGGAATGAATTCAATCGCGAAATTTGGGATTTCCGCGACCAGCTTTTTGGCAATGCCGAGATATTTCTTCATCTTTTCTCCCTTTGCCTCGTATGCGCCATTAACCTGATTGACAATGAGCTCTGAGTCGCTTTTTACTTTAAGCGCAGCTATACCCATTCCTTTTGCTAGTCTGAGTCCAGTGATAAGAGCCTCGTATTCTGCTTCGTTATTGGTCGCCGGGAATGTCAAGGCGATCGCGTATTTCAGAGGCTCGCCCTCAGGAGGAATAAGAATTAAACCTGCCCCCGAGCCTTCTTTTGATGAAGACCCATCCGTATAGAGTTCCCAGATTTGATTGTCGTTTGCTGACTGACTTGGCTTGTTTTCTACCTCCGCTTGACCGTTACTCGTGCTTTCCACTATGAAATCAGCTAGTGCTTGACCTTTGATGGCCGTTTTTGGCGCAAATTTGATCCTGAACTCGCTGAGCTCGATCGCCCACTTGACCATTCTTCCTGAAGAATCTGGCTTCATCAGGAAGTTTTTGAGAGGTTGATTGGTGAGGACCGTGATGTCGTGCGCATGAAAGTAAGGTCTCAGCTTCCGAGCAGCAATAACTAAGGCATAGAGATACTTCTCAATCTGGACATATTTTATTTCTGCTGAGTTGAACATTTTGCTAATAAAATACACTGGACTCTGAACATTATTCTCCTCCCTTATTAAGACAGCACTGGCTGCCACATCGCTAATGCCTAAATAGAGGAAAAGCTGCTCGCCTGGAACGAGTTTTGCCAGAGCTGGGAGTGTTTGAATATGCCTTTTCAAGGACTGGAATGCTTCCTCGCAGTCTGGCGTCCACTCGAACTTGCGGTTGGCCCTCAAGGTTTTGAAGAACGGGAGGGACCTGTCGCTTGCTTTGGAGAGGAAGCGGTTAAGAGCAGCTAGTCAGCCGTTCAGGCACTAGACTTCCTTATGGCAGGTTGGCGACTTCATTTCTTCTATGGCCTTTAGCTTTTCCGGGTTTGCTTCAATGCCCCTTTCGCTGACCATAAAACCCAGGAACTTCCCGGACTTGACTCCAAAGGCGCACTTTGCTGGGTTCAGGCGAACGCTGTGTCTCCTCATGCATTCAAAAGCTTCACGGAGGTCGGTGGTATGAGGATTGCCTTTGATGGATTTAACGAGCATATCATCCACGTAGGCCTCCATGTTCCTTCCAAGCATGTCCTGGAACAGTCGGTTTACCATCCGCTGATAAGTTGCCCCGACATTGATGAGACCAAAGGGCATCACCTTGTAGCATAGAATGTCGCCGTCAGCATAGAAAGCAGTGTGGGCCTCGTCGTCTGGATGCATTCTGATCTGGTTGTAGCCTGAATAGGCGTCCATGAAGCTCAGCATCTCATGACCCGAGGTAGCATCGACCAGCTGATCAATTCTCGGAAGGGGATATGAATCTTTGGGGCAAGCCTTGTTTAAATCGCGGAAGTCGACGCACATCCTCCACTTGCCGTTAGATTTCCTGACCAAAACTGGGTTGGCGACCCAGCTCTGGAATCTTACCTCTCTGACGAAGTCAGCTTCAATCAACCTGCCGACTTCCTGCCTGATCGCCAAACGTTTATCAGTCCCGAACGATCTTCTCTTTTGGGCGATCGGCTTGATGGAGGGGTCTATCCTGAGCTCATGAGAGATAATATTTGTGCTGATTCCTGGCATGTTGCTCGGCTGCCAGGCAAAGAGCTCTTTGAATTCCTTGAGGAGGGCGGTCATGGCCTCCTTCTGATCCTCTTTCAAGGTGGTCCCAATGCGCACCTTTTTGTCCGGACCATCGATCTCGACCTCCTCCAATTCCTCCATGGGTGCTGGTCGAGCCAAGTCCTCGCGGGGATCAGCCTCTGTCTCGATGGCGAGTGCCTCCCTTTGGTTCTTCCTGCGTAAACAGTTCACATAGCATTGCCGCGAGGAAGGCTGATCTCCTAGCACTTCTCCAATCCCGTTCGGAGTGGGGAACTTCATCTTCTGGTGGACAGTGGAGGCCACAATCTTATTTGGGTTGATCGTGGTCCTCCCTATGATGGCGTTGTAGGATGTAGGTGAATCGACCACCAGGAAAGTGACCGACACCTTGATACTTTTCCACCCCTCGCCAAAAATCACTGGCATGGTTATAGCCCCCAGTGGATAAGTTGTTCTTCCCGCAAACCCTATCAGCGGAAAGTCGACCCTCTTCAGGTCACGTTTTGATTTGCCCATCTTTTCGAAGGCGTCCAGAAACAGGATGTCTGTCGAGCTGCCTCCGTCGACCAGAATCCTTGCAACATCACAGCCGTCAATATCTGCCGTAATGACCAGAGCATCGTTGTGGGGCGTGGTGACATGTGCCAAATCATCTTCAGAGAATGAGATGACAATGTTTTCTTCAGGTCGGGGCCGCTTCCCCAACTGAACTGCCGTGGAGATCTGAGTGGCGTAGACCTCTCTGGTGCTTGACCTCTCGCCGCCTGCGCCGAATCCTCCCGCAATCAGATTCACTCTCCTCTTACTTCCAGAAGGCTCAGCTTGATCTGCAGGGGCTGGTGAACGATGTCTCCTGAGGGGCGTTCGACTTCGGTCTCGCCCTGCCACAAATTCCTTCAACATTCCCCCTGAATCAGCCTCTCTATATCTCGCTTCAGAATCTTGCAATCGTCTGTCTTATGGCCCTTGCACTTATGGTATCTGCAATAGCTCTCGACATCCTTGCCCATGGGTAACCCACCTCGGCGAGGCATCGGTGGCCTCGCCAAGGATCTCCTCTCCATCTCGACTAGTACCGCTGAGATCTGCCTATTTAAAGGCGTGAAGTACTCAGGGACCTCTGGATGGCGAGGTGCTGGAAGAGACTCGACTCGGGGCTTACTTTCTTTTCCCTTCTTCTCATTCTTTATCTCCTTCTTACCATCGCGTCGGGGTTCATGGGTTACCCTTAGCGAGGTCGTCAGGAGATTAGCCTCGATGTTTGCGCGTTCAAGGTCTATGAAACCTTTTGCTCTGGACGCCAACGCCTCCAATGTCTCTATCTCCTTCACGTGATAGCTGTTTCGCAGCTTTCTCGAGGCCTTGTTGGCCACATCCAGACCTCTGTAGAATGCTCGAATGATTTCCCCATCCGAGATTCGGCGATCTAATTCTGTGACGTTTTGATGAAAACGCCCGTAGAAGTTGGACAGCGACTCTCCAGGCTGCTGTTTGACCGAGTCAAGGGCGACCACGCTCTTCAGCAATTGGCGCTCGCCCATATATCTCTCCAGGAACTTGCTTCTTAACTCTGCCCAAGTTCCGATTGATCCTGCAGGGAGGCCGAAGAACCAGGACGAAGCCGAGCCCGAAAGAGTAGATGGAAATAGCAAAGCCAAATGATTGGGATCGTTTGACTTACCCAGAAGGGAGGCCTCATGCTTGTTGACATGTACGGTGGGATCTCCTCCACCGCTATACTCAGGTATGGCCCGAGCAACCACATCCTTCGGGATTTTGATAGCGACGAGCGCGTCGGTGAATGGATGAGAGGACTGCTCCTTGAAGGGAGCTATGACTGTCAACTGTCTTTCCTAGAGCCTTTTGTTGAGGAGGTCATCCATCTGATCCACAGTGCAGTACATGGGAGAGGCTCCGGGTGGAGGCGGACCGGAAGGATTGGCAGTATATGCGGCTGCTGGCTCCTTGGTGTGCGCTGGAGGTAGGGACTGCAGACCTGACGTCATCTCCTGATCCTCCTGAGGCGCAGCAGGACTAGGATTGGCCGCTTCTGAAGGTGAAGGCCCTGTGGCAGCAGGGCGGTGATTTTCCTTAGGAGCAGAGGGATTGTTTTCCTGAGGAGCAGGGGCTTGGCGGCGCGCCTGTCCTAGGATGGCTTCCAGCAAGGAGACCATCTCGGGGGTTAAATTAATATCCTGCCCCGCAATGTGGACTGTCTGCGGCGCAGGGGCTCCGTTTTGATCAGCAGCTGGGGTCGGTCTTGAATCACCGACATGTTCTCGGGCTGTCCGCAGAGGAACAGCATTAACTCCTGCTCGGCTGGCAGGTTCCTGTTGAAGCGGTGAAGCGGCGGCGGAATCAGAGCTATCTGAGGATCGCTCCCTAGTCTGATTCCGACGGTTGCTTTGGGATCGAGTTCTCATGGCTGAATTGCTCGTTCCCACAGACGACGCCAAATGTTGGATCGTGAAATCCTGAATGCTGATCTGGCAGTGAATTGAATGCCAGACAAGGTTGGGATGACGCTTCAGCTCCAACTCCGGTGAACCTGCAAGTAGGGGAGCGCAACAGAGGGGGTGCCTCTAGGTCCCTCTCCGATGCTTAAATGAGTATGTGTGTGTATAAAACTCAAAACGTAAAGTACGTATGTAAGGCAAGGGTATTTATAGGGTAAGAGAGATAGAACCGTATAAAGGCAACTGAATATCTTAATGTATATTGAGTTGCTGAAGATTCGGATCGTGGGATATGGCAGTTACTGCGAGATATTGCAGTTACCAAATCTAATCTTTAGTGAATATGTGACCGAGATATGCGGGATATCTTGGCCACTCTGTTATTAACGGTTTAGTGGGACCAGAGGAGAGAGGCAAGGCTCTCTTCGGGGCGAGCACTCCCATGTCGAGCAGTGGAAGGTCGCGACTTGGTAGAGAATGGCGAGCAGTCTGAGAGCCTTTGGCGTCTCTATAGACTTTGGGCTCAATTCTGGATTACTCGATGGTGGGCCAAGTTTGGCTTGTACTTGGGCCGATCCGGTTCGGATGTCATGGGTTTACCCCCTCTATAGTTATTGGGCCTTCGAGGCCTGTTCTTACTGGGCCGTCACTATCGATACCCAACAGTTATGACATGGAATATATTTAAGAGAGAAAATAATTAAAAGTAGACGATGGATGGATGTAAAAAATAATAATTATAAAGTGAATTGTTCAACATAAATTAAGTATTTAGATAAAAGAAATAATTATTGAATAATTTCATAATATTAATTTTAAAAATAATTTAAAGTTTTTTGTCAAACATATAACTATATTAAAAACACATTTAATTTATAATATTTTTATTTTATTTTTAATGATTATGAGATAATTTATATAAAAATGTATTATTTTAATAAAATTGGCTCAAAATAGCAAACTTATTAATAAAGTTTTTTTTAAAACAAACATACAATTAAAAAAAATAGAGAACTAAGTTTGTGAAGAAAAAAACATGTTAACAATTATTATTTTTTGGAAGAGAATTAAATTATAAATTAAGCTAAAATAAAACGGTTTTTAAGATTGAATGATGAGCTTTAAAATAATTTGAACATGTCCACCTAAGCAAAAGTGTGATGTCACACATCTACTTGTAACATATAGTAGTGTTGGACTAATCAAATTAAACGAAAAATTTCAATTTGCTTACTTGTCATCATGTTATGTCTCTTAGCCAAATTAAGATAGATAGATAGATTAGATAGATAGATAGATAGATAAATAGATAGATAGATAATGTTAGAATCATTAGTAGTTACTTATTTTAGTAATTTTAATCATACAAACACAATTGTATTTTCTTAACTCACAAAATATATTAAGAGATAGTTATAATAAAATTTCAAAACAATATCTTAATATTCATATAATACTTTTAACTTAAATTTTATGATTTCTATTAGAGTCATATACTTATATAAAAATATATAGAAAAATAGCATTTATTTATTTATTTTAATGCTTTGTTAGTTGAAAAAAATATATTTGAGTATATAAATATATAACATATATTTTTATAAGATTGTTAAAATTCACTTTCATTTTATATTAAAAATGAACTTATAATAAGGTATGCGATGTTTCTTAATTAATTTATTTAATTTGTAATATAAAAAATTATTATGTGCATAATTTATATTCATAAAATATAATATTATGTATTTTGGTATTGTATAAATTCACTACATAAAATATATTCTACACAAAATTAGAAATATACATGTTAAATAAAAAGAATTAAATAAGGTTTTGTAACTTATCTTGAGAATGAATGAGAAAGCTTGAAAGTTTTTAAAGTGATTTACATGTCATGCCACTTAGGAATGAGAATTGTATGTTTGACATGGACTAATTAGAATTAATTAATTTGACATTAGGATTAAGAAAATGCATCAAAAAACTTATTTGTAACAATTGCATACAATCTAGTCAAATTAATATGTATATATATATATATAGATAATTCAAACAAAATACATAACAATTCGTTAATTTTCCACAATTAGGCATTCTAAATAGCAATCTATATCTATCTATCTATGTAAATCTATTTACAATGTATGCAATTGTGACAAATAAATTTTTTGATACATTTTCTCACTCCTAATGTCAAAATAATTAATTTCAATTAGTTCATGTCAAACATACAATTCTCACTTATAAGTGTCATGCCATGTAAATCAATTTAAAATCCTCCAAACCGTCTCATTCACTCTCAAGATAAGTTACAAAACTTTAATATTTTATTTATTTATTTCACATGTTAAAATTATTATATGAACATTAAGATACTATTTTGTATTTTTATGATAAACATCTCTTAATATATTTTGTGAGTTCAGAAAATAAAATAGTGTTTGTATGATTAAAATTAATAAAATGAATAACTCATAATGATTCTAATTTTTTTTTTATAAACATACGATACTAATAAAAATCACAAAAGCATATTATACACAAATACTAATAGGGTTAAGATTATTTATAAATATATCTATTTTTTATTATATATTATTATGTTAAATTTATTCTTAATTAAAAATACTTTTATAAATTAAAAATATAATAAATAATAAGTAAACTATACATATATTTTCATTTAACATAAAAAATAGTTTTCACGCAAAGCGTGTGTGAGCTTTCTAGTTATACCTAATTACACTCAATTAAAATAATTTGAAAAAAATAGAGGTTTCACACCTTATCTTGACGAAGTGGACACATGGGTGACACGATACATACATAGGGCGGGCACGGGGGTGGGCCTGATTGCTTATCTTCCTGAATGTTGTTGCGCGTTTTGATTTCCCTACACCCATAACTGCAATTCACGAGTGAGGCGTTTTGCCCTAACTGTGACTAGCCATCACAGATAGGAGCAAAAGTTCATATATGTGACTCGTAGTCACGACTAGGAGTTAAATTAACTTCTACTTGTGACTGATAATCACACATAGGTATAGTTTCGTAAGTAATTTTGAAAAATGGTTATTTTGGTATTTGATTTTCAAATGTAGCATATATATATATATATTATTTTTTTTTTGGGGGGGGGGGATCGTATCATGGCAAGTAAAAGCAACCTTTGACACCGACGGAGCCACTACAAAAATCAGGATAAAATATCCTGCATTATATTTAGGATAAAATATGAAATTGCCCATAATTTATGAGCAATTTTTGAGTTTCTCTCTTAAATTTTAAATCACGAAAAAATTATTCCTTCATATTTGGCCAAGATTCGAGTTTGTCTACGATGTCAACTTTCCCATCCAAATTTAACGGAATAAGTTTTGAAAACTGCAAAAATAATAGAAAGCTTTAAAAAAATGCCACAACTTAACCATTCTAAACGTTTTCAAATGTTACAATTGAATCATGATCTCGATTGATCCCTGATTGAGGGGGCTCAGATCTGTTTCTTTACCCAGACTTGGTCGCCCACCTATAAGGGGTCAATCTAGGTCAAGAACCAGACTCGAGCCCCCCGATTAGGGCTCAATTGAATTGGGGAAGAACCAACCCCCAATTTGATTGGGGCTCAAGTCTAGGTTTTGACTCATACCTGGTCGCCCACTCATGAGGGTCGGTCTGGGTCAAGACCCAGATCCGAGTCCCCACGATTGAGGCTTAATTCAGAACTCAATTGTAACATTTAAAAAAGTTTGGAAGAGTCAAATTGTGATTTGTTTCTTTAAAAGTTTTCTATCATTTTTTTTATTTTCAAAACGCTGTTAAATTTGAATGAAAAAATTGAGGACAAACTAGAAGTTTTTGGCCAAATATGAAAAATTCTTACGATTTAAATTTTAAGGGGAAAACTGATCAAAATTTGGTCATATATTAGGAGACAAATGTAATATTAACCTCTATATTTAATATATATATATGAATATAATATAATTTAATACATATTAATATGAAAAATATAGAGTTTGAATTTCACAATTTTTTACCAGAAAATATCATTCATTCATTATTTAAATTTTATGTATAATTTCTCTAATAATTCATTTTTATTTATAATATAGTGAATCCATTATTAACTATAGATAGATTTAGTGCAAAGGGTTGTCGATGGTTAGGGTATGGTGAGAGTATGACAAATACCATAACCATACTGTTGGATCGTGAAATCCTGGATGCTGATGTGGCAGTGAATTGAATGCCAAACAAGGTTGGGATGACGCTTCAGCTCCAACTCCGGTGAACCTGCAAGTAGGGGAGCGCAACAGAGGGGGTGTCTCTGGGTCCCTCTCCGATGCTTAAATGAGTATATGTGTGTATAAAACTCAAAACGTAAAGAACGTATGTAAAGCAAGGGTATTTATAGGGTAAGAGAGATAGAACCGTATAAGGCAGCTGAATATCTTAGTGTATATTGTGTTGCTGAAGATTCGGATCGTGGGATATGGTAGTTACTGCGAGATATTGCAGTTACCAAATCTAATCTTTAGTGAATATGTGACCGAGATACGCGGGATATCATGACCACCTCCTTATTAACGGTTTTGTGGGACCAGAGGAGAGAGGCAAGGCTCTCTTCGGGGCGAGCACTCTCATGGCGAACAGTGAGATGTCGCGGCCTTAATGAAGAATGGCGAGCACTCAAGGCGTTCTCAGAGTCCTTGGGTTCGGTTCTGGATCATTCTATGGAGGCCGGTCCGGTTCGAATGTTACGGGTTTACCCCCTTTATAGTTATTGGGCCTTCGATGCCTTTTCCTTAATGGGCTGTCACTATCGATACCCAACATTTGCCCCCGAAGCTTGATTGAAGTTTCTTCAGGCGAGCTTTATTCTCTGGTAGGGTTTTAGATAGTGACGTCTCAGATTCGATTTTCCTCGTTTCTTGTATTGGTTCATGACCTTTGAGGCATTTTGAGCTCGTTTGGCGAGCGGTTTTTTCTTCGTTCAAAGCTGAAAAAATATCCTTTCTTTTATTCCCCTTTGGCGATCACTCGAGGTAATCTAGGTTCATGAAAGTCTATTTTTCTCGATTTGGGCGATCACTACTCGCCTGAGGCATTTCTGGTAAAGTCTCTTAGTGCGCTGGCGACCACCTTGTCTCCTTAGTGGACTTTTAGCATTTAATAACTGCACAGTTGTCCAGAAATCGAACGGTCACTTGAGGCACGCCTGACATTTACTTTTCCATAAACCTAGGGTAGTCTGACAGCTGTCCATGTCAGCCAACCGTCTGTCTCCCCAAGGTGTCTCTTGGAATTCTGACATTGCTTCGGTTTTTTCCAAAAAGGTGCCATCATTCCTCTGTGTCGCTTCGATTTGCTCGTGGCGGTTACTCCCTTCTTGGTCTATATAAGAAACGTCAGTTTCTACATTTTGTTTTTTACGCTTATCCACTCCCTCAGATTTCCAGAACTTCGTTGCGAACCTTTCTTCTTTCTTTTCCAAACTTCTTCAGCCTTCTTCATCCATTTCCATGGCTCCCCGAAGTTAGAGAGTCAAGCATATGGCCTCCAAGGGCACTAGCAAAGCCAACGCTCCTAGGAATGCCAATGCTCCCTTGACCATCCGGGATGCCGCCGTGTCCCCCTCAGTGGGGGAACCGACTGATCTGGGAAGGTCTGCAACCGCTCCCGTAGTGGTGGACGGGCCTGAGCTGAACACGCCTATTTTTTCCCCAAAAGGTAAACTTTCGCCCTTTTATTGCTCTGTTTTGGCAATATCCTCTGTTTTCCTTTGTTTTTTATACTTGCTGTGCCATACTTGAACCATTCTGAGTAGATGTCAAGCCTAACGAACTGAAGCCGGCTTACTTTAAGACCATGGTGGCGCTTGGTGGCTTTAGTGCGGAGGATGCTCCTAGGTATCCTGGCTTAGGTCTGCATTTTCCTCACGATGGAGAGGTTTACATCTATGCGGCCCAGGTCTATAGACCTGTCAAAAAATGACCCGACCCGAAAATGACCCGGAATCGACCTGGGGTCGGGTCGGGTTCGGGTCACAAAAAATGGATGGCGGGTCATTTTCGGGTTGACCCGTCTGACCCGCCACAAGAGACGGGTCGATTCCGGGTTGACCCTTATGACCCGGACCCGACCCGTCCAAAACAAAACCCTACAGACGCAGTGTTTTGACAGAAGTCACAGAACACACGCGGTCACGCAGCCCTCAGTCATCTTTCACTCTCTCAAACCTCACTACAGACTACACTTGCTCTCGCTAGACGTCAGTTCCTTGACTCCCTTCGACTTCACCTTCGCTTTCGCCTGATCGCGCAGCTGACCTCGCCTCGCCTTCGCCTGCTCTCGACCGACATCCTGCTACCTCGCCTTCGCTAATCGCTGCTACCTCGTGTAAGTCCTTCACTCCTTCTACTAAATCTACTGTGAATCTGTGATTGTGTGCTTGTGTTTTGTGTAGTTGTGTGCTTGTTGGACAATGGTGATAGTTCTGTACAAATATTGTTCGAGATTCGGGAACATGATGGTGTTCTCATGATTCTCTGTTATAGTTTTCATGGTACTATGCCATTTTTCTTCTTGTCTATGGTTGGGTCTGGTTGTTTCATGTATTGATGCTGCTACTAAGTTGGAATCGTATGGAACTGAATAATTTTCTGTGGCATTTAGCTCTCTACTCAGTTGTTAATTGTTATGGATGCATTATGGATGCTTGTTCTGTTTCACGGCTGTTCCATTGTTCTGTTCTTTTTGGGTTATTTGTGAATTGTGATGAAATACACTCTGTTGTAATTTGTATTGCTTGTTTCTGTTCTGTTCCATTGCTTGTTTTGTTTTGTTCTGTTCCATTGCATACACGCTGATGAAATACAGAAATACACGCTGTTCTGTTCTGTAACTTTTGTTCCATTGCGTTGATGAAATACACGTTGTTGCATTGTTTTGTTCTGTTCCATAAAAACTTTGACTTATCTTGCATGTTCTCTCACTTTGACTTATCTTGCATGTTCTGTTCCATTACTGATTAGATCTTCAATATAAATTGTTTTTTTTTTTTTTTATTCAAATTTTACCTTATCTTGCTTAGATCTGTTCCATTACCTTATTTTTTTATTTTGATTATCTCACTTTGACTTCACAGATTTGTTCTATTCGTTCCATTACAGATTTATTTTTTTATGTGATAGATTACTTCACAGATTAGTGCTGATATGTGTAACTGATTTGTGCTGTGATAAGTGATAGATTAGTGATTAGTGATCCTTCTAAAATCTACTGTGAATTGTAATGGTGACAATGATAGATCTAATTGTATATGCAGTGAACTGTGAACATGGATGATGAAGAAGTTTGGAGGCTTGATTTTGACGATGATAGATTTAATGAAGGTGATGTTGATGTCGACGGAATTGATATACTTGAGACCGGATCAACAACTAAACAAGCTAAAGGCAAGCGCAAACAAGACGAAAGTGTTGAAAAGGTTAGTAGGAAATCAATTCCAGAAAGTTCTGAAGGTGATAGTAAGAGGAAAAAACTATTGAAGTCTGATGTCTGGAATTATTTTGAAATTCTTCCGTTAGATCAAACAGATGGGATAACCAAAAGTAGTTGTTTGAAGTGTAAAGCACAATATCGTTGTGATGCTAGTTATGGAACTGGAAATATGAAGCGTCATTTGAACAAATGTAGAAAAAGAGACTTTAAGGACATAGGTCAAATGTTCATTGCAGCAAATAAAAACACTGTTACTCTCGAAAGTGCTCAGTTTGATCCTCTAAAATTTAGAGAGTTGGTTACAAATGCTATTGTAGCACATAACTTGCCCTTTCAGTTTGTTGAATATGCTGGTATCAAATAAGTTTTTAAATATCTACGCCAAAATGTTCAGTTGGTTAGTAGAAATACAGTTAAATCTGATGTTATGAAGAAGTACATTTCTTTGAAGGAGAAGATCAAGGTGTTGCTAGGTTGTTCCCGTAGTAAGATTTGTCTAACGTCAGACTTGTGGACATCTCTTACAATTGATGGTTATATATGCTTGACTGCACATTTTATAGATGCTGATTGGGTATTGCGTAAGGTCCTCTTAGGATTCTGCTTTATGCCACCTCCACATACTGGTAGGGCTTTAGCTGACAAAATTTATGACATGTTGGGGAGTTGGAGAATTCTTGATAAAGTATTTTGTTTTACTTTGGATAATGCCTCATCTAATGATGTTTGTGTTGAAGTGTTGAAGGAGAAGCTGTCACTTCACAATCCACTGATCTTGGATGGTGAGTTTTTCCATATCCGTTGTTGTGCTCATATTCTTAACTTGATTGTGCAAGAAGGCTTGAAAGAAGTTGATGATGTGGTGAAGAGTATAAGAGAAATTGTCAAGTACATTCGAGGCTCACAAGTTAGAAAAACTGAATTTCTTAAACATGTCAGTGATATGAGGTTGGATAATCGTCGGGGTTTGCGGCAAGATGTACCAACCAGGTGGAATTCCACATTTTTTATGCTTAAAAGTGCTTTGTACTATAAGAGTGCGATTCGTCACATGGATTTAGGAAATTCATTGGTGTGTCCTAACCAGGCTGAATGGGCAAAGTTGGAAGCAATTGCAGATTTTCTAGGTGTTTTCTATGATTTGACTGTGATTTTTTCGGGAACGAAGTATCCTACTGCAAATTTGTACTTCCCGTTGGTGTTTGTTATCAGTTACACATTGAAGAAAAATTAGACGGTGAGCGCTTGTTCATGAGAGGTATGGTTGATCGTATGAGGTCCAAATTTGACAAGTATTGGACGAACTATAGTGTCAAATTGGCAATTGCTGTTATTTTGGACCCTCGATACAAGTCTGAGTTTGTCGAGTTTGCTTAGACTTGTATCGAGGGTCCAAAATAACAGCAATTGCCAAAATGACACTGTAGTTCGTCCAATACTTGTATCGAGGGTCCAAAATAACAGCAATTGCCAAAATGACACTGTGGTATTGGTATTTTTCTGTATCTGAATGACTGAATATGATGGTTGATGGGTCAGTTGTGTTATTACAAAATGAATGAATATATTGGATGTAAATTATGTAATGGTATGTCAGGCGGGTCAGGCGGGTCGACCCGTCAACCCGGCAGGTCGGGTTCGGGTCGCATAAACTGACCCGTGCCGATCGGCGGGACGGGTCCGGGTCGACCCGTAAAACACGGCGGGTCAGGTCGGGTCGAACCCGGCGGGTTGACCCGCATTGACAGGTCTACAGGTCGATGCTGGGTTGCGTTTTCCTCTCTGTGAGGATTTACAGACCTTATGTCAGTTTTACGGGATTCATCCCACGCAGCTTGTTCCGAATGCCCTCAGGATGTGGGTCGGTTTCAAGTTCCTGTGCATACGCCAGGAATGGGTGTATTCACTGGCCCTGTTCCGGTGTTTCTTTCGACTGGCATCAGGGGCCAACTACCTCCACCACTTCCAATCCCGCTGGCCGAAGTTTTCAGAGTGGGGAGGCCCTCAAGGATGGGCTTGGAACGTCCATGTCCGCCTGGTCGATGATTTCCGGGCCACTAACTCCAACTACAAGAAGTTTTACTTCTTGTACAAGGGGGGTGTACCCTGGAAATTGTTTGCTCCGGACAAGGATTTTCCTCCCTCCTTTGAAGAATTGTCAGGGAGTGATCGGAATGCCATCGAAGATCTGTACCGGCTGCATCGGTCATCTCAGTTCAAGTCCATCCGCTCAGTGGCGGAGACTACCGAGAATGCCCTTGAGATGGCGGGCATTCATCAAGCCACGCCAATCTTTGATGATTGGGTAATTTTCTAACTCTTATCTTGTTTTATTACTTGTAGGCAAGGTCGTAAGCAAGAGCCGAAAACTGATAGGTCTCTTTGATGACCAGGGATCGGCGGGATTGTCCTCCGACCAGGCGCTGCTAAGCTCTCCCCCTCCTCCCTCTAGGCGTTCGTCCAAGAGGAAGCCCGAGGAGATACTTCCTTCGGCCACTACTGGCCCTCGCCAACCAGGTATATTACCTCGCCTTTTGTGGATTTAATGTTTTCACATTCTGCGGTTCTTTGACTTCTGACTTATTGTCTTGTTGTTTTGTAGAGGAGTCCTTGGCTGACGTGGCCCGGGACCCTCCTCCTTCTAAGAAGGCCAGGAGTGAGGAGCACCCTGAGGTCGACCAGCATCCTCCTCCTCCCCCTCCTAAGGGCCTTTCTGCCAGCAAAGGGAAGGGTTTGGACACGGCGCCTCCTTCTCCCTCTCCTCAGGGCCCTTCCGCAACTAAGGAGAAGGCCTTGTCTTTGGCGCCTCCCGCCCCTTCAGTGCCCACGGCTCCTCCTAAGGAGTCTGGGGCCCAGAAGAAGGGGCCTGCTGCTTCCAGCTCCTCGAGGGCTCCCGCCGAGGAGTACTGCTCCATGGCGAGCTTGTTCCAGCCTTTTAAGGCTGGGGACTCTCGGAGGCCTTGGGTCCCTTGTGGGGACCTTGCCAAGAAGGGGTAGCCCGGATATGTGCATGCGGCTTCTTGATGGGATAATTCCCCCCAAGGACCGTTCAATTGTCCTTACGGAGCTTCCTCAGATCGAGGGGTTCTTACGGACCCACTTCGAACGAGTTGCCCTGGTATGATCTCGCCTTCTTTCCATTATTTTTTCCTTGTCATTCCTTTTTATTTTGATGACTTGACATTTTTCCTTGTGTTTTTGTTGTCAGCTCGTTCGGGAAGAGGTGATCCTCGGCCGCATTTTCGGCGAGCTTGCCGACAAGCACTCTGATCTGCTTGTCGAGCTGGAGCAATACCGAAGCACGGGGGTCACCCCCGGGAAGTTAGAGGCCATCAAGAAGACTGCTGACATGGCGATCACCTTGGTGGACGGCGCCCGGGAGGAGTACTTCAGGAAGGAGCAGCGCCTACTTGCTGATGTCAAGAAGAGGGAGGCTGATGCTGCAGCCTTCCTTCAAGAAGCTAAGGCCCTTCATCGGTGCCTTGATGAAGAAGAGGCGGTCCATGCTCGCCTGGAGGCCGAGTTGAAGGAAGCTCGTGCCCAGGTGGTCGAGTCGGACGCTTTTAGGGTCGCCGTGGAGGCCCAGAGGGATGCTGCCGAAGCTAGGGGGTCGCCCTAGAGGAGGAGAAGAACCGGCTGGCTGATCAGCTGAAGGCGGTTCCTTCACCCCAAGCCGTGGTTGAGGAGTTCAAGGCCTCAGAGGACTTTGAATACCAGGCCTTGAAGGTGATGAAGTCGACCATCGCCGATTTTCTCCAAGAACTGGTGGAGGAGGTCCAGGCGGTCGATCCCAACTTTCCTCTTGGGGAAGTTGCCTCCTTGAAGACCTTCCTGCGGAGTCGCCCTTCGTAGCCCTCTGTTGCTGGAGAGGCTGCTCCTGAAGGCGAGCCCAGTACTTCTGCTCCCGAAGGCGAGCAGAGCACCCTTGCCCCCGAGAACCCCAAAGCTTGAAGTCCCCAACTCCTTGGCGTCCGTATTTATCTTTTTTAGATAGCTATTTTTGTATTTTCTGTTTTTGGTTTGTAATTATTTATTGAAGACTTGGGTTTTTCTATTGAATGCCTTTATATTCTTGAGCCTTTAATCGACTTCGAACACATTTGGTTATCCAATATCTTAATCATAATTACTTTCCGCTTTTTCTTGCTTTGTAATGTCGTCGACCCTTAAAGCCTTAGACCAATCATAAGTCAAACTTTCTAAGGATAATACTTTTGACACTTAAAAGCGTAAACTTATAAGTTCAAAGAGATATTACCTTCTTTGAAGTTTAAACCTTTGAGGTGTTGGCATAATAACAGGGGATTTGTAATTTTTCAGGCTTTATCATCGATAGTGATCGCCTAAATTTTCTTTGGCCTGACTTTGGCGTCAGAGCTTTTATTTTGCCTAACATTTTGCTAGGTCTTTTGGCCTGACTTTGTCGTCAGGGCTTTTGGCCTAGCCTTGTTCCTAGGGCTTTTTGTTTTGCCTAATTTTATTGCTAGGTCTTTTGGCCTGACTTTGGCGTTAGAACTTTTGGCCTAACTTTGTTGCTAGGGTTTTTGGCCTAGCTTTATTGCTAGGGCTTTTGGCCTAGCTTTGTTGCTAGGGTTTTTGGCCTAGCTTTATTGCTAGGGCTTTTGGCCTAGCTTTGTTGCTAGGGCTTTTGGCCTGACTTTGGCGTCAGGGCTTTTTGGCCTGACATTGACGTCATGGATTTTGGCTTCGGCTTGCTTCGAGTGGACACGCTTTATGAAGGAATGACTTTCTTTTATTGACATAACAGTTTGATTACAAGCTATGCATAAAATCTTCTTAAATGCTCAGAATTAAATGGACGGGGTAACCTCTCGCCTTCGGTGCTTTCCAAATAGTAGGATCCTGGTGCGGCGATCTCTACTACTTTGTACGGTCCTTCCCATTTGGCTGAAAGTTTGTTTTTACTGTCCAGCCTTGTGAATTCATTTCTTCTCATAACCATCTCCCCCACGAAAAATTGGCGAGCGCTGACTTTTCTGTTGAAATACCGAGCGGTCACCAAGCGCATCTTTGCCTGTGTCTTTTCCGAGAGCCATCTCTTTTCCTCTGCTAAGTCGAGGTCAGTTCTGCGCTCGATCTCATTTGCCTCCGCGTTAAAGTGTAAGACTCTGTGGGTAGGCACTGCTAATTCGGCTGGTGCTACCGCTTCTGATCCGTACACTAAACTGAAAGGCGTTTCTCCTGTGGCCGCCTTAGGCGTTGTTCTGATTGCCCATAATACGTTTTCCAGTTCGTCTGCCCAATTCCCTTTGAATGCTCGAACCCTTTTCTTGAGTCCTGCTAAGACAACCTTGTTGGCCGCTTCAGCCTGCCCATTCGTTTGAGGATGATGTAATGAGCTGAAACGATGGTCCACATGATATTCTTCACAGAGCCATTTCAGCTCCTTTCCAACAAATTGCGGACCATTATCACTAATGAGTACCTTAGGAATGCCAAACCTGGAGAATATGTTGACCTGCAGGAACTTGATGACCTGAAATTCTGTTGTCGAAGCTAGAGCTTTCGCCTCTACCCACTTAGTGAAGTAGTCGATTGCCACTATAATGTGAGTACGCTGACCAGTGCTAATGGGAAAAGGACCCAATATATCGATTCCCCATTGAGCGAAAGGCCAGGCACCTGCCATTGGGGATAATAATGTCGATGGTCGACCCGATCGTGGTGCAAACTGCTGGCAAATCTCACACTTCTGTGTTAACTCGGCTGCATCTTTTCCCAAGGTCGGCCAGTAATATCCCAATCTGAATATTTTCCTGCTTAGTGATCGAGCACCTTCATGGCATGCTGCTGCCCCTTCGTGAGCTTCTCGAAAAACCTTTTCCATTTCAGGATGAGCAACACACCTCAAGTAAGGTGTCGAGTAGCCTCTTCTGTAGAGTTCTCCATCGATGATTAGATAACTTGCTGTGAGTCTTCTAATCCTCGTGGATTCTCCTTCGTCCTCCGGGAGGATTCCTTCTTTTAAATAACTCTGGAACGGGGTCATCCATGTGACTTGTCCTTGGATGTTGAAGACCTCTGCTCTACTTTCCAGGACTGAACATAGAGCTTTCTCCAGAAATTGTACATCCTGGACTGTCGCCCCTCCGAAGGCTAGTTTACTCAACGAATCTGCCATCTGGTTTTCTTGGCGAGGAATAAACTCAATCGCGAAATTTGGGATTTCCGCGACCAGTTTTTTGCCGATGCCGAGATATTTCTTCATCTTTTCTCCCTTTGCCTCGTAGGCGCCATTCACCTGATTGACAATAAGCTCTGAGTCACTTTTTACCTTAAGCGCAGTTATACCCATTCATTTTGCTAATCTGAGTCCAGTGATAAGAGCCTCATATTCTGCTTCATTATTGGTCGCCGGGAATGTCAAGGCGATCGCGTACTTTAAAGGCTCGCCCTCAGGAGGAATAAGAATTAAACCTGCCCCCGAGCCTTCTTTTGATGAAGACCCATCCGTATAGAGTTCCCAGATTTGATTGTCGTCTGTTGACTGACTTGGCCTGTTCTCTGCTTCTGTTTGACCGTTACTCGTGCTTTCCACTATGAAATCAGCTAGTGCTTAACCTTTGATGGCCGCTTTTGGCGCAAATTTGATCTTGAACTCGCTGAGCTCGATCGCCCACTTGACCATTCTTCCTGAAGAATCTGGCTTCATCAGGAAGTTTTTGAGAGGTTGATTGGTGAGGACCGTGATGTCGTGCGCATGAAAGTAAGATCTCAGCTTCCGAGCAACAATAACTAAGGTATAGAGATACTTCTCAATCTGGACATATTTTATTTATGCTGAGTTGAACATTTTGCTAATGAAATACACTGGACTCTGAACATTATTTTCCTCCCTTATTAAGACAGCACTGGCTGCCACATCGCTAATGCCTAGATAAAGGAAGAGCTGCTTGCCTGGAACGGGTTTTGCTAGAGCTGGGAGTGTTTGAATATGCCTCTTCAAGGACTGGAATGCTTCCTCGCAGTCTGGCGTCCACTCGAACTTGCGGTTGGCCCTCAAGGTTTTGAAGAACGGGAGGGACCTGTCGCTTGCTTTGGAGAGGAAGCGGTTAAGAGCAGCTAGTCGGCCGTTCAGGCACTGGACTTCCTTGTGGCAGGTTGGCGACTTCATTTCCTCTATGGCCTTTAATTTTTCTGGGTTTGCTTCGATTCCCCTTTCACTGACCATAAAACCCAGAAATTTACCGGACTTGACCCCGAAGGCGCATTTGGCCGGATTCAGGCGAACACTGTGTCTTCTCATGCATTCGAAAGCTTCGCGGAGGTCTGCCGTGTGAGGATTTCCCTTAATGGTTTTGACGAGCATATCATCCACGTAGGCCTCCATGTTCCTTCCCAGCATGTCCTGGAATAGTCGGTTCACCATCCGTTGATACGTTGCCCCAGCATTGATAAGGCCAAAGGGCATCACCTTGTAGCACAGAATGTCCCCATCAGCATAGAAAGCGGTGTGCGCCTCATCGTCGGGATGCATTCTGATCTGGTTGTAGCCTGAGTAGGCGTCCATGAAGCTCAGCATCTCATGACCCAAGGTAGCATCGACCAGCTGATCAATCCTCGGAAGGGGATATGAATCTTTGAGGCAAGCCTTGTTCAAGTCGCGGAAGTCGACGCACATCCTCCACTTGCCGTTTGATTTCCTGACCAAAACTGGGTTGGCGACCCAGCTCTGGAATCTTACTTCTCTGACGAAGTCAGCTTCAATCAATCTGCCTACTTCCTGCCTGATCGCCAAACGCTTATCCGTCCCGAATGATCTTCTCTTTTGGGCGATCGGCTTGATGGAGGGGTCTATCCTGAGCTCATGGGAGATAATATATGTGCTGATTCCTAGCATGTCGCTCGGCTGCCAGGCGAAGAGCTCTTTGAATTCCTTGAGGAGGGCGGTCATGGCCTCCTTCCGATCCTCCTTCAAGGTGGTCCCAATGCGCACTTTTTTGTCTGGACCATCGATCTCGACCTCCTCCAATTCCTCCATGGGTGCTGGCCGAGCCAAGTCATCGCGGGGGTCGGCCTCTGTTTCGATGGCGAGCGCCTCCCTTTGGTTCTTCCTGCGTAAACAGTTCACATAGCATTGTCGCGAGGAAGGCTGATCTCCCTGCACTTCTCCAATCCCGTTCGGAGTAGGGAACTTCATCTTCTGGTGGACAGTGGAGGCCACAATCTTATTTGGGTTGATCGTGGTCCTCCCTATGATGGCGTTGTAGGATGTAGGTGAATCGACCACCAGGAAAGTGATCGACACCTTGATGCTTTTCCACCCCTCGCCAAAAATCACTGGCATGGTTATAGCCCCCAGTGGATAAGTTGTTCTCCCCGCAAACCCGATCAGCGGAAAGTCGACCCTCTTCAGGTCGCGCTTGGACTTGCCCATCTTCTCAAAGGCGTCTAGAAATAGGATGTCTGTCGAGCTGCCTCCGTCGACCAGAATCCTTGTAACATCACAGCCGTCAATATCTGCCGTAATGACCAGAGCATCGTTGTGGGGTGTGGTGACATGTGCCAAATCATCTCCAGAGAATGAGATGACAATGTTTTCTTCCGGTCGGGGCCGCTTCCCCAACTGAACCGCCGTAGAGATCTGAGTGGCGTAGACCTCTCTGGTACTTGACCTCTCGCCGCCTGCACCGAATCCTCCCGCAATCAGATTCACTCTCCTCTTGCTTCCAGAAGGCTCAGCTTGATCTGCAGGGGCTGGCGAACGATGCCTCCTGGGGGGGCGTTCGACTTCGGTCTCGCCCTGCTACAAATTCTTTTAACATTCCCCCCTGAATCAGCCTCTGTATGTCCCGCTTCAAAATCTTGCAATCGTCTGTCTTATGGCCCTTGCACTTATGGTATCTGCATTAGCTCTCGACATCCTTGCCCATGGGCAGCCCACCTCGACGAGGCATCGGTGGTCTCGCCAAGGATCTCATCTCCATCTCGACTAGTACCGCTGAGATCTGCCTATTTAAAGGCGTGAAGTACTCAGGGACCTCTGGATGGCGAGGCGCTGGAAGAGACTCGACTCGGGGCTTGCTTTCCTTTCCCTTCTTCTCCTTCTTACCATCGCGTTGGGGTTCATGGGTCACCCTTAGCGAGGTCGTCAGGAGGTTAGCCTCGATGTTTGCGCGCTCAAGGTCTATGAAACATTTTGCTCTGGATGCCAGCTCCTCCAACGTTTCAATCTCTTTCACGTGATAGCTGTTTCGCAGCTTTCTCGAGGCCTTGTTGGCTACATCCAGACCCCTGTAGAAGGCTCGAATGATCTCCCCATCCGAGATTCGACGATCTAATTCCGTGACGTTCTGATGAAAACGCCCGTAGAAGTTGGACAGCGACTCTCCCGGATGCTGTTTGACTGAGTCAAGGGCGACCACGCTCTTCAGCAACTGGCGCTCGCCCATATATCTCTCCAAGAACTTGCTTCTTAACTCTGCCCAAGTTCCGATTGATCCTGCAGGGAGGCCGAAGAACCAGGACGAAGCCGAACCCGAAAGAGTAGATGGAAATAGCAAAGCCAAATGATTGAGATCGTTTGACTTACCCAGAAGGGAGGCCTCATGTTTGTTGACATGTACGGTGGGATCTCCTCCACCGCTATACTCAGGTATGGCCCGAGCAACCACATCCTTCAGGATTTTGATAACGACGAGCCCGTCGGTAAAAGGATGAGAGGACTGCTCCTTGAAGGGAGCTACGACTGTCAACTGTCTTTCCTGGAGCCTTTTGTTGAGGAGGTCATCCATCTGATCCACAGTGCAGTACATAGGCGAGATTCCAGGTGGAGGAGGACCGGAAGGATTGGCAGTATATGCAGCTGCTGGCTCCTTGGTGTGTGCCGGAGGTAGGGACTGCTGACCTGACGTCATCTCCTGATCCTCCTGAGGCGCAGCGGCACCAGGATTTGCCGCTTCCGAAGGTGAGGGCCCTGTGGCAGCAGGGCGGTGGTTTTCCTTAGGAGCAGAGGGATTGTTTTCTTGAGGAGCAGGGGCTTGGCGGCGCGCCTGTCCTAGGATGGCTTCCAGCAGGGAGACCATCTCGGGGGTTAAATTAATGTCCTGCCCCGCAATGTAGACTGTCTGCGGTGCCGGGGCTCCGTTTTGATCAGCAGCGGGGGTCGGTCTTGAATCACCGACATGTTCTCGAGCTGTCCGTAGAGGAACAGCATTAACTCCTGCTCGGCTGGCAGGTTCCTGTTGAAGCGGTGAAGCGGCGGCGGAATCAGAGCTATCTGAGGATCGCTCCCTGGTCTGGTTCCGACGGTTGCTTTGGGATCGAGTTCTCATGGCTGAATTGTTCGTTCCCACAGACGGCGCCAAATGTTGGATCGTGAAATCCTGGATGCTGATCTGGCAGTGAATTGAATGCCAGACAAGGTTGGGATGACGCTTCAGCTCCAACTCCGGTGAACCTGCAAGTAGGGGAGCGCAACAGAGGGGGTGTCTCTGGGTCCCTCTCCGATGCTTAAATGAGTATATGTGTGTATAAAACTCAAAACGTAAAGAACGTATGTAAAGCAAGGGTATTTATAGGGTAAGAGAGATAGAACCGTATAAGGCAGCTGAATATCTTAGTGTATATTGTGTTGCTGAAGATTCGGATCGTGGGATATGGTAGTTACTGCGAGATATTGCAGTTACCAAATCTAATCTTTAGTGAATATGTGACCGAGATACGCGGGATATCATGGCCACCTCCTTATTAACGGTTTTGTGGGACCAGAGGAGAGAGGCAAGGCTCTCTTCGGGGCGAGCACTCTCATGGAGAGCAGTGAGATGTCGCGGCCTTAATGAAGAATGGCGAGCACTCAAGGCGTTCTCAGAGTCCTTGGGTTCGGTTCTGGGTCATTCTATGGAGGCCGGTCCGGTTCGAATGTTACGGGTTTACCCCTTCTATAGTTATTGGGTCTTCGAGACCTTTTCCTTAATGGGCTGTCACTATCGATACCCAACACATACCATATTTTTAAACCACATACCATAACCATAATCATTATAGGTATAATTTTCAATACCATAACCATTAAAATAACCGTGGTTATTAACCATGGTTTTACCCGTATACCCATATTCATTCCACACATTTAATATAATAAAAGATCGAAAATTTTATTTTAAAAAATACATCAATCTATATTACCATAGTTGGATTTTGGCACCTTCAAACTTCAACAATTTCAAATTTTCAATTATATAATTTATATTTAGTATATTATATAAATTAGTTTATTAATAATAAATAAATATTATATTTATATAATAACCATGGTTATAACTAGGGCTGGGCAAAAAAAACTGGTTCGGCCGAACTGTACCGAACCGTACCGGTTCCGAACCGGTTCACAAAACAAATGTTTTTTTTCAAAAAATATGGAACGGTTCAGAATAGGTACAGGAAACCGGTTCAAAACCGGTTAACCGGACCTATTTTGTATCGGTTTTAATCTTAAAATACTACTAAATACTAAACCAGACCAGACCACTTCAGACCAGACAAAACCGGTTTTTCATAACTTCATACCAGAAGACCTAATTGAGTCTTCACTCTGTCTCTCAGTGAGTATCGAAGTTCAAGTTCACGATGTTTGCTGATCTTTGGACCGGAAACCATAACCAATGTCTGCTCAGTTTGTTCCTCGATCTTGGGACGAGACCGCCATGGGGACAAAGACATGCGTCTTGACCGTGTTCTTGTTCCTGATTTTTCATCGGATCTGGTGGTGTATCTGATGGACTCGCTAGGTGAGGGTATGGCAGGGACAGAGTTTCTTGGGAGGGCTAAAGAGGCAGATTGTCTGTTTGAGTAAGAAATGTTGGGTTGGTAAATGGTCTTGCTTAGTTCCTCTAGTTCTTGTAGTAGTTGTGTGTTGGAGCTTCTCTTGTCTCGTGATGCAGAGTACTGTGTTTCTTCTGCCATTTCTGTAGAATCGAGAGAAAGAAAGTGGAGAGTTTAGTAGAAAATGGTATGCTTGGATATAAGATGTGTGAAGGAGGAGGACGATGTGGTTGGATTGGATTTGAGGTTGAGAAACTGCCATGTTTGTGAAGTTCTGTCTGTGGTCCTCTGTTCTTCAGAATTTTATTTTTATTTTTTTGGTATAAACAGGTTCGGCCGAACCGGTTCAGAACAGGTATGGTAAATCAGCCAAAATCTGGAGCGGCCAAAAACTGGAGCGGTAAACCGTACCGGTTTTAAATTGTGGTAAATGTTCGGTTCTGAACCGGTTCGGGGCTGAACTGGTTCATGCTCAGCCCTAGTTATAACCATGGGTATAACTCAAATACCATAACCATTATGGGTAGAAAATTCATCACCATAACCGCACCGCACCATAATGGTACGGTTAACCATATTAAACAGTAACGGTTATAACCATGGTTATGGGTTTTTCACCGCACCATTGCCGGCCCTAAGTGCAAGATGACATATTAGTTCAGTATTTCATTATTTAACCATAATCATAATTATTGGCAATAAAAAGAAGTTTTTTAAAAAGTAACCACTGTGCAAAAAATATTTGAAAAAGTAAGTATACTGAAAAATTATTTAGCAAAATGTATATAAGCACTATTGGGGGTAGCATTTTTTAGTGTTTTTCAAAAAAACGCCACTAGGGGTAGCGTTTTTATGAATTTCGCTACCCCTAGTGGCGTTTTTTAAAACATTTTTTGACGATTCGATATTTAATTAAAAATAAAATTATGTATTTATTTAAAAAATTTAAAAATTTATAGTAAGTAGATATTTTAATTGCGATTCAAATGATGCAAAAAAATATTAAATTTGGACTTACAGATTGACTGTAGGCTCTGCCGTAATTCAATTATCTACCTATGCTATTTAGCGTCGTTTAATTCGTAATTAAATTATCTACGCACTTAAATATTTTTTGATTTTTTTGGATTAAGTACATAATTAAATTTCTCACTTAATGCATTTAATTATTTCAGTCAAATTATAAGACAAGCGATGTTAGGTTACAAAATCAATGTATTTCTAATAAAAAAAATACTCTAGGTAGATAATTGAATTACGACATAAATGACGTTCACCGTGGTCAGTTTGGACTTACAGGGTATGATTTATATTTTTTTAAGTCATATTTTCATATCTCAACTTACGACAGAGCATACAGTTAATCCGTAAGTCCAAATTTAATATTTTTTGCATCATTTGAATCGCAATTAAAATATCTACTTACTATAATTTTTTAAAATTTTAATAAATACATAATTTTATTTTTAATTAAATATCAAATCGTCAAAAAAACGTTAAAAAAAACGTCACTAGGGGTAGCGAAATTCATAAAAACGAACGTTACCCCAATAGCACTTATATACATTTTGCTAAATATTTTTTTTAGTATATTTACTTTTTCAAATTTTATTGGAGTGCCTATTTTTTTTTTTTTTTTAAAAATATTCTTAAGCTGAAGTTTTACGAGCTAATCTAATGGGAATGGAACGGTAACCAACAAGAAACTGTAGATGAGACCTAATTCAGGTTTAATTTAATCTATTTATTTGTAGTTATCTACTTTTTAATTGTTTATTTATTTTATTATCTATTTTCTTGTAGTTGTTGTAGTGTCTGACTCTGGTGTTGTCTACTTCTATCACTGCAAAGGTGTCAGTAAAATAAAGAGAGGCTGACTCGACCCCAACGTGTGGAATCATCTAATCTTCAACGACTATTTCCTTTCCCGCCCTTTCCTCTACTGAATAAATCGTTGCTTAGAATTTTTATTCAAAATAACATTTAAGAAAAATATTAAAAAAATATCTCACAATTAGAGAGTCAATTCGTGTGTATCGTATCTAATTGTGTCGTGTCACGAATTGTGTTATGTATAAACGAATATATTTTAATCGTGTTTTCAAACTTAAAACATGATATGATTAGTAAACAAAGCACACGTGAATCGTGATACACAATTAAATTTTTGAACAAAAAAATTATATATTCATAACACAAGGTGTATTATACGATAGCACACGTCACAACACAAAATTTATAATCTAATTTCACAATCGTTTAATCGTGTATTATCAGAAATTATCCATTATACTTACAATAGAAAAAAATAATAGTGCCCATACCTGCAATTGAACTTTCGCCATTTATGGGGGGTTTGATTCAAGTATTAATTAACTAATATATTTATTAACTAATATGTATTTATTATATAATACACAATTATGCTATTAATTAGGTATTAACTAATGATGTCTCTAGCCATGACATTAATTAATACATAGTAAATATTTATTAAACTACCTTTATTATTTATTATTAACTAGCAAATGGATATTAACCGTATACATTATTGAAAAAATCTAGGTTAGGTGTCTTAGATTGCAAGGTTTGGTCGATCAAGTCTTGCTGTGTGCAATCTAGGTTTGTGCGACTGACTAAGTTTGGATATCATGTCACTTTTATGCGATGTCATGCCACATTTGACATGATTAAATATGAAAGCTTATCTCATAAAATTGTCTAAGATGAATGGATTAAGAAAATTTTAATAGTTCACTCTTAAATAGATTCATTTTATAATAATAAATTGTTTAAGTATCCATTACAATACATACGGAAAACTATAATATAATATCACGCTTCACATTCCCCCGCAACCAAACAATGAATCTAACATTAAATTTTATATTAGGGTTAAATAGCAAGTAGCTACCTGAACTTTGGACGTTTTGCAACGAGTTACCCAAACTTTAAAAATTCAAAATGGGCGACCTCAACTTTAAAGAAGATGCAAATAGTTACCTCCGTCCAATTTTTCATCGAAAAGTCGTCGGAAAATCGTTGAAAAGTTGTCAGAAAGTCGTCAGAAATTGGACGGAGGTAGCTATTTGCACCTTCTTCAAAGTTGAGGTAGCTCGTTTTGAATTTTCAAAGTTCGGGTAGCTCGTTGCAAAACGTCCAAAGTTCAAGTAGCTACTTGCTATTTAACTCTTTATATTATATCAATGATTACAAATTTATTGTGTCAAAATACTTGCAATATCGGATATTTGCCACATCCACAATATATATATATTAAATAGATATAAAAAAAGTATTAATATTCTAATCCTTCTAATAATTCTGAAAAGAGAATACACAAACTAATTCTCATCTTCATTCACCTAAGCACTAATTTGCATCATTGACCAAATTGTAGTGACGTTATTTTTGCAAGAATTAACAAAATTTTGGATCAACTGAAAACCAACCGATGAAGATTCCAAGTCATAAATACATAAATTGATCGATCTCTATCCACCACATTACATAGCTAGGGGAGAGGATGACCTGCAATTATGATTGACAACAACTCTCATCAAGTGGCTTCAACTTCTTCTGTCTGTCTTCCTTTCCCCGGACCTCCTTTCCTCAACCTCTCGTCGCTTTTGCTGTCTGCAATAATGGCATGTACAAAAAGAATCAAAATACGTATATGTTAGATGAGAGACAATAACAAAAACATGAAAAAATTCCAGTTTCTTTGAATGGACAAATGCACAACTCCGATGTTTCAAACCTCAAAATCTATCCAAATTTACTTAACAATGGCACAGATTATAGAGAGGAGCATATGCATTCCAAACTGACCACCATGCATCAATCACAGCTAGAAAACAAATGGAGTGGAAGACTCACGCAAACGCCATATATCCTGCACCAGCATTAGAAGCAGAAAGGAGTGCTGCTGCATGAGCACCAACTGTGGAGGAATCTGGTCCTCCAGTGTCCACCTTCAGAACAATAGAATACACAAATCATACGGGAACCCCAAGGAAAACATGCTGCTCTACTTGTTCAAAAAATAACCTTGTCCCATTTTGATTTTTTATTGTGTCTACCATCCCGAGCAACACCATCAACTCCAGCTGGCACTGACCTCACAACATTAGGAACTGCGCACAAGAAAATGACAAGTAATTATTACTTACATCATTCTTATATATATTGGCTGATCATATAGGTTGGTTTGTCTCTACACTCTAATGAAGTCTACCGGTTTAAAAAAGACGACCCTACCTGATATAGGCACGTTAATCTTGGCCATGATGGGAGCTGTTCCAGGTTGAGTTCCCGCTGAAACAAAATCCACCTGTTGACTCTTTTTCCTCTCAAGCTCCTTCCTCTCTGTTTCCCGCTTCATGTCGGCCTCTGTTCCACAAAATATGCAACACAAACATTCACTCGGTCAAATCATGCTCAGGAAATGCAGACTATTACATTACACGTCTAGTATGGACACTAATCAGTAGAACATTATAATATAAGAAAGCAGAGGTATTAAGGCAGATAGAAAATCTATTCTGGCAACAATTTCTGGCCGGGAAAAGGAAAAAAAAATATGCAGTAGAGATAAATTACTTGGTAATAGGAGGATTGCTAACCTATCTCATCATAATAGTCGCTTTGGTCATAGCCATGGGGATCAAATACCTTCTTCCTAAAGCAAGATCCAATCTGATCAATCCCCTGATATGTCACTGCATGAAGCAAGAAGTCGGGATTTCTGTACTCTTTCCTGTTACGAACTTCAGCATTGAAACTCTTTCCAGCTCTTCTATATGCAATGAATTTCCTTACCTTTTCCTGCAATTACAAAAAAGAAGATGATGATTGAGCTACTTTTCAAGGTTAAATAAATTATCCTGCAGCATAAGGCACCAATTTACCGATTTAATTAACGGGGATAGGGACGGGGACTTGATTCTATAATCAATGTGCATCACCCATTTTAATTTGGAAACAGACTAGCTGAATTTATAACTAAAACAAGGAGTCAAAAGCATGAATACTTATTTAATGGGCGTCTGTTGTTATTAAAGACAAAGCAAACTTACTTTTATCCTAAAGATCAGATTATTTCCTCCAAATATTGAGGAACAAAAATAACCAAACAACAACCCCATGCAGCTGTCCAGCTAAGAAAACTCCACCCCAAGGCGCATCCAGTACTAGGGGACCAGAGGTGAGCAGTTGGTGAAGAACCAGAACTTACCATATTACCAAATTGAAAACAGAACCCAAAGGAAATATGTAAAGTATTACAGGTTAAAGTATATGTAACATATAATCCGTGAAATTCCTTGCATTTGTCACTGACGTACTTAGCAGCTATAATTCTTCCGGTATCATCAAACAACTGCTAAGATGCCTCGTATTTTCCACTGAGGAACCCAAAAGGAAGAAATTTCACTAGCACAATTTTCTTTTATTTTTGCTCAAAAAGTAGAAGTTTGCCACTAAAACCAAAAGCTTTTAGAAACAATGTATAACCCTTAGGCTTAAGGACTGGATCAGACATGCGAATCCTACTGGTCAAAAGGTTAGGTGACAAAAGATATCCTGGATTTTTATCCCTCCACTCCTTCCAAATTAAAACTAGCTGAAAAGTCTGAACAATACAGTGACATAAATTATTTTATCAAAATACATTGTTATGGTCACTAGTTAGTCGGATCGGTTATTAGTTATTTGGTTCCTAGGGTTTCTTACTTGCTTCATAAGTCTAGACTAATTAAGAAGTTAATAATATACATATTTGATATTTCTCTCTCTCTCTCTCTATGAGGAAACTAGTATATAGTCAAAAAGAAAATTAAATAAGTATTAATAGGGAATATATATTTTATAAATTTCCTAATATTGTAATGGTTGAGTCATATTAAAAGGACAGATTAATGAATAAAGAAGTCTAAAGTTAAACAGAAACTATGAGGTAGGCAGTCTTTCTAAAAAGCCAAGAGAACGGATTCTCTTTCTAATGAGGTCCATTTAACCTACCCATCACCCTGTGATACGATCCATAACCTAGGTGCATAAAAATACATGCGCATAAGTTCTCATTGAAGAACCCTTTAGCCCCTTAGAGATTAATTGACTGCACTACTTTTATCTAGATTAATTGACTGCACTACTTTTATCTATATATTTCCTCTACAAAAATTATTTTTTCCAGCTCTGATAAGGGTCTGTACTTAAATAAGCATCTATGAAAGACAATATAAAAGGCAATACAAGATTACATACTTGCAGCTCCTCCGAGCACTTTGCTTTTGGTGGTGGTGGAAGAAATTTATCCAATGGATTGATATCATCAGCACCCTCAATAGCATGCTCACCTTCTGCGTCTTCTGAATCAATGGAATCATGATTTGGATTTTCAGTCTGAGATTGTTCTTGATCTTCGGAGTGTGGAGTAACTACACCAGGTGACAAGATCTGCACAGTTTCTGACGGTGCATTTTCTTGATGTTCATCAGCTACAAAATATATATTCAAAATCAGTAAACAACACCCAAACACAAAGACAGATGCTTCAAAAACCAGAAGATAGTGCAAGCATTTCTATAGCAAGGGGCATTCAAGAATACTAATCAAACTTCAGATGTTAACATTATAAATCAACATGGGAAAATACAAGAACTACATCCTGATCAGTAATACCTCAATTAATATTATATTTTCTTAGCACGGAACCTGTTATTTGTTCTTTTATTGGGAAGGCATGCTACTAAGTTATTCTTCTGGAAAAAACTTCCATTTAAAAAAAAATCACTTCTTAAATCGTCCGTTAAAATGTTCAAGCTAAGTGGAATTACAAACTCAAACCCATCAGAGCTTTGTATGTGCAATTGTGGAGGCATCAGCTCTGTTAATTCCTTACTGTACCTGGACGGTGTTATTCTTATTAAAACTGTTTCATTTAATAATGAATCTCCTCTTACTTCTTCAGTCAAAAACTTGGTTTGAGAATAGAAGTACAAAATCAGAAGTATGTTTGGAGCATTCAGCTTGGAAATTATCAGGACAACTTTAAATACACTTTTTCAAACTATGCTGAAACATAAGTGACCGTCTCATATCTAAATTATTTACTATAACAACCAATCTGAAGGCTCAAAGCCCCATATAATTGCTACATCCTACTGGCTAAAAACTAACTATATCCTATCTTTGGCATAGATACATACCCGTCATATACTGAACCCCCTGACCGAACATAACCTGACCTCGATTTCCTGAGCCTCCTTCCTGCAATTTAACTAACCAGCGACTAAGTGATGCTGACAAAATAATCTACGTGTTTGCTTGAAGCATGCCTAATAAAAAGAAACAAAAATTGCCGAACAAGTAAACGAATAACATGAATCTTTGATTCAACCAAAGGTATAATTGAGTAGTTTGACCTGAAAATAACTTTAACTTAGTACCTCAGGCTCAGGAGACATGGCAAGTTCATCATGACCATAGTCCACTATGGCCAACCTATCCGTCCTTGCCTGCTTGGCCTCCACAACAGAAAAGCCTTCTCGCAGCTGTATATACGATTGCGTGTTATCGTCATTAGACAAATGTGGCGGTGTTCTGTCGTTACCGGAGTCACTCCCAACTTCTCTATCACTGTTAACCCTAGTTTCATCCGCCCCATCTTGTATATAATCGTCTTGGACCTGTTGCCGACCTTTGTCAACCCCTTCGTCCGATTGACAACTCTCTTCCAAAACATCCTCCATCTCGTCGTCGTCCTCGTCGTTATACATAGACAGCAACGCGATCCCTTCGGATGCCTTCGTCGACGACATGACAATTTTAGGGTTTCACCTTTTCTCAATTAGAAAGGAAAAAGGATACCAAAGAGGGAGCCTTTGAGATCGAATCGACACCCAGCAAGTTTCACTTGTTCAATTCAACTCGTCGGAGGATTTATTAGGAGGTGTAATAATCTTAGGTTCAAGCTGTCAGAGAAGGAATTTGTCAAATAATTTTAGGGCGTGAGAAAAAAAAGATTGGCAGTAGAGAATTCCCTACAAAAATGACCCGAATAGAACCGAACCGAACCGAACGATCAGATTTATTTCTTGAAGGTCTGGCTAGGTTTTTTTCTTTCCGAAAGTCCGATTAGGACCGATCTGGACCGAATTTAATTAAAATTCTAGTATTATGTTAGTAACACTCGTGTCGTGAGTGACAGTCAGACACTCTCAGCTTCTTCAGTTCCTCTCTTCTGTGGCGTGATTTTCGACCTTAGCTTCTTTGACTCTTGGCCATTCAGCCTCTGTCCGTCTCAGATAAATTGATTCTGATTGTTCTTGATTATGTGACTTCGGCCCTTCTTGATTCCGGTTGTTTTTTATAATTGATTCTTGATTCACGATTGTTCTTGATTCCGATTGTCACGATTTTTCTTTGTTCTTTAGATCACGAATCGTAAGTGTACTTTGCCGATTATTCTTAGGTCACCATTTGCAGAGATTAATTACGGTCACCATTTGCTTGTAGTTGGAATATATGAAGGTTCTCTAATGCACAAGAACAATATTAATACATGAGAAGCATGATGTGATTTCAATCAGGTTGAGGTTTAATGTGGATGAAAACTTAGAATTTTAGTAAGCATTAGTTAAATGGGTGATATAGGCAATCTTTTATGATGAAAGATCACATAATTCTGTATACAATGCTACTCCTTTCCTGGATACTGTTGGGTATTGATAGTGACAACCCAATAAGGGAAGGGCCTCTAAGACCCAATAACCTTGGAGGGGGTGAACCCAAGATATTCGAACTGGACCGGCCCATGTCAAAGTCAATCTGGCCCACCATAGAGTGACCCCAGATCGAGCCCAGACTGATGTGGACGCCAAAGGCTCCATAGCTGGTCACCATTCTTCATCAAGTAGTGACCTCCTACTGCTCGCCATGGGAGTGCTCGCCCCGAAGAGAGCCTAGCCTCTCTCCTATGGTCCCACCAACCGTTAATAAGGAAGTGGCCACGATATCCCTCATATCTCGGGCACATATTCATTAAGGATTAGATATTGTAACATCAATATCTTGCTGTAACTGCAATATCTTGCCGTAACTGCAATATCTTGCCGTAACTGCAATATCTACTATTCAAATCTTCAACAACACAATATTCACTAAGATATACGGTTACCTTATACAGTTTGGTCTCTCCTACTCTATAAATACCTTTGCTTTACATACATTCATTACGTTTTGAGCTATATACACACACATATACTCATTTAAGCATCAGAGATGGACCCAAAGACACCCCCTCTGTTGCGATCCCTTATTTGCAGGTTCACCAGAGCTAAGGCGAAAGCACTGTTCAACCGTCACCTAGCATTCAATTCATTTCCAGATCAGCAATTAGAAGTTTACGATCCAACATTTGGCGCCATCTGTGGGAATCGAGTAATACAGCCATGAGAGCTCGATCACAAAACAACCGCCGGAACCAGACTCACGAGCAACCCTCGGGCAGCTCTGATTCTGCCGCCGCTTCGCCGCTCCAGCAAGAGGCTGCCAGCCAGGCAGCACCCGATGCCGTTCCCCTGAGGACGACCCGAGAACATGTCGGTAATTCCAGCCCGACCCCTTCTCCCAACCATACCGAGACTCCAACACCACAAACCGTCCACATCGCCGGGGAAAACATCCAGTTAACCCCGGAGATGATATCATTGCTGGAGGCCATCCTAGGACAGGCTCGCCGACAAGCTCCTGCTCCCCAAGGAAACACTCGCCCCGCTGCCACAAGGCCCTTACCGATTGAAACCGCGAATTCTGGCACCACAGCTCTCCAGGAGGATCAGGAGATGACATCGGGACACCAGTCCCTACCCCCGACATCCACCGAACCGCCGGCGGCTACCTACTCCACCAATCCTTCTGGTCCCTTGCCGAACAGGACTTCGCCAAAAAATTGCACCCTGGACCAGGTGGACGACCCCATCAATAAAAGGCTCCAGGAAAGGCGACTGACAGTCGCAGCTCCCTTCAAGGAGCGATCTGTTCATCCCTTCTCCGACGACCTCGTCGCCATCAAAATCCCGAAAGATGTAGTTGCCCGGGCTATACCTGAATACAACGGTGGAGGAGATCCCACCATATATGTCAACAAGCACGAGGCCTCTCTTCTGGGTAAGTCAAATGATCCCAATCACTTGGCTTTATTATTTCCATCCACTCTTTCGGCTTCGGCTTCGTCCTGGTTCTTCGACCTCCCTGCAGGATCTATAGGGACTTGGGCAGAGTTAAAAAGCAAATTTCTGGAGAGGTATATGGGCGAGCGCCAACTGATGAAAAGCATGGTCGTTCTGGATGCGGTCAAGCAGCAGCCTAGAGAGTCGCTGACCGATTTTTATAGACGTTTCCATCAAAACGTCACGGAGATAGATCGCCGAGTCTCAGATGGGGAGATCATTCGAGCCTTCTATCGAGGATTGGATGTGGCCAACAAGGCCTCGAGAAAAGCTGCGCAACAGTTATCATGTGCAGGAAATTGAGACCTTGGAAGAACTGGCGTCCAGGGCGCAAGGTTTCATAGACCTTGAGAGGGCGAACGCCGATGCTAACTTCCTGACGACCTCGCTAAGAGTGGTTCCCGAGCCCCGACGCGATGGTAAGAATGAGGTTAAAAATGAGAAAAAGGGGCAAGACAGCAGGCCTCAGACCGAGCCTAATCCAACGCCCAGAAATCCAGAGGTCCCTGAGTATTTTACGTCTCTAAACAGGCAGATCTCAGCGGTACTATTCAAGATGGAGAGAAGATCTTTGGCGAGGCCACCAATGCCTCGAAGGGGGTGGTCAGCCCATGGGGAAGGATGTAGAGAGTTACTGCAGATACCACAAGTGCAAGGGCCACAAGAATGATGATTGCCGCATTTTGAAGCGGGACATCGAGAAGCTGATTCAGGGGGGAATGCTGAAGGAATTTGTGGCAGGGCGTGATAGGAGTCGAACGCCACCGAGGAGAAATCGTTCGCCGGCTCCTGCTGAACAAACTAATCCATCTCAGAGCAAGAGAAGGGTAAATCTGATTGCGGGAGGATTTGGCGCAGGAGGCGAAGGGTCACATGCAAGGGAAGTCTATGCAACTCAGATTTCTACAGCGGTCCAGCTGGGAAAGCGACCTTGATCTAAAGAGGACATTGTCATCTCATTCTCCGATGAAGATTTGACACATGTCACTACCCCCCACAATGACGCTCTGGTTATCACGGCTGATATCGACGGCTATGACGTGATGAAGATTCTGATCGACGGAGGGAGCTCGACAAATATTTTGTTCCTGGACGCCTTCGAGAAAATGGGCAAATCCAAGCGCGACCTGAAGAGGGTCAATTTTCCATTGATCGGGTTTGCTGGGAGAACGACTCATCCACTGGGAGCAATAACCATGCCAGTGATTTTGGGCGAGGGATAGAAAAGCATCAAGGTACCTGTCATCTTTCTGGTGGTCGACTCACCTACCTCTTACAACGCCATCTTAGGGAGGACCACAATCAACCCCAACAAGATTGTGGCCTCCACAGTCCATCAAAAGATGAAGTTCCCCACACCCAACGGGATTGGAGAAGTACTTGGCGACCAGCCTTCCTCGCGACAATGCTATGTGAACTGCCTGCGCAGGAAGAACCAAAGGGAGACCCTCGCCATCGAAACAGAGGCCGACCCTCGCGAGGATTTGGCTCGACTGACGCCTATGGAAGAGTTGGAAGAAGTCGAGGTCGATGGCCCAGATAAGAAGGTGCGCATTGGGACCACCTTGAGTGATGGTCAGAAGCAGGCCATGACTGCCCTCCTCAGGGAATTCAAGGAGCTCTTCGCCTGGAAGCCGAGCGACATGCCAGGTATCGGTACAAACATCATCTCTCATGAGCTCAGGATAAACCCTTCTATCAAGCCGATCACTCAGAAAAGAAGATCGTCCGGGACAAACAAACGCCTGGCGATCAGATAGGAGGTTGGCAGGCTGATTGAAGCTGACTTGGTTAGAGAGGTGAGATTCCAGAGCTGGGTCGCCAACCCAGTTTTGGTCAAGAAATCAAACGGCAAATGGATGATGTGCGTCGACTTCGGCGACGTGAACAAAGCTTGCCCTAAGGATTCCTATGCCCTTCCCAAGATTGATCAGTTGGTCGATGCAACTAGGGGTGAAACCGGACCGGTCGGACCGGTTTTTATACGATTTCGGTCGGGGTCCTATATTTACGGACCGATTTTTCTTCAAAAAAAAGTCCGACCAAAAGTCTGTATAAGGAAAAATAAACCGCCCATTCGGATTTCAAATTTTCCGACCGGATTTTCGGTTTAAACCGAAATAATAAATACTAGGTGTTTCATAAATACTAGGGACGGTTAGCTTAGGGAGAAGAAAAGAAAAATTGATGGGTGACATGGGAAAGATGAAAAGCTGAGACTTTGGAAAACATGTTCACTCTTGAAAGTTGAAAAAAATAAGTTTTGACTATTTGACCAATAAAAGAGTTGGCATATGTGCACAATGTTTCATATTAATTAATAATACATATATTATATATAATTAATTCGGTCGGACCGGACCCCATGGTTTTTTAAACTTAAAGACCGAACCAGATCGAAAATCCAAAATAAATATAAAAAAACGTCCATGAACCGAACCATGTGTTTTCAGATCGTTTTTTTTGTCCGGTTCTTATCGGTTTTTCGGACCAACCGGATTTTAATTTCACCCCTAGATGCAACCTCTGGTCACGAGATGCTGAGCTTTATGGACGCCTATTCAGGCTACAACCAGATACAGATGCACCCATATGATGAGGCCCATACCGCTTTTTATGCAGACGGGGACATTCTTTGTTAAATCAATGCCAGTGCGACTTATCAGCGGATGGTGAACCGCTTGTTCCAAGACATGCCGGGGAGAAACATGGAGGCTTATGTGGACGACATGCTCGTCAAAACCATCAAGGGCAATCCTCACACAATAGACCTCCGTGAAGCTTTCGAGTGCATGAGGAGACACAACATTCACCTAAACCCTGCAAAGTGCGCCGTCAGAGTCAAGTCTGGTAACTTCCTAGGATTCATGGTCAGCGAATGAGGTATCGAGGCAAACCCGGAAAAGCTTAAGGCCATAGAAGAGATGAAGTCGCCAACATGCCATAAAGAGGTTCAATGCCTGAATGGTCGCCTAGCTGCTCTCAATCGCTTCCTCTCTAGGGCAAGCGACAGGTCCCTCCCGTTCTTCAAAACTCTAAGGGCCAAACGCAAGTTCGAGTGGACGCCAGACTGTGAGGAGGCGTTCCAATCCTTGAAGCAGCACATCCAAACACTCCCAGCTCTAGCAAAGCCCATTCCAGGCGAGCAGCTTTTCCTTTACCTGGGCATCAGCGACGTGGCAGCCAGTGCTGTTTTAATAAGGGAGGAAAATAATGTTCAGAGTCCAGTGTATTTTATTAGCAAAATGTTTAATTCGGCAGAAATAAAATATGTCCAAATTGAGAAGTATCTCTATGCCTTAGTTATTGCTGCTCGAAAGCTGAGACCTTATTTTCACGCACACGACATCACGGTCCTCACCAATCAACCTCTCAAAAACTTCCTGATGAAACCATATTCTTCAGGAAGAATGGTCAAGTGGGCGATCGAGCTCAGCGAGTTCAAGATCAAATTTGCCCATTAAAGGTCAAACACTAGCTGATTTCGTTGTGGAAAGCACAAGTAATGGTCAAATAGAAGCAGATAATAGGCCAAATCCGTCAGCAGACAATAATCAGATCTGGGAGCTTTATACAGATGGATCTTCATCAAGAGAAGGCTCGGGGGTAGGTTTAATTCTCATTCCTCTTGAGGGCGAGCCTTTGAAGTATGCGATCGCCCTAACATTTCAGGCGACCAATAATGAAGCTCTTATTACTGGACTCAGACTGGCAAAATGAATGGGCATATCTGCGCTTAAGGTAAAAAGCGATTCAGAACTTATTGTCAATCAGGTCAATGGAACTTACGAGGCAAGGGGGAAAATATGAAAAAGTACCTCAGCATCGCCAAGAAACTCGTCGCAGCAATTCCAAATTTTGCGATTGAGTGTATTCCTCGCCAAGAGAACCAGATGGCAGACTCTTTAAGTAAGCTGGCATTTGGAGGAACCACAATTCAAGACGTACAATTCCTGGAAAAGGCCTTATGTTCAGTTCTGGATAACAGAGCAGAAGTCTTCAACATTCAAGGACAGGTCACATGGATGACTCCGTTCCAGAATTTCTTAAAAGAGGGGATCCTCCCAGAAGACGAAGGCGCATCTACGAGGATAAGACGACTTTCAGCCAGTTACTTGATTATAGATGGAGAACTCTACAAGCGAGGCTACTCGACTCCTTACCTAAGGTGTGTTGCTCATCCAGAAACATAAAGAGTTCTTCGAGAAGCTCATGAAGGGGTGGCAGCATGCCACGAAGGTGCACGCTCATTAACAAGAAAGATCTTCAGGCTGGGATACTACTGGCCAACCTTGGGAAAAGATGCGTCTGAATTAACGCAGAGGTGCGAGACATGCCAGCAATTTGCACTGCGATCAGGTCGACCGCTAACACTATTATCCCCAATGGCAGGTGCCTGGCCTTTTGCTCAATGGGGGATGGATATATTGGGTCCTTTTCCTATTAGTACTGGTCAACGCACTCACATCATAATGATGATCAGCTACTTCACAAAGTGGATAGAGGCGAAAGCTTTGGCTTCTACAACGGAATTTCAAGTCATCAAGTTCCTGAAGATCAACATATTTTCCAGGTTTGGAATTCCTAAAATACTTATCAGTGATAATGGTCCGCAATTCATAGGAAAAGAGCTCAAATGGATCTGTGAAGAATACCATGCCGACCATCGTTTCAGCTCAGTGCATCATCCTTAAACGAATGGGCAAGCTGAAGCAGCCAACAAGGTTGTTTTAGCAGGACTCAAGAAAAGGGTTCGAGCATTCAAAGGAAATTGGGCAGAAGAACTGGAAAATGTATTATGGGTTATCAGAACAACGCCTAAGATAGCCACTGGAGAAACACCCTTCAGTTTAGTGTACGAATCAGAAGCAGTGACACCCGCCGAAATAGCAGTGCCTACCAATAGAATCCTATACTTTAACACTGAAGCAAACGAAGTCGAGCGCATGACTGACCTCGACCTGGCAGAAGAAAAGAGGTGGCAATCAGAAAAAACACAAGCAAAGGTGGGTCTGGCCAAAGTCAGGCCACAGGCCAAAGTCAGGCCAAAAGACCTAACAACAAGGTTAGGCAAAACCAAAAGCCCTGACGCCAAAGTCAGGCCAAAAGCTCTGACGCCAAAGTCAGGCCAAAAAACCTAACAACAAGGTTAGGCAAAACCAAAAGCCCTGACGCCAAAGTCAGGCCAAAAGCCCCGACGCCAAAGTCAGGCCAAAAGACCTAACAACAAGAGTTAGGCAAAACAAAATCCCTGACGCCAAAGTCAGGCCAAAAGACCTAGCAATAGAGTTAGGCAAAACGAAAGACCTGACGCCAAAATCAGGAAGAAGACCTGTTACCAAAATCAGGCAGGAGTCCTAACGACGAAGATAATCAACCCATTAAGGAAGTTATCCTCTTATACGTTGGACAAATTTCAGTGAAGTTATCTACTAAGGATGACAACTCCTTTGTGAAGTGAGTTATAGAGGATGGATAAGGAATCCTAGGCGATCACTATGGATGATGAAGCCTTAGTTAACAATTTCCTTGCTATTAGGCGAACACCCCAAAGGTTTAAATTTCAAAAAGGTAATATATCTTTGAACTTAGAAGTCTATACTTTTAAGTCTTAAAGTATTGTCCTTAGAAAGTTTATACTTAACAAGGGGAATAGATAGGTCTATAGAGACTTATCCTTTCAAGCTTAAGAGAAGGGTCCAAGGCTTTAAGAGTCGAGACCATTATAAAGCAAAGAAAAGTCGAGGGTAATTATGATTAAGATATCGGAAAAATAGCCAACACATTCAAAGTCAAGCAAAAGCTTATGAATATAAAGGCATTCAATATAAAATAACCGATTATTAGATAAAAAAATAATTACAAATTAAACCTAAAATACAAAGGAAGATAAGAAAATCCAGAATCTAAAAAGGATGATCGCCGGAGAGGTGGAAGCTTCAGGCCTTGGAGTCTTCAGGAGCAGGAGTACTTGGCTCGCCTTCGGGGGCAACCTCCTCGACAGCAGCAGCTGGGTCGACCTCTTCAGCAACAGATGTGGGGGTTTCCTGAGGAAGGGAACTCCAGAGGAAGGGTTTAAGGGACTCAACTTCCCGAACAGGGAAGTTGGGATCAATCGCCTGGACATCCTCGACCAGGACTTGGAGGAAGTCAGCAATCTCCGACTTGTAATACGAAAAACATAATGAAGAGTTGAAGTCTTACCAGAGCGAGTCGTTCGAAATGTGTCCTCATCAACCCCTCGATATGGTGCAGCTCCGAGGGAACCACAGAGCGATCCTTGGGAGGAGTTATCCCCTCCAGGAGTCGCATGCATAAATCTGGGTTGCCCCGGAGAATCTTATTGTCGGAGACCCCCGTCTTCGAGAAGTCTCCGTTAGGGAACCAAACGCCCCGAGAATTGGCAGCCTTGAACGGCTGGAACATGCTCGCCAATGAGCAATACTGCTCAGGAGGAGTCTTCGAAGCGCTGGGGGCATCAGACCCCTTCTTCCGAGTCTCAGACCCCTTCTTCTAAGTCTCTGATCCCTTGGGAGGAATAGGAGTCGAGGACTCGGGAAGAGAAGGGGCCGCCAAGGTCAAAGCCTTCTCCCTGGGGGCAATGGAGTCCTTAGGAGGAGGAGGAGGACTCTTGGGAAGAACCGGGCGATCCTCTCCTAAACCCCTAACCTTCTTGGAAGGGGGAGGAGGAGGGTCCCGGGCCACGTCAGCAGTGGGCTTCTCTGCAAAAAATAAACAGATATGTCAAAACCCAGAAACCTAAGGCGTGGGAACAAAGAAAAGACGAACAGGAAGGCAACATACCTGGTTGGCGAGGGCCAACGATGGCGAGGGGAGGTTCCTCCTCGGGCTTCCTCTTAGAGGAACGCCTGGAAGGAGGAGGAGGATTCAGCGACGCCTGGTCTACGGACAGCCCCGCCTTTCCCTGGTCATCAAAGAGACCTATGAGTTTTCGGCCCTTGCATACAACCTTGCCTACAACTAATAAACAGAAAAAAGGGTTAGAAAAATTACCCAATCATCAAAAAGTGGCGTGGCCTGATGAATGCCCGCCATCTCGAGCATATTTTTAGTGGTCTCCGCTACCGAGTGAATGGGATAAAAGTGGGATGATCGATGCAACCGGAGAAGGTCATCGATGGCATTCCAATCACTACCTGACAACTCGTCGAAGGCAGGAGGGAAATCCTTATTCGGCGTAGACAATTTCCAGGGCACGCCCCCTCGTAGAAGAAGTAAAACTTCTTATAGTTGGAGTTGGTGGCCCGGAAATCATCGACCAACCGGACATGAACGTTCCAACTCCACGACTGGCCTCTCCATTCTGCGAACTTCGGCCACCTAGACTGGAAGTTGTGGAGGTGGTTCGCCCCAACAACCAATCGAAAAAAGCATCAGAACAAGGCCAGTGAATACGTCCATTCTTGACGTACACACAGGAACTTGAATCCGGCCCATATACTAATGGCGTTGGGTACGAGCTGAGTGGGATGTATCCCGTAAAACTGGCACAACGCCTGCAAATCCTCGCAGAGAGGAAAACGCAACCCAACATCGATCTGGGCCGCATAAATGTAGACCTCTCCGTTGCGAGGGTAATGCAGACCCAAGACCGGGTATCTAGGGGCATCCACTTCACCAAAACCACCGAGTGAGACCACCTTCTTAAAATAGGCAGGCTTCAGTTCGTTGGGCTTGGCATCTACTTAAGCAATTCAGATATGGCAAGAACAAATATGAAAATAAGGAAAATAGGGGATACTCTCAGAATAGAGCAATAAGACAGAGTATTTACCTTTTGGAGAAAATATGGGTGTGTGGATTTTCGGCCCATCCATCACCACATGCGTGGCCGCGGACCTTCCAAGGTCAGTTTGCCTCTAAGCCGAGGCTGGTGTGGAACCGTCCCTGACGGACAGTGGGGCGTTGGCATTCTTCGGCACCTTAGGGGCTGAAGAAGAGGGCATGTTGGCCGCTTGCTTTGTCTTGCCAGATTGGCTGCGGGTGGCCATGGATTTTGCTAGATGGTAAGGTTAGAAGATAAACAGAAAGAAGGAGAAGATTGTAGAAGATGAAATCGGAAAACAGAGGATGCTCTAGAGTCTGAAGGAATGAAAGCGTAAAAAACAAAATAAGGGAAATGCTATCTCTTATATAGACAAAAAAGGAATAACCGCCACAGACAGAATCGAAACGCCGCAAAAGAATAATTGCACCTTTTTGGAAAAATCGAAGCAATGTCAGAATTCTAAGAGACACCTCGGGGAGATAAACGGTCGGCCAGTGCAGAAAGCTGTCAGACTACCATTGGGTTACGAAATATTAAATGACAGGTGTGCTTCAAGTGACCGTTCGACTTCTGGATGATTGTGCAGTCATTAAATGCTAAAGTCCATCAAACAGACAAAGTGATCGCCAGCGCACTAATAGGCCTTTTTAGGAAATCCTTTTTATAGGCAATGATCGCCTAACAGAGAAAGGTAGACCTTCACAAGCCTAGACTGTCTTGAGTGATCGCCAAGAAGGGATAAAGTAATGAATATTCCTTCAGCCATGAACAATTAAGCGACTGATCGCCAAAAGGTCATCAAGAGTTCATGAAGGTATAAACCACGGAAAAAGACAAGAAAAACCAAATCCGAGTGTCACTATTGCAAACCCTACCAAGGAATCAAGCTTGACTGAAGAAACTTCAATCAAGCTTCGGGGGCAAATGTTGGGTATTGATAGTGACAACCCAATATGGGATGGGCCTCTAAGGCCGAATAACCTTGGAGGGGGTGAACCCAATATATTCGAACTGGACCGGCCCATGTCAAAGTCAATCTGGCCCACCATAGAGTGGCCCAAGATCGAGCCCAGACTGATGTGGACGCCAAAGGCTCCATAGCTGGTCGCCATTCTTCATCAAGTAGTGACCTCCTATTGCTCGCCATGGGAGTGCTCACCCCGAAGAGAGACTAGCCTCTCTCCTCTGGTCCCACCAACCGTTAATAAGGAAGTGGCCACGATATCCCTCATATCTCGGTCACATATTCACTAAGGATTAGATATGGTAACTGCAATATCTTGCCGTAACTGCAATATCTACTATCCAAATCTTCAACAACACAATATTCACTAAGATATACGGTTACCTTATACAATTTGGTCTCTCCTACTCTATAAATACATTTGCTTTACATACATTCATTACGTTTTGAGCTATATACACACACATATACTCATTTAAGCATCAGAGAGGGACCCAAAGACACCCCCTCTGTTGCGATCCCCTATTTGCAGGTTCACCGGAGCTAAGGCGAAAACACTGTTCAACCGTCACCTGACATTCAATTCATTGCCAGATCAGCAATCAGAAGTTTACGATCCAACAGATACTACCTAGGCACCCCCATTGAATGTGATGTTGTTGAGATTGTGCTTACTCTCCTTCCTTCTGAAGATTGCTTGAATTTATGGAAATGTATCCTGTCAGCTGCGTGACAAACACCAAGGACCAAGAATGGGTGCCATCACCGGATAGTTTATGCCAATGGGAAACGGGTCCTCCTCAAACCTTGGAGTGGCTAGAAGCCGGTGGTGGAGAGTTTTATCAGCAAATTGGTCATCAGATCGGTTCCAAGGATCCATTTACTGCAATAGGCAGGAATATATGGTGTGCTACTTGGTTTATGTTCTGTATTTTTGGTGTGTGTTTGGATTGTATGTTTGATACTTGGTTTATTGTATTTTGTGCTTGTATATTCTCAATTTGGTGAAAATTCAGACAAAAAAGTGTGTTATTTTTTTTTTACCGAAAATTAAGTTCAAGACCGAGACCGGCCCGATTCAAGCAAGACCGACTCATGCGATTTTTTTAGACCGAATTCGATCTCGGTCTAGGTCATCCACAGGTGAGGACCGAAATTTCGGACTCAGATTCGGTCTTACCGAAAAGACTAGTCTGTCCCGCCCGAGCTCACTCCTAAATATTTTTAAATTTATATATGTCACGTAGAAGAGTGTTATTTTTTCTTCATAACCCTTAAATCAAAATTTATTTTAAAAATTGTATAATTCGTTGTACCAGTTGTTGGGATCAACAAAACAAGTAACAAAATGACACATGACGACACATCAATTTCGATACATGAGAACTTCTAAAAAAATATAAGAAGATGAATTATATTAAAGGTTAATATATTTAATCGTTATATATTTTTACCAAATGTGACTATTTAGTTATATATCTTTTTTTGCGTAACTAAATGATTACATATCTTTCAGTATGTGACTATTTGGTTACAATTTGTGCTATTTAGTTACTCATCATGCTTCATATTCATCTTCCAGTTCTTCATGTTTATCTTCAAGTTCATCTTATTCTTTTCAAATCGAACCCAAAAATTCAGTATGAGTTCGTTTGAAGAAGTAGAAGATTTCACAGAAGTCTTTTTAATTTTGAATAAAAACAATAAGAAGATTTTGAAGAAAGCTACCATGAAAGAAAATGAAAAACAAATGAAGAACATGACGGTAAGTCAGAAGAATATTTTTATCTTTTTATTTCATAAAAAATCATTATAACCAAATAGTCACATGTCCAAAGATACATAACCATTCTGCACAAAAACATAATCAATTAGTCACATAGAGAAAAATACGTAACAAATTAACAATTGAGCATATTAAACCTTATATTTATAGTAGAGAGCAGATATGCACTTTGCACAATAAATATTGTTAAATTTATATTAAATGAAACAAATATATAATATACATGTATAACTTAATTATTATTTATTAGTTTTTAAATGATAAAAGATTTAGTTATATAAATTTAACTTAAAATTAGACTATAAAAATTAAATATATTTGTAAACAATATTAATCGTATTAGTATATCTTTATAAATTATTTCATATGTTTCAATATTATAGATTATAATATAGAATATTACGATTAAATCTCTTATTCATACAAATAATTAAAATACATAAATAAATATTAACAATTAATATTAACAATTACTAGTACAATGCTAATTAATTTTAGGGTTAATTGTCAATTTGCCCCTTAATGTTTGGACCGAATTTAAGAATCCCCCTTAAAGTTTAAAATTTTAAATTTTAGTCCTAATGTTTGGACGAAATTAAAAGTCACCCCATTCCGTCTAAATGCCGTTTATTTGAAACGGTAAACCCAACACGTGCCTTGCACATGCATTTTCTTAAGAAAAAAAGACAAAAATACCCTTATGTCAATTATTCACATCGGTGTGCCTCCATCACATCGGTTTCCCTCCTAAATTTCACCCAATCTCATGTTTTGATCTATCTTTCAATTCTCTCATTAACAAGACGGACCTGGATTTTGTTTCTGCTTCGGGTGCAGCTTCTCGACAATGACTCAGGATGTAGAGATGAAGGATCACGCTACTCCCTCGCAATCGGTTTCATCCGCTGTTCCATCGACTATGCAGCGTAAGTTGTCTAAGTAATTTGTCGTATCTGCTTCCAGTTTGAGATTCTAGGGTTCCTTATGCCGCTACCCACCAGACCTAGCTGTTCCGATCCCAATCCCGTAGGTCGAGCTACTGCAGCCTTCCCTAGCTTCAAGTCCTTCTTCCACATCTGAAAGGGAAGTCAGAAAGCTACTCGATTGGTCCAACCCCTTTTCTCTTCTGTCTGATGACAATCGGGAATACCTTGCTAGCGACGAAGTAAGCAATCAAAAGGCGGGCGCCCGGAGATGCCGTATGCGTTGATGCTTTGAGTCGGGATCAAAACGACTTAGATAAATACAGTAAGGAGATATACCACCAAACCTAAGCCTTCAAAAATTCAACAGATTCAACCTCCACTCTTCAGATTCAACCTCCACGCTTAGGCAGAGTCCCGGTCAGGTTGTTGTATGAGAGGTCAACAATTTGGAGGTCTGAAAGTTTGGACATGGACGCCGGGATTGGACCATTTAGGTGGTTATGCGAGAGGATCCTGCATCATTCAACCAAAGAAAGACTTAGATAAATCATCATGGAATACTAGCAACTAACAGAGGGGAAATAAAGACTTACAGAGTTGATAAACTAGAGCATTTCTCAATTGAAGTCGGTATATTCCCAGAAAGGTCATTCTTTTGCAGCCTGAGTTCTTTCAAGGAAGTGGAACCTCCAATTTCTGAGGGAATGCTTCCACTTAGCCCATTCTCACTCAAATCAACAACAACAACAGCCTTCAGCTTCCCAATACTTCCCGGAAGGTAGCCAGTGAGGGAAACTTATGTGATGAACTGATATAAGGGTATTTTTGTCTTTTTTTTCTTAAGAAAATGCATGTGCAAGGCACGTGTCGGGTTTACCGTTTCAAATAAACGGCCTTAAGACGGAATGGGGTGATTTTTGATTTCGTCCAAACATTAGGACTAAAATTTAAAATTTTAAACTTTAAGGGGGATTCTTAAATTCGGTCCAAACATTAAGGGGCAAATTGACAATTAACCCTTAATTTTAAGTTATTTGTTTTTCATATTTTTTTGACTTCTATTAATGTAATATGTTTATAAAAATGTTAAAATTATTAGTATTTTTTAAATTATATTAGTAATATTAAAAATAACAAAATATTTTATTTATTTATTTTTGAATTAATAAAATATGTTTAGTTTATAAATATATAATAAATATGTACAAAATGTTTTAAAATATATATATGAATGTCTATATAATACTTTTAATTCCACTTTTAGGGTTTAATGACTTCTAATAGTTTCATACACTTTATAAAAATGTTACAAATTTACATTCATATTATTATTATTATTATTATTGTTAAGTTAAATTTTATATTAAATTATAATTATAATAAAGCACATGATGCGACTTTGATAAAATTACTATTTAATAAATGAAATGCATTCTTAATTAATTAATTTAATTGTAAATTTAAATATGTTCATACTTGATATCCATCAAATATAATATTATACATTTTAGTATTATATAAATTTCACTATATATAATATATTTAAGATAAAGTTATAAATATAAATGTTTAATAAAGAAAAATGATTAAAATTTTGTAACTTATGTTGAGAATAAATGGATTTTTTTTAGAAAGTATACACTTTCGGAAAAAAATTTGAAAAAGTGTATATATAAAATTTTTTTTTAGAAAAGTATGTATACGCGCGTCGCGCCTATTCCACAGATTTTTTGTTTCATTCAAACCAAACCAAACGGTCTATCAGAAACCACGTTGATTTTAAGCTTGCTTATGGTTTTCCTTCTAAATAGAAATTGAGAGACAGTCTCACGCGTTGCTTCATCTCAGTATTCATAGGTCCAAATTTATCTACACTAGTCTCACCAAATTCCTCCAGTAAAGAAGAAAGGAAGTGATAAGAAGGTAAATACTTTTTACCTGTCCTAAATTTACCAACTTGTTCTGAACAACATCCCTAGGTAAAACATTGAAACAAAACTGTTTATTCACAAGTTTCTGAATGAGACTTTTCTTCAAATACACTAGCTAGTTTGACATTTTCAGGAATTACTGCTGAAAAATAGCTCTTTGGGGTTTTTAGGTGCAAGAGCTAAATTTTCCAACTTGTTCTGAACAACATCCGCGAGGTAAAACACTGAAACAAAGTTGTTTATTCACAAGTTTCTGAATGAGACTTTTGTTCAAATACACTAGCTAGTTTGACATTTTCAGGAATTACTGCTGAAAAATAGCTCTTTGGGGTTTCCACTCTTGCGTCTCGGCTGGTTCTCTAAACATGTGAAATTTAGATACTAACATGGTACGGTAACCAAGGTCTTTCAAGCGACCTGATGCTTGTTCATTCTCTAGGCTAGTCTCACCAGGCTACAATTGCTAAAGCATAAGCATAACACATTAACACTAACTAGGCTAGAGAGACGTACATCTCTAACTCAACATCTTCTGAATATCTTGTAAAGCTTCTCCAATGACTATAGCTTTTTAATTGAGTTTTTTTAAAAAGTAACCATGTCAATGTTGGATTTTAAATAATAATAATTGCTTCAACTCTTTTGAATATCGATTATCAGACTCCGGCCGGACAAGTAGGGTAACGTAGCAGATTTTTCTCGGAAGGTGTGAAAAAGCATTGGAAAACAGTGTCAAACTAGCTAGTGTATTTGAAGAAAAGTCTCATTCAGAAACTTGTGAATAAACAACTTTGTTTCAATGTTTGACCTCGCGGAATTTGGTGAGACTACGTAGAGGAATTTGGACCTATGAATACTGGGATAAAGCAACGCGTGAGACTATCTCTCAATTTCTATTTAGGAGGAAAACCATAAGCAGGCTTAAAATCAACGCGGTTTCTGATAGACCGTTGTTTCCACTTGCATATCCAACAACACCAGCCAGGGGGTTTAGATTTCTCTTGATAGAGAACCAGCCGAGGAATTTGGTGAGACTAGCGTAGAGGAATTTGGACCTATGAATACTGAGATAAAGCAACGCGTGAGACTATCTCTCAATTTCTATTTAGGAGGGAAACCATAAGCAGACTTAAAATCAACGTGGTTTCTGATAGACCGTTTGGGTCGAGCGGAAAAAAAAATCTGTGGAATAGGCGCGACGCGCGTATACATACTTTTCTAATTTTTTTTTTATATATACACTTTTTCAAAAAAAAATTCGAAAGTGTATACTTTCTAAAGAAAATCGAATAAATGAGAAATTTTGAAGGATTTTAAAGTGATTTACATGACATGCCATTTGTTGGGTATTGATAGTGACAACCCAATATGGAAAAGGCTCCGGATGCCCAATAACTTTGCAGGGGTGAAACCCATATCACTCGAACCGGGTCAGCCCATATTAAGGTTGATCTGACCCTCATAAAGCGGTCTAGTATCGAACTGAAGCCAAAGTGGAGGCCAAATGCTACATCACCGGTCGCCATTAACCAAGGTCGCAGACTCCTACTGCTCGCCATAGGAGTGCTCGCCAAGAGAGTCTAACCTCTCATCTCTGGTCCCACCAACCGTCACTAAAGATATGGCCACGATATCCCGCGTATCTCGGGCACATATTCTCTAAAGATTACATACGGTAACTGCAATATTACGCCATAACCGTAATATCTGCTATCCTAATCTTCACCAACGCAATATTCACTAAGATATTCTGTTGCCTGTAACAGTTTGGTCTCTTTACTCTATAAATACCTCTGCTTTTGAATACGTTCATTCCATTTTGAGTTCATATACACACAATACTCATTTATGCATCGGAGACGGACCCAGAGACACCCCCTCTGTTGCGATCCCCTTCCTGCAGGTTCACCGGAGCTAAGGCGAGAGCAATCCTCATCCATCATTTGACATTCAATTCACTGTCAATTCAGCATCTAGGAGATTCAGATCCAACATTTGGCGCTGTCTGTGGGAAAGGAATAAAACAGTCATGCAAAGCAATCACCTGAACCAGGCCAATGAGCAGTCCAATGAGTAGTAATCACCGGAACCAGGCCAATGAGCAGTCCTCAGACAACTCTGATTCGACGCTCCACCAAGAACCTGCTAGCAAAGTAGCCCCTAATGCCGTCCCCCCAAGGCCGACACAAGAACACGTCGACAATTCCAGACCGGTCCCCATTCCAAACGCCACGGAAACTCCAGCACCGCAAACCGCCTATGTGGCCGGGGAAAGCATTCAGTTGACCCCGGAGATGATATCACTCCTGGAGACCATATTAGGACATGCTCGCAAACAAGCCCCTGCTCCTCAAGAAAATTCTCGCCCCGCAGCCTCAGGGTCAAGGCCAGCAGAATCTGGAAATCCGGGAACCACAACCCCTCAGGAAGATCAAGAGATGACCTCGGGACACCAGTCCTTACCTCCGGCTTCCACTAAGCCGCCGACAACCACCTATTCTGTCAATCCATCAAGTTCCGTACCGAATGGAGGACAGCAAAACCAGTGCACTCTTGACCAAGTTGAGGAGCTTATCAGCAAAAGGCTCCAGGAACGGCGAGGGACCGTCGTGCCTCCCTTTAGGGAACGATCAACTCATCCCTTTACCACTGACCTGGTCGCCATCAAGATTCCAAAGGATGTCGTCGTCAGGGCCATCCCCGAGTACAGTGGTGGAGGCGACCCCATTATACATGTTAATAAGCATGAAGCCTTTCTGTTGGGTAAGTCGACCGATCTGAATCACTTAGCCCTGTTATTTCCGTCGACCCTTTCGGGTTCGTCGTCGTCTTGGTTCTTCGGCCTCCCTACAGGATCAATAGGGACTTGGGATGAGCTCAAAAGAAAATTCCTGGAGCGATCGCCAACTTCTGAAAAGTGTGGTCGCCTTGGACGCAGTCAAGCAACAACCAGGAGAGTCACTGGCCGACTTTTACGAGAGTTTTCATAAAAACGTCACAGAAATTGATCGTCGGGTCGCAGATGGGGAGATAATTCGAGCTTTCTACCGAGGGCTTGACGTGGCCAACAAAGCCTCAAGGAAACTGCGCAACAACTACCACGTGCAGGAGATCAAAACGATGGAAGAGCTGGCAGCAAGGGCGAAAGGTTTTATAGACCTTGAGAGGGTGAACCCCGAAGCTAATTTCCTGACAACCTCGCTAAGGGTGGTTCCTGAGCCCCGACGCGATGGTAGGAAGGAAAAGAAAGATAAGATGAGTCGAGATATCAAGCCCCGAGCAGAAAACCCAGGGCCTATACATCCAGAGCTCCTCGAGTATTTTACGCCATTAAACAGGCAGATCTCGGCGGTACTAGTCAAGATGGAAAGAAGGTCTTTGACAAGGCCACCGATGCTCCGCAAGAGTGGTCAGCCCATAGGGAAGGACACCTAAAGCTATTGCATATATCACAAGTTCAAGGGCCATAAGACCGATGATTGCCGCATCCTCAAGCGTGACATCGAAAAGCTGATACATAAAGGAATATTGAAGGAGTTTGTGGCTAGACGAGACAGGAGTCGAACGCCACCCCGTAGAAACCACTCGTCAGCTCCTCCTGAGCAATTCGGCCCATCCCAGAGCAGGAGGGTGATCAACCTAATTGCTGGAGGGTTTGGTGCCGGAGGCGAGGGGTCGCATGCAAGAGAGGTCTATGCAACTCAGATATCTACAGCGGTCCAGCTGGGAAAGCGACCTCGACCTGAAGAGAACATTGTCATTTCATTCTTCGAAGATGACTTGGCACATGTTACCACCCCTCACAATGATGCCTTGGTTATCACATCCGAAGTCGATGGTTGTGACATGAAAAGAATTCTGATCGACGGAAGAAGTTCGACAGATATCCTGTTTTTGGACACATTGGAGAAGATGGGCAAATCCAAGCGTGACCTTAAGCGAGTCGATTTTCCCCTAATCGGTTTTGCTGGGAGTACAAATTATCCGCTAGGATCCATAACTCTGCCGGTAATGCTGGAAGAGCATCAAGGTATCGATCACCTTCCTAGTGGTCGACTCGTCGACATCATACAATGCCATCCTGGGGAGGACTACAATCAATCCCCATAAGATTGTGACCTCCACAGTCCACCAAAAGATGAAGTTCCCCACACCCAATGGGTTCAGAGAAGTTCTTGGCGATCAACCCTCCTCACGATAGTGCTACGTAAACTGCCTGCGCAGAAATAATCAAAGGGAAACCCTCGCCATTGAGACAGAGGCCGACCCTCGTGAGAACCTGGCTCGACCAACGCCAATGGAGGAGTTAGTAGATGTCGAAATTGACGGTTCAGAAAAAAAGGTGTGCATTGGGACCACCTTGAACGACGACCAGAAAAACGCCATGACTGCCCTCCTGAAGGAATTCAAGGAACTTTTCGCCTGGAAACAAACTCAGCGAATTGCCCAGTATCAGTACCGACATCATCTCTCATGAGCTAAGGATAGATCCCTCAATAAAGCCGATTGCTAAAAAAAAAGATCGTTCGGATCAGACAAGCGTTTGACGATCAGGCAGGAGGTAGGCAGGCTGATCGAAGCCGACTTTGTTAGGGATGTGAGATTTCAGAGCTGGGTCGCCAACCCAATTCTTGTCAGAAAATCAAACGGCAAGTGGAGAATATGCGTCGACTTCCGCGACCTGAACAGAGCTTGCCCAAAGGATTCCTATCCCCTTCCTCGAATTGATCAGTTGGTCGACGCAACCTCTGGTCATGAAATGCTGAGATTCATGGATGCCTATTCAGGCTACAATCAGATTCAGATGCACCCAGACGATGAGGCCCATATAACTTTCTATGCAGACGGAGACACACTTTGTTACAAAGTGATGCCCTTCGGTCTAATCAATGCCGAGGCGACCTATTAGCGAGTGGTAAACCGCCTGTTTCAAGACATGCTGGGGCAGAATATGGAGGCTTATGTGGACGACATGCTCGTCAAAACGATTAAGGGAAGTACTCACACAACGGACCTTCAAGAAGCATTCGAGTGCATGAGGAGGCACAGTGTTCGCCTGAACTCAGCAAAGTGTGGCTTCGGAGTCAAGTCCGGAAAATTTCTGGGATTCAAGGTAAGTGAGCGTGGCATTGAGACGAACCCGGAAAAGCTCAAAGTCATCGAGGAGATGAAGTAATCAACTTGCCACAAGGAGGTCCAATGTCTGAATGGCCGCCTGACCACACTCAATCGTTTCCTTTCCAAGGCGAGAGACAGGTCACTCCCGTTCTTCAAGACTCTCAGGGCCAACCGCAAGTTCGAGTGGACGCCGGAGTGCGAGGATGCCATCCAATCCTTAAAGCAGCATCTTCAAAGACTCCCGGCTCTGGCGAAACCTATTCCTGGCGAGCAGCTATTCCTTTATTTAAGCATCAGCGATGTCACAGCTAGTGCCGTCATAATAAGAGAAGAAGAAAATGTGCAGAGTCGAGTGTATTTTGTTAGCAAGATGTTTAATTCAGCAGAAATAAAATATGTCCAGATTGAGAAGTATCCCTATGCCTTAGTTATTGCTGCTTGACAGTTAAGACCATACTTCCATGCGCACGACATTACAGTTCTCACCAACCAGTCTCTCAAAAACGTACTGCTGAAGCCAGACTCTTCAGGAAGAATGGTCAAATGGGCGATCGAGCTCAGCGAGTTCAAGATCAAATTTGCGCTGAAAACGGCCATAAAAGGTCAAACATTGATTGATTTTATAGTGGAAAGTACAAGCAATGGTCTAGTAGAAGCAGAAAACAAGCCAAGTTCATCAGCAGACACAAGCCAGGGCTGAGAACTCTATACATATGGATCTTCTTCAAGAGAAGGCTCGGGGGCACGACTAATTCTCATCCCCCTGAGGGCGAGCCTTTGAAGTATGTGATCACCCTTACATTTCAGGCGACCAACAACGAAGCAAAATATGAGGTTCTTATCACTGGACTCAGACTTGCTAAAGGAATGTGCATAACATCAGTCAGGGCAAAAAGCGACTCCGAGCTAATTGTCAATCAGGTTAATGACACTTATGAAGCAAGGTGGAGAAGATGAAGAAGTACCTAGACGTTGCCAAAAAACTCATCGCCGAAATCCCAACTTTTGCGATTGAGTCTATACCTCGCCAAGAGAACCAACTGACAGACTCTCTGAGCAAGCTGGCGTTCGGAGGAACAAGAATTCAGGACGTTCAATTTCTGGAACAAGCCTTATATTCGGTTCTCGACAACCGAGCAGAAGTCTTCAATATTCAAGGACATGTAACCTGGATTACTCCATTCCAGAACTTCTGGAAAGATGGAATTATCCGAGAGGACGAAGGTGAATCCACAAGGATAAGACGTCTCTCAGCAAGCTATCTTCTCATAGATGGAGAAATCTATAGGGAGGATATTCAACTCCCTATCTAAGGTGTATCTCTCATCTCGAGGCAGAAAGGGTTCTCCGTGAAACTCATGAAGGAGTTGCCGCATGCCATGAAGGTGCACGCTCATTGACGTGGAAAATCTTCAGATTAGGCTACTATTGGCCAACCTTGGGTAAAGATTCGGCAGAATTAACAGAGAAGTGCGCGACTTGTCAACAGTTCGCACCACGATCCGATCAACCACCAATACTGCTATCCCCAATGGCCGACACCTGACCTTTTGCTCAATGGGGAATAGACATATTGGGCCACTTTCCCATCAGTACTGGGCAACGTACCCACATCATAGTGGCGATTGACTACTTCACCAAGTGAATAGAGGCGAAAGCTTTGGCCTCTACAACGGAATTCCAAGTGATCAAATTCTTGAAGATCAACATATTTTCACGATTTGGCGTTCCCAAGATACTCATAAGCGATAATGGTCCACAATTCGTAGGAAAAGAACTTAAGTGGCTCTGCGAAGAATACAATGTCGATCACAGATTCAGTTCAGTGCATCATCCTCAAACGAATGGACAAGCTGAAGGAGCCAACAAAGTTGTCCTAGCAGGACTCAAAAAACGGGTTCAAGCGTTCAAAGGAAACTGGGCAGAAGAGCTGGAAAACATATTATGGGCTACTCGAACAACACCCAAAACAGCCACGGGGGAAATAACCTTCAGTTTAGTGTATGGATCAGAAGCAGTGGCACCTGCCGAAATAGCGGTGCCTACCCACATAATCCTATACTTTAACACTGAAGCGAATGAAATCGACCGCAGAACAGACCTCGACCTGGCAGAAGAAAATTGATGGCAATCTGAGAAAGCCTAAGCTCAAATGCGACTAGCGACCGCTCGATACTTCAACAGAAAAGTCAGCGCTTCTAAATTTTCGTGGGGGAGATGATTATGCGAATGAATGAATTTACAAGACTGGACAACCAAAACAAGCTTTCAACTAAGTGGGAAGGACCATACAAGGTAGTAGAGATTGCCGCCCCAGGATCTTATTATTTGGAAACCACATAAGGCGAAAGGTTACACCGTCCATTCAACTCTGAACATTTAAGGAGGTTTTATGCATAGCTTGTAATCAAAATGTTATGTCAATAAAAGCAAGTCATTCCTTCATAAAGTATGGCCACTGGAATCAAATCAAAGAAAAAAGACCCGATAACAAACTTGGGTGAAAGACCTGATGACCGAATCAGGAGAAAGACCTGATGACCAAATCAGGCGAAAGACCTAGCACCAAAGTTAGGCAAAACAAAATACTCAATAGCAAAATTGAGCGAAAGACTTGATGACCAAATCAGGCGAAAGACCAAGCACCAAAGTTAGGCAAAACAAAAGACCTGATATCAAAGTTGGGAAAAAGACCTAAAGTCAAATTTAGGCAAAATACCTGACGCCGAAGTCAGGCAAAAGACATAAAGTCAAATTTAGGCGAAAGACCTGACGCCAAAGTCAGGCAAAAGACCTAAAGTCAAATTTAGGCGAAAGACCTGACGCCAAATTCAGGCAAAATACTTGACGCCAAAGTCAGGCAAAAGACCTAAAGTCAAATTTAGGCGAAAGACATAACGCCAAAGTTAGGCAGAAGACCTGACGCCAAAGTCAGACACAAGACCTGATAGTCAAATCGGGCAAAAAAAAGACCTAACACTAAGGTTAGGCAGAAGACCTGACGCCAAAGACAGGCACAAGGCCTGATAGTCAAATCGGGCAAAAAGACCTAAGGAAAAAGTTAGGCAAATAAGACCTGGTATAAAAATCAGGCAGAAGTCCTAACGCAAAAGACGAGCAATCCGTCAAGGAAGCCGTTCTCTGATAAGTTGGGCAAAATTTGAGGAGAAACATCCAAAGCGAACAATCCATATTAAGGGTAACACTTCCTTTGTGAAGCAAATTCAAGAAGGTTGGGAAGGAACTTAAAGCGATCACTATACATGAAGAAGCTTTGAGTAACAAGTTCCTCAGGATTAGGCGAACACTCCAAAAGGTCTAAACCTTAACAAGGTAACACATCTTCAAAATATGATAGTCTTCCTTAAAAGGTTTATACTTGGTGAGGGGAATAGATAAATCTATAAAGACTTATCATTCTAAGCCTAAAGAAAGGTCCAAGACCCTAAGGGGCGAGACCATTATAAAGCGAAGAGAAAGTCGAAAGTAATTATGATGAAGACATCAAAAGAATCGCCAACACATTCAAAGTCAAATAAAAGTAAAGGCTTATGAATATAAAGGCATTCAATATTATAATAATAACCGAGTCTGAAATGAAAAAATAATTACAAACATTCCCAAAAAATAGGGAAAGACAAAAAAACTATTATAAAAAAGAAAGATAAAATATATGATCGTCGGGGAAGTTGGAGCATCTTCAGGGACGGCGACTTCCTGCTCGACTTCGGGGGCACCCTCCTCGATGACAGCAACAGGGGGAGTATCCGTAGAGTAGTTGCTCTGGAGGAAGGGCTTGAGGGACTCAACTTTCCGAAGGGACTCAACTTTCCCTGGACATCCTCGACCAGGATCTGAAGGTATGAAGCCACTTAAGCCTTCATCACCTCCAAGGCGCAGTCGGTAAACTCCTCGAACTTTTTAAAGTCCTCGACCACGCTCTGGGGGGATGGGACAAACTTCAGCCGAAGGGCAAGCTGCTCCTTCTCCAGGGCGTCCCTCCTGGCCTTAGCGATGACCCTCTGAGCCTCAACGACAGCTTTCTGGGCCTCAACCTCCTTCAATTGAGCCTTCAGCCGAGCATTGGTCGCCTCCACCTCAGAAGAGTATTGATCGACTGCCTTAAAATGGAGCTCAGTGCTCATCCGCTTATCATTGGCGAGGGACGCCTCTTCCTCCTACTCCTGCACGAAGGCGATGAGTCTCTGCTCCTTCTGGAAGTACTTCTCCCGAGCATGCTCCACCAGATAAGCAGTTGATTTAGCCTTATCCCTCAAACCCGTCATCTGGTCAGGCGAGAACCCCAAACTCCAGTACTGCTCCAACTCGATAAGCAGGTCAGTCTACTTATCAGCGAGCTCCCCTACGATCCGACCGATCGCCAACTCCTCTCAGACGAGCTGACAACATGGAAAAAAAGAGCAAAGTACAATCAGTTCAATGAAAGGTCAAAAGATGATTTAAAGATAAGTAAAAACAAAAGAACTTACCAGGGCGATTCGCTCGAAATGCGACAGGGAATCAGAGCCCTGTCCCGAGGAGGAACAATCCCTTCGAGGAGATGCATGCACAAATCTGGGTTACCCCGGAGTGTCTTTTGGTATGAAATCTCCACCTTTTGAAGATTCCCCCAAGGAGCCCAGACGCTCTTGGGATTCGCAGCCTTTGGGGCCTGGAATAAGCCCACTAGGGGGCAGTACTCCCCGAGAGGAGTCTTTGAGGGGCCCGAGGCGGTCTGCCTTTTCTTCCGAGTCCCAGTCTCCTTAGGAGGATTGGGAGCATCTTTATCGGAAGAAGGTATGGCGACCTCTGCCACCACCATAACCTTCTCCTTGGGGGCAGCAGGACCCTTAGGAGGAACATGGCGCTCTTCGCCGGAACTCCTGACCTTCTTGGCAAGAGTGGGATTCGAAGCCACATCAACAGTGGTCTTTCCTGTAAAATGTCAGCGAATGGATTAGAAACCTAAGACTAAAACAGGGGAAAGAAAGACTAAAAGACAGTTGCATACCTTGCTGGCGAGCGCCAGGAGTGGTAGAAGGACGATCCTCCTCAGGCTTGCGTTTGGAGGAACACCTGGAAGGAGGAAGGCTCAGTGATGCTTGGTCCAGAGATAGCCCCGCCTTAGCCTGATTGGAAAACATACCAATGAGTTTGTGGCTCTGAATGCCTACAATTAACAGAAGAAAAAGTTAGAAAATTACCTAGTCAATAGAAACTGGCGAGGCCTGATGGATGCCCGCCAGCTCAAGCATCGATTATGTGGTTTCCGCCACTGAACGAATTGAACAGAAGTTCGATTGCTTGTGTAACCGGAATAAATCGCCAATGGCATTCCTATCACTTCCTGTCAACTCCTCAAAGACAGGAGGAGTATCCTTTTCCGGCTGAAATAAGTACCAAGTTACGCTACCCTTGCACGGAAATCGCCCACCAAGCGAAAATGGACGTTCCAATTCCACGCCTGGTCCATCCATTCTTTGAACTTGGGCCACCGAGTTTGGAAGTGGTAGAGGTTGTTCGCTCCGACGGCCAATCGGTAAAACCAGCGGAACAAAGCCAGTGAGTACGTCCATTCTTGACGTAAACACATGAATTTAAACCCAATCCACATCCTAATGGCGTTGGGAACTAGCTATGTAGGACCTATCCCGTAGTAGCAGCAAAGCTCCTGCAAATCCTCGCAGAGAGGAAAACGCAACCCAACATCGATCTTGGCCGCATAGACGTAAACCTCTCCATCGCGAGGATAATGCAACCCTAAGCCCGGATATATGGGGGCATCTGCTTCTCTCAGGTCAGTTATGGCGACCACTGCCTTAAACTGAGTCGGCTACAGTTCATTGAGCTTGATATCGACTCAGGAAACCAGGGTATGGCAAGAATAATATAAAAATAAAAAGCAAGAATCATTATCTAAAAAGAAGTAAACAGAGAGCATCAATGTTTACCTGTCGGGGAAAAGGCGGGAACGTTGGTCTCTGGCCCATCCACCACCACTGGTGTGGCCGCCGACTGTCCAAAAATCGGCCTAGAAGCAAGGTTCCTCTGGCTTGGAGCTGGCGAGGAACCGTCCCTGATTTTCAGAGAAGCGTTGATGACCTTTGTAGACACCTTCTGATTTGAGGAGTGTTGGTTTGAAGAAGACTTGTAGGTTGGTGCCGTACTCTTTCCGACGGATTGGTTCTTGGAAGCCATTGAAATGTTAAGGAGCTTTTTTAAATCGAATAAGGAAAGGGGAAAGTTGAAAAACATAGCACTGAGAAACCGAGAAGCACTGAACTCTCTGGAATGCAAATGACTGGAACGCGTAAAAGAAAAAATGGATGAGGTTCTGTTTCTTATATAGACAAAATAGAAGAAACCGAACAGACACAATCGAAACGACTCAGAGAATGATTGCAACCCTTTGGGTAAAAATCGAAGCAATGTTAGAATTCTAAGAGACACCTCGGGGAGACAAACGGTTGGAACGGTACAAAAACTGTCATCCTACCCTTGGGTTACGGAAGAATAAAAGACAAAGACGCCTCTATTGTCTGTTCAACTTTTGGATAACCGTGCAGTCATTAAATGCTCAAGACCCTATAAAGAAACAGTGATCACCAAAATCCTTCTAAGCCTTTGTGAAAACCCTTTCAAAGATAGTGTTCGCCAAAGAGTGATGAATAAGCATTCATAAACCCTGGAAACTCCAAGCGTTCGCCAAAAGGGATAAATGATCGAATATTCCATAAACTCTAGACGACCAGACAACTGCTCGCCAAAGAACACGGAGTATTTAAAAAGGCACAAATAGCAGAAAAGGACAGAGAAGATCTAATCCAAGTGTCACTATCTTAAACCCTATCACAGAATCAAGCTTGACCGAAGAAACTTCACTCAAGTTTCGGGGGCAAATGTTGGGTATTGATAATGACAAACCAATATGGAAAAGGCCCCAGAGGCCCAATAACTTTGCAGGGGGTTAAACCCATATCACTCGAACCGGGCCGACCCATATTAAGGTTGATCTAGCCCTCATAAAGCGGTCCAGTATAGAACCCAAGACAAAGTGGAGGCCAAAAGATACATCATCGGTCGCCATTAACCAAGGTCACATGCTCCTACTGCTCTCCATAGGAGTGCTCATCCAAGAGAGTCTAACCTCTCATCTCTGGTCTCACCAACCGTCACTAATGATATGGCCAGGATATATCACGTATCTCGGGCACATATTCTCTAAAGATTACATACGGTAACTGCAATATTACGCCATAAATGTAATATCTGCTATCCTAATCTTCACTAACACAATATTCACTAAGATATTCTGTTGCCTCTAACGGTTTGGTCTCTTTACTCTATAAATACCTATGCTTTTCAATACGTTCATTACGTTTTGAGTTGATATACACAGAATACTCATTTAAGCATCGGACAGGGACCCAGATACACCCCCTCTGCTGCGATCCCCTTCCTGCAGGTTCACCGAAGCTAAGATGAGAGCAATCCTCATCCATCCTTTGGCATTCAATTCACTGTCAAGTCAACATCCAGGGGATTTAGATCCAACACCACTTAAGAGTGAGAATTGTATACTTGACATGTACTAATTACAATTGATTAATTCTACATTAGAAGTGAGAAAATGCATCAAAAAATTTATTTGTCACAATTGTTTACATTGTAGTCAAAATTAGTATATATATAGATTGTCCATATTTGACATATTGATTAGATTCATTACATCATAGCATATATATTGTTTGTCACAACTCTTTATTAATTGCATGAGTTTCTTTTGAGAGTCTTATTACTTGTATATAAAGAGATATCTTTTTCATTTGCAATCACATTAGAAAATAAAGAGTAATACAACGAGAACTATCAATCTCATATTTGTTTTTCTTGTGAGATTGAGTGAAATGTTATTTAGGAGTCCATCATGAGGTCGCATGAGTGACTAAGGTCGCATGAGTGAGATAGGAATGTTAGTCTTTCTCCAAATATGTGACAAGTGGTATCAGAGTAAAGTTCAATCCAAAAGATAACTTCTAGCAACTAGGTGAAGGTGATGAATGAATGTTCAAAAGAAAGTGAAGTCGAAGAAGATCCGCGAGAGTTCAAGGGATCAATTGAAGCTGTTACAACACCTCAGGATGAAGTTGCAAAACATGATGGTGGATGTCCAAGAGAAGACCGAAAATGCAAAACAGAAAGAAAGATAGATTACCATATAAAAATAGGGATAAAAGTTTTTTAGGTATATGATAAATCATGTTTTTATAAATGGACACGTTAGACTATATATATATATATTATTGTTTTTAGGTATCTAAGATTTCCAAAGTGTTGCTCCATCTTTTGAACCATCGTTTTTAATGGAATGTGAAAATGTGTGTGACATTAAGGTATTTGTACTTTGTCTTACTGTGGAAAATTGGTACACGTACTTTATATTATTGCTGCAAATTGGTATATGTAGTTTGCCTTAATGTTTAAATGTGATATTTGTAGTTTGTCTTAGTTTTTCACATTCTATCATATCCATCCAGGGTGCCTAAAAGTAAAAAATAATAATAATTTAAGGTATATATTTGTAAAAAAAACGTGATTGCTCAATCTAAAAGAAATTTATCTTGATAAAAGTATGAAAACTTTGGGGTTCAAATGAGTTTTCGTTGGATCATAAGACTAAGGCCTAAAAGGGGGAAAAAAGTGAATCTTCAAGGCAACTTGGGCTCATAGAGGTGCTTACATATATAGGAAAACTGAGTTCCCTTAAAACTGTGATAATTTATCAAACTAAAACCACCAAAACGGTGGATAAAGGTACCCCGATGTGGATAACTAAACTAAAGAGTATTGAACTAGCTAAACTGCAATGAAATCTCTTGTTCTTACCCAACGATCCTCCTTTTCTTTCCTAACCTTAACCTTATTTCTAATTTACGTTTTGATCTTCAATCAACTGTCAATTTCCAAGTGTTGCTAAAATTTAGACAAAAATCCTCTGCCATAACAAAGATAGTTCCGCCTAGAACATATGTTTTCATGGATCACACAATTGTTACAATTTTGAATGGAAGAAATGCTGATCATGACGAGTGAATCAGTCTACCCAAGTCTAGAAGGGGGTATTACAGATAGAAATCGCCAGCCCTTTAATCCAAAAAGAAGAAGAGCCCCGACTTCGAATGGTGAAATCAAAACATACAATTGAATTCCACCATAGGAGGGGTGTGGGGGTTCATTAAGGCATTCACAAGCAAAAGTATTACCCAGTCCATTAATCTCCAAAGGACTCAGGCATGCTTGGGGGAGAAAAAAAAATCCATAACTTATCTCGGGTGGATTGACTGCGCCTATTGACGCGATGAAAATGAGGAGATGGAAAAGAGTTCAGGAATGCTAAAAAGGTTACAACTATTATGTTGGTCACCGAAATCTCAGAAAGGAGAGTTTTTTCATCTTATTGATATTTTATGAATCAAGTTAATCAGTCTACTATTAATGCTCTAGATAGATATCACCTCAATCTTATGGTCTGCAAGGTGCACAGTTATTGCAAAAACTTTGTGATTGCAATAGTTAAGAACCTGGAGAAACTCCACAAACCTGCTATCATGATCGTCATTGATACTAGATTAAGTGGCCCTCAATGTGTAAGATCAAGCAACAAATTTCCTTTCAATAGTCATTTGGTTGTGGAAGCTAGAGGACTTAGTAGGGAAATTCTACTTCTCTCCAATAATTTCACTGTGGATGTAACCTTCATTACATCAACTGAGCAGAAAACAGACGTCAACGTACAAGTATCCCCTTGAGAATATTTATGGATTCTTACTGATATATATGCTAACACTATGTTGACGGTTAGATTAGTGCTCTAGAATAATCTTACTACTATTGTTGAATCTATATCATTGTCTTGGATTGTTATAAGTGATTTCAATTGTATTGCTAGTGCAACTGAAAAACTTGGAGGTAAATACATTAATATAAATTGTGTTGCTACGTTCAGTGGCATGATTAACAAGTGCAATCTTATATATTTAGGCTTTAGGGGTAATAAATTAACGTGGATTGATCTTTGGCATGATGGTAGACTTATCCAACATCGTTTAGATATAATGCTTGCCTCCATGAACTATAGAACCAGATTTCCCAATGGTACATTTACCTATATTGCCATAATCCATTATGACCATTGCCCTATCCGTTTAAACACTGAAGTCTTTTTTGAAGTGTTTCAGATCAGACCTTTCAGATTGGACACTAATGAAATCCCCCCTTTTACTGACGAAAAATAATTTCATCGGTAAAAAGGTTGTTGGTAATAGATTATTTATCGAAGAAAATAAAATTGTGTTGGTATACATAGTTTTTGCCGATAATTCTAAATACCATCGGTAAAATAACTTTTCACTAACAAATTAAGTAAAGTTGTCGGATAAATTACATGTATTTATAGACAAAATATAATTTCATCAATAATTATGTATTTATCAGCGATATTGATTTATCGTCGATAAAAAATGAATTTTACCTACCAAATAACTTTCGTTGGTAATAAAATAATTTTTTATCGACAAAAATAAGTATAATGTTGTAGGCAAATTAATGGTCTCTCTTCGACTCAAAATAGGAATCATATTAAGGTTCGAACCAAAGATCACAAAAGTAAAAGATTATATCTTTATGACCAAGGTAAACAGATTTATGTTATCTTCTTTTCATTTGTAAAATTATAAAAAAAATTACCATTTAACCATCCTAAACCTTTTTAAATGTTACAATTGAGTCCTTATTCGATCGGGAATCGATTGAACCCCAATCAAATTTAGAGCTCAATCGAGAGGGCTCAGGTCTAGGTCTTGACCTAGACTGACCCTTCATGGGTGGGTGACCAGATCTGGTCATTGGTGTCAATCGAATCAGGAATCAATTGTAACATTTGAAAAAGTTGAAAGAATTAAATTGTGACATTTTTGAAAGTTTTCTATTATTTTTACAATTTTCAAAAATAATTCTGTTAAATTTGGATGAAAACGTTGACGGAGGAGCAAACTTGCACTTTGGCCAAACATGTGAGAAGAAAATTTTACGATTTAAACTTTAAGAGGAACTGAAAATCTGCTTAACATTAGGGGCAAATATTATATCTTATATAATAGGGTTAAGTTTGAAAAAGATGTAATGTGTTTGCCGAAAGTTGTAATTGATGGAACATATTTTCGGCACTCGATCTTTAATTTAGTATGTTTGATTTTGTTGGTTTTAGATGAAACGTTACACATTCCGTCCATTGTACTGTTAAGTTCAGTTACGTCATACATTAAAGTCACAGTTTGAAATATTTTTTTTTGGAATTCCGGATCTACCCTTGGTTGTATTTCCCTCTATTGTCTCTCCACCTTCCTCAGTCACGTCACTCCCTTCCCTCAAGAAATCCGAAGCTTAGCTTATCTCCTCCGCACCGAAAGCTTATTGAAACCCTAGCTCGTTGAAGTTTCCTTCTTTGCAAGGCTAAACGACATTCCCCAGCATGGAAACTCTCTAGACGAAACGATGGGGACTGCTTTCGCGAATCGTCCCGGCCAACCGTCCCTCGTTCAAGCAGTTGTTGTCGTACCCGCACAAAAGGTTGCGTTGTTCTTCCTAGCCCCGATGTCTTAGCATCAAGTAACTTCCCTATCCCCGATTTCCTCTATAAATTCAATTTTGGGCTTAAATTGCGAAGTGTGTTGTTTGAATTTTCTTGAATGTTGACGGAAAAAACACGTTTGTTGCTAGTTTATTATATTTACCATTTGGTATAATTGAATGAATTTCCATGTAGTATGTCCATGTAATTGATGAAGTCCCGGTTTTGCAGAATGTCAAGTTCAGGGGACGGACCATGGGGTTTGAAGATCCACTAGGGGACACCGATGATGATGAAGTGCAACCGAACACTTTGAAGCCACATAGACAATCAACCAAAGGACCTTCAACTGAAGGTGTTTGTGATATACCCAACCTAGTGGGGTATATGGAAGGTGTCTTTGGTGATACGGCTGCAGGTATTGGCTTGTCAAACATAAACGTGGATAAAATGAACATTGAGCATAACTGTCCAAGTGACACATTGCGGACACCTCATGAGTCAGATAACGAAAATGAGTTTACCAGCAGATCTAGGGCTTCTGTTAATGATGAAGATGTGAATTCGGAGTTTGGTAAACCAACTAAAAGGTATGAACTCAAACTGGGTATGAAGTTTGTCGATGCAAAGGCTTTCCAGGAATACATAATCAACCATAGTATTAAGAAGGGTTATGAGATGGAATTAAAGGGGACGAATGGCCCAGACAGAATAGAGGTGCGATGCAAACAATTGACGTGCGGGTTCAAGGCGTGTGCAGTTCGTCTACAAAAGCAAGTTATTTTCCAGTTAAGAAATCTAGTCGAAGAGCATAACTGTGGTCGAGCCTTCCACACCAAGAAGATTGGGGGGAAAGTGGATATGTGAAAATTTCATGGAGTTCATACGTAACGAACCGAAGGTGCGTAATGCAATAATCCCCGCTGAAATTCAAAAACGCTTCAACTTTGATGTTAAGCGATGAGACATATGTGAAGGTATAAGGTTAGCCCGAGAGAAATTACGTGATGATAGACTATGGTAGACACGCTGACCAGTGCTAATGGGAAAAGGACCCAATATATCGATTCCCCATTGAGCGAAAGACCAGGCACCCGCCATTGGGGATAATAATGTCGATGGTCGACCCGATCGTGGTGCAAACTGCTGGCAAATTTCACACTTCTGTGTTAACTCGGCTGCGTCTTTTCCCAAGGTCGGCCAGTAATATCCCAATCTGAATATTTTCCTGCTTAGCGATCGAGCACCTTCATGACATGTTGCTGCCCCTTCGTGAGCTTCTCGAAGAACCTTTTCTATTTCAGGATGAGCAACACACCTCAAGTAAGGTGTCGAGTAGCCTCTTCTGTAGAGTTCTCCATCGATGATTAGATAACTTGCTGCTAGTCTTCTAATCCTCGTGGATTCACCTTCGTCCTCCGGGAGGATTCCTTCTTTTAAATAACTCTGGAACGGGGTCATCCATGTGACTTGTCCTTGGATGTTGAAGACTTATGCTCTGCTTTCCAGGACTGAACATAGAGCTTTCTCCAGAAATTGTACATCCTGGACTGTCGCCCCTCCGAAGGCTAGTTTACTCAACGAATCTGCCATCTGGTTTTCTTGGCGAAGAATAAACTCAATCGCGAAATTTGGGATTTCCGCGACCAGCTTTTTGGCGATGCCGAGATATTTCTTCATATTTTCTCCCTTTGCCTCGTAGGCGCCATTAACATGATTGTCAATAAGCTCAGAGTCACTTTTTACCTTAAGCGCAGTTATACCCATTCCTTTTGCTAATCTGAGTCCAGTGATAAGAGCCTCATATTCTGCTTCATTATTGGTCACCGGGAATGTCAAGGCGATTGCGTACTTCAGAGGCTCGCCCTCAGGAGGAATAAGAATTAAACCTGTCCCCGAGCCTTCTTTTGATGAAGACCCATCTGTATAGAGTTCCCAGATTTGATTGTCGTCTGTTGACTGACTTGGCCTGTTCTCTGCTTCTGTTTGACCGTTACTCGTGCTTTCCACTATGAAATCAGCTAGTGCTTGACCTTTGATGGCCGTTTTTGGCGCAAATTTGATCTTGAACTCGTTGAGCTCGATCGCCCACTTGACCATTCTTCTTGAAGAATCTGGCTTCATCAGGAAGTTTTTGAGAGGTTGATTGGTGAGGACCGTGATGTCGTGCGCATGAAAGTAAGGTCTCAGCTTCCGAGCAGCAATAACTAAGGCATAGAGATACTTCTCAACCTGGACATATTTTATTTCTGCTGAGTTGAACATTTTGCTAATGAAATACACTGGACTCTGAACATTATTTTCCTCCCTTATTAAGACAGCACTGGCTGCCACATCGCTAATGCCTAGATAAAGGAAAAGCTGCTCGCCTGGAACGGGTTTTTCCAGAGCTGGGAGTGTTTGAATATGCCTCTTCAAGGACTGGAATGCTTCCTCGCAGTCCGGCGTCCACTCGAACTTGCGGTTGGCCCTTAAGGTTTTGAAGAACGGGAGGGACCTGTCGCTTGCCTTGGAGAGGAACCGGTTAAGAGCAGCTAGTCAGCCGTTCAGGCACTGGACTTACTTGTGGCAGGTTGGCGACTTCATTTCCTCTATGGCCTTTAGCTTTTCTGGATTCGCTTCGATTCCTCTTTCACTGACCATAAAACCCAGAAATTTACCGGACTTGACCCCGAAGGCGCATTTGGCAGGATTCAGGCGAACACTGTGTCTTTTCATGCATTCGAAAGCTTCGCGGAGGTCTGCCATGTGAGGATTTCCCTTAATGGTTTTGACGAGCATATCATCCACGTAGGCCTCCATGTTCATTCCCAGCATGTCCTGGAATAGCCGGTTCACCATCCGTTGATACGTTGCCCCAGCATTGATAAGGCCAAAGTGCATCACCTTGTAGCACAGAATGTCCTAATCAGCATAGAAAGCGGTGTGAGCCTCATCGTCGGGATGCATTCTGATCTGGTTGTAGCCTGAGTAGGCGTCCATGAAGCTCAGCATCGCATGATCCGAGGTAGCATCGACCAGCTAATCAATCCTCGGAAGGGGATATGAATCTTTGGGGCAAGCCTTGTTCAAGTCGTGGAAGTCGACGCACATCCTCCACTTGCCGTTTGATTTCCTGACCAAAACTGGGTTGGCGACCCAGCTCTGGAATCTTACTTCTCTGACGAAGTTAGCTTCAATCAATCTGTCGACTTCCTGCTTGATCGCCAAACGCTTATCCGTCCCGAATGATCTTCTCTTTTGGGCGATCAGCTTGATGGAGGGGTCTATCCTGAGCTCATGGGAGATAATATCTGTGCTGATTCCTGGCATGTCGCTCGGCTGCCAGGCGAAGAGCTCTTTGAATTCCTTGAGGAGGGCGGTCATGGCCTCCTTCTGATCCTCCTTCAAGGTGGTACCAATGCGCACCTTTTTGTCTGGACCATCAATCTCGACCTCCTCCAATTCCTCCATGGGTGCTGGCCGAGCCAAGTCCTCGCGGGGGTCGGCCTCTGTTTCGATGGCGAGCGCCTCCCTTTGGTTCTTCCTGCGTAAACAGTTCACATAGCATTGCCGCGAGGAAGGCTGATCTCCTAGCACTTCTCCAATCCCGTTCGCAGTAGGGAACTTCATCTTCTGGTGGACAGTGGATGCCACAATCTTATTTGGGTTGATCGTGGTCCTTCCTATGATGGCGTTGTAGGATGTAGGTGAATCGACCACCAGGAAAGTGACCGACACCTTGATGCTTTTCCACCCCTCGCCAAAAATCACTGGCATGGTTATAGCCCCCAGTGGATAAGTTGTTCTTCCCGCAAACCCGATCAGCGGAAAGTCGACCCTCTTCAGGTCGCGCTTGGACTTGCCCATCTTCTCAAAGGCGTCCAGAAATAGGATGTCTGTCGAGCTGCCTCCGTCGACCAGAATCCTTGCAACATCACAGCCGTCAATATCTGCTGTAATGACCAGAGCATCGTTGTGGGGTGTGGTGACATGTGCCAAATCATCTTCAGAGAATGAGATGACAATGTTCTCCTCCGGTCGGGGCCGCTTCCCCAACTGAACCGCCGTAGAGATCTGAGTGGCGTAGACCTCTCTGGCACTTGACCTCTCGCCGCCTGCACCGAATCCTCCCGCAATCAGATTCACTCTCCTCTTGCTCCCAGAAGGCTCAGCTTGATCCGCAGGGGCTGGCGAACGATGTCTCCTGGGGGGCGTTCGACTTCGGTCTCGCCCTGCTACAAATTCTTTCAACATTCCTCCCTGAATCGGCCTCTCTATGTCCCGCTTCAAAATCTTGCAATCGTCTGTCTTATGGCCCTTGCACTTATGGTATCTGCAGTAGCTCTCGACATCCTTGCCCATGGGCAGCCCACCTCGACGAGGCATCGATGGCCTCGCCAAGGATCTCCTCTCCATCTCGACTAGTACCGCTGAGATCTGCCTATTTAAAGGCGTGAAGTACTCAGGGACCTCTAGATGGCGAGGCGCTGGAAGAGACTCGACTCGGGGCTTGCTTTCCTTTCCCTTCTTCTCCTTCTTTACCTCCTTCTTACCATCGCGTCGGGGTTCATGGGTCACCCTTAGCGAGGTCGTCAGGAGGTTAGCCTCGATGTTTGCGCGTTCAAGGTCTATGAAACCTTTTGCTCTGGATGCTAGCTCCTCCAACGTCTCAATCTCCTTCACGTGATAGCTGTTTCGCAGCTTTCTCGAGGCCTTGTTGGCCACATCCAGACCCCTGTAGAAGGCTCGAATGATCTCCCCATCCGAGATTCGGCGATCTAATTCTGTGACGTTCTGGACAACGACTCTCCCGGCTGCTGTTTGACCGAGTCAAGGGCGACCACGCTCTTCAGCAACTGGCGCTCGCCCATATATCTCTCCAGGAACTTGCTTCTTAACTCTGCCCAAGTTCCGATTGATCCTGCAGGGAGGACGAAGAACCAGGACGAAGCCGAACCCGAAAGAGTAGATGGAAATAGCAAAGCCAAATGATTGGGATCGTTTGACTTACCCAGAAGGGAGGCCTCATGTTTGTTGACATGTACGGTGGGATCTCCTTCACCGCTATACTCAGGTATGGCCCGAGCAACCACATCCTTCAGGATTTTGATAGCGACGAGCCCGTCGGTAAAAGGATGGGAGGACTGCTCCTTGAAGGGAGCTACGACTGTCAACTGTCTTTCCTGGAGCCTTTTGTTGAGTAGGTCATCCATCTGATCCACAGTGCAGTACATAGGCGAGATTCCAGGTGGAGGAGGACATGAAGGATTGGTCGTACAATAGGCTGCTGGCTCCTTGGTGTGTGCCGGAGGTAGGGACTGCTGACCTGACGTCATCTCCTGATCCTCCTGAGGCGCAGTGGGACCAGGATTTGCCGCTTCCGAAGGTGAGGGCCCTGTAGCAGCAGGGCGGTGGTTTTCTTTAGGAGCAGATGGATTGTTTTCTTGAGGAGCAGGGGCTTGGCGGCGCGCCTGTCCTAGGATGGCTTCCAGCAGGGAGACCATATCGGGGGTTAAATTAATATCCTGCCCCGCAATGTGGACTGTCTGCGGTGCCGGGGCTCCGTTTTGATCAGCAGCGGGGGTCGGTCTGGAATCACCGACATGTTCTCGAGCTGTCCGCAGAGGAACAGCATTAACTCCTGCTCGGCTGGCAGGTTCCTGTTGAAGCGGTGAAACAGCGGCGGAATCAGAGTTATCTGAGGATCGCTCCCTGGTCTGGTTTCGACGGTTGCTTTGGGATCGAGTTCTCATGGCTGAATTGCTCGTTTCCCACAGACGACGCCAAATGTTGGATCGTGAAATCCTGGATGCTGATCTGGCAGTGAATTGAATGCCAGACGAGGTTAGGAAGACGCTTCTGCTCCAACTCCGGTGAACCTGCAGGTAGGGGAGCGCAACAGAGGAGGTGTCTCTGGGTCCCTCTCCGATGCTTAAATGAGTATATGTGTGTATAAAACTCAAAACGTGGCGAACGTATGTAAAGCAAGGGTATTTATAGGGTAAGAGAGATAGAACCGTATAAGGCAGCTGAATATCTTTATGTATATTGTGTTGCTGAAGATTCAGATCGTGGGATATGATAGTTACTGCGAGATATTGCAGTTACCAAATCTAATCTTTAGTGAATATGTGACCGAGATACGCGGGATATCATGACCACCTCCTTATTAACGGTTTTGTGGGACCAGAGGAGAGAGGCAATGCTCTCTTCGGGGCGAGCACTCTCATGGCGAGCAGTGAGATGTCGTGGCCTTAATGAAGAATGGCGAGCACTCAAGGTGTTCTCATAGTCCTTGGGCTCGGTTCTGGGTCATTCTATGGAGGCCGGTCTGGTTCGAATGTTACGGGTTTACCCCTTCTATAGTTATTGGGCCTTCGAGGTCTTTTCCTTAATGGGCTGTCACTATCGATACCCAACAATAAGATCTTCCAGGTGTCGTTTTAGGCGGTTAACTAACACCTTGGTGATGATTTTATACAAGAAATTACAGCATCTTATGGGTCTAAAATCCGTTGGATGCATAGGGTTCGACACTTTAGGTATCAGGACAATATCAGTGTTGTTTAGGGTATTTAGGAGGTTACCTGTTCTGAAGAAAGCCTTGACCACAGTGATGACGTCCGCTCCCACGATAGTCTAGTTCCTTTGATAAAATATCCCCGGGAAACCATCCGGTCCAGGTGCACGTGATCCTCCTAACTGGTATGTGGCCATTCTTATCTCTATGTCCGTCACCTCCCGAGTCAAGCCCTGATTCATCTCATTCGTGATCTGGTGTGGTATCCATTGGAAGAAACTCTCCCCCGAGGTCGTTTCCTCCGATGTGAACATATCCCCAAAGTAAGTGAGTAATTCATTTGCAATCATCCCTGCCTGTGTAATCCATTCCCCATTCATACCTCTTAGGCGACATATCTGATTCCTCCTCCTTCTTGCTATAGTTGTTTGGTGGAAGAAAGTCGTGTTTCGGTCCCCCTCCCTTAGCCACTTCACTCGATACCTTTGTCTCCAATATGTTTCCTTTTTAGAATCCTCTCTTTGTCCACTGCATCTTGGTCCATTGGACTTTGCATATGTCTTCGCAGCTCATCCTTAGCATTTGCTATTTCCCTCATGTTGTTGCCAAACTCGGTTCGGCTCCAAGACACAAGCTTCGTGTGGCATTTCCGTAGCTTGGTTTGGACTCCCTGCAGCTCTCGTCGTTGGGTTGGAGCCTCTCATGCCTTTTCGAATGACCTCCTTACATGTCGGGTTTTCGAGCCACATAGCTTTGAACTTGAACCAGCGTGGTTTCCTCCTTCTCGGCCGCTCGGCCTGAACCACAAGTGGGGTGTGGTCCGATCCAATTGCTAGTTCATTTATGCATTGTCATTGTTGGTGCTTAGCTGCCCATTCCGCATTGATTAGCACCTGGTCTAACCGTTCGATAATTCTATGTATTCCACTCCGATTGTTGCACCACGTGAAAGGATTACCGTTTGCGCCTAGATCTTCCACGTTCAAGTCATTTACTAGTTTTTTGAACTCCTCCATGTGTCTTGACGACTTTCTTCTTCCACCCTCCTTCTCGTGATGGTGACATATCATATTGAAATATCCCAACACCATCCATGCACCCCTTCGGTTCCGCCCCAAATTTCTCAATAGGTCCCAGTTTTGGGACCGTTCGTTAGCTTCTATACTTGCATATACCCACGTTATGTGCATGGTATCCCCGTGCTCCTTGAGCTTAACCTCACAGTCAATACAGTTTCGGTCCGCATACATGATTTTTACCTTTGTCTCCTCCGTCCACCATAATGCTAGCCCAACCGATGCTCCGTTCGGGCTAACATAATAGCTTCCATCCATTCTTATTTTTATTCGTACTTTCTCGCAGTAGGTATCCCCGTTCTTCGTCTCCATTAAAAATATAATTTTCGTGCGATACCATTTGTTGAGGTCTTGGAGATGTTGAATTGTTAGGGCAGACCCCAAACCTTGGAAATTCCATGACATTGTGGTCATTGATCCACTGTGGCTGTTCTGGGACAACCACCATAACATTTTGTCGTCTCTTGTGAGTCCTCCTTGTGACTACCTAGCCTCTTTGCTAGTTTCGGACTTCCTCCTCCGGTTTTGGGGTGTTCTGCTAGCTCTCTTTTTTGGGTTGTATTTCCTCTTTGGTGATCGTTTCACACCGCCTTGGACCTTTTCTCCCTCCTATTTCTTAAGTCGCTTAGGTCCCGGTTGATCCTCCATTTCTTCTACCTTCCTTTTCAGTGTCATTTTGTTTAGATACGGGCTCAGACCGGTCAGTTAGTTGTGGTTTTGTGGGTTTGGCGATGTAGGTGGGGTGTCCAGCGGATTCTTGGCTATGTAGTTATGGATTGGGGTGATGGTTTCGGTTGTGGTGTGGCTTGTATGTATGTGAGTCAGGTAGGTAGGTGATTGTGGGTTGGGTTGGTGGCTCGACTTATGTGGCCTTGGCTTGTGGTGGGATCGGTATCATTTCCGTGTCCGTGGTTCGACTCTTTGTGTTCGGTTGGGATTGTGGTTTCGTATGTGATAGGGATCAGCTAGGGTTGGCCTGGTCTTTTCCATTAGGGCCCCTCCTTGTACCTCCTTGTCCATTATTCGGTTGAGGTTATATGCTGGTGCTTCGGTGGGATTTGTGTGTATTGTGATGGCCATGTCATTGTCAATCTCCATGTCTAGGTCTGCCCCCCGGTTCGACTCATCCTCGCCTTCCCCCTGCTCACCATGCATTTGTCACCCTTCTGTGTCCATTGTATCCACCTTGTCCTTCCCTTTTGGATCTCCCTTGTTCCCCCACCTTCCATCGTGTTCGCTCGAGAAAGGCTTCTTTGTGCCCTTCTCGGTGCTCGCTTTCCGTGCTTCCGCCATGACATCGAATCATGTCTTCGTTGTGGTCAGTTTTGGGCTCGTTTCTTCCCCATTTTTTTCGTCTACATGGTGTCGGGCCGTGATTGGTTTCGGTCTAACCCCTACTAACCACATGCCGTATACGGGTTGTGTTGTGTCATGTTCCGCCATTCGTACCTCCCATTTGCACGATTGATTCACTGATTGTGATATTAAATGAACAATTTCATAAAGGAATGCAGATAATATATATATATATATGGATTAATTTTCTCTAGAAAATCCAATGTTTTATTACTTTAACATGTAGAAACAAAGGGATGAGAATAAACAGCTCTAAGTTCTGTTAGAATAACTAATAAAGCAGAACATTATCTACATGTGTAACCCCCTCTGGGACCATAATTATCATTTCTATCAGCTGGAACACGATCGACTACACCATTACTGCTTTGAAGTCTTGGAGCATCTCTACGATCGGTATGAGCATTAGAGCTCATATTCTGAGGAGTAATTTGTTGTTTCGTGAAACCCCTCTGCTCCAGTAGATTCTGTATATACAAACACAACATAAATCAAGAGAAAATTCAGAATTCTGCTCAATTATCTCTAAAATTCATAACCAACAAAATCACAGACTCATCAAACTCGCAACCAATACGATTAGCGTCAAAAATCAATCTTCTTAACGAAAAATTGAGAGGAATAGCATTCTACAACAAAATTATAAGTAGAACTTCCATTAATCTCATAAACCTCTGCACTGAATACAAAAGCAGAATATTCCATGTACCTCAGCCTGAATGTATTGAGCTTCTTTTACACGAAATTCAGCATTTTCATTATTCTTCTCACTCTCCAATATCTCTTTAACCTGCTGAGCCCAGTTTTCCTTCACGGTTGGAAGAGTTTTGTGAAATGGAAGGAAGATGGTTGTCGCACCGGATTACGAAAGGAGGAGTTAGGGTTTCACAAATAATCGTGGGGAAGAGATTCGACGAGGAGACTTATGCGAGAGACTTCCTGGAAGATGAGGATATTTACTGTGGCATATGGAGGGAAAAAGAGGTAGGGGTAACTTCGGCATTTCCAATAAATTTTCTTTAAACATGTCACGTGTATGGCACATGAGGATTTTTAACGGGACAACATACGGAAAAACAAACGTTTCCATCTAAAACCTACAAAATGCAACATGTTACATAAAATACCTATAACCCTAAACAAGTTTAATCAATCACCAATTTCGGCAAACATATTACATTTTTTTCACACGTTTCCCTTTAATAGTTGGCCAAAAAACAAAATAATAATAATAATAATTAATTAATAGTGCCATATATCTTAGGGGTGACAATCGTGTCGTGTCTAATCGTGTCGTGTCATTAATCGTGTCGTGTCTAAAAATGTCTCGTGTCTAAACGGATAAATTTTAAACGTGTCTAAACATGTCTCGTGTCTAAACGTATAAGTCGTTAATCGTGTCTAAACGTATAGAGTTGTTTAGACACATGATTCGTTAAAGATTTATAGAAATTAACTTATTCGGAAAATGATTATTTATAAAAATGTAGCACTCAAATTTAGGTTATTTTATTGAATATTGAACCTGAAATTATAAATAATAATAAATTAAAAAATTCTAAGTAAATTAAAATTTGAGTATTTTTTTAATAATTAATTCTAATTAAAACTCATGAGTGTGGTTAATGGGTCACGTATTCTATTATTAGAAATTTAAGCCTAACCCAATTCATAGAAGTAACTGTGTACACGATTAGACACGAATAGTTAATCGTGTTTAATCGTGTTTATTCAGATATCTGCAGATCTGAGGTGTTTAGACACGGTTATTAATCGTGTCTAAACGTATAAGAGTCGTTTAGACACAGGATCTGTTAAGGTCAAACCCATATACACTTTAAAGCAGATCGTGTCGTGTCAGAAATTGCCACCCCTAATATATCTCGATCCCATTTGATTAAATTTGTAGGGGTCATAAAAGTAAAATCATAAACGATTGGGGTGGAACTGAAGAAAGGCAAGAAATACTGAAATAGCGTGCTTAAGGCCAAAAAAAAAAAATTCGATGACACCTCACCACCCTATTATTAGACGTCCGTTGCTTGATTTTGACCATGAAACAGATTCCCATTGATCTCGTCACCACTCACAAATGCTTTCTTTCTCTCAAGCTGTGATTCCACAGCCAATGAAATCTAATGTCAGCTTAGACCTAAATAAGCCCTCTTCTTTCCCCCATCCCTAGGGCTCTCTCCCCTCTCGCCGTCGCCAACTCCATCCATGGCGGACGCCGCTGTAACTGTCGACCCTGGCCCCAGCCGCAGCCGATTAATGTCCAAAGCCACGACCAAGAAGGATACACAATCACTGCTCATGGACCGGTACGAGATCGGGAAGCTGCTAGGTCAAGGAACCTTCGCGAAGGTCTACTATGCGCGGAACGTCAAGTCCGGCGAGGGCGTGGCGATTAAGGTTATCGACAAGGAGAAGATCCTCAAAAGCGGGTTAATCGATCACATCAAGCGCGAGATCGCTATCCTCCGCCGCGTCAGGCACCCTAACATCGTCCAGCTCTTCGAGGTCATGGCCACCAAGGCTAAGATCTACTTCGTCATGGAGTACGTCCGTGGAGGCGAACTTTTCAACAAGGTCGCCAAGGGGCGGTTGAAGGAGGACGTTGCCAGAAAATACTTCCAACAGCTCGTCTCCGCCGTTGCGTTTTGCCACGCGCGAGGCGTGTACCACCGTGACTTAAAGCCGGAGAACCTCCTCCTTGACGATAACGGCGACCTGAAGGTGTCGGACTTTGGCCTGAGCGCAGTGTCGGACCAGATCCGACAGGATGGGCTGTTCCACACCTTTTGCGGAACCCCTGCTTACGTGGCACCGGAAGTCCTGGCTCGGAAGGGCTACCTGGCAACGAAAGTGGATGTGTGGTCCTGCGGCGTCATCGTCTTCGTTTTAATGGCGGGCTATTTGCCATTCCACGACCAGAACATAATGTCGATGTACAAAAAGATCTACAAGGGCGAATTCCGGTGTCCGAGGTGGTTCTCGCCGGAGCTAGTCTGTCTCTTGACACGTCTCCTCGACACGAATCCCCAGACACGAATCACCATTCCTGAGATCATGGAGAACAAGTGGTTCAAGAAGGGCTTCAAACACGTCAAATTTTACATCGAAGACGACAAGTTCTGCAGCGTAATGGACGGGGAAGAAGATGTCGGCTCTTCTTCAGACCCATCCATGTCGGAGTCCGATTCTGAAGCAGAGACACTGCATAGGAGAGTCCTGCCTCCTGGATCGTTGGCTAGACCAGCGAGCTTGAACGCCTTTGACATCATCTCATTCTCCCCAAGCTTCAACCTGTCAGGCTTATTCGAGGAAGGAGGGGACAAGGCAAGGTTCGTGTCTGGAGCCCCTGTCTCTAAGATCATAACGAAGCTGGAGGAGATTGCGAAGGTGGTGAGCTTCACGGTGAGAAAGAAGGATTGCAGGGTGAACATGGAAGGTTCGAGGGAAGGTGAGAAGGGTCCGCTTACGATTGCAGCGGAGATATTCGAGTTGACGCCGTCGTTGGTGGTGTTGGAAGTAAACAAGAAAGGTGGAGATAAGGGAGAGTATGAGGATTTCTGTAACCGAGAATTGAAACCAGGATTGCAAAATTTGATGTGGGAGGAAGACATTATCACAACTAAATGTTCATCTTTCTTGCCTTCTGATAGTGAATAGAAACAGAATGAAAGACTGATAGTAGAGAAGGGCCGAATCGGAACCCCCATTCATGGTGCTGCCTGCTTGCTCTTTAGAAATTGTAAGATAGATTTTTTGTAGAATTATATATCTGTTGATTTATTGATCCCTTGCGGATCATCTAGATGAAGATCTAACCGAATGCCGTATGAGAATTAATTTTTTAATTTAATAATAATTTGCGGACTACTAATGCATAAAATTGTTGAATACTATGCTAATTGACGAAATGATAAAATTCACCCTAGAAAATGGATTTTTTCGAAAAATACTGATACGATTTTCCAAGACAATTTTGTCCACCTTCACCGAAATGGTTTGTGTAAGAAAAATTAGGACGATTACCTCTTAGGATAAAACAATGCCGTTAAGACGAAACTAACACGATGTTTCTTTTAACCGAACTAAATAATACCTGAACTCGAAATTCGACGAAAATTTGAACTCAACTGGGAACTCGGATGCAATATATCTGTTGGTATATTTTTTTTTGTATATTTTTCAAATGAGAAGAACCAACTCTATTTATATGGTTAATGATACTCATTGTAATTAAGGTAACCCATTAATTAATTTAGAAAAATTGAAGCTAAATTAATTGTTAAAAACGAAAATACCAACAACTATATTATATTAGAAAACATTCTATTAGAAAATATTCCATTAATATTATAATATTCTCTTAATAAGAAAAATGCATAAAGTTACATAAAACATTGTAACAATATCATATGTAATATTGTGTAATATTTTGGAAATTATTAAGGGAATATTTCCTAATTTCGTAATATGTTATACCAACAATCATATTTTCTAATATGGATTCATTTCTCATTTATTATTCACAAGTAAAATTGGATCGGTTTATTGTTAAATCGGCCCAGACTGAATCAAACCGGCCCAGACCGAATCAAACCGGCCCAAGGGCTGGGACACAACCAAAAATCCCTCATATAAATGGAGAAATGAGAGAATTCCTAGACGCTCTAGAGTCAGATTAAGAGTTCAACGGTCGACACTTGCATATGATAGGTAGGTGTTACCCTTTGAACCTTCCCTTATGAAATTACATTGACTTTACTAGCTAGTCAGTAAATACGATGTCTTTGAATTGTGTGTCGTTGGTGTAAATGATGACATAACCCACACAAGTATTTTTATGGTATTGTTCAATTCACGCATTTATGCCTGTTCTCGTCATGGACATTGTCTGATTCTGCAAGCGTTTCTAAGAATTGTACTCTCAACAATTCATTGCCCCTCTTCTCATTTGCATAGGTGATTCATTCTCAAGTGTTACTCCAACACTCTACATTTCTGAATCATTAAAACCATTTGCTTAACCTCATTCACTATCGTCACTATTTATCATCATAGGAATGGACTGGGGGTTTAAAATTCCCCACAGTGATCTAACATCACTCTTGTGATAAGGTTGTCCCTTTGAACCTAGATCTTGGGATGTCCAGTCAACGAGGTTGGGTTTTCCTTCTCAAAAGTGTTTACTTCACGGACTTTAGTCCCATTCCTCTCGATGATTGGTCAACTTGCTCTTTATTTAACCTTTTGGTTAACAAATCCGCTATATTATCCTTCGATTTGACATAATTGATTGTGATAATTCCCGTCAAGAGCAATTGTCTAATGGAATTATGTCTACGAAGAATATGTCTAGACTTACCATTATACATATGACTTTATGCCCTGCCAATCGCAGATTGACTATCGCAATATATGCTTATTGCATGCACTGGTCTTGGCCACCTAGGAATATCCTCAATAAAATGGTGTAGCCATTCAGCTTATTCAACACATTTATCAAGTGCTATAAACTCATATTCCATGGTGGATCTGACTATAACTGTTTGCTTAGAGGATTTCCATGATATGGTTGTACCCCCTAGGGTAAACACGAATCCAATTGTGGAGTTCGAGTCTCTTTGATGCTGATACCCAATTAACATCAATATATCCTTCTATAGCAATTGAATATCTCGTATAATGCATCCCATAAGTATGAGTATATCTCAAGTACCTGAGTAATCTTTTGATTCCATCCTAATAATCAGTACTTGGATTACTCTTATATCTACTCAACACGCCAACAACGTGTGATATATTAGGTCTAGTACAAATCATCAAGTACATGACACTACCAATAGCCCTAGTGTACTCAACTTGAGAGACTCTTTCTCCTGTATTTCTTGAGAAATACTTATTTGGATCCATTGGAGTGCATACCTTCTTTTTTCATCCTTGTTGAATTTCTCTAATATCTTATTGATATAATGAGATTGACTTAGGGAAATTTCTTATGATGTCCGATTAATTTTAATTCCAATAATTATATCAGCAAGACCCATGTCTTTCATGTCAAATATTGAATTCAACATATCTTTCGTGGATTTAATCATCTTATCATTACTTCCAACGATAATAATGTCATCAACATATAGACACAAAATGCATAACCTTCATTTGTATCTTTTACATAGATGCATTTGTCAAATTCATTTATTTAAAATCCTTTTTTCAAGATGACAGTGTCAAATTTCTAATGTCATTGTTTCGGTGCCTGTTTTAGACCATACAGTGATTTCACTAGTTTACAAAATTTATTTTCTTGCTCTGGCGCAACAAACCCTCAGGTTGTTCCATGTAGACTTCTTCCTCTAAATCTCCATTTAAGAAAGTTGTCCTCACATCCATTTGACGTATTTCCAAATTTTGCAATGTCGCTATTGCGAGTATCATTCTTATGGATGTTATTCTAATTCTCGTGATTGGAGAATATGTGTCAAAATAATCAAGGCATTCCCTCAGCTTGTAACCCTTAATTACAAATCTAGTCTTATACTTGTCAATTGATCCATATGTTTTCATTTTTCTTTTTAAAATACACTTGTAACCTAGTGGCTTGGATACAAGAAGAAGATCCACTAGTTACACGTGTGATTTTGCAAGATGAACTCAATTTCACTATTGATTGTCTAGACCATTATTTTCAATAGACTCATAAGTCCATTTCGACGAACTTTCATTCATGTTGGGTATCGATAGTGACAGTCCATTAAGGAAAAGGCCTCGAAGGCCCAATAACTATAGAGGGGGTAAACCCGTAACATTCGAACCGGACCGGAATCCATAGAATGACCCAGAACCGAGCCCAAGGACTCTGAGAATGCCTTGAGTGCTCGCCATTCTTCATTAAGGCCGCGACATCTCACTGCTCGCCATGAGAGTGCTCGCCCCGAAGAGAGCCTTGCCTCTCTCCTCTGGTCCCACAAAACCGTTAATAAGGAGGTGGCCATGATATCCCGCGTATCTCGGTCACATATTCACTAAAGATTAGATTTGGTAACTGCAATATCTCGCAGTAACTGCCATATCCCACGATCCGAATCTTCAGCAACTCAATATACACTAAGATATTCAGCTGCCTTATACGGTTCTATCTCTCTTACCCTATAAATACCCTTGCTTTACATACGTTCTTTACGTTTTGAGTTTTATACACACATATACTCATTTAAGCATCGGAGAGGGACCCAGAGACACCCCCTCTGTTGCGCTCCCCTACTTGTAGGTTCACCGGAGTTGGAGCTGAAGCGTCATCCCAACCTTGTATGGCATTCAATTCACTGCCAGATCAGCATCCAGGATTTCACGATCCAACATTTGGCGCCGTCTGTGGGAACGAGCAATTCAGCCATGAGAACTCGATCCCAAAGCAACCGTCGGAACCAGACCAGGGAGCGATCCTCAGATAGCTCTGATTCCTCCGCCGCTTCGCTGCTTCACCGCTTCAACAGGAACCTGCCAACCGAGCAGGATTTAATGCTGTTCCTCTACGGACAGCTCGAGAGCATGTCGGTGATTCCAGACCGACCCCCGCTGCTGATCAAAACGGAGCCCCGACACCGCAGACAATCCACATTGCGGGGCAGGATATTAATTTAACCTCTGAGATGGTCTCCCTGCTGGAAGCCATCCTAGGACAGGCGCGCCGCCAAGCCCCTGCTCCTCAAGAAAACAATCCCTCTGCTCCTAAGGAAAACCACCGCCCTGCTGCCACAGGTCCCTCACCTTCGAAAGCGGTAAATCCTGGTCCCACTGCGCCTCAGGAGAATCAGGAGATGACGTCAGGTCAGCAGTCCCTACCTCCGACACACACCAAGGAGCCAGCAGCCGCTTATACGGCCAATCCTTCCGGTCCTCCTCCACCCGGAACCTCTCCCATGTACTGCACTGTGGATCAGATGGATGACCTCCTCAACAAAAGGCTCTAGGAAAGACAGTTGACAGTCATAGCTCCCTTCAAGGAGCAGTCCTCTCATCCTTTTACCGACGGACTCGTCGCTATCAAAATCCCGAAGGATGTGGTTGCTCGGGCCATACCTGAGTATAGCGGTGGAGGAGATCCCACCGTACATGTCAACAAGCACGAGGCCTCCCTTCTGGGTAAGTCAAACGATCCCAATCATTTGGCTTTGCTATTTCCATCTACTCTTTCGGGTTCGGCTTCGTCCTGGTTCTTCGGCCTCCCTGCAGGATCAATCGAAACTTGGGCAGAGTTAAGAAGCAAGTTCCTGGAGAGATATATGGGCGAGCGCCAGTTGCTGAAGAGCGTGGTCGCCCTTGACTCAGTCAAGCAGCAGCCGGGAGAGTCGCTGTCCAACTTCTACGGGCGTTTTCATCAGAACGTCACAGAATTAGATCGTCGAATCTCGGATAAGGAGATCATTCGAGCCTTCTACAGAGGTCTGGATGTGGCCAACAAGGCCTCGAGAAAGCTGCGAAACAGCTATCACGTGAAGGAAATTGAGACGTTGGAGGAGTTGGCATCCAGAGTAAAAGGTTTCATGGACCTTGAACGCGCAAACATCGAGGCTAACCTCCTGACGACCTCGCTAAGGGTGACCCATGAACCCCGACGCGATGGTAAGAAGGAGGTAAAGAAGGAGAAGAAGGGAAAGGAAAGCAAGCCCCGAGTCGAGTCTCTTCCAGAGGTCCCTGAGTACTTCACGCCTTTAAATAGGCAGATCTCAGCGGTACTAGTCGAGATGGAGAGGAGATGCTTGGCGAGGCCACCGATGCGGTGCAGGCGGCGAGAGGTCAAGTGCTAGAGAGGTCTACGCCACTCAGATCTCTACGGCGGTTCAGTTGGGGAAGCGGCCCCGATCGGAAGAGAACATTGTCATCTCATTCTCTGAAGATGATTTGGCACATGTCACCACACCCCACAACGATGCTCTGGTCATTACGGCAGATATTGACGGATGTGATGTTGCAAGGATTCTGGTCGACGGAGGCAACTCGACAGACATCCTATTTCTGGACGCCTTTGAGAAGATGGGCAAGTCCAAGCGCGACCTGAAGAGGGTCGACTTTCCGCTGATCGGGCTTGCGGGAAGAATAACTTATCCACTGGGGGCTATAACCATGCCAGTAATTTTTGGCGAGGGGTGGAAGAGTATCAAGGTGTTGGTCACTTTCCTGGTGGTCGATTCACCTACATCCTACAACGCCATCATAGGGAGGACCACGATCAACCCAAATAAGATTGTGGCCTCCACTGTCCACCAGAAGATGAAGTTCCCTACTCCTAACGGGATTGGAGAAGTGCTAGGAGATCAGCGTTCCTCACGGCAATGCTATGTGAACTGTTTACGCAGGAAGAATCAAAGGGAGGCGCTCGCCATCGAAACAGAGGCCGACCCCCGCGAGGACTTGGCTCGGCCAGCACCCATGGAGGAATTGGAGGAGGTCGAGATCGATGGTCCAGACAAAAAGGTGCGCATTGGGACCACCTTGAAGGAGGATCAGAAGGAGGCCATGACCGCCCTCCTCAAGGAATTCAAAGAGCTCTTCGCCTGGCAGCCGAGCGACATGCCAGGAATCAGCACAGATATTATCTCCCATGAGCTCAGGATAGACCCCTCCATCAGGCCGATCGCCCAAAAGAGAAGATCATTCGGGACGGATAAGCGTTTGGCGATCAGGCAGGAAGTCGACAGGTTGATTGAAGCTAACTTCGTCAGAGAAGTAAGATTCCAGAGCTGGGTCGCCAACCCAGTTTTGGTTAGGAAATCAAACGGCAAGTGGAGGATGTGCGTCGACTTCCGCGACTTGAACAAGGCTTGCCCCAAAGATTCATATCCCCTTCCGAGGATTGATCAGCTTGTCGATGCTACCTCGGGTCATGAGATGCTGAGCTTCATGGACGCCTACTCAGGCTACAACCAGATCAGATTGCATCCCAATGATGAGGCTCACACCGCTTTCTATGTTGATGGGGACATTCTGTGCTACAAGGTGATGCCCTTTGGCTTTATCAATGCTGGGGCAACGTATCAACGGATGGTGAACCGGCTATTCCAAGACATGCTGGGAAGGAACATGGAGGCCTACGTGGATGATATGCTCGTCAAAACCATTAAGGGAAATCCTCACACGGTAGACCTCCGCGAAGCTTTCGAATGCATGAGAAGACACAGTGTTCGCCTGAATCCGGCCAAATGCGCCTTCGGGGTCAAGTCCGGTAAATTTCTGGGTTTTATGGTCAGTGAAAGGGGAATCGAAGCAAACCCAGAAAAATTAAAGGCCATAGAGGAAATGAAGTCGCCAACTTGCCACAAGGAAGTCCAGTGCCTGAACGGCCATCTAGCTGCTCTTAACCGCTTCCTCTCCAAAGCAAGCGACAGGTCCCTCCCGTTCTTCAAAACTTTGAGGGCCAACCGCAAGTTCGAGTGGACGCCATACTGCGAGGAAGCATTCCAGTCCTTGAAGAGGCATATTCAAACACTCCTAGCTCTGGCAAAACCCGTTCCAGGCGAGCAGCTTTTCCTTTATCTAGGGATTAGCGATGTGGCAGCCAGTGCTGTCTTAATAAGGGAGGAAAATATCAGAGTCCAGTGTATTTCATTAGCAAAATGTTTAACTCAGCAGAAATAAAATATGTCCAGATTGAGAAGTATCTCTATGCCTTAGTTATTGCTGCTCGGAAGCTGAGACCTTACTTTCATGCGCACGACATCACGGTCCTCACCAATCAACCTCTCAAAAACTTCCTGATGAAGCCAGATTCTTCAGGAAGAATGGTCAAGTGGGCGATCGAGCTCAGCGAGTTCAAGATCAAATTTGCGCCAAAAACGGCCATCAAAGGTCAAGCACTAGCTGATTTCATAGTGGAAAGCACGAGTAGCGGTCAAACAGAAGCAGAGAACAGGCCAAGTCAGTCAGCAGACGACAATCAAATCTGGGAACTCTATACGGATGGGTCTTCATCAAAAGAAGGCTCGGGGGCAGGTTTAATTCTTATTCCTCCTGAGGGCGAGCCTCTGAAGTACGCAATCGCCTTGACATTCCCGGTGACCAATAATGAAGCAGAATACGAGGCTCTTATCACTGGACTCAGATTAGCAAAAGGAATGGGTATAACTGCGCTTAAGGTAAAAAGTGACTCTGAGCTTATTGACAATCAGGTTAATGGCGCCTACGAGGCAAAGGGAGAAAAGATGAAGAAATATCTCGGCATCGCCAAAAAGCTGGTCGCGGAAATCCCAAATTTCGCGATTGAGTTTATTCTTCGCCAAGAAAACCAGATGGCAGATTCGTTGAGTAAACTAGCCTTCGGAGGGGCGACAGTCCAGGATGTACAATTTCTGGAGAAAGCTCTATGTTCAGTCCTGGAAAGCAGAGCATAAGTCTTCAACATCCAAGGACAAGTCACATGGATGACCCCGTTCCAGAATTATTTAAAAGAAGGAATCCTCCCGGAGGACGAAGGTGAATCCACGAGGATTAGAAGACTAGCAGCAAGTTATCTAATCATCGATGGAGAAATCTACAGAAGAGGCTACTCGACACCTTACTTGAGGTGTGTTGCTCATCCTGAAATAGAAAAGGTTCTTCGAGAAGCTCACGAAGGGGCAGCAGTATGTCATGAAGGTGCTCGATCGCTAATCAGGAAAATATTCAGATTGGGATATTACTGTCCGACCTTGGGAAAAGACGCAGCCGAGTTAACACAGAAGTGTGAAATTTGCCAGCAGTTTGCACCACGATCGGGTCGACCATCGACATTATTATCCCCAATGGCGGGTGCCTGGCCTTTCGCTCAATGGGGAATCGATATATTGGGTCCTTTTCCCATTAGCACTGGTCAGCGTACTCACATTATAGTGGCAATCGACTACTTCACTAAGTGGGTAGAGGCGAAAGCTCTAGCTTCGACAACAGAATTCCAAGTCATCAAGTTCCTGCAGGTCAACATATTCTCCAGGTTTGGCATTCCTAAGGTACTCGTCAGTGATAATGGTCCGCAATTTGTTGGAAAGGAGCTGAAATGGCTCTGTGAAGAATATCATGTGGACCATCGTTTCAGCTCAGTACATCATCCTCAAACGAATGGGCAGGCTGAAGCAGCCAACAAGGTTGTCTTAGCAGGACTCAAGAAAAGGGTTCGAGCATTCAAAGGGAATTGGGCAGACGAACTGGAAAACGTATTATGGGCAATCAGAACAACGCCTAAGGAGGCCACAGGAGAAACGCCTTTCAGTTTAGTGTACGGATCAGAAGCAGTAACACCAGCCGAATTAGTAGTGCCTACCCACAGAGTCTTACACTTTAACGCGGAGGCAAATGAGATCGAGCGTAGAACTGACCTCAACTTAGCAGAGGAAAAGAGATGGCTCTCGGAAAAGACACAGGCAAAGATGCGCTTGGCGACCGCTCGTTATTTCAACAGAAAAGTCAGCGCTCGCCAATTTTTCGTGGGGGAAATGGTTATGAGAAGAAATGAATTCACAAGGCTGGACAGTAAAAACAAAATTTCAGCCAAATGGGAAGGACCGTACAAAGTAGTAGAGATCGCCGCACCAGGATCCTACTATTTGGAAACCACCAAAGGCGAGAGGTTACCCCGTCCATTTAATTATGAGCATTTAAGAAGATTTCATGCATAGCTTGTAATCAAACTGTTATGTCAATAAAAGAAAGCCATTCCTTCACAACAAAGTTAGGCCAAAAGCCCTGACGCCAAAGTCAGGCCAAAAGCCCTAGCAACAAAGCTAGGCCAAAAGCCCTAGCAACAAAGCTAGGCCAAAAGCCCTAGCAACAAAGCTAGACAAAACAAAAAAGCCCTAGGAACAAGGCTAGGCCAAAAGCCCTAACAACAAAGTTAGGCCAAAAGCCCTGACGCCAAAGTCAGGCCAAAAGCCCTAGCAACAAAGCTAGGCCAAAAGCCCTGACGCCAAAGTCAGGCCAAAAGCCCTAGCAACAAAGCTAGGCCAAAAGCCCTAGCAACAAAGCTAGGCCAAAAGATCTGACGCCAAAGTCAGGCCAAAAGACCTAGCAATAAAGTTAGGCAAAACAAAAAAGCCCTAGGAACAAGGCTAGGCCAAAAGCCCTGACGACAAAGTCAGGCCAAAAGCCCTGACGACAAAGTCAGGCCAAAAGACCTAGCAAAACGTTAGGCAAAATAAAAGCCTTGACGCCAAAGTCAGGCCAAAGAAAGTTTAGGCGATCACTATCGATGATAAAGCCTGAAAAATTACAAATCCCCTGTTATTATGCCAACACCTCAAAGGTTTAAATTTCAAAGAAGGTAATATCTCTTTGAACTTAGAAGTTTATGCTTTTAAGTGTCAAAAGTATTATCCTTAGAAAGTTTGACTTATGATTGGTCTAAGGCTTTAAGGGTCGACAACATTACAAAGCAAGAAAAAGCGGAAAGTAATTATGATTAATATATTGGATAGCCAAATATGTTCGAAGTCGATTAAAGGCTCATGAATATAAAGGCATTCAATAGAAAAACCCAAGTCTTAAATAAATAATTACAAACCAAAAACAGAAAATACAAAAATAGCTATCTAAAAAAGATAAATACGGTCGCCAAGGAGTTGGGGACTTCAAGCTTTGGGGTTCTGGGGAGCAAGGGTGCTCTGCTCGCCTTTGGGGGCAGAAGTACTGGGATCGCCTTCAGGAGCAGCCTCTCCAGCAACAGAGGGTTGCGAACGGCGACTCCGCAGGAAGGTCTTCAAGGATGCAACTTCCCCAAGGGGAAAGTTGGGATCGACTGCCTGGACCTCCTCCACCAGGTCTTGGAGAAAATCGGCGATGGTCGACTTCATCACCTTCAAGGCCTGGTATTCAAAGTCCTTGGAGGCCTTGAACTCCTCAACCACGACTTGGGGTGAAGGAACCGCCTTCAGCTGATCAGCCATCCGGTTCTTCTCCTCCTCTAGGGCGACCCCCTAGCTTCGGCAACATCCCTCTGGGCCTCCGCGGCGACCCTAAGAGCGTCCGACTCGACCACCTGGGCACGAGCTTCCTTCAACTCGGCCTCCAGGTGAGCACGGACCACCTCCCCTTCATCAAGGCACCGATGAAGGGCCTCAGCTTCTTGAAGGAAGGCTGCAGCATCAGCCTCCCTCTTCTTGACATCAGCAAGGAGGCGCTGCTCCTTCCTGAAGTACTCCTCCCGGGCGCCGTCCACCAATATGATAGCCATGTCAGCGGTCTTCTTGATGGCCTCCAACTGCCCGGGGGTGACTCCCGTGCTTCGACATTGCTCCAGCTCGACAAGCAGATCAGAGTGCTTGTCGGCGAGCTCGCCGAAGACGCGGCCAAGGATAACCTCTTCCCGAACGAGCTGACAACAAAAACGCAAGGAAAAAGGTCAAGTCATCAAAATAAAAAGGAATGACAAGGAAGAAATGATGGAAAGAAGGTGAGATCATACCAGGGCAACTCGTTTGAAGTGGGTCCGTAAGAACCCCTCGATCTGAGGAAGCTCCGTAGGGACAATTGAACGGTCCTTGGGGGGAATTATCCCATCAAGGAGCCACATGCACATATCCGGGCTACCCCGGAGGCTCTTCTGGGCAGGGTACCCCTTCTTGGCAAGGTCCCCACAAGGGACCCAAGGCCTCCGAGAGTCCACAGCCTTAAAAGGCTAGAACAAGCTCGCCATGGAGCAGTACTCCTCGGCGGGAGTCCTCGAGGAGTTGGAAGCAGCAAGCCCCTTCTTCTGGGCCCTAGACTCCTTAGGAGGAGCTGTGGGCACTGAAGGGGCGGGAGGTGCCAAAGACAAGGCTTTCTCCTTAGTGGCAGAGGGGCCCTGAGGAGAGGGAGCAGGAGGCGCCGTGTCCAAACCCTTCCCTTTGCTGGCAGAAGGACCCTTAGGAGGGGGAGGAGGAGGATGCTGGTCGACCTCAGGGTGCTCCTCACTCCTGACCTTCTTAGAAGGAGGAAAAGGAGGGTCCCGGGCCACGTCAGCCGAGGACTCCTCTGCAAGACAACAAGACCATGAGTCAGAAGTCAAAGAACCGCAGAATGTGAAAACATTAAATCCACGAAAGGCGGGGTGACATACCTGGTTGGCGAGGGCCAGTAGTGGCCGAAGGAAGCATCTCCTCGAGCTTCCTCTTGGACGAACGCCTAGAGGGAGGAGGGGGAGAGCTTAGCAGCGCCTGGTCGGAGGACAATCCCGCCGATCCCTGGTCATCAAAGAGACCTATCAGTTTTCGGCTCTTGCTTACGACCTTGCCTACAAGTAATAAAACAAGATAAGAGTTAGAAAATTACCCAATCATCAAAGATTGGCGTGGCTTGATGAATGCCCGCCATCTCAAGGGCATTCTCGGTAGTCTCCGCCACTGAGCGAATGGACTTGAACTGAGATGACTGATGCAGCCGATACAGATCATCGATGGCATTTCAGTCACTCCCTGACAATTCTTCAAAGGAGGGAGGAAAATCCTTGTCCGAAGCAAACAATTTCCAGGGTACACCCCCCTTGTACAAGAAGTAAAACTTCTTGTAGTTAGAGTTAGGGGAGCGGTTGCAGACCTTCCCAGATCAGTCGGTTCCCCCACTGAGGGGGGCACGGCAGCATCCCGGATGGTAAAGGGGGCATTGGCATTCCTAGGAGCGTTGGCTTTGCTAGTGCCCTTGGAGGCCATATGCTTGATCCTCTGACTTCGGGGAGCCATGGAAATGGATGAAGAAGGCTGAAGAAGATTGGAAAAGAAAGAAGAAAGGTTCGCAACGAAGTTCTGGAAATCTGAGGGAATGGATAAGCGTAAAAAAAAAAATATATAGAAACTGACGTTTCTTATATAGACCAAGAAGGGAGTAACCGCCATGAGCAAATCGAAGCGACACAGAGGAATAATTGCACCTTTTTGGAAAAAAACCGAAGCAATGTCAGAATCCCAAGAGACACCTTGGGGAGACAGACGGTTGGCTGACGCCGACAGCTGTCAGACTACCCTAGGTTTACGGAAAAGTAAATGTCAGGCGTGCCTCAAGTGACCGTTCGATTTCTGGACAACTGTGCAGTTATTAAATGCTAAAAGTCCACTAAGGAGACAAGGTGGTTGCCAGCGCACTAAGATACTTTACCAGAAATGCCTCAGGCGAGTAGTGATCGCCCAAATCGAGAAAAATAGACTTTCATGAACCTAGATTACCTCGAGTGATCGCCAAAGGGGAATAAAAGAAAGGATATTTTTTCAGCTTTGAACGAAGAAAAAACCGCTCGCCAAACGAGCTCAAAATGCCTCAAAGGTCATGAACCAATACAAGAAACGAGGAAAATCGAATCTGAGACGTCACTATCTAAAACCCTACCAGGGAATAAAGCTCGCCTGAAGAAACTTCAATCAAGCTTCGGGGGCAAATGTTGGGTATCGATAGTGACAGCCCATTAAGGAAAAGGCCTCGAAGGCCCAATAACTATAGAGGGGGTAAACCCGTAACATTCGAACCGGACCGGCCTCCATAGAATGACTCAGAACCGAGCCCAAGGACTCTGAGAATGCCTTGAGTGCTCGACATTCTTCATTAAGGCCGTGATATCTCACTGCTCTCCATGAGAGTGCTCGCCCCGAAGAGAGACTTACCTCTCTCCTCTGGTCCCACAAAACCGTTAATAAGGAGGTGGCCATGATATCCCGCGTATCTCGGTCACATATTCACTAAAGATTAGATTTGGTAACTGCAATATCTTGCAGTAACTGCCATATCCCACGATCCGAATCTTCAGCAACTCAATATACACTAAGATATTCAGTTGCCTTATACTGTTCTATCTCTCTTACCTTATAAATACCCTTGCTTTACATACGTTCTTTACGTTTTGAGTTTTATACACACATATACTCATTTAAGCATCGGAGAGGGAACCAGAGACCCCCCCTTTGTTGCGCTCCCCTACTTGAAGGTTCACCGGAGTTGGAGCTGAAGCGTCATCCCAACCTTGTTTGGCATTCAATTCACTGCCAGATCAGCATCCAGGATTTCACGATCCAACAATTCCCATTAGATTTAACCGGAAATACTTCTTCAAAGAAATATGTGTTTCTTGATTCCATTATTGTATCTTTACGTATATTCGAAATCTTTAAATCATGCACAAGAAACTAATAAGCATTGCTATTTTAAGCATATCCTATGAAGATGGAATCAATAAATTTTGGGTCAAATCTTAACCTTTTTGGGAGGAGGTACCATCACTTTAGCAAGACACCCTCACACTCGGAGGTGATTGAAAGAAGGTTTTGTACATTTCCATAATTCGAAAGGTGTATTCTTTTATTTCTTTCGGGGTACCTTATTTAAAAGGTAATTGCTACTTAAAATAGCTTCCCTCCACATGTTCTGAGGTAACCCAAAACTTATCAACATTGAATTCATCATCTCTTTTAATGTTTGATTTTTTCTTTCTGCTACCCCGTTTAATTAGGGTGAATAGGACGCGATGACCTCATGTATGATTCCGTGTTGAGCACAAAACTCACCAAATGGAGCATCATACTCACCACCTCTATCATTACGCAACATATTGATTTCTTGTTAAGCTAATTTTCAACTTCTTGTGTAATAAAGCATGATTTTTTCTATAACTTCAGCTTTATTTTTCATCAAGTATACATAACAATATTTTGTACTATCATCCACAAAAGTGATAAAGTACTTATTTCTTCCTCTCGTTTGGACAAACTTTAAATCACAAATGTTGTTATGTATTAAATCAAGAGGTTATGTATTCCTTTCAACTGAATGAAAGGATGACCTGGTTAATTTAGCCTCAACACATATTTCACACTTATGTTTGAGATCAATTTGAAGTGTAGGAATGTGATTCGTGTTAATTAACTTCGCAAGGTATATTAATTATCATGTCCAAATCTACCATGCCAAAGATTAGGAGACTCAATCAAGTAAGCGGAAGAAACAATTTTATTCTTGTTTATCTTAGGCTTAATAACCATTACATTGAGTTTGAACAACCCCCAACATTCATAACCCTAACCACATACATCCCATTTTTTGTGAGTACAAATTTATCTGACTCAAATACAAGACAAAAGCCATGCTTGTTGAGGAGAGATCTTGACACCAGGTTCCTGCGAATGTTTGACACATACAACACATTCTTCAATGTCGTATCTTTCTCGGAATTCATCTTCAAAATGACGTTTCCTTTGCCCTTCACGTCAGATGAGGCGGAATTTCCCATGTACAAGCTCTCCCCAGAATCAACTTCTTCAAAATTGAAGAATATTCCTTTATCCAAACATACATGCTTGGTGGCACCTGTGTCAGCCTACTACTCTCGGGGGTTAGAATCAGACATGCTCACCTCAGACACCACTTTAGACAAGTTGACGTCGTCAAGGTCTTTGCTTATTTTCGGGGACCATGTTGGTCTTATTTCTCTTAGGAAACCTGCAAGCATTAGATTTATGGTTTGTTTTACCAAAATTATAACAGACGCCAATAAATCCTTGTGGTTTGGATCCCGACTTCATCGAGACTTCGCCTTTAGGACCCAGAATGAATCCTTTCTGATTCTTCTACTTGCCTTTGGCAACATGTATGCTTTCCCCATGCTCCACTACATTTGCCTTGGTGGAGTCCATTGTGTTCATGGGGTCGATTGGAATTCCTCGTGTAGCATCCATGTACTGCTCTTGCACATTGATCCTTTCGAGCAGCTCGACCATGGTCATCTCCTTTCGCTTGTGCTTCAGGTAGCTCTTGAAGATATTCCACGTCGGGGGCAACTTCTCAATTATGACGTCTACTTGAAACGACTCCACGAGTGTCATATTTTCGACATGGATACTCTGGAGGAGGATCTGTAGATCTATCACATGTTTCATACATGATTTGTTATCTACCATCTTATAGTCAAACAAGTGACTAACTAAGAATTTCTTTGTCCCAGCATCCTTCGACTCATACTTTTGTTCCAAGGCATGCCACAACTCCCTAGCAGACTTTGTTTTACTATATACATTATACAGTGAATCAGACAAACAATTCATTACATAATATCTACATAAATAATCTGAGTGATTCCAAGCTTCTAGAGCTAAGAAGAGCCCTTGATCATCATCCTCACTTTGAGTTAGTGATTTTTTAGTAAGGAATCGAGCCAACCTCAGAGTGGTCATATAGAACTTCATCTTCTCCTGCCACCTCTTGAAGTTTGAGCCGTCAAATTTCCAGGGCTTCTCAGCATGCACAAGTCCAGTTGGACAAGTTATGACTATCCCCCCAGTTGGCGCAACGACGGGCACGTTTGACGACGCATTATGGATTTCAGTCTCAACCACTGTTCCAACACTGATATCAACATCATTGTTGTTTGCAGTCATTATTCTGAAACAGAAAATGTTGAATTATTTTGCCGAAAATTATTATTTCAGATTATACAAATTAATGAACCGAATCGGTTCTTAATCTCATTAAATTACTAAATCACAAATAATATGTCTTAAGATTGTTAGTAAAATAGGAGAATTAAAATTAAAATTTAATAATAATTTTCGGATCACTAATGCATAAAATTGTTGAATAACATGCAAATTGACGAAATGATGAAATTGCCCCTAGAAAATAGATTTTGTCGAAAAATACTGAGCCCCGTATCAAACCGGTCTCCTTAAGGCAATTTCGTCCCCCTCACCGTAAATGGTTCGTGTAAGAGAAAAATTGGAACGATTACCTCCCAGGATAAAACAGCGTCGTTAAGGCAAAACTAACACAGTGTTTGTCTTAACCGAACTGAATAATAACTGAACTCAGACTTCGACGAAAATTCGAACTCAATTGGGATCTCAAGTCTGACTTAACTCTGTAGCAATATATCTGTTAGTAATTTTCAGATTTGTTTGGGATATTTTTCAAATGAGAAGAACCAACCCTATTTATAAGGTTAATGATACTCATTGTAATTAAGGTAACCCATTAATTAATTTAGAAAAGTTGAAGCTAAATTAATTATTAAAAACTGAAAATACCAACAACTATATTATATTATGAAACATTCAATTAGAAAAAATTTCGTTAATATTATAATATTTTCTTAATATGACAAATGCATAAAATTACATAAAAACATAGTAACAATATCTTAGGTAATATTGTGTAATATTTTTGAGAATATTTCCTAATTTCCTAATATATTATATCAATAATCATATGTTGATTTATCATTCACAATTAAAATTGAGTCGGTTTAGGGTTAAACCGTCCCAAGGGTTGGGCCACGACCAACATGCCCTAACTGCATTACAAAGTGTTTAGAATTGGAATGTCTTGATTGACATTGTCGATTCTAACTATTCATTTTCAAACCAGACAGTTCCATGTGATCCATTTAGGTTTGAAATTTTATTCATCGTATCTGCCTGACTGTCCATTTTGTGGATGAATCCTTTCCTTGTAATTAACGACAGTTGAACTGCACGTCTCCATCTCTTGTCCCTTCACCGAATGAGCTTGAGACACAACTGAGAATGTGCTTTGTCCATCCATGTCTCTTTTTTTGTTCTGTTCTGTAATAGGAATGAAATAGAACAGTAGCGGTAATATTTGGGTAGCAATAGACAGTTGGTCGCCTCCTGTTTTGTAATGTTTCCGACCATCTCCTGGTATGTAATGTTTCATCACTCGTTAGACGCGCTACAAACACACATGACATGAACATGACATGAAGAGGGTGACATATGATTGAGTCGAGAGACATCTGCCAATGTTTTGTTCAAAAAGGGGAAGTTGACGATTTCACAATCTCTTACCCCATATAATATTTTTTCGGGAAAAATAACGTTTTTTAGTATTGAAAGTTTGAAACATACCATTTTACTATATATATAATATTTTTTAATAACTCTATGCTAATTTGTTGTCAAAAAAGTGGTTTGGAAGAAAGTATAGAGATAACGATCCGACATTTCTGGGTGTTGTAGTTAGGGTTGAGCATGAACCGAACCTTTATCACATTTTAAAACTGGTACGGTTTACCGCTCCAGTTTGGCCGCTCCAGATTTTGGCCGATTTACAGTACCTGTTCATACCCAAAAAATAAAATTGAGGTTCCAATTCCAATTCAGCCAGCACTCCAACTGAGATTACAATACAAACATAAATCCAACTGAGGTTCCAATACAAACATAAATCCATTATAAACAATCAAACATAATACTACACTTAAGACTTAACACTAGTTATTTCAACTTCTATCAAGAATTGTTACGACAACTTTCTTTCAGCTGCTGCTGCAACAACGAATAGTGCATATGGTAGATATCAAACTCCCTTTGTTCGCGTGGATGCGTATGTGGAATTGTGGTCTGTGGATGCGTTTGTGTCACTTAGGATAGGAACCTGAGTTTTTTAGCTAAGAAAAGTTATCAGGAGTGGTGCATTTCTTTTGTATCCTCTCAAGATTCATGGATTATTACTTCGCCCTAAAAGGTTGATCCCTTGGAATATCACGCGATGCCCCTGCATTCATTCTGCTTTACCCACCACGTATTCAGCATGCCTGACCCACCCCTGATATTCTCATGATTTATTCTTTGAATTTTCAAAATTGAAATTCAAAATTTTGGCGGGATCTTCTAGAAGCTTCAAGGACTTAGGGCAATCTCGTAATTTCAAGCCCCTAGGATCTAACCTTGGTGACTCTTCGACTGACATAGGGATCTTCTACAAATACCTAAAGCCCCTTTCACTTTTCACTTTTACCTCTCTTCCCAATTTTTTGGAACTTTTTGTCTCTAAAACCTATGACTTCTCTCTAGAATTTCGGTCAAGTTTTGATCACCATTCTCCTTTTTCGAACGCCTTTGCCAATTTCCTTCATTTTTTCCCCTGTTTTCGAACGCTCACGCCTTTTCCAGGCATTATTGCTCGTTCCTTTACACTAGCCTTCAACGCCCGTCATCTTCGCGCCATTCGCTCGTACAGGAGAATGACTTATAACTCTGACGTTGGTAATCATATTTTTCTCCCTAAACCTTTTCTTGACCTCAAACCAAACAACATTTATCTCGCCATTTTTGAAAAATGGTGTCTGATGCGAGGATGAGCGACGCTCATGCCCCAGGTTCCCCATCCTTGATGATGCAAATCCTCAGAACCCCCACTTCAAATTGATGCGGGGATAAGGTTTTCCTATTGCCCGCCCCTAGCCGGGTTGTGTTGATGTTGGGTATTGATAGTGACAACCCAATAAGGAAGAGGCCTCAAAGGCCGAATAACCATGGAAGGGGTAAACCCAGGTTATTCGAACTGGACCGGCCTATGCAAAATTCGATCTGGCTCGCGATAGAGTGGCCCAAGGTCGAGCCCAAGCTAATATGGACGCCAAAGGTTCCGTCACTGGTCGTCATTCATCACCAAGTCGCGAACTCCTACTGCTCGCCATGTGAGTGCTCGCCTTGAAGAAAGCCTTGTCTCTCTCCTATGGTCCCACCAACCGTTAATAAAGATATGGCCACGATATTCCGCATATCTCGGGCGCATATTCATCACTAAATATTAGATATGGTAACTGCACTATCACGCCATAACCGTAATATCTACTATCCTAATCTTCAACAGCACAATATTTACAAAGATATACAGTTACCTTCTACAGTTTGGTCTCTCCTACTCTATAAATACATTTGATTTACATACATTCATTACGTTTTTGAGCTATACACACACATATACTCATTTAAGCATCGGAGAGGGACCTAAAGACACCCCCTCTGTTGCGATCCCCTTCCTGTAGGTTCACCGGAGCTAAGGCGAGAGCATCATTCAACCATTCTTTGGCATTCAATTCGCTGCCAGATCAGCATTCAATTCGCTGCCAGATCAGCATTCAGGAAAATAAGATCCAACATTTGCCGCCGTCTGTGGAAACGAGTAATACAGCCATGCAAACTCAATCCAAAAGCAATCGCCGGAACCAGACCAATGAGTAGTCCTCTAACAACTCTGATTCCGCTGCCGCTTCACCACTCCACCAAGAACCTGCTAGCCAAGTAGCACCCAATGTCGTCCCCCCAAGGGCGGCCCGAGAACACGTCGTCAACTCCAGACCGACTCCCGCTCTCAACCATACCGAGACTCCAGCACCGCAAACCGTCCACATCGCTGGGGAAAACATCCAGTTAACTCCGGAGATGCTATCACTGCTGGAGTCAATCTTAGGGCAGGCTCACCGACAAGCCCCTGCTCTTCTGGAAAACACTCGCCCTGCTGCCGCTGGGCCCCTGCCAACTGAAACTGTAAATCTGGGCACCACAGCCCCCAAGAGGATCAGGAGATGAGATCGGGACACCAGTCCCTACCCCCGGCGTCCACCGAACCGTCGGCGTCTACCTATTCCACCAATTCATCTGGTCCCATGCCGAATGGGGCTTCGCCGAGCCAATGCACTCTGGACCAGGTGGACGAGCTTATCAATAAAATGCTCCAGGAAAGGCGAACGACAATCGCAGCTCCCTTCACGGAGCGATCTGCTCATCCCTTCGCCGATGATCTCGTTGCCATCAAAGTCCCGAAATACATTGTTGCCCAGGCTATACCCGAATACAATGGTGGAGGAGATCCCACTATACATGTCAACAAGCATGAGGCCTCTCTTTTGGGTAAGTCAAATGATCCAAATCACTTGGCTTTATTATTTCCGTCAACCCTATCGGGTTCGGCGTCGTCCTGGTTCTTCGGCCTCCCTGCAGGATCCATAGGGACTTGGCCAGAGCTGATAAGCAAGTTCCTAGAGAGGTATATGGGCGAGCGCCAACTGATGAAGAGTGTGGTCGCCCTGGATGCGGTCAAACAGCAACCTGGAGAGTCACTGGCTGAATTCTATGGGTGTTTCCATCAAAACGTCACGGAGATAGATCATCCGAGCCTTCTATCGAGGATTGGGCGTGGACAACAAGGCCTCGAGAAAGCTGCGCAACAGTTACCATGTGCAGGAAATTGAGACAATGGAGGAGTTGGCAGCCAGGGCGAAGGGTTTCATAGACCTTGAGAGAGCAAAAGCCGAGGCTAACTTCCTGACGACCTCGCTAAGGATGGTTCCTGAGCCCCGACGCGATGGTAAGAAGGAGGTCAAGAAGGACAAGAAGGGACGAGACAGCAGGCCCCGAACAGAACCGAACCCAGGGCCTAGAAATCCAGAGGTCCCTGAGTATTTTACGTCGTTAAACAGGCAGATCTCGGCGGTACTAGTCAAGATGGAGAGAAGATCTCTGGCGAGGCCACCAATACCTCGAAGGGGTGGTCAGCCTATGGGGAAGGATACAGAGAGCTATTGCAGATATCACAAGTGCAAGGGCCACAAGACTGATGATTGCCGCATTTTGAAGCGGGATATTGAGAAGCTGATTCAGAGGGGGATGCTGAAAGAATTTGTGGCGGGACGAGATAGGAGTCGAACGCCGCCAAGGAGAAACTACTCGCCATCTCCGCCTGAGCAAGCTGGCCCATCCCAGAGCAGGAGGGTAGTTAATCTTATTGCTAGAGGGTTTGGCCCTTCCATCAAGCCGATCGCTCTCGTTCGGGACAAACAAACGCTTGGCGATCGGACAGGAAGTTGGCAGGCTGATCAAAGCTGATTTTGTCGGAGAGGTGAGATTCCAGAGCTGGGTCGCCAACCCAGTTCTGGTCAAAAAATCAAACGGCAAGTGGAGGATGTGCGTTGACTTCCGCGACCTGAACAGAGCTTTCCCCAAGAATTCATATCCTCTTCCCAGGATTGATCAGTTGGTCTATGCAACCTCTGGTCACGAGATGCTGAGCTTCATGGACGCCTATTCAGGCTACAACCAGATCCGGATGCACCCAGATGATGAGGCCCATACCGCTTTCTATGCAGGCGAGGACATTCTTTGCTACAAAGTGATGCCCTTCGGTCTAATCAATGTCGGGGCGACCTATCAGCGGATGGTGAACCACCTGTTCCAAGACATGTTGGGGAGAAACATGGAGGCTTATGTGGACGACATGCTCGTCAAAACAATCAAGGGCAGTCCTCACACAGCAGACACTCGCGAAGCTTTCGAGTTCATGAGGAGACACAACGTTCGCCTGAACCCGGCAAAATGCGCCTTTGGAGTCAAATTTGGTAAATTCATGGGATTCATGGTCAGTGAGCGAGGTATTAAGGCGAACCCAGAAAAGCTTAAGGCTATAGAAGATATGAAGTCGCCAACATGCCACAAGGAAGTCCAATGTCTGAATGGTCACCTAGCTACTCTCAATCGCTTCCTCTCCAGGGCGAGTGACAGGTCTCTGCCATTCTTCAAGACTCTGAGGGCCAACCGTAAGTTCGAGTGGACGCCCGACTGCAAGGAGGCATTCCAATCCTTGAAGCATCACATTCAAACACTCCCAGCTCTGGCAAAACCCATTCCAGGCGAGCAACTCTTCCTTTACCTGAGCATCAGTGATGTGGCATCCAGCTCCGTTTTAATAAGGGAAGAAGATAATGTCCAGAATCCAGTGTATTTTGTAGCAAGATGTTTAATTCTGCAGAAATAAAATATGTCCAGATTGAGAAGTATCTCTATGCCTTAGTTATTGCTGCTCGAAAGCTGAGACCTTATTTTCACGCGCACGACATTACAGTCCTCGCCAATCAACCTCTCAAAAACTTCCTGCTGAAACCAGATTCTTCAGGAAGAATGGTCAAGTGGGTGATCGAGCTCAGCGAGTTCAAGATCAAATTTGCGCCAAAAACGACCATCAAAGGTCAAGCACTAGCTGATTTTATCGTGGAAAGCACAAGTAATGGTCTAACAGAAGCAGATAGTAGGACAAGTTCATCAGTAGACAACAATCAAATCTGGGAGCTTTATACAGATGGGTCTTCTTCAAGAGAAGGCTCGGGGCAGGTTTAATTCTCATCCCTCCTGAAGGCGAGCCTTTGAAGTATGCAATCGCCCTAACGTTTCAGGCGACCAATAATGAAGCAGCATACGAGGCTCTTATTACTGGACTCAGACTGGCAAAAACAATGGGTATATCAGCGCTCAAGGTAAAAAGTGACTCTGAGCTTATTGTCAATCAGGTCAATGGTACTTACGAGGTAAGGGGAAAAAAATGAAGAAGTACCTCAATATCACCAAGAAACTCGTCGCAGAAATTCCAAATTTTGCGATTGAGTCTATTCCTCGCCAAGAGAACCAGATGGCAGACTCTTTAAGTAAGATGGCATTTGGAGGAACCAAAATTCAAGACGTACAGTTCCTGGAAAAAGCCTTATGTTCAGTTCTCGACAACAGAGCAGAAGTCTTCAATATTCAAGGACAGGTAACATGGATGACTCCATTCCAGAATTTCTTGAAAGAGGGAATTCTCCCAGAAGACGAAGGCGAATCCACAAGGATAAGGCGACTTTCAGCCAGTTACTTGATCATAGATGGAGAACTCTACAGGCGAGGCTACTCGACGCCTTACCTAAGGTGCGTTGCTCATCCTGAAACAGAAAGAGTTCTTCGTGAAGCTCATGAAGGAGTGGCAGCATGCCATGAAGGCGCGCGATCATTAACGAGAAATATCTTCAGGCTGGGATACTACTGCCCAACCTTGGGAAAAGACGCGACTGAATTAACGCAAAGGTGCGAACTTGCCAACAGTTTGCACCACGATCAGGTCGACCGCCAACACTGTTATCCCCAATGGCAGGTGCCTGGCCTTTCGCTCAATGGGGGATGGATATATTGGGTCCTTTTCCCACTAGTACTGGGCAGCGCACTCACAGCATAGTGGCGATCGACTACTATCCTAATCTTCAACATCACAATATTTACAAAGATATACAGTTACCTTCTACGGTTTGGTCTCTCCTTCTCTATAAATACCTTTGCTTTACATACATTCATAACGTTTTTGAAATATACATACACATATACTCATTTAAGCATTGGAGAGGGACCCAGAGACACCCCCTCTGCTGCGATCCCCTTTCTGCAAGTTCACCGGAGCTAAGGCGAGAGCATCATTCAACCATCCTTTGGCATTCAATTCGCTGTCAGATCAGCATTCAGGAAATCAAGATCCAACAGTCGCCGTTACAACGTTTCTACTACCCAACACACTCCACACTTTGGTGGGTTTAAGATTCTTGTGACACCATCGCGGATGGCCGTATTCTTTAAATGTCTTCCATTGTTTTTATCGGCTTGATGTCAATCGTCTCGGGGTGCACCTTTTACCACTTGGGCGGTGCCGCCTTTCTAATATTGGCGTTGTGATTTTGCTCGCCCATTGATCACGGGTTACCGAACGAGAAACTCGAACTAGAAGAGCGCATACTTCTTTTACCAAGGAGACGTCCGGTGGTGTCTGGGTCAGCGAAGGCGAGTAAATATCCTAGCCTAGGAGTCTAGGAACTATCCTCGACTGACATGGATGCATTGGCGGCCATATATCTGGGCCATAAGTCGGGTCGAGCCCAAATCATCTCAGGAGACCAGTGAATCTAATTTAGATAAAGTCGGCGCTTCCATTGTAGAGTGTCGCCTCCTGCCATTAACTTCGGTAAATAACTTAATCATTTTACTTTTGCAAAAAGGGATTTTGCTTAAATTTCTCATGTCTTAGGCATCCTACAGAAAAAGGCGCCCAAGGAGAAGAAGAAGGGCGACGCTCCTGAGGGCTCTAGGACGCGCAAAAGCCACCACTCTTCCAAGGGGTAGAAGAAAGCGAAGCCCATGGAGGAGTTACTCTACCCTCTCAAGTCCCCAACCAAACTATTCAGCAACGCCACTAACGAGGTTGTCGCTGCTTTCAAAGGTGCAGTTCCTAAGTCATTTTGGATAAATAGCAGCGTTACTAGTAATAGGAATAACGTCAAGTTCACTGAGAAGTGGGGTCCCCCTTTTTTGGCCCATTGCAGCATTAAATGGACTTACACCAAATATTACAATAGCGTCATAAAAAAGGACCATTTGACCAATCCTTTTATCCAGCAGGAGCGACGTCATTGGGGCCTTCTCGACAGAGGGCGCAGACTCTAGCTCGGACTCCTGCTGTCGGGTCAGGAGTGACACCATCCATCGAAGTGATTCTATTGGATGACCAACTGGATAGGGCCCAAAAGGAACAACTCGCCACCAACCTAAGAGAGGCGAAGAAAAGAGAAAGTGCTCTCGTCGTGGCGGTGGAGAAACTTCAAAGGGAAATGGCCCAACTCCAAGGAGAGGCGGCGACATCCCAACGAGCTGTTGATTAGGTAAAGAGGGACGTAACGTGGACAACCAAGGAGGCAGAACTCCTTAAAACTGAGCTTCCTAATAGAGTGGAGGAAAGCGCCACGGAGTGGAATCGCAAGGTGTTGATTTCCATCTTCAAGAAGGCCTCCAAGGATATCCAGAAGGTAGACTCCAATTTTCCTCTAGATAAACTTGACTTCTTGAAGGATTATCTCGTCTTGAAGGCCAGAGAAGCTAACGAGGCGAAGGAGGTTGAAGAGAAGAAGTTAGAGGATGAGAGCGCTTCCTCTGAGGGATCCGCTTCTACTGATGGAACACTCCAGACTCTTCTTACAAAGTGCCCACTCCTGAAACATCATCAACAGTCAGCTCTCCTCAAAATGATCCGCCAGCGTTGGCTTCTCCACCAAAGGATCCGCTAGCACCCTCAGTCTGAATGTCTTCAACCTTTTTCTCTTGACCTTAGTCCTTTTAGTCTTAGTTATTTTTTTTGCAGAGACTTAATCTTTTTCAACTTCATTTTGTAAAGACGTCATCGTTTGCGGCGCCTTTGACAATTTCATTTTAGTACTTAGTTTCATTTCACTAAGTTTTTCCATTCGTCCATTTATTCTATTTCAATACTTTTTCCTTATTTAATAGCATCTCTATCTATCCATGCCACAGTTCAACACTTAGCTTTATTTTGGCTGAGTGTGATTGTTGTTTTAATAGCGTCCGCCTTATACCTGTGACAATTTCCAATACTTAGTCTTATTTTGACTAAGTATGAATCTTACTTTAATCGTGACACTCTGTCATAATCGTGGGCTAAACCTCTGACATGACTCACACTTCATGACCAAAGTCGTTACCTATTGATTCATTGAAGGCCAATAATACCCTTGATTCAGAACCTTTCACACAATTGACATGACCCCTTCGTGACGGGTAGTCATCTCTTGATGAGCGTCGCATTTGAGGTAAGGCGTGGAAAATCCCCGCTTATAAAGCGTTCCATCAATTATCTTAAAACTTGGGGCTATGCGAAAATTTTCTTAGCGTCAATGTCATCCTGAGGAATCTCCCCAAATTAATGTTTGCGCCGCCCAGTCTACTGCTGTATTAATGTTTTCACATGTCATATTCACCTCTTCATGAATGGTCTCTATGAAATCCACATTTAGGGGTGTCGCGTGCCATACCTATTTGCTTAGGGCATCTACTTCTTGTTTCGATTCTCGAGGGAGAGCCTCTATATGGAACCTTTTGAATCCTTCTGTCAATGCCTTAGCATATTTCCAATACAACTTCATATTTTCCCCGTTTGCTGTGTACTCGCCTTTAACTTGGTTCACCACCAATTGCGAATTACAATATACATGAAGAGAAGCGACGCCTAAACCCTTCACCAATCGTAAACCAGTGACAAGTGCTTAATACTCTGCCTCACAGTATCGTAATGGAGATCCGCCATCAGGTGGGGTCAATATTAAGTCTACCCCCGAGTCTTCAACTGACGATGAGCCATCTGTATGAAGCGCCCAAGTCTTCTCATCGTCTTCATTTTCTGCAGGCGACACTTCTTGGGGACAAGTTGACTAGGGGTGAAAGGAAAAACTGGTTGGTCCGAACATCCAGTGAAAACCGAATCGGTCCGAATTGAAAACACTGGACCGAAAATGTACGGTTCGGTTTATGGTCAGATTTTTTTTGTTTGAAAATATAGGTACCCTACCGAAATTGTAAAAAAAAAGGTATGACCGGTCTGGTTTCACCCCTAAAGTTGACTCGAAAATGAAGTCTGCCAAGGCCTATCCTTTAATTGCAGTCATGAGGGCGAATTTAATTTGGTACTCGCTTAATTCGATAACCCATTTGATCATTCTTCCCAAGGCGTCTGACTTTTGCAAGAGGTCCTTTGGAGGTTGGTTTGTTAAGACTGTGATTTCATGTTCATGAAAGTAGAGGCGTAGTTTCCTAGCCGATATTACCAACGCATAAAGATACTTCTCAACCTCCATGTAATTCATTTCATCTTTGGTAAGAATGTTCGATACATAATACACATGCACCTGACCATTACCTACTTCCTTAACCAAGACCGAGCTTATACTGACTAGACTGATACTTAAATGCAAAGATAAGGTGTCACCTTTGGAGGGCTTGGCCAATAGTGGGAGCGTCCGAAAATGCTGCTTTAGGTCCTGGAACGTCTACTCGCACTCAGGCGTCCATTCAAACTTCATGTTCGCCAAAAAACGGCTTAGCGCCGCTAGCCTCCCGTTCAAATTTTGCACTTCTTTGTGGAAAGTGGGGCTTTTCATCACTTCAATCGCGTTCAATTTCTCAAGGTTAATTTTGATCCCTCTTTGGCTAACCATATAACCCAAAAACTTGCCCGATTGAACGCTTAAGGCGCATTTGTCTGGATTCAAAAGTTCTCCTAAAAATCTTCAACATGGTTCACGCCTTTTGCCGATTTCACCAACATGTCATCCACATATGCTTCCATGGTGTCGCCTATCATTCCAGCAAACAACTTCTTGACCATCCTTTGATAGGTGGCACTCACATTTATCAATCCAAACAACATGACTGTGTAGGGATAAATATCATTGTCGGCATAGAAGACTGTATGCTGCGCATCACCCTCGACCATTTGTATTTGGTTGTACCCAAAGTAAGCATCCATAAAACTAAGAAGTTCATGGCCCGAGGTGGTGTCGACCAACTGATCAATCCTTGGCAAGGGATATGAGTCTTTTAGGCATGCTTTACTCAAATCTCGAAAGTCGATGCACATCCTCCACTTACCATTGCTCTTCTTTACAAGCATGGGATTCACTACCTAGGTCTGAAACCTGATCTCCTTTACGAACTTTGCATCAATCAACTTCCCAACTTCCTGCCTAATAGCGATCACCTTTTCTTCTCCCACAGGGCGTCGCTTTTGAGCAATTAGCTTGATACTCGGGTCAATGTTTCGTTCGTGGGCAATCACCTCTTTTCTAATCCCATACATATCGCTTGGTTTCCATGCGAACATTTCGTTAAATTCCACCAAAAGCATCGACAAAGACTTGTCTTCTTCTTCAGGTAGCGCCACCTCTATCTGCACCTCCTTTCCCAGACCATCCACCTTCACCTTTTTTAATCCCTTATCTGGTTGGGGACAACTCTTTTATTCTCGAGGATCCTCTTTCATTTGAATGGCCAGAGTTTCCTTCCTTCGAACATGGCGTGACATTGCATGGACATAATAGATGTGCGTCGCTGATTAATCTCCCTTCACCACTCCTATTCCATGATGCATTGGAAATTTCAGCAACTAATGGTAAGTGGAATGGACCATTCTATTGGGATTTAAAGTCGAACGCTCCAAAATGACGTTGTATGATGCTGGAGCGTCGACTATAATGAAGGTGACATCCAAAGTCAATGATTTTCATCCTTCACCCAAGTACAGCGGAAGGGTGATAGCCCCTACCGAGTATGTAGTATGCGAGGTGAATCCCATCAGGGAAAAATTAACCTTTTTTAAGTTCTTTTTCTTCTTTCCCATCATTTTCAAGGGGCAAGAAACAAGACATCTATCGAACTTCCCAAGTTGACCAACTCCTTTTTCACATCGCACCCATCTATCTCTGTCGTAATTACAAGGTGACATGCCTCATCTCCTTTTCAGAGAAGGATATGACCACTTATTCTTCTTCTCTAGGGTCTTTCCCCACCGTAGAAGTTCCCTATATTTGAGAGGCATATACCTCCCTCGCAGTGTCTGTCTCTCCTCCCGGGGCTAAGACACCATTTATTACATTGATGACCCCTCTCTTAGACCTTGATCTCTCACGACTCTTATTGGGTGACATCTGCCTTTCCCTTGTAGGGCTCCTACTTCTCTCTTAGCACGCCACAGTTTTTCAAATACTCTTCTTGTATCAGCCTTTCGATGTCTATCTTCAAAGTGTGAGAGTCATCCGTGTGGTGCCCCTTGCAACGGTGGTACCGATAGTATTGGTTTGGATTGTTACCCATGAGTGCATCGCCTTTTCGTGGTGTTGAAAGCGTCGTTAAATCTTTCTTTCCATCTCATTCAAGACCACCGAGATGTCCCGATTTAGAGGAGTTAAAGTCTCAAATAATTCTCGGTGGGGGTGTAGGAAAACCTTTTCAAGGGACGTTGGTCCCACTTTTTTCCTTCTTGAGCCTCTTTTTTAGAGACTTCTTTGTTTACCTTCCTCCCTTCCTTCGTTATCTCTAATTCTATGGAAGAATTAACACACGCCACCATTTATTCCACCATGTTGACGGGGATAATGCTCAAACTGTCGTACAAAGATGAACCTTTTGGACCCAGCGCTCTTACGAAAGCGTGAATAGTCTCCCCTTATGTAATTGCATGGTCGATGCCTTCCAATTCTTTGTTGAACTTGGTGTAGAAGTCGCTCAGAATTTCATCGTTCTTTTGCTTCAAGTGGTCCAAAGTCCCTACACTTTTGAGGAGTTAGCATCCTTGATCCTCTCATGTACTATACAACGAAGTTTTCCTTAATATATCCCCATGATCTAACTGACGCCTTTAGGAGACCAAATAACCAATGCGACGCGGCACCTCCCAACGTGACCGGAAACAGGAGTGCAAAATGGTTATCCTCGATCGTTCGTCCCAATAAGAAGGCTTCATACCTCTGAATGTGTTCGACTGGGTCGCTCTCTCCACTATAATAGTTGATATGAGGTGTCTACACATGGGGCGACATAGTGACAAACAATATCTCTGGGGAAAACAGGTGCGGCGCCCTATCCCGTAGGAGTGTCATGGCCCTACCCTTCCGTTTCTTCATCTTTTGGGCGACAATCTCTTCGACCTCCTCCCTGGTCATTATACCAAGGGGATGAGCCATTGTTGCCTCATTGTCTGCAGTGGCGGCGCCCATAGGGAGTTTGGGTTGGTTGTGGATCCATTGATGGCACTGGTGGATTCTGGGGTCTGGAGGTGGCCTCTTCCATCCTACATGTGTCTGCTTGCTGATCTGCTTGCGCAATTGCTCTTTGCTCCCTTCTGTCAAGGAGTTCATCCAGGGTCGCCATGAAAGCTGGTAACAGGATGGCTTCTGGAGTTATCTCCACTCGGGGTGGCGACCTTTCGGCGGAGGATGCAACAAGAGAAGGCGTCGATCGGGGGGCTTCGAGCTCAGGCTTTCCCTCCACGGTAACAACAAGCTGCTTGTGGGGTGCTTCTTGGACAAACGCACCTGGGGCAGGCTGATTGAGTTGTATGGGCTGGGATGACATGAAGGCTGACAATCTCAGGTACTAGTGAAGGCTTTGGAGTAAGTCCTCTTAGGTAGTGTAAACACCTGGGTTTGGCCAGGGGTCAAAATACCGTACGCGAGAAACCGAACTGAGAGAAATCGAGATAGGATATATATATATATATGAACGAAAACTTTCGGTCATAGAATTTGAGGGACATGGCCACATGGTCATGTTTCTACTTTTCCATCGAATGAGTTTTTTTTTATCATTTATTAAAAAAATATGAAGCTAGGCTTCTATAAAAGGGGGGAGCTTCGTGAGGAATTGGGGGAGAGAAGAAGGAATCGGTATGGATGGGAGAATGGTCGAAAGGAAAGGGAGGAAAGGAGAGTGGGTGAGAAAAAAAAGTTAGTAAAAAAAATATCGTTGATTATCGGTCTCGGTTACTCGTACGGTATTTTAAACTTTAAATGATTTAGGTATATCTCCCTTATATTCTATATTTCATTTGCATTTTCTAAATGTGAATGAAACTTAGATTTTATCTATATATATATTATATATCTATGTATAATATACGTGAAACTATATATATATGTATAATGTATATGTGTTATTACATCTATATGTATAATATATATATATTATGTATATGTATATATATGTGAGATTATATCTATATGTATAATATCTATATCTATATCTATATTATGTATATGTGATACTATATATATATATATGTGTGTGTGTGTGTGTGTGTATAATATGTATGTGATACTATATTTTTGGAACTTTACCAAGTGTTACAAATAAGTCCAGAATAGTTTAGGGTCAATTCTGTCATTTTTTATAATATATTTCCCATTCAACTCGAATTTTCAAATAATTGTGTTTTGGTCCCTAAACGTTTCTGGACATCTCATGATTTCTCAAAATGTGACAAATTGGTACAACGTGCTTAATATCTTCAAAATCATTCGTGAATGTTTGACACGTTTAGAATGACTCCAAAATTAAACCACTATTTTTTCGAGCACGGTTAACTTTATTCTCTCTTGTTTATTTATTTAAAATCAACTTGTAAATAAAAATGCGTGTACATGGTTTAGTTAGTTCTTTTTTGAAAAACACATGTAATCCCTTCGGTCAAGCATGATCAAAACGAGCAAATCATACAATTAAAGTAAATTGAAAAAAAATCAAAAGATAACCAAAGTACCGAAAGGGCAAATTATGGGCTCGCGATCTCTTAAGATATAATCAAAACCCCGAACTCGATTATCTGGACGTAGACATTTCCAAGACTTAGGATGTTAATTACTTGTACGCTAGGAAAATTTTAGGATTCTAATTAGCCTCTAATTAATCGGTGGCGACTCTTTCATTTTTTTCCCGGTCCGGTTGATGACCCCGCCCGACCGGACCCGTCGCTCGCCCGTCAACATTCTCGAATTAGAGGTGGATTGAAAGAGAAAAAACAAAGGAAATGAAGAACATGAGACAAAGAAACAAACTACGGACAAAGATTTCAGATTAATTGCTTGAAGGTCACTGTAAACTGTTGTCTTATTTATAGAATACTAGCTAATACTAAGAAGACCATAATTGCTAGATCACCCCCTAAACTTCAGTGTATGACACACTTATATCCTAACATTCCCCATACTTGATCTTGATGTATTGGAGTGATTTTCTTCCTTCATTCAGACTTTTTGCTTCGATCCTTGATACTGATACCTACCTGAGTAGTCCGTAGGTATTGACTTGACCAACTGACTGAATAACCCCTTGATTTATCTGCACACGCATTAGGGAGTCCTGGGTAGAATGTCAGTTTCATCTGCATGACACAATTGAAGATAGTTGCAGCGCTAAATACTCACGAAACATAGAGCACTCCCGTCTCATAGAATATATCTACACATGACATATTGATAAAGAACATGAAAGTAACCATCAGTCTGCACAACCAGAAGATAACAGGAGCATATGCATAAATCTCCCTATTCCTGATCCTCCATTTTCGTCCAATGAATCAAGATTAAGCCAGACTGAATAACTAACATTATTGTTATGCATTTTATGTATTTTTTTTTTTATTTTCATTTTGACAAAGTAGACTGAATATGATTGGCTTATTTCTCTTTTTTTTTTTCATTAGATTGCTAACAGAGAAGTTTGAGCTCCTGTCTTACCAGCATGATTGCATGGTTTGAGTCTTGATCTTTTGTTCCTCAAGGGTGAATACCAGAAGTATCTTGTCGTTTTCTTGCAGTATCCCCTGTTTTTGGAATCAAATCATGCCCTATGTCATCAGAGAAATGAGCGAACAGATAAGTGACAATGATAAGGCTGAGAAGATGCACAGAGGCGGTGACAAAGGATCAGATATAAGCTGAAAGACATTTGACACTAGAACCTAGCTGATTTGCAGAGCAAGATTAGTTAAATACACATGCATACCAGTATGATCATGAGTAGACCATTAAAATGAGAAAAGAGTGCCTAGAGTGGGAGGTAGCACACCACAACTAAAATCAAGAGGTAATGGAGAAACTGGCACATACCTTAGGAACTCTACCTAATGGTGGGATTGATGCAGGGTAATTCAGGCAGGGAGGATAGACAATACTTACAAACTACCCCAAGGTTCTAACTAGAGCCAGCAGTACCAAAGAGGAAGGACGAGGCCCTAAGGTCGTCCACTTCTTCAAGAGAGAACACTCCCAATTTCTTCCTGCAGGGAGAAAGTGTTATTCAGTTAATGGTTTTATTAGGATATCTGCAGTTTGTTCAGAAACTGGAATGAAATTAACAACAATTTCCCCTGAGTGGACTTTTTCCCGAACAAAGAACAAGTCAATCTCCACATGCTTCATCTTGGATTGGGTTCTCGGATAAGGCAACGACACTTGTGTTGTCAGTCCATATGACAGGAGCACTGAGAATGTTCAAACCAATTTCTTTGAGTAAAGACTGTACCCACATTATCTCACAAACTGCATTAGCCACAGCTCGGAATTCAGCCTCTGCACTGGACCTGCACACCACAGACTGTTTCTTGGAGCTCCATACAATAGGATTTCCATTGAGTAACAGATAGTGTCCTAAAATAGATCTACGATCAGTATAATCACCCCAGTCAGCATCCGAAAACGATGTTAGAGAAATATCAGTAACAGGAGAAGGGTTAGTTCTAAAACGAAGACCATGATTTAGAGTACCCTTGAGGTATCTTAGGATATGAAGGACAACTTTCGAGTTGCTTGTATTAGGAGCCTACATGTATTGACTTAGTTTGTTCACAACAAAATGAATGTTGGGTCTCGTGACACACACATGTTGGAGAGCACCTATTGTGCTTCGGTATAGAGTTTCATCATGAAAAGGTTCATCACATATACCCATACCTGATCTAGACAGACACGTACATGTCATAGGTATGGGGAAACTGGTTTGATCAGCAATGCCAACCTTGTCAAGAAGATCTACAATGTACTTCTTCTGATTGAGGAGAATGAAGTCTTCCCCTGAGACAACTTCCATGCCAAGAAAGTAGTTGAGACTCCCTAAATCCTTGAGTTGAAATTGCAAGTTAATTGATTCAACAATGTTAGAGACAAGATGGGATGAGGTACCAGTTATGAATATATCATCAACATATACTAGTAAAAGCACAAAGGAATCTGAGTCAGACTTAATAAATAAGCAGCTATCAGACATTGACACTTTGAAACCAAGTGAGTTAAGGAGAAATGATTTCAGTTTTTCAAACCATGCCCTAGGAGCCTTCTTAAGACCGTAGAGTGCTTTTTGCAGTTTACAGACTAGAGTTGGGGATCCAATCTCAAAGCCTGGGAGTTGCACCATGTAGACCTTCTCTTGAAGATCCCCATGAAGGAAGGCATTGTTGATATCCACCTGTCTTATGCACCATTTATGAGTTAGAGCCAAAGATAACACATAACACAATGCGAACAGTTGCCGATTTGATAACCGGACTAAACGTTTTCTGGAAGTCAAAGCCTGGTTTTTGGGAGAAACCTTATACCTGACAATGTCCCCTTCAACATTTATCTTAATTTGAAAGGGCCATTTACAGCCTATGGGAATCCTTCCTGTAGGAAGAGATACAATGCTCCATGTGTTGTTTAAAGATAATGCAGTGAGCTCTTCTTGAACTGCCTTGGACCAGTGAGGTTATCTAAGAGCATCATGAAGGTTGTGTGGCTCGGTGTGAGTGAGGTCATCAGGTTGCACAAGGGACATTGTCAGACCTTGAAGGGAAGTTTTCGATCGAGTTTGAATCGGGTGCACATTGACATAGGATATTGAAGAACCTGTAGCAGAGGACGAAGGTTGTTGATTGTGATGAGTAGCAGGGAAGGACTGATCAGATAAGGTTGGTGGGTGAGATGAGGATGGAGAGCAGGATGAGTCAACAGGAACAAGGGTGGACCCAGAGAGAATATACCTGCAGACCCTAGTAGGAGAAGATAAGTCTGGGGCTGAGGCAGTTAATGGTGCAGGAGCATGGATGGAAGGTACCTCTGGGGACAGGACAGTGGTAGTGGAAGGTAGGCTCGACTCACCAGATGTATGAACATGGGCAGGAGGACCAGAAAAATGAGAGACTGTCGTTGGGACAAAGGTGGGCTGTTGGAAGAAAGGGTCACAGGGAATAAAGAATGGTTTCGAAGGAGCTGAGTATTTAGGAGTTTTAGAAGCATAAAATGGGCCAATGGTGTCAGCAAAGGGAAAGGTAGTTTCATGGAAGACAACATTACAAGAGACATATACACGACCATAGGAGGAGAGACACAGATACCCATGGTGATCAGAACAGAAGCCAATGAAGACACAGGGTTCGGATCTGAATGACGGTTTGTGAGAACGATATGGACGCAAGTGAGGAAAATAGAGACATCCAAAGACTCTGAGAAAGGAGTAGTCAGGTTTAGACTGGAAGAGAAGCTCATGAAAGGAGCAATTGTTCAAGGTTTTGGAGGGTAGTCCATTTATTAGAAAAACAGCCGTGAAAAAGGCATATGTCCTATAGTGTAGAGAGACAGATGATTGTGCTAGAAGTATAAGACCAACCTCAACAATATGGTGGTGCTTACGCTCCACCATACCATTTTGCTGACTTGAGTATGGACAGGTGACTCTGTGAACTATCCCAAACTGTGCAAGATAATTAGTAAGAAAGTGAAACTCACCCCCCCCCCCCCCCATTAGATTGAACTGCCTTCAGTTTTGTCCCAAGCTGTTTTTCTGCCAACACATGAAAATCACATAAAACCTTAGCAGCATCAGACTTACGAGGTAAAAAATAAATCCAAGTATAACGACTAAATGCATCAACAATACTTAAGTAGTAATTGTTGTTACTAGAAGAAAATGGGGCAGGTCCCCATAGATCTACTTGAACCAGCTCCAATGGGTGAGGGTAGACAGTGTTCGAAAAGGGGTATGGCTGAGTTTTACTCTTCCCAACTGCACAGGCAGCACAATCAGCACAATCAACAGATATATGGTTAGTAGGGAGATTTTGAAGTCTGAGAAAGTTGACAAGAATGTTCTTTGAGGGATGGCCTAACCGCATGTGCCACAACTTAGAGGAATCAGTGGACTTAAGAGTTGAGAAGAAACAATTGAATTCAAAATAAGGTAAAATAGATATAGACTGAGTATCAGAACAGTTATCAGAAGGAGTGTCATCATAATCAGCAGAAACAGGGAGTGAAACAGCAGGATCAATCATGAACTGCATATATTTATTATCATTCAATTGAAAACTTGAAGGTTCAGCAGGCAAGACCACATTATTACATAAAGACTCAAAGTTGTTTTCAAGTCTCAGACACTGATCTGGACAGACATCAGCAGACACACCTAAACTATTACTAGGAAACAGAAAACTTGACAAATCAAGACGATATAAAACCCCAGATTCAAACCCCTTGAGCAGCACACGGTTGGAGATGGAGTCCTTCACCAAGCAGTGTGTCGCATGAAATTCAAAGTGAACCTGGTTATCCTTTGAAAACTGGGACACAAAAAGTAGGTTTTTAGTGACAGCATGGGTATAAAGCATGTTATTTAGAACAAGTTGTTTATCAGATGAATGTATAAATGATGAACCAACAACAGAGATTTGAAGTGAAGAACTGTTACCAACTAGGACTTTACCTGGGCTAGAGTATGGAGTTGTCATGTGTGGGGCAGGTTTGGCATTGGTCAAATGGTTTGTAGCTCCAGAGTCAGGAAACCAGACGCCTTCAGTTGGAACTGCAGAAGAAACGCTGGCCATATTAGCTTGGAAGGGTGATGGAGATGAGGTCTGTGGTGAAGTAGAAGCATCTGGAAATGCAGTATATGGGGGAGTAGGGTTGGCATAACAAGGGGTGAGTACATGTATGGGTAAATGGGTGGTGCTGGTTGGGGATAAGTAGAAATAGGGTAAGGATTCAATTGCATCATTTGATGAGACTGAGCAGCAAAGAATGAGACAGTATTGGTCTGGGCGAATTGAGGATCAACCTGGGACTTGTTCACTTGAGAATGAGGTGGGTAGGGAGATTGTGGTGATGATGGTTGTTGCTGAGGGAAAGAGTTAGGCTCATATTCATAAAACGTAAGGTTGGCTGAGGGTGCAGGAGAGTTTGAGGTTGGATCTGTGACCCATGTGAAGTGCACATTGAACCTGTGAAAGCATCGGTGCACCAGGTGGTCAAACTTGCCACATAACTGGCATTGAGGCCTATTATTTCCAAATCCACGGCCACGACGCCTGCCTCTACTAGGTTGCTGATTACCAAAGGTAGTAGGATGCAGCTGTGGTGTGGGTTGCAGACCAGTAGTAGCAGGCAGCATAGGCAAACCATCTTTTACCTCTGAACTACCTTCCTCATAAGCTAGAACATGTTTAGCAGTAACAGGTAACATAACAGCAGCAACATTTGCAGACACATTCGAATCAAACAGTAAATCTGTCTGTCTAGCCTCAGAATCAAGGAGAACATAACTCACAGAGGCAATGGTGTAAGGATTTTGACTGGCATGAATCACATATATGACATTATCAAACTGACCCTTTACACCGTTTAAAACAATCGAGATTTGATGCATTTCTTCTATTGGGTCACCACAGCTAGCTAAACTATCACAGGTGGTTTGTATCTTAGTAAGGTAGTCACGCATAGACTGGTGAACATGTTTTCTAGCTTTAAGTCTGTCATACAGATGCATAATCCTAGTGGTTGATGATGATGAAAAATCACGATGCAACTTTTGTCAGATAGCAGCAGCAGTCATACAACCTATTAAGCCTCTACTGACCTTAGACGAGACTGACGCAAGCAGCCAGGAAGCAAGTGAGTTGTCCTGCTGAAGAAACTTGGCATATGATGGGTTTGGTATAGCCGCTCCTGTCTCATCCTCCAGGTATTGATCTGCGTTCATCCCATGAAGATGACTTTCCAGGTTGTAGCCTCGGACTGACAGCAGAACTTGCTGCTTCCATGACTGGAAGTTCTCTTCACCAACAAGTTGTGCAACATTCTTGTTGGTGAAGGCAGGTGAAGATTCTTCCATTGATTCGAGCAAGAACGGAACTTGGGTGAGGATTCAGGCTCGATTTAGCTCTGACACCATGTCAACATTCCCGGATTAGAGGTGGATTGAAGGAGAAGAAACAAAGGAATGAAGAACAGGAGACAAAGAAACAAACTACGGACAAAGATTTCAGATTAATTACTTGAAGGTCACTGTATGTGTTGTCTTATTTATAGAATACAAGTCGATACTAAGAAGACCATAATTCAAGATGACCCCTAAACTTCAGTGTAGACACACTTATATCCTAACATCGCCAAGACCCGGTATTTTTCGAGCGAAACAAAAAATAAAAATATTTTTCAAAAAGGGTCGGGGAAAGTGGAATTCGACGTCTGGCAATTTGGCGACTCTGCTTGGGATCATTTTTAGAGGGTTAAGGTTTGTCATGTTTGCTTTGCCATATTATATTTTTTCCTATCTGTTTTGGTCGTTTGGTCATGCTTGCAGCTCGTTAAAGGCGATGTAAATGTAATAAAAAATTTATTTAAATTATCGTTTTCCATACACCACACTGGTTACTATTACTCGCTCGGACCTGGATCACATTAAGAGTTTAGGGAGTTTAGTAGGGGAATGAGCCCGGAGCGGTTTAGATCGCCAACACGCACCCAAACAACTCAACTTGATGACCAGAATGGGTCTGTGATCCTCTATGGGGGGTAAGGTTCCGCTGGTTCAGACTTCTGTAAATGTAATACAAACCTTACTAATGAAATTTACATTCTCGCACTTTCATTGCATTTTTCGAAAAAAAAATGTAAGGTTGGTTCATTCTATCTTGTATCCTTATGACATTTCACGCACCATCTTTGGTAAGTATAAATCAAACAAATCATTGCCCTCGTATTATGACCATACATCACCCTCGGTCGAAATTATCGGAATATGGAAAGCCATGACAAAAGGGAAGCATAAATACGTGAATGAGAAGATTGGTGAAGTTCACAAGCTCACAAGTTACAAAGTTAAATGGGTTGTCCTTGATGCCTTGTCTGACTTCTGGAAAGTGGAAAACGCATCTGTGTGATTAACAACATCGGAATACGTTAACAAGTTCCATTCGGCACCTGCAAGTCCGTCTTTCAACCCAGATGGCATAATCAGGGATAGACCCGAACAACCACCATCATTCTAGCAATGTAGGGGCACCTTGGAGAAATATGGGGGAAACGTAGCCGAGTTGAATGACACCCTTGAATAATTCAGATGAAAGACAAGGCAAATAAAAGGATTTTCAAAATGCATGTCCTCGACCTTCCTTTGAACCAAGGAACAAGCAACAAATGAACTCAACGAGTCGCGTCGTCGTGTGAAACGTCTTAAGAACTAGACTTCGATTGGCCAAATCCTTTTAAAGTATTAAAAAACAGTTTGTCATACAATCAAAGTCTACGATTGGAATGAACGGAACATGCATAGATTTCAAAACCAATCATGCATGATAAATTGTGTATTCCTTATTCTTACTATCGTATTTTGAAATTAGGTTTCCAGGAATCCATGCGACATTCGACGACTCCAGCACCTCAAGATCAAAAAGGAAACCCTAATTCAAATTTGTAAAAGGGAACCTTTGTCGAATCCGACTCTATACATTACGGAGAAGGATCCGGTGAGGAGGGTCACCAAATATTTATTGCTTAGTCCGTTCAACATGGTATGAGAGACATAATTCTCGATCAAGTAACATATCGATCGACTCTTCCTTTTGATCATCATCATCTACTAGTTGGCCTAGACAACGTTGTAATTTGGAACATAAAATGAGCAACGACCAAATTGTATCAATTCCTGAATGCAGAATGTGACGAGTATGATCTAAAAAAATAAGATTTACTATGAGAAAACCCGTTACCTGAGGTGGAATTGGCTTATGCAATTATCCGATCAGAAAGGGACCGAAGACAAAGAGGGACGCTGAGGTTCACAGCACCAGAATCGAGTTCGGCTTCTATATTTCACCTCACTCAGAGTAAGTGACAATCAGAGTCAAACCGACACACACCATCATGCCACAATCGTTCACCGAAAGAGGGAAGACTGTTTTTTTGCAAACTAAAAGAGATGAGGAAAATACCTCCATGTCGTTAGATCTATCTGAAGCATAGGTGACTTAAATAGAGTTTGAAGAGACGTCGTTGTTGACACAGGGGAGACGTCATTAATGACACAACGCAGACGTCGTTGTTCACTCTTGCAGGGGAGACGCAATTGTTGACACGGGACATACACCGTTGTTAACTTCTGCAGAAGAGTCACCATTGTTGACGCGGGGAAGACGTCATTGTTGACTCTTGTTAGGGAGACGCCATTGTTGACCCGGGGAAGCCGCCATTGTTGACGCGGGAGAGACACAATTGTTGACACGGGACAGGCGTCGTTGTTGACTCCTGCATAAGGATAGAAAATTGAAAAGAAAAATCCTTCAAGTCAATTCAGACTTTCAGGACAAGTTTATGCCTAAATATGAAGGGTCTTATGTCGTGAAAGAGATTTTCAGCGGAGGATCCATGATCATCACTGGAATGGACAACAAAGGACTCCCCAGTCCAATCAATATGGACGAAGTCAAAAAAATACTTAAAGAGCCCGTAACCAGAAAACGAGCCTCCAAAAGTGAGAGAAAATTCTCGCTAAATCGAAAACCCGAAAGAGCGGTTTAAGTAAAATTTAGGGAAGATTGACATGATTAAAAATCCCTAAAAAGGGCGATCATGGCAAAAGGAAAAGAATCAAATCTCTGCTAGGTTGAAAACCCGAAACTTAGAGATGCGATAAAAAAAATACCATAGCAAAAGGAAAGAAAATAATAAAAAAGTGTTCAAAAGTAGACGACGGTGTTTCCCAAAGTAGCAATAAAGAGAATCTGTGATCGACATTAATTTGAGTTGCCTCGCCAACTTGCATAGATACACCTTATGAACATAGCATGAAGGGCTTTAGGGAACTCCATTAAGAATGACTCCAAAGTCGATTAATGAGAAAACATGTGGAGAAGTCCGCGCAAGTAGTCAGACATCTCAAGAAGGGTTTTTACATCTAAAGTGAATTACAAGCTAATGAGCGGGGTCTTTAGATGCTCAACCTCCGCAAGTCATCATCAACAATCAGAACTTGTAGTTACAAACCGATGACGGTGTTTCCCACAGTAGCAATAAAGAGAAGCTCTGATCGGCATTAATTTAAGTTGCCTAGACAACTTGCATAGATACACCTTGTGAACATAGCATGAAGGGATTTAGGGAACTCCATGAAGAAGGACTCTAAAGTCGATTAATGAGAAATTAGGTCAAGAAGTCCGTGCAAGCAGTCATACATCTCGAGAAGGGGGGTTTACCTCTACAGTGATTTACAAGCTAAAGAGCGGGGTCTTTAGATGCTCAACCTCCGCGAGTCATCATCAACAATTGGGACTTGTAGATGTCCAACTTCCGAGAATTCCAAACCGACAAACGAAACGTTTAGATGCTCAACCTCCGCAAGTGATCCCCAACGAACAGGATCTGTAGTTATCCAGCTTCTGGGAATCACAAGCCGGCGGGCGGAGCCTTTAGGCGTTCAGCCTCCGCAAGTCATCCTTGCCGACTAGGACCTGTAGTTATCCAACTGCTAGGAATCATAAGTCGACGAGCGGAGACTTTAGGTACTCAGCATCCGCAAGTCACCATCGACGACCAAGACCTGTAGTTATCCAGCTTATGGGAATCATAAGTCGACGAGCAGAGCCTTTAGGTGTTCAGCCTCCGCAAGTCAACCCCGACGACCAAGACCTGTAGTTATCCAGCTTCTGGGAATCACAAGTCGGCGAGCGAAGCCTTTAGGTGTTCAGCCTCTGCAAGTCACCCCCAATAAGTCACAAGCCGACAAGAGGAGCCTTTATGTGTTCAGCCTCCGCAAGTCATTCCCAACAAGTCACTCTCGATGACCAAGACATGTAGGTGTCCTATTTATGGGAGTCACAAGTTGATGAGTGTTTAGGCGCTTGGTCTCCGCGAATCATCGTCAACAATCAGGACTTGTAAATGTCCAACTTCCGAAAGTTACATGATAATGTTTGTCTACTATGTAAATAATGAAGCGAGAAAAACCAAAATCAGTTGTTTGTCTTTGAACACACACTCAGGAGATCACTTCCATGAGCGTGTGTTCAAAGAGGGGCAACTGTAAACACCTGATTTTTGTCAGGGGTCAAAATACCGTACGCGAGAAACCGAACCGAGAGAAATCGAGATATAAAATATATATAAGGAGAGGTTATATATATATATATATGACCGAAAGCTTTCGGTCATAGAATTTGAGAGAACATGGCCACATGACCATGTTCCTACTTTTCCACCGAATGAGTTTTTTTAATCATTTATTAATAAAAAAAATGAAGTCGGGCTTCTATGAAAGGGTGGGAGCTTCATGAGGAATTGAGGGGAGAAAAAGGAAGGGGGCTGAAGGTCACGGCATGGATGGGAGAATGGTCGAAGGGGAAGAGAGGAAAGGAAAGTGAGTGAGTAAAAAAATATTGGTGATTATCTGTCTCAGTTTCTCGTACGGTGTTTTAAACTTTGAATGATTTAGGTATATCTCCCTCATATTAAATATTGTATTTGTATTTTCTAAATGTGAATGAAAATGAGGTTTTATCTACATATATTATATATCTATGTATAATATACATGATCCTATATATATATATATATATTATGTATATGTGATACTATATATATGAATATGCATATGTATATATATATATATATATATATTTGTTTTTTATATGTATTATATATATATATATATATATATATTGTATATGTGTGATATTATATCTATATGTATAATATATACATATATTATGTATATGTGATACTACGTATAATTTATATGTGATACTATATTTTTGGAACTTTACCAAGTGTTACAAATAAATCCAGAATAGTTTATGGCCAATTTTGTCATTTTTTAAAATATATTTCCAATTCAGCTCGAATTTTCAAATAATTGTGTTTTGGTTCCTAAACTTTTCTAGACATCTCATGCTTTGTCAAAATGTGACAAATTGGTCCAACGTGCTTAATATCTTAAAAAATCAGTCGTGCATGTTTGAAACGTTTAGAATGACTCCAAAGTTAAACCACTATTTTTTCGAGGACGATTAACTTTATTCTCTCTTGTTTATTATTTTAAAATCAACTTGTAAATAAATATACTTGTACATGGTTTAGTTAGTTTGTTTTAAACACGTGTAATCTCTTCGGTCAAGCATAATCAAACGGGCAAGTCAGACAATTCAAGTAAATTGAAAAAATTTCAAAAGAAAACCAAAGTTCCGAAAGGGCGAATTATGGGCTCGTGATCTCTTAAGATGTAATCAAACCCCTAAACTCAATTCTCTGGACATAGACCTTTCCAAGCCCTATGATGTTAATTCCATGTACCCTAGGCAAATTTTAGGATTCTGATTAGCCTCTAATTAATCGGTGGCGACTCTTTCATTTTTTTCGGTCCGGTTGATGACCCCGCCCAACCGGACCCGTCGTTCTCCAAGACCCGAATTGTTTCAAGCGAAACAAAAAATAAAAATATTTTTCAAAAAGGGTCGGGGAAAGTCTAATCCGACGTCCGACAGGTAGCCTCACGAGTGTTGGCTTTTGCTCGAGTAATGGGGGGAACCATGACTGATTTCATCCAAGTTTCCACAGACAGTGCCAATATGTTGGATCACGGTACAAAGGTTATTCATTCTTTCGGTCGCTCCAAGTTGCTCCTATGACCTGCATGAAAGGAAAGCCCGGAGAGTTCCCGTTGTTTCCACTCCGATGATAAAGTCAGTCGGTGGTTCGTTGTTCAGGGGAAAGTAAATGAAGAGCAGAGGTTGGTGGGAGTAGTAAATGGAAATCAATGAACAAATGAGGTTTGTGGATGAGTATTTATAACCCTCCTTACATGAACCATGGTAGAGTCAGATTCTACCATGGTCATCTAAGTTCTGACTGAGACGAGTGAACCACAGTTACGAGAGGTGATGATTATCTATAGGACAACTACTTTATAGTAGGTTGTTCTTTCTATCATCCTTGTCAATGACTCAATATCTTGCCATAAATGGCTGAACTGGGCTTTAGGGGTGTCGGCGTATAGATTAAGTACTCATTGGATGTTCTGACATGCATTTAATCCTCATACTTTCATGTCTCATGTCCAGAGGGTATGAATTGTTGGGTATTGATAGTGACAGACCAATATGAGAAAGGCCTTGAATGCCCAATAACTTTGCAGGGGTAAAACTAGGGTTGGGCATGAACCGGTTCGGGGTCGAATCAATTCAGAACCGAACTTTTACCACATTTTAAAACTGGTACGGTTTACCGCTCCAGATTTTGGTCGATTTACCGACCTGTTCAGAACCGGTTTGGCCGAACCACTGCATACATAAAAAAATCCCAACTGAGGTTCTATTATGCAGAAAGGAGCATCCAATACCAATATCCATGAGGACCATGGCCATAACCAATGTCCCAATAATACCATAATACTAATAGACTAATAGTACAAACATAATACTATACTTAACAGTCTAACCATAAATCCATAATTGATATGTAGAACCACTTAAAACATAACTGATCTGCAGAATCACAAGTGACAATCTTCCACTGTTGTGCATAGCTGATTTTGCATTCACAAGTTTTGACTACTCCAGAAGCCCAGGTAACAACCTTCCACTGTTGTTCTTCATAACAAGATCTTCATATGTTCAGAGAATAGCACCAACCTTCGAAGGATCGACCATCACTACTTCTTTGACCAAGCCTGCAGTAACATACCCATAAACCATCCATCAAAATTATATGAATCTGCAAGGTTTGGTTCAAGTAAGAAACACTCTTGTATTGGTCCAAACGAAACCCAAGTTCTTTTAACATATGCTCATCTAGCTACAGTTAAGTCCTTGAATTTGCCACTCTATATGCAGAAGCATGGGATTACTAAAAACCTTCGGGTTAGCCAGAACTCGAAAAGTTAGGCCATTGGCTCTGTTGTCATCTGAGATTGGTAAGCGTAGACAAACCTAACCTGAAAATCCAACAATTGAGATTATAAATGGAACAATCCAACTCAATAATCACACGAGTTACGTGATGTTGTAGAGTGGATAGAATAATATATACTAATAAACTGAATTTCTTCAGTCGGTGTCAAATGAAATTGGCTTCGGGTTGTTGTCACCAAGAACAATTTACATTTAACTTGTCTAAAACAACATAATAACATTATGTTCAAAGGTGAGAACTTCCGGTACGAACTTAATGAACTCGAGAGGATCATAGATTCACCCACAATGATGATATTTTTCAAACTGGTCCAGCCGAAAAAGACGAACGCGGAACGACACAGGTCTGGTCTAGCCGAAGACAAACCTGTTCCAGCCGAAGACGAACAAAGAGTCGATGATGGGAAGAGCTGACTTCGGCGGAAGTCTGACCGAAGTCCAAAGAGTCAAGAGCCGCAGGCCGGCAGCCGTAGTCGCAAATTGAAAAAGGAAGACTAAAATTCTGAATTCAGTCTGAATTAGTGAATTAGGTCTGAATCAGTGTGAAAGAGGTTGGTCTGATCTGTGACTCTGTTGTCTAGTCTAGTCTGTTAAATATGGTCTGGTCTGTTTTACTAGTATATTTAAGGTTAAACTGGTACAAAAAGTGGTTCGGGTAACCAGTTTTGAACTGGCTTTTTGTACCTCTTCTGAACCGCTCCATATTGTTTCAAAAAAAAACATTTGTTTTGTGAACCGGTTCGAAATCGGTACGATTCGGTACGGTTCAACCGAACCGGTTATTTTTGCCCAGCCCTGGGTAAAACTCATATCATTCATAACCGGGTCGGCCCATAGTAAGGGTAAACTGGCACTCACAAAGAGGTCCAGTACCAAACCCAAACTAAAGTGGACGCCAAAGCTCTATCTCAGGTCGCCATCGGCCAAGGCCAAAGTGTCCTACTGCTCGCCATGGAAGCGTTCGCCAAAAGAGTCAAACCACTCAACTCTGGTCCCATATCGGGCACATATTCTATAAAGATTATATACGGTAAATGCAATATAACGCCTTAACCGTAATATATGTTATCCTAATCTTTACCGGCACAATATTTATAAAGATATTCAGCTGTCCATAACGGTTTGATCTCCCAACTCTATAAATACTCTTGATTTACATACGTTCATTATGTTTTGAGTTCATTCACACAGTATACTCATTTAAGCATCGGAGTGGGACTCAGAGGCACCCCCGCTGTTGCGATCCCCTTCTTGCAGGTTCATCAAAGCTCAGGCAAAAGCGCGTGTTTATAAACTCTTTGGCATTCAATTCACTGCCAAGTTAACACCTGGGAATCTCAGACCCAACATTTGGCATCGTATGTGGGAAAACGAGCAACACAGTCATGCAAACTCGCTTTAACTGCAATCTTCAGAATCAAGCTAATGCGCAATCCTCAGATAGCTCTAAATCTGTTGCCGCTTCACCAAGCAGTCCTTGTTATCCAAGCAGTCCCTGATGTCGTCCCTCCGAGCCCGGCACGCGAGCATGTTGGCAATTCTAGACCGACCCCTGTTTCAAACACCACAGAGATTCTAGCTCGACCAACCATCCAAGTGGTTGGGAAAACCAATCAGGTAACCGCGGAGATGATATCCCTCTTGGAAACCATCATAAGACAAGCCCGCAGGCAAGCCCCTACTCCTCATGATGATCCTCGTCCCGCGGGGCCACGGGAACCAGAAGCAGGAAATACGGGCACCACTGCTTCTCAAGAAGATCAAGAGACGACTTCTAGACATCAGTCCCTACCTCCGACTTCCACTGAGGCATTGGCGGTCACTCATTCTGTCAATCACTCGAGTACCATACCGACAGGAGGACAGCAGCCGCAATTCACTCTTGACCAAGTTGAGGAACTTATCAGTAGGAGACTCAAGGAACAGCGCGGAACCGTCATGCCTCCCTTCCGGGAGCGATCAGATCATGCCTTCGCCACTGGCCTTATGACTGTCAAAATTCCAAAGGATGTAGTCGCAAGGGCCATTCCTGAATACAGTGGTGGAAGAGAACCCATAATCCACGTCAACAAGCATGAAGCTTCTCTGTTGGGTAAGTCGAATGATGAGAATCACTTAGCCCTATTATTTCCGTTGACCCTTTCGGGTTCGGCGTCGTCCTGGTTCCTCGACCTCCCTCCAGGATCAATAGGGACCTGGTCTGAGCTAAAGAGCAAATTTCTGGAGCGATATATGGGCGAGCGCCAATTTCTAAAAAGCGTGGTCGCCTTGGACATCATCAAACAACATCCACGAGAAACATTGGTCGACTTCTACGGGCGTTTTCACAAAAACATTACAGAAATAGATCGTCGAGTCACGGATGGGGAGATCATTCGAGCCTTTCATAGACGACTTGATGTGGCCAACAAATCCTCAAGAAAACTGCGTAACAGCTACCACGTTCAAGAAATAGAGGCGCTGAAAGAGTTAGCAGTAAGAGCAACAGGTTTTATAGACTTGGAAAGGGCAAAATCTGAAGCCAATCTCCTGACAACCTCGCCAAGGATGGTTCCAGAGCCACGACGCGATGGTAGGAAGGAGAAAAAGGGTCGAGAAAATCCCAGATCAGATACCCCAGGACCAAGTCATCGAGAGGTCCCCCGAGTATTTCACGCCTTTAAACAGGCAGATCTCGGTGGTACTAGTCGAGATGGAAAGAAGGTCCCTGGCAAGGCCACCAATTCCCCGGAAGAGTGCTCAGCCAATGGGAAAGGACACAGAGAGATATTGCTGATATCATAAGGCCAATGGCCACAAGACCGATGATTGTCATGTTCTTAAGCGCGACATCGAGAAGTTGATCTAGAGAGGCATGCTAAAACAATTTGTGGTCGGACGAGATCGAAGTCGAACGCCCTCATGTAGAGCCCACTCGCCTGTTCTACTAGAACAATCTGGCCCATCCCAGAGCAGGAGGGTGATAAACCTATTTGCTGGAGGGTTTGGTGCCGGAGGCGAGGGGTCCAATGCGAGAGAAGTTTATGCCGCCCAAATCTCTACAGATGTCCAACTGGGTAAGAGACCTCGACCTGAAGAAGATTGCATCATCTCATTCTCCGAGGAAGACATGGCACATGTCACCACTCCGCACAATGATGCTTTAGTCATCACGGCTGAAGTAGATGGATGCGATATGAAAAGGATTCTGATCGATGGAGGAAGCTCGACAGACATTCTCTTCTTGGACACCTTCGAAAAAGTGGGAAAATCCATACAAGACCTCAAGCGAGTCTACTTTCCCCTCCTCGGTTTCGTTGGGAGAACAACTTATCCGCTGAGAGTCATAACCCCGCCGGTAATTTTGGGAGAATGATGGAAAAGCATAAAGGTATCGGTCACCTTCTTAGTGGTCGACGCTCCTATCTCAAACAAATCCATCCTGGGAAGAACCACCATCAATCCTCATAAGATCGTGACCTCCACATCCCACTAGAAAATGAAGTTCCCCACACCGAATGGGATCGGAGAAGTTCTAGGCGACCAAACGTCCTCACGACAATGCTATGTGATCTGCCTTCGCAGGAATAACCCAAGAGAACCCCTTGCCATCGAGGCATAGGTTGAACCGCGTGAGGACCAAGCTCGGACAGCCCCAATGGAGGAGTTAGCAGAGGTTGAAATCGATGGTCCAGAAAAGAATGTGTGCATCGGGACCACATTGAACGACGACCAACGAAGCGCCCTGACTTCTCTCTTGAAAGAATATAAGGAACTATTCGCATGGAAGTCCAGTGACATCCCATGCATCAGCACCGACATAATCTCCCACGAGCTAAGGATAAATCCTTCGATCAAGCCGATTGCTCAAAAGAGAAGGTCATTCGGATCCGACAAGCGCTTGGCGATTAAGAAAGAAGTAGGCAGAGTGCTTGAAACCAATTTTGTTAGGAAGGTGTGATTTCAAAGATGGGTCGCCAATCTAGTGCTCGTAAAGAAATCAAACGGAAAGTGGAGAATGTGCCTCGACTTCCACGACCTGAACAAGGCTTGCCCAAAGGATTCGTACCCCATTCCTCAAATTGATTAGTTGGTAGATGCAACCTCTGGTTACGAAATGTTGAGCTTTATGGACGCCTATTCAGGCTACAACCAGATCTGAATGCACCCGGCCGATGAAGCACACACATCCATCTATGCATACGGAGATATACTTTGCTATAAGGTGATGCCCTTTGGTCTAATCAATGCAGGGGCGGCAACCTATCAGCGAATGGTAAACCGACTATTTCAAGAAATGATGGGGTGTAACATGGAGGCCTATGTGGACGACATGCTCGTCAAAACAATAAAGGTAAGCCCTCATACAGAAGACCTTTGGTAAGAATTTGAATGCATGAGGAGGCATAGTGTTCGCTTAAACCCAGCAAAATGAGCCTTTGGGGTAAGATCATGCAAATTCCTGGGATTCATGGTAAGCGAGCGTGGAATAGAGGCGAACCCTGAAAAACTCCAAGCCATTGAAGAAATGAAGTCCCCAACTTTCCACAAGGAATTCCAATGTCTGAATGGTCGTCTGGCCGCACTCAATCGCTTTCTCTCAAGGGCGAGCGACAAGTCTCTCCCGCTCTTCAAAACTCTCAAGGTAAACCACAAGTTCGAATGGACACCGGAGTGCGAGGTTGTCTTTCAATCATTAAAGTAGCACCTGCAGACACTCCCAGCTTTGGCGAAGCTCATTCCCGACGAACAACTCTTTCTTTATATAAGTATTAGCGAGGTTGCAGCAAGTGTCGTTTTAATAAGATAATAGGAAAATAAGCAAAGTCCAGTACACTTTGTAAGCAAATTGTTTAATTCAGCTGAAATAAAATATATTGAGATTGAAAAGTATCTCTATGTCTTAGTTATTGCTCCTCGAAAGTTAGACTGTACTTCCACGATCACGCCATTACAGTCCTCACCAACCAACCTCTCAAACACTTCCTGCTGAAGCCGGACTCTTCAGGAAAAATGGTTAAATGGGCAGCTGAGTTGAGCGAATTCAAGATCAAATTTGCGCCGAAAACGGCCATCCAAGGTCAAGCATTGTCAGACTTCATAGTGGAAAGCACCGGCAATGGTCTAGCAGAAGCAGAAAACCGACAAAGTCAGTCAGAAGATACAAGCAAAGGCTGGGAACTCTACATTGAAGGATCATCTTCAAGAGAAGGCTCGGGGGCAGATTAATTCTCATCCCCCTTGAGGGCGAGCCCCTAAAATATGCGATCGCCCTTACTTTTAAGGCGACCAACAATGAGGCCGAATATGAAGCTCTTTTCACTGGACTGCGACTCTCTAAAGGAATGGGCATAACGTCACTCAAAGCAAAAATCAATTCAGAGCTAATCGTCAACCAAATCAATGGCACTTATGAGGCAAATGGGGAAAAGATGAAAATGTACCTCGAGATTGCTAAAAAACTCATCACCGGAATCCCAACTTTCACAATTGAGTCTATTCCTTGCAAAGACAACCAGCTAGCTGGCTCTCTGAGCAAACTGGCATTCGGGGGAACAAAAATACAGGATGTGCAATTTCTGGAACAAGCCCTATACTCAGTCCTCGACAACTGAGCAGAAATCTTCAATATTCAAGGGAAGGACAACTGGATAACCCCATTCCAGAACATCTTAAAAGAAGAAATACTGCCAGAAGACGAAGGTGGGCCCACGAAAATAAGTCGTCTAGCCGCAAGTTATCTTCTCATAGATGGAGAGCTCTATAGGCGAGAATATTCAGCCCCTTATCTAAGATGCATCTCTCATCCCGAGATAGAAAGAGTTCTCCGCGAATCTCATGAAGGAGTCGTTGGATGCCATGAAGGTGCACGCTCATTAACACGCAAAATCTTCAGACTAGGCTATTACTGGCCAACCTTGAGTAAAGACGCGGTAGAATTAGCAAAAAAGTGTGCGACTTGTGAACAGTTCACACCACAATCTGATCGACCACAGACGTTGCTATCCCCAATAGTGAGCGCTTGGACTTTCGCCCAATGGGGAATAGATATCTTGGGTCGCTTTCCCATCAGCACTCGGCAAAGAACCCATATTATCGTGGCGATCGACTACTTTACCAAGTGGATAGAGGTGAAAGCATTGGCCTACACGACCGAATTTCAAGTGATTAAGTTCTTGAAAATCCACATATTTTTGTGGTTCGGCATCCCCAAAATACTCATAAGCGATAATGGTTCACAGTTCGTAGGAAAATAGCTCAAATGGCTTTTCACAGTTCTGAAAAATTGCATAATGGCAGTTGTAGTGGAGCATATTTTCTATTCTTCCTATCCTCATTGTATTCTTCGTCCTGGCAGTTGCAGGAGCTGATGATTTGGATGACCTTCAACTACAAGTCTTAAGTCCTCACACTCACGAATCCTTCAATCTCACGAACATCCATGAAAGAACTGGCTTCCTGTCGCTCCACTAATTTGATTATTTCTTCATTTTGGACTCTGATTCTGTTCTGTTATGTTGCTATGAAGAATCGGGGAAATTGTTCGTACAAGGTCGCCATAACGACGAGCTACACCTCTGTCACGTACATTCGCGATCAGATCAATATTGCTTACGGAGACGCCTACGGAAATCAGGTTCTTCTGCTTCGTAACTCAGCTTGTGATTTCTTCCAAAGTTTGCTTATGCAATTGATTTGTTAAGGTATTGTTTCAGTTTGCTACTTTTGTTTTGCCACAGTTGCTTCTCGACTGCATATCTTGCACGTATGCATTTGCAAATCTCCGGAATTAGTGTTGAAGTTGTATATGTTGTATGCGGTTGTTTAGATGCTTCCATTAAATATACCTAATGTTTTGTAATTGTCTCTTAGAAATTGGTAGAAAGCCTTGATATACTTCGAAAGAACTAGGTCTTTATGACTTAGATGTGGTTATCTTCTCTAAACTGTTTGTGTTTTGGAATTGTAATGGATTGTGTAACTGGAACTGGACCAGAATCGAACCGAAACTGAATTGAGGCTGAAAAGAAACAGGTTTCTAACAGGGTACCCGGATCCGTTTGTACAAACAGGTTCCGGGTAGGTTTTGGTTCCAAAAGTAAACTGGTAGGTTCCAGTTCCAAATTTACATACCCTATATTAAACTGGGCAGGTTCTGAGAACCCCTAAATTTACAGGGTATCCGGAACCGCTCACCCCTAATAAGGAGCACTGGTTTGATGAATTATACCATTTTCGTCACTAAAGAGAGAAAAAACGATGGGAAAATACTTTTTCTCTTTATTAGTTCGAAAGATCTTTTTTTTTTCAATAATGTTTTGAAAAAGTTTAAACATTTCAAAAGCCTCATATTTTCTTTTCAATAAGAAAACACATGTGAAACTAGAACAATCATCGAAATGTAATAAAATATTATTTCCTACTCTTGTTTTTTTTTTTGCCAAAATCTCCTACTGTTGTTAAAAAACATCGTTTAATTGACATATGTTAGAGTGAATATGTTCTAAAATTTAGGTATTTCCTTATGCTTTTGGAAAAGGTTTCCTAGTCATCTTTGCTTGAATACAAGTCTCGCACTTTGAATTCTTATCAAACTTATCAAACTTTGAATACAAGACTCATGTGTTTTATTGAATTATAATTCAAATGTGCAAGACTAGAATGTCATAGTAAAGATAAACATTGAACGATATAAGTAGAATCATAAATTATTTTATTAATACTTAACTTGAACATATCATTACAAGCATAAGCTTTCCCCACAAATGCATTACCCTTTGACATAATGAGTTTGTTAAACTCCATTACAATCTTGAATCCGCTCTTACACAATAAGCTACCAGAGGGTTCTTTCTAAGTTCTGGAACATCAAGTACATTTAGAATATGTAATTTCTTTACTTGAAGTAAAGTGAAATTCTACATTTCCATGACCAAGAATCTTTGCAGCATTAAAGTTTCCCATGAGCATGAGCACCTCTCGCCCCTCTACAATATCTTTATAATTTTTGAATATTTCTTTATTATTGTAGACATGAATTGTGGCGCTAGAATCTAACAACCAATTTGTGGTGGTTGTCTCAATGGATGTACAACTCAGTGATTATTCTGACTTGAAGATTTAACAATTTTACAGTGACCATAACAACTAGTTCCTCCTCTCTATCTTCCATTATATTAGCGATGTTAGATGCACTGGGATTTTTCTTCAGTGCTTGCTTGTGGTGTTTGCAATCTCGAATGAGATTCCCCTTTTTCCCGCAATGGAAAAAAAGACTTGTCAAATTTCTTTTTCTTAGTGGCGTCACTAGGGATAGTATCATCACGCTTTCTCTTAGTTCTGCCTTGTTCTTTTTTGAACTTCGTCTTTCTTTTCTCCACTAGGTTCACTCTATTATCCCCTTGAATACGTCACTTACCTAGAAGAATGCACTTTTCTTCCTTAATCTGCAAATGCTTATGCAATTGCTCTAGTGTGGAATGCTCAGATGAGTGGAGAAGTATTTCGATAATAGCTCCAACTTATGGGAAATTTAGCAACTATCGCTCAAACTTGGAAAGATTAAGAGATATCAACTTTTAATTTTTTAACTTACTATAATCTCCAAGTGATGCACTTGATCCACGATAGATATATTATTAGGAACATCATGGTAAATAACTTATTTGTTCCTTATTTTTTTCGCTAAATACTTGTTCTTCAATGTCTTCCATATTTTGGGGATGATTTGATTGATGTGAAGAGGTCATATAATCTATCAGGGAGGGTGTTGAGAATATGATATCTACAAACCAATTCATCTTCTTCGCGCCTTAGTCATTGCCTTTTGATTTATTCACTTTCACCTTTCATTGGCTCGAGGAATATCGGAGGAAGGTTTGGACTTAGAACATCAAAAAGATCTTTAAAGTCGTCAAAAGAAATTTCATTTTGTCTTGTCAACGAGTGAAATTTGTTCCATCAAACTTGTCTTATTTCACAGTCTTGATTCACCACTTTGAAAGTTGCGTTAGAAGTGGTCTCTACCGTGAATATCACTCTAAGATTGTTAGGTATGGTAGCGGTGACATCCAGAGATTAGTCAGTGCGGTCGAAGCTTATCACAAGGACAATTTTCTTAGAGTGATATTTGCTCTCACTTAGTTAGAGTTTGCTGACGGACTTATACAAAAGTCACTCCTAGGATATAATGTTTGCTTGCAGATTTGAATAGCAATCTCTCGAACTCTCGAAGAAACTCTTAAGATATAATGAACACTAACGGAGAAAAATAAATGATGTGATTTTTTTGTTTGTAATCTTATTTTATAGGTAATATGACACCCTTTAATTTATCTTAAATGATAGCAACTCGAAATAAAATAATATATTATTAAGTGAAACTATACATATAATAATTCTTTTGCTAAATAAAAAACTATAACAATCAAAAATTAAATACTAATATAATAATTTTAACTAAATACTAATATAATAATTCTTAATATATCTAAATCGTTCCTCTCATAATCTCCAGCTGAAATCCTGACCTTCCACGTTGAAGGGATGATACTTACACCGTGCTCCACGTGTCTCAGTCGAACCTCCACACGGTACGCCAATGGTTGACTCCTTGAGAGTTGAGAGTTGAGACAGTCAAAGGTTGAAAGAAGGAATCTGATAACACGTTTTTTCCAAATGGAAAAGAATCTTTTTTCCCCTATAGATGGAGAGGACGATTGCTGCGCGTAAGACATGCAAGACACCTCAGACACGCAGCAATCCCCACCCGTGGCCTTTGGTAACGCACTACATCTGGTACCTTAAAAAAAAATTTACTCTTCATCACAATCTGCATTGTTCTGACTTCTCTCTCTTTCTGAAGTCTGAATTAACGAAGGAACAAAGTAAGACTTGGAGAGATGAAAACGAAAACAGAAGAAAAGTTCTCACAGTACTACGACAAGTGGATATATCAGCTCCAACTATTCCTCCCTCGCCTCGTCGGAGCTTCCCGGGAATCATGGACACACGCCGACATCCAAGAATTAGTCTCCAAGCTGACAGCACACCACAAGGAGTACTATACCGAGAAGTGGGCGGTGGCTCATGTAGATGTGCTCCCCTTCTTCTCCCCTTCCTGGTGGACTCCACTTGAGAATGCCTACTCTTGGGTCACGGGATGGAAGCCATCCACGGTGTTCCGGCTCGTGGCCTCCATACGCAAGACTAGCAGTGGTAGAGGCTTAGCTGACCTGTCGGAGGAGCAGATAAAGAAGATAGAGCAGCTGCGGGTGAAGATCAAATACGAGGAGGCAAGGATAGAGAGAGAGATGGAACGGCAGCATGTGGGTCTCGCTGACCGCAAGGTGGTCGACTTGGCTCGCTTCGCTAGCCGAGCCATGAATGAGGGTGGAGAGTTACTCATCGGAGCTACTGTAGGTAGGTTTCTCTCCATATCGTTGTTCTATTCCTTCCATAAACCCTTGATGGATCTGGAATCTTTTTGTTCCCCGGCCTTTTATAATGAATAATTATGTGTTGATCATATTATATAGAGGAATTAAGGTCAAACACGACGAGGGGGATGATGGACACGGCGGTGACGAGCATTGCGGTTGGGCTGGAGAGACTGATGAAGGCTGCGGATTGCGTACGTCTGAAGACGTTGAAAGGTCTGTTAGACCTAATGACTCCATTGCAGTGTGCTGAGCTCCTTACTGCCGTCTCCGTACTCCAGATTCAGCTCCGGCAATGTGGACATCTAAGACGACAGCAGCGCCTGCACTCAAAATCATCACTTCAATCTAGTCATCAAGACTCATGTCATGGTTGGTTTGTAATAAGTCAATCTACTTCCATCTGAACAGGAACATATATATAAATATGCAGAAAACGAATATATATATATATATATATATATATATATATATTTTTGGTAGAACGAATATATATAGAGAGAGAGAGATATTCGTGAGAGAGAGAGAGTGCTCTGTTTATAACTTTATTTACCATGTTTGTTTTGTTTTCCTAGCTAGTATAATGGAAACTGGAAAGACAGTAACTTAGGTAGGTAGGTAACTAGCAACATGTTTGGTCAAAGAAAAATGGAGAATTAATTACTCGTATTGTTCTAGTCTTCCAATTAAAATTTAAAACCTTTCGTATCACTACCGGAGATTATTTTGGTGACGGCAGAAAATAGGTTCATTATCTACTCATTTGTCGAGCCGTTAATTAAATACGACTCAATTAAAAACAAGTCATCATAATAAGTGTTGTCTTATTTATGATAACTCAATTAGGAATGAGTCGTCAAAAGGACGGCTCAATAAGAATAAGTCGTCAAAAGGACGGCCCAAAAAAGGACGACTCAATTAGAAAGTGTCGGCAAATTATGTATTTTTTGCGGCTCAATGAAATGAGCCTTCTAAATTAATTATATTAATTTATTTGTGACGGCTCAACTTTTTTCAGCTTTAATTATTCAAATAAAAAAAAGTGAATAAATTAATATACCTCTAATCATAAATTTGCAACATGAATAGTTTTACAAACCAAAATGTGTAAATATAAACAAAATGTATTAAAACAAACAGAATCAATTTTACAATCCGTTGTTCAATTCCTAAAGCATTAAAAAAACAATTTCGAACATCAATCTTCAATCATCTGTTGGATCATCATCTTCACCTCTACGCTCGACAGACTGATCACTACTAAAACATTCACTTGGTTGAGTTGTCTGACCATCCTATAAAAGCATCCCAACAAAGTACTATATATAAGATGCATCACATTTAGACATCAACTCAAGCGTGCATGGTTAAGATAATCATATCCTATTAACAAGTGAACTAAAATACCAATCGAACACATTATGTATAATTGTAGTGATATAAGTGATAAATATAACATATATAATTACTTTATTTGTGTTGGATCTGAATCTCCCGGATGCTGACTTGGCATTGAATTGAATGTCAAATGATGAATGAAGATTGCTCTCGCCTTAGCTCCGATGAACCTGCAGGAAGGGGATCGCAACAGAGGGGGTGTCTCTGGGTCCCTCTTCGATGCTTAAATGAGTATTTTGTGTGTATGAACTCAAAACGTAATGAAAAGCAGAGGTATTTATAGAGTAAAGAGACCAAACCGTTATAGGCAATAGAATATCTTAGTGAATATTGTGTTGGTGAAGATTAGGATAGAAGATATTACGTTTATGGCGTAATATTGCAGTTACCGTATGTAATCTTTAGAGAATATGTGCCCGAGATACGCGGGATATCGTGGCCATATCTGTAGTGACGGTTGGTGGGAACAGAGATGAGAGGTTAGACTCTCTTGGGCGAGCACTCTTATGACGAGCAGTAGGAGCCCGCGACCTTGGTTAATGGAGACCGATGATGGAGCTTTTGACGTCCACTTTGGCTTGGGTTCGATACTGGACCGCTTTATGAAGGGCAGATCAACCTTAATATGGGTCGGCCCGGTTCGGATGATATGAGTTTTACCCCCTGCAAAGCTATTGGGTCGTTGGGGCCTTTTCCATATTGGGTTGTCACTATCAATACCCAACAATTTGCAATTGGTAAGAGTGTGGAACCACAACCAAGCTTGGTAGTTGGTGTGAAATCGCTGGAACCAGCTGTCATGAAGTGTTGAAATATACATGTTCTTGTATGTTTATATATATTGTATATTTCATACACTATTGTCTCAAGACATATGTTAGGTACTACGAGTTTTTGTTGTACTGTAAAACAGATTCAATACGATCAAAACTTATGAGCTACGCGTACATATATATGGGCTAAATTTTGTCACATCTAAAGAAGTACGGGTGATAAAAAAAAGACTAACTAGGCTGAATTCCCGATAAGACCGTCCCGACTAGGATCGATTCCGACTAGGACTGAGACCGGGTGGACGGGTTTTTTCCCCAAAACTTGGTGCTCAGACATAAATTCGATTAAAGCAGATTTTTGGTGGGGATTCACACCGGATGGGAAGAAGACGCATTGACGTAGATGGGAGATCCTTACCAAATCAAAGAAATCAGGAGGACTAGGCTTCAGGGAGCTCCAAAACTTCAACACGACCTTACTTACCGAAATAGCGGGGCGGATCCTTAATGAACCGAATACTTTGTGTGCTAGAATCATGAAGGGTTTATATCTTCCGCATGACAACTTCCTGGAAGCAACAAAAGGAGGGTGGGCATCGTGGGGATGGAGTAGCCTATTACATGGACGAGACATACTCAAACGTGAGGGATTGTGGGCTCTGGGAACAGGCGAGACAATAAACGTCTTCAAGGGCCCATAGGTGTACTCGAAGGATGGGTTCAGAGTCACGACCGAAGGGGGAGCCACACCGAACCAAACCCCCATGGTAAGTGACCTAATTGATATAACAGGAGCTGGAATGAGGAGATGGTGTGGGCGAGGGTATCACCGTAGGATGCCGAACACATCCTAAGCATGCCGATCCCACATGAAGGAGGACCGGACCACTACATATGGTTACACTCGAAAGATGGCACACCACAACCTCGGTCCGTCTGTCACAAACTTTGAGAAACGGAGGGACAAACAACCGCAGCAATACAAACGCGACCCAGTACAATCTGGCAGGAGATATGGACTACCAATATGACACCGAAAGTTAAGAACTTCATGTGGCGCCTAGCATGCAATGCGATTGCGGTACAACATAACCTAACTAGACGAGGAATGAATGTACGACCTAGCTTCCCGGTTTGTGGAGGAACGGTGACGCGAGAGCACATGGTCTTGGAATGCAGCTGGACCAAACCAGTCTGGTTCGAGGTACTCGACATTAGGATTGATCAAACAGACCAGACTGACATGCTGAAATAGTTGGAGGCGAGGCGAGCGGAACCGGGGGTCCAAGGGACGACAAAGGAAGCAAGATGGATAAAGTGTCTCCTCACATGCTGGCAAATATGGAAAGCACGATGTATGGATGGCTTTGAAGCTAAACCACCGAACCCAACCGAAGTAATATCGACAATCGGGGGAGCTTATGACGAACAAATAAGACAGGACATGACGTGGGCTGCAAGGGCGGAGACTACTTGACCGAACCAGAAATGGGAGAGGTCGGGTGAAAACATCATCAAGATCAATTGCAACGCAGCGGTATGCAAGATCACAACACAAGCGAGCATAGGAGTAGTGGAAAAGGATTCCGAAGGAATACTAAAGGGAGGAACCCACTGAAGAATGCGAGGCAACGATGTGGAGACAATGGAAGCCATATCAATACTCGAAGGAATCCGGTTGGCCATACAAAAGGGATGGAGGAACCTTGTGATAGAATCGGACTCACAAACCGTGATGCATCAAATACGGGAGGGACCAACACAGTGGAGAACATCAACCACAATTCATAACATCCGAGCACTGGCGGGGCAACAAATGCAAGTGCAATGGCGAGCTATTTCGAGAACGACAAACGAATGTGCGAATTGGATAGCAAAGCAAAACCGAATGGGAGTGAGATTGAGCGAATGGATCGAAATCCCCCACTCCCCTTTATATGTTTATTAGCGAAGGATTATAACAACGAACAAATGTGACGACATGTCACGACGTTTTATTCTATTCTATCGAATGAAATTTGAAGTTGACCAAAAAAAAGGAAAATGGAGAATTAATTCATCGTATTGTTCTCGAGTATTCCAATTAAAACCATTCATATATACATGTTCTTGCATGTTTTATATATTGTATATTTCATACACTATTGTCTCAAGACATATGTTAGGTACCTGCGGGTTTTTGTTGTACTGTAAAATGGATTCAATATGATCAAAACTTATGAGCTACACATACGTGTCTATGGGCTAAATTTTTGTCACATTTAAAGAAGTATGTGTGATAAAAAAAAGACTAACTGGACTGAATTTCCGACAAGACCGGCCCGAGACCATCCCGACTAGGACCGAATCCGACTAGGACTGAACCTGGATGGAGCTTTTTTTCTTCAAGATCGGGCTCGGGATTTTTTCCTGAAAGACCGATTAAGACCGGCCCAACCCGAGTTATGTTTAAGAACATTGCTGCAGCCAATGAATCTGTGACCTGCAATGGTATCTCTTTTCATCGCATGCAGTAAGTATGAAGACAAATTGTTAACCAAATGATGAACATAACAGCAACATCGATGGCAAGAACAATACGAACTTGACGCCACCATTTCTTTCTAGCATTTGGAGATCTCGACAATGACTGATTTTTCACCAAACCCGAATCATTCTGCACTGAGGAATCCTGACTCGAAGATTCAGTCCTGACTCCTTTATCTGTTGAATTGCAGGGCTCCATTTCAATGCCCCTCATAACAACAACACGATCCTTATTCTTCTTCTTGTCTGGATTGTTGTTTGGACCTAACAATGGTTTGTTGATGTATTGTTTGATCAAGCTGCCACATTGTTTTTTGCTAGAATTCGTTTGTTTTTTACCAAAAAATTCAGTTCAAGAACGAGATTGGTCCGAGTCAAGCAATACCGACTCGAACGTACTTTTTTGGTCGAAGTCGGTCTCGGTCCTCTAGAATGCAAGACCGAAATTTCGATTTCGGTTTTGATCCTGCCTCCGAGACCGGACCGGCCTGCCCATGATCAGTCGTATAAAGAAGTTTGGGTATGTGATCATAATGCCATACTCTCACATTATTATAACACATAAAATACTCATTCGAATCCAACTCATTGTACCACCCATGGTTGGGTTATAGTTTTTTTTAAGGGTGTCCTAGGTGTCATATGAGGGTAACCCATAAAGGTAATACCTTTTATATATATACTTACTTCATATTGCCATACTTATTTCACTTCACACTTACTCCACGTATTATTTGACTGTTACTTTTTTCCCTCATAACTCGAACTCAAGATCTCTAATAATTTCATTCTCATAACTGGAACTCAGAACCTCTAATTAATGGATAAAATGTTGAAACAATATGTCATCAAACATTTGAGTGGATTGTACTCGAGTGCCCAGTACTTTCTTTTAATCACGAGCTTTCTTTTTGTTTATCTAGACTTTGATCTAAAGTATAACTTTAATAAACAATATTGGAATATAAAAGTGATTTTCTAGGGATAAAAGTTATTTCTTATAACAAAATACATTTTTACAAATAAGTAATAAGTTTCTATTTATTACATACTTGAAATTCTCAAAGTGTTGCTCCATTTTTTACTTGTTAGATTTGAAAGGAATGTGAAAATAATGTGTAGCATTAAAGTATCTATACTTTGTCTTATTGTTGCAAATTGATACATACTCTTTGTCTTATTGTTTCAAACTAATATTTATAGTTTGTCTAATTGTTTTAATGTGGTATCTATAGTTTGTTTTAATTTTTCACATTTTGTGCAAAATTGTTTGGTCAAACGACTAAAAAATAACACTTTGAAATCTCATGTACCTAAACCTAAAACAAAATAGGCACTTATATGTAAGAATGTGATAATTTTCAGGTACCTAAAAAATTATTATCGCTTTTTTATATGTATAATTGTTAAAGTTAAATGTCTCTAATCGTTTTCACTTGTTTTACCATATATCCTAGCTCTACTAAGATAGATACACACTCTAATAAGGCTATTATGAAATATTTACTTATGAGTGAGACAATATCTTTTATTCTGATTCATATTTTTCTCTTGATTATTTAGTTCATTTGGCGATCAAACTTCAAAAAATAGTGAATAATCATATTAATACACATGAATTTCAATTGTGCTTATATTCATCATGGTAGGAATAAGGTTCAACTTCTGTTCAACCCTTTTTCATCAATGGACTCCTAATGTATATGGAGAAATGTGGTTCATTTGATCAATGCTTATCTCTCTATCTATATCTTTGTAAAAATTAATAATGAAAAGCGAGGGACCTTTCTACTTAAAATCTTATTAGTATATTGGGTTAATGGTTCCAATGGTTCTATATGTTTGGCTCATGTTATCGGATGGTACCATAAGTTTTTATGTGTGGTCGAATGATCCGTTATGTTTGAAGATGTTGTCGTATGTGGTCCATCTGTTAGCCAACCGTTTCATATTATCGTTAAATTTACATGTGATATGCACGTGGCACTTCTGTCTCGAGAAAAGGCCAAAAATTGGACAAAGATACCCTTGCACATGTTCCCTCCACATGAAACGTCTCTTCCTCTCCACCCTTGCACATTTTCGTCTGTAGAAACTACTCTCTCCGACTTCGAAAAATTCTCTCGTCTTTCTTCTGCTTCTGTTGTATTCCTTGGTCTTCCTACCGTGGTTCAGTCCTCCGATCGATCTTGGGCCCGAAATTGTTGGTGGGCAAAGTCAATTTCCTCTGCAACTGATCTTGGCTGTAACTATAACCATCCGTCTTCAAAGTAATGTTGTTAATGCATTTAGGTTTTCGTTGCCGAATTTGTGTTTTTGGTTAAAATCAGTTAGGATTCAAAAGTTGATATTTTTACTTGCGGTTTTTGTTGGTTAGTAGAAAATGAATCCGACATTGAAGCATAGTCTGTTTAAAAGAGATTTGAAAGAGATTTTGGTTTGTTTGTTAAGTAGAGACTGAAACCGAAATTGGCTTGTTCTTTGTCTTGTAAGTTGAAAGTGAAAAGTGATATTGCTTTGTACTAAGGATGGTGAAAGATATGGATATCATTTATAGCCTTCAAATTAGGCATAGTGGTAAGTGGGTGGATCGTGATAAGGTTAAATTATTTGAAGGAAAAATTGAAAACATGGAGATGGATGTGGATGTGGATGACCTAGATTAAGTTTGTTTTTAGTTCTTGTTGATGTGTTATTGTGATCTTAGTGATGAAGGGACCATATGGTATCTCCCACCACAGTGCGTCCAATTGATAGTACGTCGTCGACCAAAATATCCAATTTAAAGAAAGGTTCAAGAGGAGATGATATTCTGGCATAAGGACCAATAAGTGGGACCAATCAACCTACCACGCCAACTGATGGATAGACTGTTCCTGTTGTTACTCCATCAGATGAGATGACCAGTCAACCAACACCAAGACGTAGGGAAAAAAGTTCCAGTTAAAAGAACGACACATGTTGATTTGTTCCCGTGTCTGAGGAACCAGTAATTAATCTTGATGACTTGGTGGATGAACGGGTGTAAGCATCAACTGCACCTATTTTTATCCAAATCAAGAGAACTTGTGGTTGTTGATGAACCTCTTAGAGTAGTCACACCGAAAATGACAAGGCCATGTATGACACACATAAAGAGAACAGTTGGAAAGCCATCAAAGGAAAGACGTTTCAGTCAGTGAGTTATTTTCATGCTATTTTATGTTGTTTGTGACAGTTGAAACTCATCAAATTGTTTGTTGATGTTGATGGTTTATGTTGTTTTGTGTTGTTTTGTAACAGTTGAAACTTATAAAACTGATTGTTGATATTGTTGGTTTATGTTATTTGTGTTGTTTTGTAACAGTTACAACTTGTCAAACTGATTATTGATGTTGTTGGTTTCTTCTGCTTTGTGTTATTTGATTCAGGGATAGCATTCAGATATCCACTTCAATGGAGTATTGTCTAAAATTATCAATCAGTGGTAGGGTAGAGTTATTGATGTGAGATGGATCCAGAAAAGGGGGGGTTCTATTTATAATCCAGAAACTATTTGTGTATATATTTTACAAACATGTGAAATCAAAGTAGGAGATAAAGTAGCCGAAAGACATGGCAATAAGGGTATCATTTCCAAAAATTTATCTAGACAAGATATGCCTTATTTCCAAGATAGAAGGCATGATGATACGGTTTTCAACCCTAGACACTCTAAAATTCTTTTTAAAAATCTACTCCCATTGATTCAAGAGATAGATAAATAGACACATTTCATTGCACTGGCCGGTGACGTTTGTAGTGACTGGGGGGTCGCAAGACCAAGAAGTGAGTTATCTATCAGCCAAACATTTTTCTTACGACTATATCCAATCTCCTGGTCCTTTCGGAAAGGAAAACAAATTATGTGCTTCCTTTAGGGAAGTGAAGATTATTGATGTGAGGAGGTAAGTATGGATATATTTGTAGGAGCGAGCTCCATGCGAATATGAAGCACATGGATAAAGATTATACCTTAGAATGAAAGACAATTTTGAATATGCTTTGTCTACAAAGTTTGTTTTTCATTTTCCGAGGAATTGGTTATTCGTAGAGTAAGAAGTAGGAGTAATATATAATAATGATACTAAAATGAGAACAATAAATTTTTTTATTTGTAGAGTAAGGAGTAAGAATAACATATAGTATTGATAACATAAAAAAAACGAAAAAATATATTTGGATCCCAATGTCGTTATATTCCATTTAGGATTAGGAATGGGCATAATTGGATCCACTTTGTAAACATTTCTCATTATTTGGGACTTTATTCCACTCTTTTGAGTTTTATTGAATTGAGAAATGCTTTTTTTTTCTAAAGAGATTCGATTCAGGACTATTATATGTCCAAATTCCAATATTGAAATAATTTTAGAGATTTTCTCTGACTTTGTCGATGTCAACAAACAATTCGAAATGTCTTGGCTTTTTTAGAACAAGTCTGAGTCAAATAGCAATAATTCAAAGCACTTCTTTCTATTTGTATACTATTTAGGAAACTCGAGGACAATTTGACTGACCCTGCTCTTGCCAAATAATCATTGAAAATCACCTATCCTATATAGGGTGGGGCATGAACCGGTTCGTGGCCAAACTGACTCAGAACCGTACCTTTACAACATTTTAGGTAAGGTACAGTTTTGACCCCTTCAAGAGAACCATTCCATATTTTTGATGATTTACCGAATCTTATATGAACCAGTTCAGACGAACCACTTAAAAAAATGGAGTGGCCGCCTTTCCCATCACCTCCAACACGCTCAAAGCTTGACCTTAATAGAGAAGGTGATTCACAACTCTGCACCACCTTCCTGGACGATCTTCTTCAAGCTTTGCAGGGCAGTCGACGATCTCCTTCATGCTCTGCACTAACTTTCATGATATATTATCTCATACCAAAAACATCCTTGTACCCTTTAGATGTTTCATGAGCTGCAAATCCAGGAAAAAAAATTAGTGTTTTGTTATGTTTTGTATCATCATCATCATCATAAGTAAGAATCTGAAATTCTCAAGCATTGATTTTTCCCTTACAAATATATGCTTCTGATGTTGAATTTCAGTTCTTTTCTGAGACTGGTTTTACTTGTCCTAGTCAACGGAACCCTTCCGACCATTTCCTGCGTTGCATCAATTTTGACTTTGATGTGGTAACCGCACCCCTGAAAGGATCTCAAAGAATCCACGTAAACAACTTCATATCCAATATATTGCCAATTTAGGTTGTTGCTGCGGCCGAAATGCATCTGATTTAGGGTTAAATAGTATATTAAAATCGATTCAAAAAGATGTATGGTTTACCATATGTGAACTGATTTTTGTGGTACATCATAACGCTTCATATTTTCACTGAAAACCGTTTGTTTTGTGAACTTTTTCGGTCGAACCGATTCAGAAGTGGTACGATTCACAAAATGTACGGTTCAGTTTGACCGAACCAATTTTTTTTGCCCAATCCTATTCCTATAATTCTATATTTGATCTTCGTACTAGAATGAGAAATCATAGCTTGCTTCTTTGATTTCCAAAAGACCATCGCAATCTCTCAATTACGATAAATATTTTCTTATATTAAATGTTAAGTGAAAAACTATATAATATATATGTATAAAATAATAATAATAATTTTTTTTTTATTTTATATAATTATTTTTAAGTAATAATATTACACAATTGAATAATAATAAAAAAAAAATTTATGTATCACATTTTTAAGCTATCTAGCAAAAAAAATATAGATATAGTTAATAGCATAGTCATCATAATTGGACCGGCGGTCCGACCGGGTCCGATCGGTTTGGTTTAGTTAAAAGACCGTTTTACAAATGAACAGTGTTTGAACCGGCTGGTTTTTTAAAAATCGGTCGATTTCCGGTTCACTTTTTAGTTGTTTTTTTATAGACCAACCGGTTTAAACCGATTGGTTTAAACATGCTTTTTTGAAGTTTCTGTCAGGTAAAATTTCAAGCCATGTTTTTCTTTTACAAAAGCTACAATCTGTGTATTTATGTGTTTTACAGTCAGTGTTGCCTCCGAATTTTATCAAGATACACATGAAATATGCTTGTGTATGTATGTTCTGTTCATGTGCTTCAAAATTCTCAGAAATATAATATATATGCTACTGCTGTTTTAGTTAGTGGGTTATGGTTGAAAAGGTCTCTTTGTAGTTTATGTTTGCACAAACTAGTTCAATAAGAATGTCTCTCTTTCTTCCAAAGCTTCAATAACTAGAAGTTTTTTTCCATGGTGAACAGTGAACCGCACACTGAACCATGTTGAACCGGATGAATTGTGAACCGGCCCCTCTCCGGTTCGATGACCGGTCCGACGGTTAATAGTCACGACGCTGACGTTTACTCACAGCGTTAAACACTTAAACCTTACCCACTCTAACCTGGTGTAGCCTTCTCTTTCGAAAACCCTAATCTTGTAAAGTAGGCGTCCTCTCTCCCTCTCCCTCTCCCTCCACAGTTACTGACGATTACTGATCTTGAAAGGAGCACTTAAGGGGAATCACTGGTAATTGATACTTCTTCTATGATGCAATTGTTCTACTTTTCTGTTTTAATAAAATCACCAAACATGCTTCGACGGTCTTATATCTCTGCCATTGGTCGACGTTGACTATGAGTTCATGGTTTATACTCATCAACATTGATAAACCCTCCATTCTCATTTCTTCTTCTTATTCAAAATAGTTGGAAGAGTTAACAACCAATTACAAAGCAAGTTAAAGAATACTACAGTAATGAATCCAGACGAACTAATCTTAGGCGACAATCAAATTGAAGACGTCAGCTGGCTATGCTCTCTATCAGAATCAGAGCTTGTAACTCTCTTACTTACCTTTCTCCTTCGATACAATTATCAGTAACTCTTGAACATTAGGGTTTAGCCATTTTATGGTTTTGTAGGATTTGCTGATGAATTTGAAGGCGTTGGTGCTTCAGAGGGCTAAAGTTATTGGTCATGATGAACTAGGCAAGAAATTTGATTTAAAAATGCTTCGCGTCCTTGGTATGTCGTGATCTACGAACTAATTATGTTTGGGAACTTTCTGTTTCATGTCTCTGAAATGCTAAATGTATTGTTGTAATCATGATTTAAATTTGTTGATTATTTCCAACCTGGTGCGGTTGGGTACTTCATATTTTTCTGAGACTATTTACTATGCAGGGGTTGTTTTGATGGAGTATCTCAAAGAACAGGTCGAGGGTTTATCTGAAATTCCTGACATTGCCAAGTCTGTAGCGTGTTTGGATCGCAACAATTTGTTGAAGTCTAATGCTGCTGTGGATGTTATGAGTATTGAGGAAATAGAATCATATATTGGTGGTCATGTGAAGAATGGATCTAAGGTAACTGACCTAACTGTTCATTATGGTACTTTAAATTTGATTTCCGCACTTGAAGTTGAACCTGATTTTTTGGATTGAAGGGTGGAAAAATAGATTTCATTAAGCTAATTAATTTACTGTTCTAAAATTAATGAAGATTCTTTTGTCCTAAAGAGAGTCGGTTAAAATCTATAGTTTCTGAATATATCTATATTAAATTTTTGAGATTGTATCTATATGGTAGAACACTATCTTCTTTTGTTGGAAAAGACCAATGATTGTAGCTTTGGGAAGCGATGAAAAATGTATTGTGTTTAGAATGCAATCTCCTGGTTCACTCACCCTTTTTGTTATATTCTATATTCAATTGTCTCACATTTTTCCCTTCATTGTATGGATCTAAAGGGACAATAAAAAAGAGGCAGGCAACACCGCGATCTGGTGAGAATAGTTGTACTTCATAAAAACTAAACAGAAGACTGAGATGAGATGATGAGTTAGAACAGAGCAAAAAAGCATTGCTTTTACATCAGCTTTGTTGTACATAATTCTGTATCTAAGAAACCAAACACTTATGTATTGATTGATGAGAATAGGGGTGTCAAATTGTATGTGCAATTGTGCATGCATGTTATCATACATGTCACTAAATTTGTGGTAAACATGAGACAATCTGCAACCCAGCTGAAAAAAACGTTTGATCATGAAAATTCGTGTTATGTTTGTGATTAGTAAGTGACACATGACATGCATGTCAGCATTTTAAATTTTTAACACAACAATGTAGCCATACACATACAAGTCTCCTTTTTTGTTCTTTGCAGCTAATAACTAGGATTTTGTGACAGATTACAAAGGACTCTAATATAAGAGTTTAATTGTGATATTTGGTAAATTATTTTTGTAACTTTTAATACGTATTATAGTAATATTAAATGGAATTTACCAAAAAAAAAATAGTAATATTAAATGGAAAATTGGACGCAATGGGCAAAGTCTACATTAAGGATGAAAATTTAATAAATGTTAATTACTAAAAATCAAACAAACTTCAATAATTTTGCAAATTACAAACTAAACTCTTTATATATATATATATATATATATAAATAAATAACAAATTAAGTTCATTTTCTGTTAGTTTTTAACGAAAATCAATTTTTTCGAATTTTTTCAAAAAGTAGGCATGTTAAACAAATATTTAGAAAAATGTATATTCGAAAAAAAATATATTTAGCAATCTATGCATAAGCGCTACTACAAGTAGCATTTATATTTATTTGTTTTACAAAAAAACGCTACTAAGGGTAGCGTTTTATCAAAACCGCTACCCAGGGTATCGTTTTTCACAAACAATGAAAAACGCTACCCCTTAGTGGCGTTCAATTTTTTTTCTTGTTTTTTTGACGACTAAATGTTTAATTAAAAATAAAATGATGTATCTATTGAAAAAAAAAACAAAAAAAAAAACTTATAGTACGTAGATATTTTAATTGCAATTCAAATGATGCAAATTAAATTTGTACTTACGGATTGACTGTACGCTCTGCCGTAAGTTGAGATATGAAAATTTGACATAAAAAATATAATTCAGGCTCTGTAAGTCCAAACTCACCACGGTTAACGTCATTTATGTCGTAATTCAATTATCTACCTAGGGTAATTTTTTGGATTAGAAATACAGTGATTTTTTTAACCTAACATCTTTTGTTTTATAATTTGACCGAAATAATTAAATGCAGTAGGTGAGAAATTTAATTATGTACTTACTCAAAAAAATAAAAATAAAGTGCGTAGATAATTTAATTACGAATTAAATGACGCTAACTAAGTGTTAATTTTTTACTTTTAGACTGGCCGTATAATACGATACGTAAAAATCTAAACAATGATTTGAATTATATTTTTTTAAGTCAAATTTTCATATCTCAACTTTTGGCAGAGGGTACAGTCAATCCGTAAGTCCAAATTTAATATTATTTTTGCATAATTTGAATCACAATTAAACTATTTATGTACTATAATGTGTTTCAATATATACATAATTTTATTTTTAATTAAATATTGAGTCGTCAAATAAATAAGAAATACAAAAAAAAAAAATTGAACGCCAGGTAGCGTTTTTAGTAATGCGTTTTTTGTAAAAAATAAAAATTAAGCTTTATGCATAGTTTTTCGGATACACTTTTCTAAATTGTTTTTTAACATGCCTATTTTTTGAAAAAAAATCATTTTTTCACATAAAACTATATTTCATTCCAAATATACCTTTAAAACAAAACTTTATCTTCTAAGAACCGGTTACCGGTCTAACCACTGGTCTCCTCTTTCGTGTCCAAACCCTCCATTCCATCCCTTCTCTTTTCTTTACCTCTAAAACCAGGTCACTCTAATCGAATCTATCCAATTAAATCCAACAATTTGAAGATTAAATGTATCAATTTTTCCATCAACCATTGATCTATGTAAATCGGCAAAACAATTGATAATAGATTGAAGAGAAAGTCAAAAGACCCATTGTAAACCAGTGCAGAGGATCACCAGTATTATAATCGGACCGTTCTGTATTTCATTCTGAAGAAGGTTCTATATATAGCAGCTACATCAGAAATAATCTAACAGAAATATTATCAATAATACTACTCAAGTCCCTATCTTTATTATACTTAATAATAATGCTCTTTATACTCTCCTCCCTCAAGGCACGGGCAACCTCTAAAATATGTCGGTGTTTACACTCAACACGACCATTTTGTTGTGGCGTGCCAACACAACTACTCTGATGTAGAATCCCATGTTGAAGAAAGAGACGTCGGACTGAATCATTGAAGAATTCAGATCCATTATCAGATCGAACGATTTTAATTGATGTTCAAAACTGATTAGTGACCATGATCAGAAAATCCTAAATGTGAAGAAAGGATTCTGATTTCGTCCGCAACAAAAAAAATCCAAGTACATCGACTATAGTCATCGATGATTGTAAGAAAATATATGAAACCATCGAATGTAGGGGTTTTGTACGACCCCCAAATATCCATGTGTATTAAACCAAAGAGAGACGAAGCTCAACTATTACTCAATGGAAATGAGAGATGAGTTTGCTTGGCTAAAGGGCAAACAACACAATCTGTGTCCATATGATCATCAACATTAGATAAAACACCAATTGTCTTGATAAGATTAAAGGAAACGTGACCCAAACGACGATGCCACAACTGATAAGTTAGTGATAGATGCAAAAGAACCTGAGCCGAACTGAAATGCTGCAGAATCATGTTGTTGTTCCTTCCAAATGTATATGCCACCATCAACTCTACCAATCCCCGTGACACTCCACTTGAGAGGTCCTCAAAGATAACACGATCAGGATAGAAGGTAGCTGAAGACGCTAAATCATGTGTGAGCTTTGAGATGGAAATCAGATTATACCTAAAATCTGGTACCAATAGAACATCACGAAGAAAATGCTTTGAATCGAGAACATAATCTCCAATATGACTAACAATAGAAGATTGTCCATTCGGCAAACAAACTGAATGAAAACCAGATGTATTAGGACGCAAATTACAGAGCCATGACTTATGAGAAGTCATATGATTCGTGGCTCCCGTATCGATGATCCAAGCAGAATTCATAACAGTAGAAACACCAGCAAAGATTATACCTGCCATATTTGCTCTTGAATCACCATTATGGAGTCGGAAATCAACAAGATGTTCAGTAGAAACATATTTGGGACCAAAAAAATGATGAAGTTGCTCCAATTGCTGAGGAGTAAATGCAGCAGCAGCAGAGGATGTATTCTGTATATTTGGTTCAAAATCATCAGCATGCTCCAGTTTCGTCTGAGAAGATGTAACCGGAGCAGATGGCTTTCGGACAATACCAGCTGCTAAATCTCGCTTCTTCTTAGAGCATTGCTCCGCCTTTTGACCTTTCTTATTGCAATAGAAATAGATTATTGGTTCTCGAATACATAGCCGCCAAAGGCTCAGTAGAAACATCATGAAAACCAGAACCTGGATTACTTGAATTGGTAATTAAACGCTGACTTTCGTCCTGTGAAAGCATTGAAAATGCTTTATTAACTTAGGTCAATGGATTCATGAGAAGGAGCCGACTACGTGTATGATAAAAGCTCTCATTGAGTCCAAACAGAAATTACAGCAGTTTCTGTTGATCAAGATGCGCCAAGAATTCCGATGTTGGATCAAAATGCATAACAGCTTCGGATTCAGCCCAAAGAGACCGCAATCGAGAGAAATATTCAATGATATTTGAAGAACCCTGTTGAGTAGTACATATTGCACGATGCAACTGAAATATGCGAGTGTCGTCAACTTTATCATATCGTTGTTTAAGATCACACCAAACATCAAAAGTTGTAGTCATATACTGCATACCAGCAATCAACTCTCGATCGATCGAATTTAGTATCCAAGTTTTCACGCAAGCATTACAACGGTCCCAACGAAAAGTTTCGGCAACAGGCACAGAATCACGTAAGCAAGTCCCATCAATGAAACACACCTTGTTCTTAACCAACAAACAATCAAGCATAGATCTACTCTAGAGTTGATTGTTCCCAACACCAGTAAGATGATCGGAAATGAGAAACGAACCTGGAGAATCTGAAAGATGCAGGTACAATCGATCATCGAAGACATGAAGTTGAGGAGTAGCCACATGACCTTGCGATAGATTACTATCCACTGGCAAAGGATTCGGAACAGGTGGCTGACTCCCAAACTGTAAGTTTGAAGATGAATTCGAAGACATCTGGAGCTACGAAGATGACGACTCTGAACTAGACTCCGAACCAGCTGCAATCTGCAATATTCTACTTCAAATCTTCATTGAAAAATGCTCTGATACCATGATAATAGATTGAAGAAGGAAAAATCAAAAGACCCATTGTAAGCCAGTGTATAGGATCGCCAGTATTACAATCAGATCGTTCTGTATTTCATTCTAAAGAAGGTTCTATTTGTAGCAGCTACATCAGAAGTAATCTAACAGAAATATTATCAATAATACTACTCAAATCCCTATCTTTATTATACTTAATAATAATGCCCTTTATACTTTCACAACAATCTAGCAAAGAAAGAATGGAACATGTATTCACGACGATAAGAAGCTCGATCAAATTTTCAATCGATTTCGGATCGACTCGTACAAATCGTTGGGTTTACACAGAGAATCGAGTGGGCAAGGATTTTTCGAATTGAGCAACGCCCATGGCTTGCCCTTTCCTTTCACCCAAGTGAGGCGCAACGATTGACAACTCCCTCTTACTTTATCGTCGTCGCCAAGGCCGTGTTGCTAAATTCGAGTCCTAAAGAGGAAGACAGTGTGTAGTAGGGAACAGAGGAAGAGGGAAAAGGGAGGGGTAAAACTTGGAATAGGGGATAAAAAGATGGGATGAGGTTGAAGAGGAGGGTCAAGGAGGATATCAATGGTCGAATTGGAGATCCAGTAATCGATTCTTAGAAGATAGGGTAGTTTGTTATTTGTAAAAAAAGATCAAATTGTGGTTTGCAAAATTGGTCAAGTTTAGTTTGTAAAATTTGGTAATTAACCCATTCAATAATACACACCTTATGTGGATTTTCAAAATAGATTTAAAACACTAAGGAGCGACCCAAATAGTCAATTTTCTCTCTCTCTCTCTCCCTCTCTCTCTCTCTCTCTCTCACACACACACACACACACATATATAATTAGTAACTAGGGATATCGATAGGTTGTGCTGCACCGCATACTCGTAGTGCATTGGTAGGAGTGAGTGCTTACCATCGCGGTGCGGATTAGGTCATGATATTGGAGATCAGCGCGCGAATCAACTTTGACAATTAGAAATTTACATAATTCTATATAATAATAAAATATCACATTGCCTCTGAAAGTTTGACCCAATTTTGAGTTTTTCCTTTAAAGTTTAAATTGTAAAATTTCTTCCATCAAGTTTGGTAAAAGTGCAAGTTTGTCCCAACCGTCAACTTTTCCATCCAAACTTTTAAAAAAATAAGTTTTAAAAATTGCAAAAATAACATAAATTTTAAAAAATGTCAATTTAATTCTTTCAAATGGTGGCCAAAAAATGACTTTCAAATGTTACAATTATGTCCCGATTTGAAGGGGGCTCGGGTCTGGATCTTGACTTAGACTGACACCTCATGGGTAGGGGACCAGGTCTGAGTCAAGACACTGAAATAGTCTTAAGGAGACCATGCACCCCACGCGCCTCAATTTGAAATTTTACCATTTTTCGAATCAATTTTGATGATTTGCATGATGATCTTGAATATTGATTATACTGCACATTGATCCTTATACTTTCATAATATCATAATTTAGTTCAACCCTCCCCATTACTAACAGAATTCATCTAACATTACACAATTTTATCGGCTTGGTAATACCTTGTTTCTAGACCCTTATTTCTCTACTTCAAGCTCTTGATTCGAAATTGTCTTAAGAAGACCCTACATCCCACGAAACTCAATTTTTTTTTTTTTTTTTTTATCTTTTTCCGAAATAAATTTCAATAATTTGCGTGATGAGCTTCAATATTGATTCATTCTCTTTGCAATATACCGGAAGAAAGATCACAACTTCAATTTTGGAATGTTATTTATGAACGGTAACATTTTAGTCAATCAATTTAACAATAATCAACTCACAATTTGTCAATATGGAATTTGAATAAAAACATGAAATTGATTAGATCTATAAAATTATTATACTTTTACGACGTTTTAAAATACAATTCAAAACTGATTGGATCCCGAAGATTCAAGTCCAATTCTAGTTTAGACGACATGTAGTCCTTTTAATAATAACAAAGTTGTAGAGAGAAAAGCAGCAACGGTTGACCGCAATCGCATCGAGATACACCACCTAACTAACTACGGAGCCTAAAACTCCTGATGGCCCTAGAAATTTTTCAAACACTATTTATATTAGAAAAAAATTGAAAAATTAAATATTGTAAAAAATTATTTATAAATATAAGTATAAGTGCAACCCTACAGTTGCGCCTATGAATAGGTGCAACCTGAGGTAGCGCCTAGGATATAGGGTTATTAATAAATAACCCTATCTCCAATTCCCTCAGCTCATCCCTCCCAGACGCCTCCATCCGCCAGCTTCCATTCCCTCAGCAGCCTCCCCTACAGCAGCCTCCCCTACAGCAGCCACCAGCTCCCAGACGTCAATTCCTTCCGCCTTCCGCCGCCCAGCAGCCTCCCACTGCCTAGTTGCCTCCAGTCGCCCAGCAACCCAACAGCCTCCAGCCTCCCAGCTGCGTCTGAAACCTTGTGCACCCTCCAGCCACGCCGCACATCCTTTCCCCTGAAGTACTGCCCAGACCGCCACTACCGCAGCGTCCACCGCAACCTCCACACCCGAGGAATCTGTAAGTGCATTTTTTTTTCTTCTTCTTATTATTAATTTTTATTTTAATAAATATAAATGTTTTTATAAATATATGATGGATAATATTTGGGGTTGTGTTAATTAGACATATTAGTAATTATTGTGCTAATTAAATATATTATTAAAAATTAATTATATTTATTTGAATTATTAGATAATGATTAGTAAAAAAATATAAATCGTTAGAAATTAAAAATCTATACTGTTTAATTGTAGAGTTATCATGTCGTCGCGCGTAGTTATGACAAATCAGTCGACTGGTCCAAATGTGTTAAATGTTGGTCCTTTGGATCCATCGGTCCTTTGGGGATAAGACCAGCATCGTTCGTCGGATCTAAGTGGTAACCAACATATCACGTTTCGATGTTTAAAACTGGAAGAAAATATAATTTCAGAAGATTCTAAAGTCATTGTGCAAGCTGTTGGTTTATGGGATGTGGTTATTATGTCACATCCCAAACTGGATCCTAAGTTACTGACGTCATTGTCCGAGCGTTGGCGGCCATAGACACACACCTTTCATCGCAGACATGGGGAGATGACGATCACTCTCGAGGACGTAGCCGTGATACTTGGACTTCGTATACACAGAGATGCAGTGGCAGATGATTATGCACAAGAGGAAGACATGGATGCTGCGGGCCTGGAATTATTGGGTCTGAACTTACAAGGTCGTAAAGATTTTGTTAAGTTGACTACGTTACGACAACATCTTTTTCATCCTCATCTTACCGTCGAACATCAAGCGAGGACATTTATCTTCATGATACTCGGTAGTGTGCTGTTTATAACGACAAAGAAAGATAAGGTGTCGTTAATCTACTTACCACTGCTGAGTGATTTACAATGAGCAACTCATTATAGTTGGGGGTTAGCTGTTTTGGCTGCTACATATCGGGGATTGTGTGAGGCATCTGAGCTTAATGCTGCAACATTCTCAAGATGTGCCATCCTAGTACATGTATTCCATATTATAGTTTTGTATGAATGTGTAGAATTGATTGTACAATTTTATTAATTTTTGTACACTACAGTTATGGTCATGGGAGCACCTCCACGTTGGTCGTCCTTTGCTCCAGGGTGAAGTGCTTGGTGGAGAGTTGCATCCATTAGGATACATGTTGATTTTATTTTTTATTTGGATTGATTGTGACAAACATTTGTATCTGTAATATTGATGAAATTTTAATTGTGAATATTTTTCTTAATAGGTGGGCATTTCTAAAAGATCGTTTAGTCACCAAATTAGAACTACAAATTTGGTGTACTATAGGGATGACTTCAAGTCTCAATCAGCTGATCAGGTACCATATTTGAATCCATATTTCTTATCTATGTTGCTAATATTATTAACCTTACGTTATATTTGCGAAAAACTTTCAATATTAGGTGACATGGATGCCGTACAGTTCCTTTAGGTTGGCTACTGCACCCCTTATCTGTCATGAGCGACCCGAGTTATTCCGAGCGATGGTGCCACTTATCCATTTTAATGTGGTCGAGTGGCACCGTCCAGTTAGAGTCATGCAACAATTTGGAATGCAGCAACACATTCCAGAGATAACACATGTTGAGGTTCAAGATCATGTGAGGCTGCATAAGATTTCACGTAAAGGTCCGCAGGGGGAGCGTCGTTGGACAACAATGCATCAAGATATGATCGCACTGTGGAACAATCGTGTCCTATTTTGTCCATTAGGAACACCAACCGTTGATGAACGTCGCGCAATATATGACATGGAATCGCTGAATAACCCGACGATTCATCACGACTCCGTTTCCAGAGACTGGTACGACTTTATAGGCGCATCAACCAAACACTCCGTTTGTCCCTCACGGGGGCCAAGTAGAGACAGTGGTAAGTAACTACGTAGACATTACTTATGTACATTTCATCAAATCGTAATATTTGACAATTCAATGTTCTTAATATTGCAGATGGGAGTTTATGGCTAGAGAAATTCACCTAGCACGGAAAGCTGCAAAAGGTACCCTCAAATTCACAAAGCGAAATTTCAAATTACTAGGCGAGTCTTACTTAGAAAATTGTCGATCGTCTAATGACGCTATCGGTCAACTACCTGTGTACGAAGAACACATCAGACAGTCGGATGAACTAACCGAACGTGAGTAGAGGGGACTACCACACTCATGGTATTCTGATCCAAGCAGTGTTGAAGGACGTGCTCCAGGAGCACCAGGGCGTGGACGTGGGGTCATGGGGGAAACATCCTCAAGTCGAGGTCCATTCAGACCGTCACATAAATTTAGAGTTGTTGAACGTCGTCCCCGACAACCCTCTTCAAGTGAAGAATATGATGAGGAGGAGGTTTCCGAGTAGTTTAGTGTGACATTAAATAATATTGGAACGTATTATTATTAAATGCGTGTAAGAAATGTTGCATTAATCTTCTATGTTATTTAGTTAGTTGTCCTAGAGTTTTTAGATTTTTTTGACAAACTTCAAAATTTGACATTTCTTACAATCAACCCATTTACCCCCCCCCCCCCCCCCCCCCTAAAACGATGTCAAATAGAAGGTGCTAATTTTTTCACTGTTTTATATTTTTCCCCAAAATTTTAGTGGACATAACTACTGATACAAAAAGAGTAATGACACTGCTTACATGAAATTTCGACTTTCACATTTTTCTTAAAAATTACAACATCCTCTAAGTACGATATACTCCATATTACAACATCTTCAAATTACAACATTTTTCTTATGAAGCCTAACGTGGAGCTTTACATGTCTTCCGGTTATGTCAACTTCCACCGCATTTGGAGAAGTTGTTTCTCCTGGGCAAACATTTCCTAGCGTCCATCTCGTTATGAATACGTCTGGATTTTCTTCTACCACGCTTTGTCCTCCACCTATCCGGATAATGAGTGTACTTTGGAAGATCAAACTGTGGCCAACAATAATCGTCTGGTATTGGTTGAAAACATGGTGAGTATGCTGCAAGACGTGCATGATTCGAATATAGCGGATCGACGTGAGGAGCCCATTACATCCCTGTCTTAGTGAGTTCTGTCATTCAATGTGAACACGGGTGATGATATATTTGCCATAATCCACACTCACATTTTTGCTCAACCACGTTAACCGTATAATTCCCGGGAGTGGTCCAACCGGAACCTTGTACAAATCTACCAATATCATGCACTTGGAAAACACCGTATTCTTGACTAAACTGGGCAACTTTCATCCTACCAAGTTGTTTCTGTACCCGAATAATGGTATTTTGGACAACGTCAGACCATACCTTCGACTCCTCAATGGAAACCATTGCTTCGTGTCGACGCTTGAAGAAGTACGTATTGGATCTCCAATAAGTTAGTTTGACTAACTCAGTCAACAGTAATGCCATTGCGACTTTCAAAACTCCGTTAAACACTTCAACCAAATTCGTTGTCATGTTTCCATATCGAGCTCCTCCATCGTACGGTAATGCCCATCTTTCAAGGGGTATGTTGGATATCCAATCACTGTACTTTCCATCATGGATCGTTAATAGATTAGCATACCAAACATCAAACTTACGTTTATCACGTGTACTGGCCATTATGTACAACTGTTTTTTCAGGATAACACTTTTGAAGGCGTGATTGAAATTACTTGCTAGGTGGCGTGCACAAAAGCGATGTGTTCCAATACCGTATTGACCATATACAACATCTACCGCGTTAATTATTTCCCTGTGGACATTTGACATACATATCGATCCTTCGTTACGTTATCCCGCAGATGCTGTAAAAACTAGTTCCAACTCTCATTTGTCTTTCCGTCTGCAATACCAAATGCCAAAAGATATATGCCATTGTAAGAATCATACGATACGACTACAATAACTTTTCCTTTGTATTTCCCATACAAATATGTCGCATCTATACTTATAAGAGGCTGACAATGGACAAATCCTTCAATGGATGGACCAAAGGACCAAAACATCATTCCAAAGGTTGCTACTTCAGTTTCAACATTTACTCTTTTGAGCATGAAATCATAAACTGTCCCAGGGATATATACGGCCATAGATGACAGTAGCCTAGGGAGGTTTACAAAGGCATCTTCGTGTGTTCCGTATAAAGACTTCAATACTACTTGTTTGGAGTACCATGCCTTGGGATATAGAATTTTCGAACCAGACTCATGCTCAACCATTAACTGAATTACTGAAATTTTCAGACCCGTGTTAGCTAAAACTGAATTTCTTATCAAAGACGCTATCAACTTGCAATTGATGTTTTGGTGTCGTTAAATGAGGACTTCATTAGCACATGTATGTGGAGAATGTAGTTTGGAAATTCTCCACAATCCAGTATGCTTAAAAAGACTTCCCCTCAATGACCATGAACAATTTGTAGGATCAACTCTACACTTAAAAACAATTGATTTTGGATTGGATGACTCAACAGTACACACCTTAGAATTTGCTGTGACATTTCCTCATAGCGGAAGCTAACTCGTCCTTACTACTAAACTTCATGTTTGTATTTAGGAAACTTTCACTCGACGTGTCATCAAGAGCCATAGACCACTCATCCCTTGATTGAAAGTTGTTGATCCAGTTACTATCAACCTAATTTTCAACAGTCGGTTGCATCATTTCCACATCGTGTGAGATACTTCCACCATGGAGACCTCAATGTACATTCTCAGAATTCTCGCCAACCTCAAACATCTCTTCGTTGTCTTCATCAATGTGCCCTGTAAATTGCTCAATATATGGATCTTCTTCATTAATCACATGGTCATCTGAGAGTGCATCAACGTCGACATCTTCATCTGATATATCATTGTTGTGACCATGCAAAATATTCACTCTCTCATCACTATCAGTAATGTTTGGAATAACATTGAGTCCTCTAGTCACGCTAAACACAAAAAATCGACTAGCATAACTTAATTGTAAACCAAAAGACAATGCTGAATCCGATCAGATATGTACAAACTTGCAAAGTACATCAGTATCTGTAAATTTATATGAAATGCTTATGGACATGGCTTCAACATCCGGTCAACCGCACTCCATACATATAATTTCATTTAGTCTACACAGATAGGTATCCAAGGTAGCTGTAGTAATACTGGATGTACCACCCACATAAAACTCACTACCATTCTGAGACACTATTTCACCGCCCATATAAGCAAATTATACCAATCTATGTCATGCTTGATCATAAAGAATTAGTATTATAAAAATTCTTATCAGATATGTTTATTTTGTACTTAACTAAATATTTATGTAAATATAAATTCTACAATTTTTTAAAAAATTAGTATTATACAATATACAAAAATAAATAACAAACCTTGGTGGGAGAGCTGAGGAATGAAGAGCTGCTTGGAAAGAAAGGGGAGGCAATGACGAACAGAAGAAGACTCGGTACAGATTTAACGAAAACGTATAATAATTGAAAAATAATGTTATTACTTCTATAATTATTTGCGCAACTGCGCAAATAATTTTCAAATATTTTTCCTTAACATATACACTTTATGAAAAAATTCGGTTGTCCTGATCGTTTCACGACGCGCTGTCTTAACGCAACGCGCTCTCCTTGACCGAAGGAGGTAATACGGTATCTGTTTGACAATTTAGCGGTAATAGTTTGAATTTGATTAAGTAGTGCCTTAGGAATGGATAGATTAGCTCGAACATGTGCCCCTAGATTAGGTGATGATAGACCATTGCTAGGGAATTACGTTGATCTTCCGGAAAATGTGGATATCCCAGCTGAAAACTTGTGTGTTGGGAAGCTGATCTGTGATAAGAATATGAAATCGTCTGTGATTCAGAGTGTTCTGAAAACAGCCCGGAGTAGATATGCAGGGGTCAGATTTCAGGAAATGACAGGGGACGTGATCCTTTTCGAGTTTGAAAGAGCGGAGGAGTTAGTGGACGCTCTGGACTGGTCCCCATGGGCTGTTAACGGGAGTTGTCTATCTTTGAAAAGATGGAAACAAGGGATGAAGATCACAGAGGTTCAATTTCACATGGTCCAGCTCTGGGTGCAAATACACGGATTGGAAATTGATAAATTCACCAAGAGAAATTCAGAGGCGATCGGGAAGAGCCTTGGAACGGTCATGGAGTTAGATGATATCATGGGGCCTCTCGGTCTGGATAGGGATTACATCCGTATCAAGGTCGAGGTGGACAGCATCAAAGCCCTCCCGGTGGGGTTTTGGTATAAGCGTAGAAGTGGAGAGATGGCACGGGCAAACGTGAAGTACGAACGCATCCCCGACTTCTGTTTTGGATGCGGGAAGATAGGACATACTGAGAGGGTTTGCACTACGGAGATTACGTTGTCGGATGAGGCAGAAGGAGGGCCGAGGTATGGGCCGTGGGTGAGGGCGGACAGACCCAAACGATGAAGGGAGCAAGGACAGTATGTGGGCAAGAGTCCGGGAACTCCTACGGGGGATCCAAAGAGGAAGAGTTGGAAAGACTTAATGCGGGAAAAACAAGAAAGGGAAGGGTCGAACACCCCTCATAACACTCAGTCAGCAGAAAGCGCGAGGACACAGGAGGAAGAGGTGACTCGGTCCAACCAAGAACCAACAAGGACCGAGGAAGATGGGAGATCCATGATCAATTACGATCATGAAATGGGACGGGGGACTGAAGGGTATAAGGGAGTTAAAGATCAAACCATGACGGAGGAGGGTAGACAGTTGTGGTTGAGGAAGGGCAAGGAAGCGAGCAGTGGTGGTGGTATCTATACCATCGCACAAGCTATGGAGGATGCAGTGGGGTGGAGAAGACAGGAGGATAGAAGGGGGAACACGAGCTTCCTTATCGATAGGAGGGCGTGTTCGCCGAAGCAAGGGGCTGGTGAAGTTGGAAACACTCAGAATGAGACTAGGCCCCTCCAGTTGATAGAAGGGCCGAGTATGACCACGAGCGAGGGTGGGCCCGAGGTTGACACGAAGGAGGGCGGTGGCACGAAGGAGGGCGGTAGCACGGAAAAGGGGCTCACGGCTTATCTGGTTGTTATCAACCTGACCCATGTTATTAAAGATGTGGGTATGGAACTAGATCTCCATGAGGTTCAGGTTCAAGAGTGGAACTATTTCGTTGAAGAGCCAGTATCTCCGGCTACCAGTGGGGAAGGGACGACTATTCCCACGGGCCTTAGCCCTCTCATCCAAAAGATCAACCTTAAGAGGAAACACGAGGAGGATGAGGCGGAGGGCGAGGATAGGTCTGATCAGCAAGGCAAAAAGCAGAGGGGGTGTTTGATGGAGAAGAGGGATAGAAGGACCTCTCCGAGGGGAAGAGGGAGAGGTCGAAGGGGGAGTCAACACACGGCTTTGGTTCGGAGGAGGATTATCACGGAAATGCACAATGCCTCACAACAGGGTTCTGGTAGCTGTCCCGAGATAGCTACCCAGAACCAATGAACTACCTGGTGTGGAATTGTCGGGGATTGAGATCGGCCCTGACAATTCCGTACCTTGCCGATCTCGTGAGGAAGAGCAAACCGGACATTATCTACTTGATGGAGACGAAGAACACGGAAGTTTATTGCGAAAAGATGAGGATAAAGCTGAAAATGTGCGAGGGGGAGTACGTAAACCCGAACGGGATTTCGGGTGGTTTGGCACTATGGTGGTCGAAGGAGGTGAGGGTCGTGATCCATCTTAAAACAGAACATATGATGGATACGACTATCACCAAAGTCAATGGGGGAGGTGCGATGCATGTCACGTGGGTCTATGGGAGCACCCAATGGAACGAAAGACTCCGCATGTGGGAGGAGATCAAACAGATATCGCAGAACAGGAGAGGTCCGTGGATGTGTGGGGGGGACTTTAATGAGATCGCATTATCAGGGGAGAAGGAGGGAGAAAGACCGAAACAAGCACGGAAGATGGATGCCTTCAACGAGATGATGCGAGATTCAAAACTGGCGGACATGGGGTATAAGGGATGCCCCTTTATGTGGTGCAACAATAGGGAGGGGGAGGATCGAATCAGGGAAAGGCTCGATCGAGCAATCGTGAATTCGGATTGGATCCGAGCTCATCCGTACGCTATGGTTATCCACAAACTCCAGATCGGCTCGGATCATTGCCCACTAATGATTCAAGTCGAAAGGCACCAGACACGGAGCAAGAGACAGTTCCGTTTCGAAAGGAACTGGTTAACGCACAATGGGTGTCGGAAAGTTGTGGAGGATGTTTGGCGAGAGGGCCGGCGCGGCAATAGCAGAGGGGGAATTCACACTAGACTAGGGAAATGCAGGGGTGAATTGCAAAGATGGAGTAGGAGTAACGTCCAGAACAACAGGAGGGTGATTGATAACCTCAATGAGGAAATCATAGCAATGCAATTGCAGCCTTTGGCCAACTACCAAAGGGACAGGGAAAGGATTCTGAAACGGGCCCTGGAGGAAGCATGGACCAAAGAGGAGGAGTATTGGCGGCAAAGATCACGGGTTCAGTGGATGCAAGCGGGGGACCGCAATACGGCTTATTTCCACCAGTCGATGATTGAGAGAATGAGAAGAAACACTCTTTGTCGCCTACAGAGGGCGGATGGGGTGTGGGTGGAAAGAGAAGAGGATATCATGATGGAGTGCGAGGGATACTTTCATCACATATTTCAGACGGAAGGAACAGAGGGATTGTCTGAGCAGATGAGGGGTATCCCGCACTTGGTAACAGACAGAGATAATGTTGGTCTCGTCAGAATGGTGACCCGAGAAGAGGTCAAGAAAGCGGTTTTTCAGCTGGGAGGAAGCAAAGGACCGGGACCCGATGGGTTCCCAGGAATGTTCTATCATCACTTTTGGGATGTGTTAGGGGAGGATGTATTCCATTCTGTGAGGCTTTTCTTTGAATCGAACTCACTATTACCAGGTTATTGTTATACGGATATAGTATTAATCCCTAAGGTTCCCAACCCCATTAATACAACCCAATTTAGACCTATTAACCTTTGTAATTTCAACTACAAAATAATATTCAAGGTTCTGTCTAATAGGCTTAAACTGCTACTACCTAAGCTCGTAACCCCTTTCCAAAGTGCTTTTGTCTCAGGCAGGTTCATCCATGGCAACATCCTTATCGCGCACGAAGTGTTCCACCACCTCAGGACAAATATCGGGCGGGGGAGAGAGGAGTGTGCGATCAAGGTTGATATGAGTAAAGCGTATGATCGAGTTGAGTGGGAGTTCATTGTTCAAACACTCTGTGCGTTGGGATTCGCAGATCAGTGGTGCAAATGGATCATGGAGTGTATATCAAAGGTACAGTACAGTGTGGTGGTCAATGGGGAGAAGTCAGCGAGATTCAAACCATTTAGGGGTATTAGGCAAGGCGATCCCCTATCGCCTTACCTATTCATACTCGTTGCGGATGTTCTATCACGACAAATTATTAAGGAGGTAGGGGAGCATAGATTAGAGGGAATTCGAATGAAGCGATCTTGTCCGGAAATACACCATTTTTTTTTCGCGGACGATTCCCTCTTCTTCATCAATGCTTCGGAGGAGAACGCTCGGGCACTTAAGGGCACGATCGAGAGGTACTGCAAGGCCTCTGGACAGAAGATCAATTTGGACAAATCGTGTATCCATTATGGGCGGAGCGTAGGGGAAGACACTCGACAGAGGGTGTCTAATATCCTGGGCATCGAGGCAGTTGCAGATGCAGGGAGATACTTAGGCCTCCCGACCAACTGGGGTAGGTCTAAGAGGGAGGCAATGAGGTACCTTAAAGAGAGGGTCTTGAAGAAGATCCACGGGTGGAAAACGATGTTCCTCAACAATGCGGGGAAAGAGGTCCTCATTAAGGCGGTAATCACCGCCATCCCAACTTATGTTATGTCATTGTTTAAATTGCCTAAGACCTGGTGTGCAGAAATATCAAGCTTAATGGCTAGGTTTTGGTGGAATGGTCGGGATGAGAAGAGGAAGATCCACTGGGTTTGGTGGGGTCAACTCACACATACCAAGGACATGGGTGGCATGGGCTTCCGGGACATGACTGATTTCAACACCGCAATGCTCACCAAGACAGCATGGCGGTTGCAGAACGACGGGAAGTCTCTATGGGCGAACGTGCTAAAGGGCCTCTACTTCCCTCGGGGGACCCTTATGGATGCGGCAAGGGGAGGCCGACCATCGTGGGCTTGGTCTAGCATCCTTGCGGGCCGAGACATCATGAGGAGGGACGGCGTATGGCACGTGGGTGTGGGGGATCAGATTTGTGCGTTGCAAGACTCTTGGGTACCCGGGATCCCGCACAACAGGGTCGGCGCTGATTTAGAACCAAGGGGAGAGGGCGGCGTGAGGGTGAGCGAATTGATCAATAGGGACCAAATATCATGGAACCTAGAGGCGATACAAGCTCACATCACGGATAGGGAGGCTCAGGCTATTCACGCGATCCATATCGCTAAGGAGCCGCAACCCGATCGTATGGTTTGGCCAGGTTCGGTGGATGGGGTGGCCAAACCCCGGCTGGTTTATAGACGCATCAGGGAGCTCAAATTGCAGGCGAAGACGCCTAGCTCGGTGGGCGATCCTATCGTAATGGGGAGGGTGTGGAAGGAACTTTGGTCCGGAGACATGCTCCCAAAGGTAAAACATTTCCTTTGGAAAGCCTTACATAATGCGTTGCCGGTTAAAACCGAATTGGTTAGGCGAGGGGTTCAACTGAACCTAACGTGTAGTTTCTGTGAGAAACCGGAATCCGTGTTTCATGTGATTTTCGAGTGCACTTGGACTAGGAGGGTATGGTTCGGTGCTATGGGCATTAGGATGGACACGGACGGCAGCCGTAGATGGTCCAGTTGGCCTCACTTTATGCAGGATCTGGACCAAGTGGAGGGGGACACGGGTCGGCGCACCAGAATTCTCGGGCAAGCCATTGCTTGGGAAATCTGGAAAGAGAGATGCCGGGCTGTTTATTCGGAGGAGCAGCCCCGACCAGAGCCGACGGTCCAAGTCGCCACATCGATGGCGAATCAGGTATGGCGACTGGCCAACCAGCCGAGAGTGCCTTCGGCGAGGTTTCAGGAACCGAGGGACCCATCGTGGGCAAGACCGAACCAAGGAGCGATCAAGGTAAATTGCGACGCGGCTTGGGACTATCTCACGTTCAAAGGAGGTACTGGAGTTGTGTCACGAGACTGGACGGGAAAGATAGTGGCGGGGCACCATTCAACGTGCATCGGCACGAGCGCCAAAACACTAGAGGCAAGGGCGATCTACCACGCGGTTGCACTAGCAATCGAACACGCTTGGCCCAAGGTAATCATTGAGTCGAATGCACAACATGTTATAAACCTTCTTCATGGAGGTCATATTGGAAATGATTGGGAGCTTCGGGACATCCTCATGGAGATCCTTGAGCTTGCCACGCACATTTCCCGCATTTATTGGCGGTTTGTTCGGCGATCGGCGAGCAAATGCGCTAATTGGGTTGCTTTGGAAGCGAAATGGGGAACCTGTCCCTTTGATTGGACTGTTTGTAATCCGAGACCTTTGTTTTCGTTGTTTGTTTCGGACTTGGAGAACTCTTATTATGATTAATGAAGTTATTTCTTGGCAAAAAAAAAAATGTCAAATTAATTAATTCTAATTGGTTCATATCAAACATACAATTCTCATTTCTAAGTGGCATGTCATGTAAATCACTTTAAAAACTTTCAAGCTTTCTAATTCATTCTCAAGATAAGTTACAAAATATTAATTAATTCTTTTTATTTAACTTGTATATTTATAGGGTTAATTATCAAATAGGTACCCCAACTTTACATGATTTGGCAACTAGGTACTTCAATTTTTTTTTGCCGCAAATAGGTACCTACCGTTAATTTACTGTTAAGAATAAACGAAAAATATCACGTGAGGAGCACGTGATGAGCAAACAGGTACCTGAACTTGACATGTTTTGGTAAATAGGTACCTGAACTTACACTAATTAGCAAGTAGATACCTTAACCGGTTTAAAATTCGGTTCGGTCGAATCACTTTTTTATATTAAAAAAAAATAGGGTTTATATACCAAACACATGCATGACTCAACTGCAGACGTTCTTTGTACATCTAAGTAGGGTTTATGGGGACTGAACTAAGGAAATACCTGAACGAAATCGACAACCACGTAAACGAAGTTGAGAGCGGTCTTTTCCCGACCGGGGATAATAGGGATCGATGGGGTCGGGATGGTGATGGACCCTAGCGATAGGTTCATGATGCTTCCTTCATGTACCAATAACGTCTAGAGTTGAGTCATGCATGTGTTTGGTATATAAACTCTACTTTAAAAAAATATATATATAAAGTGGTTCGACCAAACCGATTTTTGAACCGGTTCAGGTATCTACTTGCTAATCCGTGTAAGTTCAAGTACCTTTTTGTCAAACCATGTCAAGTCAAGGTACATGTTTGCTCCTCACGTTATTTTCCGTTTATTCTTAACGGTAAATTAACGGTAGGTACCTATTTGCGGCAAAAAAATAATTAGGTACCAACTTGCCAAACCATGTAAAGTTGGGGTACCTATTTAGTAATTAACCCTTACTATTTTGTGCAAAATATATTTTATGTAGTGAAATTTATACAATATCAAAATACAAAATATTATATTTTATGAATACAAATTATGCACATAATAATTGTTTATATTACAAATTAAATTATTTAAGAAACATCTCATAACTTATTATAATTTCATTTTTTATATAATATGAAAGTGAATTTTAACAATCTTATAAAAATATATGTTATTTATTTATAGACTCAAATATAATTTTTTCAACTAACAAAGCATTAAAATAAATAAATAAATTCTATTTTTTCTATACATTTTTTTATAAGTATATGACTCTAATAGAAATCATAAAATTTAAGTTAAAATTATTATATGAGTATTAAGATATTGTCTTGCAATTTTATGGAGTGTTTGTATGACTAAAATTACTAAAATGAGTAACATGATTCTAACATTTTTATATGCATATAACATTAATAAAAGTCACAAAAATATTTAAAAAAAGAAGTTAATTAGCATTGTATCAATAATTTTATTATTTATTCATGTATTTTAAATAATTATAATGAATATTTTTATTCTATAATATACTTTGTAGTATTGAAGCATATGGAGTAGATCATATTACAAAAAATACTAATAGTTTTAACATTTTTTTAGAAATATGCACAATTTTTATTATGTAATATTAAATTAAATTTATCCTTAATTATTTTAAAAAAATGAAAATTTAATATATATTAAATAAGTTATATAAATTTGATTTAATATATATATCGCGCAACACGCGTATTAGTTTTCTAGTTTATTATAATCTTAGTTGGTTCATGACCAGTTGTTTGAAAGACTGACTTCGCCCACCCAATCACAAAATCACTTTGGTAGACAAGACACTCATATGTGTTTTGTAGCGCATGAAGAATTCTAATTAATAGAGAAGACATTAATGATATCTTCGTTGTCTACTCCGCATAATTTGTTCACTCAATCATCCTTGTTAGTTTGTTCCAATAAGGGAAATTTCAGTCTCACCTTCAACACATTCCATCCTAAACTTATAAAATTGCAATAGTGTATCCTCACGTTTTCAACACCTGCATTTGCGATCATAATGTAACTATGCTTTCATAATGTGAAAAAGCAATGTATAAACCATTGTTTTCATAATGCTTTCATGGGTGGTAAGTACTCTGAATGTTCTTCCCGTTCTTCTTCACCTTTGACATCTAACCCGAACATGACCTATGAGGAACCACTGTGTTACTACAGTCTACAAACCCTTGCGAAAAAAACTTGAACCATGAAATTTTTTGGTCGTATGTTCTTTGCATGTCTGAGATACCAGGTAATGAAGCCAATCTTTGAGTTAATTTCGAAGATATCACCGATTAGTCTACATAGAAAATTTTGAATTATTTTGAAACCCTAATTTCTTTTTAGTACTATGCAGCCGTCAAATTCTTTGAAGAGGGGTTGTGATTTCTTCGCTTGGGCAGATCCACCGATGTGTGTGTATGGAATGAGAGTCATGACCAAGTTTGTATTAAAGGAATCCGAACTGAACAATCAAATTGATGTGTTGCGTAGTAGAAATCAACATCAGTTGTGTGTCATAGTGTTCTTACTTGTTGTTGTTGACCTTATGTTGAAGATCTAGCAACGTGACAAACGTTTGTTTTAGTGATTAAGTTGTGTACCTTGTAATTCATCGGAACTATATGTATGTTTAATGACAACTTTCGGGACCTACTGGTTTATATAATACTCACTAGAGTTGTCTTTAAGTTTACATATGTATCAGTATTTCCACAATTATGTTTGGGCTAAAATGGTTACGGTACCAACCTGTTTCGTTAAAGAAAAATCCAACTAAAAACACATCATCCAATAACAAAATATTCAACACAAACCGACTTGTTTAGATAAGTGTTCTAGTTCTACATAAAGCTTTACCAGACAAAATATCCAACAAAACAAAGTCAGTGAACCTAACATTCCACCACAAAACATCATTGAACCTAACATACCACAAAACATGACCTAGGACATAACATCCACCAAAACATCGTGGTGACAACATCCATAAAAACAAAGCAACAACGCAAACAAAAGTACTTTCACTAACTAGATCTCCACACAAAACGGGGTGGAGTGTCAGAACCGCGTACCACAGTATTCTTTCTTGTTTTTCCCGTTTTAAGTGGTTGGGGAAATAACACTAATGCCCGACAACTTGATAACTCTGGGGCACTTGATCTCACCCTCTCAAAATCATCTTCCGACTCTATGTTGACTGGTGCCGACTTTGATGAAGATGGTCGTCCAACCTACATAACCAGAAATGTTGAAGATGTTGTCCATATCTACATTTATCGTAAATACCCAATTTCTATACCTTTGGTTTGCTTCTTCTCACTTAAAACTTGGTCCTTCTTGTTCTCTTTGGGGGCTCCACATGCGGTTGTTCGGGTGCCTCCCTTTGTGCCTCGTCCATTGGTGCCTGACTTGCTTCAACTGTTTCTTCCATTGGGGTCTGACTTGCTGCAAATGTGTCATCCATTAGAGTCCGACTTCCTAATTGGTCGGTGTTCAACTTTCTTCAAATAGGTCCCCTTTGTTTCTTTGAAACCCCAAAAATATAAACGTTTATAATATGTACGATAATGGCATTATCTTTGATTCATTAAACAAACGTACATTTCTTTTCGATGCAGTAGCCTGAGACTATTGTGGCAACATCTTATGTCACCTGACTTGTTCCTCTTGTGCATTTTGATCATGCACCACTTGTTGTTCCCTCTTGTTATGCTGATCCACCAATGTTTAACCTAGGACATCCTCTCTTGTTGTGGTCTGTTTCATGGCAAACTGAGCAAAACTGTTTTAACCCATGTTTTGTCAAGTTAGTCGTGCTTTTGTTGTTGGGTTCATGAGCTGTCCTAGTTCACTTCTTTTTCAGTCTTTCCCATCTCTTCCTAAAATCTGGTGGATTAATTGGCAATGACTCTACTCGGACTTAATCATCGACACCAGGTAATGGGTGTATTATCAGTGCATAAATCTTCCTCATAGTAGATACATGATAACATGGGTGAACATACTCAGAAAAGTCAAAGATCCGCTCGCTCATCAAACATGCAGCTGCATGAGGGCATGGAATACCCGATAGATCCCATTCTAAACAACAACACCGTTTAGCATTCAAATCTACCTTGTGTTGGTACATGGTTTCAATTCATACCTCATATTATCCTTCACCTGCGTATAGCACTTGCATTCCCCGGGCTGAAGCTTTTTTCTTCTTAATCTTCTCCAGTATGTTGGACATTAAAACACCTTCATGACTATTCGCCTCCTACCTCCTCATTTGGAAATCTGTCATTAACATTCGTCGCAGACTATCCATGAGTGTTATGATGGGGTTATCACGGGCCATGATAAACTTACTGTTCCAACTTTTTGAACAATTGTTAGCTATAAGATCAGGCTTTGATTCTGGATTAAACTCATACCTGCCCCATATCTTTGGGTCAATCTCAGTGAGGTATTCTGAGGCACTCTTGAAATGCACTTTCAGCCACTCCATGTGCACTTTGTGTCTGTGATAATTGTACGCATAGGCGGCGACCCGAAATCTAGATTTTATACATGCATCATTCATATGCTTCGCCAACATGTTCTGGTGTATATGCCTACCACAGAACCTGTGGTCACTAAAAAGCGTGATATCTTCGATTGTTGTTATTAAACCCTATTGACACGCAAACATACAAACTCGATTAAAACTATCTAATACATTGTCGTGTAATAACAAACACAAAATCAAACAAGTTGTAGTTATAATGTGTATGAATATTTCAATCAGGTTGCATGAATGTGCATGAACTAACCTTATGTCTATCTGACATGATCACCCAGTTCGTGTCGTTGCCCACATCTTGACTTAACAATTCAAGGAACCAAGTCTAGGAGCTCCCAGTTTCTGCTTCAACCCATGTGTAAGCAAGTGGAAACACCTGGTTATTTGCATATCTAGATACTGCAGATAATAGATGACAATCATCGACTCCCTTCAAATGACACCCATCCAAGCTTATAAAGGGTATGTGTCTAGCTCTGAACCCATTGACACATGCCTTTAAGCATACATACATACGTTCAAATGTTGGCCGAAGTGGAGATGGGATAGGGTCTACTTGTATAACAACACTACTGCTTGGGTTATGCAACATAACAGTGCCGACTTAATCACACAACCTCTTAAACTGCTAGTCTCTGTCTCCTTCAAGGGCTTTCCGAGCCAACTTGATACCATCGCAGACATTCCACTTTTTAACATCAAAGTTGAACCTTTTTCGAATCTCGTCGGCAACAGTCTTACTCTTTATACCTGGTTCGTTACGAATGAGTTACATGAAGGTATCCACAATCCACTTCCCACAGATCTTATTTATGTGGAAAGCTCGTCCACATGTATGTTCTACAACCAACTTTCTTATTTGAAATGTCTTCTCCATGTTCAGTTTCACACCAACCACAACAAACCCACAACCTTCCTTGCAAACAACTTCTACATGTCTGGTGTTGTTTTGTTTGCTGAAATCTGGTTCGTAACCCTCCTCAATACTGTGTTCGATGCCATACTTCCTAATGCTTGACCATCAATAAATCTCATACCTAATTCCAGTTCATGTTTCAGCCTTTGATTGCCCTTCGTTTCTGCGTTCAAAGCCTCATCACATATTTTGTATGTCTGACCACTTATGATGTCACATTCAACGTCAGAAGCAACAAGAGTGGTTAGGGTGTCACTTCGACATTCAGGTTGTCCCACGTCCACTGGTTCAACCAAATGAACTTGCCTAGTCATGCAATCTTCAATGTTTCTACCATATAGTAAATCTTCAAAATCAGAATCATTCAATCGTACACGGTGAACACTTGCACTTGCACCAACTTCATAATCTGGGTCCTTCTGTTTACTTTTCTTCTTCGCATAAATATTAACATCGGCATGTAAATCATCGTCATCTTTATCGACTTTCCAATTAGGATAAGATATATCATCCGATAGTCAATATGTCTTCTCTGATGAAGATAACGCGTAGTCTTCTTCTACGGGTTGCATTGGTTTCTTTCTCTTGTCTCTTGGAGGTGGGTTTGTATCCATGGGATGTTTGCCTTTATCTCCCGAAACTTGACTCTCCAATGCCTCTTCTATCAGTTGAATGGATTTTATGTGAATGAGTTCCATAAATGGATCCTTCGCACAAAGTACATGATCAAACGGTGCTAACACATACACGAGCAAATCCAAACTTCCATCCTGCCTCTCTAACATTTCAGTAACGTCTGCATCCTTTTTTAAAACTTTCAAATCTATTTTCAAATTACCATTCGGAGGGAGATAACAAATACACCCACCAACGACTAATGCGTAAACTCCATACACACTTCCAATATCTCATAACTTATCACAACCCTCCCTAAACTAGTAACTTCGGTCTTTCCAACCCATTTTCCATCAATAAACAGCCCGTCGTAATGTATCGTCAACTGGTAAGTTTGGTCACTGTCCTTGTCCATTATTTACCCTAATAAGTTACAAATCAAACCCATAAGCATACCAATTTCAACAATAGTTTGAAAAAAAACCCGACCCAAAGTAAAACAACAGCACAACGAAATCTTTTTCAGCCTAACAACAACGAAGACTTCTGAATTATGCTCTAACTACCCTCGCATACTCTCCATGCCTTAAGTAAAACAGCACAGCGAAGTGCAACGATGACAAACTGAAGTGTGGACTTACCGAACTGAAGTGCGTTGAAGACAATGGAAGTTGCAGAACAAGGCTTCTACAGAAAGAAGTTTTATTCGGAGACAGTGCTTCTACGTGAAAAGGATGGCCACCGAAAGGGAGTGCGAAGACAGTGCTTCTGCGTGAGGTGAATTCGGGATGAGAGAAGAAGTTAGGGTTTCGCAATTACGAACAGGGAAGAGGAGAATAAGATATGTAAGAAGAATAGGAGAATAAGAACACAGTGCTTCTGCGTGAATTTAGGATGGAAGAAGGAGGTCAGACCTTTTTTGGGGGAAGAAACCGTAGAAGATCTAAAGTCTTTGAAAGATTATGGGATGGCCACAGGGGTAAATTAGTCTTTATACATTGCATCGTTTCAAAATAAACAGCTCTGCATGACTTCAACGTGACACTTAACAAGTATAATTAACGTTTGGTGCAATTACCAACAAAATGAAACATCCAGGTGTAATTCGTTGCGTCAAAAAACATATGTGTCCAATTACAAAAACAGGTAAAGATCCGGGTGCAATTTCATACTTTTCCCATTTTTAGAGTATTAATGATCATATAACTAAGAAAGTTCATATCCAACGTGAAAGTCTAAGCTAATGGGTTATAAGTCATTCCTAATTATATACAACATAAACTCCTCAATTACATTTCAGTAACGTCTCCATTCTTTTTTAAAACTTCCAAATCTGTTTTCAAATAACCATTCAAAGGGAGATAACAAACACACCCACCAACGATTAATATGCAATACTCCTTACACACTTCCATTGTCTCATAACTTATCACATCCCTCCCTAAACTAGTAACTTCGGTCATTCCAACCCATTTTCTATCAATAAACAACCCGTCGTAATGAATCGTCAAGTGGTAGGTTTGGTCATCGCCCTTGTCCATTATTTACCCTAACAATTTAGAAATCATACCCATAAGCATATGAACTTCAACAATAGTTCGGAAAAAAAAATTGTCGCGGTCCGAAGTAAAACAACAGCACAACGAAGACCCTTTCAGCCTAACAACAGCGAAGACTTCTAAATCATGCCTTAACTACCCTCGCAGACACTCAATGCCCTAAGTAAAATAGCACAATGAAGTGCGACGAAGACGAACTGAAGTGTGGACTTACCGAACTAAAGTGCGTCGAAGACAATGCAATTTGCATAACAGGGCTTCTACACGAAGAAGTGTTGTTCGGAGACAGTGCTTCTGCGTGACGTGAATTCAGGATGAGAGAAGAAGTTAGAGTTTCACAATTACCAACAGGGAAGAGGAGAATAAGAGATGTAAGAAGAAGAGGAGAAGAAGAAGACAATGCTTCTGCGTAAATTCGGGATGGGAGAAGAAGGTCATACCTTTTTTGGGGGAAGAAACCGAAGAGGATCTAAAGTCTTCAAAAGGTTATGGGATGCCCACAGGGGTATATTAGTCTTTTTACATTACATCGTTTCAAAATAAATGTCTCAGCATGACTTCAACGTGACACTTAACGAATACAATTAACGTTTGGTGAAATTACCAACAAAATGAAACATCCGGGTGTAATTAGTTGCATAAAAAAACATATGGGTCCAGTTACAAAACAAGGTAAAGATCCAGGTGCAATTTCATATTTTTCCCATTTTTAGAATATTAATGATCATATAACTAAGAAAGCCCATATCCAACTTGAAAGTCTAAGCTAATGGGTTATAAGTCATTTCTAATTATATACAACATAAACTCCTCAATTCTAACCAACACAGGACTAAACCACACATTATAACATAAACCCCTGCATATGATCCTCCTGTGATCCCTCACAATTACACTGACTCCCCCGATCCTAGTCGTCGCACACCATGCCACATCACCGTTTATTTTTATCGTACCTGGCATCGGTGTCCTCCAAGTGTGTCGTCCATGCAATGCATTTCGGACTGTCGCAGTGGCTCGTTGGTCCCGGTTCCGCGCCGATTGCAGCTCCAGCATGGTTTTTCTAATCTCGAATATGACCCTGGCCGCGTTCAGTTGTGTTCAAACACCAGCTTTCTACGAGCATTCCAGATCGCCCAACAAGTAACCATGCACGTTTCCCATATATGTTCTGGTGTCGAAGGTCCGTTCTGGGTGCCCCATTCCGTCTGGTGCTGTTCTTACGCCGGAATCTGCAGAATGCGTTCTGTGGCCAGGGTTCGGTGGTCCTGAGTCTGCAGCCCCATCACTTCCTTCAATAATCGTGGAAGGCTTCAACGAGGAAATAGCATGGCTAAGGAACTTCATAACAACGGGACTTGGGTGTCCAAGTTTATTGTGCCAAAGACTTGAAGATGCACTAGTGACAACATTAACATTGCTTTTATCGATCTTGGAAGGATCGAGAGTGTCGTTCCGTTGACATTTGAGCAAGTATATTCCTTGATGAAGACCACTCTTCCCAATCACACTCTGTGGATCCTGAATAAGAGAATGTGTTTTGGAGAAAAGTATGGTGAAATCCGAGTTTTGTAGTCAGCAACTAATAGAAATCATATTAAATCAAAAAGTAGGAATGAAAAGCACATTGTGCAACTCTAATTTAGGATATAACATTACAGATTCTGCAAATACAACTTCTATTCGAGATTTATTTGGTAAATAAACAGATAAGTTACTAACAACATGCAATTGCGTAAATAGGTTTCACTCAAAACATATGTGACGGGCTGCTCCTGAGTCGACAATCCAATCAATCGAGTTTATATTCTTGAGGCCATAAATATAAGCATGAACTTTACCTTGCATGGTTGAACCGATGGTGTTGCTGGAGGAAGGGGACTGAATTTTTGCAACAAAAAATTCGACCATCATTCGACATTGTTCCTAGGTAAGTGGCTCTTGGACTGATTCAGATGAGGTACCAATGGAATTAACCATTGCTTTACCACGATTATGTTGCTGAGGCAAATAGGCTTGCTGTGAGTTGGACGATTGTCCTTGTTGGTATCCAGGTGGGTACTCGTGCTTCTTGTAGCATTTTAATTCGATGTGGTTGAGTCTTCTGTAGTATGTGCATTGTGGTCCTGGTCGACGGGGAAAACCTGAGGAGTTTGATTCTATTGATCGCACAGTCATGGGTCGCAGTGTCGGATTACAAATCCACGCCTAAAGGTTGAGACTCAACTGCTGAGGCGAATGTGTCAGCGATTGGATTAGGAACAGTGGCATATCATTGATTTTCAACTTGAACAACCAATGAAAACACCTTGTTGATGGGAGGCAAAGGATCTTGAAGCGGAATTTGGTCACGGATCGCAGCGCATGCATCGTTCAATCCCATCAAGAAAAACATGATCTATTCGACATTATAATCCCTTAGCATGCTATTGACTCTGCCATGTGCGGCAAGAGCAAGAACAAATATGCTTTGCTGTGTAAATTTCATCCCAGATGATCTTCAAGTTCGTGTAGTACGTGGTCACGGACATTTGACCCTGTCGAAGTTCAGATAAACGTTTCTTCAATTGGAATTGTTTCAAACCGTTCATTTGCTCGAATCTATCGATTAATTCACGCCAAACTTCTACAGCAGTATCATGAAACAAAACGCTTGCTGCAATGTTCTTGGATACTGAATTGACAATCCAAGAACACACAAGATTGTTGGAGCAGAGCCACGCCGAATATTAAGAAGATGTTAAATTTGGTTTTATGATAGAGTCGTTAATGAATCCAATCTTATTCTTCATAGAGAGGGTCATGATCATCGCTCGACGCGAAGTGTTGAAGTTATCCATGTTCAGAAGCGTGGTGACAAGAATCGCACCTGGATTGTCGAATTGATGAATGAAGTAAGGGCGGGAGGTCGGATCCGTGGTGACTTGCAAGTTTGCTGCGTGATTTCCAGGATCCGCCATGGGAGTTGTTCTTAAGCTGGTGAATCGGGGACGAGGGGCAGTCAACCAGATCATTGCTACTCTGATACAATATTACGTTTTTTGTCGAGAGAGAAAACGAGAGTGAACATTGATTTAGCAATATGTTTTCTTGTATTTCACTATTGATGAATGGATGAGTATATATACAATAAGAATAAGCCTAACAAATTGATAACTGAACCAGGAAGATGAAGCCAATTTTGGAAAGTTTAGCAGTGGCGCTTCCTTTTACATGATCAACAGATAGCGAGCAAGAGTTGTTGACGGGTAACCCGAAGAACAACCTTGCTTCTGGAAATTTAACGGATCAAAACAAAACACGAATTTCTCGATTAAATCAACCCTAAAATAAGAATTTATGGGTTAATTTAACCCAAAATTTCAAAAGCTTTAAAATTCAAAGCCCTACCTGGAAGTTAACTTCAGTTGATACGAATTAATAGGCATCTCAACACAATTCAAGAATAATTCATATCTTAAAAGCAATATGGGAAGGGCTACTCACGACTTGGATTCTACAACTCAAGTAAATCCTCATTGAACCCCCAATTTCGATATCTTTTATCTCATCGGAAGAGGAATCTAAGTTTAGAGATCTTGAATCAAACCACTAAAAAATAATTGAATCAGATCAATGTAAATCAACGCAAATGTTTCCATATTCAGAAATCCTGAATCAAACGATTACTGTTTTGTTTCTGTGAGATTAACCAACAACTCTATTCTTAGAGAGATATGAAGAGAGATTAGACCTACTGTTTTGAAGTCTTTGGACTCGATTATCACAAAGCAAACACAATGGAAGTGATGAAGATGTAGACAAAGGTGAATTTATGGTGGGTCAGACGGGTCATATTCAAGTCTTATTCCTGAATTGTTTTTATGGGTGGTCAATCCAATAGTGATCCGCTGTCCTATTTTCTTGACTATTAATCGGGATCGGATCTGGTCATTTCGAATCAGGTTCATAATTAACATGTCTAAGCACGACCAACTAGAAGGGAGGGTAATGGAAAAAAAAACACATAATGGGTAGATGATATAAATGATAAAATTTGCAAAGGTTGGTTGACAAATTTCCCTCTTAAAAAAGATTAAGAGATTGACTAGGTTTGTAGGTACTAGTTTGTGATTATTTTATTTATTTGAAAAGAAATGATTTTTTCCCAAACTACACCTCACTTCAAAACCAAATACTAAAATAGAAAATTTTGAAAACTATTTTGATTTTCAATTTTGAAATGTGCTAAAACATCTGCCCCCCTCAACTTTTGATTTTATGTCAATTTAGCTAAAACAATTATTTATTTTCATTGTCACCCTTTAAATTTTTACATTTGCCCCCTAATATTTTTATTGTTAAACTATTTGTCCTTACATTAATCTTTGTCCCCACTGAGCTATATTTATGATTTCGTTCCTGGTTGTTAGGGATTATGGTTTAGAGTATGCTAGGGTTAGTCCTAATGTTTTGGACATTTACATGTTAGTCTCTAACTACTACTATATATAGACCACTACCCTACATGTAACCTTCAAGTTTAGTGATTGCTAAGATGATCTTCTCTTTAGTCATTGCACTAAGCTCTCAAATCTCTCCACATAAGTCTCTAGAATGCTGATATGGTATCAGAGTTAGTCGATTAGGGCCTGAATTCAAAATTTTGTTGGAAATCATTCAGTCCTTCACCAATATAGATTCCCGCGCTACAGATCTGTTCAATCCAGGATTTCAGCCAGCAGGTCTAGCGCCTCATTAACACCAGATGAGAGAATCAGATTACAACTGCAGTAGTGATATGTGATTTGTTTAGCCTAGGAGAGATGTGAATGTTGTGATATGTTGTGTTGTCTTGATACATATATGGATATGCTGAACCTGCTAATCAACACAATACTGTTGGTAAGCTGTCTCGTTTTTAGATTTGATTTTACTTCTTATGTTGTACTACTACTGCCATACTGTGTTGTTGCTGCATCACCGATCAAATCAATTCCATATGAATTCATCTTGATCAGTTTTGTTTAAGTTTTCTTGCGGTGACTCATCTGCATACTCTTCCAATTGCTAAACAATTTAATAAAATAGTGTATTTAGTGTTACTCATTTGAGCTTATACATTGTGACATTTTGGGACCATTTCGTTACCAACACACTCAAAAATATTATACTTCCTATAAATCGTGGATGAGTTTTATCGATGCACTCAGACCTATTTACTACAACATAACTCTTATGTGAGTACAATGTTTCCTCAGTTTATGGCCATGGTGAAAAATCAGTTCAATTCTACAATCAAAATGGTTCGTTCCGATAATGTTAAGGAGTTAATGTTTGAACAGTTATTTCAAAGGATGGGCATACTCCATCAATTCTCATGTGCGTCAAAACACCACAGCAGAATTCTGTTGTTGAACGAAAGCATCAATATCTCAATATTAAATGTTTCACAAACCCTTTATTTTCAATTGCGAGTTCCTCCTTCATTTTGGAGAGAGTGTGTTCTGACTGCCACTTATCTCATAAACAGATTTCCATCCATCACTCTCGATAACAAGAGTCCACTTGAATTGCTATTTCGTAAACTTCCATCGTAAAATAATTTGAAGACCTTTAGGTGTCTTTGTTTTGCCTTAACATTAGAAAGCAGATGAGAAATTCTCCCCACTAGCTACCGGTTGTACAACATTCAAACACCATCGCTCTTTATCTTCCGAGACATCATCTTCCATGAGCATATATTCCATTTCCACACTACAACCTCTTCAACCGACATCGTGGATTTTTTTCACACAATGCACTCTCTCAACATATCCATGAACATTTGCAAACCAAACGTATAATCAAACTAGGTCCTCCATCGCCTCCACTAATTACCAATGTTCGAAGAAGCACTTGAATCACCCGACCACCGACCCATCTACTGGATTACTTAACCTCTACCTCTACATGTGAATACCTCATTCAAGACTACGTCTCTACCTGTCGTCTTTCCCCCAATTTCAAACAATAGATTGTTGCGATATCTTCCACATATGAGACACAATTTCATCATCAAGCAATGAGATGTCATGAATGGTGCAAGACTATGGAGGACAGACTCACTGTACTAGAAGCTCAAAACACGTGGACAATCGTCCCCCTTCCCATTAGTAAATGCCAAATTGCTTGCAAATGGGTTTATCGCATTAAATATAAACCAGATAGGAACATAAAACGATTAAAGGCCCACCTGATTGCAAAGGGATTAACTCAAGTGGAGGACATTGATTTCATCGATACCTTTTCGTCCGTCATAAAATTAGTTTCCTTCACAGTTCTACTTTCTCTAGCAATAATGCATAATTGACATCTGATCCAATTGGTCGTTTATAATTCCTTCCTAAATGGCACTCTCAATGAAAAAATCTATATGGAACTACCTCCAGGTTATCCACAACAACCAGGCATGGTATGCAAATTACACAAATCACTAAATGGTCTTCGTCAAGCATCTCGAGAATGGTCCAAGGCATTCTCTAATGTCATTCTGCAAATCAGTTTTCTAAAAAATCATGCAGACCACAACCTCTTCATGAAAGGAACCGACACTTCCTTCATGGCATTACTCGTGTACGTTGATGACATCATACTTGCAGAAAATGACATTAATGAGATCAACCGCGTGAAGAGACACTTACAATGACATTTCCATTTCAAGGACCTTGGTCCTTTGCGATATTTTTAGGTTTTGAAATCGCCTGGAACCAATCAGGAATCACCATAAATCAACGTCAATACACTCTCCAATTGTTGAATCACTCTGGATGCATTGACATCAAACCCTCTGCTTTTCTCATAACTTCAGTATTTTAGTTTGATTGTGAATTTTTTTTACCGATTTACCTGAATTGCCCATTTTGATCATAATTGGCCAAGAGATTACATGCATTTTCATTAAATTATATAAGTTATGTACAAACATTTTGTTTATTTACAAGTTAATTTCAAATGAATAAATAAGAGGATAATAAAGCTAATCGTTCTCGAAAAATTGTGGTTTAACTTTGGAGTCATTTTAAAATGCGTCAAGCGTGTGTGGATGATTTTGAAGATATAAAACGCGTTGGACTAAGTTGTAACACTTTTTAAAGTTGCAGTGAGTCAAGAAAAGTTCATGGACCAAAACTGAAGTGAAAATAAAATCTAAAAATTGCATAAATGGCCCTAAACTTTTCTGGTTTGTTTTATAGCAATTAGTAAAGTCCCAGAATGACCCAAAAGTCCAAAGACTGAGTTATAATCTTCATCAAAGTTTGGGACTAACCTAAATCAGTTTTGAAAATATATTGTTTTAGATCAAAAAACCCATAACTTTCACAAATGCATAAAATGACCCCAAAGTTATACCGAATTTAAAATGAGTACGATTCTTACACGAAATATAACTATTAACACAGAATATCAATGAGATAAATTTCATTCACATTAGGAAATAAAAATATAATATTGAATACGAGAGAGTTATACCTAAGTTATCCAGAGATTAAATACCGTACGAGGATCTGAGACCGATAATCACTGATTTGTATGACTAATTTTCTTTCTATGTTTTTTCTCACTCTATGCCTAAATATGTTTCCCTCTCCCTGCTTTTTGTTCCGTTGTTGTGGCCTTTTTCTTTTGTTTGTTCCTTTGTTGCCCCTTGAAGTTATGAACTTCCTATTAGGGGTGATCAAAAACACTGTTGGACCGAATTCCCGACAAGACAGGCTCGACCGAGACCAAGACTGTTGTTCCTTTCGCCTTTTACTAAAGAATACCGTGAGCTCATAGTTTTTTTGGGGAGTACAGATTCGGTCCAGGACCGAGACCGGCTCGAGTCAAGAAAGACCGACTCGGGCAGTTTTTTTTGGATGAGGTCGGTATCGGTCTTGGTCCTCCAGAAGGCAATACCAAAATTTCGGTCTCGGACTTGCCTTCAGGACCGGACCGGCCCGCCCACGATCAACTCTACTTCCTATAGTATTTATAGCGTTTTTTATTATTATTTGAATGGATAAATAGGATAAGGCATGGGCATGGAGTATGGGTTGGAGTTTGGGAAACTGCATGGCACTAGCGTATGCAGGGTATGGTGTGAGAATTTTTAAAACCAAATTTTCCCATTTAGTAAACCTAAGAGAAAAATATATTTTTATTTGCATATTAATACTTTTTTGTCTCGATTTTTCTCGGCTCGGTTCCTCGGGTAACAGTATTTTGACCCCTAGCTAAACTCATGTGTTTACACAAAGCATTTTATCTCAAACGAATGCTTTAAGAGTTATGGTGACATCTAGGGAGTGAACTAGTTGCGCACATGCAAAGAAAAGTCATGCAAGAAAGTTTGTTGATTTTATACCAGATTCAACTTTTTGGAAGGAGTGTGTTTTGATAGTGAACAACAAAAACTTTTGAACTTTCATACACAACGGATAAATCCATTTCATTAAATAATATTCGATTTTTTAAATACCAATAAATAGATTTATTTCATTTTATTATACCATATTTTATTTTAATACATGGAAATAAATTTATTGTTTAATTTCATATAAAAATTAAAATCACTATAATAAAATTCATAACTTTTTCTACAATACATTAATTTACAAAATATATTTTTATGTGATGGTAGATTTGAAGAATATTTTAGTGACATGATATTATATATTTATAATTTATATTATCATCTATCTATATATATATTAATTTGGTTAGAATGTATACAATTGTGACAAATAAGTTTTTTTATGCATTTTCTCACTCCTAATGTCATAAAAAAAACAATTTTAAATTAGTTCATGTCAAATATACAATTCTCACTCCTAAGTGGTATGTCTTGTAAACCACTTTAAAACACTTCAAACTTTCTTATTAACTCTCAAGATAAGTTACAAAATCTTAATACTTTATGTTTATTTTTACATGTATATTTATGATTTTATCTTAAATATAATGTATATAGTGGATTTTATAAAATACATAGTATTATATTTGATGGATAACAAGTCTGAACATCTAAAAATTTACAATTAAAAAATAAATTGATTAATTAAGTATAAATTTAGATTATTAAATAATAATTTTATCAAATTGCATATCAACGTTGTTTAGCTTATTATAATAAAAATTGAAATATAAATTTAGCATATGAATAATAATAATAATATAAAGATAATTTTTTGACATTTTTAGAAATCATAAAACCATAATAGTTAAGTTAAAAATATTATAACACCTCCAAGCCTGACTGAAGTGATTTTTAGCTCGCGCGTGATGGCTACGCGCTGCTCTCTCCTCTCTCCAAGTCTGTACCTGTGAGAGATGCCCCACCGCAACACCAACATTCCTTCATCTTAGATACCCCACAACATTTATTGGTGTTTACCTTGAAGCAAATCAGAGCAGACCAACGGAAGCTGTCAATTCCAAGCTCAAATTGGTGGAAACGTGTAAAGCCATGCAGACTTAGGAACGAGGGAACCCTAAAACCTGTTTCTCCAGTTTGTTTTGGCTTCAATTTTTTCTTCACCTCACCCTGATTTTCTTGCTACTGTCATATTTCTTTCGATTGTTGTTCAAGAAGGGACGACCCAAGTGAAGGTCTCTGGACTGGACCCGTAATGGCGATGCACCCAAGCTCCGGCAATGGTCGGAACCTCCGGAACGCCACCCTGCACCTTGTATCGACCCCCCCGAAAGCTGAATCGAGAGTTTTCTGCTGAATCGTCTCGAATAGATGTATGGAAAACTCAGTTATTCATAATGTGCTTGGGGTAGATTCAAGCCAATTAGGATGACAGATATAGACGATAATACTATTGCGTTTGAGTTCGAATTAGTTAGGGATAAAGGACATGTTTTGGATATGACACCGTGATCGGTGCAGGGGTACTCGTTGAATTTGAAGGAGAAACCCTGCCGAAATATAAGCATTGACGAGATTGACTTTAACATAATGCAAATGTGGATACAAGTACACGGTTTGAATATGGATATGTACAACGACCAGAACGCCCACCAAATTGGAGACTCAATAGGGAGTTGCGTGGGAATAGAGCCGACAAACACGATGAAGTAGAGACTGTTCCTAAGGGTGAAGGTAGAGATCGATGTAATGACCCCATTGGTAGAGAGCTTCCAGTGGACAAACTCTCCCAGTCAGCAAAAATGGGCAACCATTAGGTACAAACGCCTATCTGATTTCTGTTATGGGTGTGGTAGGTTAGGTCATGCCTCACAATCATGCAAGGAGGAAATTGCAGTATCGGAGAGGAAACCACAATTCCCTAAGTACAGACCGTGGGTGGTAGGGACGAGACAAAGAGTAAACAACCGGGCCTTCCAAATTGGTGGGCATAAGAACAATACGCAAGTTCAAAGGGACCTTGAAGAACAACATGATGGGATATGATGCAGTTGGCCTCAGCATTCGAAAGAACAGGCTCGTCATCTGGGGTATCACCACGGAATAGCTGATGTAGAGGGGGACACTACAGCATGCCACAAGATCTCCTAGGGATTGGGGGACACACTAAACAAGGGGCGGAGCTGCACTCTCGGGCAACCTTAGAGCTCGAACCGCAGCTCAGCACTCACCGGACCTTCGATCTCAACGAAGCTCCGTGGGATGAGGTCCAGCAACCAATGCAGTACAATTGCACTCTCGCCCCTTGCAATGGAACTAGGCCTAGGCCTACACTATGGAGACGAGGCTGAAATGTCCGAGAGAAACCCTAAGGATAGACGTGATCACCCATGTACCAGCAACCCTAACATTGACCTCCAAATCCACCTGCATTCCCATCCACTCGAGTTGTACCTGGTGCATCAACTGGCGATGCAGAATACCACGCCGGCCAAGGAGAGCAACATTATTGCTGTCCACGATGGCCATCTCACAACTTTGTCAATGGGGCAACATATACACCACAGGAGCTCCACCCTGGAGCTAGATCAGAACCTGGACCCAAACCTTTCGACTCCCTACTGTAATGAAGCAAATTCTCAGATAGCACAACCCACCCTGGTGTTTGATCAAAACCCAAACCTAAACCTCTCGACTATCCACTGTCATGAAGCTAATTCCCATATAGCACAACCTTACCCAGGCCCAGAATATAGACAACCCTACAAAATGTCGACACACCACAACCTTTCCTATAACATGTTGCCTTACCACCTGAACCTTTCCAAACACCAGCCGACAATACACTACATGGGATAGGAGATCACCCATTCAGACCAAAGGCTAACAGACCAGGGCCTAACCCCGAACCTGATACCATATTAGTTAATCCAATACAAACCCATGCAAACAAGTTAGAACCAAGGACTGGACGTCTCCAGGACTTGCAAAATGCCATCGGATCACATAATCATTGCTAGAGGAGTTCAGGTGGACCGAACATAAGGAAGAGGGGACCCGTACCAAGCGGAATAGAGGGGGATAAAAAGGAAGGGGTGTCACGGTAGTGGGGGAGGGAAACAGATAGGTCATGATAAAAGGCCAAACAAAACAAAAGCGAGGGAAGGTAGAGCTTGAAGGGATCCATCATCGACATATGAAACTTGGGGGGGAAGATATAACGACGAGAATGGGGTTAACAAAACAACCACGAGTAAAAGGCAACATACAAACAAGGGTTATGGTGGCTGTCCCGGAACAACCACACGGACCAAACGAGTCTAATAAGTTGGGACTGTCAGGGGTTGGAGTCTCCCACGACAGTTCACCACCTAAAAGATCTAGTAAGAAGGACTCAACCCGCGATCATCTTACTCATGGAGACGAAGCAAGTTGAGGCCACCTGCGAACGGTTACGGGGGGAACTAGGAATGGAGAATGTCGAAGATGTGGTGCCGATAGGGAATAGTGGAGGCCTAGCACTATGGTGGGCAAAAGAGGTATCAGTCACTGTATTAAGAAAGGATAGTAATTTCATCGATTGTAGAGTGGGAAACGACATCTTTAGAGAGCGATTCATGGTGACGTGGGTCTATGGCGACCCAAACTGATCGGCTAGGGCACTTAACTGGGAGACACTTCGGCACATAAGGCATAATATAGTTGAACCATGGATTTGTGCCAAGGATTTCAATGACATCACACATCGCTCGGAAAAGGTCGGTGGGAGGCGTAAAGAACAATACAATATAGATAGCTTCACATAACTCATAGAGGAGATATGCACGGAGGACCTGGGATACAAGGGGAAAATGCACACATAGTCAAACAACAGGAGGTGAGCAGACCGGATTGTGGAGAGACTAGATAGGTGCTTGGGCAATAGGACTTGGTGCCAAAGATACCCGACAACACAGTGTGTTAACGGATTAGCCATATGCTCGGACCACTCACCGGTCGAGCTGATCCTCGACTTCATGGATGCTAAGGGCCGAAGGAAATTCTGGTTTGAGAATATGTGGTTGGAACGTCAGGAATGCCTCGAGCTAATCAAATTGAATTGGGAGAGATCTTGGTCTGCTAGGTCCATAGACGAATTGGAACGAAAACTTGTGTATTGCAAGAAATCACTAATCGAATGGATTAGAATGGTTTTAAAAAACAATGTGAAAGAGATTAATAAAGCGCGACAAGCTCTCAAAGCAATGGGAGGGCGAGTCATGGATGAAAAACGAGCAGGGGGGAGAGAGAGCCCTAAAATCACGCATCAACGCTTTGTAGAAACAAAAGGATATATACTGGAAACAAAGGTCGAGAGTGAGGTGGTTAAAGGAAGGGGATAGAAACACGAGTTTCTTTCATCAATCGACAATGACGAGAAGGAGAGGAAACAAGATTATTCTATTACGAGGAGAGGATGGGGAATGGGTTGAAGGTGAACGTAATATAGTAAGTGTGGTGTTCAATTTCTACAAAAATCTACTCACATCAGATAGGGGCAAACTTGACTAGTAATGTCATCAGCGAGGCCCTTAACTGTATACCGACCTAGATAACGACGGAGATAAACACAAAGCTGACGAGTTTGGCATCTATGGCCGAAGTGAGGATGGCGATGTTTCAAATGGGGGGTCACGATCTCTGGGGCCGGATGGCTTCTCGGGGTCCTTCTTTCAAAGGAATTGGAGCGTCATCAGTCCAGACATCGTCACTTCCGTCAACACCTTCCCAGCAAGAGGTATCATGTCATCTTTCTTGAACCAAATAGATATTACTCTCATTCTAAAATTAAAAGTCATGTCGTGCCTCTGATTTTAGACCGATAAGCCTATGCAACTTTGGTTACAAAATTATATCCAAGATACTAGCAAATAGATTGAAAAGCTATTTGCCAGAACTGATATCACCAAACCAGAGTGTTTTTGTGGCAGGCAGAAGAATCCAAGATAAAATATTGATAGCCCATGAGATGTTCCATTTCCTTAAGACGAGGAGAAGAGGAAGGGGGACTATCGGAAGGACGAAATGCGCTCTGAAGATAGACATGAAAAAGGCATATCATCGTGTGGAATGAGACTTTCTCCTGGAGAGCCTAAGGAGGAGAGGATTCTCAGATAAGTGGACCCAGTGGATCAAAGCTTGTATATCAACGGTGACGTACATGGTCAATGTAAACGGGAAAAGAACAAGGGTAATCAGACCAGTCAGAGGACTGAGACAGGGTGACCCCTTATCGCCCTACCTTTTCATCATTACGGCTGACGTTTTATTTAGGATGATGGAGGCACATGTCGATCGGGGGCTCATTGAGGGGATTAGGCCGAAACAAGGATGTCCTACAATACATCACTTGTTTTTTTGCCGATGACTCCTTATTCTTTTTCAAGGGAGACACGGGGAATGTGACCAACCTTAAGAGGGTATTAGATGACTATTATGAAGCGACGGGCCAAGCGATCAATCTATTCAAATCAATCATGTTCTTTAATGAGGGGGTGAAGGAGGACTATATAAGGAAGGTATCCGGAATCCTCGGGGTAGGGAGTGTGGTGAATCTGGGGCTACTAGGCTTGCCGACCATATAGGGAAGATCCAAGAGAGAGGCTATGAACTTTATCAAGGAGAGGATCCGGGGAAAGATCAATGGATGGAGGAATAAGCTTTTCAACAATGCAGGTAAGGAGGTATTGATCAAAGCGGTGATCACATCAATTCCGACATATGCTATGAGTATCTTCCAACTACCCAAGACATGGTGCGCCTAGATAAACACGATGATTGCAAAATTCTGGTGGGGATCAAAGGAAGGGGAAAGGAATATCCATTGGAAGTGATGGGAAGTGATGACACTATCAAATAAGGAGGGGGCTTCGAGTTCAAGGAGCTTCAAACCTTCAATGGGAAGTGCAGCTCCAGTGCACCTGTAGTGCAGCAACAATGCTCTGACAATGCCCCAACTAGTGCAGGCATAGTGTCTTAGCAAGGGCAGCCTTAGCCAGTCCAAAAATTTAAGGGTCAATTTTTTATGTTTTTAAAACTTTAGGAGGTTAAACTAGAAAGTGGAATGTTAGGGATTATGGTTTAGAGTATGCTATGGTTAGTCATAATGTTTATGACATTTACATGTTAGCCCCTAGATACTACTTTATATATACCACTAATAGGGGTGAAACCGAACATGTCAGACTGGGTTTTTACTATTTCGGTCGGGTACCTATATTTTCAGTCCAGATTTCTTCGAAAAAAAGCCCAACCAAAAGACCGTATAAGGAAAAATAAACAATTCTTTCGGATTTCAGATTTTCGTAGCGAATTTTCTGTTTAAACCGGGAAAAAAACATTTGAACCAAAATAAGTATTCAAAATCAAATTAAACAACAAAATAACTCAATTTAACAATGTTTACACAATGTTCTACTAAACCGATTAAACAACTAAAATAATTATTAAATACCAAATTATTATTTGTTGGTATTCATTGATTAACTATATTAATTAATATAATATATAAAATTATATACGTATTAACAATTGAACCGGACTACACGGTCTTTTAGATTCGTAGACCGAACGGTCTAAAAAAGCATTTCAAACAAAAAAAGTGCAACCCTAAGTACATTTTCATATCAGTTTTTCGATCTGATTCGGTTTTTACCGAATTTCCGAATCACACGCTTTTTTCTTTGACCTCTACCCTACTTGTAACCTTCAAGTTTAGTGAAAAATGATATTCTCCTTGGTCATGAGTCTCTAGAATGCTGATAGAACTCATAAACAGGTCCGGTTCTTTAAAAACCGTAAAGTTTCCTTTAAATGGATCGGATTTGGTATCCATTTCGAAAACCGGACCAGTAGCACATCCGATTCATTATCCAACCCGATCCGATTCTGATAACACTTTCCCTAGTTCCCTGAGCTTTCCCGCTCTCTCTGGTAGAGCGGGGACAGACGCTTCTCTGAAACCCTAACTTTCCTCTCCTTCAAGCTCCTTCCGCCGTAATTTGGCATGCGTCTCGCATTCGAAGACTTTGACAGGTCAATATACTTACTGTTTCTTCTTAAATTTATAATTCACATAGAAGAAATTGTGCCATACCTTACGTGTGCTGATTAGAATCATGACTGTACTGTTCTGTTCTGTTCTGTTCATGAGGTTAAACACCGTGTCTGTCTAGGTATTACGCTGGTTTTACTTGTAGATAGATGAACTATTGCACCATGCATGTGAAGTGTTTGATTAAATGTCTGGGTGTTTATTTGTTCCCCATGAGCAATTGAAAATGTGGCAGAAATATTTTTTTAAAATAAAAAATATGTTCATTTTTGCCACAACATGTAAAGAACATAGATTTTGTTTTCCATTTGTTGATTCCCCAAGAGGGTAACATGTAAAGGAGGTGACCGTACTGATAAAGTTTGTTTAAAAATATGTTTTTGATTGTCCTGGTTAAGTTAACCACATTAAGTGGCTTGTTTTTTATTGTCACCGTTCCTGATACTCTGCTAGTACCTTTGTTACGTTTCTGGCTACATACTGGGACAGCTTATGTACTACTGGATAAGATATATGCTGAAGATAAAGACTTGAAATACCCATGGCAACAACCAAGACTCGTGTTAGCAGTTTCTCTCGAAATGTTGCTGCAGCGCCTACACCTAATATTCCAGGAGTGAAGAGTGGTCCTAATGGCACTGTCTTCATATCATCTGGAATACCCGACCTTGATAGTAACCTCCTAATATCAACTAATGCATTATTTTTGTATTCATCTGTTGAATTACATGCATACAGTCTCTTTTCAACGTTAGTGGATTTTTCTCTCTACTTGTGGTGTGTATATCTACGCCTAACTTCTTGTATAATGGTCCTTTCAGAAATCTTAGGAGGTGGGTTTCCTCTGGGAAGCTTAGTACTGGTGATGGAAGATCCAGAAGCGCCTCATCATATGCTTTTGTTGAGAAATTTCATGTCCCAAGGACTTATTCACAATCAAACGCTCTTATACTCTAGTCCAGCAAAAGACCCTAGAGGATTCCTTGGCACTTTACCCAGTCCAGTGTCATCTAAGGCTGAGAAGACCAGCCTTCATAGCTCACAGGTGAACCTTATATAAGCACCCCTGTGTCTCTATAATTTTGTAATCGAACAAAATGTTGTAGCTGTATCTTGTGGCTTAATGATGTAGGAAAAGGAACTTAGGATTGCATGGCAATACGGGAGGTACCCTGTTGGAAGCCAACCAAGCCTGAACAGCCAAGGAGGTATCATCTTCTTTCTGTTGCATAGACTGCTTTCCAGTATTATGTAATAGAGTAAGCATAAGTAGATATAATCATATTTGGTTGGTTGACAATTGAGGGTACTGTACATATTCTCAAGACATAGTATCGTGTTATTCAAATGAAATGAGCTGCATTTCAAATGAGGATACTGTACTTATTCTCAAGACATAGTATTATATTATTGGAATGTGAGGAGCTGCATTTCAATTTTCAATTTAGATCTCATCCTTACTAGAAGAGTCAGGAATATTACTTTGACAATACGGTAGAATTAAACATTAACTGCATTTCAGAATGAATGGAAATATCATGGAAACACAGCAGCATGTTAACTTTCAACAGGCATAAATTGTTCAGACTGGTAGATACTTATCTGAGACGTGCTATCTCTGCCGCAGCTTTTGAAGGTAAGCAGGAATATAGCAATGACTTTGACTTGAGAAAACCCTTGCAGAGGCAACTCCTTAGTAGGCAGCGTATAGATTGCATCAGCCTTCAAGAATGTCCTGAGCTTTCTACTCTCCATGATCGTTGTGCCACATTTTTAGCACAATTTCCTAGGTATAATAATCAGTGCATTACATATAGTGTGGAAGTCATGTATATATTGTTGAAAAATCACTCTTGCCAAGTAAAACTTATTTATGCACTCTTGCTTTCAGTGTTTTTTTATTATTTTTTTTATTCAAGTATTGACTTACCTTGTCATGATTTATATTACCAGAAATGATGGTGGTATCTCATCTGTTGGTCGCATTGCAATCCAGTCACTAAATGCTCCAGAATGTGGATTTTCTGATAAGGCTAGTAGCTGCTATACAGTGATAGAGATCTGTCGTGCATAAATTTCCTAACCTTGCTCTTGACGGATCTGATATGTGACCAATCAGATACTGAACAAGTTCGTATTATGATCAATCCTAGTTTACATCTCTACAGGAATGGCATATGCTTGCATTTATTAGATCTCTGAGAAGCATGGTTAGATCTTCCAATGCTGTTGCAGTTCTGACCTTTCCGACTTCCCTCCTTTCACCTTCATTCTCGAAAAGGTGGCAACACATGGCTGACACCTTGATTTCTGTCAAGGCAATACCAGGTTATTTTTCAACAGCTTGGTCATCTTTTTCATGTACTTATGATTAACTTTCAGTTTTCTACTTGCATACATTATTAACTTATTGTAAATGGTATACTAGATGAGGATAAAGACCTTGGAAGCCTCCTAACCGGTTATCAGGACATGGTTGGATTTCTCAAGATACACAAAGTCGCGAGAATAAACACTCAGGTATGCGTATTGGCATGCTCCATTGACATGTTATGGAAAAAGCCTTGGTTTGGTTTCATCTCACAAAAATGTTATTTTTTTTAAAGGTCCCTGTGGTTCTGGAGGCGACTACGTACTCTCTCAAGTTGTATAAGCGAAAGTATTTGGTCCTGGAATGTTTGAATCAAGCACCGGTGGATGGTGCGAGTGGCACTTCATATGCGACATCGGGAAGTTGTTCTGGGTCTGCTAAGACAGGGTCGCTTGACTTTTAGTTTGTTAAAACTTGCAGTGTGGTTAGAGTATCATCAATCCATGAAAATATGATGTAATGTAATGGGAGTATTTGTTTTATCAATTTTATTCTTCATCTCATTTTACTGATCAATTATACATATGTAAATGACATATGCATCAAGGAACGGTGTCAAGTACATTAAAGTTTCAGTAATCAAACTCATAGTTTCGACAGATAAGAACAACCAAATTGATGATTAACCATGATGCATAAATATCTTAGCTAAAGAAAACTGAACAGTTAACTTCCCGTCTCGTTGAAACTTGGATCCTCATTTTATACATAAGTCTAACTCTTTTAGTGACTTTGTTAGGTAAATAAACAGAGAAAGAATCACCAAAAAAGGATAACTGAACAAAATTAAAATAAGTCGCCCACCGTGGGGCTCGAACCCACGACCACAAGGTTAAGAGCCTTGCGCTCTACCAACTGAGCTAGACGGGCTAGTTACATTCTATTTTATACTATATATATCAACATATATATCTTGTACGTTAAGCATTATGCAGGATGTGTCAATTATATGAGTGGACTTGGCCAAAAAAATATATATATATTAGGGGTGATCAAAAAAGACTGTAGGACCGAATTCTCGACAAGACCGGCCCGACTAGGATCGAGACCGAACGGGCGGGTTTTTTTCTTCAAGGTCGGTCTCGGTCTCGAGCTTTTTTCCCGAAAGCCCGTTTAGTACCGGCCCGGACCGAATGTATGTGTATTTGAGATTTTCATAATACCACACCGAAAATAATGTGGATTTTGGAGGTTTTCTATCTCTATAAAAGGTGCATCTTGATAAATTTACTAAAGAATATAGAGAGTTCGTAGTGTTTCTTTGAGAAGTGAACTATTCCTTCGCCTTTTACTAAAGAATACCGTGAATTCATAGTTTTTTTTTGTTTTTTTGGTGTAGATTCGGTCCAGTACCGAGACCGGCCCGAGTCAAGAAAGACCGTCTCGGGCGGGCTTTTTTGGCCGAGGTCGGTCTCGGTCTCGGTCTTGGTCCTCCAAAAGGCAAGACCGAAATTTCGGTTTCGGTCTCGGTCTTGCCTTCAGGACCGGCCCGGCCCGCCCATGATCAGAACTAATATATATGTATATGAGTGGACACGTAAAAATAAAAGTCACCAAGTCCAAATTAAAGTAGTTCATCTGAGGGTGATATTTGTGAAACCTGTACAAAATTTATTTAAAAGTGTAACGAAATATTATCTTTTAAAAAGTGATTATACTGTTTTAAAATCACAACTTGCTTATCGTTACAATGCAATAACAACAAATAATTCGAGAATAACCATATTTAATGACATGTTGCTTAATCAACTTAATAAAGCATAAAATAATAATAAATCATAACTTGTAGATGCTAAAACTCGGTACTACAAATGAAGCAGAAGCACCACTTAAACTAACCATTACTTGGAATTTTTTTATCGAAACATACCTGAAATTAAAAGAAAATACATAAATATGAATCTATACTTAACCGTGGAAGAGATTCGCTGGTAGCTATATTGAAAAAGACTAGCTACGAACCCGCAAATACCATTCACGTATGGAACTGTCATTAGCACTTACGTTCCACCCGCGAATGTCTACTATAAATCCCCCAACCGACCATTTCCCATTCTCATCCCAATCGATTCGCCCCGATAGTCGCCTTGCACGTAGTCAAAAAATACTCTACGAATTTAATAAAAAAATTACTCATACATATTTAATAGGTTAAATTTTCTCTACGAAATTAATGCAAATATATTACTGTTTAATGTCAGGGTAATGAAACGTTGACAAGGTGCCACTTGGCAAGGAGAATTATCTCCATACTCGTTCCACCATGTGCCACTTGACAAGGTTGAAGTGAATTAGTAGTAACTATAACAACCATAACCAAACATCTTCGTTACATATGGGTGAGAGGTGGTCCACCCGACTCGATTTATAAGGATTCCAAATTATCTGCACATATGACATCTTATAAATTATCTATTATAAATAGTAATACCAATCTAATAAACCTTATACCCAATTGGTCTTATGCTATTGCTGTCAATTCATCTATATAAAATTGTCGCACATGCAGCTGCAGATTCTTCTTTGAAGTCTTTGGTGGTACCCCCTAATATTGAATGTAAAAAACAATAAATTACCCGACAATACATGATTAAGATTCCTATGAAAGAATGTTTAAGCGGTCTTACCGCATCCCCAAAGAAGCAATCATAGAGATGGATTCCTTATTCTTGATCATGGGTCTCTCAACGGATAGATGCTCCCACGACAATAGCTTTACCAAATTATTAACATATATTAGTAGACTAAATTATTTAAATAGTTAGGAATGTAGTATAGATATCTAGGATGATTGATTATGTATCTGTAGTAATATGGTGCATCCAGTTGCATTGGTTCTCCTGGCTGCCACAACTTTACATACACCTAATCCCCAACTGTACTGAATTATTTGGTGTAACTCTTCGAGCAACGGAAGGTACTATAGAACAACTTTATTCTCACTGGTGTTAGAGAATATTTTTTTTTCGAGTAGATGTAAAATATATCCTCTAGCTCTCATTATAGCTTCCTCTTCGGTGGCAGGAATTCAATCTGGGTCACCTTCTTTCTTCTCAAAAACCCTCTTCAGCGAGGACAATGAGACATCGTTCTTGGTTATCTCCTCTCCTCACGCGAAGGACTACTCCTAGTAGTCGTGGGCATAGAGCTGGCATGTCAACCATTACTTCTTGACCTTCTCTCAACTAATATTGATCGGGTACGGGTGAACCGTTGTCCCGTAATCCCAACAAAATGTGTATGTCCTAAAGGATTATAGTCATTTCACCCAGCGGAGATGAAAGGTATGTGTCTCGGGTCGCCACCTCTCAGTAAGAGCATGTAGTAATCATGCATCGACCTTGATACGATATATGTCTGCAGTCCATCCAAAAGAAGTTAGACTTACCCAATGGTGAGTCATAGGATTTAAAACCCAACATTTATACGCTCGCCAATACTTATCATCTCTACGACGAGTACTAGCCATAACCTATAATTTAATTAATTATTAAAGGTAAATATTTAAAACTACTTAACAATGTCAACATAACATTTAATCAGACATAAAATTAGGCTTACCGTATCCTTAGCGCTGTGTATTGGCATATGTTGTGGCTGACTATACAAAAGGGACATATCCGTCGTCTCCTTCTGCGAAGAGAAGGACGTTCGTGAAGAGCTGCCCTGACCACAATGCATTGTATGTCCATAACAATTCAATTCAAATTAGGTATTTTAAAGTTTTACAATTCAATTAAAATCCAATTAAAACTTTTCAACAAAATATACAAAATTAAGATCTAAGATTAGTCTAAACCCTAAAATTACGAATCAACAATAACACATAATAATGCAACAAGTACACATAACTACACATTCTAGATTGTTATTACGGCTAATTAGAATCCAATTAACAATTTTACCCAATAATTATAAAGTTTTGATTTAAAAAAAAAAAACACATTAAAACAATGGAACAATTACACATAATTAGGCATTCTACATAACAATGACAATTAATTAAAATCAACAATGTAAAAAAAAGAAACGTCGAAGCTTACCTCAGGTGCAGAACAAGGTGACATCGACGGAATCAGAGGTGGCGGCTCGAGCAACGGAGACACTGACACCGGACACGAGAAGACGTTGGCGGCATGACAACGCGACTGGAGGTAGGTGTGGCTTGAGGAAGGTGCAGCTGGAGGCGGGTGAAAAAACAGTTGATGTTGCTCCATGCGAGGGGGTTCTTTTCTGATATGAAAACCCCCTACCCGCGAATGGAAGGTGTAGTTTAAATACTCAACCGTGAATGGTATTCGCGGGCAGGCGTTTAAACTGTACCCGCGAATGAGATTAGTGGTTGAAACTAACGTTAAAGTTTCAACCGTGAATCCTATTTGTGGGTACGACTTAAATGCCTACCCGCGAATGTCATTCACAGTTAGGTATAAATTCGTATTAAAAAAAACGAGGATATTTCGGTCAAAAATTCCCATTATATGTGGTTGAACCCTACTTTCACGAAAACATATTTTTAAATATGTATTTTATTACTAAATAATTTAATAAAGTAATATACATATAAATAAAATGTTATTAAAAAACATTTTTACATAATAACAAATTATAATGTTATAAAATTGTGATTTTTAATTATGATAATAGAAAGAATTATATAATAATAATAATAATAAAAGTAAAAAAAATATTCATATGTATTAAAGTACATACAAACATATATATAATATACATATATATAGTAAATAGTCTTAATGCACGCATATGTTTACTCATGTTAAATGTTAATAATGCAGATTTGGGTTGAATTCAAACCAAAATCTGCATCTTGATGTTAAAATTCAACCCAAAACTGCATTTTGAAGTTGAATTCGAACTCGAAAAATGCAGATTTTCGTATGAATTCAATCATAAAATGCAGTTTTGGGTAGAATTCGAACTTAAATTTGCATTTTTCAGTTGAATTTAGTATTGAAAATGATATGAAAAAGAATAAGAGGATAGAAATGTTATTTTGACATATTTAACGGAAAAAGTAGATGGATACTTAACAGTTGATACATTTAACAATTTGTTATAACTTAGGGGTGCACATAACAACAATTTTAAACATGCTGGTGCATTTAACAACACTCAAACAACTAGGTGCATTGGAGTTATTTACCCTATATATATACATATGTGTGTTTGTGAACATTATTATTTTTTTATTTGATGAATGAAAGTGAATACTTCTCTCTGTTTTAGAAATGATGATTGTAAAATAATACATATTTAAAAGCGTATAAACTCTAAACTGATTCAAGGCCTCCAATTAGACTATAATTGACCACTACTATAACATATGTTGGTTAAACACCGTTTCATTATGTAATACTAAGATCTTAAATGTTAGTTATATTCAATGTTAATTCCTATCTAATATAAATGAACAAAGTCTAAGTCGCACCCTTATATTACTATTATTATTATTAAGAGAAAAATATGAAAAATATGTAATATGTTTGCATATTGTTGTAAAATCCTAGACCTTGTTTGTTTTTTATGAAATATGTTTGTTGTTGTATATTTTAGATGATGTATGTTAGTGTCCGTGAAAAATTATCGTTGATACGTGCATTAGGTGTGACCTACTTCAAGTGAAAAATACCTGAAATACCCCTCTCTTAATGCTCCAGTACAACTCTGAGCGGAGAGTAGGAACTGCTGCGTTTTCGGTTCACTCTCATTAGTACAGTGCTCTCTTCCGCTTTGGAGTTATGGGAAATGAAGAAAGGCGAGACTTTACATCGTGATCACCGTGGCATTGTTGGTTAAGGTGAGGAATCTCCGTCCAGCTTGGGAATCTCTGTCAAGTTGTTGTGAGGACTGAAATATCAGAGTACATGAAAAATAAGAGCAAGTTGCCTTAAATCTTTGGTATGAAGCTGCAAGAGAGATTTAAACTGATAAATTGTAGTTGTCATATGCTGATCTCCACCATGAAACCCCCCAACTTCAATGGTAGCAAAGAAGTTCTCAGGGATGATGAGCTGGTGAAGTACATGTCACATTTATTGTTAGTATTTTACCCTCGAGTCTGCAGATTCAATTACTGCAAACGCAACGCTTTTTTTTTTTTTTTCCGTATTGATCGATAACGATGATGTCTAATTGTGGACTTTGGTGAAGTAGCTGGAGATAAGTCTACTCAATACAACAACCACCATGACGAAGGAGCATCTACTTCCAATGATTTCTCAGTCGTAAGTTTCCAAAAATTATGTTTTCCTGTTAAGCAAGTTAAGGTCAAGTTTCATCGTATTAATTGTTATTTCTAGAAATTTGGATGGATATTAACTCTGTTTCTGCTTCGGTTCCACACTGGATTCATTGGATTGGATACAGTTGATGGGGGGATCTGAAGATTGTGATGAGAAAGATGAAGAGTGTGTGAAGAGAAGGATGGTTGCTGAGGCTCACGTGGACTACATCTACACTCAGAAACACAAACAACCATGATGATGAATAGGAAAGCATGCATCGGCTACTCTTGATAATACTCATACCAATATATTTGTGAAAAATAAATAACAACACAGAACAGGCACAACCAAGATCTTGATTGTAAAGGTGTAATTAGACACACTGTGCTGTTATGGTTTATATGCACTCTTCTCAAGTTGTACACTTCTTTTGCTCTACAGACTACTCCAACACAATTACCTAAATAAGACGATCTTCTTCTCGTGTATAAAGTCAAGAAAATGAAAGTAGAATTATTCTTCAAACACACTGTAGCTATTGGTTTTCTATCCATTAAGAAATTGGATAACAATCGTGTTTTATCAAGAGAAAACAGAAAAAAAAAACATGCAATGATACTTACGTTCCACTGCACTACTGCAAACATGTATTATTATTGTCTGACCAAAAATGTATAACAAAATATATACATAGATTTCATTACGTACTGAAAAAACTCCTGAGAGAAGTCTGTGCTTTTGCTTCATTCAAGGGGTGACGACGAGGCACTGCAGGTGGCTGGCGAACTGTGCAACTCCTTCTTCTTCAAGAAAAGAGACAAACGGAAGGACATCGAATCCCATAGCTGTGCAATAATGTATCTCGATAAAGCCTTCTCCTTCTTGGATGTCAAGATTAGATCTTGAAGAGGGATCTTAAAGGAGAAGCGTTTATTGAGGTAGATTGCGTTCCGGAATAGGGTTCGGTGGTCTTGCGTCTATCTTTTTTTCAACACTCCCTCGACGATGCTGGTTTTGGACTCCATCGACCACCCTTGTGCTTCCAGTACGACTAGCTGATCTTGGATCAGAGCGTATGGAGTACATACCCTTGGAGGATACAAGGTGACGTCATATTGGACGTGAAGTTCTGGTTCTCCACAATGCCATCGGACGGAAAATCGAAGCTCTGCCGCAGAAAGCAGCGCCGACGACAGAATTTGGACCTTCAAAAGTTTGGGCCTACTGATGAGAATCGGAAACTATTGGTAATTTCGGGATTTCAAAAAAAAAAGTTATTTCAACATTCAAATTAAACATCACCTACATCACACATGACGGTTTTTAACAGCACAAATAACAAAAAAAAAATACACGTTACATATAAAACCTATAAAATAAAACATGTTATATCATAAATCAACGGCCCAAAACAAGTTTCTATCACTTACCAATTTTGTGGCAAACATGTTACATTTTTTTTCCATACTTTTCCCTATTATTAAAAAATTCATTTATCTTACGTTTGAAAAGTTGATAGATATTAATATGTAAAAAAGTTATAATATATAAAGAAAATCCTATGGTTAATATGTTTATGATTTAATTTATTAAAATGATCTTAATTAAAATTTAATTATATAACATACACATTAAGTGTATTTATTCATAAATTAATTTAAAATTTACATGAATTGATAGCGAAAATCAATTTAATCATTAGATGGTAACTAACTTATTATAACTTAATGATTATATTTATATGACTTTTATTAATTTCTTATATATACTGATAAAAAAAAGAACTTGTTATACCCATTAATAAAATATATAAAAATTTCAACAGTAAGTGTCACTTATGTTTTGCTTATAAAAAAATACAATTTATTTGTTTGTTTTTAATTTAAAAATATGTTGAGTCTATAAATATGTTTAATTGTTTTTTCAAAATTAATAATAATATTTTTTTGGTTAATATAATGAATTTTATATTGTGTGCATAAAAATGAATAATAATATGTCATTATAATCATGAAAGTCTATGTAATATATGAAATTTATTTTTGATTTAGTTCTACTTTTTGTAATATAAAATAACAAGGTTAATAACTAAATCGCTATCTAAACTTTGGATACTTTACAAATTATTACCTAAACTTTGCTTCTTTTTTTTTAAACCGTTACCTCAACTTTGTTGAAAGGGACAAATCACTACCTCCGTCCAATTTACCATGAAATATGTACGGAAACACCTATGTGTCAGTCACGTGTTGATTTTGATTTGTCAAATGTCGTAATTGCCCCTAAACTAAGTTACTTATGTTCCATCTCTCTTAAGCTAATCTACGTCTGTTCCCTCTCTCTCTAGCGAAAATTAAGCTTTTCAATTGGAAGTCGTTCTTCCCCTTCCTCCTCCCTTTCAACTAAGCACATTGAAATTGGTTCGTTATTCCAATTGAATACATTCTTTTCCACAATGTCATCGATGTCGTCGTCTACAACTTATGCTCAGTTGTTTAAACTATGCAAATGTGGTCTTTCTTCTGCAATCAAAACGTCTTGGGCATGGGATAATTTTGGACGTTGGTTCTATGGATGCCCTAACTATGATGTAAGTCAACTCATTCCTCTAGGATTGATTAAGATTCAAATTGTTTATGCAGACTAATATGAAGGGATTCGGTTGTGGGTTCTTCATTTGGTATGACTGGAACGTGTGTAGTCATTGAAAGAGGATTTCAAGTAAAGTTAGGAGGTTGGTGTACGTCAGATGTTGAAGCAAATTGTATCAAGAAATATGAACATAAGATTGGACTGTATCAACTTGTTATTGTAATTCTGATTCTGTTACTATTGTTTTGTTTTAGTTCAGTGTTTTGCTGATTCTGAATCGGTGAACTAGTTCAATGTTATGTCCAATAGTTAAGAAAGATTAGGTTGGGTTGGGTTCAGTAGTTCAGTGCTCTATTTCCTTTTGTAATGGGGGTGGGTTGGTATATTGTGTAATGAACCACTAATGAAGTTTATGAGCAAACAATTTCATTATTTAGCAAACAACAAGTCAAACCAACCATATATAACCAAGCATATATATGCAACTATTGTAACCATATATAACCAAGGATTCCATTACACATATATAACCTTTACACAAAATGAGCCAGATCCATTGTATTCTATGAGCGAGACTAGTTTCTTTTGGTCAAAAATCGAATTTCTTCTTATTCAAAGATTAGAAAATGTGATCAAAGTGATCATGGGGGGTCATTATTACAATCAACTTCTAAAATGCTGCTAAGTTGGGGTGGGAGTTCTGGAACCCAGTTATCAAAACACACTCTCAACCTGATCTGCTTGGCTATCCAATTGACACTCTCATTTGATGAACGTGAGATCACCTTCCACTTGACACATCAAATCTACTATGCCCTGACATTAATGTTCTCGGATAGAACTTCCCGCCTCCATGATATCATCCTCCCTTGGATTTGCTTTACGACCTTCAAGGAATTCGTTTCTACTTCGATTTTCTACCATCCTCTATCAATTGCCAACTTGAGTCAGACCATTTGACTTACACAAAATGAGCAATCCATTACACAACAACTCCATTCAACTAAGACATAAAATAACACAACATGTCTAACTGTGCATCCGTATAACACTTGTTGTATCATGGTATACTTGGTCTCTTTCTAGCTGCCTTGTCCACATCTCTAACTTGAGCTCTAGAATGGACTCCTGAACGTAAATGCCTTATTGGATGACCTCCAACCCTTACACTCTACAAGGCAAACACAAAAGTAAATTTCATTTTGTGGTAAAAATAGACACCATACAAGAAAGAATTATGTATCTGTGTGCTCCTACGCAAGGATGGATGACTAGATGTGGATCTTTTAAATATTGGAGATCTACATGGAGATGTCATTTCTATTGCAGGTTGGCTCAAGGGTACTGCTTTCGCTAAGGCAGAGCTCTACCGTGATCCCGACCTCAGGCAGATCCGCTTTCGCTAAGGCAATCATTCAAGGAGATAACTTAAATATGTGTTATGCGTGTTGTGCCTTAATCGATTGCATGTTTTGTACATTCCAACATTTTGCAATACTAGAGATTGTAAATCCTTAAAGCTAACAGTTCTAGGGAATTTCTCGTTATGAAGCAACCAAACTTATTCAGCATTACCTTCCCTTTTGATTAGTCGTCCACGAAAGAGATATTCATTAACGCTAATCTTGATCTTTTTTTTGATGTAATCACTTCTTTTTTAACCTAACTTGATTTATAATTTTCTCAATGAATAAACCAAGCTAAAATTACTAAATTTTGTGTTTAATCGTGTTGTGATGTGTTTAAATGTGTCGTGTCGTGTTTAATCGTGTCGTTACTATAAGTTTCGGGTTGTGTTTAACAGTTTCGTGTCGTGCTATTTCGTATCGTGTTTAAAGAAGTCATGCTTTCGCTAAGCTTTCGCTAAGGCTCAAGGGTGCTCACCTCAACTGCTTGTTGGCTTACAGAACTTGTAGAGCCCTACCAGTCATAAGTTAGAGTTTTTAATACATGCTAATTTTAATGATTTCTACTTATACAAATTTAATGTCTATAAACAACAAATAGTAAATGTCATGCTAACCTTTTGTAAACCTTTTTTCTATGTGTGGCATCATCTCTTATTATATGGCATTTGCCCTTGCGGATAGTGCATACCAAGATAACCTGTCTTCGGGGTTTGTTAGAGTTAGATTCATGCTCTCACCTCATTCTCTTTACCTTTCACATTGTCTCTAAGGATTTGTATGGTCAATTGGGCAAAATGTTCAATATTAAACCAAAAACATGTTTATTTTTTTAACAATAAAATATATATATTTTTAACAATATATCGTCGGGGAATGGTTTTAACAATTCAAATTTCAAATAATATGTTTTTCGACGAAAATTACATATCACCGGTAAAGATATATTTTTACCGAGGAGCATTATATATCGTCGGTAAAGATATATGTTTACCGACGAAAATTGAGTTTCATTGGTAAATTTATAGCTGAAATATTTGCCGACGATATATTGAGTTTCGTATGTAAATACCTAATTACCGACGATAATTGCATTTCGTAGGCAAATACGTGAGATTTTACCCACGGAATTTCTGGATTTTCGCAGTAAAAATATATTTTGACTACGAAATTTGATATTGTCGGTGAAATAAGTTTTTGCCTACAAAATTTAATATCGTCGGTGAAATAAGTTTTTACCAACGAAAATTAAATTTTGTCAGTAAATTAAGATTTATCAACGAACTTTTACCGACAAAATTTGTTTTTCGTCGATAAGTGCCAGATTTTTAGTAGTGACAACGACAACATACAATTCTTTTCACCATCTAACCTATTAAACATGACTTTTAAATCATCTTCTGAGGCAACCACATGTAATCTAGATGGAATTTTATCCTTTGGATGCATATAGTATATTACATCCCCCAACTTATGATTAAACGTTTGTGTTGGTTTTAGGATAATGGGTCGCCCATAAGTGGGAGCCCATTCACATAAGCCCAGTTGTGTGTCTGACATTAAAACTTATCCATCTATATATCAGTATATATATAGGTGCTCATGGTTAGGAAAACGATGTTGATGAAGTAGACAAACCACATCCTCTCTACAGTTTAGATAGAGGTTAGTAGTTGTGGTATTATAAGTCATTGCCCGTCAAACCGTGGTGTGTCCTCCCGTCCGGCAGACCGTGATCCCGACCTCAGGCAGATCCACTTTCGCTAAGGCAATCATGCAAGGAGATAACTTAAATATGTGTTATGATGTGCCCTAATCGATTGAATGTTTTGTACATTCCAACATTTTGCAATACTAGAGATTGTAAATCCTTAAAGCTAACAGTTCTAGGGAATTTCTCGTTATGAAGCAACCAAACGTATTCAACATTACCTTCCCTTTTGATTAATCGTCCACGAAAGTGATATTCATTAACGCTAATCTTGATCTTTTTTTTTATGTAATCACTTCTTTTCTAACCTAACTTGGTTTATAATTTTCTCAATGGATAAACCAAGCTAAAATTACTAAATTTTGTGTTTAATCGTGTTGTGACGTGTTTAAATGTGTCGTGTTTAATCGTGTCGTTACTATAAGCTTCGGGTTGTGTTTAATAGTTTCGTATCGTGCTGTTTCGTATCGTGTTTATAAGTTCGTGTCGTATAACCTGACATGTTTTTCATTATTTTTTTTCCAAAAACGTTAATCGTGTCCCGTGTCGTGTCTCGTGTGATCTGTTAGTTAATCATGTCGTGTTCGTGTATGAAGTTTTGAGACACGTTTAAGACTTATCCGTTTAGACACGAGAAATGTTTAGACACGATACGATTAGACACGCCACGATTGTCACCCCTAGTAGCAACACATGATTGGTCCCTGATTTTAAAAAAACTAAATGATTTTTTAAAAATATCAAAAAAATATGAATTTTTTAAATACAAATCTGGAAAATTAAAAGGAAAAATATGAATTTTTAATATAATAATTTTATTAAAAATATGAAATAAAACAATAATAATAAATAATTTGTTTGTTTTAGATTTTCAATAAAAATATTATATTAAAAAATCTTATTTTATCTATTAATTTTCCAGTTTTTTTTAAAAAAATTCAGATTTTTTTGGTATTTTTAAAAAATCATTTAATTTTTTAAATCAGGGATCAATTATATGTTGTCACTAGGGCTGGGCAAAACTAACCGGTTCGGCCGAACCGTACCTGAACCGAACCGGTTCACAAAACAAAGTTTTTTTGAAAAAATATGGAGCGGTTCAGAAGAGGTACAGAAAACCGGTTCAAAACCGGTTAACCGAACCACTTTTTGTACCGGTTTTAACCTTAAAATACTACTAAACCAGACCAGACCACTTTTAGACCAAACCAGAATGAATTCACGGTTCACTTCACAAATCACAAGTTGAAAGCTCAGCTTCAGTTTTCAACTCTTCAGACCTAATTTCATTTGCTCAGTCGTTCAATCCTCACGCAGTCACGCTCCCGCCTCGCCTCGCGCCTCCGGTCTCTCCACGGCTCTGTCCAGTCTCCACGGCCCTTACTATCCGGTCGCCGCAAACTCAGCTGCTAATAGAAGCCCTGTGTCTCTTCTGCAACTTTCTGCCTCACTTTACACTGATTTCGACACAGGTGAGTGTCTTCAATTAGGTTCTATTTGCTTGACGATGACGAATTGTAGTTTAACTACATCAATGGATTTCTCCGTGCTCAATTCATGCTGTAAAATTTGTTTACTACCACTCTTGTTTCTTTCAGAATCGCAGTAAGCAGCAATGAGTTGCAGTCTGAATTGGAAATTTCGATTTCATCATTTATATGTTGAATGAGTAAATACTATTGCCGTATGGATGCGAAAGAGGTTGTAATTCTGCACCTGATCATTGAATTTCTGTTGGAATCTCTTTGAATGATGTCGTTTCGTAGCACTCATAGGTTTCTGTTGCCTGGTTATATGCATGATCAGATTGTTTGTTTTTTACTATGTTTACTTTTTTGAATCATCAATGAAAGAGACTGAAGGCCATACAGATGAAAGAGATTCCTTATATTTATTGACCTTCCACTGCGTATAGATAAGCTTTTCAAAATTGACTACCCGAGCTCTTGTAGCTTGATTATGGATTTTAGAATTCCCAAGTTCCCCCCCTTTATGGAAAAGGTTAGATTTTTTACACTTTCTGTAGTTTTTTTTATTTCCAGGCAATCAATTACAGCTCAAGGATATGGAACATTTTCTGATTTAGAAAAGTGAATGGATGCGTCAATTGAAGTAGCAGTTGCAGGTAATCCCTTTGATTCCCTTCCTTTAGAAAGAGTAGTTGCAGGTATATAATAAAAAAGTATATGGCAGGCTATAATATACTTATAAGTAAATGTATAAGCCAATCAATGTTTTACTATCTCAGTAAAAAGTAATATTCTTATAATCTGGAGTAGACACTATCTCAGTAATCATGGTTTTACTACTGGAACAGTGCCTTGTGATTTCCAGAACTACAATGAACTTGGCCTAGAGAGATTGTTTATGTTAGATTGCAGTTTAAATCTATAAACACGGTGCTTGTAACATTTTGCGAAAAATGTTATTCCTACAATTTGTGGGTATACCTAGATATGCAATCCATTTGCATAAGTAGCAGCAGGCTCTTGATTACAACAGGTATTGTTGGTAGTTGGAAACGATATTTTTGTTCTGTTCCGGTCTTTGTAGCTTGTAGTTAGAGCCATTTTCTCCATTTGAAGGCTTGAACCTTTCTAAGAAGCTGTTGTTGGAGGAGGGATACAACAAACAGTTGTACACAGATTGCTGTATACTGTTTTGTGGATATATGATGAGTGTTCTGTGTTTTCTGTATGATCTTGTCGGTTTTCTGTTCTATTGGAAGCTGGAATTTGAAGTAGTGTACCTGATGAAGTTGATTGAGATCATCAAGATGAGTTGTACAGTGGAGGATCAATGTGAATTGGGTAGGAAGTAGTAGCTGAGTGGGCTGTTTGGATGATTGGAGGAGACTGCAAGGTATGGTATTTAGCTTTTCGATGATTGTTAGTTTTTGTTTTTTTTATTGCTATTTAAGATTACAAGGGATGTTGGTTAAGGCTGAACATCTAAAAAGAGTTCAATAACATTTTGTTAGCTAGACTTTTGGTATATGTACGGTTTGCTAATTGTTTATTTTTTTTTTTTTCGGAATAATTTGTTAGCTCTCATATCTATTTCTAAATGGAATTGTACGTGCATTGCATATCTAGGTATACCCAGACAATGTATATGTTATTCTCATTAAGCATATCTAGGTATACCCAGACAATTTTGCGGATATTACACCGGATGGTTTCTGATTTGATCAGACAATTTTTTTTTTGGGTATGAACAGGTCCGGCCGAACCGGTTTTTGGAGCGGCAAAAAACTGGAGCGGCAAAAAACTGGAGCGGTAAACCGTACCGGTTTTAAAATGTGGTAAAGGTTCGGTTCTGAACCGGTTCGGGGTCGAACCGGTTCATGCCCAGCCCTAGTTGTCACGTCAGTTTTCGTCCATATTTAACAGAAAAGTTAATCATGGTAACATTTTGCCCCAACTCCGAAAGTATAGGTAGCAAAATTTGAAAAAACAAAGTTCAAGTAGCAATTTGTAAAACGCTCAAAATTGGGGTAGCTATTTGGTTATTAACCCTTAATTTTATATTATGATTGAAAAACTCTTTTAGTAAACTTATTTCTTTCAAATCTATATATTTTTCCCAATATATAAATATATATTATTCTTTTTCAAAGAATCTAGGATTAATTTGAATATGTGAGATGTGTTTCAATACAATGTGTTTTTTTTCTAGAAGTATACCCTATTTTAAAAATAAATACTAAAATATCCAATTTTTAAAAATAATTACAAAAATATACTGACCTGCAAATGGCATTTGCGAGTACAATTTAATTAAATCATACCCGCGAATGACATTCACGTGTAGGATATCTGTTAAATCGTACCCGTAAATAGAATTCGCGGGTACGAATAAATATACAATAAAGTACATTTGGCCTAGTGAAAACGTTACTGCTATAGAATTTGGAGGTTCTGGGTTTGAAACATTATGGTAAATTTTTTTATTAGTAGGAAACACTATATAAAAAAAAAAATTCAACAAAATTAGAACCCACTCTAACAATTAAACTAATGCATTCTTTCAATAAACTAATGATATTCTAATATATTTTTTCTGTACTTAAATTATATTTAATACACTAACTACTCAATTGAAAATCTGTATATATATTTTTTTTCTTCGTAAAAGTGTATTCCAAGCAAATTTAAATTTGTGACCATGTTATAAACAATACACTATTTTCTCACTATAGTATTAATATCATATGTTTTTACGTACCTAAATTATATTTTTTTTTTGTAAGGTACCTAAATTATACTTCAACAATATTATTAGGATAGGCTTGTTCATGAACCAGTTCAAGCCCGACACGGTTCTGAACTGAACAGTTTAAAACAAAAACTGATCTATTTAACACATGGCTAGTTAGACGCAGTTCAAACTCGGTTTAATTTAATTTAATTTGAATTTTTAGCATAAATTAAAAAAAAAACGAGTTGATTCGAACTGGTTCAAACTGAATTGAATTCACTTTTTGAACTGGCTTACTTTAACCTTAAAAATTGGTTTAGTTTTGGAACTAATTTGGTCGAACCAGTTCAAACCAATCTAAAATCAAACCAGATCCAGTTCAAGTTTTTTAAGCAAGCCTATATTTGGATACCTTAGACCTTCTTATAAATATAATTTTTTTTTGAGTCGTTGTTTATACTTATATTTTTTTAGAAATGTCTTTTTATCCTAAATAAATTATAAGTATAAACAATGACTCCAAAAAATGATATTTTTAAATTAAAGGATTTAAGGTTTAAGATAATTCTCTAACATTTTTAAAAGTATAATTTAGATATGTAAAAAATATATGATATTAATACTATAGTAATAAAATAGTGTATTGTTACATGGACGCGAATTTAAATTTTAGTTGGAATACAATTTTACAAAAAAATTATGTTTTCATTTGAGCAGTTAGTGTATTAAATACATTTTTTAGTACATAAAAAATTATTTGAGTATCATTAATTTAGTTGAAGATAATTTAGTTGAAGAATGTATTGTTGTAGCTGTTAGAGGTCTTTGATCAAAAACAAATGTTAGAGGGCTTAGGTTTGAACTTTATTGAAATTTTTTTATGAGTTTTTCTATTGCTTATAAAAAAGGGTACCTCAAAATTTTTGAACCGAGGAACACTTTTATAAAAAAATATTTTTTTTTGGTCATATATAAAAATATAAATAAATAATCAATAGTTAGTGTATTAAATATAATTTAAGTACATAAAAATGTATTAGAATATCATTAATTTAGTAGAAGAATGTATTAGTCTAAATGTTAGGGGTCTTACGGGGCGTTTCTTTCATGGAATTCGGAATTCGGAATACGAAATAGGAAATAGGAATAGAGAATAAGGAATAGGAGATAAGAATATGAAGTTGTTTCTTTGGTAGAATGGAATGGAATGGAATAAGGAATTCTGTTGTTTATTTGGTGGAATTGTATATGGAAAGAGAATGGAATATAGTAAATTGACATATTTGCCCCTCCTTGTATATGTATAGTATATAATATATATAATTTGTATTAATTAATTTTAAAATTAAGAATAATAAAAACTTATAATATAATTAATTAATAATTAAAAAAATAAAATAAAATAAATTTTAATTAATTATTAATTAAGATAAAATTGTTGAATTAATATAAATTTTAAAGTAAGGGCATTTCGGGCATTTCGCCTCCTATTCCTCATTCCTAGCGCGCCCGGCTTAAGAATTCCGAGCTTTTCACACGGAATGTCTAAGCTTACCCCGCCCGGAATCCGTAAGCCAAATTTTTGCAATTCCGCGAAAAGAACAACTTCTTACGGAATTCGTAAGCCGGATTCCTTTTCCATTCCGTGAAAAGAACATGCCATTAGGTCATAGGGGGTTTCCTTTCCTACTGCTGATAAGAAGAAGAAAAAAGTTATCACAAAGTTTCAAACCAAGACCTTTAAATATTAGAGCATTAGCTATTTCACTAGGCCAAATGCACTTTAATGTATATTTATTTGTAGGTATATTTTTATAATTATATTTTAAAACTGAATATTTTGGTATTTATTTTTAAAATGGGGTATATTTTTTAAAATCAAAAGGGTTAATAGTTGTAATTGTCCCATATGTTTGAGTCATGTGATCAGATGGTACCATAAGTTTTTTTCGTGTGATCGAATGATTCGTTATGTTTTAAGATGTTCTCGTATGATTCATCGGTTAGTCTGCCGTTACATTTTTCTGTTAAATAGTCCACGTCCGCACCACGTCAGTGCCACGTAGATATATAATATAATATTTAAACACAAAATAAAATCCAATCCAATTGTTATAATTACATCCCCAAGTTAGTGTAATGTAATCTCTCAAAACTGACCATCTCCATCTCGATTTCGGTAACCATCATTTTCTTCCCGGAAACCCCCTAAACTACGTCGTTGATTCCTTTGACGTGAAAACAATATATCAGATGACTTAAATTATAACTAAAGCTTTGGATCATAATATATATCAATTTATTTAATCCAATTATCAAGTATTTACTCATCATTGTCTAGCTAGCCTAGATTAGTCAGTCACATGACATTACGTGACAAATCTATAGTTATGAATTCAAAATCTTTTTTTTTTTTGGCCAAAATAATTCAAAATCTAACTATGGCAAATTAAGACCCATTAGTTTTTTTTTGTTAAGTCGGTGTCAACCTTTTCAAGTCAATTTTCGATTAGACCAAATCTGTTTTGATTTAACGAACCATAGTTATAATATAATATATAGGCCTTATATTCAGTTAATATCTTTAACGACACACATTCAAATTATTATGACATAATTCATTGTAGAACTTCTATCTGGTAATTCAGTCATGTAATTAACAAAATTTAGACTGAGCACGTCTCGTATCAAACAATGCCTCAAACGTTTTTTTTTTGTTTATAGTGAACTCGGTCTCGATCCAAATAATATTAAGCCCGAAATTTTGCACTTAGACTTTTTAGGGGGAACACCCCGTCTGAATTGGTTCAAGCACACCTATAATATTTTGGGATTAATGTGATGTAATGCGGAAGAAGATTAAGCCATTGAATGATGATTTCAAATTTTTTGTGATAATGTGAATGTGATGATCTCTCTTTTTTTTTTTTTAATTACTCTAATGTAGGTAGCTTGTTCAGATGGTTAAGAGTTTAATGCGGATCATGAAATTGAAATGAACTATGGGTTGTGTGGGTTGTAATGTAAAATTCATATTTGCATGACTTTGCGAGTTATGCAGATTGTTGTGCTAACCTGTCGCTCGTGTTTGACTTATGAAAATTGACCTAAAAAAATTAATAACTTGTATTTGAGTTGAGCAGATTTTGACACGATCTGCGGGTGACTACCAGTAGCGTTTTTTGTCCACTGCGTTTATAACACTAGCCCCCACCCCCTTAAATCCCCCCCGCCCCCTGCTTAAGCTCCTCGCCCCCTCTGCTTAAGCTCTCCGCCTCCAAGCCCCACCATCCCAGCTCCCCACTCAGACGCCGGCACCCCCGACCACCCCACCCAACCCCGACCACCCCACCCCGACCACCCCACCCAAGCCTCGACCCCCCGACCGAAGCCTCCCCTCTGCGTCGCCGACCCAAGGCCGTCCCTCCCATCGCCGTCCTCTGCGTCACTGACCCAAGCCTGTCCAAGCCTCCCCTCGCTGTCGCAACTTGCCGGATTCGTGGACCTCGTCATGGCCGTCGTGAACTTGCAGGTACCGTGGACATATTTTTATATATTATACATTTTTATGCTTAATTATTTTGTTAATTAAAAGTATTATCAATAATTATTGTGATTATTGTGTGGATTAAAGCTTGCATAGTTATTTATGAAAGTTAAAATTTAGAATTTGTATTTTTAAATTGTAGAATTCAAATACCGCCGCGCGTAATTATGTCAAGTGGTGAAAATGTTGTTAACGTTGGTCCGTTGGACCAATCAGTACTCTGGGGACAAGATCAACATCGTTCGTCAGACCTGAGTGAGAACCAACAAATAACATTTAGGTGTTTAAAATTAGAGGATAATCTAATATCAGAAGAGGTTAAAGCTATTGTCCAAGCGGTTGGATTATGGGATGTAGTTATTATGTCACATCCCAAGCTGGATCATAAATTGTTGACCGCATTGTGCGAGCATTGGCGACCCGAGACACATACGTTCCATCTCAGACATAGGGAGATGACGATCACACTTCAGGATGTTTCCGTGCTACTGGGACTACGAGTACACGGAGATGCAGTAACTGATGACCATGTACCTGAGAAAGACATGGTCGGTGCGTGTCTGGAGTTGTTGGGACCGAATCTATAAGGTCGTAAAGATTTTCTGAAAATTACTACTTTACGACAACATTTAGTTCAACCTAATCTCACCGCCGAATAACAAGCGAGAACATTTATGTTGATTATAATCGGCGGTGTTCTGTTTACAACGACAAAGAAAGATAATGTGTCGTTGATGTACTCACCCCTACTTCGAGATTTAGAAAGAGCAGCATAGTACAGTTGGGGGTCAGCTGTGTTGGCTACAACGTACCATGGACTGTGTGAGGCATCTGAGCTAAACTGTGCAACATTTCATGGTTGTGCCATCCTTGTGTAGGTAAACTATATTAAAGTCTTGTCATATCATTAATATTGGTTATTAAAAATTTCATAATGAGGTTTTCTACTACAGTTATGGTCGTGGGAGCACTCCATATTGGTCGCTCTGTGATTCAAGGTGAAGTGTCGACTGGAGAGATACATCCATTAGGATACATGTGATTTTTGTAGATTTATTGGTTTGTTGGACAACGTAAAAAATGTTTATTACTGCAAAATTTCATAATGTAAATTCCTAATGTAAATTTATTGATTTTTTGTGATTTTTTCTATTTTGCTTAATAGGTGGGCATTCCTAAAGAGTTCGTTCAGTCACCAAGTTATCGAACGTTTTTCCATGTTTCTAAATTATCTATTGTATTTAGTTTAGAATTAGTTTGTATTGTTGTTAATTGCATTATACAAAACCCAACAATTATTATACAAAACAACACTTATTATGCAAAATATTATAATGCAAAACAACACTTATTATACATTTTTACATGTCTTCCTATTATGACCACTTCCACCGCACTTACTGCAGTTGTTTCTCCTGGGCAATCCTTCCCTCACGTCCATCTCGTTATGAATACGACTGCTTTTTCTTCTACCACGCTTGGTCTTCCACCTATTTGGATCGTGAGTGTATTGTGGTAAATTAAACTTGGATCAACTTTACACTTGAAGACAATTGATTTTGGGGTCGATGTCTCAACAATACAAATCTTAGAATTAGAAATATGTCATCTCCTCACAGCCGCAGATAACTCGTCCTTACTACTAAACTTCATGTTTCTGTTTAGGAAACCTTCAGTTGACGGTTCATCAACGTCCATATGCAACTCATCTGTTGATTGAAAGTCAACAATCCAGTTACTATCAATCCAATTTCCAGCAGTGGGTTGCATCATTTGAAGGGTGTGGGAGCTACTTCCACCATGGGAGCTACTTCCACCCTCGTCAAACTCAAACACCTCTTCATTTTCTTCATTAATGTGACCCGTAAAATGCTCCATATACGGATCTTCTTCATTTATTGAGGCACTGAGAGTGCATCAACGTCGACCTCGTCATCAGAGAGATCATGGGTGTGACCATGCAAAACATTCTCTGTCTCACCACCATCAGATGTGTTTGACATTAAGTTACCTTATCTAGTTAAGCTAAACACAATAAATTGACTAGCCACGCTTAACTGTAAAGCAATAGACAATGCACTTTGCGATCGAATCCGTACAAACTTGCAAAGTCCATCAGTATCTGTAAATTTATAGGATATGCTTATGGACCTAGCGTCAACGTCATGCCAACCGCACTCTATACATATAATTTCCTTTAGTCTATAAAGAGAAATATCCAAGGTAGCTGTAGTAATACTGGAAGTACCACCCACATAGACATCATTACCATTCTGAGACAATATTTCACCGTCATACAAGCAAATGATACCGATCTCTGTCATGTTTGATCCTAAATAATTAATATTATAACATTCCATATCAGATGTGCTTATTTTTTAGATAATCTAATATTTATGTAAATATAACTGCAAATAATTTTAAAAATATTGTAATTAAAAAATACATACAAATATATTACATACCTTATGCCAATATTGCAGATGAAGAAGACGCATATGATGAAGAAGACAGAAGAAAGGCAGGCGAATGAAGAAGAGGAAGATGAGTTAAATAGAATTATACGGTAATAATTTAAAATTTTGCACAGAAAACACAAATAATTATCTAAAACGCTACTGGAGGTAGCGAAAATAAATTTTTCACTACTCGGAGTAGCGATTTATTGATTTTCGCTACTGTAGGTAGCATTTTTCGCAACCTACAGTAGCAAAATTAAAAAAAATCACTACCACTGGAAGCGAAAAAATGTTTTCGCTATCTCCAGTAGCATGCATACACATGTTTTTTAAATATTTTAAGATAGTATTTACTTTTTTTCAATTTGTTATCTGACAACATAGTTACTTTTTAAAAAAATTTGATAATCCAAGCGGGAGAATTCCGTACATATCTGGCAATGTTTCGCCATTTCTCTGTTCTGTCTTCTCAGCAGTCACTGCTTCCCGAACCTTGCAAACTCGCCCATATATTTACGCATTCTCTTTCTCCTCTGCTCTTCATTCATTTTTGAAGCGGAGAGTGCTCTACTCATTTGCTGTAGAGTGTAGAGACCGACTCGGCCTCAAATCGACTTGGAAGGTTGATTTGCTCCTTCAGGAAGGCGCAGACGGAGGTGTGACTGACGGCAGAGATGTCACAGCTCCGAAACGAATTCGTCTTGGGAAAGCCTGAGCCTTACATCAACGCCAGGCCAGAAGATCCTCGGGACGTTCTCGACGGCGTCGCGGTTACTGCCTTCATCAGGGTCTTACGTCAGTTAGGCGATCTCGCTGAGTATGGTTTGAGGCTTCTATTTTCTGCTTTATTTCTGCAATGCAATGTTTTGACAATTTCCAATCATGTCCTGTCGTTCTTTATAACTATTCTGACCAGTTTTTGTCTTCTAGATTTGCAGGAGAGGTTTTTCATGGCTTACAGGAGGAAGCAACAAGAACAGCGTGTCGTAGTCATAATCTCATGGTTCGTGTTGATCACATCGAAGCTGCTCTTCCTCCTTTGGAGACGAAACTTCTCACCCAAACAAGGCGCTTGCATTTTGCTTACACTACTGGTACGGAATGGATCTTCTAACTGCAACTCTAGTTTTTCTACTGTCGATGATTTCAGTTATGATTGTTTTTGGGTCCTAAAATAGCATCAAACTATCTTTTCAAGAGTTGCTCATCAAACATTTGGATTCTATTGAGGCATTTTGAACCTCCGGTCATGATTCGTGTGAATAGCTAAATACAGGTAGCTAGTAGCATTGCTTAAGTTTGTTTGGTATAAAAAGTTGCAAATTTGACGAATAGCAAGTTCTTGAAAGAATAGGTCGAGAGACTTACCACATACATGAAACTCTGTCAATTTACATCTGTCTCACTTGTTCTGGTATGCCTCGCGTCATTCCCTCTCGTCTTCATTGGGAGAATTCAAGTAGATTTAATGAATAAACGCGGGAAGAAGTTTAAGATAACATTAAGTAGTTTAAGAACCTTTCTCACGATTCATGTGAATTACTGCTTGAGATTTTTTTTTTTTGATCATCGAAAGGTACCTCTATTTCATTCAACCAAAGTGTTATCATCACTCAAATTACAAACCGAACTACAGTCTTTACTTAAAATAGAAAATAGTGGAAGTGGGGTTTGTCTAATCCAATCATGTAATCTCACTCCCAATTTTGTTTGATTGGCAACCCAGTTAGTACCTTCATTCGCCGAGCGCCTAACCGTTGACCAATTTAACGCCTCAAAACTTCCTACCAATGTTAGGATCTTTGAGCATATCTATGTGGTTCGCCAATATTGAGCCCTTCCTTGTAATTGCTCCATAATCCTCAACGAATCCGACTCAATTATGAATTTGCTCCATCCCATGTCAAGTGCCATCTTTGCTCCTAGGAGAATCGCCTCGGCTTCCAAGGCATCTACATTTCGGCCTTTTAGTTGCCTGTTTGTTCCTCCAATCAACATGCCACCCTCGTATCTCGCAAGTACCCCGAGTCCTGTCATTCCGGTTCGACTACACCAAGATGCATCACAATTTATCTTTACACACCCTTGGTTCGGTTTGGTCCATACCTGCAGCTCCCGAGGAGATGGGTTCGGTTCCCTTGTTGCTTGGGTTCCTTTGTACTCCTCATACTCATTTCGTATAAGCTCGATGACCTCGCACGTGTTTGGCCTCTTATTTTCGAACGTCATCTTGCATCTTGCTTTCCATATGTTCCATCATGTAATCAGGCATAGCCTCCATCTTGTTTGTTGCGTCTCGTAATCCATGTTTGGTTCGGTCCTCCTCATACACATCCACTCCATCATCGGCATGTTGGATTGGTTTATGACGTTTGATCCCAATATTTCTAACCACACCGACCTTCTCCACCCACATTGGAAGACCATATGTTCCACATCTTCGTTTTGTTCACATACCGGGCACTTCGGGTCAACATTCATCCCACGCCTCCTCAGATTACCCATTATCGGCAAAGAGTTGGTAAGTAGCTTCCATATGAAAGTTTTTACCTTTGGCATGATGTTTATTTTCCATACGTCTCTCCAAATTGTCGTGGTTCTGGTCCCATCCTGTCTCCGAGCCGTGACATTCCCGACTTCATTCTCCTGGAGTCGGTGGTAGGCAGTCTTTACCGACACTCTTCCACCATCCGTATGAGGCCATATTAAGTAGTCCGATTTGATTACGTCGGGTAGGGTTGTCTCAAGAATATGCCCTGCATCAGTTGATGTCGCCACCTCCCGAATTAACGACTCATTCCATCCTCCACTCTCCTAATCTATTAGGTCAACCACCATCATATCCGGGCAATTGTTCTACCCCTCCGTCTGTTCGGTTCTGAACCCTGGTTTGGATTGTAACCATGGGTCCCTACCTGCACGGATAGTAGCCCCATCCCCGATCATCCACAATCCCTCTCGGATCAATGTATCTCAACCATTTAACATACTCGCCCAACCCCATGAGGCTTTCGCTCCTCTACCTGCCTCCGTTAAGTTCCCTCTCGGCAAATAGAGCCCTTTGAGAACCCTGACCCAGAGTGAGTGGGGTTCCCTGTTTATGCACTTTGCCATTATTAATAGAGCTTTGTTGAAATTCTCCAACTCACGGAAACCCAACCCCCCTCTTCCTTGATCTTGGCCATCTCCGACCATCTCCTCCAATGTAGCTTTCTTCTCTCTTCTGTTCGCCCCCACCAAAATCCCGCTATGATCGCATTGATCTTAGTACACCAAGTCTTTGGCAGTTTGAAGATGCTCATCACATATGTTGGTAAGGCCGTGATCACTGATTTAATTAACACCTCCTTCCCTACCTGATTCAGTATTTTCGTTCTCGAACCATTCAGCTTATCTCAGATTCGTGTCTTGAGGTACCCCAAGGCTTCATGCTTTGACCGCCCCCAAACTGATGGTAGTCTCAAGTATTTCCCCGGATGATGTGCTTTGTATCCCTAGTTCCTCCTCAATTTCCTTGCACATAACATCATTGACACCCTGATTGAACATGAAGCTAGATTTTTCCTCATTCAGTTTCTGTCCCGACACCTACAATACATCATTATTACCTTCTTTAGGCGCCTCACATTCTTCACTATTCCCCGTATGAAGAATAGTGAATCATCCGCAAATAGTAGGTGATATAGTTCGGGGAAACCCCTTTTCAGAGTGATTCCTTGTATTCGGTTCTCATTAACCCCCCTTTCCACATGTCGTGACAACACATCCGCCATTAGGATAAATAGGTAAGGGGATAAGGGTTCTCCTTGCGTGAGCCCCCTTGTTGGTGTAACGAACTCCGTTCTTTCCCCATTCACCAGGACACGATACTCGGGGGTCGTTATACATGTTCGCATCCAACCAATCCATTTCTCCCCGAACCCTCTTCTTTCTAGACTTCGGATTAGGAAGTTCCATTTCACATTGTCGTACGCTTTTTGCATGTCTAGTTTCAAAGAACACTCCACCCTATGCTTGCTCTTTTGTATCCTCAGGTGGTGAAAAACTTCATGCGCGACCATGATGTTATCCTGTATTAGCCTACCAGCCACAAATGCACTTTGAAAAGGCGTTATCAAGTCTGTTAGATACTCTTTAACCCTATTCACAAGCACCTTTGATATGACCTTATAAGAGAAGTTACATAGACTAATAGGTCTATAATCAGATGCACACACCGGGCTCAGTATTTTCGGAATTAAGTAAATATCAGTTTGGGTAAGAGTTTTTGGGAACATACCTGTTTCAAGAAAGGATTTGACCGCAGTGAAGACGTCTGTTCCTACTACCCCTAGTTCCTTTGATAGAATACACCCGGAAACCCGTCAGGCCTCAGCGCCCTTAATCCACCCATCTGAAACACCGCTCTCTTCACCTCCTACATAATTCGACATTCATCTCCTCCATTATCTGGACTGGGACACAATCAAATATCTTCTCATCGATATTTGTGTTTTCCGTTTCGAACACGTTGCTAAAATGGTTCCATATTTCCCGCTGGATTGTGTCATCCTTCGTAATCCAATCACCCATTTGCTGAACCTCATTCTGTTCAACCCGACCACACTGATCCATATGGTCTTCCACCCGCTTGTCTCCCTTGCCTGACCATTCCATAATTTCTGTTTCACCCTCCACTTCTTCCCTGTCAACTGGCCTGTCACTCCGAGCTTCAGATCGTCCCATCCCAGGTCTGACTCGATCATTCCTCTCCCCAACTTTGTTGGTTTGGTTCATCATGTTGAACCAAGTCCTCCTTGGTTCGGCCGGTTGACTTGCCTCCCCGTCCTTATGTCCACCCTCACCTTCCTCGTCCTTGTTGGTTTCGGTCGTGTCACCGATAACCATGGCCCGTACATTGGTTTGTTTGGATCAACTCCCGACACAGTGATTTCCTCCCTACAAGCAATAGTCGTATGTCCCAATCTCCCGCACCCGTAGCAATAATCCGATAGGCGTTCATATTTTATTTCCGCCCATCGTTCCTTGCCTTTCGAATTGGTCCACCAGAAACCCGCCATCAACGGATTGTTCACATTGAGATTCACATTCATCTTCATCCGCATATATGTTTTGTGTCGGCTTTCTAACTCATCCTCCGTTTCTATGAATATGCCAATTTGATCACCTATCCTCTTCGCATTCGCCACACTATATTTCTCCAAACCCAACTCGTGGATTTGGACCCAAACTTGTACCCATTCAAACTCAACTTCCGTTATACCACAACTTCACACACACTTTTGCAAACTCAAACAGTGCCCCTGGACCGACCAAGGTGATAGGTCGAAAATCTGTTTTCGATCCTCTTCATTCTCAAACTCTAGCATCACAATCTTATCCGAAACATTTGATATCATCACCGAGTCATACTTGGCCCAAGCTATCTTGAGTACACTATGTATTGCAGCAGTTTTAACAGGCTTTTGTGCAATGATCATACCGACATACCTCTCGACATTCTCCAACTCTGGATTCGATGGAAGCTGCATTTTAGGTTTCTGGGGTGTATTTCGTTCGCCGTAACAGGGAAGGTAAGCAGCCATCTCTGGTTTGAAGCAGGCGCCGTCACTGAAGTCTTTCCTGTAAGAAACAAGCGAAGAAAAGGAGAATGGGAAATGGTGGCCGAACCTGTGCTGTTTTTTGTTTGGTTTTCAGGGCGTAGACGAAGCCTGTAGCTTCACGTAGCCGAAGTGCTGTGAGTGCATGGATTCCTCGTCTCCAATTGGTTGGATGTCACTGTTGATTCAACAGTTTGGCGTATTGAATGTCCTTGACTGCAGCAGAGCCGATTGCGCCGAAGGAATTGCTCACCAGGTTTTCATACCTAGGAGAGAGAAGCGATTGGTCTCACGCGCCAATAACTGCAAACAACAGCTTCCACTGCTTGAGAGTTGAGACTTCCAAATATTTACTGTAAAGCAGTTACATTGCAGGTTATACTTGGCATGCTTGTATTCAAAGTCAGCAACACCATTTCACTGACGATGACTTGCCGCAGCTTATCATGGACTCATATGACGAGTGTCGTGATCCTCCATGTCTGCATTTGCTTGACAAGTAATACTAATTTTGATGACACGAGTATATAAACAAAAATTACATTGTTCTTGAAGAATGAATACTTAATATTTTTATTTCTTGCGTCAGATTTGATAATAGTGGGGAAGGATCATGCCTGAGCAGATACTCCGATCCAACATTTTTCAGAAGAGAGTCAGCGAGATCTGATGAACAAAGCATGTTGAAAGTTCAAATTAACAGGAAAGACCATCGAATCAAGGTATATATCTATATATATTTGTTAAAGGTTGATTAATGAATCTTACTTACATACTAAGTACATTATTCACTTTGACAGAGGCGGCATCGCCATATAATTTCATTATTCTTGAAATTTGCATTACAAGCGCTTTCTATTTTTGAAAGAGTTTGCGTACTGATTTATCAAATTGGACAGCAGGAAAGATCACTCACAAAGAATGGCAAATATTCACGGTGGACATCAATATCAAAAGGCTGTGACAGGTAGATAGCATTGAACCAGAAAAGAGTGTACTTATATTGAGCCTTTACAATTTGTGGTAACATTTCTGTAATTGCCATTTATGCAGAATGCAATTCTCTTCAGCAGCTGTTGATGAACAAACTGGCCACGATTTTTATCAAACTACACAAAAGGCTCAGCCATGCTTGTCTGAAGTGGAAGATGCAGAGGGGAGTGTCGCGGCACTGGAACCCATTTCACAGAATGGACTTCACCGTCTTACAGGCATTGGATTTGATGGTTCTCCCTCATTCAGTGTCAATAAAAATATGTCAGCTCCTCTTGGAAGTGCTGCTAAAGAAGAAAAACTTGAAGCTACTGCGGAAATTGCTGATTCAGATTGTGTGTTACCTGCTAATATATTTGACATATCCAATGTTCATCAAGATAACTCGAAGACAGAGTCAGGTGACGATGATCTGGATCAAAGCAATTTATATGAGCATCATGAATCCACTGTGGAAATTGGTGCTCCTAATTTCTGGACCAATGGGAGCTTGCTGGGGCTTGAGCTATCAAAACCAGCAGATCTTGCTTCATCATGTTTTCCAGTGATAAAGGATTGTATGACAGCTGATCTTAGTTCAAATTATCAGAAAGTTAATATTTCGGATGTATGTGGTGAAAATGATGGTGACAGAGTAAACTATGTCAAATCATGCGACTCAAATATAATGAGCGGAGACAGTCCCAACTCTGGGTCTGTTCTGAGTTCTACTATCACTCTAGTAGCCCCTGGAAGGGCAATGGAGGTTTGTCCCACATCCGAAGTAACACATACAGAAAGTGGAAATGGAAGTGATGAAAGCTTCTATGGTGTTTTTGGAGGGTTATTGTTTGTGACTAGTTTACGTAAAAAGATTTCCTTGGCGGTGTATAATGGAAAACCAGACGGGATCGAGCAGCGATATCATGATGGGAAAGCCACAGAGAAGCAGTTTGAAGCTTACTCTCCGGTATGTTCAGTGCCGCCTTCTTCTCCGTCACACGAGCAAATGAAGATTTCTTCCCAACCCGTGACTGTGAATAGTTTTGTCAGTTCCACGCTCGGATTGCAGTTTGCTGATGGCAATATTAATTGCCAGGAAAACACGAGAGATATGTTTGCCTCAATTCACCTGGTTCCGGAGCCTTCTTTTCGGTTGGAGGCTGTGTGTTCCGACTCTGATGGTGATTCATTTTGTCAGTCATCACCTTGGATGTCAGGTGTCAGCCGTGATTTCTTTTCCAATGCTGAGCAGTGTGAATCAGGTGGAACTAATAATGAGATGAAGGAGCATGATGGTACTGCAGTCAATCTTCACCAACCTAAACACGACCGTGGAGTACAGCCACACAAGATTGCTCAAGAGATGAGACCGGTGGACAGAACGGAGGTATTTTTCTGTTTCAAAAGAAATTGTTTTTCTTCCTTGTTTTCTATACTTTCGTTCCAGTCAGATTGTGGGAAGGAATGATATCGTCTTCCCTTTCAGAGTGAGCAGAACGAGTCTCCTCGAGGAGGAGTATGCGGTGATGAGAAGCTGATGGTTGATGGAAATGATGATTTTCTTGTCCAGATGAGAACGAAAGTAACTTACTTCTCCCCACTGTTATTATATATAGACAGTGGTAATTAATAATTGGTGTGTACGTGATTTTCAGACAATTTCTGGTAAACTGTATTGCAGTCATTTCATCGAAGACGGATACCTCTACCTCCAGCGAAGAACACAATCACCAGTACAAATCCAATCACTGCTGCCATTTTGAAGAAAGCCATCGCGATCCGTCAGGTGACTGAATTCCTTCACTTTGCCTCCACTCACTCATTTTTCTTTCTTAATCCAAAAAATGTTAGATTTTACCTTTTAATGACATATATATATATATGTTCATTTCCAAGTCTGTTGAAGGAACCAGCGATGCTGGAGAAGACGATGATTGCTGGAGAAGCGACACCTCCTGAACTGAACTCACGTACGTCTCTCCCCTTGCAGAACAACGTCTTCTTAATCTCAGTAATGGAAGTGATCTCGTTGGAGTTAAAGTGGGAGGATAACTGTTAACTAGAATAGTGGAAATATCATATATTGAAGCTTGTTATGCATTCAACTTCACTTCCATTGATGAATTCTACATCTATTTGTAATACAATTCAGCTCTAAACATCCGACACTAACTATCACTAATCCTAAACAAGACATATGCAATCTAGGAAATGTAAGATAATAATACATAAATCTAACAACATTTTAACTTATCTAATATGTATGTGGAGCATGTGCAGGTGCAGAATATTCTTCAAGATGGTGCTCCATGTGTATGCTTCAACACTCCCCCTCAAGTTAAATAGTAGGATCCCCAATATTTAACTTGCACAACACGTTTCTGAAACTTGTTCCGTTTACTGCTTTGGTGAGTATATCTGCAAGTTGATCTTCAGAACGAATAAACGGAATCACAATAATTCCATTCTCTAACTTCTCCTTTATAAAGTGCCGATCAATTTCAACATGTTTGGTACGATCATGTTGAACTGGATTCTCCGAAATGTTTATAGCTGCACGATTAGCACACATTAACTTACATGGTTCCTGAATAGGAAAACCAATCTCAGTTAATAATTTGTATAGCCATAACACTTCTGTGAGACCTCGAGCAATTCCTCTAAATTTTGCCTCAGCACTTGATAGTGCCACCACTTTCTGTTTTTTACTCTTCCAGGTCACCAAACTTCCTCCCACCATGGCAAAGTAACCTGAAGTTGATCTTCTGTTTGTCGGATTCCCTGCCCAATCCGCATCTGTGTATGCCTTTATTCTGAGATGTCCATTCTTCTGAAACAATACTCCACTTCCTGGTGAACCCTTTAAATATAGAAGGATTGTAAGAGTAGCTTCCATGTGATCTGCTTGAGGTTTATGCATGAACTGACTTACCACACCTATTACATATGCAATATCTGGTCTGGTATGTGAGAGATAAATCAATTTCCCAACTAGATGTTGAAATCTAGCTGGATCTGTTGGTTCAGCCCCTTCTATTTTTCTCAATCCATGATTTAATATCATTGGTGTCTCAGCTGGTTTACAATCCATCAATCCAGTTTCTACCAACAAGTCTAAAATGTATTTTCTTTGTGAAATGAAAATACATGTTTCAGATCGTAGTACTTCAATCCCTAAGAAGTACTTGAGTTCCCCCAAATCCTTCATTTCAAATTCTTGAAACAGATTTTTCCTAAGCTGAACTATTTCTTCTTTATCATCTCCTGTAATAATCATATCATCCACATATACAATTAAACAGGTTACTCGACCTTCATTTCTTTTAATGAATAAGGTATGATCGGAGTTGCTTCGTCGATAGCCATATTTCTTCATAGCTATTGTAAATCTCCCAAACCATGCTCTTGGTGCTTGTTTGAGCCCATAGAGTGCCTTTTTTAATTTACATACATCTGATTGTTGGAATCCTGTGGTGAAACCTGGTGGTGGTTTCATGTAAAATTCTTCTTCTAAATCACCATGTAAGAAGGCATTCTTGACATCAAACTGGTGTAGCGACCAATTCTTGTTTGCAGCTATAGAAAACAAGACTCGAATAGTATCAATCAGAGCTACAGGAGAAAAAGTTTATGAATAATCAATACCATAGGTTTGAGTATATCTTTTGGCTACCAATCTTGCTTTATATCTCTCTACGGATCCATCATCCCTGTGTTTTACAGTAAACACCCATCTGCAACCAACCACTCGTTTTCCATATGGCAACTCACATTTCTCCCATGTTTGGGCTCTTCTCCAGAGCCTCCATCTCGACTCTCATGTCTTGCCTCCATTCGGGAACTTTTAAGGCTGACTCAACAATTTGGGTATGGATTGAGTATATATTGCAGTAGCAAATGCTTGAGCAGCAAGTGTCAGGCTCCTCCTTGCCAAGTTTGCTACTAGATATCGACTTTTTCTTGGGTTGTATTCCGGTTCATATCTGATAGGAGGAACCCCCTGTTTCTCCTGGCTGGCAGTACATATCTTTCTTGTACTGGTGATTCTTCCAAGCCATTATTTTGAGATATAATAGAACCAGGAGTAACCCAATTAGAATTACTAACCTCCGGAATATTCGTTGGGTTGACGGGGTTGAAGCATCAGAGACCTGTAAAATGGGAGGTAATGTCTCGGTGGTTCCACCAACTTGCCCGGTTAGAACTATCTGAGGAAACGCCGGAGTGGTCATAGTAGTCTGTATCAACCAATCTAATGGAGTGCGATCAAAATTCTCCCCCTGGATAGAAGATTGGGTAGTATAGTAGAACTCTGTTTCTAGAAATGTACAATCCATAGTAGTGTACATACGATTATTTTTTGGGATTAAAACACCGGTAGCCTTTTTGATGAATCCGATATCCCACAATACACATTTTACAGAACATGAATCGAATTTAGAACGATATGTTTTTGGAATATGTACAAAACAGAACACCCAAAGACATATGGTTGCAGTGTCAAGGTTGTGGAGACACTCATATGACTTGATAAGACTTGAAGAGGTGTTTGAAACTGAATCATAGTCGTGGGAAGATGATTCATAAGATAGACAGACGTAGCAACAGCCTCTGGCCAAAATGAAGTTGGAACATTTGACTCTAGCATTAATGCTCTAGTCATTTCTAGATTATGTCGATTTTTTCGTTATGCAACTCCATTTTGTTGAGGGGTATGCAGACAAGATGTTTGATGAATAATGCCTTTATCCTTAAGAAATTGTTGGAGAGCAGAATTAACAAACTCTCCAACATTATCTGATCGGAGTACTTGGATATTGGTGTTATACTGAGTTTTGACTAAGTTGTGAAATTCTACAAACTTAGCGATGACTTCAGATTTGTTTTTGAGAAAGTATACACAGGTCATACGCGAATAATCATCGATAAAAGACACAAAATATCTAAAGCCATTACTTGACATACATGTACTACTATTTGGAGTTGGTCCCCAAACATCAGAATGTATAAGAGAAAAAACTGTCTTGGCTATAGATTCAGATATATGATACGAGTTTTAATGGATTTTAGCACGAATACAGGTTTCACACACGATTTTTTGATTTGACGGAAATAAACTAGGAAATAATTTATGAAGGTACCCCCTAGATGGATGACCCAACCTCCGGTGCCACAACCATTGTTGCCTCGTGACTGCTCTGTGGGCAAGCATTGCAGTTCCGTGTTGAGTCACTTCCTCCACATAATACAGGCCTTGATGTTCAACTCCACGTCCGATAATGTCCCCCGACTGAATATCATGTAGTAAACATAAATCAGGATATATTAGCACCATACAGTTCAATCTCTCGTGACATGGCTAATAGAGAGTAACTTCCATGCTAAGCTAGGCACATAAAGACAATTCTCCAGTTTAATATTTGAGGAAACATTAACGGTTCCTGCCCCCTGAACTGGTACCAACTCTCCATTGGCTGTGTGTATCATTTCCCGACGTGGAATTGACCGACTTATAAAATCATCCCTGTCATAGCTCATACTATCCGTAGCTCCACAATCAAGTAACCATTTTCCACATTTCCCTGATACATCTTTTTGAGCAAAAAATGTACGAGCAATTTTGTTATCACATTCAGAATTATATAGCCCAAAATACGAAAGCCCAAATAACTGATTTTGGCCCGAATCTGGACCCAATGAGTGGCCCAAATTCGGACCAAGCTGCCCAGCTCCTGAACCAGGCCCAGCTCCTAGAACCGGCCCACTTGGCCTAACCGATGGCCAAGCCCCCTTAACCATTTTACTTAAGAGGGGGGGGGGGGGGTAATTTCTGGTTTATCCTCCCAAAACCTATACCTGCAGATAGGTTTGGAGCTCCTGCTGCAAATGTCTCCTCTCCATTGGAAACCCTAGCGTCGCCTCCTTCCCCGCCGTGGCCAAGGTTTCCGGCCACGAATTGACGCCTAGCCTCCTCCTGTTGGTTCCATGCGACCTGAGGACCGCCGGGCCTCTCAAGTCCGTTCCATCCATACGCCTCTGTCGGAACCCTAGCCACGACAGCCATGCCTCCATGGTTCGGTTGGCCTTGATACGGAGGCTGGTGGACTTGAGAAGGAGGCTGGTGGCCGTGGTTCTTGGTGCTGCGACCCCAATCGTCGCGGCCATTCGCCACCGTGACGATTGGACTTCCGGCGCCGATTCTGTCCCTCCGTTGGTTCCTCCATCCTTCGGGAAACCCTACTAAGAGGTAACACTCCGATTTTTCGTGTCTTTGTTTTCCACAGTGGCTACATCAGAGAAGTTTCCGGTCGACGCCTCCGATCCGGCCTGGTTTGCCTTTTTCGGCGAGCTGCTGCGGTCTCTAGGTGTGGCCCGGACCGACTCCTCCCGTGATGGTCTCCGGGAAGAACTGAGCAACCAGCCCCGCTCCAACACCTGTTCCACCTGGTTCGGTCGTTGGGACAACTCCCATGACGGTTCTCCGATCACGCTTCGATCGGATTGTGGAATACGCCATCTCCACCTCCGGTAATGGGCTAATCCTGAGCAAATCACGTTTTTCATTATCAAAATCATTGCTTACTGCGTTTATAAATTGATAGAGTTTGGATTCAGCCCGCTTTGTGTTCCATATCTGCCTATCTTCCGTATACTTCATTGGATTTGGATCACGTTGCTCGATTTTCCTCCATAAACTTTGTAACTTGCTGTACAAGGATTCTAATGAACCTTGACCATGTTTTGTATTGTTAGTCCGAACTATGAGATCGAAAAATTGGACTCCGTCTTTGGCTTTGCTGTATGTTGCAGATAGTCCATTCCAGAGATCCTTTGCCGTGGGGAATTCCGCATATTGGTTGACAAGTTCCGGATCCATATTGTCGAACATCCACGAGCATACTATGAGGTCATCTTGTTCCCATTGCATGTATGTCGGGTCTTCGACCTTGGGTAGTGCCGGAACACCCATAAAATGGTGAAGCTTCCCTTGGCCACCAATCTTCATTTGGATTAATCGTGCCCACAGGGAGTAATTCTTCTCATTTAGCTTTACGCTTAAACTGATGTTGGATAATGATATGGTTTTGTGGATGGTGTTGGATTGTGGCAGGTTCGAGAACATACTCGCCCACTGAGCTGCAAACGGATCGCTCGTTAGGGTAGTCTCAGTGGTGTGAGTGTTGTCCCCTTCAGAATCTTCCATGGTTAAGGTATGTAGGATGGCTAACGTAGATGGTGATGCCGAGAAAGGTTCAATCAATCATTCTTATCGAACAATCCGACTCTGATACCATGTTAACTAGAATAGCGGAAATATGATATATTGAAGCTTGTTATGCATTCAACTTCACTTCCATTGATGAATTCTACATCTATTTGTAATACAATTCAGCTCTAAACATCCAGCTTTAACTATCACTAATCCTAGAGAAGACATATGGAATCTAGGAAAGGTAAGATAATAATACATAAAGCTAACAACATTTTAACTTATCTAACATGTATGTGGAGCATGTGTAGGTGCATAATATTCTTCAAGGTGGTGCTCCATGCGTATGCTTCAACAATAACCACCCCGGCCAGTCCATATCCAGGAATTATTCTGTCATCATGCAGAGAACAATGTCTTCGAGTCATGATTGTTAAAGTGCAACCTGAACACTTTTGTATATATTGGAGCCTTTTTGTATGTGAGTATAAGTTTAGAGTAAATTAATTTGGGTTTTCTTTTGTCTTTAGTTGTAATTTCCTTAACTTTATCTGCTATTTAAAGCAGCAACCCTAGCAATGCAATTTTTACTTTCTGATTCAATCTCTTTCTTCCGGCAACTCTGATTCACTCTTGCCTTCCTTCTTTTGATCCTTCGGTTCCCTATTCGGCCATTCTCGAAACTTCACCATTGTTTCGAGCAAAGGAACATGCAAAGATCGACTTCACCATATGTCTTGCCGATCTTGTATTCTTGATTACTGTTTGGCACCTTCATGTTCTTGTTTGTTTCTTGATTACCTGATCTTGTTTGATAACTTTTATGATGGGATTTTCATCCTCTTGTACCACTGATACTAAAGTTGGAGCCACCATGATGGATCCAACTGCTCCGACCATTGACCATCCGCTATTCCTTCATCCCTCATATACCCCTGGCTTGTTCCTTATTTCTGAAAAATTGACTGGTCCCGAGACCTACTCCTTTTGGAGATGTGCTATGTACATATCCCTGTTGCCCAAAAATAAACTAGGTTTTATTGTTGGGACTTGTATTAGGGAAGACAATGACCCTAGTATGCACCAGATTTGGGATCGTTGTAATGCCCTGGTCATCTCCTGGATCATGAATTCAGTGTCCCATGAGCTAATGTCTAGTATTGTATACTCTACGAGTGCTTTTCAAGTCTGGAAAGATTTGATGGAGCGTTTTAACAAAGTAAATGGGTCTAGTATATTTCAGTTGCACTGTGAAATCTCCCTTGTGCAACAAGGAACCGATACCATTTTTGAGTACTTCTCTAGGCTTCGTCTTATGTGGGATGAGTTCGACTCTATATGCTCCCTTCCAACTTGTGAGTGTGAGTCGTTCGAGAGGCACATTGAACATGCATTCAACCTCAAGCTTTTTCAGTTTTTGAATGGACTGAATGAGTCCTATTCGTCTGTGAGATATAATATGTTAATGAGGAAAAATTTGCCAAACCTTAATCAGGCACATTCAATGATTGTTTATGAAGAGCACCAGAGGGGAATCACAGAGAATTCTGTGGAGAATGTGGCTAGAAGCAGACCCCCAGGAAAAATCTTTTATGTGAGTATTGTAAAACTAAAGGTCATGATGTTACAAGATGTTTTAAGAAAATTGTCTATCCCCCTGGTTGGAGAAGAAACAACCAAGAATTAGGCAAGGTTCCCCAAGCTAATAATGCCCACACTGCTTCCATTTGCTCTACACCAGTGTCTATAAATTCTGGATGTAGTACTCCCCTTGAGTTGCCGCACACTGAACCTGTTATGATCACCACCCAGAGTCTAGAACAGATTGCGCAGATGCTGAACATGTATTAGGAACAGCCAGAGTCCTCCACTGTTAGGGCAAATGCAACAGGTACTGTTAGTTCCAATTCATCTATATTTAATATTAATGTTTGGATATTGGACTATGGAGACACTGATCACATGACTTGTAGATCAGACTGGTTAACCTCTTTAAAAAATAATGGTTCCAGTGTTCAATTACCAAACAGATCCTGCTCAGATTTTCTTAAAACTGGGGACTTTGTTTTCGAAAATTCAAATAAATTGGCAAATGTTTTATACGTTCCAGATTTCAAACGTAACTTGATGTTAATAGCCAAGTTGACTAAATATTTATCATGTTCTGTCACTTTTTTTCCTAAGTTTACAATCATGCGGGATATTTACAGTGGACTGATCTTGGGGATTGGTAGAGAAGCTGGGGGGCTATACATTTTCAAGCCTTCTAGTTCATCCATCGTTTTACAAGACTGCTCTATCATCCACCCTCAGTCCAGTTTATGGCATAGGAGACTAGGACATGCTTCTGTCCAGACCTTGAGCAAAATTGATTCTCTTAAAAACATTCCCTTTAATAAGCAATGTTCTTTTTTTATAATCAAGGAATTGATCATGAGAGTAGTTGTCCATATACTTCTCAACAAAATGGAGTAGTGAAGCGAAAACGTAAACACCTCCTTGAAGTTGCTAGATCTCTTAAAATTGAAGCTCATATTCCCACTAGATTTTGGGGTGATTGCATATTGACTGCTTGTTATCTAATTAACCTCGTGCCTACACCTGTTTTGAAAGGGTTATCTCCACATGAAAATTTCATGGTAAAAAGCCAAATCTGAGTCATCTTCGTGTGTTTGGATCTCTTTGCTCTGCTAAGATTATGCCTAACTCAGATAAATTTGCATCGTGTGTTGTTCCATATGTTATGATGGGTTATTCTTTAACCAATAAAGAGTACATATTATTAAATATGCATACTAAGTTATTCTTTGTGAGTAGAGATGTCATGTTTTTAGAGGACGTGTTTCCCTTCATAAAACCAGGTGCAGATACTGACAAGTTGTTCGTCCATGAACACATTGACTTAGTCAATGATGTGTTCGACTGCCATCAGTCACCTGAGACTGAGGATAATTCGATCGGCCTTCTGATCGATGCAAGTTCCGATGATAATCCTCAGTCATCTTCGGATGACCATACCACACCATTAGTACCTAATGATGAACCAAGGAGGTCTGGCCGACCAACTAGGGCGTCCTCATGGTAGAAGAAGTACGTAATGACTGAGAATTCTGTGGCCTACCCGATTGAGAAACATGTTTGCTATAAATCCATCCATCCAAGTTATAAGAAATATATTCGATCTCTGGACCGAAATCATGAACGTGGGACTTATTATGATGCTGTTAAAGATAATAATTGGGTAGATGCAATGAAAACTTAGATAAAAGTACTAGAGGAAAATTAAACCTGGACTTTAGTTCCTTTTCCACCTGGTAAACATGCAATTGGTTGTAAATGTGTTTATAAAATTAAGCATAATTCGGATGGGACTATTGAAAGATATAAGGTTCGCCTAGTTGCTAAAGGTTTTAACCAACAACACAGAATTGATTATATTAATACTTTTCTCCTGTCACAAAAATGGTTACTGTCCGAACTCTTTTATCCATTGCAACCAAATGTAATTGGCATTTATATCAGATGGATGTATTTAATGCATTCTTGGATGGTGACCTTAACGAAGAGATTTTTATGCAGATTCCACCTGGTTTTCACAAACAGGGGGAGGTTGAAAATTTTGTATGTTGTTTGCGAAAATCTCTTTATGGTTTGAAACAAGCCTCGAGGCAATGGAACGTTAAGCTTACAGAAGCTTTAATTAAAATTGGTTATAAACAGAGTTTATATGATTATTCTCTTTTTACAAAAAGGCAAGGTTATGAGATTGTTGCATTGTTGGTTTATGTAGATGATCCTATGATTATGGGAAATAGTGAGTCCTTTATTGCTGAGTTAAAGGCCACCTTACAAAGCAATTTTAGAATGAAAGATTTGGGTGAACTCAAATATTTCCTTGCTATAAAAATTGCTACATCTAAAAGAGGTCTCTTTTTGTGCCAAAGGAAATATTCACTTGAACTTCTTTTTGAGGTTGGATTGTTGGGAGGCAAACCCAATAAGACTCCTATGGAACATAATCTCAAGCTCACAAGAAAGGGATATGATGATAATTTGGGGCTGAATTTTGATGATACCCTCATATTTGATCCCACTATGTATAGAAAGTTGATAAGTAAGTTATTATATTTAACTACTACTAGACCTGATATCAGTTTTTCAGCGCCGCATTTATGCCAATATATGCAAAATCCAAAGCAGTCTCATTTGAATTCTGTATATAGAGTTATTCGATATATTAAAAATCAACCAAGTTTAGATATTTTATTAATTTCAGATCCTAAGACTAAGTTAACTGCTTTTTGTGATTCTGATTGGGGAAGTTGTTTAAAAACCAGAAGATCAATTTCAGGATATTGTATGAAATTTGGAAACTCCCTAGTTTCATGGAAGGTAAAGAAACAACCAACTGTTTCCCTATCATCTACAGAAGTTGAATACCGCAACATGTGATCGTCTGTATGTGAAAATATCTGGTTGAAAGGTTTGATAGAAGAATTAGGAATTTCTGATTTACTTCCAGCATATTTATATTGCAATAATAATGCTGAAATTGAAATTGAAGTCAATCCTATGTATCATGAAAGAACTAAACATATAGAAATTGACTGCCATTTTGTTAGAGAACAGATAAATGCAGGTTTTATCAAGACCTAATTTGTAAGATCAGGGGAGCAGTTGGTTGATATTTTCACAAAGGCCCTTGGGATGACTCAACACTGTTATCTGTCAGGTAAATTAGGAATGATAGATATGTTTAATGGTTGTCAGTTTGAGGGGGAGTGTTAAAGTGCAAGTTGAACACTTCTGTATATATTGGGGCCTTCTTGTATGTTAGTATAAGTTTAGGGTAAATTAATTTAGGCTTTCTTTTGTCCTTAGTTGTAATTTCCTTAACTTTATCTGCTATTTAAATCACCAACCCTAGCAATGCAATTTACACTGTCTGATTCAATCTCTTTCTTCCGTCAACTGCGATTCACTCTTGCCTTCCATTGCTCCTTCGGTTCCCTACTCGGTCATTCTCGAAACCTCACAATGATCAAATCAGACATACATGACGTGATGGAGGATGACGTCCAAAACTAAATACCTTAGAAAAAAAAAGGAATTCTTCAAGTGATATCATAAAATTAATTAATATGCATGTAATTACTACATCGCCCTTTTATGAAATTCACGTGTTTGATAAGTTGAAACAAATCAAAACAAAATTCACTTTATAAGAAGTTATTAACAGTGTGTTGCTCAAGATTTAACTGAAATGGTAACTGAACTTTCCGTTCACCTGTCGTTTGATTTTCCTGTTAAGTAGTCACGCTTTAGTCACGTGATTTGTTTTTATTAATATAATTTTGAAAATACGTAAATACCTTTTTGACAGGTGGCGAAATGCTTGAATAGGAACGGGAGGCCTTGACAAGTCCTGTAAATTGGGCACGACGACTCCTTGTTGATGCTGCCTAGTTCCATGTCCAAGGGTCCCACGTGGGTGCAACCTTGGGTGCAGATATGGTCCAAGCAATCCATTGCCTTGCTGAGTTGGCAGAACAAGCTCTGTTCTGCTTTGTGCTTTTAGTCTTTTTATTCCTCTGTTAGTTTAATCAATAGACAAATGCAAATAATGATGCATCAGTTATTTAAGCTCCAAAGAGTTAGCATAGTGAATGTTTATATTAAGTTTACGTACCTTGTCGGATTCATCCATAAAATGGAGGATGACGAGCTTGAGGTGAGGGTCATGCTTCTACAAGAACAGAAGAACTTGCACCCTTCAGTCTTCTCCACGGAAATGAAGTTGGTGTTCATGAGCTTCATGCAACGAAGGTAATATCTGATGCATTGCAGAGCCGCGAGAGTTGAAGCATGTCCACCACGTTCTCGATCGTCAGCCGCTGACTCATCTCCTTGATACAGCGCTGCGGCATAGCGTAGACGTGGGCTAGTGCTAGCAGATGGATGCCGTACTTCTCCATCTCCAACTCCGTACAACTGCAGTACCACCAAGTTCCATTCAAAATTAACTTATGTCAGACAACAAATTTTCTTTTAAACGAAGCAGATCTCTGACCTTGAGGAGTATATGAACCGAACAAAGGCCTCGAATGCGTCGCACAAAATGCCGATAATGGGTACCACTCTATCAGATCTCCGGTGCTTCTAAGTCCTGTCGATCACAGTTTCTAGTATCGGTGACGCTGATGCCTGATTCAAATAATACTCGAATCAAATCAACGACAGATTGATTATTTGGAATGTGAAACTATAATCGGATGCATAATTTACCAGTATCCCAGAATAGGCGAGAATGCGGAGGCCGACGGAGGTTAGGATGTAGACGTCGGGATCAGGAAGTTCTATCGGGAAAGATATCTTAGCATTGGGACAGTACAATTCGCCATAGATATGGGCGGTGGAGCTGCGGTCTACTTCCATAAGTTTTTAGAATGTTGGTCACATAACATTGCACGTGATAGCTTAACGTCTATATCTAACGGAAGTACTAAAATTAATTATTTACAAACATATTGTACCAAAAACAATCATTTGGGTTGGAAAACCATTTTGGTCAAACATGTTGCACCATTTTCAGACTTTTCCCAATTCTTAACTTAACACTACATATCATTGAGTTACTCAATATCATTTATTAGAATTAAGTTATAGATTACAAATTCAATTATCTACCTACTCAAAAATAAAAATAAATAGAATATAAGGTTAATTATCAAAAAGCAAACCAAATTTGATGAAAATACAAAGAACAAATCAATTGTTTTTATAAACAACAAACCCAACTTAATTAATTTAGCAATCAACATACTTACCTAAAATTGTCATTATGTTTGGACGATTTTTTCTAATTTGGACGAAGTGATTTGTGTAATTCTAAGTACAATAATTACATGATGACCATTAATACCACTGCTATGGCTGGCTCTGACCTATGATGGCTGTCATTTAGCCATTAATACCATGATGACCATGGTTGGCTCGCTGGAATTCAAGGAGCAATCCTGGTAAGAACTCGACCATGCTCAGGTTCAAAGGTAACCTTTATAAGTACCCACCACCCTATTCATTTGCATTCAATAACATCACCTACATTTTGTTCTCCCAACAACTTCCAACTGACTTAATCATCGAAAGGGAAACAATGAGAACACCTCAGCTTTTCCTTTTATGCAGGTTATTGGAGAGACCCGTGAAACGCCTTGGAACCAGACTGAGGCGAACTTAAAAACTATGATCCAACATCTGGTGCCGTTTGTGGGAACCTGAGCAAAACCATCCATGACTCCCCCCCCCCCCCCCCAACACTCGAGCAAAGACAAACCACTGCGAGGCTACTAAAAATGACTCTCTCCATAGCCTTCAGCAACACTTGGGGCTCTCAACATTTTTAGTCCCACCTACTATGCATCAGGATGGCCAAACCTCCGGTTTGCCAACCAAGGGCGCACCATCCAGACAATCAACCATTTCAGAGCCTGAAGTCCATCCACCAACGCACTCTCGGATCGCCTTCTTAGAGAGAACGTCGCCCCGAGTAGAGATAACTCCAAAAATCATCCTAACGCCCGCCTTCATGGCGTAAGTTGACGAACTCCTTGACCGAAGTTAGAGGAGAGCCCCAGCACCTCGCCACGCAAACACACGCAGGGTGGATGAGGCCACCTCGAGACCGCAGTACCATTAAGCACCGCCTTCAGCACCGCAACCAGGTCCGTTACCCATGGGCATCGTTACCCTGGGAATTGGGACGACAATGGTTGTTTCCCCTGGCGCGATGACCAGGGAGGAAATCGAGGAGCTTGTTGCCTAGAAAGTAAAAGAGCAAAAGGTCAGGGTCATGCCTCACCTCCGTGATAGGGTGTCTCACCCTTTCGCCCTAGAGATACTGGCGGTCAGAGTACTACCCCACGTACAATCGCCTAGGATCGACTAATACAGAGGCGAGGGTGATCTACTCAAGCATATACATAGACACAAAGCCTCCCTATAAGGCTAAACTAACAACGATAACCATTTTGTTCTCCTTTTGTCTGCAACTTTGGGAGGCGGCTCCCTAAGGCTTATGTCAAGTCTTGGGGTACCTTAAGTACAATTTCATTGTCCAATATATGAGCGGTCGACAACTCCTCAACAGCGTTGGCACCTTGGACCATATTAAACAGAGAAGTGACGAAAGCTTGAGCAACTTCTATACCAGATTCAACAAAAACTGGCAGGAATTGACCAGGTCATCACGAGGGGGCGAGACAATTCACGATTTTGTAACGATGCTTTGACCAAAAGGATCCTCCCTATATGACAGTCCGAGTGTCATACCAGTTAACCTTGTTGAGGAAATGGCAGTCATAGTTAAATCCTACATTGACTTGGAAATCGCCAAAGAAAGGAGAAAAATCACGCACAATGAGACAAAGAAAGAGGCCCAGGAAGGGAAAAGACCTGATCAGTGTCCTCCAAAAGCAGGACACAATGACCGAAAGCGTCGCCCCATGGTCCCACGACCAAACAGGGAAGTCTACGAGACTTTCACACCCCTGACCCAAGAGATATCGGTTGTCCTGGGGGAAATGGAGACGAGAGATCTAGCAACACCACCGACACCAAGGAAGAGCGATGGTCCCATAGGAAGCAACCTAAATCAATATTTTCTCTATCATCGTTGCAAGGGTCATAGCACGGATGATTGCAAAATATTGAAGAGGGACATCGAGAGCCTAATACAAAAGGGTTTTTTAAAGAGCTTGGTGGCGCGTCGTGAAAGGACTAGGAACCCCTGTCGATACATAAAAGCGTCACCACAAATGGAATAAGAACAGACAAGCGCTAATAAAGAAACCCTCAATGTCATCACTGGAGGCTTTGCCTCCGGCAGAGAAACTAGCAGCGCCCGAAAAGTGTACACTTCTCAGATTTCAGGAACTGCCTTGGTAGGAAAGCGCCCTAGGGAATAGGGGGAGGTGGTCATATCCTTCTACGAATCGGAAATGGAGCATGTCACATGCCACACGAAGACGCCTTTGTCATCACAACTGAGATTGATGGCTACGATGTCAAGTGAGTATTGATAGACTCGGGGAGTTCAACCGATGTGCTTAATTCTGGACGCCTTGACGAAGATGGGGAAGTCTGAAAATGACTTGAAGAAATTAAATTTCCCCTTGATGGGATTCGCTTCAAACACGACTTATTCGTTTGGGTTATTACCCTACTGGTTTATTTGGGCGAGGGTTGGAAAACCCTCACAATCAATGTCACATTCATCGTAGTCGATGCCCCAACCTCGTACAATGCCATATTAGGGCGTTATACTTTGAACCCACATCAGATGGTGCACTCCACGTACTCCCCATGGTATAAGGGTTGTTAGAGACGATCAACCAGTGGTGTGTACTTGCTAAGTACATTCAGTGCGTCGCCACGTGCTGAAAAATGAGTCTCTTGCAATTCAAACGGAGGAAGACCCTTGGGAAGACAGGATTCACCCCCAGTCGGTGGAGGGATTGAAGAAGGTTGAGATCTATGTTTCGGAGAAGATCGTGTAAATTGGAGTGATGCCCCCAAATAAGGAAGAAAATGCTTTATCGACACTCCTCGTGAAGTTTAACGAGTTGTTTACTTGGAAGCCTAATGACATGTCAAGGATAAGTAGGGAAGTGATCGCCCACAAGCTCAACATTGACCCAAGCATCAAGTCTATCGCTCAAAAGTGGCGCCCCGTGGGGGAAGAGAAAGCTATAACGATCAGTCTATAGGTGGGAAACCTAGTCGACGCTAATTTCATAAAAGAAATTAGGTTTCAGACGTGGGTAACCAACTGATGTTAGTGAAAAGGATCAATGGGAAATGTAGGATGTGTGTAGAATTTAGGGACTTAAACAAATCGAACTCTTAGCCATTGTCGTGAATTGACCAATAGGCTGACGATACTTCAAGCCACGAGCTAATCAACTTCATGGATGCGTATTCAAAGTATAATCATATTCACATGGTAGTGATGCCTAGCATACAACCTTTTACGCTGGTCATGACATCTATCATTACACGGTGATGCCCTTTGGTCTGATCAACGCAGGAGCGACCTACCAAAGGATGGTAAACAAGTTGTTCGCTGGGATGATAGGCGATACCATGGAAGCGTATGTGGATGATATGTTGGCCAATTCCATCAAGGGCGTCCACCATGTGGAAGGTTAAATAAATAACTTTGAGCGCATGTGTCTCCACCAAGTGCGTCTCCACCCCACCAAATGCGTTTTTGGCGTCTAATCTGGAAAATTCTTGGATTACATGGTTAGCCAAAGAGGAATTGAAGTCAACCCTGAGAAGCTGGAATCAACCGAAGGAATAAAGAGACTGACCTTCCATAAAGAAGTTCAAAGTTTAAATGGAAGATTTATGGCGCTCAGTCGCTTAGCAAAAGCTGGAGATAAGACCCTTCCATTCTTCCATGTGCTGAGTGTGAACAAAAAGTTTGAATGGACTCCTGAGTGTGAAAATATGTTTTAAGGCCTAAAGTAACACCTCAGGACACTCCCCCCATTGGCTAAACCTACCAAAGGCGGTGCACTCTCCCTCTATTTGAGAATCAGTCCTCTAGTTGCACGCTTTGGTTTAGTCAAGGCAATCGTCAAGGGACAAGTGCCCGTGTATTATGTATCGAAGGTTGTTACCAAGGCTGAAATGATTATCTAAAAGTTAAAAAGTACATTTATGTGTTTGTGATCTCAGCTAAATATCTTCGCCCTTACTTCCATGAACATGAAATCATTGTCTTAACAAATCAACCCTTAAAACATTTCCTACAAAAACCAGACGCCTCAGGAAGGATGATTAAATGGGCGAATGAATTTAAAGAATTTTGAATCAAGTTTGCACCCAGAACAACAATAAAAGGGTATGCATTCACTGACTTCATTGTCAAACCCATCATCTCAAAGGACTGTCGCCATCTGGTGCTGTTACAACCAATCCTGCTCCCTAGCAATCGACTGAGGATGATCCGTTAGTGTGAAGCATCCATGCATTCTTCATTTCTTGTTCCTCTTTTGGCGGCCCCTCCGGTGGGCATGCGTAAGCCAATGAACATGTTGAGGCAACGAACAAAACCATTCTAAATGAGTTGAAGAAAAGGCTAGACGCCTTACAATGGAAATGGACTGAAGAACTAGAAAACGTTCTTTGGGTGCTCCGAACGACACCCAAAAAGGAGACTGGGGAAACACCTTTTGGGCTGGTATATGGTTCTGAAGCGGTTGCTCCAACAGAATTAATGGTCCCTTCTCACAGGGATAAACATTCCGAAGCTTCGACTAATGAGGATCAAAGGCGTTTCGAATTAAATTTGCTTGATGAAAAGAGATGGGAATACTACAATAGGCGGGTGTCGGCTCACCAAGTTATCACCAAAGTGATGGAGAAGTATGGAGGAGAAATGAATTCGCCCATCAAGATAAAATGAACAAGTTATCACCAAAGTGGGAAGGACCATACACAGTCGTCGATATCCCCCATCCAAACACCTACGTTCTCGAAGATGAAGAAGAAAATAAATTGAAGAATACTTTTAATGCGAAGAATTTAAAAATAATTATGTTTACTGAAGCATCGCCAAAGGCGATTATTTGCCTTATACTAAGAAACTTTTACAAAGTCTTGTTTAGCATGCATTAATGGTGTCACATATTCCCGATGACTTAATGGAAAAATGCTTAAATATGGATTTATTCATTAATCAAAGGCGAGTGAAAAATACAAGCATTGAAGACTGGTGTTTATAACCACTCTGTAAAATTATTAAGTGTGCCAAAGACAGAAGTGTCTGAAACACTTAGTCAAATTTAAAGCTAATAAATACCAAGAGAAGCGTCAAAATTGTTTCATGTATTATAAAACGCCATCATTACAAAATTCCCCGCTTAAAGGACTTGAAGAAAACGAAGTTACGAACATGAAACGAAAATGACTAATTAAAAAACGTAAGACTACTCGACATTTGGAGGGGCGTCCTCTTTCACAGGAGAAGGTTGGTGAGGTGCCTCTTCAGTAGGCTGGGGAGGCGGTTGAGATGCTTCTTCTTGAGGCAAGGCGGGCTGAGAGGGTAGTGCACCTTTTCGAGAAGGTGGAGACGCCTCAGAGGACTCACTATCGCTCCATGAGTCCTCCTTAACTGTTTTCTTCATCTCATCCTCCCTAGCCTGGTGCGCCAAGAAATCCTTCATGGACGGGAGCTGGTCCAAAGGGAATTTAGCATCAATATCACGAATTTCCTTAGAAATTTCTTTGTAAACCGCACCCAGGGTGTCACAACTCCACAGCGTTGCCTGCATCTCAAAGGTTTCGTTCTGCTGAAATTTTTCACCGCCTCATTGGCGCTCTCCTCGAGACGCTTTGGCAACTCTTGTTTGAGGAGAGACACTTCTTCTTCAGCCTTTACGGTGCGCGCTTCCAACATGGTGGATTGACCTCTCAGTAGGCCAAGTTCTTTGCGCAGAAACTCCACTTGGGAGGCCAGCCGTGTCACCTTTGCCTGGGCCTCTTGCAGCTCCTGCCCTCTTCGCGACGTCTCTACCTCCAATTCATCCATCGTTTCCCTATCCACAACAAGGCGACGCTTTGCACGCTTTAGCTGATGCTCCAACTCCAACACTCACTTTAGCTCAGCGGCAGTCGCCTCTCTATCCTCTGATACCTCCATAATGGTGATGCCCATTTGGAGTGTAAGGGGGAGCATCTAGAAATGAGATGTTAGTCAAATACTTAGATACGTTTTGAAGACTGAGGATGGAAGAAGGAATACCTAGGAGTAGAGAGTGTGGCCGAGCCGTTGGCGCACCAAGTTGTCTAGAGCGCCGCTATTTAAATCTATGGGTGCCCTGTCAGCAGGTGGACATGCGCCTGTGATAAGATGAAGACCCAAGTTTGGGTCTACGACTGTGTTTCCCCTCACCAGGGGAACATATTTGGGTCTCTCACAAGGACTACAGGGCAGATTGGAAAGGGTGTCGCCTTCCTTGACCTTAAGGTCACGATGAAGGTCGAATGGCTAACTAACATAAGAGGCGAAGCGTCACTCTGCCTCATCTTCTTGGGTCGCCAGGGGATATTAATGCGCCACTGGCGGCTCCTCCAGCAAATGGGCGCCTGGTGAACAAGGCATCTCTTCAACAACAACAGAGTTGGACTCCCGGGCTGGAGTCTTAGCTTTAATCTTAGAAGGAGCGCCATACGACCTCCCCATCGAAACTGGGCCATTATCCTTTACACTCTCAACTGTGGAACTGGTGGAAAATTCGGTGTAAGTCAAAGATATCATTGTAGGTATCACCACAGGCGCGTATCAGAGGCGTATCTAGAGAAAGGGATCACACCATTATAGGCAGCAACAACCTCTTTGGTGTGTAGGCCAAGCGTTTCAGGTGTCGCTGGAAAAGGATCACTTGCGTCCTCAAGGTGCGCCACTTTATTCTCACTGTGCTCAGAGGAGTGGCCCTTCTTCTTTTTCCTCCACCCTTCAGGAGCGTGGTCTGAGCCCTTATTCTTTTTTCTGTTCATCCGGAAGTGTAAATGCGTAATCAAGGCGCGCAAAATATTTCTCTGTAAAACAAAAGGGGTAAAATACGAGTTTCCCTCCTAAGGTGTAAGCCGAATTTAAGATTCCCCCTTAATATTTGAAATTTGAAATTTTAGTCCTAATGTTTGGGCACAATTACAATTTCCCCCTTGCCGTCAATTATCTGTTAATTTCGGACGAAAACCATTATCAAAGTATAAAATTGCGCTTACTCTTCCTTGGAACCTATGAACAACTCTTCCATGGTGTGGAGGATGACAGAAATACCATGGATTGAAGAAGTCAAAGATTAATTAAGTTTGTCAATTGGAAATTCCAACAAAATGGACAGACCAAATCTTAAAAGATTATTCAGTGATAAACAATCTGCACCCAGTAACATAAGTAGCCAAAAGTAACCCATTTGCATAAATTCGAGGAAACCCCTTGAATTTCAAGCAAAAAAAATGAACCCTCAAAATTAAAATATTCCTGAAATAGATATTCAACTATTTCCCGTTTTCTTACCTAGGTGCATATTCTGGAAGAAGAATTTTGCATCCGAAAGCATTGACACTGAAACTAGCAGAAGGTGAATCAGCAGTTACTGAAGAAGATGCAGCCTCACCTCCCAGTAGCTGAAACCCAAGGGACGAGACAATAGAATTCTTCTTCATCAAATTCACAATTGAGAATCTAGTGATAATTGCTGCTACACCTAAGTCAATATCTAATATTGCAATAAATGGACCTCTACCTTCATCAGATTTTCCCCCTTCTTTCTTGATTTGATCTCTGGTGGTAACTCCACCTGGAGGACCGCTGGAGTTGCTGGGTTCCGATAGTTCTCTATTTTCCTCTTGAAAGCTGCGAATTCTATCATACAAACTCACAGACGAAATGAAAGCAGCAAAAGACATGTTCATAGGTTCCAAGGAACCTCCACACCATGGAAGAGTTGTTCATAGGTTCCAAGGAAGAGTAAGGGCAGTTTTGTACATTGATAATGGTTGTCGTCCGATACTAACGGATACTTGACGGCAATGAGGAAATTTTAATTGTATCCAAACATTAGGACTAATTTCAAACATTAAGGGGGAATCTTAAATTCGGCTTAAACTTTAGGGGGGAAACTCGTATTTTACCCAACAAAAAAGGTAAAAAGTTATTACCTGTGACGAAGATGGGCGACGCTCGACTAAAAAGAAACTAGCTGATTGCAAGTGCAGCTCGGTGGTGTCCTTTGAAATGTAGGTGACGCGGCCGACTTGGTGGTTAAGAAATATTAGGGTGATCGTCTCCATATCGGATGGCGATAGCTCTTCCGTGGAAAGAAGAGGGTCAAGCAATGCTTTGGAGGTTAAACACCCGGAGACGCCCTCCTTAAAGAAAAAATAGGAATTTTTTCAACTGGAATTCCTTGTTCTAAATCCTGTAACTAAAGGGCGTGTTGAATCCCATGATTGATTTTTACGGTCTGGGTTGCGACTTACAAAACAAAAAACGCCAAAACGATTTGAATCAGTGTGATAGAAATGACGAAAGAGAACTAAGGAATATACCAACCGTGTTTATTACAAAAAATGTGAAATCCTACACTAAGTGCGAATTTAATTGGAAGAAAGTAGGGTAGGGGAAATGTTGTAATACCAACAAACTTCCTCTAGGTTTGGACAAAGAGGAAACCTCAACCCCCACATCTATTTGCAGGTGAAAAATGGTCTCCTCGTAAGGACCTGGAAGGCTAATGGGTCGAGGGTTTTCTGGATCCGACTCGTGCGGAATGGGAAACCGTGGAAAGTAAGCGTTTCTCATGCCCACTTCCTCCAACCCTTTATTAAAAATATATTGTAGAATAATGTTAGGTTTGGGTCTGTGAAACCTCGAGGAAAAAATACATTCGCCTCACCTCGTGCCGAGGCGCATCCAACCATCATGGAAGATTGGCTTTGAAGGCGTCTAGGGTGGAGGCTTGGGTCTAAGGGAAAGCAACAAGCAATCATGCTGAAAAGGGAAAAAACGTTCGAAAAAGGGAGGAAAGTGTCCGGAAAGCTAGAGAGAACGAGGAAAGATTTCTTGAGAGAAAACACTGAGGAGAGTAAAAACAACAGAAGTTAAAAACTGAAGGGGAACAGGTGTGAATTTATAGAGGTAGGGGAGGTGAAGAGTCACCTAGGCTAGCCCTAGGGGTAATTATTCCAAATACCCCTAAGGAAGTCAAGAGTTTCTCTGACACCCTATAAAGCTTCTAGAACATATCACTCTTCTTGGAAATTCAAATTTTGAATTTCGGAAAACACCAATCATTACATGTCAGACCTTACACTGATCATGGCGCACCATTCGGAATGCTGTGTTTTAGTAAGAATCACTTTTAGAAAGGCCAAGTCAAGGAAACACTTTCGCCATATACTTGAGGCTAGGACGACACGAAACAGGCAATCCACAAATCATTATAAAAACCGTAGTGAGCGTTCCTCAATCTGGGCTCCGGGGGAAGATTATAGGTTCTGGTCTTTTGGGCCTTAGCCTCTTCGGGTTAGGCCAAACGGATAAAAATGACCCAGACCGAAATTGGACAAAGGTGATTCCTTCAAGGGCTTCCAAGAAGTACCGCCTCTACGTGACATCCAAGCAATCACTTTGGGACGATTGACTCGCCTTCAACAACTCGTCCTAAAACGAAACACCCCTAACATATCGCCCTAAGACATTCACCTACATATCCTATGGGGATCAATATCTTATTAGGTACAGAGGATTTCAGAATATCAATGAGTACTCTACTCTATGTGGCGCACCCTATAGCCTATTATAATCATTTATCGCTTGACAAGGACAGGTCTGACCACTAGGGGAGACTCTGACGTATGATAATTGTCATTCAACCATTAATACCATGCTGACCATGGTTAACTCTCCGGAATTCAAGGAGCATCCCTGGTAAGAACTTGAGCATGCTCAGGTTCAAATGTAACCTCTATAAATACCCATCAACCTCTTCATTTGCATTCAATACTCAACATTCAATACCCTCACCTACATTGTGTCATCCCAACAACTTCTGACTGACCTGATCATTAGAGGGGAAACAATGGGAACACCCCCGGGCTTTCCTTTTGTGCAGATCATCGGCGCGCCCCGTGAGACACCTTGAAAGTACTGAACCGAGGCAAACTCAAAAACCATGCTCAAACAAAAAGGGCATGATTGCCTCCCCAATACTATCACTTCTTTTGGGAGAGACACGAATGGTATGCCAACCAGCCCTCCAAATCAATCCACTCATTCTGGGAGGAGTTGATATCCACATTTCGTAAAATAAAAAGTACCTCTTCGATTCAATACAGTGCCCATGTTTCATACTCTGGTTAACAAACCCTTTCATGGCGAGATGTTGCGTTAAATTATCCACCCTAAGCTTCAAACTTAAACATTGGTGGTTTACAGTTGACACCAGTGTTATCAGAACTGGACTAGACCGACGGAGTGTTTGAACTTGTGTGAACCGACCAATTTGTTTAAAACAGACTGATTTTCAGTTCATTGTTTTGGGGGAATTTTTTTTTCTTTTAACAGAAAAAATCGACTGATAAGGAGAATAGGAGGGAGTGGGAAGAAAGATGGGGAGAGAGTGGGGCTGGGGAGAAGGGGTGGGAGGTAGGGAGGTAGATTGGGCGGAGTGGGGGAAGAGAGGAAGGGGAAAGGGTGGGAGGTGGAAGAAGGGGGTTGGGGAGAAGTGGGTGGGCAGGAGGAGAGGAAGGGAGTGGGCAGGAGGAGGGGAGGGGAGGAATGAGGAAGGGATGGGAGGGGAGACGAGAAGAGGGAGGTGGAGGGGGCGGGGTGGGGTGGGGGAGAAGAGGAAGGGGAAGGGCGGGAGGTAGAGTGGAGGGAGAGGGAGGGGGGATGAAAGGAGGTGAGGGTGGAGGGGTAGGTGAGGTGGGGACGGGTCTGGCTGGGTTGGACCGCACATTGAATCGGGTCTAACTGAGTTGGATCAGACGAACCGAGAATCATCCACCTCACCGGTTTGATGGTCGGTCTGGTTTGATAACACTGGTTGCCACTACTCGTTCCTTCTTTTTTCACTTTGTATTTTTAAGATGAAATCTAAGTTATAAACATGATTATTTTTTCTTCACTAGATGAGTTTGATTCAAATACTTTATTGAAATAAATATGAAGACGACAAAAGGAAAGCTAAGGAGGATACATTCCTGGGGAATAACCTCCCACTAAAGTAGAAGGGAGTTCTACAAATTACATGATGGCGGGCAGAAGATATTATAACTAAAAATATATTTCACGCTTGCGCGTGATAGGTGCTTTTTTTTAATATAATTACTTATAAGTAAAATATATATAAATATTTAATAAAACATATTAATAAAGAATAATAATTGTATATCGGTTATTTAATATTTTATAGGTTCTTATCAAATAAAATTTATTAATCCATAAATTAAGTTAAATCTACAACATTTAAATATAAAGTTCCAAAAAACTTAAGTATTAAAAAAATATATTAGCATTTTTTTGTTAATGTTTTAAATTTTAGATTGCATACATAATTATAATTAGGTATTGATTTTAAACATGATTTTATAAATATTGTGTTATAAGATATCATCCGTAATTAGGCTTGGCCAAATAAACTGGTTCGGGCGAACTGGTCTGGTCTGGAACTGGTTTGGTTCGAACTGGTTCAGCCAAACTAGTTCCAAAACAAGACTAGTGTTTTTTGCCTTCAAATAGAACAGTTCAAAATAGTACCAAAAATCCAGTTCGAATCGGTTCGACTCGACTCGTTTTTTTATACTGGTTTATACTTCAATTTAAATCAAACAACTTTAAACCTATATAATTTTAGAACCGGTTTGAAGCAAAATCAACTAAACCTAGAGATGTCTTCAATAAACCAAACCTAGAGATATATTGGACTCTCGTATGTTGATATTGGACAGAATTTTAGTCGGTTGTGGAACAGATTTTCAGTCGATTCAGTGTGTTTTTCAGTCGGTTCAGTGTTTTTTTAGACGGTTCAGTATTTTTCAGTTGGTTCAGTATTTTTTTAGACGGTTCAGTGTGTTGGACAAGATTTTCAGCCGGTTTAGGTTCGGTTTGAACTGGATTATTTCCGAACCAAAATTGTTATTAAAAAAAACAGACCAGAACAGTTTGAACCGGTTCTGAATCGGTTCGAACCAGACCAGTTCTTTTTTCCATAAACCAGACTAGTTTTTTTAGAAACAGAAAAATGTACTGTTTTTTTTCAAACCAGACCAGTTCAGTTCAGAACCGGTTCGAGCCTATCCGTAATTAATCTAAAATTTAAATTGCAATAACTTGGACTTGTATTTCAATTATACAAGTTACGTTATTATTAAGTATAATTTTCATAAAAGTAAGTAACATTTGTATAAGTCGATAATAAAGATAAATACTGCTAATTAATACTTTTAATTTAATTTTTTTCACATAGTTATAATGTTGAAAGTATTGGTAAATTATGTTTATTTTACTAATAGTAGTTGTCACTTGCGTTCAATATTTATCTATTTCATAAAATAAGTTGTGTCTATAAAAAAATGAAGCTCTACAAAACTAAAAAGAATATTAATATACTATAATGATAATATTAGTATTTTTTGTTCATGTGTTAAATTTTATATTGTCTTGCAATCTTGCATGATTATAATAAAGCACATAATATTAGATATTGAACTATTATTTTATAAAATAAATATATATAATACAAAAAAAATATTTATGATATATTTTTAGCAAATAATTTTAATAAATTTTATTATGTGCACTTAATATATTTTTACAAAGTATAATATTATAAAATTTAGTATTTTAATAAAAAAAATAAAATCACATGTGAAGTTAGGTGATATTATGTCTAAAAAAAGCTCTACATGACTATATATTTATTTTAAGAAACTATACTTATTATAGTAATATTTTTTTATATCTATATTATTAAGGATGAACATGTTTATGTAATCACCGTATGTCTAAATTACAAAAATACTCTTTAATTTCATGAAACTATTGAGATACATAATTTATTTAATAAACTATTTTAGTCATTTCACATTTTATTATTTTATTCCACCTTTCTCTCCATGTTGATCGTAACTTCCCACCTCCCAATTGTCCGTAACTTTCCACCTCCCGCTAGACCTGTCAATTCGGGTCAACCCGACGGGTTCGACCTGACCTGTCGCGCTTTACGGGTCGACCCGGACCCGACCCGCCGGTCGGAACAGGCTAGTTTGTGCAACCCGAACCCGACCTGTCGGGTTGACGGGTCGACCCGCCTGACCCGCCTGACATACCATTACATCCAATATATTCATTCATTTTGTAATAACACAACTGACCCATCATATTCAGTCATTCAGATACAGAAAAATACCCATACCACACACCAATACACCATACATCCAATGATCCAAGTACCATTGTACCATCACCTAAACTTCTTCAAAATAAACACACTAAGAAGAATCCAAATTCCAACGAAAAACATCTAAATTCAAACCACATAATTTCAAGTTTCATGCGTGTGACTCTTCCTCATTCGGGATAAAATCGTCAATCTCTTGCTCCAAATTTTTTTCTTCATCTTATTCTATGCAATTGCAAACATATATTTGTCATATATATAATCATAAAACAGTAAGAAACTAAAATTTAAAAAGATTATAGATATTACTTGTCTCTTCTTCAATCCAATCTCTAGTGCACATAATAGCTTTCACAGTTTCCGGCTTGAGCGAACTCCTGTATTGATCGAGAACACGACCACCAATACTAAATGTTGATTCAGAAGCCACTGTTGTAATAGGGATGCTGAAAATATCACATGCCATAGCAGAAAGAATAGGAAATCGAGTCGATTCCCCATGCCAATAATCAAGAACATTCAAAGTCTTCTTCCTATCAAGTAGTTCTTCTTCTAAATATCGATCAAGTTGCGATTTTTGAGTTGATTGACTGCTGGATCTTAAATCATCAAATTACTACAACACATATTAATAAATAAGAAACATATAAAATAGTTGAAAGATTAGGAAAAAAAATAGCATTAAAGAACTTACATTGAGCACATTGCCTCCAGCGGTCGAATGATGCAACACTTGATCAGTGTAAGAAAAAGTTGAACGACCCTTTTTACAAACCTGAGATTTCTTCTGTAAAGAAGAAGATTCTACAACTGACTTATCCACATATGCATTATATAACTCATACAACTTAGACCGAATAATTTCAGCTTCAACGACCCCATACTCTTCACATGCAACCTTTTATAAGCAAACTCGACAAACTCAGACTTGTATCGAGGGTCCAAAATAACAGCAATTGCCAAAATGACACTATAGTTCGTCCAATACTTATCAAATTTGGACCTCATACGATCAACCATACCTCTCATGAACAAGCGTTCACCGTCATAATTTTTCTTCAATGTGTAATTGATAACAAACACCAACGGGAAGTACAAATTTGCAGTAGGATACTTCGTTCCCGAAAAAATCACAGTCAAATCATAGAAAACACCTAGAAAATCTGCAATTGCTTCCAACTTTGCCCATTCAGCCTGGTTAGGACACACCAATGAATTTCCTAAATCCATGTGACGAATCGTACTCTTATAGTATAAAGCACTTTTAAGCATCAAAAATGTGAAATTCCACCTGGTTGGTACATCTTGCCGCAAACCTCGACTATTATCCAACCTCATATCACTGACATGTTTAAGAAATTCAGTTTTTCTAACCTGTGAGCCTCGAATGTACTTGACAATTTCTCTTATACTCTTCACCACATCATCAACTTCTTTCAAGTCTTCTTGCACAATCAAGTTAAGAATATGAGCACAACAACGGATATGGAAAAACTCACCATCCAAGATAAGTGGATTGTGAAGTTACAGCTTCTCCTTCAACACTTCAACACAAACATCATTTGATGAGGTATTATCCAAAGTCAAACAAAATACTTTATCAAGCATTCTCCAACTCCCCAACATGTCATAAATTTTGTCAGCTAAAGCCCTACCAGTATGTGGAGGTGGCATAAAGCAGAATCCTAAGAGGACCTTACGCAATACCCAATCAGCATCTATAAAATGTGCAGTCAAGCATATATAACCATCAGTTGTAAGAGATGTCCACAAGTCTGAAGTTAGACAAATCTTACTACGGGAACAACCTAGCAACACCTTGATCTTCTCCTTTAAAGAAATGTACTTCTTCATAACATCATATTTAACTGTATTTCTACTAACCAATTGAACATTTTGGCGTAGATATTTAAAAACTTCTTTGATACCAGCATATTCAACAAACTGAAAGGGCAAGTTATGTGCTACAATAGCATTTGTAACCAACTCTCTAAATTTTAGAGGATCAAACTGAGCACTTTCGATAGTAACAGTGTTTATATTTGCTGCAATGAACATTTGACCTATGTCCTTAAAATCTCTTTTTCCACATTTGTTCAAATGACGCTTCATATTTCCAGTTCCATAACTAGCATCACAACGATATTGTGTTTTACACTTCAAACAACTACTTTTGGTTATCCCATCTGTCTTATCTAACGGAAGAATTTCAAAATAATTCCAGACATCAGACTTCAATAGCTTTTTCATTCTCTTACTATCACCTTCAGAACTTTCTGGAATTGATTTCCCACTAACCTTTTCAACACTTTCTTCTTGTTTGCGCTTGCCTTTAGCTTGTTTAGTTGTTGATCCGGTCTCAAGTATATCAATTCCGTCGACATCAACATCACCTTCATTAAATCTATCATCGTCAAAATCAAGCCTCCAAACTTCTTCATCATCCATGTTCACAGTTCACTGCATATACAATTAGATCTATCATCGTCACCATTACAATTCACAGTAGATTTTAGAAGGATCACTAATCACTAATCTATCACATATCACAGCACAAATCAGTTACACATATCAGCACTAATCTGTGAAGTAATCTATCACATATCACATATCAGTGATATCACAGTTACACAAACTCACAGTGAAGTAAAATCAGTGAACCAATAAATAATGGAACAGAACCGAACATAAGTGAAAGTACTGGAATAGAACAGAACAGTAATGCAAAACATGAAACAATAACAGCGTGTATAAGGACAGCGTGTATTTCATCAACAGTAATGTTAATCAACATGTATTTCATCAACAATACATGAAACAACAACAACATGTATTTCATCAACAATACATGAAACAACAACAGCATGTATTTCATCAACAACAGCATGTTCTCCAACAGCGTGTATTTCATCAACAACAGCATGTTCTCCAACTTAGTAGCAGCATAAATACATGAAACAACCAGACCCAACCATAGACAAGAAGAACACCATCATGTTCCCGAATCTCGAACAATATTTGTACAGATTACAGAAGGACTTACACGAGGTACGGAGGTAGCAGCGATTAGCGAAGGCGAGGTAGCAGCTGCGACGATCAGGCGAAGGCGAGGTTAGCTGCGAGCCTGCGACGATCAGGCGAAGGCGAGGTCAGCTGCAACGATCAGGCGAAGGCGAAGGTGAAGTCCAAGGTAGTTAAGCTGTCAAGGAACAGGCGTCTAGGCCAGACAGTCTGGCGAGTGGCGAGAGCAAGACGAGGGCTGAGACTTGAGAGAGTGAAAGACTGAGACTGACTGCGTGTGGAGACTGGAGTGTGTTCTTTCTGTCAAAACAAACGAACGAAGTAGAATACTAGAATTTAGGGTTTTGTTTTGGCGGGTCGGGTCCGGGTCATAAGGGTCAACCCGGACCCGACCCGTCTCTTGTGGCGGATCAGACGGGTCAACCCGAAAATGACCCGCCATCCATTTTTTGTGACCCGACCCGACGCCGGGTCGGGTCATTTTTTGACAGGTCTACCTCCCGCTCTCTCTCTCCATATTATTTTATTATTTTCCTCCCACTATCTAATTTTTCCGTACAAATCTATCTCATTATCCCACCCTCTCCAATATCTCCAATCTCCAACTGAAAAACAAGTCGTAGATTATTTATCCCTCCAATCTCCAACCGAAAAGCAACCCTCTCTCCAATCTCCAATCTCCAACTGAAAAGCAAGCCCATCCCCAACTGATTTTTATCTCCATCAAATTTACTCCATTAAGGTCCCTCCCAATTTTCCCGGCGTCCTAAGCTCCCTGGCGTCCCCAAGGTCCAGTCCAAGATTTGTGGCGTCACCATTCGCCAGTCAAGATTCAGCCCACTTCAAATAGGTGCTTTCTCTATACCTTTCATTTTCAGTGTTTCCAAGTATGGTCAAATTTAATTTTGTGTTATGGTTGGGAAAATTTAGTGTTTCAGTGTTTTACGTTTGGTTAATGTTAGTGTTTTACGTTTGGTCAAATGTAGTGTTTTATGTTTTACGTTTCAGTGAAATTTAGTGTTTTACGTTTAGTCAATTTTGTGTTTTACGTTTCAGTTTCAGTGTTTTACGGTTGCTTAAATTCAATTTTGGTCAAATTTCAGTTTCAGTGATTTACCTTTGGTGAAATTTAGTTTCACTGTTCTTCAGTGGGTAACTCACATCCTCCATTGTTATTGCTATGTTGCTTGCTTGCTATTGTTATTGCATGTGATTGTTCATTAGGTTGCTTTGAAGAACTAAACTTATATTAGTAAAGAGAGTTTAAGTTTATTTATATTGCTATTTTAAAAATACTATTAATGTAAAACTAAACTATGTATTAATATGTATATATTTGTTTATCATTTAATAATAGTGTATGAAGTATTTAGTTAATAATTTTAGTTTAGTTTAATAAAGAGTCGAAACACAAGCATTATCTAAATTAGGCTAATATAGTCAATTTAGGATAATTTAGGATAATTTTAGTTTAATAATTTAACCTAAATTTAGGCTAAATTCAATGGGAGTGCACGTTAATTTAGTTTATTTAGGCAACGTTAATATACTGGGAGTGCACGTTAATTTAAACTAAACTCTTTACTGAACTCTTTATTGCTAAACTAAATTTAGCCTATTAGGTTAATATTATTAGGCAACGTGCACTCTTTACTAAATTACTAACCTAATAATCAAGTATAAGTTTACTAAATTATTACTGAACTAAACTAAACTAAAGAGTCGAAACTAAACTATTATTTTATAAGGTTAAAAACTAAAATATTTTAAACTAAGTTTAGTTTATATTCGGAGTCGTTGCCTAATAAGTTTATTTCTTAAGTTTATATTAGCAATATTAGTAAGAAATTGCTATTTACTTAAGTTTATTTTTATTTTTCCTATATATATGCAGATTATCTTTGTCTTTGATCCGATCAAGATTGTGTGGTCGAACGCATAGAGAGTTGTTGCCTTTATTAATCTCATCCACGGTATGTTTGCGTGTTGAATATTTTTTAGCATTCGTTATTGAAGAGTTTTTGTTCCTATCCATAGTTATGTCATTCTCACAGTAGATTGTATTTACTTGATCTTCCATCTATGCTTATTAGGCAATGGGTTACTATAATTTTTTATGCTCTTTGTTTCATTATAATCCACTACAAAAATTGCTCAATACCAATAAGACATCGTTTTTCATCATCCATTGCTGTTAGTATTTTTTGTAGATTGTTATTTCCTTTTTTAGCATCCCATGCATCATTGATAAATTTATGAAATCTGATGTTACCAAAAGTTATGCATATTCACCGTTTACATTAGAATATTTAGAAATCTACTTCAAGCTGCTAGAGAATCAGCATCAGAATAATCACATAACCAATCAAGATTGTGATTATTTGAATGTGATTATTTATATTTTTACTATATAACTGCAGATTGTCTGTCTTTAGTCCCGATCAAGATTGTCTGATCGAACGCATAGAGAGTTGTTACCTTCACTAATCTCATCGGCGGTATGTTTGCGTGTTGATTTTTTTTTAGAATTCGATATTGATGAGTTTTTTTCATATACATAATTATGTTGTTGTCACACTAGATTGTGTTTACTGGATCTGTGTTTAATATTAAGTGAAGTACTATAATATTGTATAGTAAAAATCGAGCATTGAATTATTATTACCATATATTGTTTGACACAAAAAAATCTTGTTTATTAATAAAATAAAATTAATATATTTGCACTATAATTTTATTATTATTAAGTTTTGAATTGTAATAATTTAAACTGGAATAACAGTTAAATTGATAAAGTGTTATTTTTTAGGTAAATGTTATTCTAGATATATATTTAAGTATATTATATATTGAACTCTCAAATTTAGAGTTGAATGCTTGACTCCTAAACATTAGTTAAATATCCCAATATTTAACTATTATTACGAATAAAGTAATCCTAAAAAATCAACGATTTTGGTCCTCTTTAGGAATTGTAAAACTTTTACTACATAAATTAGACAAACTTAACTTATGCAAACTGAAGGTTTAATAACGACCTAAAATCATTAATATATATTCATAATTTTGTACATGGTAAAATTAAAGCGATTCAAACCATTTTATGTCTACATCTACGTTTATATATTAAAGGGTTAATTACTTGAAACGTTACACATGTTTGCACATGTTACTAATTGGTTATAACTTGTGCGGGATGGTTACGCATGTTTCAACATGTGACTAATTTGTCATTTTTACTGTTCATCGTTAAAAATCACCGTGAAGTCTGTCATGTTCCTTGCACGTGAGCATAAACTCAGATAAAGTTTCGAAAATACCTTTGTCTCCTTTATTATAAGTGACTGTCATTTGAACCGAAGGAGTTGGACGTCCCATGTTGATTGAAGATGAAGAAGGAAAACACCGAGTATTTGGAAGAATTTCCTCCGTCAAATCTACAGGTATTTAGAAGAATTTCAGTCGTAGGTTTCATGGGTGCTCCCATTTTGAGGTAATTGTAAGGATTTATAGTATTTTATTCCAATTTGACTTTAATTTTGGTAAGAACCCTAATTGAAACAAGTTCTTCAATTGTCGGTTGTTCATGATTCTTTGTCTTGGCACTATTTCAAGCAGGGGAAATGGCGAATAGGGGCGATCATGATTACGATTAACTGTTTAAGATCGTGCTGATTGGAGACTTAGGTGTAGGCAAATCCAATATTCTTTCGAGGTATACTAGAAATGAGTTATGCTTGGAGTCCAAGTCCACTATTGGTGTCGCGTTTGCCACGAGGACGCTTCAGGTGAGCTTTTTATCACTGCTTGGTTATGCAGCTGGTAAACTATGATGGTTTTAATTGATTATTGTGAGCCACTCCTGAATTTGTTATTTTTTATTGCATCATCTATCGTAGTGATTGATCGTTGCAACTTCGCTTTTCTGTGAATTCGTTTATAGACTTCTGTTGGCTGAAGAAAACTTGATTCTTTTTCTTGGCGATGGCTGTTATGATGTACAATCGTGGATATTTTAAACAATATATAAGTTTTTTGATTTATTTATTTGGGATATGAAGAAATATCCCATTTTATTTCCCATTAGGAATGATGAGCTACGAAGTGAAACTCTTCATTTTGAGGAGTAATTGACAGGTGATCTCGTTCTATCCTAGTAAAAGTAGTATTTGATTTAAATTAAAAATCTATTCTTCTTTATTGAGGACGGCATGCAATGTGCATCTACTATATTTCCTAGTTGTCGGGTCTCTGGTGTTTTAATTCCATAAGTTATCTATAATTGTTCATCTACAAGAGCGTTCTATCCTAATTCCTAGATCTGCATTTGTCTGTAACATAGTATTATGCTTTGCATGTTGAGGGCAAAAACGTCAAAGCACAAATATGGGACACATTGGGTCAAGAACGGGACCGAGCAATAACAAGTGCTTACTATAGAGAAACAGTCGGGGCCTTACTAGTCTACGACATCACCAAGAGACAAACCTTTGACAATGTCCAGATTCTTGTGTAGTTCTGATTCATGTGTCTTTTAACGAATGCAAATACTGCTACAATTGCTTCCAATCAAAGCATTTAGAAGTTATATGCTGCATTAATCGTTGTGTATTCTTTAATTTTGATCAGTGTACTAAATAAGTAGTTGTATTTGAATTTGTTGTTGAAATGTGTTTCAATTCTGATGTTCTGTGTTGATGTTCTTCAAAATCTGGGTTTCAGTTCTTCAGATCCTGGGTTTTATTGAATAGTATCGAAATTAAAGAATTCATGCTAACTTGAAATTTGATTAAATGGTTACACATGTTATCCTAGAATGTGATTAAATGGTTACACATGTTTCTTGTAATGTGATTAAATGGTTACATATGTTTTCTTAAAATGTGATTAATAGGTTGAACATGTAATCATAGTATGTGATTAAATAATTAGGCATGTTTCATATAGATGTGATTAAATGGATAAAGTGCATTAACAGTGGGAATACGAGGTTTCATTCAAATATTCACAGAAACATCCATTTACACCCAAACAAGTTCTGCATCAAGTCACAAAACAATTTCAAAATGTAAGGCCTATAAGTCAGTACTAAAACAACATTGGTAAATCACTTCATGAGATGCTGGTGTCGGGCTTTACTTATTCAAATCACAACTTTCAACCAAAGCACCTCAGACGGCTTTTTACCGTTTCTTTCCGTTCATATGGGCCATCATGAGAACGACCACCCATCCTCATCCATCTACATTTGTATCCATTTTCACCTTGGTCTTCCCCACTCTCCCTATACCAAGTGATGTCATCTTCATTAGTGTCATCCTCATTAACATGTTCATTCAACAAACTGATGCCCCAACCCTTCTCATTCGCAATACCAGTATCTAAAATTGATGGATCAATGTGTAAAATGAGCTTAGTTAACCATATAATCAATCGCATACCAAACTTTTCATTCAAGACATGATTAACTTCCAACCATTTTGTCTAAACTCATAAACTGAAATAACTTCATTTGAAATGGGCAAAGTACATATAATAACTTCCAACCATATATCATAGAATACCTATTTTGGGAGGAGTATCACGGGATTGTGGATCGGAGCTTCTAGGGGTACATCGAGGGTAAAACGTATCTTGCTTGGAAACAAAATGGGACCTGCAGGAAGTAGTTGGTTAATTAATAGCTTCCACCAGTGTAAATCACTTAACATCATAACAAAAGGAGGATGATACAACAATTGCAGCTGGAACAATGATCGTTCTCCAAAATTTATCAATTAGACCAACAAATCTATTTCAAGATATGTCCTTTTTCAAAAATTTCCAGTTTCGATACTAAAATAGTTCCATTTTCTCAACAACAAAAGAAAAAACACCTACTAAATTCAACAACAACAAATTCATTCAAGTAGTAGGTCCCACTAATTTAAAAAACACCTACTAAATATTCAATCAAATTGAACTAGCACTATCAAAATTAGACCTAAGAGTGAAGTACTAAATAAATGTATGAAAATGGTTTCAATCCATTATCTATAGAAGAAAAACAAACGCAACACTTAAAAATGAAAAACTTTTGAAGGGAAAAAAATGAAGCATCTTCAACCTCCACACAGGATTATCAGCACAGATGCTTGCCTCCACAAGGTCTAGAATAAGTCGAAGCATTTCCGTGCGATCGTCATAGCTACCTCGTCCCTGCAATGAAAGGATATAATTAGTAGTGTATAGATTGTTCTATTGACAACCATAATGCACATTTCAGAACCGTTTTAGTTTGCAAGTCACTATTAGAAGACTATCAAACGACCACTAGTCCCGGATTCTATCAAGTAAGAAAATAAATATGTACAAGTTAGGTATGATGTATCCCACAGTAACTATAACAAAAGAGTAGCAGAAAAAACTCAGACCGATTCTGCACATTATACGCCATAACCATATAATGTATCAAATAATCTATATCTTCTTTGATTCTTCAACTATCCATAGTCAAATATTCAACAAACCTGTTAATCTGATTGTGCTCTGACTCTAGGCTTGGCATCTCCAAAAGGATTCAACCTTGGCCTTGGCTTCACTGCACCAGCAACATTCTCATACCGATTTGACTGGGCACTCGAGGTCCTGCTCGAATGTGAACTGGTAGGACGACTTCTGGTAGTTTTGGCTTCAATCTCCAAGTCGATCTTCTTGTAATCAAAGCCTTTTTCAGCTAATATCTCATCTCTTGGCCTTGAAGCTCCAAAGAGACTTGACTTGTTTGTTTTCACTGGTTCGCTTCCACCTGAAGAAGGATTCTCTTTGCCTGAAGAAATAGAGGGCATGCATGTCATTTTGTGTGTTGTAAAATAAATTAACACCTATCACGTGACTTGCACATGCGAATTAGACAGAAAATTTTAACAGTTAACTGATGGAGTAACCAATCAGTCATATGCTGAAACATGCGTAACCATTCAATCACGCGAAAAAACATGTATAACCAATTAATCACATTGGTCAAACATGTATAACGTTTCAATTAATTAACCCTATATTCAACTATGTTACACCATCTCAATACAATATTATTTCTTATACTTTCTATAGGTATACCTTCAGTCGTACAATATGCATCATTCACAATCACAGAGACGTCCTCAACGTACATGTAATGGTATCTTGACATATATACACATACACGTTTATATATATATATATATATATATATATATATATATTTTATTCATTATAATTCCTAAATTAATATTTTCATAAACAATATTATTAGAATCATTCCTATTAACTGCTATTCGAAGACTTGCCCGCATGTCGGTACCAGTACAAGATAATTCAGGAGCTGGTTCTTCTACAACCCACCGAGTGGGTAACTCAAGAGAAGTTGGTGTAGAGCGTTCAAACGAATTTCAAGGTATATGCAGTCTTCATACCATATCAAGAAATTTGTACCAAACACAATTACACATAATTTATTTGTTACATGTGAGTATCAATACAAAGTAATTCATTGATCATGACTGCAACAACGCATACAGTTTTGCTATAAATTAAAAGTCAAACTTATATGATACCCAATTAATTTTAATTAAACTACTGACAACTTTATTGGTGTAAAGCATTATGTTCACGTTATAGTATATCAAACAATTCACTTTTTCTACAGTGTTACTTGCAACAACACGAAGAATAGGATATCATTGTATTGCTCAAGATTAACAGGGTATTGATTCTCTAAGATACGTTCTTCGGGATCCTACATTCTGTAACAAATGTTCAGCCAAGCGTTTCCACCACGAGAATGACAGTATATGTTGCATGAATGGTCGGATTGCCCTATCGGTGCACTCTCATCCCCAAACTATGTTAGAATTATTTGAAGATCCAACTGTTGATGGGGATCACTTTAGGCATAACATTCGTGCTTATAATCATGTGTTCTCTTTTACCTCAATGGGCGTGAATGTGGATGAAAGATTGGCGGCAGGTAGTCGAGGGATATATACATTTCGAGATCAGGGATCAATATATCATCCAATTGGTTCTCTTCTACCAATTGAAGATGAAAGACCGAGATATCTGCAAACATATATATACGATACATAGCATGAATTAGAGAACCGATTTATTGAAAATAATACCTTAAAGGTTACAGTATTGGAGAGAATAACTGCAATACTCAATGACGTAAATCCATTCGTGCATCAATTTCGACAATTATCTACAAGGTCAGATATACATCAGTGTCGTTTAATTATAAGAGAATAACCACGTCATATGCATCAGTACGCAGTACCCACTGCTTCACAAGTAGCTGCAATCATAGTTGGAGGAGATGATATGACTGAGATTCGTAGTCGTGATTTAATTGTTCAAAGACAATCTCGTGATCTAATAAATGTACAAGATACGAGCGACTATTATGATTCCCTTCAATATCCAATACTACTTCCTCACGGACTTTCTGGTTGGACGTTTGATGAAGAACGCAGATCAACACGTACTGTATCATGTCGTGACTATTATGCTTTTATGCTACAGGTATAGTCTTTCTTCGTACTCTTTTAATTACATTTATTACCTAAATAATAAGTTATTTATTATTATTTTGCTGCTGTAATTTAATACGCCAGTTTGTTCTTACATATTAGAGAATATATTTCAAAATCTCTGTTTCTCTGTGGTGGACGACTTATGCAACAATATGTGGTCGATCAGTATCTTAAAATTGAATCACATAAACTTCGTTGGGTTTGTAATAATCAAAACACTATCAGAGTTGATGGTTACCAAGGCCTTCAAGACTCTTTAATTGTAGGAAATCATGACACATGTGACTACTTAAATTTATGTTTTTTAATGTCTATAGTGAATGATACACTAACAAGAAATTACTACATGTACAATGGCTGATGCAACGAAGGAACGGTTGGACGGAGGACAATAATACCATCATCCTTTGCTGGATCCAATCGTGATATGTTTGAAAGTTATTCAGATGCAATGGCTTTGGTACGTGCTTTTGGAAAACCAGATATCTTCATCACACTGACATGCAATCCTTCGTGGGAAGAAATTACTAATGAACTACTACAATTTCGGGTAAGCATTTTCATTCACTAAATTCAATATCTCATCATTCTCATGGCGTCCTATTTTTTGAGTTCTTTAAAATAGTCTTGTTGCATCAATTACTAGGTTCCACATGATCGTTCTGATTTACTATCTCGCATTTTTCATGCTCGATTTGAGGAGTTTAAAACTGATATACTTAATCGAGAAGTTTTGGGAAAAGTGATCGCATACACATACGTTATTGAGTTCCGGAAAAGAGGACTCCCACATGCACACATGTTAATAATCCTTCATGATGATGCGAAACCATTTACGCCTGATGACTATGATGCTTTGGTTCATGCTGAAATTTGTGATCAACATCAAGAGCCCTCACTACGTGCTAAAGTACTGAAGCATATGATCCATGGCCCACGGGATCATTCACGAACGGCACCGTGCAAAAAAAATGGAGAATGTAAGAAAGGTTTTCCAAAATCTGTTTTGGAGTTCCCTATGGAAGGGAGTGATTCTTATCCACTATATCGACGACATAATCAAGAATGCATATCACATCCACACCGTCCAGCGGTAAATGTGGATAATAGATGGGTTGTTCCGTATAATTCATGGTTACTTTTAAAGTACAACTGTCACATCAATGTGGAGATTTGTGCAAGCATCAAGAGTGTAAAGTATTTATATAAATACATTCACAAAGGTATTGATCGAGTTGCGGTGCAAGCGAGGGTATCATCTCTGGATGATAAAATACAACAGTACATCGATGCGCGTTGGGTTTGTGGACCAGAAGCAGGTTGGAGAATTCTTACACTCCCTATGACAAGAATGTATCTGAATGTGTATCGTTACAAATTCATTTGCCAAACATGCATCAGGTGCGCTTTCGAGATAACCAACCAATTGCCCAGGTATTAGCAGATTCTCGAAACGTGAAGACTATGCTTACAGAATGTTATACGTGCAACACGGTCGATGTTGAAGCAAGACACTATTTATATCGAGAATTTCCTGAACATTATGTTTGGTCTAAAATGAGTCTTGCTTGGGTGAGAAGAAGGAATCGACTTAAAGTCATTGGAAGAATTTACACAGTGCCCCCTAATGATAAGGAAAAGTTTTATCTAACACTATTGCTTAATCATGTCATAGGACCGACATCTTTTGAAAATTTACGAACGCATGACGATGTCACGTATGATTCATTTCAAAATGCTGTTGAGAGTAGGGGTTTATTAGAGCAGGACAACAATATTTGATTGTGCTTGCAGGAGGCCTCATCATTCCGTACACCGAGCGTTCTTAGAAGATTTTTTGTCACTATTTTAGTCTTTAATGAACCAACCGGCGTACGTGACCTGTGGAATAAATTTTATTCACCCATGGTTGAAGATTATTATCCTTCTAATGCAGATGCAACACAAATAGAGAGTCGTTTATAGCGCGACCTTAATCTACAACTTCAACAGCATGGAAATACAGTTCGTGATTTTGACTTACCTTCCATTGTCTATAATTTCGACAGCGAAAGTTTTAATCCGCGTATTATACAAGATGAGTTGTTAATTCATATACCACAAGCTGATTTAGATTAAGTTCAAAGGCTGAACCCAGACCAAAAGAATCCATTTGATACAATTATGTGAACTATTGATCGTAGAGAAAGTAGTGTGTACTTTGTTGATGGACATGGGGGCACTGGAAAGACGTACCTATACTGGCCAATTTTAGCTATGTTACGTGATAGGGGCGAAATTGCTTTGGCTACAGCATATTCAGGGATAGCAACAACGATTTTGCCTGGTGGTCGTACATCCCATTCTAGATTCAAGCTCCCAATAAATCCTACCTCTTCTACGACATGTTCAATTACTAAACAATCTTCTCACGCTGAGTTACTACGTCGGACTACAACAATCATATGGGATGAGGCGCCTATGGCTCATAGATTTCTTTTTGAATCATTAGATCGAACTTTGAAGGATATTTGTAACAGTAGTGATCCGTTCGGTGGTAAAGTCATGATATTGGGTGAGGATTTTCGACAAGTGCTTCCTGTCATACAAAAGAAAAATAAGGCGCAATTTATTGATGCATTCTTTATTAAATCTACTCTCTGGAGGCATGTTACAGTTCTTAAATTAAAACAAAACATGAGGTCTATATTTGATAACAACTTTTCAGAATTTCTATTACGCATTGGTGATGGAAGAGAAACTCACACGTTTGATGATTTCATATAACTGCCGCAGGATAAGACAATATGTTGGGAAGGTGAAGAATCGGTTGTTGCATTAATTGATGTCATATTTCCAGATTTGCAAAATGCATCACAAGAACCGCCATGGTACGAAGATAGAGCTATATTGGTGCCAACTAATACTGACGTTGATCAGTTAAATGACAATATTATACGACGTTTTTCGGGGTCTGAACATACATTCTATTCTTATGACAAGGTTGATAGCGAAAATGGAGATTTATATCAAAATGTGTATGTAAACTCCATTGCACCAAAAGGAATGCCTTCACACTGTCTAACTCTTAAAAAAGGTGCTCCAATAATGATTCTTCGAAATCTCGATCCTAACGCTGGACTTTGTAATGGAACAAGACTATTATGTTTGGATTTTATGCGGAAGTTCTTGGTGGACAATTTAAAGGAACAAAAGCATTTATTCCAAGGATATTAATGAAGCTGACGGAAGATGTTCGCTTGCCTTTCTAGATGACACGTTTCCAATGACTATAAATAAGGCGCAAGGTCAAACATTGCCTAACGTTGGCATATATTTGTCTGATCATGTATTCATTCGTGGTCAATTATATGTTGCTTTATCACGCGGTAAGGCTCAGACGACAACAAAGGTTTTGGTTAAAACGGGAGAACTCGAAGGACTTACTGGTATACACACTCGAAATGTGGTATACAAAAACGTTTTGTTGCTTTGATCATTTGACTCTTACCATGTTTATGTTAAGGGCGTAGTTTTGCATCTTAATTTATTTGTTTTGTATTTTATATTTTGAGTCAATTGTTTTCATATAAAGTTCATGTTATTCTAACTCAATATATATACTTATTTCATATGTTTAGTACCGTTTTTCACTCAACTTTGTTTTTTAGATAAAATATTTTGAACGCAACGATCTATTTTCATAACATGTATATATAAGTTTCGTATATATATACATGTATATAGTTAACTAATAAATTATACCGCAATTTTTGTAATCAACTAAAGTGTATTTCCCTAATGGTTATACTAGCCCCTGACACTCACTACACGCGCGCACGTTGTTGTCGTTGGTCGTGCGTGAGGTGTTACGAGGACATGATCGACCCGACTCCTAGGTTAATACAAGAACATTCGAAGCATTGCACACTTTATATCTATATTACTAATGTAAAACTAAAATTAATTTGACTAAGATAATGGAATAATAAAATTTAAAAATTCTATAATATTTTTAAAAAATTGCTCGAGCGACCGGAATCATATAACACTATTAAAAGGGCACCCGGTCGCTCGAGCAATTTTTTAAAAATATTATAGAATTTTTAAATTTATTATTCCATTATCTTATTCAAATTAATTTTAGTTTTACATTAGTAATATAGATATAAAGTGTTCAATGCTTGTAATGTTCTTGTATTAACCTAGGAGTCGAGTCGATCATCCTCGTAACACCTCACGCATGACAAACGGCGACAACGTGCGCACGCGTAGCACCTGTCGGGGTCTAGTATGTGTTCAAATTTATATTGCATGCATAATTATAATTGGGTACATAATATTAGACATGAACTATTAATTTTTTTAAAAAATATATGTAATACATAAAATTAATTATAATTTAGTTTTAGAAATAAAACTTAAGAACAAAATTTAATATGTCAACTTACTTGATTTTTATAAAGTATAATAATATAAAATTTAGTATTTGAATAAATTATTCATAAAAATAATAAATGCACATGTGAAAGAGGGATATATTATTGAATTTTTGTAACTTATGTAGAGAATGAATGAGAATGCTTGAAGGATTTTAAAGCGGGTTACATGACATGCCACATAGGAATGAAATTGTATGTTTGACATGAACCAATAAGCATTGATTAATTTGACAATAGGACTAAGAAAATACATCAAAAAACTTACTTGTCACAATTGCATCCAATCTAGTCAAATTAATATATATAGAGAGATTGTAGTCATATGAGTATATTTCGGAAAGCATATCCGTGTAATCCCATGCGAGTAAAGTCACGCGCGCCTCCTGTCTGAAACGCTGTTCTCCAGATTCCTAGGTTTTCAGTCGATTCTGTGATAGAAATTTCCGTTCCAATTTGGACGGATTCGATCAACATTTATTGCTGAGGGATAACCAATCAGAGACTTGGCCGGGACGATCTACTGCTGCTGTGATTTCGACAGTTTCATGCAAGGAGGCTAGACGGAAACAACGTACGAGAGCAGCTGAACACGACCAGATTTCAATCGGATTTCGGTGCAACGGCTCACAACAAAAGCTTCAGTGACCCTCAGGCAGCCACACCAGCATGGGGGGAAGTCGACCACCACCTACAGAGAGTCTGAAACTGCTGCCACAAGCCAAACCCAGCTGCAGTTTGCGAACAGCGGCAGCTGTAATCTGCAGCAGAGCCGAAGTCCAACACAACTACACCTGAACCATGCGGCACCACCACGCACAGAACGCCTGAACCCTGATGGCTATAGCTTAACCCAGCTAAAGCCGTGACAGAAACCGAACTCAACCAAGCCTTCCCATTTTCAGTGCAACAATCTAATTAACCTCTTCTCTTTGTTTTCTTTCATCTGTTCGTGGAGTGAGCTGTCAGTTACGGTGACGGCGCCTGCACCCACGGCGACACGATGCAGACCAGCTCTGGTTCCAGCGAGAAAAATAGAATTGGTGGACCCGCAATAGACCTCGACTCAAACCAGCTTGTACAGAATGAAATATGGTATGTGGGCAAGGTGCCTGCCCAAAAACCGATCAAACAGAATGTGATACATGGGGCACTTCGAGTTGCATGGGCTCGATATGGGAACGTCACAATTTCGGAGGTGGACGTGGGTATACTACTTTTTGATTTTGAGAACCAAAAGGATGCCAACCGAATACTAGACCAGACCCCATGGACAGTGAATGACCATATACTCAACATTAAACGTTGGGATCCGAGAGTGGAAGTAAAGGAAGTGGAATTCAACTTCTGGATCCAAGTGCATGATCTAGGGCCGAAAAAATTTAGTGATTCAAATGCTTGGAAGATGGGAAATATGATAGGAAACTACCTAGAAATTGAAAAGCATGTGGGGTGAATATGTAGAAGCTATATGAGGATGAGAGTGGAAGTGAATGGGGAAACACCTTTGATGACGGGCTTTTGGTGGAAACCCTCCCTAGGGGAGGAGAGATGGGCATCCATTAAGTATGAACGTTTATATGATTATTGTTATGGATGTGGAGCGTTGGGGCACACGACACAAACATGCAAACAAGAACTTCAAATGTTTGAGCATGATCCAAACAGTCCAGCATATGGGTCATGGCTTGTAGGGGTGAGACCAAAACAAGGTTAGCCTCGACAACACGTAGGAGGCGATGAGGGGCAAGGGACACAACCGAAACAAACCGTGAGGAATGCGTGGTTTGACATCATGGTCGAGGCTAGGGCTGCGCAAGAGGCACCAAAACATGCGAGATCGGGGTCATCGTGTAACAAGCAAATGGATGAGGAAGATAAAGTGACCTGAACCGGTGCTAGCAAGGAAACCGACCCAATGGAGACCGAACCAACCAACAAAGAAAGGGACCAACTAAGTACCAATAACATGATGGAAGAGATGAGCTTCGAAGAGACCCCAAAGACAAAAGTCATTACCATCCACACCAATACCTACCCAAAACTGACCGAACCATACCCAACCGACCGAACCACTCCCTTAAACCCAAAGCCAACCATACCCGAGTGGATAAAGAACCAACCACAACACCACCTCCAAACCCTAAAACCGCAGCCCACCAACTATACCACACACCCAACCCAACCCTTGATCACATACCTACACGACAATCCTACCCAACCCCACCCGACCGAACTCATGATACCTATCCAAAACTACATCGTGGAGAACCCACCAGATACACCCCCCCCCCACCTCACCCAATCCAGTGACACGAACCACTACCTCCGACCTAAGCCCATACCTAGATAAGATGACACTCAAAAGGACCCGGGAGGACCAACCCGGATTGAAAAGACGAAGGGGCCCAGATTTGGTGAAGGTCGAACGGGAGCTAAGGGTCCGCACTAGCCTGAGGCGAAGAGCAAGCATGACAAACCCCAACCGTAAGAAACGAATAACAAAGAATTCGAAGGATACATGGGCTCAGGATGAACGAAATGCACACGTAAAGGGTTCTGGTGGCTGTCCTGAAACAACCATGGGTGACCAATGAGTGCAATTTCATGGAATTGTCAGGGATTGGGGTCTGCCTTGACAATTCAACACCTACAAGACCCCAACAAAAGGTATCGCCCAAACATCATATTCTTAATAGAAACAAAAAATGGGGATACCTCCTGCGAGAAGATACGAACACGGATGAGGATGAATAATACACACTATGTTAACCTGAATGGCTCGTCCGGAGGGTTAGCATTTTGGTTGAAGGCGGACACGAGGGTTTCGGTCCTATATACCGAACCAAACTGCATGGATTGTGAGGTATACATGGATAATAATGCCGAGCTAACATTTGTGACATGGGTATATGCGAGTGCAATAACCGAAGTGGAGCGGAGAGGATAAGCGAGCGCCTAGACCGTGTGTTGATTAACACGATTTGGGCAGCACAGTACCAACGTGGGAGATGCCTCAACGAGTTCGCTGTATGCTCGGACAATCCACCAATGGTGGTCCAACTCAAACAACCGAGGAAGATAGCTCGAATAAGGTTCAAATTCGAGGCGATGTGGCTTGAAAACCCGGAATGTAAGGAGGTAATAAAAGAAACATGGGAAAGACCAACTTCGGGAAGAGAAATCCAAGGGGTGTGCAAAAAATTACACAAATGCGGGTTAAAACTGACGGCTTGGAGTAAGGAAAGTTTTGGTCATAACATGCATGAGATCTCAAAAACGAAGAAGACAATGAGGAGAAACTTGCAAGGGGGGATGACCGATGATGCGATTCAAGAAGAGAAAAGGTTGAAAGGAAAACTCCAACGAGTTTGGACGAGGGAGAAGATATATTGGAAACAACGGTCGATGGTTAAATGGCTTAGAGATGGTGACCGTGACACTACCTTCTTTCACCATACCGCAATAGCAAGGCGGAGACGGAACCAAATATGTAGGCTAAGGGGAGCAAATGGGGAGTGGATAGATGAGGAATGGAAGATAGCCGATAAGCTCCACTGATACTTTGGAGACATGTTCACCTCGGAACAAACCGAACCGGGCGATGACTTCCAAAGATACGTACCGAACAAATTACACCCGAGATGAATGCAAACTTGGCAAGGGAGGTGACGGATACCGAGATTAGGGAAGCTACATACTAATTATGCAGGTCACGTGCGCCGGGTCCGGACGGGTTCCCGAGTCTGTTTTACCAAAGGAATTGGAACATAGTGGGGGGGCAGACATCATCACCGCGGTCAAGACTTTCTTCCGAACAGGTACCCTTCTAAACCCCCTAAACTATAAGGATATAGTGCTGATACCAAAAGTACCAACTTCGATGAGGCCTGCGAATTTTAGACCAATAAGATGTTGCAATTTTCTGTATAAAATCATATCAAAAGTGTTGGTGAACCGATTGAAATGTTATCTATCAGAGCTTATCACTCATTTCCAAAGTGCATTTGTATCAGGTCGACACATACAGGATAACATCATGGTAGCCCACGAGGTTTTCCACCACTTAAATATGAACCGACATGAAAACAAGGTGGAATGTGCTCTGAAGATCGACATGCAAAAGGCATATGATAGGGTGGAGTGGGAGTTCTTAATCACCACACTTAGGAAGCGGGGTTTTGCAGAGCAATGGATGGGATGAATAAGGGAATGTATATCAACGACCACCTATCAAGTGGTGGTAAACGGGGAACGAACAAGCTTCATATCTCCAACACGGGGTATCAGACAAGGTGACCCCCTATCAACCTACCTATTCATTTTACTTACGGATGTGCTATCACGAAGAATGGAAGGGGTATCCAGGGAGGGAACTGTACATGGGATCTTCCTAAGGAGACAATGCCCGGAACTCCACCACTTATTTTTTTGCGGATGACTCCCTGTTTTTCATAAGAGGATCGCCCGAAAACGCAAGAGGTCTTTGGAGTATCCTATCGGGCCGACGGATAAACAGAGACAAATCGACTCTAATTTTCAACAAGGGGGCTGGACCGAATGAGAAGAAAGGGGTGGAGGATGCGCTCCATATAAAGAGCTCGGGTGACCTGGGTAAATACTTAGGCTTGCCATCGATTTGGGGTCGATCAAAGAAGGAGGCCTTGGGATCTTTGAAAACAAAAATCAGGGATAAGTTGGGATGGGAGGGTGGAGGCCGAAAACACTAAACCAAGCCGGGAAGGAGGTGCCAATCAATGCAATTATTACCGCGATACCCACGTATGTCATGAGTGTATTCGCATCCCTAAAACATGGTGCTCGAAAATTGATGCTCTCATTGCGGACTTTTGGTGGGGGCAAACAACGGAGGGAAAGCGAACGCATTGGAGAAGATGGGAGGTCCTACCAAAAGCAAAATAGTGGGTGGGGGGACTAGGGTTCAGGGACCTCCAAAGTTTCAACACAGTGCTCCTAACTAAAATGGCGAGCCGAATCATAACCGAACCCGACACCATATGCGCAGAAGTCTTAAAATGACTATATTTTCCACGGTGTTCGCTATTAGAGGCAAAAAAAAAGGGAGGTCGGGCCTCATGGGGTTGGAGTAGTACCCTACATGGCTGAGAGGTAATAAAGCAAGAAAGAATGTGGACGATTGGCACAGGAGAGAACATCCGAGTATTTGAGGGCCCATGGAAATATACTAAGGAGAGCAAAAGAGTGAATGGGTACGTAATGGTGGAGCACGGGGGGAACCTAAGAGTAAGTGAGCTCATTTAACCAAATGACACATGGAATGAGACCCTGGTGAGAAGCATTGTAGACCAAGAAGATGCAGCCCATATCATCAACATCCCTTTACCACGAGATGGGGAAAGAGACTGGTACATATGGCCACACACCAAGGATTGTAATCCCCAAGTCCGATCGGTCTACCACAAAATAAGGGAGAGGACCGAACAACACTCAATGTCGAACCTGAACCGAAATGGCACCTTTTGGAAAGACATTTGAAAAGCAAAGGTAATATTAAAGGTGAAGAACTTCATATAGCGGCTCACAACGAATGTCATAGCCGTTAAAGCAAACATGACGCGTAGGGGGATGAATGTGCCTCTGAGTTGTCAAGTTGAGTCACGGGAACACATGATCTTGGAATGTGAATGGACGGAGCAGGTTTGGATCGGCACGCTTGGGATACGAGTGGATAGACCGAATGAGATCGATATGGTGGATTGACTCAAGAGGAGGAGAGCGAAACTGCACGCGGGGAGCGCAATGAGCGACAAGAGGCGGGTCCAAACATTACTCGCGTGTTGGCACATATGGAAGGCAAGACGCAAGGCGGCCTTTGAAGCGAAGCAACCAAGTCCGAGGGGCGTGGTAATGGAAATCAAACAAACATACGAGGAGCAAATAGGGTCAACCGAACTGCCCAAACATCATGCACACAAGGGGAGGGAGCGAACCAACAATGGCAACCCCCGACGGGCAACGAGATCAAGATAAATTGTGACGCCTCATGGTGTAAGGAAACGCAAAGAGCCAGCATACGGGTGGTGGCACGAGACAAAAACGAGAACCTAGTGGGCGGGTGAACCGAAGACAAAGTAGCGATGACATAGAAACGATGGAAGTCATAGCTATACACGAAGAAGTACGTCTATCAATTGAAGCGCGATGACAAAACATTGTCATAGAGACGGACTCACAAACGGTTCACCAATAACTCATGGAGGGGCCGAAACACTGGAGGTTGTCAACAATAATACTGAATATTCAAGCACTAGCAAGACAAGTTGAGCAACTGCAATGGCGAGTTATTCCAAGGACGAGCAATGAATGCGCAAATTGGATAACAAAGCTATCGAGATTGGGAGTGTGTCTAAATGATTGTGTTGAAAGACCATCACTACCTTTTGTATATTTAGTAGCTAACAATATGATGTACGAACTCCCGTGATCCAAAGTCACAACGTTTTATTTCTTAAAGTAAAGCGATATTTCCGATAAAAAAAAGTATATCCCGATAGAATTATCATTATATGAAGAACACATTAACTTAAAATAAAGAGGCATGCATATTATATATATATATATATATGTATGTATGTATGTATATGAAAGTAAAATCCTCAAATTAGATTTCTTACACATTATTGAACAATTTCTAGTTCATTGCACAACCCATCAATGCTTCATTCTAGTTCAATCAAATCTCTCAAAACAAAACAAACCCAACCCAAACCTTTATTAATCAATCAATCAAACTAGAACAGAGAGATAAGTAGATGGAGGTGGGGGCACAAGCAAAAGAAAGAAAAAAACTGAAAGAGTACCATGTATAGGTATAGTAGATGGAAAGAGATCAATTGATGTCGGAGATGGGCTCCCTCAAGAACCTCTCCATCTGCCGAGCCCGGGTTCGGATCGACATGTCAAATACCTTCTGGGAAAATTCCACCACCAGACCACCAAGGATGCTTGGATCGATCTGTGATCCCACAGTTATATATACACAATCAATCAGAATAAACTAAAATAAATTATTATGCATTAAAAAACAATCAAATAAGTTAATTGTGGCAATTACGCACCTTCTGCTCAAGCTTCACCTTCTTCCCTTTTCCAATCACATCTTGAAGGGTCTCCTTCAGCTCCCTCTCTTCATCAGCAGGAAGAGGCTGTGAAGCCAAATAGACAACAAAATTATAAACTTCATATAAAAACAACCAACAAATGTGAATTAAATTATTAATTCAAAGTGTAGAGAAGTAACAAAAGAAGCAAAAAGCAGGGCTAGGAGTGAGTTACAGATAAATAAATGGCAATTGATTCGGAATCATTATTAGATTAATAAATATAAAAAAAAAAGTGTGATTGCTATTTTACTTGTTTAGGTGGAAAAAAAACTCACGATAACTGTTGTTACAATCGCCTTGACTTCTCCTCTATGAGCCATTGTCAACTCCAAAAATCTCTTTGCAATGCTTTCAATGTGTTTGAGCCTCCCATTCTCAGCCAATATTACTACAAATTTATTTTAACAGAGAATATTAGTTGTTACGCTCAACCAGAGGAAATTTGAAAAAAGAAAAAAACACATGATCACAATCTCAAGGTTGTCAATGCCAGTAGTGCTCAAGGTAAGACAGATTCAAGCAACAGCAGCCACACATTATTCCATGGGGTACACCACACAATGACTACATAACAAATTAATAGTAATTCATTCCATCAACCTTATTTTCATGAGTATCTCTAAATTCAATGTGTAATCTGCAATTCCGGATTTTAGAGCAATAACAACGTGCTACGGGCCAACTAATGCCATACACAATATATTAAAATGCATTATAGATTATACCACACATTTTTCTTAAAATTCAAATCTTGCCCGTAGCACAAAAAGCATTTTCAATCTGTACCCATACTTCAATGACAAAAAATTGAGGCAAATACATGTCACTGTTAGAACTAAACATTTCACGCATGGCATTAGTAACTAATCACTCAGTTCCAGTTTACAAAGTTTAAAGATACAAGATTTAACACCCTCAACGATACAGTAACAATAGTCATATTACCTCATCAACCAGACAAAAAGATAAGGACATAATAAGGGCAATGAACAGGATCTATCCCATACCCTAGATGCAATTGCTCCACGATATAAAAGCAATATGCTATGCGTATAGTTAACAAGTTGTGTTTCAGCCTTCAGGTAACCCTATATTTTTTGGATGGAATCGCAACCTACCTAGTTTTACATGTTCCTAACTTTTGCTAATTATAACATACCTATTAGGATGAGCTTTGTACCTTATTCGGAACAAGTTTATTTGCCTATATTATCGATGGTCAATCACCATTTCTGAAGAAATAGAAAACTCCATTGACAGACCTTTGTTCAGGGCATAGATAATAGTATTGATATAACCATTGAGAATCCAACTGCTGCGTGTGTAATTGTATATATATATATATATATAAAACTTTCATACCCATAAAGTTCTTTGTCACATCTGAAAATTTTGCTTCGGCACAAATGGCATTGATTGCCTTCAATCTGATAGCAGCAGGCACTGACAAATCCTTGGTAAACAAAGAAAAGGTGGCACTTCTCTTTGAAGCCTCAACAAGGTCAAAAAGTTCAGACTCAACCTTCTCCAACGCATTGGCATTAACTGCTGCAAGATAAAGAGCAGAAGCATAGTTTCCAGTACCACCAAACAAAGCTATTGGTACCTGTAACAGAAAAACTTTAGTTCGATAATTACACAATTGCAAAAGGCTATCTGAATTTTCACTCTCATTTGGAGAACCAATCAACATTAGTGATTTCACTGGACGGAAGCAAATGTATATCCCAGATACAACTGAAGCAAAATGTAAGAGATCCTACATCGCTCTACCAAAGAAAGTGGTCTATATAACAAAAGTAGAGATACAGCAGAGAATGCACTCTTCCACTCCATTTTCTGTATATACAAGTCTATTTCTGACCGAAAGGGTCATATGAGCCCTTATACACCAAATATAGTTCTTTAGAGCAACATACCTTTCATAAAATATGGTTCTCTTCTATACCTACAAACTGTAATATATCAAGGCACCGAAGCTCTAACAAATCCAATTACCTTCGCTTTTTCACCTTTAGAGGCTGTAGACGCAGTAACAAAGTTTCTTGAAGCCTGCAGAGCAATAATTACAGAGAATATCAGTAACCCTATATTCAAAGAAAAGATCAATCGGTGATAGTAGACCATCCAATGTCCATCTAATAGGCATGGCAATCGTAAGATCGGAGTTGCATAGACACTAAAAGAGAGGGATTCAGAAAGTAGCTGTCACCTCAGATGGGGAGGAAGCAGGGGTGAGAAGCGAGCGCTGGATAACGGAACCCTGAACTGGAAGAGAATTGGACCTAGAAACTACGCTGTTGAGAATGGGGAGGGTCGATCTGATGCGCGACGCCATTGCCATTTGCCTTTCTCTCCAGAAAACCCTAATTTATCGAAGAACTGAGAACGAGCTACCGTGAATTAATGCAACAGAGGATAATAAGCAATGTTTTCAAACCGGACAAAAGATCGATCCGGAAAAGCTACCGGTAGATCGGTTTACTGGTTCATTGGGGATCCACCTAAGGCCGGCAGTAGTGCGGTGAAAAACTCATAACCATGTTTATAACCGTTACTGTTTAATATGATTTAGCATACCATTATGGTGCGGTTCGGTTATGATAATGGATTTTCTATCCATAATGATTATGATTATACTATTTGAGTTATACTCATGGTTATTATATAAATATAATAATTATTAATAAATTAATATATACTAAATTAGGGGTGATCAAAAAAGACTGTAGGACCGAATTCCCGACAAGACCGGCCCAAGATCAGCCCGACTAGGACCGAGACCGAACGGGCGGGGTTTTTTCTTCAAGGTCGGTCTCGGTCTTGGGTTTTTTCCCGAAAGCCTGTTTAGGACCGGCCCGGACTGAAGCTATGTGTATTTGAGATTTTCATAATACCACACCGAAAAGAATGTGGATTTTGGAGGTTTTCTATCTCTATAAAAGGTGCATCTTGATAAATTTACTAAAGAATATAGAGAGTTCATAGTGTTTTTTTGAGAGGTGAAATATTCTTTCGCCTTTTACTAAAGAATACCGTGAACTCATAGTTTTTTTTTTGGTGTAGATTCGGTCCAGGACCGAGACCGGCCCGATTCAAGAAAGACCGACTCAGGCGGGCTTTTTTGGCCGAGATCGGTCTCGGTCCTCCAGAAGGCAAGACCGAAATTTCGGTATCAGTCTTGCCTTCAGGACCGGACCGGACCGCCCATGATCAACCCTATACTAAATAATGAAAGTTATTGTATATATATGTAATAAATAAGGGAAAAGTAGGAAATTGCACCCCGGATGTTTGCATCCATTGGTAATTGGACTCATAATGTTTGTTATTACACTCATATGTTTCAGTTTGTTGATAATTGGACTTTTCTGTTCAAGACCGTTTGTTATCCGTTAAATTGTCATCACGTGTTCATCATGTGATTTAATCACAAATAGATATACCGAAAATACCCTTGTCACTTCTGTTGAGTCGTTCTCTCTTCCTTCGTCGTGGTCTAGATTGAATGGAAATTGTCTTACGATCTCCAGCTTGACATCCTCCTTAGGCTTCCCGTCAAATCACTTTCCCGATTCAGGTGCGTCTGCAGAGCATGAAACTCCGCCATTACGAGTCGCCACTTCATCTTCGACTACCTCACCAATTCCCTCGATATCGTTCTCTGGAACCATTCGATTAGGAAATACGTCAAAATTTCAATCCCTCGGCTTATCAACACTGATATCGCATGCACTACATTCTTGGCTTCGGCTTTGATTGCAGAACCAACGATTACAAGGTTGTCCGGTTGATCTATGCTTTGGGTGGGACTTCCGTTAAGTGTTGGACAAAACTGGAGGGACTCTGATATTATTGTTACAGGCAATGAATTTTCAAAACGGCAGAGCTCACATTCTTTCCCTTCTTACCTTTCTTCTTGCTAGTGTCATTGCCTCCCTTAGATGTCGACCCTTTTAGTCCCACCGACTGGTCCATTGAGGCTTGGCTGATTTTGCTGTCAGACTTTGCATTTACAACAGTATTGGTGGTGACCTTCTGCTGGGGGGTACTACTAGGAGGAGGAGGGGTTTGAAAAACAACTTCAAGCACATTTGCAGGCAATAGCTCCATGTAGTTGAAGAACTTGTCGATGAAATTATGGTCACGATCAAACGAACCCAGGTTGGCTATCAGAAGCATCTCTGACTCTGACTTTGATTACTTCAGGCAGAACTCAAAAAAACTTGTATCTATATAATAAATCAGAAGGGAAAAAAGAAGAAGCATTAAAAAAAATATTTGTACCACCCAACAACATAATGTTTGTTCTTCATCAAAAGCCAATATACATTTAATCTGTTATGTATCATTATAAATAACCATACCTGTTGTTCCCAGGCCTAGCAAACTCACTCTGGCACCAATTATGGAAATCCATGGCCTCTCCAAAAGAACATGCTTCGGTGATTGCATGAGCAACTAATTAGCTTGTACTGATGAAGCCATCTCTTCAAATGATGTGCGTGCACACAAAATTGTATAGTAGGATGTCTGCTTACCTTGAAGTGATGACTGAGCAGATGGTGGTGATGATGAAGAAAAAGAAGTCTTAAGTTGTTTGGCAGTAGATTTTTGTTGGGGCCCCTGGAGTTCCTTTAGTTGGAGTAGTTTAGGTCACCTTGCTATTACGGTTAGCAAGTTGAGGAAATCCTGACCTACTTGTGAAAAAAGGCCAAAACAAATGAATATATAACAAAAAGACTAGGCGAGTGAGTTCATCTGACCAAGTTATTTTGAGTTTATAAAAGTAAATCATACTGCTTATCTGCCTCTCTTGGTGTCTGATCATCATGCGGACCCCAGACAAGTCATCATCTCTCTTATGCTTGGAAGGAGTTGAAGAAATGGAGTTCACTTGGTTAGAAGAGGTTCCTGCTTTAGCTGCAGATGATGATGACCCGACTACTGATCCTGAACCATCACCACCATGTGCTGCTACTTGAATTGGCTCAGATATTTGAGCGGCAGGCGTCGGTGGATGGTTATTGACAGAAGAAGAATCTTTCTTTTCCTGCTCTTTCAAGATGTCTCTCAAGGAACTAGTAGGTTTTGCTACATCTACAAACCAAGCAGGAGCAACGGTAGATGGATTTGCTGACTCTCCTCCTTTTCAAGAAACAAAATCGCCCAGAGAAAATCCTGTAGGGATTGCTGGCAACACTTCCTCGATATGTTTCGTAGCACGGGTGGCCACAAGGGTATATTAGTCTTTTTAGATTCATCGTTTCGAAATAAACGGATCCGCCTGACTTCCACATGACACTTAACGGGTATAATTAACGTTTAGTGCAATTACCAACAAAATGAAACATACAGGTTTAATAACAAACGTAAAAAAACATATGGGTCAAGTTACAAAAAAATGTAAAGATACAGGTGCAATTTCCTACTTTTCCCAATAAATAATCATGATATTGGTTTTATATATTTTTAATGTTGACAATATAGATTATGTATTTTTTGAAATAAAATTTCTGGTCTTTTATTATATTACATGTGTGGAATAAATATGGGTATACGAGTAAAACCATGGTTAATAATCACGGTTATTTTAATGGTTATGGTATTGCAAACTGTACATGTAATGGTTATGGTTATGGTATGTGGTTAAAAATATGGTAGAGTTATGTTATTTGTCATACTCGTACTATACTCTAACCATCGAGAGTCCTAGTTCCACCATTATTGAATGGTGATGAAAGACTAAACGGTTAAAATATATTTTTATTTTTATGAGTGTTGTGTATTCATTTTAAAAATAAATAGGCAAATCAATTTACAAAACTAACATGGTTCGAGTTTACAGCAATTTATAAAACTAACCATATTCGGTTCGAGTTTACAACAATTTATGTTGTAAACTCCAACCTTGTTCGAGTTTACAGCAAAAGATTCTGTAAACTCGAACCAAGTTCGCGTTTAGGACATATGTGACGGAAGTCCTAAACGTGAACTTGGTTAGCATTTAGAATCATTTTGAGAAATTTTAAAATCAATTTATAAAACTAACCATATTCTGTTCGAGTTTACAACAATTTATGTTGTAAACTCCAACCTTGTTCGAGTTTACAGCAAAAGATTCTGTAAACTCGAACCAAGTTCGCGTTTAGGATGTATGTGACGGAAGTCCTAAACGCGAACTTGGTTAGCATTTAGAATCATTTTGAGTAATTTTAAAATCGAAGGGTTATTTAGGTAATTAATTATTAAAGTAGGGTTAACTCTGATAAAAAAATCATATATATATATATATATATATATTTGCAAGATTATATATATATAAAAAAAGATTTAATATTATAAAAACATTAACCTTTTAGTTTTTATCAAAATCTGGGCCGGGTCCGAATCATTTTCAGGTTGGATTCATAATTGATAGGTCTACCTACAACTAACAAAATGAAATAATGCACCCTAAACTTTAAAAATCATGTTGCGACAACAAATGATTTTGACAAATATAGTACTCCTTTTGTTTTTGTTTTTTTTTTTATCTTAAAAGGGTACAATATTACATTGTCTCCTAATGTTTTGCCAGATTTCGAGTTTTTCCTTAAAGTTTAAATTGTAAAATCTATTTACCTCATGTTTGGGCAAAGTGCATGTTTGCCCCCTCCGTCGACCTTTTCATCCAATTTTAATAAATCTAGTTTTAAAAATTGCAAAAATAATATAAAACTTTCAAAAAGAATCACAATTTAACCCTTGCAATTTTTTTTCCAGATGTTACAATTGAGTCCTGATTCGATCGGGACTCGATTGAACCCCAACTGAATTTGGGTCGAATCAAACCCCAATTCGATTGGAACTCGAGTCTGGGTCTTGACCCAGACCTGGTCCCCTAGCTTGTCCCTTAGGATATAAACAATAAGTGGTGTCTCAAATTATCAAGATGAAGGTTTGTAGTCTTGGTTTGACGTAGATTAACTTTCTTGGTCGTGGTGGCTCAAGACACTTTCAAAATAAGTATTAGTAATTTTCAAATTCATGTTTTAGATTTTCATATTTAAAAAATCAATTTTTTTTATTTGTATTTCATAGTTTTAGTTATATATATTGCCGTTTGGCCAAAAAAAAAAATATTACCGTTGAATCATATGTTGCCATATCAGCAAAGTTTACGAAATCATTAGTAAGTTAACAAAATCATCTAAAACTAAAAAAATAAAAAATAGTGTACCAAAACCAACTACAAAATATATGTTGGATCACTAAAGATTTTATATTACGCTTTTTCATACTAAATTTTTTATTTTGTAGACATTACCGCTTCAATTAATATATTTGTTTTTAGGCTAAAATACGACATTGTCCCATGATGTCTGACCATAGTTTCTAGTTCCCCCTTAAAGTTTAAATCGTAAAATGTCATTCTCTCATGTTTGGCCAAAGAACAAGTATGCCTGAACCACCAGATTTTCCATCCAATTTTAACATAATGAGTTTTAAAATTGCAAAAATAATAAAAAATTTCAAACATATTATAATTTAACCCTTCAAACTTTTTCCACTATGGGAATATAGGGGAGTTAAAGGCTAAAAAAAACGACTCAAACATTATTTAGCCGTGAAAAATTTACTTTTAGAATTATTAACATCTCAATGGATGTTGAGACGTCTATTATTCAATCACTGACTTTTAGAATTTCAATGCTTTTTTTTCGACCTTCCTAAGTCTTATATATGTCTCTCCTTCTTTGATTTATCAGAGAAAGCGTCCAAAATCATCAAATGTGCAAAACCTAATTTATCCATCAAATCTTTGATCTTCGATTTTCAGGTATCTATTAAATTCTGTAGTAATGTCGCTATGATTATATAGTAATGTCGCTTCGTAATCTCTATACGTAACTGCTGTAATTTCGCATAGATGTCGCTCTTCTTTTGTGTAGTAATGCTTTAAGATGGCGCATAGTTGCCGCTCCAAATTTTATTTTGTAATTGCTTCTTACTTTTCCAAAAGACCCAAAAGACCTAATTTTCTCTACCAAAAAATATTGGTACACTTCGATATTTGTTCAATTAACTCAAAAAATAGTTCAGTTATCAACTATTTATAGGTCACGAGTTTAACTAGTATTTTGGTATTTAAATTCTTCTTTTTTATGTATATGTGGTTTGATCCGCATGGTTTTCATGAACCATTACAAGGGTTGCCCAATGTGAAAAATAGTGTACTGTTAAATTAGTTGTTATAATTTGTAATATATATCTTGATTCTTGGTGTTGAATATAATATCTCTCTCTTTGATTAATTAAAATTAGGTCCATATACCAAAATGTTAGGATATAAGTATAGGTATGCCGAAGGCTAAGGATATATATATATATAGTCAAAGTTTAAGGATATATATATATATATATATATATATGAAGTTACCAACAACTAGTTTTAGGATATATATATATATATATATATATATATGCATTCGGTGTAACAATAGGTTAGGTAGAAAATATATCATTTCAGTTTTATCTATTTTTCTCTTAAAACTTTTATCTAAAGATCTTAACATGGTATCAGAGCAAGGTTGATTATGTGCCGCTGTAACCCTAGGTCGCTGCAACCCTAGGTCGCCGCAACCCTAGGCTGCCACAACCCTATGCCACGCTGTATTCCTTGCGGTCGTCCATGGAAGACGCTACTCCACCGTTTGCAAACAAGAAGGTTGTTCAATTGCTTGGAGAAGAAAATTTTCAGTCCTGGAAGCAACAGGTTCTGCTCTCGGTGCGTGGATATAATCTTGAAGCATATCTGCATGGAACCGTGGATGTTCCACAATTTGTTCGTGACAACAATGGTCGTGATCAAGCCAATCCAGCATATGGAAAATCGATGCAGCTCGACAGTTCGTTAGCGTCTTGGTTGTTGGTGTCTATATCTCCTCAGGTTAGTCGAGGTCTGATTGGTTGCATGAATGCATCATCTATTTGGCAAACACTGCACAGGGTTTTTTCGTCTTCATCAACCACTCAGATTATGCATTTATATGATCATCTGAAAGTCTGGAAGCTACTTCATCAGTCCATGCGTGATTACCTAACCGACATTCAAACTACTTGTGATAGTCTCGCCAGCTGTGTACATTCAATTGATAACATGCATCAAATTTCGATCATTCTTAATGGTGTGAAAGGTCAGTTCGATAATGTGATTTCTGTAATACATGCAAGTAGAAATCCTTATGATATAGCATCTGTGAGCTCGGTTCTATTAGATGCCGAAGCTAGGCAGTCTGATATGATCTTTGATTCGGTTGTTACGGCCAATGTTGCGGTAAATCACACTACTGGTCCAAAAACTTGTGATTCTATGCACTCTGTTAATGCTTATCCTGTCACTGGTGAGGTAAATACTTCGCATCAGGTACGATCGCAGCATCAAGGACAGCAACACTCTAGTTCAGGAGCCTATAAACAAGGTAATTTTGGCAGAAGACGTGGCTGTGGCAGGGGATATGGAGGAAACAGAACACAATGCCAATTGTGTGGGAAATTTGGACATCTAGTGCATATATGTGTTATCAACGATTGAACGTGCACTTTACTAGAGTCACCGATCATGCTCATTCATCCTCTTCCACACCTTCTGCAAATCTGTCATCTACTCAATGGGATGATTCAGTGGATGATGCCTCTCCATATCAAAGTCATGTTGCTGCATATCAACAGTCTCCAAACTCTGCATATCCTCACCAATTAGTTCCACTGATTGCCCCATCTCATGGTGTTGCACATCATGCTCCGGTTATTCATCCATACATGCCTTCGGCTGCACCTCCAATGGTTTATCATCCTCCTTATCATCCTCCTACACCAGCTGTCTATGGTCATTACCTGCCATGAGGTTTGTATGCTTTTTCTCCTATGATCTCAACCAATTCATCAAGTGGTCAACCCAACATATTGCCCACGCCGCAAGCAAATCTTGCATGTGTTGCTCCTGTAGTTCATACTGATGCAAACTATTATCCTGACTCTGGAGCGACAAACCATCTTACCAATGCTCATTTTGTTCTAAAGGTGGCATCTCCGTACACAAGTCCAAGTAAGGTACTGGTAGGGAATGGTTCATCTTTACGTATTTCTGCGATTGGATCTTCCATGATTCCTACTCAGTCTAAGCATCTTATGTTAAATAATATGTTATATACTCCTAGTGTTACTAAGAATATCCTCTATGTTTCTCAGTTTGCCAAGGACAATCAAGTCTACTTTGAGTTTCATGTGTCGCATTGTTTGGTTAGAGATTCCATGTCGTACAGAGTGCTTCTTCGCGAATTTGAGTGTGATGGCTTGTATCAACTTGATCTGTCAGCTTTTAGATCTGCCAGTTCAGTTCAATTTAGTAGTCCTTGTATTAATAATAATGTTGTAGTGTCTGGTCAATTGAATTCTACTCTAAATGTTGTTCCAAGTGGGCTTACATCCTCACAAACTGAAATCAATAAAAATATTTTGGTTGATAATGATTCTTTATACGCTAGACCTACAACTAATTCTGATTGTGTGAATGCTGATATTGATCTGATGAATGATGATCTTTCTTCTTCTTCTAAATGTTTTGTTGCATCCTTAAGTCCCAAAGGTTCATCTCAGTTGTGGCACATGAGACTTGGACATCCTTCGAATTCCATTTTGACAAAAAATTTGCGTCTTAATGATCTTCCTGTTAAACATATTTTTTCTGAATGTTCGGCTTGTGCTATAGGTAAAAGTAAACATCAACCTCATTTGTCGTCCGAAACTCAATATAATGCTCCTCTTGAACTAGTTCAGATTGATGTTTGGGGACCCTCTCCCTACACATCCAGCAATTCTAACTACTATCTTAGTGTGATTGATGCTTACAGTAGGTATACGTGGATTTATTTTTTGGCCAAGAAGAGTAAGCTTCTCAAGCGTTTCATGAGTTTCATGTACTGGCCGAGAAGCAGCTTGGTTGTTCTCTGAAAGCTGTTCAGTCTGATGGTAGCGGGGAGTTTCAGTTCTTGTCCTCTTATCTTGTTCAACATGGAATTATGCATCGTGTCACCTGACCCTACACCAGTCAACAGAATGGGATGGTGGAACGCAAGCATCGTCATATTGTGGAGCTTGGCCTGACTCTTCTTGCTCAGTCACTTGTTCCCCTTCATTACTGGACAGATGCTTTGTTCACGTCTGTCTTTCTTGTTAATCGCATACCTTCATCTTCCATTGGTAATCTTTCTCCCCATGAGGTTTTATTTAAAACTAAACCTGATTACTCTTTTTTCGTGTCTTTGGTTCATTATGTTTTCCTCATCTTAGACCGTTTAAGAATCACAAATTTTCTTTTCGTTCTGAGGCTTGTGTTTTTCTGGGATATTGCTTTAAGCATCATGGATATAAATGTCTCTCATCGTCTGGTAGGATCTATGTCTCTAGAAATGTTGTTTTCCATGAAATGACATTTACTTTTGCTGATCCTCATGGTGAGTTCTTTGGTTCTCTTTCTCCTAAATTTGTTCCAGCTTCAAAAACTTTTTTTTATTCCTATCGATTCTATACTTCAGTCTGACAGGCCTTCTACAGTTTCTCCTGATATTCCAACATCCCATGACTCTGCTCCTTTTCGATCGGTGGTATCCCCTTCTTCATCTGCTTCTTCTCCACCTCCACCTCATTGTGTGGACACTTATTCCTTTGCACCTGCTTCTATGCGGTATGTTCCTCATCATGACTCCTTAGTCCCTGTATCTCAGTTAGAATCATTACCCTCTTCGATACCAAATCCACCTGCATCTGGTTCTTTGTTAAAGACTCAATCATCTACTCCTGTATTGAGCACTCATCCAATGATGACACAATCCAAGGCATCTTTACAAGCTCTTACGTCTACTTGTGTTTCTACTAAGGATTTATCTTCCAGAGAACCTCTGCCCATTCATGAAGCCTTGCTTTCTCCACAGTGGGCCAATGTTGTTCATGATGAGATGAGTGTCTTGCTAGATAATAAAACATGGTATATGGTTTTTATGCCTGCTGGAAGGATTCCCATTGGGTGTAAGTGGTTGTTCAAAATTAAAAGACATGCAGATGGAAGCATAGCTAGGCACAAGGCTCGACTAGTTGCTAAAGGTTTATCTCAGAAAGCTGGATTTGATTTTCAGGATACTTTCAGTCCTGTTGTGAAGGCTGCTACTGTTCGGATTGTATTGTCTCTTGCTCTAACTCATAAGTGGTGCTTACGGCAGGTGGACATCAATAATGCATTTCTTCATGGAGATTTGACCGAGGAGGTTTACATGGTGCAACCACCTAGTTTTGAGCAGCCTTCGTCATCTAGTTCTGCTCTTTTGGTCTGCCAGTTACAGAAAGCTCTGTATGGTTTGAAGCAGGCTCCGCGTGCCTGGTTTGAACAATTGAAATCCTATCTTCTTCAGTCTTTTTGCTTTCATGTTTGTACTGCTGATAGTTGTTTGTTCATTAAGAAATCTGATCATGATTTTGTTTTGTTACTTGTTTATGTAGATGATATTGTCATCACAGGTTCATCCTCTTCAATGGTTGAACAAGTTATCCGTTCTATCAATGATCACTTCAAGCTAAAAGGTCTTGGGAATCTCTATTATTTTCTAGGAATGGAAGTTTCCACTGGAGAAGACTATTTGCTTCTTAATCAAAAGAAGTATATTAAGGAGCTGATATCTAAGGTTGGTTTGCCTGATGCAAATGTTTTTCCTACTCCTATGACAGGTACGTGCATCACTCGCTCAGGTATGGATCAGTGTACTGAATTGTTTCATGATGAGTCTCTATATAGAAGTACTATAGGTGCATTGCAGAATATATGTATCACCAGGCCTGACATTAACTTTGCTGTCAACAAGTTAAGTCAGTATATGCAGGCACCGTGTTCTAGTCACTGGTCTGCTGTTATTCATGTCATCTGGTATTTGAAAGGCACACTGGATCATGGTTTGTTGTTCGCTCAGCTCCTTGTTCCTCTACTGATGTGTCACTGGTTTCTTTTGCAGATACTGATTGGGGAGGTGATGTTCTTGATAGGAAGTCCATCTCTAGCCACTATCTTCTTCTCAATGGCAACCCCATCATCTAGAGCTCCAAGAAGAAGTCAATGGTTTCTAGGTCCAGTGTTGAAGCCGAATTTCGTGCCATTGCTAATTCTGTGTGTGAAATCCTGTGGGTGAAGTCTCTTCTTCTAGAAATAGGTTTGGCTCTGCCATCTCCTCCAGTGATATGGAGTGATAATACCAGTGTTGTAGCATTGTCAGAAAATCTGGTTCATCATTCAAATATGAAGCATGTACATATTGATTTGTTCTTCATCCGAGAAAAAGTTCAATATGGGGAACTCACAGTCAACTTTGTTCCAGCAAATGAGAATGTGGTTGATGTGTTAACGAAACCATTAACAGAAAAAACATTTCTGCCATGGAGAAGAAGCTTGGTGTGTTTTCGGTACAAGAACTTCAGAAGTTGTCTTCACCTCTACATTGAGCATATGAATAGGTTCAGTGTATCTATGACTTGATCTGTCCTCTCAGCAACTGGTATCGTTTGTAGTCTTAAAAGCGCCTTGTTCTATTCCATTGAATGGTCTTATTCAATCATATTTAAGGCAGCATGATTATTTCATTATGCAGTTAATAGTTCATGATCATTAATATCATCTAGATGAGCATTACATTTGTTGTCATTACTCTGTTTTCGTCCATAAATCCTTCTTATTATGCATCAGTGAGTTCCATTGAATTTTCTTTATCCTGTAGTGGTATGTAACTGTTTTTCTTTGAGTTTTCAAATCATTTATATTGCCATTTATACTTGTTCGTCCTCTTCTCTGCACCTCAAGAAATATCAAGATCACTAACTCGACATAGGGTACAGTTTGATTCCAAAATAGAGTTATGTGCACAAGAGAACGACAAGATACTTGTGTTAATACTCTTGAGGAAGAAAAGATGATGACTGAAACCATCCAACTATATTGGTAAGATAAGAGCTAAAACTCTTCTGTCAAGGTAAAATAATTACAGTGGAGAAAATCATATATATATAAGAAGAGAGAAAGAAGAAATCAAACTCTCAATCAAATAATTCAGAAAATGATAGATAAAACAGAGAAAGGAAGAATGGTGTTAAGTTAGTATGATGATGTGATGAATATCAAAGAAATTCTTCAGTTATGTTAAGTACATGTGTGAGATATATTTGATGTGTAATCTATGATACATCTGCAGGAGTCTTTATAGTGAAAACATTGAGTGAATGATTCATGATGTGTGCTTATGATAATATCATATGTGAAGGTTCTAATATAACTGCATTATGAGTATAAGATTGTGTTTTTTTTTTAATCTGTTTGATATGGATACTTATGTGTGTGAAGAAAAACTAGTGTTTTTGGCTTGAATGATAGATAGCTAGAGAGACTGGTCAGTCAGAGAAGCATCAATGGATTATCATAACTGAAATCGATGATTCATGTGTTCAGACAAGGCAAAGGAGTTCAGGGAGGCAAAGGAGTTCAAAGTGTTTTCAAAAGCAAATCAAGTATGGAGAATGTTAGGATATAAGTATAGGTATGCCGAAGGTTAAGGATATATATATATATATATAGTCAAAGTTTAAGGATATATATATATAGGAAGTTACCAACGACTAGTTTTAGGATATATATATATATATAGGAAGTTACCAACGACTAGTTTTAGGATATATATATATATATATATGCATTTGGTGTAACAATAGGTTAGGTTGAAAATATATCTATTTCAGTTTTATCTATTTTTCTCTTAAATCTTTGATCTAAATTTCAGTAATCTCACCCTAATCTAGATGAGATTTGAGAGAAGATGAATGAATGAAGAAAAACAGAAATAACAGAATTGCTTCTTTCACAAGAAAGCTTCATTCATCATCTAAAAGTTACTTTACACCGTAGCTCTAGTTCTCTATTTATACTTGAGACTTAAGCTAACAACTTCCTGTTTCTTGAATATTCTACTACCTTCCACAACATTCTAGCACAAACACCACACTTCCTTGCACACTACGGCACCTTTCCTTCATCATTAATCTATCCTCACCACATACATATTCATACATCCTAACATTCCCTCAAGAAGATTGATTTCCTTTTTGCTTTTCCAACTTCATCTTGACATGCTTACTTGATCTTTTCATTACATAATCCAAACCCTGAAATTCAAACCTTCAAACTCTGCATCTGCATACGCTATATATATACATACACTTAAGAGCATCTGTCAGCTAACAACTTCAACAAATACTCACAACATCATTTCTCATCCAAAGATCAACATCTTATCCCAAGACAAGTCTTTTAACATATCAATCCTGACATCAACCATTATCTGAAAACCAATCATCAATCCCACATATCATACTAACCAGCTTATGAACTCTCATCATCCAAACAAATGACATAGATAGACTATACTATATTTATGCATTTTCTTTTCTTTTGAATCTCTTTTTTTTTTTTTTTCAGATGTCATCTTTTTTCATCAGACATTTCATTTTCTTTAGAATACTGACAGAGAGGTTTTCATATGCCTCTATCTTACCAATGAAGTTGGGAGGTTTCCATTTTCCTCCATCTTTTCATCCTCAAACAACTCCTCAAAGTAGCTTGAATGTTTTCTTTGAGAAGAAGTTCTTTTTGGACTCAAACTTCACCCTATGTCAGTAATGCATAACAGAATAGTCTATCACAGAACATTTGAGAAGAGATCACAGATCTGAAGTAGATAGACAACATATGAAACAGACAACTGATTATCAGACAACAGAGGGATATCAACAAAGAGTGAATAAGACTCAGTCTCGAATAAAACATAGATCAAAGAGACAGAAATATCCGTATGTGAATCCCTGCTGAAGAAGGAAGCATACAAATGCTCATGAAGTATAGACAACATATACTCGCAAACAGAGTAAGCGAAGGACAAGAACTTCAAAGAAAACAGAATTATCTAACAAATACCACCAAGAAGCATGCCAATTAAAAATCAGATAACAACATAGAAATCAATCCAAACAGACTAAACAACATCATCAGACAACCAACTCCTCATCATTACCAGATTCAGGCTCAGAATGATCACTTACAGAGACTTGCAACAATTCTTTGAACGACATCACCCCAAGCTTTCTTCTGAATGGCACAAACTGTTTTTCTGTAACTGGCTTCGTTAGGATATCAGCCAATTGTTCTGCAGCTGGTACAAAGTTAACCAAAACCTGTCCATTTTGAACCTTTTCACGCACAAAACACAAATCAATCTCAACATGTTTCATTTTAGAATGATGAATAGGATTTTCTGTTAATGCCACAGGACCAGTATTATCACTCCAGACAATCGGAACAGCAGTTAACTTAACACCCATTTCAGATAATAGTGAAACAACCCACATAATCTCACACACAGCATTAGCAATTGCCCTGTATTCTGCCTCTGCAGAGGAACGAGAAATAACCGATTGCTTTTTAGAACTCCAGACAACCGGATTTCCATTCAAAAGAAGATAGTGTCCAGAAACAGATTTTCGATCAACTAAGTCACTTCCCCAATCAGCATCAGCATAGGATATAAGCACAACATTAGAAGAAGCAACCGTGTTCTTCCTAAAAACTAAACCATGATCAATTGTACCCTTAAGATATCTCAACACACGCAGAACAGCTTTCCAATGACACACTAATGGATGTTGCATATACTGACTCAATTTATTCACTGCAAAATGTATATCTGGTCTAGTAACACACACATGTTGCAAATCACCCATAATACTCCTATATAACTGATCATCATCAAACGAAGACTGACCTCCAGTATCGGCTACTTTAGCCAAAAAATTACCCGACATCGGTGTAGGAAGTGGCGATGCATTTGACACTCCAGCCTTCAACAACAGATCCTGAATGTACTTCTTTTGCCCAAGCAATACACAATCCTCCATGACCTGCACATCCATACCAAGAAAGTAGTTAAGTGTTCCAAGATCCTTCAACTTGAACTCACTATTAATACTACTAATAACATCATCAACAGCAGCCTTATCATTTCCAGTAATCACTATATCATCTACATAAACTAATAGAAACACCATACCTGAACCAGATTTCTTGACAAAAAGACAACTATCCGCTAATGAAACAGAAAAACCAAGGGAAGTAAGGAGAAAACACTTAAGTCTTTCGAACCAAGCTCTCAGTGCTTGCTTAAGTCCATATAACGCTTTATTGAGCTTGCAAACTAGGACATTTCCAGCATCATCATTCTTCTCAAACCCGGGTGGTTGAATCATAAAGACATCTTCAGCCAAATCACCATGCAAAAACGCATTGTTAACATCAACCTGTCTAAGCTGCCACTTATGTGTTAAAGCCAAAGTTAAAACAATTCTTACAGTTGGTGCTTTAACCACAGGACTAAACGTGTCCTGAAAATCAAAACCAGGTTTTTGAGAAAACCCCTTAGCAACTAGACGAGCCTTATACCTGGCAACGGAACCATCCGAATTGCGTTTGATTTTGAAGAGCCATTTACACCCTATAGGAATCCTACCCCCAGGCAATGGAACTAGTTTCCATGTATCATTTACTGCCAGAGCACTTAACTCATCCTATACAGCAGCTGCCCACCTGCAAGATTTCATTGCCGTATGTATATCAAGAGGTTCATGCTGATCAATTTCATCAATATCAACAATAGACGTAGTAAGAGCTTCAAGACTTTTAGTCTTTGACCTGGTCTGCATTGGGTGACAATTGATATTTCCAGAATCAATATGAGATATGGAAGTTTGAGTAACTACCTCAGCTGTGGATGCCGGTACAATGCAAGAATCCCGAAGCACATACCTTACCGTAGGTGGATCAGTTTGTTGCATCGAAGTTGCAACATGATCCTCTACTTGAACATTTGGTGCATCATCATCAGGAATAGAGACTATATGTTGCTGATCAGACACAGATTGCCAAGCATCACCTGAAGGAGCTGAAATAATATCAGGAGATGTATGAGATGTAAGTGGACCTGAAGGATTGAGATTAGTCTCTACATAGACAGCATCAAGCGGTGTGCATAAAGCAGAATTGAAAGGTAGGAAAAACGGTTCAGATGTTGCAGTGTTTTTGATAGCACTAGACTGCATGAACGAACCCAATTTATCTGCAAATGGGAAGATATTTTCATTAAATCGAACATGTCTTGAAATGTATACACGACCAAAAGCATCTAAACATTTGTAACCATGCTGATTAGAGCAATACCCGATGAACACACAAGGGGTTGATCTGTAATCAAGCTTGTTTTTATTGAATGGACGAATCAAAGGGTAACATAGACATCCAAACACTCTCAAGAAGTCATAATCAGGTGCTTTAGAAAACAGCTTTTCATGCGGAGACATGTTATTCAACGATTTAGACGGTATTCTCTTAATGAGGAACACAGAAGTAAAGAACGAATCACTCCAGTATTGCATAGGCAACGCAGCTTGTTTCATCAAAGTTAATCCCATTTCAACAATGTGCCTATGTTTCCTTTCTACTATCCCATTCTGCTCCGAAGTATACGGACATGTAAACCTGTGATTAATCCCGAACTGCAGTAGATAGGAAGCTAATGCACGAAACTCACCTCCTCCATCTGTCTGCACCGCTTTAATATTATGGCCTAATTGATTCTGCACAGCTTTATGAAACTGAGGAAACACAATAGCAACATCACTTTTTTTCTTAAGAAAGTAAATCCATGTATAACGGGTGAAAACATCAACAATGCTCAAGTAATATAGATTGCCATTTGACGAGACAGGGGCAGGTCCCCATAAATCCATTTCAATCAGCTCTAATGGAGTATGATAGACACTATGAGAATCAGCAAAAGGTAATTTGCAGCTTTTACCAACAGCACATGCCATACAATGAGGTATATCCGTCTTAAGATTCAATTTTTCTTTTTTGACAATCAATGACAGCACATGTTGAGAAGGATGTCCAAGACGTTGATGTAGAATAATCGGAGACAATTTTATTTGAGTAATATTACAACTCATTTCCGACTGAAAATTTGCAGCATTACAACTAAAAGAAGACTGACTGTTATTTCTAGCACGCACTAACTGATCATGCCGACAGGTATCAAACAGACTAAAATCAAGCTTGTATAACCCTTGATGTTCTTGCCCTCGAAGAATAACAGAGTGAGTTTGAGAATCACAAACCAAACAGTGCGTATCATGAAACTCAAAGTAAACATGATTATCCTTGGTAAACTGCGAAACAGAAACCAAGTTTTTAGTAATCTCAGGTATGTATAACAGATTATGCAAGACAAGAGGTTTAGATGAGGTATTGATAACCGAAGTACCGATGCTGTTAATGTTCAAATAACTACCATTCGCTACTTGAACTTTACCTGATCCAGCATATGACTGAGTTGCATGAGCTGGAGGAGCAGCATTAGAGAAATGGTTTGTTGCTCCGGAATCTGGATACCATGCCCTGTCATTAGGTGGTAGTCCAGCTGTTGAACCTGTCGTAGTGTAGTTTGCTTGATGTCCTATGTCCTGGGATACCGAGGATATACTAGGAGCTGCAGAATGTATGTTGTGCTGATACATCTGCACAGGTGGAGCAGTAGCATGAAGCTGTACGGGTGGAGCAGAAGCAAGAACTTGAGGTAGCTGGACCATAGAAGGCATAAGTGTCAGCGGATGATACGCAGGCGCAGAAGTAGGCATGTATGGACTGAGCAAAGGCTGAGGAATGCCAGATGAAGCAGGATACGTAGGAATTCCACCAGACATAGGAGAATAACCAGAAGCAGGAATCGCACTGCTGGAACTACCAACATTGTTGTGACAGTATTGATTCTTTGTATTATAAGGGATGTCCTCTGCATCATTCCACTGATTAGTAATCAAATTGGCACTCATATTACCATTTGATTGAGCAGTAACTCCCTGATAATGCACATTAAATCTCTGAAAACGCCTATGAACGAGATGACCGAATTTTCCGCACAACTGACACTGAGGTTTGTTGTTTGCAAAACCACGACCTCTTCCTCTTCCTCGGCCATAGGACGAGTTATTTGGTTGATAATCAGGAGTGATATTCACAGCATGTGACTGAGATTGTGACTGGCCTGATTCACTGAACGATTGTTGACCAGTATCCATCAACAGATTCTTCTCATCAGCATTCTTCACCACTACATTTGCAGTCGACATGGATGTGTCAAACAATGTCTCTCGTTGCCTGGCTTCAGCATCAAGTAACACAGACGATATAGATGCAAGATCGTAAGGATTACGACTCGCATGAATCACAGCAATAACACTATCATATTGACCTTTTACTCCATTCAATATGATGGAGATCTGCTGCATTTCTTCGATTGGATGCCCACAGCTTGCCAAGCTGTCGCATGTCAGTTGTATTTCAGTTAAGTAATCTCTCATAGACTGGTTTAGAAGTTTACGAACCTTTAACCGATCATAGAGGCTCATAATCCGAGTAGTGGATGATGAAGAGAAGTTTTGATGCAACTTGTTCCATATTGAAGCTGCCGACATACATCCAACCAATCCTTTGTTGATTGGAGATGATATTGACGCAAGTAACCATGAGGCTAGTGAGCTATCTTGTTGCGAAAACTTATCAAAATCTGGATTCAGAATCCTGTTGCCTTCTTCATTGTCAATCAGCCGAGGTACAACCAGAGTACCGAACAGATATCCTTCAAGATTCAGACCTCTAACAGCTAATAGTACTTGTTGTTTCCAGGATTGGAAATTATCCTCACCTGTTAACTGACAGATTCGTTTATTGAAGAATGCAGGTATCATTTCATCCATGACTACAGAGGACAGGATGATGAACAGCAGCAGCAAACTTGACAATGCGAACTTCGACGAACAGAGGCTTCAACAAACAGAGGAACAGACTTTGACGATCAGCAGAATCGATCTTCTCAGCAACGAAGATGATTCCTAATGACAGAGACTTCAGCGGAATTGCAGATTTAGAATGGCTCTGATACCATTTCAGTAATCTCACCCTAATCTAGATGAGATTTGAGAGAAGATGAATGAATGAAGAAAAACAGAAATAACAGAATTGCTTCTTTCACAAGAAAGCTTCATTCATCATCTAAAAGTTACTTTACACCGTAGCTCTAGTTCTCTATTTATACTTGAGACTTAAGCTAACAACTTCCTGTTTCTTGAATATTCTACTACCTTCCACAACATTCTAGCACAAACACCACACTTCCTTGCACACTACGGCACCTTTCCTTCATCATTAAGCTATCCTCACCACATACATATTCATACATCCTAACACTAAAGATCTTAACACAAAATACCGGTGGTTTTATGGTGTAAGTAAATCTGGAAAAAATAAGTTTGTAAAAATATGCACTGTCCAAATTATGTATTTATGTGCAGTACTGTTTTGCCAAAACTGAGCAGTTGGTCTGTGTTATTTAAGATTTGAGTATCCTAACTATATTGACATGTTTCTGTTAGGAACTTTAAAATCCGGCATGGATAGAAGTTGGATAAAAAAACAAGAATTAGCAAAGAGTATCAATCTGGTGTAAAAAACTTCATTGAATTTGCTAATAGAATAGTTTGGTTAATGGAAAAATGATATGTCCTTGCCGTAAATGCAAAAATAAAAAATATCATGTAGCTGAAAAAGTAGAAAGTCACTTTATTTGGAATGGTTTCTTCGTAGTCTATACAATATGGTTTTTCTATGGTGAATCTTGTCTACAAACTCAGCCCAATATGAACCAAGAAATGAATAGTCCTATAAGGAACAGTGAAATTAACACTCATTTGGATGGACAAGGTGAATTGCGAGATTTATTTCATGCTACCATGGGATCTGGTTCGTCAAACATTATGCAAGATAGTATGCCATTTGATGGTGATAATGACGCTTCAGGATCAGAACAACACAATGTTGGCCCTGAAAAAATTTAACCTCTTCAAAAATTAATGAGTGATTGTGAGAAACCATTATATCCCAATTGTGAATCATTCACAGTAATATCATTCATCTTACACATATGGAATATAAAAAAAGTTAGTGGTTGGTCTAAGAAATCAGTTGATATGTTGTTTGAAGTATTAAGAATTGCATTTCCTTCAACATCTTTTCTGATTTCTTATTATGATGCTAAGAAATTGATTACAAAATTGGGTCTTGGGTATGATAAGATACATGTATGCCCAAATGATTTCACGTTGTATTGGGGTCAAAATGCTGAACATTTCAGTTGTCCAACTTGTGGTCTTTCGTGGTGGGAAAATAATAAAACAACATAGTTGGAGATAATATAGAAGATACTACTTCTTCTAGAGAACAAAAAAAAGAGAAAAACCTGCAAAATTATTGTGGTACTTTCCCTTAATTCAAAGACTCAAACGTCTATATATGTCAAAGGATATTGCATCTTCGATGAGATGACAAAAGGAGGGTCGAACAGTGGATGGAGTCTTGAGACATCCTGTTGATTCATTGGCCTGGAAGTCATTCGACGAGCGTTACCCAAGTTTTCCATCTGGCTCACGTAACGTCAAACTAGGATTAGCCAGTGATGGTTTTAATCCATATAGGACAATGAGTACAACTTGTAGTACATGGCATGTTTTAATAATTCCTTACAATATGGAACCTTGGTCGTGCATGAAGAAGTCGTCTCTTATATATCTAGGGGAGTAAACTTGAAAGAGTGAAAGTTTTCCAATCTTAAAAGTCATGATAGTCATGTGCTAATGCAACATATTCTATCTCTTGAATTGAGAGGTGTATTGGCTAAACATGTTGTTCCAGCACTCAATGAATTGTCAGCTTTTTTTAAGATATTATGATATAAAACTCTCCATCTCGGGGATTTAGATGACCTTTAGAGCAGTGCAACACTTGTTCTGTGTCATCTAGACAAGATTTTCCCTCCAGGATTCTTTACTGTGATATTGCATTTAATTATGCATCTACCCGTGGAAGTAAAACTAGGTGGTCCTGTACAATACCGGTGGATGTATCATATTGAAAGGTTAGTTCAATTAACTCTCCTTATCCAATGTGTCTAATAGTAATGTAACAATCGTTTTTTTTTCTAACGAATTCTTAAGGTTTTGGGTCACCTTTAAAAATTATGTTCAGAATAAAGGTCACGCAGATGACTCTATTGCAGAAGGATATATTTTTGAAGAATGTATGGCATTTTGCAAAAGGTGTATGGAAAAACTAGGCTCGGTCTATAACCTACCCAGAAGGATCTTATCCTATGGAGGAGGTGAAAAATATTTGTTTTCATTAGCTGATTATTTTATCGGTAGTGCTCATACAACAATGCCTGATCGGATATTGCTAAGTCAAGCACATCGTTATGTCTTACTGCATAGTGATATAATCGAACCATACTATAAGTCAGTTTACTCTTTATACCACATTATTATGTTTAATAACAAAATTCTTCAAGGGCAGGGTTGAATTAAATAAAACTCTGCAGGAGATTTGTTGATGTTCAACGAGGACAATACCCCTTCAATTTCAACTTCACGGATTGAGGGTCAATGGTTTATAGAGAAATTTGCATATTAGCTTAATAGACAGGTTTATGTGAACTCTTTCTTGATTTTATTTGAATGTACATAATTTTATTATATTCTTATAGTATTTCTAAAAATCTAGGTCCGTGACATGATTGTTAATAAATATTCACAAATTGTTCTTGCAACTGATCCAAATTCCATTGTTTGAAAATTTTGTGGGTTTTCTATCAACGAATTTGTATTCCACACAAAAGACCGTGAGAAAAATACAAAATGTCAGAATAGTGGTATAACGGTTGAAGCAGATGGACAAACTTATTATGGAAGACAATCAGATATTATTGAACTGGATTATTATGGGCGATATTCACTTATATTATTTTGGTGTGATTGGGTTAATGTGAAATATCCAGGAGGTCTAAAGAAGGGTTCAAATGGCACAATCTTAGTTAATTTTTCGAGACTAATACACACAGGATAACGATTGTATGATGATCCATTTATTTTCTCATCACAAGATAAGCAAGTATTTTATGTGCAAGATCCCAAAATTGTAGACTACATTTGATAGTGGAGATGAAGCCAAGAGACACATTTGATATGGGAAAAACTGAAGATGGTGATGGAGATGGTGATTCTAGGCAGTATATGCCTTATCATAATTTAGACGTTGATGAGCTTAACAATCTTCATTGTTGGATTCGAGAAGACGTTGACGAATGAGTTGTACACCTAATCTTGTATCTCATACAATATGTTAAATATGTATTATATTTAGTATTTACATACATTATTAAATCAGATCGTGAATTTATGTATAATGGTACATTGTATTTCAGGTAAAGCAGCAAGTCAGGCACACATTCTGGTTCTGGTAGTTACAATGATGGCGATGGCAGAGAGCATACTGCTAGTTGTCCCACATCAACTCCATCTACCTCAACATCTGGGCAGAACGAGCAAGTATCAGTACTTACTCATATAGAAATTTTAGTTGATGTATTTTACTCATGTTATATAATAAGACCAATATCTTTGTGTTTTATAATGTTTTAATTCGTCTACCAGATAATTATGGTAATCGATATTGGAGAAAAGATCATCTTCGTGCAAATGATGTCTAACAATTCGAAGATGGTAGAATTATTATTCATTGCAATGAATTTGGTCAACCATATGGTAAATTAGCAAAAGTTCTAGGAAACTAGCTTGGTTCAGCGGCTCGAACATCACAGATATGTCTTGTGAATTTCAAAGGATGGAAAAATATGCCTGATAACTTCATACAAAATTTACTATCCATGACAAAAGTAAGTTATATGTTATCTTTAGTTTTTCAAATGAATTGATTATGTTTATGTTTAACTTACTATCTATATATTTTCATACAAATATGTTTGCAGTCAAAATTAGTTTGTCCTGATGATACTGGAAGATCCTTTGGAAGATTTGCACTTAAATTCATTGCCAAGAAGTGGGAGGATCACAAAAATTCACTAAAAGAAGTTTACTTTAAGTCGGGTACTACCAAAAAAGAAATCAAAGCAAAAGTCGTTGAGGGAGTGGAGCAATGTTAATGGGAAATCTTAGTAGATCATTGGTTTTCTGAAGTAGGGCAGGTTATAATGCTTATTTTTCTTATAATTCATGTTATTGATTCTCAATGAGTTTTATTTAATTTTTATATTGTTTATGAGTAGGAATCATCAAAACATGGGAAACATGCTCGATCACAACATTTATCTCTTCACACTACCGGGTTAGAGAGTTTTGCTTGTTCAAAATATATATTGGTATGAATGCTTTTAAATACATATTTATCTTATTTAACATAATTTCTAGTATTAGTTCGCATTCTACTTTACTGTGTTAATTTAATAGGAACAAGAGCGTAGATAACTCGTGGGGAGTCTTGAACTTTATGAGTATGCCCATGTCCGTAAGAATAATGGTGCGATTGTTGATGAAGTGGCAGCCTCCTAAGTGGTAATACTTCATTTTTTCAAAGTTCACTTATGTGTACAAGTTTTATTTGTAGAAGATATATTAAATATCATTATTAATTGTCTGATGTAGGAACAAGGAAAATCCTTATTAGCAGACCACACTTCTCATAACCTGAATGAGGATCCACTTATAAGGGAAGAAAGTGTATATCATGAGGTTGTAAGTAGAGAAAAACCTGGGTGAATCAAAGGTTATGGGCTTGGTGTTATAGCGACCATGGTACATTGGCCACAGAAAGCTAGCATGACTAAAGAAGAGGTAGAAAGACGTGTACGAGCACGTCTACAGATTCAAAAAGAGAGGGACAAGAAAAAAATTGATGATAAATTGAAAGAACAAGCAACTCAAATGGCTAGTATGCATGCACATATGGGGGGATATGTTCAAACAATGTCAACATCAATTACAGGTGATGAAATCTAACTATCAAGGTCAGATCGCGAGCCTTCAGAACAATATGAATAGATTTAATTCATTTCAAAACTTCATGACAGGAGCTTCTAGCAATTTCACACCAATCTTGGTTGGGGTTCCACTCTCTGTTTCGGTTACCAAATGCAAATAGAGTAAGTATATAGTTTATATTTATCAATTGTATCACTACAATTATTCATTTACTAATTGTGTGAATTCTAATTTATTTCAGTTTAATAGGATATGATTATGTTAATTTACGCTAGTTTGATGTCTAAATGCGATGCATTTTATAAATTGTACTTTTTTGGGATATTTTTGTACGATGGTCAAGCAAATCAACAAACTACATGTTCTGGTAGTGATCAATCGGATGATGATCCGACAAATGATGGAAGATACTTGATGATGTTCGAGATTGTTTCTTTACTGCTTTAGGAATTGAACAACGGATTGTAAAATCGATTCTTGTTTGTTTAATATATTTTGTTAATATTTACAAATTCTACTTTGTAAAACTATCCACGTTGCAAAATTATGATTACGGGTAGATTAATTAATTTTTTCTTTTATTTTAAAAAGTTTCCAAAAACTATGGCTTAAAAGACATGAGACGTCAAAAATAAATTATTAACAATTAAATATAATCTAATTTTGACGGCTAAGAAAAAATGAGTTGTGAAAAATAAATTATTTATAATTAAATATAATCTAATTTTGACGTGTGGAAAGAAATGTGTCGTGGAAAATAAATTATTGATATATATTAATTTTGACGGCTCAATAAATGTGCCGCGGAAAATACATAATATGAAATATATTTTTATTTTCGGCGCTTCAATTTAAGTGCCACAATTATTAATTATGGCGACACTTTCTTATTAAGCGACACTTTTTTCACGGCTCCCTATGTTGAGCTGTTCTTTTTGCGTCTCTCTGTTCTATGAGTCATCATAAATATGCCGACACTTGATATGATGACTGATTCTTTATTAAGTCGTCTAAAATTAATGGCTAGAATATTAAGCTGTTAATTATTCTACTTTCAGCCGCTATCACCATTCCTTCCTGTAGTGTTCAAATGTTACAATTGAGTCCCGATTTGTTTGGGACTCGACTGAGCCCGAATCGAGGAGGATCGGCTCTTGACCAACACTGACCCCCCATGAGTGGGGGACCATGTCTTAGTTAAGACGGAGACCTAAGACCCCCCGATCGGAACTCAATCGAGCCCCAATCGAATTGGATTGGAACCAACCCCTAATTTGATTGTGTACATTTATACAGCTTTTCATATCTATCTAGTATAAATGGTAATTATTATGTTTACCACAGATTGTCAACATTATTATTCGACTTTGGACAATAGTTTATAACTTTGTTGACTGTTGACTTGTTGAATATTGACTTGTTGACTGCATTATTCTGACACTCCCACTCAAGTTCAGTGGTTGGATCTCTGATACTCAGCTTGCTCAGTACTTCCTTGAAAACCTCTGAGTTCACTGCTTTGGTCAGTATATCTGTTAATTGATGTTCTGAACGAACAAATGGCAGTTTGATGTTTTCAACTTCGAGGTTTTCTTTTATGAAGTGTTTGTCCACCACAATATGCTTGGTCTGGTCATGTTAAACTGGATTTTCTGAAATACTTATCGCGGCTTTATTGTCACATAGTAGTTCACATGACTTGCTTGGTGGAAAACCAATTTCTGTCATTAACTTTCTCAACCACAGTACTCATGTTAACCTTCTAGCTATCCCACGGAACTTTTCTTCTGCACTTGACAGAGCCACCACTTTTTGTTTTTTGCTTCTTCAGGTTACCAGATTATCACCAATAAAGGTGAAATATCCGGATGTGGATCTCCGATCAACTGGGTTGCTTGCCTAGTCAGCATTTGTGTATCCTTGGATTTCCAGATGACCATTTCTTCTGAACAAAACTCCATGTCCTGAGATGCCCTTCAAATACCTCATAATTCTCATGACTGCTTCCACATGCTCAACTTGAGGTTGATGCATAAACTGGCTTACCACCCCGACCGCATATGCTATGTCTGGTCGAGTATGTGACAAATATATAAGTTTGTCCACCAGCCATGATTTACTGCCATTGGAGTTTCAGCTGGTTTTCACTCCAGCATTCATGTCTCTGTCAAGAAATCCAAAATATACTTCCTTTGAGATATATAGATCCCTTCTCTTGATCTTAGTACCTCCATTCCAATGAAGTATTTTAAATTTCTGAGATCCTTCATTTCGAATTCTTCAAACAAGTTCCTCTTGAGCCTATGCATTTCTTCTATATGATTCCCTGTGATAATCATGTCATCAACATAAATTATCAAACATATTATTAGGTCTCCTGTCGTTTTCAAGAATAAGGTGTGATTTGAGTTGCTTTGCTTATACTCATATTTCTTCATGGCTATAGTGAACCTCCCAAACCATGCTCGAGGAGATTGTTTCAGACCATACAGTGCCTTCTTCAGTCGACACACCTTTTCTTCGTGACTCTCATTTCTATATCCTGGTGGAATTTCCATATACGCTTATTCTTCAAGGTCTCCATGAAGAAATGCATTCTTCACATCAAACTAGTGGAGGGGTCAGTCTTTAATTTCAGCTATAGACAACAGTACTCTGATTGTGTCTATATTGGCTACGGGCGAGAATGTCTCGGAATAATCAATCTCGTATGTCTGAGTGTATCCTTTTGCCACCAATCTCGCTTTGTATCTATCAATGAACATGTCTTTCTTGTATTTGATAGTATACACCCACATGCAACCTACTGGTTTCTTTCCAACTGGTATCCTGCAAATCTCCCATGCCTTGTTCCTTTCTAGTGCCTCCATTTCAACATCCATAGTTTGTTGTCAATTCTTGGATTGTTAAGCCTCCGTGATTGTACTTGGAATTTTTTCTTGGAGAATATACACTATGAATGTCTTTGCTTCCTTACTTAACCTTCCCCTTACTGTATTTGTCACCAGATACCTGGATTTTCTTGTATCCCTATATGGTGTGTATCTCTTAGGCGGACACCCTCGATTCTCTCTTGGGGGTAATTTGTATCCTCCAGTCATTACCTCCTCTTGTTCTTCTGATTATTCAACCAAAATATTTTCAGTTTGAGGTTCAGAGGGACTTACCGGGCTTACCTCAGATACCTCAAATGGTGGAGAATCAGTTGTGACCCTTAATTCGCTGGTTGATGCTGGCGTATCAGATGTTGGCCTGATGGTTCGATTCGCCAGCTCTGTTGGACCATCATAGGAGAGACTTTGTATATCATAGGAGATGTTTGGACTACATACCCAATCTAGTGGTTCTACTGACTCCCCCATGAACACTGGACTGGTGATAAAAATACTTTGTTTCAACAAAATCACAGTTCACTGTGGTGAACATGTGACGAGTTTTAGGATCATAAAACTGATACCCTTTTTGATTGACTCCATATCCTACAAATACGCACATGACTGCACATGGATCAAAATTAGTGCAGTCAGTTTTAGGTATGTGTACGAATATAAAACATCCAAAGACCCGAGGATTTAGACCGAGTGTTGGGGGCACTTTGGTAATTTCAGAGAGAATATCAAGCGGTGTTTTGAAGTTCAGGTTTTTTGTAGGGAGACAATTAAGGAGATATGTTGTCCACACCATTTTGTTCTGGAGTGTGTGGAAATATTCCCCCTCCCCATTATCAGACCGTAGGACTTGAATGTCTTTCTGAAACTGTTCATTTGGAAAAAGTTAGTGAACTTGTCAAACACTTCGGATTTAGTGTTTTAAAAAATACACCCACGTTATGCGAATGTAATCATCGATAAACAACACAAAATATCTAAGACCTTGACCCACATATATAGGTGTTGGACCCCACACATCAGAATGTACTAAGGCAAACATGGAATTCACACGAGCACTATTTGGCTTAAACGTTTTCCTATGACTTTTTGCAAGGATACAAGTCTCACAAAAAAGATTATCACTCTTATTCAAAAACAACTTAGGAAATAAAAGTTTTAGATAACCCGAGGATGGATGACCCAATCTCCTCTGCCATAACCAAGCCTCTCGTTCTGAACTTCCGTGAGCAAGCGACACTGAACCTTGTCGAGCCACTTCATCAACGTAGTACAGACGAGCACGTTCAGTGCCACACCCAATAATCACCCCCGTTTGATATCCTGCAGTATGCAAAAAATCGGATTCATCACCACAGTACAATTCATTTCTTTAGTGACATGGGAAACCGACAATAATATATTCGAGAGGTTTGAAACTAGTAAACAATTTAAAATCCTCAGGGTTGGAGAGATTTCTACTGTTCTCATTCCCGTCACTTGGACCCTAACCCCATCTGCAGTATTAATATACTCAATTCGAGACTTCACAATATTCTTAAGATCACATGCATCATACGTCATAGTGTCGGTTGAACCACAATCGAAAATCCACTGGTGATTTTTTAATCGAAAATACCCTGCCATCTGCTGGAATGGCCGAGGAGGGTTCTGGTGAGGAGTTTCTACTAGTTGCGCCGAGTTGTATCCGCCACCGTGGGTGCTGGTGGCTGCAGGTTTACTTATCGCGGCGGTGGCACGGCTCCGCTCCTTCTCGTCCCACCAGTCGGAATATCCGACCAACTGGAAGAAGACCTCCTTCGTGTGCCGGTTCTTACCACAGTGAGTACATTTCAGTTTATTTTTGTTGATTCGGGATGAGGATTCGCTGGTTGTTCCAACCGTGTCCGACCATTTTTGTCCCAACCGAATGAACTTCATTATTCCGTTTGCTGCTCCTTCGATTTGTATATGTTCGGTTGTTGCTGCTAGTCCATCCCCAGTGCTTGATGATGCTCCGTTGTCAATGGTTGCCGCTCCTAAAATCTGGAGTCGGGCGGCCTCCTTCCTCACTGAGTCATAGGCGGCTTCAACTAAGGGCAACGAGACATCCCTAAGGATGTCCCGTTTAATTCCGTCGAACCTTGGATCGATTTCTCCCAAAAAATGGTAGAGCTTGGTCTCATTCCAGATTCTGTTGTATGTTGCGATGTTTGATGTACATCGCATGGGGTTCGGCCTTCGGGCTTCAATTTCCCCCCCAAAGCGACTACATAGTGAGACAGAATTCCTCCATGTTGAAATTGTCTTGTAATGTTCTTGCTGCTTAGTTATGGAGATCGAACATTTGTAGTGAATCTTTGCCACTACCATAGGTTACCTACAATGCTGTCCACAAATTTTTTGAAGTAAGATAGTGAGCAACATTGTTGGCTAACCTTGATTTCACGTTTTGTATGATCCATGAAAACACGATTAAATCATTTTGTCTCCATTTTTGGTAATATGGTTCGGTTATGGCCGGGTTTTCAGGTTCCCCTGTCAGATGTTGCAACTGTCATTTTCCTCCTATTGCAATTTGCATGAGTCTTGCCCATAGATGGTAGTTCGGCCCATTGAGTTTTGAGCTGATAGTGATTGTTACGGGTAGTTCTCCTGGTTGTCGGTGACTGTCATTTAGGCCTTGCCTGAGCACCCTTGCTATTCGGATGGTTAGGTCCTCTTCACTGGGCCAAAACCTGGTTGGTTTGTGGTATTGATACTCTCATTGACGGACATGTTTGGTGTGTTCGTAAATGGTGAAAAAACATGTTAATCCCTATGGATTATTAACCATGCTCTGATACCATGTTAACACATGTAATATGAATTTGTTTCTCTGAATTTTAGGTTTTTCATTTCATTGATTTATCATATCAATTCAGTCATACATGTACATTTATACCGCTTTTCATATCTATCTAGTATCTATGGTAACTATTATGTTTACTGTAGATTGTACATTATTATTCTACTTTTGACAATAGTTTATAACTTTGCTGGATTTTGAATGTTGACTTGTTGAATATTGACTTGTTGACTTCATTATTCTGACATAACATGTTTTTTCTTCGTAGTTGACACAACACATCAAATGAGCCCTGCAAAGTGGAAGGACTCGATCAATAGACGGCAATCCATGGATCCAATGGCTAGATCAATAGACGTTGAGATGACTTCTTTGATAAAGAGACATAATTGAGAATCCAAATCATTTTCCAGCACCAACCCTAAACTCACCATTAGCAGTAGTGTGATGAAACAGTACGACGTTGGATTGTATCCCAAATCCTCAACTCTCCATCAGCAGCACTGGAACAGAAACGACGAGTCAAAAGCCATCTTCATAGAAACGCAAAAAATGGAAGAGAATATAGACGTGAAAAGTAGAATCCCTACCTAGTAAATAGAATTGGCCTGGAGAAATGGAAACATGCGTTCGTAACTGAAGAACAATGGTCTCTGAGCACCGCCAAGATCCGGAGGGTATAATAGGAAATCAATTGAATTTCAAAACCATGTGAGTATCACGTGACGAATTAACGGGCGAAAGGAACAATGAAGGTGGATGTGGTGCAAATAACAACAATTCCAAACATGCAGGTGCATAAAATAACAGATGATGTGCATTTAACATCTCCAAACATCCTGGTGCATTGAGGCTATTTACCCTATAAGTAATTGTAAATCATTAGAGTAGTTTACATGATAAAGCCACATAACAACATTCGAAAGTTTGAAACAATTTAATGTGAACCAATAACATTTGTTTGTTTGTGAAATGTAAATGCTTTCTTTATTCATCGGGATCGTACAACTCCTAATTAAATTAATTAATATATATAAATAATCACAATGAAGTGGCACCAACTAGGAGTGAGCAAAAAAGACTCAGTGGACCGAATTCCCGACAAAACATGTTTGGTACTAGCCTGATTAGAACCGAGATCGAACGAGCGGTTTTTTTCCTCAAGCTCGGGCTCAGGGTTTTTTCCTCAAGCTGCGGCTAGGGTTACTTGTTGTGGAAACCCATTTTTGAAGTTGCCTCCGTTCGATCCTCTCGCTATGGCTGCTGCGGTTGGATTTTCATGCGGAAACCCTAGCTGTTTCTCCTCGGTCGATTGCCCCCACCTAAGTCAGTTGAGTCAGCCTCTGACTCTAAGCATAGAAAACATCTAACCGTCTCTGACTCTCTTCCATCGTTTCTTGACTCTCTTCCATCCCGTCTCATCGGCTTGGCTCGGTCATTCCGTCTCCGGTGATTCATGCGTCTCATGCGTCCATCACTGGTTCTGAACTCCCGACTGCGATTTGAGAAAGGAGGAATCTTCCTGAGCGCAGCTCTGGAGGAGGATGACCTTGAAGCCTGTCGCTTTTCCGAGAAAGACGTTGGATTTGTCGACATGCCTCAAAATTTCGGTTAAGACTGAGACCAGCCCGAGTCAAGCAAGACCGACTCAAGCATACTTTTTTCCCACAATCGGTCTAGGTCCTCCACAAGTGAGGACCGAAATTTCGGGTTTGGTCTTGCCAAAAAGACCAGTCCGTCCCGCCTGAGCTCACCCCTAGTACCAACCAGAAATCAGTATGTAAAAGTTTGGTCACTTATATTTATATTAATATCCCAAGTCTAAGCCAAGTATATGCATCAATAGCCAAGCAATACATATTGACTCATAAGAACGATCGAGATAAATGTTATGGAGTAATTCATAAGATATTATAATTGTAGTCATATGAGTATATTTCAGTAGAATCATCATTATATGAATACATTAAATTAAAGTAAAGAGGCATGCATATTATATATATATGAAAGTAAAATCCTCAAATTAGATTTCTTACACATTATTGAACAATTTCTAGTTCATTGCACAACCCATCAATGCTTCATTCTAGTTCAATCAAATCTCTCAAAACAAAACAAACCCAACCCAACCCAAACCTTTATTAATCAATCAATCAAACTAGAACAGAGAGATAAGTAGATGGAGGTGGGGGCACAAGCAAAAGAAAGAAAAAAACTGAAAGAGTACCATGTATAGGTATAGTAGATGGAAAGAGATCAATTGATGTCGGAGATGGGCTCCCTCAAGAACCTCTCCATCTGCCGAGCCCGGGTTCGGATCGACATGTCAAATACCTTCTGGGAAAATTCCACCACCAGACCACCAAGGATGCTTGGATCGATCTGTGATCCCACAGTTATATATACACAATCAATCAGAATAAACTAAAATAAATTATTATGCATTAAAAAACAATCAAATAAGTTAATTGTGGCAATTACGCACCTTCTGCTCAAGCTTCACCTTCTTCCCTTTTCCAATCACATCTTGAAGGGTCTCCTTCAGCTCCCTCTCTTCATCAGCAGGAAGAGGCTGTGAAGCCAAATAGACAACAAAATTATAAACTTCATATAAAAACAACCAACAAATGTGAATTAAATTATTAATTCAAAGTGTAGAGAAGTAACAAAAGAAGCAAAAAGCAGGGCTAGGAGTGAGTTACAGATAAATAAATGGCAATTGATTCGGAATCATTATTAGATTAATAAATATAAAAAAAAAAGTGTGATTGCTATTTTACTTGTTTAGGTGGAAAAGAAACTCACGATAACTGTTGTTACAATCGCCTTGACTTCTCCTCTATGAGCCATTGTCAACTCCAAAAATCTCTTTGCAATGCTTTCAATGTGTTTGAGCCTCCCATTCTCAGCCAATATTACTACAAATTTATTTTAACAGAGCATATTAGTTGTTACGCTCAACCAGAGGAAATTTGAAAAAAGAAAAAAACACATGATCACAATCTCAAGGTTTTCAATGCCAGTAGTGCTCAAGGTAAGACAGATTCAAGCAACAGCAGCCACACATTGTTCCGTGGAGTGGACAAAGGATTGGCTGGGAAGCACCACACAGCGAGTACATAACAAATTAACCGTAATTAACTCCATAAACCTTATTTCCATGATTATCTCTAATTTCAATGTAGTCTGCAGTTCCCAGGGCATCTATCTCAGAAAGTTCAGGATTTTAGAGTAATGACGATGAGGGGTCAGCTAATGCCATACACAATCTATTAAGATGCAATATGGATGATCCCACATCGCTTAACTTTCGTCAAAGTCAAATCTTTACCGGAGCAATAAGCACTTTTAATCTGTACAGCACACTGGAATTGAAGTGAATACAATTCATTGTTAGAACTAAACATTTCACGCATGGCATCCATAACTAATCCCCAGTTCCAATTTACAAAGACTAAGCAGGACTAAGACAAATACAGACACAAGATTTAATGCCTTCAAAGTAACGATAATCAAGTACCCTCATTGACCAAACAAAAAGGCAATCACATAATAAGAGCAGTGGATAGCATCTATCCATAACCAAGACGCAATTGCTCCAGGATATAAAAGCAATACGCTATGCGTATAGTTAACAATTTGTGGATATCACTATTGTTTTTGGGAGGAACCACAACCTACCTAGCTTTACATGTCGTAATTTTTTGCTACTTATAACCTACCCCACTAGGACGGGTTTTAGGCCCTTGGAACCATGCTCACCTCTAGATACAATGCAACTGATAAGATTGGTCTGACAAGACAAAATATATATCTTCAACAGGCAATATAGAACCTTGTGAGACATGCTCCATTGAAGAGTGGATAAGTTCGAACTTCAGTTGCTTAGTAATGGCATTATCCTAAACTTATCCTATGTCTGGGGACTGGGGACAGCTATGTAAACCACAACCTGATGAAACGCACATGAGGAGCATGCACACACAATAAGCAAAGACTGAGTAAAAGCCAAACGTGATTTTTTTCTCTACTTATATAGTATTGCAAAATGGAAATTGAATATATATATTTGAAGTTGTGTGCTTTGCAACTCATTCGGAACAAATTCATTTACCTATATATAGTATCGATGATCAATCACCATTTCTGAAGAAATAGAAAACTCCATTGACAGACCTTTGTTAAGGGCACAGCTAATAGTATGGATACAACCATCGTAACTGCTACGTGTGTAATTGTATAAAAAAATGAAAGAGAAAAAAATTTCAAGTTCCATACCCATAAAGTTCTTTGTCACATCTGAAAATTTTGCTTCGGCACAAATGGCATTGATTGCCTTCAATCTGATAGCAGCAGGCACTGACAAATCCTTGGTAAACAAAGAAAAGGTGGCACTTCTCTTTGAAGCCTCAACAAGGTCAAAAAGTTCAGACTCAACCTTCTCCAATGCATTGGCATTAACTGCTGCAAGATACAGAGCAGAAGCATAGTTTCCAGTACCACCAAACAGAGCTATTGGTACCTGTAACAGACAAACTTTAGTTAAACCATTACACAATTGCAAAACGCTATCTGAATGTTCACTATCATTTGGAGAACCAATCAACATCAGTGATTTCACTGGACGGAAGCAAATGTATATCCCAGATACAAGTACAACTGAATCAAAATGTAAGATTTGGCCAAAAAAAAAATCAAAATGTAAGAGATGATACATCGCTCTAGCAAAGAGAGTGGTATATACAACAAGAGTAGAGATACACCGGAGAATGCACTCTTCCACTCAATTTTCTGTTTCTACTAGTCTAGTTTTGACCGGGAGGCGTCACATGAGCCCTCTACACCAAAGGTAGTTCTTTACAGCAACATACATCACATAAAACGTATGATTCTATATCTACATACCATAATATATCAAGGCACCTAATCTCTAACAAAACCAAGTACCTTCGCTTTTTCACCTTTAGAGGCTGAAGAAGCAGTGACATAGTTTCTTGAAGCCTGCAGAGCAATAATTACATAGAACGTCAGTAAACATAGATTCAAAGAACAAAACAAATGACGTAAAGGGACGCAATTTGATCAATCGGTGTAGTAGACCGTGCAATGTCCATCTAATATGCATGAAGTGATGGAGATCGTAAGATCGGAGTTGCGTATAGCCGGGTCCAGAAAGTAGACGTCACCTCAGATGGGCAGGAAATAGGGGCGAGAAGAGAATTGGACCTAGCAACTAAGCGGTTGAGAATGGGGAGTGTCGATCTGATCCGCAACGCCATTGTCATTTGCCTTTCTCTCCGACAAGAACAAACCCTGATTTGTGGAAGAACTAAGATGAATTAATGCAACCGAAGGTAATTAGCGCAGATTGCGAGACGAGATGTAGGCCAAATTGGATTCTTTCCGAAATTCATAAAAAGGAATATAAAATAAAAAAAAAAATAGGGAATAAGAAATAAAAGATAAGAATATGAATTTGTTTCTTTATTCGAGTGGAATGGAATGGAACAAAATATTCTTTTTTTTTTATGAAATTGTATACGGAAAGGGAATGGAATGTGGTAAAATGACATATTTGTCCCTCTTTGTATATATATAGTATATAATACATATAATTTGTATTAATTAAATTTAAAAATTAAGAAAAATAAAAACTTATAATATAATTAATTATTAATTAAAAAAACTTTAAATTTATTTAATTAATTCATATTAAAAAATTCCATTAATTAATTAACCCGAGACAATATATTTACCCGAACCATAATATTATTAATGACCATACTTACACAGTACAAAACAAATTAGCGTCCTAAATCAAAATTATACAACTTCGTAATATTGGTCCCAACTTCGTAATATTGGTCGACTAAACAGCTTCAACTGATCATCATCATCTAGACAGTTTCAATCGAACAACAATTCAACTGGTAGCTTTGCATGTTGCAGAATCTGTCATGTCTACATTTTTTTTCTTGAGCTTCATAGCCCTCTTCTTCTTTACGAACATCACCTAATAGCTTTGTCTCTGATGCTAAGACACATGATGCCTTCTCATGAACTGATGTTTGTTCCTTTTGCAGCTCAGAGGAGTCAGTGACATTCAAATTACATGGTTGTTTCGTAAAGTCTAGTTCCTTGGCAGTTGTCGAAGTATCATCCAAAGGAGAATCGGTATCCTCACCATCAACTTTATGAATTTTCTCTTTATCCAAATTTTCTGGATCATCCTTAGTTCCAACATTGCAAATATATATCTTCTATAAATTACATACTTTAAAATCTAAATAACAGAATGTACATGTGAGCAAATAACTTACCACTGAGAAGCAGTTGGCTCTTTCAAATCTGGCAGATCTTCCAAAATAAAGCAGTGCTTCAGAGCCAACTGCATTCCAGGAGAATCACACTTAAGGGATTTTAAAGAGTTGCGTGCTGATGTAGTCGCAACATTAGATCCTGTCAATCGTGCAAGAAATCCAGCATGTGATAGGAAAAATAAAAATCAGCATGAATATTGAATATCTAATTGCATGAGGTACCCAACAGGTTTTAGTGTTTCCATTCTCGATGCAATCTAATCTGTCATGGCCAGGCTTTATTGAATCTCACACACCACAAACAAGATAAGGATCAATGGGCGAGTACTGAAGAAATTAACAACAGAACATGATTCCATCGATGGCCAAGTTGAACCCAGAACACCGATTCGTGACGATCGTTGAGTAATGGAGCAATCGTTGATTCTGGGTTTGGAAGAACAATCCATCACAAAAACAAAACCAATCGGAGCCCTAAACCAGAATCCAGTCGAAACAAATAATCAAGCAAACCCTAAAGTCAAGACATACAGAAATCAAAAAATGATTTATGAAACCATACCTGATGTTCTTCGACTTTGGAGTAGCTGTGGGATTAGAGACGCTTCGGACAATTTGCAGATACTGGAAAGGAGATCTTCTTGCTATTGGAGAGGGATGAAAGAACAACTCTTCTTTCAGACGGCTTCTTGAAGGAGCATCTGTGGAGGCTAGTTTGGTAAATACGAAAAGTACATAAGGGTAATTTCGTCGTTTTCACTTCTATTCCCCATTCCTAGCGCGCCCGGCTTAGGAATTCCGAGGTTTTTGGACGGAATCCATAAGCCCACCCCGCCCGGAATCCGTAAGCCAAATTTTTGCAATTCAGCGAAAAGAACAACTTCTTACGGAATCTGTAAGCCGAATTCCTTTTCCATTCCGTGAAAAGAACATACCATTAATGTATCGGAATATTGCGCATCAAATTTAATTTTCACAGTAAAAAATATAAACTATTTTATCACTAATTTTATGAAAATATTTATTTACATATCAATAATTACTTTTCACAGCTAGTTTTTTTTTTAAATATCAAGATGTCTTTATACTAAATGATAAATTATAAATTGTTTTCTATAGATTAGATATTCATGTTGATTCTCTTTAATGACAAGTGACTCTGATATATTCAGTTATGGACTACTCAATATTCATCTCTTAGTCGTCGACAGTCATCTCTTAGCCTTTATCTGTTGTCCCCATCACTATTACTATTGTCTAGTATACAACCTTTTGCGCTTGAAATCATATTTCTCGAACCACTTTGACACATTTTAATTAAGATAAGACATGTTTCTACTAAAACAACTATCTTATAAATTTATCAAATTTTCCATAAAATCATTTATTTAAATCCTTCATTTTGATGTGTGAGTCCATCAAAACTCGGCAGAAACATGATAGAATCAACAATATTGTTGATTTCCCTATAATAAGTTGTACTCACTTATCGATGTATAACTCAAAAATCGGTTAGCTCTTGTTAATTTATAACTCAAAATCAGTTAGCCCTTATCGATTTTTGAGTTATCAATCGGTAAGTGGAGACTGATTATTAGAGGTAACATCAACAACAATGTGCTGAATCAAGTATGCTTCTGCCGAGTTTTTATAGAGTAACACATCAAATTGAAGGGCATAACTTATCTTAATTAAAAGATATCGAGTGATTCGAAAAAGAAAAAAAAACAAGCACAAAAATAGTCATCTACTTGAAAACAGTAGCGGTGATGGGGGACGACAGTTAAGGACGAAGATAAAGGGAGCGACGAGTGATGGACGACGACTGCGGAATATCAATTGGGGAGTCGACAACAGAGAGTGATTATGATTATAGCAGTTCATATATAGTTTGCAATGAAAAGTAATCAACATGATAAAATATGTAAATATTTAAACATGATTAAAACAAACTGAAATTTATCAATTTAGTATGAAAGGTAAATATGTAAAATAATATTAGGACATTTTGGTATTTTAACGAAATTGATCTATAAAATGTAATTGTTGATCTGCAAGTAGAATTTCCCTAATTTTGAGAATATTTACATATATTAATTTGATTAGATACGAAAATTAATAACAAGTAAGTTTTGATCATGCTTAATTGTTTAAAAAGAATGCATGGGTAAATGATTTTTTATGCATGTACTTGTCTCCAAATTTATCATCCAACTTTGAATAAAATTTAACAATATATTACTATTTTTTATCAACATTTATTTAAAAGTATTTAATTTTGTACTCTTAAAACATATGTGTATAATTAGACTAAATTTAGGTATTATTTGTTGTACAATTTATAATAATATTATAATACTAAACAAATAGTATTATATTTTAGGGTTAATTACATCAATAGTTACTTATATTTGACATGTGTGATTGAAAAGTTACTCATCGTTTTTTGTATGACTGAACTATTACTTAAGTTTGAGGATGTGACTGAACGGTTAGTCTGTTAAGTTTCCGTCACATATTTCCGTCTTACTGTCACGTGCAAGTCAAGTGACCTAATTTAAAGACGATTCTACCCCCCTTTTATATTTATGGATTATGATGTAGTAACAGTTAGGTAACAAAATGTCCAAACTAAAGTAACCATTTAACAGAAGATAAAACGTCATTTAACAACTTCTCCACAAACATAAGTCACCACATTTGCAAAAATAAAAATAATACATAAAAATTATGTACAAAGTTATATACAATCCAAAATAATACAAAGTTATGTACAAAGTGCCTAAAGAGCATTACAAACTAAGGGTCATTGCTTGGAGTCTAAATGAACCAACGAATTCTCCTGTTGCTCATCACAATTCTCCAGAAGCTTCTTATCCACCTTTCGAAGGCATTCGTGGGCATCCTGCTGCTCATAGCTAGCAAGATTTGCTGAATGCTGCCACCAACTTTCAATATAAATAAATAGAAACACTCATTAGTAATAAATAGAAACATTGATCAAGCGCATCCTTGAGCTAAACATCGAATCCAAAGGAAATGAAGACAAATTGAGTTAAAAATGACATATTTGCATACAGACTAAAAGATTAAGCCACCTGAGTAAGTTTCAATATGCCATTCTTTCCTTGAAGAGAAGCTAAGTGAGACCATTAATGCTCGAACCGCCATAGAAATCCAAATCCAAGAAAGAGTTAGAGCTGCTTGCTTACCCATAATGATATTTACATAAAATAATGAGAGAAATTTTGTGTATAAAAATTAAGAATGAAAATGTACGGATTTGTAAATGTGAATCAAACACAGTATCTTGAACTATTATTATACTAGTGGATTTCACTTCATCATCAAACATTATGTCGAACACTTCAGCATCAAGCATTTCCCTCATAGGCATTTTGTCGAACACAAGGCGTGCAGTCTCAACTTCCCCACAATTTGACAATAAATTCTGTAAATTTCAGCAATTTAAGAACTTAAGCAGCAGTAATGGTCGGAAACTGACCTTGGAGGATGTCAAAGGTACGAGCTGAGGAGATAGTTCCAGGAGTAATGTCGTTGCATCAACCGGAAAGGGAGTTGACGAGGGTGGCTGTACAACTCCACAAGCTTGCGAGGGCACACCAGTATGGAGGATGAATTGAATCGGAACGAATTGAATCAGAACAAGAAGGTACTGGAGAAGGAGAATGAGAAGAATCGTACTGGAGAAGGAGAAGGGTAGATTAGGAAGTTTAATTTTGAAGAAGGTTACGTGCACAGTACGTGCGCAAGTTTAACGGAGATAATTAACGGATGTAACCGTTTAGTCACATTTGACAACATAAGTAACGGTTGAGCTCAAGTTTGAACCGTTCAGTCACTTGTGCCAACATAAGTAACGGTTGAGGTAATTCACCCTATAGTTTATGAAATACTAAATTCTTATATATATTAGATTTCTCATAAAATACAAATTAATTATAGAAACAATATTAATAATAACTTTCAAAATATTCTATATTTGTTTTTTTGTAAAGATACTTGTCATGTTATTATCATGCTCCTAATTATTATTAGGTTTTAAATATTTATAATTTTTTGGGTTAATTAATTAATTAGTTACACATGTTTCAAAATGTGATTAATTGGTTTTGATATGTGACTAATTGTTTTTTTTACTGTTCACCGTTAGAAATCACAGTTAAGTCACTTTTTAGATACGTAAAATGACGTAATTACCATTTTCATCAATCAAGCTGTGTTCTTCATCAACCAAGTTGCTCTTCATCAACAAATTGATATGAAGAACCCATAAATTGCGTTTTTGGGTTCTTCAAGAACCTAGAAACAACATTTTTGGGTTCTTGAAGAACCCAGAATTGTGTTTATTCTTCATCAACAAATTGATATGAAGAACCCAGAAATGCTGTTTCTGGGTTTTAAGAACCCAGAAATGTTATTGAGTTCTTGAAGAACCCAGAAATGTTGTTTCTGGGTTCTTCAAGAACATAGAATCTAATTTGATTCGATTGTGGTTCTTCAAGACAATTCTGTGTTCTTCAATACACAACTAGGGCATGATAGTCATTTCACAATTCAATAATATGTTAAAAAAATTAATTAACGTTAAAATTAACGGTTTACTAACGGAATAATCAATTAATCACATTGGGAAAAACATGTGTAACCAATTAGTCACATAGCAAAACCAATTAATCACATTTTGAAACATGTGTAATCATTCTGCACAATGGTGAAACATGTGTAACCAATTAAGTAATTAACCCTAATTTTTTTTATAAATAGTTCATAATATGATGTTATATATCATCATTATGTACCTAGTTATTATATATTATTAACCAACTATATATATATATATATATCATAATTGATTTTATAATGAAATATATTTTGATTTTTTTTCCAAAATATGTTTTGATTTTTTTCCAAAATATATCCCATTTAAAAAACCAAATACCAAAATATCCAATTTTTTAAAACCAATTACCACAATATACCTTACGCGTGAATGTCATTCAGGGTAGGGCTGGGCAAAACCGGTTCACAAAACAAACGTTTTTTTTTGAAAAAATATGGAGTGGTTCAGAAGAGGTACAGAAAACCGATTCAAAATCGGTTAACCGAACAACTTTTTGTACCGGTTTTTATCTTAAATATACTACTAAACCAGACCAGACCACATAGTCACAGATCAGACCGTCAGACCGACTGACTCTTTTGAGTCTTAACCTAATCGCGTTTGTCTTCAATTTCATATTCAGGCTTCAAATCATTTTCAGTCTCAAGCGTCCAGCCGCAGTCGAAGTGAAGACAGTTCGAGAGGTTCTCCACAAGGGTCGAAATGTCGCGACTGCCTCAAAGATGTATTCTGAATTGCTTATAGGTTGTTCAGCATCTGGGCACGACGTGTACGTCGTCACTGGTGCTCCCGATTTTGTTTTCACCTCCGAAATCCAGTCTCTGAGGCTCTTCATATGCAAGGTAAGACTAGAATACGTTTAGCTAGCTTGATGATTTCTTTTACTACGTACGGTGGCCCTACACACTTTTGCTGTGTTCGATTATGTAGATTGGATAACTATGAGTATTTTTTTTGCTGCTCGATTCTGCTTCCAGATGCAATGTCATTACACTGCTCCTGCATAGCATCACCATAATTGTATCATGTATGCGTGCTATGCAAACCCTTTTCATAGAAATGAACAAATTGGAGATTTAGTATTTCCATGATTCCATCAGCCATTTGGATTTTCTTTGTTCAAGGGTTAATTGGTTTTCTTGAGATGATTGAGCTTTTTTCTTTACTGGTTTCGAATTTTGATATTACACAGTGGCAGTTTAATGGTTTATTGTATTACATAAAATTATTTAATTACCAGTCTTAGTAACTATCTTTAATGTCAATAGGTACTGCTTGATTGTGGAGCAGTTCAAGCAGATGCACTAACAGTTGATCGCCTTGCCTCATTGAAAAAGATAGCTTTTTAATGCATTGATGCTTAGTTTAAATAGATAGGAAGCACTTGTAACTCTACAGATCATTATGTGTTCGAGTGGCAATGTTGCTTCACTCATATAGGTTTTATCGTGATGTTGTAGTACAACAGGTATGTTCATGCTTTGAGCACCTACTCTGGCACACAAAGCTGTGTTCATATATAGTTATGTAATGGTGCTATACTCATACTGGTGACTAATATTCAAATAGTATTAGTTTATTACATTTTCTTGTTTGGGTAATTAGGAAGAGTAAAATCTATAGGAATGATTTTGCATTATAGATAGGACAATCATTTGAGTTAATTTGTTGGACACGGTATCAAGTAATGGATCTCCTATCACAATCTCAGGGTTCTCTGCACATTTATTCAAGCAAGATTGCAATAAGTGTGATTTTTCAAATAAGCTTTTGTGGAAACTTAATCTTGACTTAGAGGTAATTACTATGATTTATTTTGCTCGATAAATTACCCTGTGGCATTTTATTGAGAATTGCATTTGTACATCACTTTTCTGCACTCTATGCAGGCAATTGCTGCCAGTAATTCAGACGTGTCATCAGTATTAGATTTCCTTCAAAGGCGGAAGTTGGAAGCATATAAGGTAAAGTTCTGGCTAACCCCTACACTTGTGATTCTGCAGATCAATTATGTTTGAAGTGGTTCTGCATATCAATTATGAATTTATGACTAGACTATTAAGTGTAGTATTATGTTTGTACTATTAGTCTATTAGTATTATGGTATTATTGGATCATTGGTTATAGTCATGGTCTTCATGGATATTGGTATTGGATGCTGCTTGATGAAACCTCAGTTGAGTTTTTTTTTTTGTTATGTATGAAGTGGTTCGGCCAAACCGGTTCAGAACAGGTATGATAAATCGGCCAAAATCTGGAGCGACCAAAAACTGGAGCGGTAAACCGTACCGGTTTTAAAATGTGATAAAGGTTCGGTTCTGAACCGGTTCGTCCTTGAACCGGTTCATGCCCAGACCTAATTCAGGGGTAGTCGTTTAATTTTATTTTTTTGCAATCTTTTATTTTTTTCTCAATTTTTTGAGTTGTTAAAAAATAATATTTACTTTCAAAAATGCTATTCGGGGTACCTTAAGCAGACTTATTTAGATATATAATGTTTTTTGGAGCATCTAAAAAATATTCAGCTCAATAAGTAAACAAAGAGAGTTAAATTTAAATTTACACAACTCTACAAATTAAGTTTTCAAACAATTTTTTTGTACATCAAATCTAATGTATCTTCAATGATTATAGTATGTTCACATAAGTTGTGGTTCTTTTTGGGTGGTGGAGTGGGGTTCTTCATGGGGTTGTGGAATGATGGCTCTTCATCGTGTTGTGGGTGTTCTTTAGAAATTCAACGTTCTCAATTATTATAGTATCTCTATATAAATGGGGGGGGGGGGGGGGGGGGGCTTGTTTTGGTGGTAGAGTGGTGGCTTTTCATGGGGTGCTGGAGTGGTGGGTCTTCTTGGGCTTTCTTGAGTAATCTGGTGCTCCAATTGTATAACGAGGTGAAGTTGAATGACATTAATAATTATGGTATATCTGACGTCCTAATGCTCTTACCCTGATCCATTATATGTGTTACAATAAGAAGAACTAAAATGATATTTATAGAAGTCGTAAGTCAAAATAATTATTTCTACATTAATTGAAATTAACTCACATTACTCTTTAAAAGATCTTCTGTTGTAACCTCTTTGACCACATTAACTACATTTCTTATGTTGTGGTGCACTATTAGAATCTAACTTATTGTGAATTCTGACCTTCCCACGACCATGATTAGGAATTAACCTTTGTGGTTCACACATTACTGTTTGAATTTTTCACTATGGCCACCAATATCAGTTTAGTAGAGGGTGGAATGTAGGAAGGTATGTTCGTATGTAGCAATCAATGCCAAAATGTGAATCAATGTACATTTTTAGATTTGTATTTGTGAATCGGATTGCTGCCATTGCATATTTACATTGTCGTCAAAACAAGGTTCATTCACCTCAGTCACATAACATTTGTGACAGGTTTACACTATACCTTCGACCACCACACGTTCTTACTATGTATTCTTATCCGTACGACTAAGTCAGTGTCTCAAAAGACTGAGATTCCTCATTACTAGTCGCCAATAATGTTTTCACTTTCGTAAGAAAGTCGTTTCGTATCAATAGCTCATTTTCATTCATGACCCAACGATAGACAAAATACATGGTTATTTTGTTAAATTTAAGCTCTACCAAGCCGTCATGGGTAATGACTGAATTCTTTCAAAATCTAGTTTTTTTTTGGTAAATCAGATACAACAATAAACCAAAAGCAAATAACTAATTGTCTTTAACTATTCTAGTAGTGGATTTCCCTTGACTATCAAATATCAAAAGCTTGAAAATGTCCGAGGGAGGATTCGTTAGTGTATGAAAAGTCTCATCTAGATTAACAGCTTCCTTAGCCAAAGCATCCGCCACCCCATTTGCTTCCCAGAACACGAATCTGATCTTGAATTAGTTAAAATTCAAAATAAGCTTCCTGCAACCCAAAATGAGAGGCATTAGTGGTTTATTTGACATGCTTCCTGCTTCCTGGGCGTCTACTTCGACATGCAGATCCTGCACACCCAAATCCATTTCCATGGTTAGTCCGTCTCTTATATCCCACAGTTCCGCCACCAGACTATTGGTAATTCCGATACGCCTTTGGATTCCTTTTAGCCAGCCTCCCCATTAGTTTCTCATTACCTCCGATCCTCCTACCGGGCCTGGGTACCCCATTGTTGAGCCATCTGTGCTAAGTTTAACTCATCCATGTTTCGGAGGTGTCCAACTCACCTAGATGGTCTTTCTTTTCTGGTGAATATATTTCCTCTTGAAGTTGTATGAGATGTCGTTTGCCTGAATCATACTTAAAGTAGAGACATCAACTGAAATAGGAGGGTTATTAAAAACATATGAATTTATGTTCTTTGAGAGGCGCCAAATGGTCGCTGGAAAGATAAATCTCCATTCAATTCCTTTCTCATGAAGATGTTTGAACCTGCAATTCAACTCAAGCCAATATGGGAGATTAGACAAATAGAAATCACTTAAACCATAAGGAATACCAATATCATTCCAAACTTTCCTTGCAACCACACAATCCTGAAGAATATGGATAGTATTTTCCTCATGGATACTGAAACTCTACAAATAGGGTTAATGTTTATTCCTCTTTCATGAAGTAACTGCACTGTGGAAAGCATATTATGATTACACAACCATAAGAAAGTTTTTATGCATGGGATGGTCTCACACTTCCATAACCATTCCCGGTTTGCTCGAACCAGTTCTAAATTCTTGATTTTATCCTGCTTAATGAATAATGAACAGAAGACACAAACAAAATACTTTTTGGGTATCCCATACAAACTAACTTATCCTGAAAACAACTAAATATCCTCTCCGAATTGCCTAAATTATTTCTTTGACTCCATCAGGGAGATGGAAGGAGATCTGAGAGAAATCTCACTCCCCTGATTCCTGCATTAAATCTTTTACACATAGCTTTTCCTCATTTCGATTCAGGGGGCCATTAATGATTGATCTAAGTTTAATTTGTCTCAGCCATGAGTCATACAAAAAATTGATTTTATTTCCCTCGCCAATGACTCAACCCATACCTTTGTCAACAGATTGACTTCCCTTAACCAACGCTTTCCAATACATGGATCTCCCTCTGGTGAGTTGCCGATTTGGATTCAAATATTTGAACTTCTGAATATTAGCCCAAGGGCTAGTATTATTCTGACATCTCCATGAAAAATTTGCAAGTAAAGCTAAATTTCTTTATCTGGTAATATGAATATTCGAACCTCCAAACTCTTTGGGAGCGTGACTGAATTCCACTTTAAAGAATGAAGCTTGTTTTTATCCTCTGTAGATCCCTACAAGAAATATATGTTTAACTTGTCCAACCCATTGCAAATCCCAATCAGAAGAGTCGTGCATTGCATTATATATGATGGAATAGTGGTCATAACTGAATTAATTAGGAAATTTCTCCCGACCATATATAACAATTTAGACCTCTAGCCTGGAAGTTTATTCCTGGTTCTGTCTAGAATGATGTTAAAAGAGCATACCCTTTTGTTCTACAAGTTCATTGGAAAACCTAAATAAGAATCCAATTTTTCTACTTTTTTAAAACTCGACATTCTAGATAGATCTAACGCCGAAGCATCATCCAGATCTTTTGAAAAAACAACTTGGGATTTTTCAAAATTAACGTTTTGGCCCGAGATAGAACAAAAATTATCCAGAGTTCTTTTCATAGTCTCACAATTTTGAATTGGCTAACCAAACATGGGTTGTTAAACTTGGGGATCAAACAGATAATAGTGTCGTTGAGATTGATTTCCCCTGAAAAATGCTGGAGATGGTGATATATACTGAACTTCCACAACCTCCCATTGTTTTTTGTAAAAAAATGGATGCAAACCATCAAGAACCGGAGCTTTAAATGGGCTAAGAGAGTCAATGGCCTTTTTAACTTCCCTAATAGAGATAACCTGCTCCAGAGATCTTGTCATATAGGGTGAGAGAACATTGACTTGGTTGAGAGACCAGTAAGACGAAAGAGGAACTTGGATTTTTTTCTCTGAGGAAAAATGTTTAGAAAATAAGTCATGAAACTCAAGATTATGATCAGAAACCCAAGACCCCTCCCTATCTTTAATCCTACCAATTGTTTATTGGTTTCTCCTAATGATAATATTTGTTGTTTCTATCCCCATCCGAAATCCATTTCGTTCTAGATTTCAAAGACCAAAATTTTTATTATTTCTGAAAAATATAAAGATAATAATTTCATAAAACCTCCTCTCGCTCAATGAAGAGTTGATTGGGGTTTTGACCAAGATTCTTTTGAATTTCCTCAAGCTAAGCAAGAATTTTTTTTCTTTCTTATGAAAATGTTTCCAAAAGTGTGCTTGTTCCTCTCTCTTGCCCTAGCAGAGAAAATAGAGGTAGCTAACTCATGATTGTTCAAAGCATATGACCAAGTCTGATTCACCAAGTTTCCAAAATCAAGGTAGTCTGGCCACATAGTTTCAAGTCTAAAAGGTCCTGAGAAGGCACTAAATTTTTACCCTAGAAGGACAAATGAATAGGGTAGTGATCATACTTAGTTCTAGGCAAGTGAACAACTTTGGCTTTAGGAAATTTTATGAACCAATCCAGATTGGCCACAACCCTATCCAGTATTTGTTGAACATAAGGACCTCCTTTATACATCTTAGCCCAAGTAAACCTCGAACCAGAAAACCCCAAGTCTGCTAGGGAGCAATAGTCCAACATGTTTTTAAAATTATTAACCCTATTCAAGTTTAAAAAAAATCCCCTTCTTATCTAAATGACTTGAAATGTCGTTAAAATCCCCCCCACCCAATAACAACCCAAGGTAAATTCATTGTATCAACTACCTTTTCAAATTTTTCCAGAGCACTAATCTTTCAGCAATATATGTCCACACTTGCATAAATGGAAAACAATACCCAAGAAAAATTTGACAGAGGTACCTTTATGATCGCATAAATTTCCTAATCCGATGTTCCTTGAATTTGAAGATCCATATAATTTGAGTTCCACAAAAGAAGAATCCCCCCCCCCCCCACTTAGACCCCTAGCATCCACCGCTTTGAATTAGTCATAGTTAAACTTTTTTGATTATGCAATAAGATTTTCTCCACTGATCATGGTCTCAGTAAGAATAACCAGCTCCGACTTAAATATGTGAATACAGTCGTTAACATAGTTTATGGCTAAATTGTTACCTAGCCCCTACAATTCCAAATGAAAATATTCATATTCAGTTTTGCAAGTTCAGAATGCAAATTAACACTACCCGTCATCATTCCATCATTTGCAATTGTATTACTAATCATGGAAACTATTAACACAACAAACCAGGATAAAGAAACTTCCCTCGACTAAGGGCCCACTTCATTGTTGCCCACTTGGGCAGACGTGGAAGAATTGAACAATCTCATAAAGTGTCTTTCTTCCCTATAAGTTTAAACTTTGCACACCCAAATTTTCTCTTGTTAGATTGGTTCGGATGATAAGGCTCCTTGGAATTTTCCCTAGATTGACCCCATTGTGCTTTCCATCCATTATTGCTCCTTTTATCCCTCGATATAACCAGAGCTTTATGAGAAGAATCAGACTCCATATCTTGAGCACATCCAGGTTTGATTCTCGTTTCCTTCCCCCATCCAGTTGTCTTAGCAATTTATTCATCACAAACCCCATCCAGGTTTCAAAACCTAGTTGAAGAGCTTTAATTGATTTGTTGTCATAACACTATATCTATGTAAACCATCGCACGCTTGTAATCATACATTGAAATCTCCATAATTGTCTAACCATTGTCGAAACTTTCCCTCGTTAACTATGTTGAATGATTCCCAATAGCGGTCGAACATTTCTCGTTATTGTCCATGCCATTTCAGAGAATTTATTCTTAATATTCAGATCATTTGAAGTTGCTAGCCAGCTGATGGGCATATATAGTATCTATGAACCCCTAAGGTTCTAGGAAAACCCTACCAACAACAACTTTAATATTCCCCTGATAATCAGATATTATACATACTGAGTATTGATTTTTCGTCACATGTTAGGGCAGATGCTCTAAACCCATGTCCAACTGGATGCATTTTAACGATCTGCAAAGGCGAAACACAGTTAAAAAACTTAATTCTCAACATCTTATGCCACTGTAAATAATTACTTCCCGATGTACTTTTCGTACAAATGTGTGGTATCAATATTGATTTAACAGTACCAATGGACACTTGGTCCAACGGTATCACCCTTGCTTATAAGTAAGAGGTCCCGAGATCGATTCTCGATGTACCAAGATTAATTCTTGGATGGCAAAAAAAAGATATTGATTTAACAGTTGAATATGTGAAAAACCTTCAATTGAGGGTTTCCCTCCATTGGTATACAATGTGGCCTTACTGCCCGTAAGGCCAGAACCACTTTCCAAAAATGACATCTCCCTCCATCGTTATATATTTCCACTCATAGTCATAAATGGCGGCAGTATTTGAATGACATAACCCGACCATGGCACGTGGCAACCGTTGAAATGGATTCTCGTGTGTTCCAAATAGGGCCTCAATGACCTTTTATTTAGCATACTACACCTTGCAGTACAAGGAATTCTGCGCATACTTATTTTTCACAACTTGTTGCAAATCACAAATTAATAACTCGTGTTATTAAAAAAAAAAGTTTAACTTTATAGTCAACTTGTCTATTTTACTGGATAGTAGCACCATACGTATATGAATGTGGAGGGCCGATTTTGGTGATCTCCCAAGTTATATCTATATTTATGTATAAGTAACAAAGATGATCAAATATCACAACTACCTTGAAGCCTTCGTCCGAAAGAGAGATTATTGTTTTATTTGTTTTTTCACTGCATAACAAGCTATTATATACATATATATATGTATAGTTATCAACATGGGTTTTTATTTTATTTTATTTATGCCCCCCCCCCCTTTTACATGATGCATAACACTCTTATTTATACAAGTTCATAGGGTTTTTTAAACTAGGAAGTGTATATGCAATAAAATATATTATACAATATAAAATATTTTCTAAATATTTCACAATATACTGTAAATATTAATTTACTAAATCTGCACAAACCTAGTTTTGGAAACTCCGCAACCCGTCATATCTGGAATCTTCATAATGGCGTGCAACATGCCGCAATCTTGAATGCATTGCATCTAGTTCAAAATCAAGTGTCTACATTTTCCTCCTATTTGGATATGCACATACAGAGCATATTCGAGGAGTGTTTGTCCAAAGATAAGGTGACATCAATTTTGGGCTAGAACGTTTCTAAGTCAATTGACGTTCTTATGATGTGACGACTAGCATATCTGCGATAGCGTTGCGTCGATGAACATGGTTGAAAACTGCATATCTGGGACAGCGTTCCGTCTTCAACATTAGTGGCCAAAGACTAGCATATCAGGGACAACACAACTTTGGGGAAAATGAAACGTCAGGGATGACTTGACGACTAGCATATTTGGGACAACATTGTGCCTTCTGGAGGATGGAAATCGATAACATGCATTTATAGGATAGCGCAGTGATACGCAAGACCAACTCGAGCAAGCCAAAGATTAGAATACCTGGGATAGCGCAACTTTGGAAGTGGGGTTATGCTTATGATAGTAAGACAACTAGCATATATGAGATAGCACTGTATCTTCTGAAGATGGTAACTGGTAGCAGGCATATCGGGGACAACGCGGAGCTATAGTTGACCGACTAGAGTGAGCCAAAGGCTAGCATATCTAGGATAGCGCAACTTTGGAAGCGGGGTTATACCTTTGATGGAAAGACGACTAGCATATCTAGGACAACACTACATCTTTTGAAGATGGTAACTGATAAAGAGCATATCAGGGACAACGTTGAGCTACTGGAAACTAACTTGGAGCAACCAAAGTATAACATATTTGGGATAACGTGACTTTAGACGCATGGCTACCACCTAGATGATGATATGAAATGTTTTCCCCAATTTTTTCCTAGGATGCACATTGTGTTATAACCTAGCGGGATTTTTTTCTCTCTATATTTGTTATCTCCTTTTGCCATAGTAATTCTTGCAATATTTTCTGACTGTGCCCCTCCGTTTCCTTATTTTTGCATGGACCGCCTCTGTAGGTTTTCAGCCCATCATGAATGTTTCCTCACCTTTTGCCATGATTGTGATTTTCAAATTTACAATCATGCCTCACTTAATTTTCCCCAGGTCGCCCTTTCAGATTTTCAACCTAGAAAAACACTCATTCTTTTGTAGTCAATTGTGAATGGTTGTGGCCCTCGTGAATTTTTTATCGCTGTAAGAATACTTTATTTATTGGTACTCAATTGGAGGGTGACTTTGACCCTTATGATTTTCCATCTTCATGGAAACATCCATTTATTGGTAGTAACCCCTCTTAATTCTCACTTCGCGAAAATCCTCTCTTGTATGTAGCTGATTTACGGGTGGCTTTGACCCCTCTCAATTCTCACATCACAAAGACACTCTCTTGTAAGTAGTTGATTTACGAGTGGATGTGATCTTTCTTGATCCTTACCTCACAGAGACATTCTTTTGTAGGTAGCTGATTTACAGGTGTCTGTGACCCTACTACCTCACAAGAACATACACTATATTTATCTGTAGTCAATTGAAATGGTGATTGTGTCCCATTCTAATTTTTGTATTTTTTTTAATCCAAATTATAAAACTGTTCTCTTTATTTTTAGTCGATTGAAGGGTGATTGTAACCACTACAAGTTTTCACCTTGTTCATCTCTCTTTATATATAACTAATTGAGGATGGTTGTGACCCATACTACCTCATAAGAACACACACTCTATTTGTTTGTAGTCAATTTAAAGGGTGATTGTGGCCTATATCTAAAAAATTCATATTGTCGAAACACTATCTCATATCTAGCTAATTAAGGGTGGTCGTGACCATACAAATTTTATATCTCAAAAGAACACTATCTTTATTTGTAGCCAATTTAAGGGTGGTTGCGACCTATTCTAATTTTATACCTCGTAGAATTATATATATATATATATAGTCAATTAAAGGGTGGTTGTGACCCATGCCAATTTTCACATCGTGGAAATACTATATTTACAAGTAGTCATTTAAAGGGTAATTGTGACCCCAACAAATTTCCTACTTTGTGGATCTCTCTTCATATATGGTTGATTTAAGGGTGGTTGTGACCCTTACAAATCTATTATCTCTCTACATTCTCTCATATATAGCCAATTAAAGGGTGGTTGCGACCCTTAACAAAAATTATATTTCATGGAAACAACTCTATTTACATGTAGCTAGTTTGAGGATGGTTGACATCCATAAATATTTTTGTAAGATAATGAATAAGAGAAAGTATACAAAAGGAGTCCTTCAATTGAAGTACTTTTAAAATGCTCAAACATTGTGAATTGTTTTTATCACTGTTACTATACATGTGAGCGTTGAGTGTGACTTACTTTTTGCATTCTTCATTTTTTTTTATAATTTTTTCTTGGATGGCCTCTACAGGTTTTCAGTCCAACGAAGATTATATTTTCTCCCATATTGTCATGACTACTCATGCGGGTTTTAAATCATTCCCGTCATTCCCTAATATTTTTGTGTAGGTGACCTTCATTGGATTTAAACCTGAAGGGAAATTATTTTCTCTTTTTCTTTTAACAAGAAATGACATATATCATATTTAGTCCAACAACAAGAACATGTTTAGATCAAGAATTGATCGCTCAAGGCACAATTATGCAAGTGTTGCAAAAAGAGGATCCTGAAATAACTTTGATATTCAATGTTAGTGTGGTGACCGGACTTGGAGTTATGATCGCAATTTGATTTGATTAATTTAGTCATCATTCAACCTGATATATGACGGTCTTTCAGTTTCGTGCTACCAATTGTTTAATAAATCTCGTGTGTATAAGTCCATTTGTCAAATTATCAAGATACCAAAAAATTAAAATTAAAAAAATAAATAAGATATGTCATGCATGATTATTGATTGATTTTTATTTTGAGAACTTCGATGGCATTTATTTCATTCTTAAATTTGATTTGTTTCTAAGGAAGAAATATCAAAATTTATGATCTAAGCATTTTCATCACCATGTAGATTGTAATTTATTTATTTTTGCCAAAAGGTTTAATAAGTGCTTCTACTTGGTTCAAATGAAGGTTATTAATATAATTTAGGGAAAAGTAAGAAAAAGATGTAACATGTTTGACAAAATTGGTAACTGATGTAACTTGTTTTGGACCGCGGTTTTTTGATGTAGGATGTTTCATTCTATTGGTTTTTGAAGAAACGTTTGTTTTTCCGTCAATTTATCCGTTTAAATTGTACATGTGCAGCTCACGTGATTAATTATTTGAACGTTAAAAAAACTAAAAATGAAAATACCGAAACTATCCTCGAGTTGTTTTCCCTCCAATATCTGAACTGGTTCCCTCTATCTCCTCCTTGCAACCTATCCATCCAACCTATACCGAATCGCTCTCTATTCCCCCAAAACCCAGCATCGGTGACCCTTGCGACTGAAGACCCTTGCACTACTTCCCTCCCGAAACTGAAGAACTTGCGACCAGAGAACCCTAATATGAAACCTTGCACTCCTTCCCAACTGCGTTTTGTTGCTGTTGTAGAACTAAAGACCTTGCGACACGGATTGCTGCGTTTTGTTGCTGGTGCAATTTTTGGAATTCCCAGATGAAACTGAATTGACACGACCTTCCCCTGCGACGCGACGCGACTAGTTGATTTTCTTCCGTTCCCTTTCGAAGTTTGAGGCGAACTCTTCATAGGTAACTTCCCCCTGTTCAAAGTATAAATGCCGAAAGTCACCGAAAAATTGTGCATAAAATTTTCGAAAATTTCCAAAGTTGACGAAAAAAGCTTGTTGTTAGAATTGACAAAACGCAGTTCGTTGTAATGATCGGTGGCTCTTTCGTCGGATCAAAGGTCGTGATAACAATGTCGATAGAAGCCAACTTTTCGATTTTTCTATTATATCTGAGATAGGGTAACCAATTTGCACGAAACTCAAAGTTGGGTAACACCTAGTTTGTCAGTCTATCTTACTTTGAGAGATTACATACCTTAGAGCTAATCTATGGCGATAAGTATCGCGATTGACAGGGAACCATTTAGGAAGTTGATCCAATATCCATGAAAGAGTAAACCATATCTCGCAGATCACCGATATTCGCCATAAAACGTATTTGTTCCTAACTGGGTTTCGCAATCTGAAGTAGAAGAAAGCCACGATTACTATGGCACACATGATGATGACCTTTTGGTATGGATTGATCCTCGAAGATGGGATCAAGATCTTTCTCGATAGAGGGCGTCGTGACACATCCCTCCTAATAATAATACACAGACACTATTATTTGTATGAGACATGCACAACACACAAAAGGTTGTTGTTCATGTTTCCGAACAAGACACTTACAATGCACATTCATCTATGTCATCATCTTCGGATTCATCATCTGTATCACTGAAATCCCTGTCTTCATAGCCGACATTGAGACCACTGCTCATCGACCACACCACTGCATTGATTTCATTACAGAATGAACCCTAATTTTAAGGATCAAAACTGGATGGATGGATTTGTTTACCTTCATTCAATTTGGACTCCATGCAGTGGAAGAGACAAAATGGTGTTGCTTTGGGGGGTCGAACCGATCAAACAGTTATTAGTTGAGATTTTGAAGATGCAATATCGAGAATACTGCATATATATAGGTGTAATTCTAAATTTTGTACTGTCATAGGGTAAACAAGTTCGGGAAGAGCTGCCTGAGTACTATGGTGTGCCATTGTTATTGGACGAACATGAGATCCGACAACGACGGGCCGAACACGACGGGAGAGACGTTGGTTGCCGGCTAAAATTAAGTTCATTAACGGCTCATTTGTTGAGCCGATAATGAAAGACGGCTCAAAGAAAAATGAGTTGTCTTATTTATGACGGCTCAATAAGAATGAGCCGTCCTTGGACGACCCAATAAGAATGAGCCGGTAATAAGGACATTTTTCGCGGCTCAATGAAATGAGCCGTCTAAATTAATTATATTAATTTATTTGGGACGACTGATTTAGTTTGAGCCGTCAAAATTAGATTATATTTTAATTATAATTTTTTTTTACGGCTCAACTTTGTCCAGCAGTAATTATTCAAATTTTTAAAATATAAAAACATTGAATAAATTAATATACCCCTAATCATAAATTTGCAACCTGAATAATTTTACAACCTAAAATCTGTAAATATAAACCAACTATATTAAACCAAACAGAATCAGTTTTACAATCCGTTGTTCAATTCCCAAAGCATTAAAGAAACAATTTCGAACATCATTCTTCAATCATCTCTTGGATCATCATCTTCACTTCTACGCTCGACAGACTGATCACTTTGTTGATTTGTCTGACCATCCTATAAAAGCATCCCAACAAAGTACTATATATACGATGCATAACATTTAGACATCAAACTAGCGTGTATGGTTAACATAATCATACCCTATTAACAAGTGAACTAAAATAGCAGTCGAACACATTATAACCCATCATAACTTCCATGTCTTACTAGCTAACTAATAGTTGATCAACAATTCATATCATCATAGAATCAAATACATACCATGACCACCGCCATTGAGGCATCCTCAGTGTTGTTGTTTGTGCTTCCTCCATCCCCTTCCATGAATATTGTTATTTCCATGGTAGTTCCAGACTTTGTCCCCACTTTTATCCTTCAAACCATTATCTCCACTCTAACAACAATTTACACAAAAAAAATTATAACTTCACTCATATAACTAACTTAACTTCACACTTATGGATTTATAGAAGATGATCATATCCCATGTTCTTTATCTCTGATGGTTTATTTTTTTCTCTTCATTTTTGGAACAAGGTTGTGTTGAATCTTTGATGTGCTGAACTAACTAACTAACCTCCTCATTAGGTACAATATCTTCATGATTTTCATTTGACTTGCGATCTCCATCTCCAACATGGTCGGACAGACGGCCAACTGTTTTCTTATCAGCATCAGGTCCGGTCCAAGCCTGTCTTCTGTACCCATAAATTGCCTACACAAAACCAAAAGAGATTATACTAACATCAACTAACAGCTTCTGATGATAAAATAAGGGAGAAGGGCCAAATCTGATTACCAAGCGCTTAATGATTTTCACTCGCATGCCATTTCTCCAGTTCTGTTCATTGTTCAGAGTATTTGCCTGAATAGAGTATCAAGAAAAAACTGTAATACTTGAAAATCACAGCTAGCAAATCAGATGCTTGTACAACCACAAATTCATATGCTCACAGCTTTCTCGGCAGACTCAACAAAATCGTATTCCACCAGAGCATGTACACGAATTGAATTAATGATACAATTGATTATTTTTTAACCCAAAAATAATATAACCGAGACATATTACCTGGAAATCGAAGGTTGATGTCGAAACTAGGGTTTGTAAAATTGATGATTTTGGATGTTTTTTGTGTTAAATCGGAGAAGGGGAGACATATATAAGAAGAAGCAAGGTCGATTCGGTGAAGTAATTGAAAAATAAAACTTACCGATTGGAAGGAGCGGTGCGCGGCGAGAGCTTGGACGACAGAGACTAAGAATGGCGAGAGCTTCAACAGAGACGAAGAATGACTTCTTCTGTTCGACTGAAACTAATATTTGGTAGGGACGGCTCAATATTATTTGAGTCGTCCCAATTATTTTTTATTTAAAAAGGGTTAATGGTCAAAGTGTCCCCTAAAGTTTGGTCGAAATTTAAGAATCCCCCTTAAAGTTTAAAATTTGAAATTTTAGTCCTAATGTTTGGACGAAATCAAAAATTCCCACTTTCCGTCCTAAGTCCATTTATTTGAGACGGTAAACTGACATGTGCCTAGCACGTGACTTGACTTAACTTTTAAAAACCCTTATGTCAGTTTCTCTATGGTTACTTCACTAATTTCAAACCCTAGAAACAAAGCCACGGACATCAATTCTTCACGATGTACGTGCCGCCGATCCGTAGCTTGAACCTCTTCGTGGAGACAATGGAGCCTGAACCTGTACATGCCGTCGATCCGCCTAGCCTGTACTCGCATCTACAACTCACTTGCTCGAGTCGGAAACCGAAGGTAGGCCAATTCGATAAACTCTAGCCTTGGTCCAATCCCCTTCCTTGTCAATTGCTTTGTGCGCTTCTTCAGTTGATAACCAGTTCCGATGGAGATTGTTTGATTGCGGCAGATCCCGAAGCAATTGACAATGGATACTTCAGATTTGAGTTATGTTATACGAATTGTGTATGTCTCACGGTTTCATAGTTGTTTCGTCTTCATGTTCATCTAAAATTGTGGTAAATAGATCCAATTCTTTCTTTTATGTGTATTCTTGTATTCCATGGATTGATTTCTGCTTCTCATGTGGTGATTAGGTCTTTGAATTGAATGTGACTGTAAAGTAAACTAACGGCTTGTGTGCATTACTGTTTCTGAATTCCAGTTAAGTGTCATCCTTCATTGAACAGATAAAACTCGCTGAATGGAACCTGGAAAGTTGCAATTCTTTCCAATTGGCTCGCTGGTGAACATCAAGGGGCTCGCTGGAAGCATAGCAACTCTTTCCTTTTGCTATTGATGTTGTTGGTATTTAATTACAAAATCCTGCCATCTGATTCTTCCAACATTGATTCTTCTCTCCCTGCTTTTATATACAATGTTGGGAGGTAGATAAGGTAAAATTCAGGATTTTTGTTGAGATAGTAGTAAGTAGGACATCCTAAGTCGACTGTTTTTTTTACAAAATTGGATCATCATTGTTAGGGATTTGCATTATTATTTGGTTGAAAGAATTTGAGATGAAGTGCTGTCTCTTCTTCTGTTACTTTAGAATAAAAGGTCTGAATTTGAGGAAACAAAATGCAAATGTGAGAAAGAACACCTAAACCAGCATAAAGCAAGAGTTACTTGGTTGGAGGGAGAAAGAATCTGCATATATATGATTCAAAATCATCACCAATTGCAAAATTCCCAAGAAGCACACAATTATTGTTTCTAGAGAGTCCAACAGCAGCAGCATCAATACAATTTGAAGGGTTTTGGTTATATAACATCAATCTGTTTAAAAGGTGGTGCTGGATGAAAACTGATTATTTTTACAAACTTTAGGGGGGAATATTTAACAGGTTCAACATATTATATTATCAATAATCTTACATGTAGTTACGTTCTTCTACACACTCACATAAGGGTATTTTGATCTTTAAAAGTTAAGTCAAGTCACGTGCTAGACACATGTCAGTTTACCGTCTCAAATAAACGGACTTAGGACAGAAAGGGGGAATTTTTTATTTCGTCCAAACATTAGGACTAAAATTTCAAATTTTAAACTTTAAGAGGATTCTTAAATTTCGACCAAATTTTAGGGGGCACTTTGACCATTAACCCATTTAAAAAATATGATTTTTCAGGGATGGCTGAATAATTTTGAGCCGCCAAAAATAATTTTTATTTAAAAAAATTGTTTTTTCAGTGACGGCTCAGCAATATTGGGTCGTCCCAAATATTTTTTATTTAAAAAGTAAGGTTATTCAGGGATGGCTCAATATGATTTGAGCCGTCATAAAGAATTTTGATTTTTTTAAAAAATAGTTTTAGCGGCTCATTTAATATTGAGTCGTAAATAAAGCTGACGACTCTAGGAATTGAGCCGGTATTTCAATAATAGACGGCTCAACTTCAATTGAGCCGTTAATAATTGTAAAAAAAAAAAAACCACGGCTCAATCCATCTTGAGCCGTTTCCTTGAGCCCTTAACCAAAGCTTCTCCCGTAGTGATATTTATAATTAAATTATAATATATACATTACAAGAAAATAAACATCTTTATAAATTAGAATCGTTCCTAAAAATATATGAACGTAAGAAATGTATATAAGGTGAAAGTACAAAACTTACTATTTTTACAGTCTTATATCATGATAATAAAAATATAAGATGACTCTTAAACATATAAGAAGAATTGAAATAATATAAATAAATAGTCAAACATAAAAATAATGATAGTATATATGCATGTAACATATATGGAACCTAAGATAAGGTATAATTTATGCATCTTAGTCATCTTACACGATAATGGTGGTGCTCGATGAAGTCGAAAATTATTATTTTCTAAATAATACAATATTAAGATATATCTATATTGTTGTATAGGTAACAAAGATGAACAAAATCACAACTACCTTGAATCCTTCGACCGAAAGAAAGATTCTCATCTTCTTTTATTTTTTTCACTGCATAACAGACTATTATATTTATATATATATAATCGAGAAAATAGTCATCAACGTAAGTTTTTATTATTATTTATGTTCTCCATTGTATATGCATTAAAATATATTATACAATATAAAAATATTCATGAAATATTCTCTAAATATTTTATAATATACTCTACATATTAATCTACAAAATCCGCACGAAATCTGTTTTTGAAAACTCCCCAACCCGACATATCTGGAATCTTCATAATGGCGCGCTACATATCGCAATCTTGAACGCTTCACACATCTTGGTCAAAATCGAGTGTCTACACACATAATTGATAAAAAAAATATATATAATAATTAATTGATATCATTATACTAGACATTATAAATAGCAGTTATATCTAATTATATTTAATTTAAAATTTGTCACAAATGAAAAATCAGGGTTACAGACCACCTTAGGTGACGAATTTGGCGACTTCAATGATGATTACTTCACGATGTAGAGGTTGATCCGACATAGGCACGACTCAGGGAGGTTGGACGGGGCTGAGAAAGGTTGGATGACACTTGTTGGATAAGAATGAAGTATAAATTGTCTACCGGAACAGGCAATTTATACAACACCAACTTATGAATAACATTCACGAGTGGGTAGCAACTAACAATCTACTCGTGAATGACATTCACGTATGGATTGTTAGCTACTATCCGTCCATGAATGACATTCACAGGTGGATGCAACTAACAATCCACCCGGGTATGTATATTTTGGTAAATAGTTTTTAAATCTGGATATTTTAGTATTTGGTTTTGAAATGGGGTATATTTTAGAGAAACAAATCATATATTTCTTATATGTGCATACTTCATAGACCTAACATTAGAGGTGAGCAAATTACCCATGGGACCCGAAACCTATCCGGAACCGATACTTAGGGTAGGCTCCGGGTAGAAATTTTAAAAATAGGGTAGTTTTTCGGATTTTTTTTTGAAGAACCTATTTATTCAGTTCTGGTTCGCCTATCTGGTTACTCTAAATTAACCGGAACCGGAGCCGGTTTTATATATATATATATATTTAAAAAAAAATACAAACAAAGAACACAGCATGAGCAGCAGTTGTCACTTGTGCACCTCTCTCTCAGTTGCAACTCTTTCGGTCTCTCCTAGTTCCTACGACGGCAGACTCTCTCGGGATCTACTACGACGGCAGCCTCCCCGTCGGCAATTCCTCTCCGGCGGCAACTCTTCTTCGGCGGCAAATCCTCTCGTTCGTCGGCAACCCCTTTCTGGCTGAGGTAGATTCCAGATTCCCCTTGCCTCTTTGATGAAACCACGCTGATGTAGTAAGTATTTGTGGCATGAGAGGTATTTGCGGGTGCTAAGCCTCTCCTAGACCTGCTCGTCAATTTTCTTGCGGGTGCTAAGCCTCTCCTAGACGCTGAGGTAGTAATGGATGTATTTGAGACACTTCAAGACATGGTTGAATAGATCTTGTCGATATGCTGTTCAATTTAGAGAGCTTCTAAGCCTGCAATTGTTGGAGCTGTAATTGAACTTCGTATAAGGTAAGAGTTAGTTTCTATGTAGTAGTAGCAGGTGTCTACCATCGATCTGATATCAACATCCTAGTAAAAATAAGATTAGCAAGGAAAATAAAAACCAACAGATAAGAAGAAGAGACACCTCTCGTTGAGTGCTAACAAATATGTGAAAGTTGTATGAATGATCTGCAATCACTAATTCAATCTTCTCCCTTTCCAAATTTCCCCGAGTCACCCAAGTCTTGTCTAATTTTCCGGATGTGTCGTGAGATGTTTGTCTTCAATAATCCCTTTTGCAATGTTACTACTATAACATACCAAGGCATTCTATGAACTTCCCTAAAAAAGCATGCCATGAACTTGATTTGTTTCCAGATATGCCTTAGTATGTTATAGTGTGTTGCGTCTGATTTGCTTGTGATATCCTCGATTGTTGTGTTCGATCTTGTTTATCTCTGTTGATGTTTATTTCACTCCAATTTCCTTCATTGTGTCTTGTTTATTGTGATTTCCTGCTCTTGTTTATTAATTATTTCATTCGGTAGCCAATTCCTATTTCGGATTTACGATTTACATGCTATTTTTGTTTTATTAAATTAAATTTATATTTAGAGGAACATACAGATGTTTTACTATGAACCGTTTACCTATCATTTCCTCTTTGTTTGGATGGAAGGCGAAGGATAAGAAAATCCTCTGTTGTTAAGTGGATATCATTGTATTTATCCTGTGTTTCGACCTGAACCGAACCGGGGCCGAAAAGTAACATGTTCATAACATGGTACCCGAAACCGTTTGTACAAACATGTTCCTGGTAGAATTCGGTTCCAAAATTAAACGGGTAGGTTCCAGTTCCAAATTTACATATCATGTATTAAACTAGGTAAGTTTCGGGAACCTCTAAATTTACCAGGTACCCGGAACCGCTCACCCCTACTTAACATAGATAATAACTGCTAGTATAAAATTAGTTTCAATAATTAAAATAATATATTTAATTTAATGTTCATGATAAATATGCGACAATGATAAAGATAATAAAAACTAAGTTGAATATCATGCATTAATATCATATTAATATGTTTATAACATTTGAATAAATAAAAAATACTTCAAGTTTAACTAATGAGCTATCCATAAATTAATACATGTGAATACTCATAAATTATTGTTAGCTTAGTAATAACTATAAAAAATAAAACATATGTCAAATGACATAGCGGTTCAGAGTTTCGTCCCTTAATTATAGGTTTCGGGTTCATGCCTTGGGAATGGAAAAATCGTTGTAGCCAACACTAAGATCGGTCTATTTAAAAAAAAAATTTATATTATAAAACTTAAATTGTCTAAAATAAATAATTATGATATTTATAAAAATATATAAATAATATATTATACCATAATTATGAGTGAAATAATATCAAAATGCTTAAAAGTAAAAAATAAATTAATAAATATATTATACCATAATTATGAGTGTAAGAGAGTGTGTTGTTTCTTTTTTAATTATAAAGTTTGAAGATAAATATATATACATATTAATAGAGTAAGTGAATAATATGTTATATGAGTTTGTGATAAAAATGATATAAATATTTACTAATATAATATTAATGTATTTTTTAAATTTAGCTTTTATGTTATATTTTTATTGTATATTTATCATAAATATTATAATGAATATATATATATATATATATTTGTAATTTTAACTACTTTGATAGTAGTTATTACTTATTTTGAGAATTATTAAAAATACAATTGTATATAATATTTACAAATATGTATTTTTATGAAGGAACATGCTAATATGCGAAATTTAATTTACATTCATTTTTTCATAAAATAAAATAGTAATTTTTTAGTATTATAATATTAATTGGAAATAAATTGAAAAATATAAATAAATATAATATTTCATTCAAAAAATTCTTTAATTATTACAAGTTTTTTTTAAAAATAGAACAAAAACATTTTAAAGTTTTCTTATAAAAGTAAATATTGATAAAAAAAAAAAAAGACTATAAATGTGGTAGGTGAGATTAAATGTGAAACGTACCATGAAAAGCATTGAGAAATTTCAGAGGAATTTTAGAGCTTCTGGAGATACGCGTGGTCATCGTCGATTGATTACATATTTGTTTAATCAAACAATGAAAATGTTTCAGCTTAAAAACTTATGTGTCATAATTATAGAAGAGTTAGTTAAATTAATATATAGATAGATGTGGACTTTTCTATAATACATATCATTTTCATGAAAATAACAGTCTCAATCTTGTGTTAACGATATGTAACTAAGTAAAACTATGCAGGCATTATAAAACTATTACACAAACAAAAAGTAATCATATTATTAAAAGGGTTAATAACCAACCAGCTACCCGAACTTTGGGTGTTTGGCAACTGGCTACCTGAACTTTGATTTTTCAAAACGAGCTACCCAAACTTTGGATGGAGGAGCAATGAGCTACCTCCGTCCCTATTTCCGTTAATTCATCACAGAAATGAACATGTGACAATCACGTGTTCTTCATTTGGCAGCAAATGTCCAAATTGGCCCTACAAGACCGTTCTTTATACAACTCTTTTGTTGCCAACCTCTATCATTTTGTGTTCTTCATTCCTTTTGAAGAAATTTGGGTTTTCATCTTTGGACGACAGTTGCTCGGTTGTGCTGGAGACCAGGTTCGTTCCTTTGTTTCTTCATCCTTTGAAACCATTGCTAAAGTCGTTCTCCGTTGTGTCGTCTTGGACATGTCTTCGAGTTCGTCTGCGTCTGGTATTTCATCAATTCCAGCAGTGAAAGTGTGCAAATGTGGTATGGCTGCAACAATCAAGACGTCTTGGACTTGGGATAATTTCGGTCGACGGGTTTATGGATGCCCTAATTATAATGTAAGTAGTGTCCTTCGTTAAATTAACTTTTTATTTAAATTTCGGTTGATTAATATTTCAGATTGTTGAAATGCAGAGTAAATTGAAGGGATTCGGGTGTGGTTTCTTCCTTTGGTATGACCTGAATGTTTGTAGTCATTCAAAGAAGGTTTCAGGCAAAATCAAGAAGTTGGTGTCGGAGGTAGAAACAAACTGCATCAAGAAATACCAGCATCAGATTCGAGTGTATCAAGTTGTTATTCTCATTTTGATTATGTTGTTGTTGTTAAGGTTTTAGTAAGGTGGTTGTCATTCTGTCTTTGTGGAATTGGTGCGTGTCATGTTGTTAAGGTTTTAGTAATGCTTTGTAGGGTGTTTTTGATGTAATGCTTTGTTATTTAGTACTGCTGAATATGGCTTGTAATGCTTGTTGTTGTAATGCTTTGTTATTTAATGAAGAATTGCAGAATATTCAGAATTTTATTCTGTTAAGGTTTGTTTCCAGAATTGCAGAATTTTAGTCTGATAAGGATTGTTTCCAGAATTGCAGAATATAACAGTACATATTGTTGTTTGCAGAATATAAGAGATTGCAGCATTTGAACTGATTGCACCAATATAACCGAGCGTATATAACATATCATATCAAAATGTCTTGGTTCCAGTAAACATCAATGTACCCTAAACAACAAATATAACATCACCAACTACCCAAAAGCTGCAGAATTGTGCTGCCCAATTCTGCAGAATTTCAACCGTATTGTGCTGCAGTACTGCATTCCATCAGTACTGCACTATACAAAATTTGGATCACAAAATAACCTAAGTTGATGGCACTCCAACTTAATGTCGATCATGGTCGCCATGGTCTTTTGTTGGTTGCCTTTGAAACATCAGGTCTGTCATGATCTCCTGAACGGAGCTGTCGTGCTGCCTTGGACCTTGTACTAGATGACAGTTGACTAGATGATGGTCTTGTGAATTTTGGAGATCGACGTACCTGTGGGTTGACTGCTGGTTGGCTCATACCACCGCGTTGTTCCATCCCATTTCCTTGTGGTTGACTCTGTTGGCTTCCCGTAGGAGTCCTTGAAGAGGCCTACACAGAAATAATTTGAACTATAAAAATACTGATAACTTGTATAGTATAGCCTAAAAGACATTACCTTTTTAACCACTTTTCTCTTTGAAGGACAACCTCTCTTATTATGACCTTTGCCCTTGCAGAGAGTGCATGTCATGTTAACTTCTCTTCGGAGTCTATTAGGGTTAGATTCATGCTCGGACCTCGTTTTCTTCACCTTTGGCCTTCCAGATTGACGCCTCGGGTTGGGAGGGTCAATTGGCAACGATGAGTCACACTCCCAATCGTTTTCACTTGGAACTGGGTAGATTACTCCATCATAAGCCCTTATATATGCTTCCCTCTTGTAGCATTCATGAACATAACTCTCAAGTGGTAAGTTTTCCTTAAGGATAACAGTTATTGAATGAGTCACACTCCCAATCTTCTTCACTTGGAACTGGGTAGATTACTCCATCATAAGCCCTCATATATGCTTCCCTCTTGTAGAATTCATGAACATAACTCTCAAGTGGTAAGTTTTCCTTAAGAATAGCAGCTATTGCATGACCACAAGGAATCCCTATCCAAACAAAGAAAATGTAAAATCCATTACAGAACAAAATAGAACATTAAAGAACCGAACAAAATATATACCGTACCTGTCATTTGATACACCCCACAGCTGCAACATCTTGTACCCAAATCCAATATATAAACTCGACCATTCATATCAATTTCAAATTGATCTTGCCCAGCAATCACATTACAGTTTCTCGCTACCATCTTTGAAAGCTCAACCTTTCTTTTGATCCTAGGGCATATGTCATAGGCATACCTTTACATTGCTTCCCTCTTCAACTGAAACTCTCGCATGAACTTTCTTGGAATTACCTCAAACGTGTTGATTATTGGCTTATCACCAGCATCCAATATTATTGCATTGAACGACTCATTAAGGTTGTTAACGGCCACCTCGACCTTTGACCAAGTTGAGAAGTGACTTCTAGTCCAAGTAGTACGATCAATCTGATTCAGATATGCATGAGCTTCTGCGTTCTTTTGACTCAATTTCAGCATGGCTTGGTTGTGTCCATTAACTGTATACGATGAAGCAGCAACCCAAAGTAGGTCCTTCACCTCCTTCCCTTTCCAGCCCATGGTCATCATGTTAGCGTGGATATGTCGAACACAAGATTTGTGTTCCGCCCCTGGGCAACATTCTTCAACAGCAGCCACCAAGCCCTACGACAGAAAATGAGATCAATAAATCGCCAAGCAAATGATAAATCATTAAAGATACTGTAAATTAGAAACAAAATACCTCCTGCCTATCTGACATTACAACCCAGACCTTTTCTTTACATCCCGTACCAATATCCGCCATAAGTAATTCTAAGAACCATTTCCAGGAGCTCTTGGACACTGACTCCACCCAAGCTATTGCAATGGGAAACATACCATTGTTAGCATCTCGGCCAACTGCGGTGAGGAGCTGCCCCCATCATCTCCTTTTAGATGACAACCATCCAGTCCGAAGAATGGTCTGCAACCGTTTAGAAACCCATTACTACATGCTTTAAAACAACTGTAAAGTCTTTCAAACTTCGACCTCAAATAAGTTCTGTCAACTTGAATCTTCATCTTACTGCCTGGATTGTGCTTAACCACAGTCATGCAATAAGATCTCAGCAATTCAAACTGCTGGGCATTATCTCCATAGATGATCTCTTTAATCTTACATATACCTCTCTTGATAGCATACTAGTTTACCTCAAACCCATACTTCCTACGAATCTCCCCTTGAATAAAACCCATAGTTAACAGTTGATCTCTATACCTCTGAATGAACTGATTAGAAATCCACTGTGGATTCACCCATCTGGACTTGTGGTCTCTCGCACAGTTATGCTCTGAGTAGTAAGTCCTCACCTGCATTGTGTCTTCATCCTTCATTGTTGATGCATATAGCCTCCACCCACAATTTTCAGCACTGAGGAGGTGAACACTGATTTGGAAAGGAATGTGTCGAATAGAGAATTCAGGGCTGCAGTTTATCAGTTGGGAGGGGCAAAAGCTCCAGGTCCATATGATTTTCCGAGTCTATTCTACCAAAGGAATTGGCAGCCCGTTGGTTGAGATGTAATCACGACAGTCAAGTCCTTTATCAGGTCTGGTGTCTTTCCCTCCACTTTACATTACACAAATATTACCCTCATCCCTAAAATTCCAAGCCCAGCGAGAGCGAGTGACTTTAGACCTATAAGCCTTTGCAATTTTATATATAAATTTGTATCCAAGGCCTTGGTGAATATGCTAAAACCCTATTTATCAGATCTTATCATCCCCTATCAGAGCGCTTTTGTGGCAGATCGTGAAATACAGGACAATATTCTGATTGCGAACGAGGTGTTCCATCATTTGAAGAACAATTTAGCGTGCCTTGAAGTTAGATATGCAAAAGGCGTATGATCGGGTCAAGTGGTTTGTTGAAAAGCCTTGAGAAAACAGGCTTTGGTGTGAGATAGGTCGAATGAATGAGAGAATGCATGACGAAAACATCATACCGTGTCTTGATCAATGGTAGGAGTACAAGTACCATTCAACTAACTAGGGGCTGCGGCAAGGAGACCCCTTATATCCATATATTTTCATCCTCTTGGCGTACGTTCTTTCCATACAAATTGAGGATCCCACTCGGATGGAGAAACTTCGTGGTCTCACACTGAAAAAGGGTGTCCAAAGCTGCACCACTTGTTTTTTGTTGTGATTCACTATTTTTCTTGAAGGGTACGGTGGAGAATGCCCAGGTTTTGAAGGATATATTGGCCAGGTACTGTAAAGCCTTGGGCAATGCATAAACAATGTTAAATCGAACATGGTCTTCAATAATGGGGCGGATAATGACATGTGTAAGAAGATAGAAGGGGTGCTGCAAATTCAAGGCATTTCGAACCTTGGTAAATACCTCTGACTCTCATCCATTTGGGGTCGATCGAAGAAAAAAGCATTAAAGAGTAAAATATGCGACAAGATCCAAGGGTGGAGGTCGAAAACACTCAACCAAGAAGGAAAGGAAGTTCCCATAAAGGCAATCATCATGGTCATTCCCTCATACGTGATGAATGCGTTTAAACTACCTAGAACGTGGTACTCAGAAATTAATGCCATGATCGCAAACTTATGGTGGGGTGAGTCAAATGAAGGAAAGAAAATTCACTAGAAGAGATAGGAGGTGCTTGATAGATCCAAACCAATGGGGTGTCTCAGATTCCGGGAATTGGAAACTTGTAATGAGACTCTGCTGACAAAGTTGACTGCGAGAATACTGAATGAACGAGAGACACTTTGGGTCCGAACCCTCAAGGGGCTATACTTCCCCAACACTGATTTCATATCGGCCAGGAAGGGTGACTGAGCTTCTTGAGGGTGGACGAGTCTGATCCATGGTAGAGACATCTTGTTTGCGGAAGGGATGTGGAAAATTGGAGATGACACGAATGTTAAAATCTTTGCGGACCTGTGGGTGGCGACAAAGTCAGGCTTCAGAGTAGAATGACTAAGTGATGGAGGTCAGCCGTCGAACGCGAGAGTTAATGACCTGTTTGGGCCGAATAGTTCCTCGGATGAGGAAGTCATTCAGGGCAGCTTTAATGACACGGGTGCACGCTGCATTCTTAATATACCACTAAGATCTGAACCATGCCCTGGCAGAATGATATGGACCTATACAAATGATGGGTGGGTGTCTGAAGGATGATATGAAAGGTAAACACTTTGCCTAAGGTTAAGAATTTTATGTGGCATTTACTTTCAAATGCTATTGCGGTTAGATGGAATCTCAGGCGAAGGGGGATGATAGTGGATGAGGATTATCCTATCTATGGGCTTGAGGAAACAAGAGAACACATGATTAGTGGGTGCGGATGGACTGAGGCAGAGTGGGTCGATGTTCTGGGTATTCGACAGACTCAGACTTCGACCTTTAATGAGTGGATAAAGGGACGGATGACAGAAGGAGGAGTCACGGGCAGAGCAAGAGCAGAGCGACAAAAATATGTATGTGGACTTGTTGGCATATATGGAAAGTCTGATGTAAAGTAGCCTTTCAGGGGAAGAGACCGAACCCAACTGAGACGGTTCTTGCTATCAAAGGAGCACAGTCGGAGTTGTCAAGAACCGAGCCTCAATGCAACACTGAAACCAGGGAGAACCGACTAGAAAGATGAACCAAACCGAGAGAGGGTGCAATTCGAATCAATTGCGACACGTCATGGTGCAACCAAACGAATTGAGGCATTGGCGTGGTGGCAAGGGACGAAAATGGTCAGCTAGTGGGTGGACTGAACTGAAGAGTTTGGAGTGCTAAAGTGAAAATTTTAGAAGCTCAAGCGGTATTAGATGACATAAGGCTAGTGGTTGATAGAGGTTAGGCTTGTTCATGAACCAGTTCGACCCCGAACCGATTCAGAACTTAACTGGTCTGGTTTGTAAAAAAAAACAGTACTGTTTTCTGTTTCTAAAAACATTGGCCTGGCTGGTTCAAACCGATTCAAACTGGTTTGGTCTGTTTTTTTTAATAACAATTTTGGTTCGAAAATAATTCGGTTCAAACCAAAACTGAAACGGCTGAAAATCATGTCCAACACATTGAACCGACTGAAAAAATACTGAATCAACTGAAAAACACACTGAACCGGCTGAAAAAACACTGAACCAACTGAAAAATGCACTAAATAGACCGAAAAACACACCGAACCGATTGAAAATTTGTTCCACAACCACTTGAAATCCTGTCCAACATGAGCATACGAGAGTCCAATACATATCTAGGTTTGGTTTATTGAAGAAATCTCTAGGTTTGGTTTAATTTCAGGCTGGTTTAGTTGATTTTTCTTTAAACCGGTTGTAAAATTATATAGGTTTAAATTGATTTGATTTAAATTTAAGTATAAACCAGTATAAAAAACGAGTTGATTCAAACCGATTCGAACTGATTTTTTGGTACTAGTTTGAACTGGTCTATTTGAAGTCTAAAAATACTGGTCTAGTTTTGATACAAGTTCGGCCGAACCAGTTCGAACCAAACCAGAACCAGGTCAGTTCAACCGAACCAATTTAAATGAAGAAGCCTAATAGAGGTTGGCAGAAGATTGAGGTAGAAACGAATTCCTTGAGGGTCGTGGAGCAAATTCAAGGAAAGATGAGCTACTCGAGACTGGACATCATATGGAAGAATATCAGGATCATGGCGCGACAAATTCCAGTTGTCAGTTGGAAGGCAATCCCGCATTCAGATAATGAGAGCGCAAAATGGATAGCTAGGCAAGCCAGATTGAGTGTGCATTTAGATAATTGAGTCATTGTACCCCCACCTCAACTTAGTAGTTTTATTATTGGTTGATTGTAATAATGACTCTTCGTGATCACTTTGATTGCGTTTTTTTCTTTGAGTAAGAAGTATTGAAGTTGTTGGAAAAAAAATCACTGGTTTGCAAATACAATATTCCATTTTACAAGTCTGAAGCTCCTCTAGGAAAGAATTCTAAAAGATAAATGTCTAAATCAAAACAAGGAGACTCCAAAAATTGGAACATCTTCTAATTCTATAGAACAACTTGCTCAAAGAGAGAATATTCGCTAGGGTGAGCAGTTATTTTAGATAAATTTATGGATTCCTAAATTCTATTTAATATCAATTGATTTTTTTTTAGTTTTATACTCAAATCCTATCCAATTAGTACTGAAATTGAAATCTATTCTATTTGGAACCCTACTTTAACTTCAAACATTCTATTCGAACCCTACTCAATCTATCGATTCTCAATAGGTTCTCAATCCAAGTAAGTATTTTATTCACCCCCTAATATATTTTTTTCTTTCAATTTTTGAATTATTGAATAATTATCAGACCATTCACTTTATCCTCTTTCTTCTTTTCTTTCTCTTATTCTTGTTCATCTCCTTCTTCTTCCTGTCTAGTACATATTGCCTTGACCTGCAAGGAATTCCAACCTTGTTCTAGACTCCAACTCATTCTTAGTAAATTGACACTCGATAGATAGTATTATGAAATTCTTAGCTCGGTGTAGATCGATTCTACAATAAAAAGTGTTAATGCATCACTTCATTTCTGTCAATAATTTTCTCTCTTCTTCATGTCTAGTATAGATTGCCTTCACCTGCAAGGCATTCCAACCTTGTTCTAAACTCCAATTCATCCTCAATAAATTAACACACGATAGATAGTAGGCTTAACATACTCAATGCTTAAATATGTTTTATCAGTTTGACTATTTGATTATTCGTCATTTTTTTCCGCGTGATTAAATTATCACATATGTTTCAGTATGTGACTATTTAGTCACTCCGTCCATCAATCGTTAATGTTTTCCGCCAGTCAACATTTTTAACATAATTTTATTTTTTTAAATGATGCCCTCACCTATCTTTCTTCTCCATCTTCTTCTTCTTTGTTCTTCTTCTTTTTTCTTCTTCATACCTTAAGAATCCTGATTTGTAACTTCTTTTTTTTATAGGATTTTGTTTCCATTTCTGGTGCTGGTTTTTGCAAGATCTTTGAGACAAGACAATCTTCTCCAATGTTTGTGGTGAAAATTTGTGCAGTTCTGAACTGTTTCTTCTCTATGCATATAAATATGCTTCTTAGACATTGCTTTCTGCTGTTAGCTCCTGTAAATAATTCTGCTGACCAGCAGTTGTGTGGAGAGACGCGTGGAAGTGATGAGGATGATGATAACCGATCTCCTTTTCCTTTTGAGCATGAGTTGGCTGAAGCAGAGGCCAATGCCGTGGACGATAGACTACTGCAGCGCGACCTCTTAGACTTCTTAAATCAGATGGTCGAACTGCTTATCACAGATATGCAGTGAGATCTCATAGTATACGGAAGAGAAGAAGTGCACTGAGGTCAAGAATATCTCGGAATCCCTCAACTCTTGTATTAAACAGGAAAAATGGAGCAAGTGACTGCAAAACATAGTGGCTGTCACTTTTCCATTGTAGTGTCTCAAAACAAGGCCAGGCAATCTGGTAGGAGAAAAAAGGTCAAAACCAACCATGACTTTGGGTAATCAAGATGGCACTGAATCTAGTACGTGTGCTGTTAATATATTGGTAATTGAAATAGACGGATGTTACAGAGAACGAGGGGCAAATACAGTTTTGGAAAGTTCTGCTTCAGGAGAGTGGGTTCTCACGGTTAACTAAGATGAAGTTTCAACACAGAGTGACAAACGATTGAGAGAGTGATGAAGGAACGAAGAACACTTCGGGGGAAGCGAAGAAGGGATGAAGTGACAGTGAGATGAAAGTATTGTTAACGATAGGGGTAATTTGGATATTATATGTATTAAAATAGTAACTAACCGTAATAATTTAACGATGAACCGTGAAAATCACCAAATAGTCACATAGTCAAATATAAGTAACCATTTTGCACAAGTTATAACCAATTAATCACATGAGAAAACATAAGTAACCATGAAGTATATTAACCCTAGATAGTATTATGAAATTCCTAGCTCACTTTTCTTTTATGTTTCTTTAAAATTAATATGAAGAAAAGAAAAAAAATACATCTTATCAATTGGAATATTGTTACTATTTTTTTTAAAAAAATAACTAGGGTTGAAAATATATTATACCGTTAATAAAAATAAGACATTTTTAATATTTCTGTTTAATTAGAGATTTTACAAGTCTGAAGCTCCTCAAGGAAAGAATTCTGAAAGATAAATATCTAAATGTTGAAATAAGGATATGCAATCCGGAACTTGTTGTTAATATACGTGTTAGATTGTGAATATAGAGAACCATATTTCATTTGTTATTTTAATTCTGGACGTGTAGAGTTATTTCTGTTATTATTCAGGGTGTATTTGACATTTACTGGTTTTAGGGTTTTTATTTAAGGGTGAGAGAAGTCCAAATGTAGAAATACTTTACTATGATCCCCAAATGCTTGCCTCTTTTCCTTTCTCTGTGTCTGTTGGTTTCTTTAGGGTTTCTGAGGAAATCTCAAAATTGTCATGGTATCAGAGCTACAAGGCATTTTATGCCTCCTGTGACCCTTTTTCTTCAGTTGATCGGAACAATTGGGTCGATATGTTGGCGGATTCTTTTCGGTTGTAGACATATAGTAGGTTTTGCGATAATCTCAGTCACAGTGAGTTTTGCGTTCCTTCTTGGTTTATATCAGTTCATTCGTGACTATTTTTGTGGTATTGGTCTTCTGCTTTCGATTGGTGACGGTTCGTTTGGATCTTGACAATCAGTGTTGGATTTTGCCATTCCATGTCTTTGTTGGGCGAATATGGTGAGACCTATCCTCTTCTTGAGATTCTTTCCGATCTTTGGCCTTGTTTTGCGGCGTTTTTATAGAACTGATTCTTTGATTCTAATGGTTCATCTAGTAGTGTTTTTTTTGTGTGGACAGATTTGATCTTCTTTGAGTTTTCAGTTGTCGGTTGATCTCTTCTTTGATTATGTGGCAATTACTTGAGCATGGCTGAGGAAAACCCCATCATGGAGGCAAGGAGGCTTGCCACCGATGAGTCTAACCATGATGCCTAGGTTGTGGTAGATTTGCATCACCCTCTTTACTTACATGCAAGTGATATTCCTGGTGTTAAGATTATCTATGTCATATTAACTGGTCCCGAGAACTAGGCCATGTGGAATAGGGCTATCAGATTTACTCTCTTAGGCATAAACAAACTAGGTTTTATCACTGGAACATGCATGAAAGATCACTATGATTATTCTTTTCACCACTTATGGGATAGATGTAATGTCGTAGTTCTAGGTTGGATCATTAACTCTATTTCAAAGGACCTTGGAGAACCAAAGGTTTTTTCAATTTCTGATGGGTTTAAATGAGAAATATTCAGGGGGTGAGAAGTCACCTATTGCTTATCTATGAATCATGCTTATAATTTGTTCATTTAGGAAGAAAGTCATAGGGGAATCACATCAACAATGATTGCTTATGTTGGTTCCACCTCTTCAAATATGTCTCTTAACATTGATAGACCGAAAGGGAATCAGAATTTCGAGTGTTGTCATTGTCATAAGAAGAGGCATAGCTTAGAAAGGTGTTAAGCCAGAGGCTGTGATTTCTGTAAGAAAAAAGGGCATGCAAAATATAATTGTTTCAAATATAGGGATTTTTTTGAAAGGCAAAGGGTCGAATGTAAAAGCTAATGCCATCTCTGCTGACAATGGGGCCTTCAGTTCTAATGTTCTTAAGCACTTTACTAATGATGTTTTTGCGAGTTCTAATATGCAAGGTTCAGTTACTCTTACACGGGAACAATTTGAAAGACTGCTTCAAACCATGGGACAGGCAGGCAGCACTGCCACTACTACAAGTGCTACCGCTCTCATCGACAACCGTGTAAACACTGCTGGTATATTCTCTAACTCGACCTTTTTATATGATCATGATAGTTGGATATTAGATACAAGAGAAACGAACCACATGACCAACAAAAAAATATTTGTTATGTGGGGAGAAAGTTGATGCTGGATCTAAAGATCAACTACCTAATTGAGAGTGTATACTAAGGTGGAAAGTGTTCGAAATCTGGTTTTATTACATGATAAAAGGTTGCAAAATGTATTGTATCTTTGGTATTTTAAACATAATTTGTTGACCATCTTAAAGCTCACTAAGGAATTGAACTGTTCTACAACATTTTTTCCTAAATATGTTATCCTGCAGGACCTCTCAAATGGGATGGTCTTGGGGACTAGCAGTGAAGATTCTAGACTGTATTTTTTTGGATCTATTAAGATTCATCATGGACCCACTGTGCTTTCTTTTGTTGCTGAAAATATCATGTTGTGGCATAGAAGATTCGGTCATGCTTCTTTGAAAGATTTGGAACATGTAGTTTCTTTGAATTTACCCAAGAATATGGCATTGGATTTAGAAGATTGTCATGTTTGTCCTAAATCCAAAATAACAAGAAATTTGTTTCCCATTTCTGAATCAAGAGCAAATTCTCCTTTTGATCTTATGCATGATGATTTTTTGGGGTCTTATCAAGATTTTACTTAACAAACGGGTTTTTCAGACTTTGGTGGATGACTTTTCTCGTGTAACATGGATCCATCTGATGCAGTTCTAATTAGATGTTGTTAGAATTTTGAAATTTTTTATTAGTATGATTGAGACTCAGTTTAAAAGAGGAATAAAGTATATCATGATTGATAGTGGGAAAGAGTTCTTTAATGAGAACATGAACAAACTCTTTCAAGAAAAGGGTATGATCCACCAAAGTTGTTGTCGCTATACTCACCAACAGAATAGGAGAGACGAAAGAAAACACAGGCATTTGTTGGAAGTAGCTAGTGTTCGAAAGATGACCTAATCTAGAGGAAACGAACGAATGAAGAAAGAAATAGACAAAGATATACTAAGTACTGAAATTCATTCCCGTTGCTTTACCAATTTAGCCTGATTTCAACAGTAGCCGAGAGTTAATAAATAGAAAACAATTTTGTTCTAATTGCAACAGACTCATTCAACAATAATTACAGGACAGCCCTTCGACAAGGACAATAATGACAAATTGACCCTAATCTTCTTACTTGAGTCACATACTCTAATATTCCCTTATGGAGATGAGATCTGCAGAAACGAGCAAGTAACTACAAGAGGGCTTGTGTCAATCAGATATCCAACTACAGCATGAAGAAAATATAGGAGCATAGTGAGACAAACACAGCTACATCATTTAACAGCATGAGAAAAATTCAACCAAAGATCAAATGTCACAAGATCAGCCAGACCAGTGAATCAGAAAGGAAAAGCTGACAGAGAGTTTTGAAGCCTCTATATTACCAGAGTGATTGGAAGGGTTGAGCCTTCATCTTGAAGTCCTCAAGAGAGTGATCACGACGACATATCATAAGATCGGCAATTAAAGATCAACAAGTCTATTTTTGGATCAAATCACTCCCTATGCCAACTGAGGTGGTTGGAAGGGTTGGGCCTTCTTCTTGAAGGTCTCAAGAGTATGACAGAACACACTCTATTTTTGACCATAAGCCACGAATAATAATAAAAAATAGAGGTCAAGAGAAGATCAAGGATTTGACAATTGGGAATAAGACACATGCTGTAAAATAGAGGTAGAACCTGATTTGAAACACCAGCTCCAGGTAAAAAAAATCTGTAGAGAAGATCGAGTGTAGTGGCAATCTGATTGACCAGAGAACCTCAGGAGAGACCGCTGCTTCCAAGCAGAATAAAAGCAGTATTATTAAGTAGCTAAGGGAATATTAGGCAAGACTTAAGAAAGAAAACTTATCTGATTTACGCATTCTCATCGGTCGGTGAGTCAGGGTCCATCAATTTCAGGTAAGCCTCTTGTTGAGTAAGTTCAGTAAGACTTGTGACCCCAAGTTTTTTTCGAAATGGAACAAATAGTTTTTCCGTAAGCGGCTTTGTTAGAATATCAGCCAGCTGCTCAGTAGCTGGAACAAAATTGACCGCAATCTGTCCAGCCATTACTTTCTCTCTCACGAAGCAGAGATCTATTTCGACATGTTTCATTTTGGCATGCTGAACTGGGTTTTCAGACATTGCAACAACACTATTATTATCAGTCCATATAATCGGTGTACCCGAGAGATGAATGTGAAGTTCAGCAAGTAAAGAGGTAACCCAGAGAGCTTCACACGTTGCATTTGCCAAGGCACGAAATTCAGCTTCCGCAGACGACCTGGCGACCACCGACTGCTTCTTGGAACTCCAGACAACTGGATTTCCATTGAGCAGTAGGTAGTGACCAGAAATGGATCTGCGATCCGTGGTATCACCACCCCAATCAACATCTGATTAAGAAACTAAGGTGGCATTGTTAGAAACAGATGAAGAATTAATCTGAAACATAAGACCATGATCAAGAGTTCCTTTAAGGTACCTAAGAATACGAGTTACAGCTTCCAGTGAGAGAGCTGAGGGTTTTGCATAAATTGACTAAGCCTATTAACTGAAAAATGAATATCAGGACGAGTGGTGCAAATGTGCTGCAGAGCCCCTATGGTGCTTCTATAGAGAAGACCATCAGAAAAAGGCTCTGAAGGTGCAGACAGACCAGACTTAGACAAGGAATTACCTGTCATGGGCGTGGGAAGAGGGTTAGCCTTAGACAAACCTGTTTTGTCGAGGAGTTCTCGTATGTAGTTCTGTTGTCCGAGGAGAAGATGGTTGTCACCACGGCTGACCTCCATGCCCAAGAAGTGATTAAGGGTGCCAAGATCTTTGAGCTGGAATTCTTTGTTGATTTGGCTGATTACATCATCAATGATGGTTGGTGAGCTACCTGTGATGACTATGTCATCAACATATACAAGCAAAAACACAGAACCAATATTAGTAAACTTAACAAATAGGCAATTATCCGAAACAGAAACTGAGAAAGATAAGGTGTTTAGCAGAAAAAATTTTAAACGTTCAAATCACGCTCTGGGCGCTTGTTTGAGCCCGTAGATGGCTTTATGTAATCGACAAACAAGGGCAGCACCATTGTTGTCAGTTTGCTGAAAACCGGGAGGTTGCGTCATGTAAACCTCTTCAAGAAGATCGCCATGAAGAAAGACATTATTGACATCAATCTGTCTAAGAACCCAATGATGAGACAAGACAATTGTTAGTATAATCCAAATGGTTGGGGGTTTAACAACCGGGCTGAAGGTATCTTGGAAATCAAAGCCCGGTTTTTGGAAAAAAAAAAACCGAGCCACAAGCCTCGCTTTACACCTATCAACAGACCCATCAGGTTTTTTTTAAGTTTAAATAACCATTTGCAGCTAATAGGTATCTTACCACGAGGGAGAGGTACGAGAGACCAAGTGTTATTGTGAGTTAAGGCATCAAGTTCAGCCTTAACAGCTGTAGCCCAGCTAACCTGTTCCATGGCCTCATGAATGTTTGAAGGCTCAACAAGGGGGGAGGGGCAGAGTCAGGAGTGTATGAGAGCAATAAGTGATGAGCTTTGGACTTGGAACGAGTTAGCATAGGATGGGTGGAGGGACGGGAGCTGTTGGAACTAGATAGGGGAACTAAGGTGGAATCAGTAGAATTACTAGGGACATACCGAATGGAGGAGGTTGGATGGTTAAGGTCAGATGAGGGAAGGTGGAAGTGGCTGGGGTGAGGGTCGGAATCTATCTCAGCAGGGACAACATTAGACAAGGATGAAGGTACTAGAACACACGGTGAATCTGAAGCATTCCAGTTAGAAGGAACATACCTGACCGAGGAAGCTGGAGGTGGAGCTGATAGGCCAGAATGATGAGAAGGACTAGCAGCTTCTGGACTGACTGTCTGCTCGACAACACCGTGAGTAGCCACATGTTCTGAGGGTGAGGATAAAGGGCAAAGAGCGTGAAGTTGAGAGGAAATAGATGAGGGAATAGGAACAGAACCTGATAGCTGCTGCGAATCTGGATTTTGTGTGTCAGCCGAACCTGCATTGTCTAGGAGAGAGGCATCAAAGGGCATAAAGAAGGGAAGCGAAGTGTCAGTGTTTTTGACCGCAGCAGATTTCATAAAAGGACCAGCATGATCAGCAAAAGGGAAAGTCGATTCATGGAACACAACATGCCTAGAGATATATATTCTACCCGAAGCATCTAAACACCTATAACCATGATGAGTTGACCAATAACCAAGAAACACACATGGAGTAGACCGAAAATTAAACTTATGAGAATTATATGGCCGAACATGAGGAAAACAGAGACAACCAAATACCCTAAGGAACAAGTAATCCGGTTGTTTCTTAAATAGCATTTGATGAGGTGAAATGTTATCCAGAACAGTTGATGGAAGTCTATTAATAAGAAACACAGTTGTAAAGAAGGCATCACTCCAATAGTGAAATGGTAAGGAGGCTTGTGCCATAAGAGTAAGGCCAAGCTCAACAATATGCCTGTGTTTTCGCTCAACAATCCCGTTTTGTTCCGACGTGTGCGGACAAGTAAGTCGGTGACTAATCCCAAGTTGTTTCAAGTAGACCGAGAGGGGTTTAAACTCACCACCTCCGTCTGTTTGAACAGCTTTAAGAATGACACCGAGTTGCTTTTCAGCAGCACGATGGAAATCAATAAAGTGCTTGGTAGCCTCACTTTTGTTTTTCAAAAAATATATCCAGGTGTATCTACTGTAAATATCCACAATACTCATATAATAAACATTGCCATTTGAAATGTATGGTGCAGGACCCCATAGATCAACTTCAACAAGTTCAAGGGGACAATCATATTTAGAAGAGGAAGATTGAAACGAAAGCTTCTTACTTTTTTCTATAGCACATGCAGCACAAGGATCACTTGATTTCAAAACAGAAATTTTATTAACATTGAATATTCGAGACATTAACTGAGAGGAGGGGTGACCAAGCCTCATATGCCAAATATTAGAAAATAACAAGGTACGAGTAGCTAAACAGACACCATCGGAAACACACACAGAATTATTCGACTGACTTAAACTAGGACTAACACTAGACACCGAACTAGACAGAAGACTGGTGTCAAGTTGGAGAGATCAAGGCAATACAATCCAGCACTTTCTACTCCATGCAGAAGAACATGATGAGACAGAGAATCACGAACCACACAATATGTCGGGTGAAATTCGAAGTAAACATTATTATCCTTGGAGAACTGAGACACAGAAACAAGATTTTTTGTCACATGAGAAGCATGCAATACATTAGTCATCATAAGAGTTCTAGTAGTAGTAGGAATAACAGAATTGCTGATATTTGAAATATTAAGAGAAGTGCCATTACCGACAATAATCTTACCTGGGCCAGAGTATAGGATGGATTCAACAGTTGGAGCAATGTTGGTGAGGTGATTGGTGGCCCCAGAATCAGGATACCAGGCCGCCGAGGAGAGGCTAGGATGAGCTATATGAGCTAAGTGGGCTTGAGGGGATGATAGGACTGAGGCTGAAGAACCTGATGGGACCAGCCCAGGGGTGGCTGCTTGCTGCACAAGGTAAGGTGATATGTGAGGGACTGGGAGAGACGAGGATCCTTGGGCAGGTGAGTAAGTAAGGTATTGTAGTAGAGGTGGAGTGGGGGTTGGGGAGGCATAATGTAGGGGATGATGGGGGTGATTCGGGACAGGGAACCCGGGGAGCAGCATTTGAGGGTAGGGGTTAGGGATGCCAGGGGTGCTATGTGGGACTGAGCTGAGGGGTAGGATGGTGCTGGGGAATAGTGGGCTGCTGCAGGTGAGGGTGGTATGTGAGCAGCACCATCCCCGGAATCAGTCCAGTTAGACACATTAGCAGTCATAGGACCACCTGGTGGAGCAGTAACACCAGAGTAGTTGATGTTGAACCTCTGATAGCAACGGTGAACAAGATGTCCGATCTTGCCACACAGTTGGCACTGAGGCTTGTTGGCAGGATTACCTCTACCCCTACCTCGACCACGACCAGTATACTGAGGGGTAGAGGCCTGAAACTGAGGCTGAGGATTGGTGGTTTGGAACTGCCGATTGTCCGGGACCACATCCGATTGAGGTAGGGTAGCCAAGGGAGAAGAGTTCTGGTTGAGCTTGGTATGGTTATCAGTAAACACATCAGCAGCAGATTGGTTAGTCATAACATTAACCGAGGGAGGGATGTCAAAAAGCAAGTCACGTTGACGGGTTTCAGCATCAAGTAAAACAGAACAAACAGATGCAATGTCATACGGGTTACGACTAGCATGAATAACAGCAGCAACATTATCAAACTGACCCTTAACCCCATTGAGAATAATAGAAATCAGTTGAATTTCCTCAATGGGGTGACCACAGCTTGCAAGGCTATCACAAGTGGACTGAATTTCAGTAAGGTACTCACGCATAGGTTGATGAATAAGTTTTCGAACCTTAAGCCTATCATAAAGACTCATTATTCTAGTAGTGGAGGAAGATGAGAAAACCTGATGCAGCTTTTGCCAGATTGAGCAAGCTGTCATACACCCAAGAAGACATCGATTCACGGAAGGAGAAATGGACGCAAGGAGCCAGGAGGCAAGGGAGCTGTCACGCTGAATAAACTTGTTATATTCGGGATTAGGAGTGTTATTACCAGCAGCATCAACAATATACTGAGGCACAGCAAGAGTTCTGAAAAGGTGTGGTTCAAGGTTGAAACCCCTCACAGTAAGTAAAACCTGTTGTTTCCAGGATTGAAAGTTCTCATCTCCTGTAAGGAGTGAGATTTTTTTACTTGAAAAAACTGGAGAGGTATCATCCATCATGAATCACAGGAAAAAAAACCCGAAGAAACAAGGAGTTGCAATAGCAAGAAACAAGCTGAACCGAGTTAATGATATTGCAGCACACAGGTGCAGAATACCACCAACGAATGCACTGCCAAGAACAGAAACTTATGTGAAGTCTGTCTTTGCAAGGTGCCGAAGGTTATTCAGCGAGAAACAACATAGGCATAGCAAAGAAACATAGATAAGCATAGATAGAGAAACATTATTGAAGATAAGCACAGATAGAACGCCAAAGGCGACCAAGAACAGCAAGGAAAACACAGAAGCAGCTAAACGCGGAAGCAAGTAAACGCAGGAGCAGCCATAGCTAAGGAAGACAGCATAAGAGAAGCTGCTTACTTGGCCAAGGGATTGCTCAGGAACACAAGACAAGCAGAACATATACCAGGAATCGTGGCTAGAGCTCTGATACCATGTTCGAAAGATGACCTAATCTAGAGGAAACGAACGAATGAAGAAAGAAATAGACAAAGAGATACTAAGTACTGAAATTCATTCCCGTTGCTTTACCAATTCAGCCTGATTTCAACAGTAGTCGAGAGTTAATAAATAGAAAACAAGTTTGTTCTAATTGCAACAGACTCCTTCAACAATAATTACAGGACAGCCCTTCGACAAGGACAATAATGACAAACTGACCCTAATCTTCTTACTTGAGTCACATACTCTAATAGCTAGGACATTAAAATACAAGCGTTTATACCGAACTCTTTTTAGGGTAGAATGTGTTTCAACAACTTGTTATATGATAAATCTGATGCCCTTTAATATATTAGGAGGGTAATCCCCTCTCGGTAGGAGTGAGCAAAATGTGGTATGATTCGGTCTGGTCCGGTCTTGAGACCGAGACCGAAAATTTCGATCCATTAATTTCAGTCTTTAGACCGAAACCGGAACCGTTTGGGCCGTTTATATGGTCTTAGTTTTTTCGGTTTTGGTTCGGTCTATACCGTTTGGACTGTTAGACATAAATTTTTATAAATTTTTCTATTATGTATGTATATTGCTCTACAAGAACACAATACAATAACCTAATTTTATTACTTCTTTTTAAAATATGCAATATATCAAAATAATATTTTATTCAATTGACATAATTTCGTTGTAAATTGAAATCAACCGATTAAATCGACTTTTTAAAAAACATTTCGAATCAAAATAACTATACTATCCAATATAATTTAATATCATAATATAGAATTGTATAATTACTATAACATGATAGTATCTAATATCATTTATTAATGTTATAATAATTTATTATTGATCTAAATGTTTTTCATTCAAATTATATTATATTTTTTCTCGAGCGTTCTTTTATAATTAATTCTATCGAAATAAGGCATATATAATAAATTCACTTCAAAATAGTTAATGGTCTCCAATGGTCTAGGACCGAAATAAGACCAAGACCGAAAAAGACCATAAGTCAAGACCATTGGAAAGTAAAAAGCAAAATACACTTTAGAAATCTTCGGTCGAATCTGAATGTCGTAGTATGGGATCTTGTTTGTCAATTTGGCTTAGAAGTCTGTTGGTTGAGTTAGGATGTCCTCAGCATAGTCGTGTTATTTTTGCACTGTGATAACAATGCTACTATACAGATTGCTAACAAATCTGTGTTTCATGAGAGAACGAAACATATTGAGATAGACTTCCACTATATTAGAGAAAAGTTACTTGAAAACATTGTGCAGCTTCGGCATGTTAGAACATGTAATCAAGTAGCTCATCTATTTACCAAGGCTCTTGGAAATCAATAACATTTTCTTCTTGTGGAAGGCTTGGCATGGATAACTTATTTGTTGGTTAGAGGGAGACAGGTGAAGAACTTCCAGATTGAGGGGGAGTGTTGAAATAAAGATATGCAATCTGAAACTTGTTGTTGATATATTTGTTATATTGTGAATATAGAGGACCATATTTCATTTGTTGCTTTAATTCTAGACGTGTAGTGTTATTTCTATTATTCTTCAGTGTGTAGTTAACATTTTATGGGTTTAAGGTTTTTTTTATTTAAGGGTGACAAAAGTCCAAATGTAGGAATACTTCTCTGTGATCCCCAAGTGCTTGCCTCTTTTCATTTCTCTGTGTCTGGCTGTTTCTTTAGGATTTATGACGAAATCCCAAAATTGTCACTAAATAACTTATAATTCTATAATAGCTTGCTCAAAGAGAGATTATTCAATAGGGTGAGCGAATTGTTTATTTTTTTAAGAAATTTATGAATTCCTAAAATTTATTTAATATCAACTGATTTTTTATTTTATACTCGGATTCTATCCAATTAGTACTGAAACTGAAACCTATTTTATTTGGAACCCTACCTTAACTTCAAACATCTTATTCGAAACTTACTCAATCTACCGATTCCACATAAATTCTGAATCTAAATAAGTATTTTGTCCAGAACTAATATTACTGCGGACAATTTTACTCACGATATGATTACTCAAAGCTGGGTATTGCACAGACTCATTTGACGTTGGAGTCGTTTGTTCAATTTCAATCGAAGTTGATTATTTTAGAAATCAAAATTTGCGTACTAGTTTAGTTGGTTGAAGAATCCGCGGGAATATGTCAATGTCAAACGTTCAAACAGAAATTCTCTGGATACCTAAAATGAAATACCTACTTAGCAAGATTATTTTATGCCAGAAATTGACTTGAATGCGGTCAAATCGGGTGGTTAAGGTGGGGAATACAAACTCACTGGAATAGACTCAATAGTTTTTATTCAGGTATTTATATATTTTTAAAATAGGATTTTTTTATACACATTTGAATTATTTTTTAACTAAGAAACATACTCACCATTTACACGATACATAATATATTTTTCATATATAATTATAAAATATTTATTGATTATATATCTCTTCTTTAGTCTTGTTTGACTTCCATTGTTAGGAAACAAACATTCGCCATATTAGTCTTTTTTAATATGTTAAAATTCATCAAACAATTATGCAACATAAAAATGAATTATATTTTAAAAATTGTTAAAATATTAGTAAAATGTTGCTTTTTATAGTAACCCTATTTTGTCAAGTATACGAATAATATTATCAAATACAGAAATTAAGCATATTTTCAATAAAAATAATTAAAAGTACATAAGTCGATAATTAAAGTTAATATTAATAATTATTGATATAATGTTCTTTAATGTAAGTTTACTTTTGGTTTTTAGAAAATATGTTATTCTTGTATAATTATAAGGAAAATGGAAAGTAATAGTAAAGATATATTTAATTTACTAATATTGACCTCACTTATGTTTGATTATACAAAATATTTTTTTAAAATTTGTAGAATAAGTTGATTATACAAAAATATAAAAACAAAGGTTATTTTTTTTACAAAATAATTGGATAATTTTGTGTCTGAAGGTTAAATTTTATATTGCATAATTAGGAATATGATATTAGACATGCAACTATTTTTTTTAAGAAAACGATTTATAATATATGTAATTACCGTTAATTTAGTCTTAAATTTAAAATTTTACTAACCATTTTCTATATTACTACATATATAATTTTCATAAAATATAATATTATAATATTTAGTATTTTTAAAAAGTTTGAAAAGAAAACCATAATTCTATGTGTTAAGTAATGAGAGATGACTGAACTTTTGTACTCTATGTAGTAATGGGATATGTTAGAAGACCTTAAAATGAATTATATAACATGTCACATGTGCATAAAATAATGTTTGACATGTACTATAAAAATCATGAATTTGATATTAAGAATAAAATTGCTATTAAACAGACTTTATTTATCATTATTTTATATAATTTAATCAATTAATATATAAATATATATATAGATGATATACAATTAAAGGAATGTAATTTAGTAATGGGAAAAATATTTTATAAAATGGTCATCTCCATCTTTCTGCCACCATCTTAGGATGTTTGCTTATTCTTTGAGTTGCACTTGAAATTTTATTGTTGCTAATCTTTGAAGCTTAAAAGTAGGTTGAATTTGCTTTACCGATTCTTGATGGCTGAAGAAATATATATATATGGGAAGCAAATTACCCATTTGGAACTGAAACCTACTTGGAACTGACACTTAGGCTAGGTTCTGCGTAGAATTTTTAATAATAGATAGGGTCCGGAATTGTTTTTAAGAACCTGTATTTTCGGTTCCGGTTCAGGTAACAGGATACCCTGAATCTACTCAGAACCGATTATATATGTAATATATATAATATTAATTTCAAGAAAAAAATGAGTAGTTGACGTTCTATTTTAATTTCTAAGTTTCTAATCTTACATTTGCTATTACTTTGCATAGTACAATAATTCATTTTATCGGTGTTCTCTCAGATTCTCTTCTCTTGCACGACACACAGAATCTTAGTTCTCTTATGTAAATGATTGTATGATTTTGTGAGAAACAAATTGTGATTGTTGGATGATTGTATGATTTTGTGAGAAAATATTGTGATTGTTGGATGATTGTATGATCCTTTTGTATGAGTGTTGCAATTCGTATTTGTTTTGGAAAAAAATGATTTAAAATCGATTAGTATAAAGAAATTTTAGATAATTTATTTTAAAACAGGTTCCTAATAGGTTATCAGTAACCGTTGCTAATTTTTGATAAAAGTGATAATTTTTCCACAAAACCCTTTTTTTGTGACTATGGAAATATTATTTTTTCTAATTGTTGCAATTTATTAATTTTTATGACTTACTGCTTTTGTTACAGTTTTCAGTTTTAACTTTTTTTGATTGAATTTTGTAAATTTATTAGTGAATTAATTATTACAATTTGAGTGGAATGGCCCTATGAATAGAGGGTTGCTTCTTCACATTATAAAAACATAAAACAAATTAGAAAAATGCTTATGAAATTGTTGTAGGTAATTTCACTCTTGTTTGATCGTTTGAAATTTCCGTTTGAGTTTCGTTTTTCGTAATCAAGCAGTTGTAGGAGTTCGGGTATTATTTAGTTCAATCAAGAAAAATATTGTTTTTTTTTCTCGCTTTGACGACATTGTTATATCCTGGAACATTATCGTTTAGTTTTTTTCTTATATGAATCTATTACTCTGAATGAGACAAAACTGCACTAAAGAAACCGTATTCATTATGGCAGATTAAACAAAAATATGTTTTCTTAAGATAATTTTGTGTTTATTCATAATTGATATATTTATCAAATTATACACAAAATTTGCAATTTTATTATTTAATTTGAGTTATCTATTACATTATAATTTGTGTATAGTGTTGTTACAAAACATATATCTGGACATTATTGTACATTGGCAGATGGAAAAGAATGATGATTAGAGTCAGTAGCCAACATTGAACATCGTAAGCCATTTGACCAATAAAAATGTGGCTACAGATGCATCATTTTCTCTTTTCCACGTTATTCTCATTTTATGTGATTTCTTAAACTTTTTTGTGCTTGAGGAACAGAACAAGCAAGCATATAAAGGAAATACCCACAACCTAAACTTCAACAGATTAGATCCCAATAACGTGTTTATATACAAAATTATGGTGCTAACTTGTTGATATAAATTTATTTACCTATCTTGAAGTTAGGGACGAATCCAATAATTTAGGTTAGTAGGGGCAATAATTAATCTAAGAGCAAATAGTTGAAGCAAAATAAATTCAGAGATGGCAAATGTAAGAATTTAAAGGGTTAAAATAAAAATAAATATACTTTTTAGAATTAAATTTACACAATATCAAAAGTTGAGGGGAACATATTGCCCCCTCATCCCTCTATGGCCCCGTGCTTGCTTGAAGCCAATATTTAGATAGTAGAAGTGAATGTTAAACCAACTAAGTAGGGTTGAAAGAAAAGATTGACTAACTCGAAAAACTAGTCTGAATAGATACGTAAAATCGAACTGGAGCTATGTCTGATTCAGTCTTCAAATTTTAAAATCTGTCAGAATCGAACCAACCGTTTATATATACTATACTATGACACGCGCTACGTGTGTGCACTGTAACGAAAACATGATTTTTTTTATTTTTAGGACAATACAATAATAGTACAAAAACTAAACAATTTGATTAAAATATTATTAATATAAAACTAAACTTAATTTGCATAAGCTAATGAAATAAAATTTAAAAACATTAAATATTTTTAAGAAAATACTCGAGTGACCAGAAGAATGAAACACTAACTAAAAGATATCCACTTTAACAAACTATTTTTTCAAAGTTGGCAAGGTTTGTACTTGTGAACTTTAATACCATCTAAGATGAATGATGAACTCCTTAATCAATTGTCCTATGAAGGAACCCATTCGGTATTCACTTAAGATATCTTAACACGCTCAATACCATGTCTATAAAACAACAACTATTACAAATATATTGTGACAATGTCAAGAAAATTCCAGTGATATTATTTTAAAATAAAATAAAATTAGATATTTGATTAACTTATTCCTCATTTTTTTACTTTGATATTTTCAAAGTTACGGTTAGTTAAGTATTATTTAGATTTTAATTTGATATATATATTTGAAAAAAAAACTGTAGATCAAATAACAATCAAGTATATTACATAAATTAACATAACACCTGAAAATAAAATTTAGTTAATTAAGAAAATTTCATAACATGAATAATAGATCAAAATTCGTTTTCCACACCAATTTTAATTGTGAAAATTTATTAGTATGTATGTATTAATTATTTATCACTTTAGACAATATATTATGTATTTTCAACATATAAATGTATGTCAATTTTGATCAATGTTAATTCACTTTAAATTCTCTAAATTTATTGATTTTTTTGGTCAATTCTAAATTTATTGATAAAGATGAGATTTTTATAATGACGGTGATCTAAGTTTTTAATTTCACGGGTTTCTCAATTTTTTGGGAAGGGGGAGAAGGAAAGGTTGTACATGAATGAAGAAGTAAGTAGGAGCAACATGATATGATACAAAATAAAAGGGGTTAATTAGGGCTGGGCAAAAATAACCGGTTTGGTCGAACCGGTTCACAAAACAATCGTTTTTTTTAAATATGGAGCGGTTCAGAAGAGGTACAGAAAATCGGTTCAAAATCGGTTAACCGAACCACTTTTTGTACCGGTTTTAACCTTAAAATACTAATAGACCAGACCACACCACGTTCAGACCTAATTCTGAATTCACGGTTCATTGGTTCAGTATCTCTTTCAACTTTTGAAGTTTCACCTTCACGCCTTAGTTGGCAGACTTCAGACTTCACAATCACAAGTTCAGCTTCAGACCTAATTGCATTTCACGCCTCGCGCCTCCGTCTCCACGACTCCGTCCAGTTTCCACGGCTAGACCAGGTTCGTCTTCTTCGTCCGACTCCTCATCAATTTTGTTTAATTAATTAATGAAGTCAAGACTTTTGAGGCAATTCCGAATATTTAGATTGTCGAGAGGTCTAATTCTATTGAATACTGATGGATGCTGATTTTGTTAGGTCATTGAGTGATTAAATTGTGGTTGAGAAGGATGTGCATCTTGTGGAAGAGTGTGTCTGCGCTATCCGCATTGCGTTCTCGTGTTGTAAGTTTCATCATCTTGAGATTTTCTCATGATATGGTCTTTGATATGGATTGGAACTCAACATCTATACTCCTTTTTGGACATGTAGATAGTAAGTGATGGATAATTAATCAGTAGAAGATTGGTCCAGTAAAATTGATGGTACATTTTTCACCGTCATAGTCATAACCAGTAGCTGGGCAGTTGTGATAATCAATTCCACTAAAAGAAATGACTTTTCCTGCAGTCATTTGAGGACTTCCCCATTTGCAATAACATATTTGGTTTGAGAGATGTTAACATAATCATTGGCTTTGGATTGGGTAGTTAGAAAGATATTGTCAACATGATATCAATGATTTATTTTAGTGTCTTGAGAATTGAGATAAATAGTATGTATGCAGTTCAAGTTCCAGAAGATATGGTGAATGGATTTCTATTTCTCTAACAAATTATTCACTTTACAGTTGATACCAACTAGTAAAAGGTCAGAAAAAGGAATACAGTTGCTGTGACATTATATTTTCTGGCGTTTTTCGAATTAAGCAAAATGCTTTTGTAAGCATAATGGTGCTTCTGTAAGTATATGATATTAGTACTATGGTATTTCGTGTTGTAGATTAAATCCAAAGGAGTAACAATGACAGCATTGCTAGCAAAAGCAACAGCACTTGCACTTGCTAAACACTCGGTTGTCAATTCGAGTTGTCGGGATGGCAATAGCTTTACATACAACAATAACATTAACATTGCAGTAGCTGTAGCAATCGATGGTGGCCTCATCACACCTGTTCTTCAAGATGCTGACAAGGTACTTCTGGAGTGATTAACATATGATCTCTGGTTCCATTGATAAATTCCGTTTAGTTTGTGTCATTGTATTTATTTTGTTGTGCTGACTTAGATTTACACTTGATTGGTGATACCGATGGGTTCTGGTTCTGTTCTCATTCCATGCAGACATTTCATGAGCAAATTGGTGGCTTGGTTGACACATTGTTGGAGATTCAGATAGAAGCTGAAGTAACTAATGTTAAGTCTTAAGTGTAGTATTATGTTTGATTGTTTCTAATGGATTTATGTTTGTATTAGAACCTCAGTTGGATTTATGTTTATATTGTAATCTCAGTTGGATGCTTGCTGAATTGGAACCTCAATTTTTTTTGGGGGGGTTATAAACAGGTTCGGCCGAATCGGTTCAAAACAAGTATGGTAAATCGGCTAAAATCTGGAGCGGCTAAAAACTGGAGCGGTAAACCGTACCGGTTTTAAAATGTGGTAAAGGTTCGGTTCTGAACCGGTTCAGGGCCGAACCGGTTCATGCCCAGCCCTAGGGTTAATAATCAAATTGCTACCCCAACTTTAGGCACTTTACAAATTGATACCTAAACTTTACTTTTTTCAAAACCTGCTACCTAAACTTTGATAATTGGAACAAATTGCTACATTGGTTAACTTTTCCGTTAAATATGAACGGAAAATGACGTGATAGCACATGATTGGTCTCTAAATTAAAAAAGCTAAATAATTTTTTAAAAATACCAAAAAAAATAAAATCTCCTGTATTATATCTCCCAAGATCTAATCGGTTATAAACTGTATATGCTTTTAATAAAGTTTTTAAAAATTGTATTAGATTTGGTTCCAATACAGAAGATTTAAAAGAAATCATTTAATATCAGAAGATTTGGTTCTAAACTCTATAAAAAAACGAGATATGAATTGGAGATTTTTTAATACAGATTTTTTTATAGAGAGAAAACCCAAACCGAAATTTTCGATACCCGATCAAATTAGTTAAAAATATTATATCGATTGAACCGGTTTTATCCCTACAACTGAGTATATAAGAGTAATTTCTGAAATTTCTTCACCCCCTTAGAAGTTTTAATCTTACTCCCTGCCTATTCTGAAATAGATAGGCTTGTTCATAAACCGGTTCGACTCCGAGCTGGTTTTAATAAAACCAATATTTTAGCACTAAAAGAACTGGTCTAGTTTAAGTAGGAAACTGGTCTGGTTTGAACCGATTCAGAACCGGTTCGAACTGTCCTGATTTGTTTTTTTAATAACAATTTTTCAGGAACCGATCTGATTCAAACTTAAACCTATCCGAGTCAAACCAAAAATGAATCGAGTGAAAATCCTATCCAACACACTAAAGACCGAACATAACAAAGTGAAATCTGTTAAAAATAAAAATCAACAGAAAAAATCATTGAACCGACTTGATTTAGACACGGTTTAGTCCAATTGAACCAGAATATAGAGACTTGATTTACCCAAACTTAATACACAAGGTAAAAGTCTTAGAATAATGAATATGTCTATATTAGGACAATGAGATGTAAGCATACATGTGTGTACCGTCGACCAAAACCAGCAGTTAGCTCTTTCGGTTCTGCAAACAGAAAGTAAAACCAGCGCTTGGAGTCAGCAAGAAGAACGATAGGGTATGCACCCTCATTATACTTCTTGTCGCGTCTTCCTTCCTGTCACGACGCAACTTTCTAAAAAAGGAGAAAAACAATGGAAAAGAAGAAGAACATGTCGAAGGGAAAAGGAACTTGTTTGTTTTATTTTGCTTCAAACCGGTTCTAAAATTATATAGGTTTGAAGTGGTTTAAGAATAAACCAATATAAAAAAATGAGTCGATTCGAACTGAATTGAAACTACTATTTTGAACTCGCTTACTTGAAACCTAAAAAACTGGTCTAGTTTTGATACCAGTACCAGACCAAAATCGATTAGTTCGGCTGAACCGTTTTTTAAAACAAGCCTAGAAATAAACAATATAGTCTTACACATCTAGGGCCCCCTCTAGAATCAACAATGACCCTAATAAGGTATCATCTCAGTATCTCTCCAAAATAGGGATTACCATACACCTAAATCACAAAATATACAATACAACAAATCTAATATACAGGTATGCATGCTCAAATGTATGTGACACGGACCCGCGGGTGAAGGACGCTTCAGAGACCTTTCACCTTGCGACACATGACGGTCCAATATTTGGAAAACTCTAGAAGCTTCTATGCAGATATGGTAACAACCGAGAGATGTCCAGATTCAACATACAAGTCTAGGTTCATTGTACTAGAAAATATACATCATATATACTTGTTGTCATATGTGGCCCTAATTCATTGTAGGTAGTATAGTGTTTCCATAAGAGAGCTCCTCTCACTTGTATATAAATGAGACTTTCCTCTCATAATATTGTATGAACCAGAAAATTCAAAGAGTAATACAATAAGTAGTGTTTCTCTCATATATATATCGAGTGTTTGCTTAAAATTTTCTGCGTGAATGAGTGAGTGAAAGGTTGCTTAGGGAGAACGTAAGACCGCAAAAGTGAAGTGAGAGCGATAGTATTTCTCTAGCCTTTGAAAAGTGGTATTAGAGCCATCTTTTCTAACAGTTAAGGAGAATCATGCTCGGTGGTGACACAAACGCGACTATTATTGCTAGAGAGAATGTCAAGCAAGAATAGGGTAAGAGCCGTTCAAGAGATGTTATTATTGAATTAGAGATCTGAGTAAAGAGAGTGAAGGATGCCATCGCTCAATATTGAGACATCCTAGAAAACCACACCACTCGCATGAGCAGTGTTGATGTCCAGATCGAGTCTTATCAGCAAGCAACGATAGAGACAATCTTTGTTCTAGATGTGCGCAACAGTTTGTTACATGACCGGATTTATGTGTTGCAAAAGAAGGTTAAGGAGATGCATAGAGAGATTGACAATTTCCATCTAACTATGGCAAGAGATTTCATTAATATGCGGCATTCTCCACAACCTGACGTGCAGAAGCTGCCTAAGTTCAAAGGGGAGCATTCACCTAAGGAAGTGGACAATTTCCGCTATATGATGGAACATTATCTACTCTTGATGCACATCAAGGAGGAGAAAATCCAGGGTAGCATTGTTGCATCTTATCTTGTTGAGGATGCTTTAATGTGGTGGCGAAACATGTCCTATGATGAGGTGGACAAGCCCATCACAACATGGGAGGAGTTCAAAAATGAATTCTACAAGACATTTTACATGGAGTAAGTCGTTGAGGAAGCTTGGAGTAAGCTGCGACATCTCGTGCAGAAGATTGATTTGCAAGAGTATGTCCGGGAGTTCCAAAAGATCCGACTTTCCATTTCAAAGTTGGACTCAAAGGAAGGCTTCCATCACTTTGCAGATGGGCTCAAACCGTGGGCTCGATTAGAGTTGAAGAGGTGGTACATACGGCACTTGAAGGTATCCTGCAAGTGTGTGAATCCTTGATAGTTTACAAGTTGGAATCCAATACTGACTCTAAAGGCAAGGGAAAAAAATTGGTGGTGAAGACAAGTTCAAGAAACCGCAGCAACATAAGAAGGACTTTAGTAGGAGGGAGGGATCATTAGCATGAACCTCTGAATTGTTTCCTACGCGACGGGAATCACAAGGCCAGAGAATGTCCCATGAAGAAAATGTACTCTGCCATAACCCGAGAGGAAGTGTAAAAAGTGACAAAAGAGCCGAGACTTGGGTCAATCAAGATGTTGGGTCAATCAAAAAGTCTGGCAATAGAGGGTTAATGTTTGTGGACATAAAGATCACAAACACTTCAATGAGCGCACTTATTGATATAGATGCAACATACCTCTTCATCTCTAAGGAGTTCGCAAATAAAGTGGTCATGAAAGTGGAGAAGCAGTCGAGTTGGTTAAAGACAGTGAACTCCTAACAAGTTCCAGCAGGCGTAGTAGCAAAAGATGTGGAAATAAAAGTTGTTCCTTGGTTCGGAAAGGAAGATATTAAGGTAATTTCGTTGGATGCTTATGATTTCGTAGCTGGGTTGGAATTCCTCGATCATATTATTGCTTTGTTGGTTTCTTTTGCAAATGATATGTGTGTATTGGATCCGCAAAAACAATATGTGGTCCTTGATCGATTTGTGGTTGCATACCTTGATGATATTTTTATACATAGTCGGTCGTTGGCCGAGCACATAGATTACTTGAGGCAGGTTTTTGGAGTCTTTCGGGATAACAAACTCTACGTGAAAAGGGAAAATTCCCATTTCTTGGCCACATGGATACAAAAGGTGCATGTGCATCTTGGGATAGACGAGTCTCCTAGCGGGAAGATCTAGAGATGTTCTTCGCGATGAATGAAACTATATCGTAGGCAACGGGTTGAGAATCACGATACTGAAAGATGCATGGGTCTATTAGGGAAACAACAAACGAATCGAAAAATATATATTGGTCCCAGTTATAGAGGAAGCTACAGGGGATTCCCTAATACTAACCGAAGAAATTAAATGGGACGAAATTTACATTAGATAAGCAATCACACCCTACACGACAAAGGACATCCTAAAAATCCAACTCCCTTTTTTCCCATGCAACGACATGTTTATCTGGCCACATGAGGGCACTGTGAAGTCCTCCTACCATCTACTACGAAATCGAAAATACTGATTGTCAGACCACTTCGGGCAACAGAAAGCAGGAGGGATGACCTCTGGCCAGCCATATGGAATATGAAAGTACCCCCAAAATAGCAAGCGTTCATGTGGCAATTGATTTCTGACACACTAGGGACGAGATGTAATCTTGCTCGGAGAGGTCTGAACATAAACGAGGGTTTTCCATTTTGCAATGAATTAAAGTCATGGGAAAATCTCATATTCCGTTGTGAATCGACCAAGACCCTCCAGTTCGGCAGCTTGTAAATCAAGCTTGAGTCTTCGAGAGCAACCATAATCGAAGAATGGCTCTTGAAGCGCCATACCGAGGTGGGAGCAAGCAGACATGTTAGGAACACTAAATGGGTTGCGTGCGTATTAACCTACTCACATACCTGGAAAGCACAGTGCAAATTGATTTTTGAAGGAAATAACCCAAACCCGAGGGAGATGACTCACACCATAAAATGGGAAGTAAGTGAGTTCAGACATGGAAGAAGTGAGAACATTAAATGTGCAAATGAGTGTGGACACCCAAGGTTGAACTGCCCCAGTCACGAACTCTATCAAGATCAAATGCGATGCATCCTGGTGCCAAAGGGCAATGATGGGCAGGATCAACGTAGTGGCTCTAACTCGATAGGACAAGTAGTCAGAGGATTAAACAGACAATTAAGGGCGGCAGACACTGAATTGCTGGAGGCCTTGGCAATATTTGAAGGGCAAAAACTCACAATCGAGCGTCATTGTGCACAGTTAGTGATCGAGATGGACGCGCAAAATGTGATCAACCATATATCTGGAGTAGGGCGTTACTAGAGAAACCTCATCATGGTTAGAAACATACTTGAAGTGGCTCAGACGAGAAGTCAAATCATTTGGAGAGATGTTTTGAGGGAGGCAAACGAAAGTGCTAATTCGATTGCTACAAAGGCAAGATTGGGGATGCTTCTAGATGATTGAGTAGCCCGACCCCCACCCGTTTTTTGCTCTAAACTACTATCGGATTGTAATTTGGAATCTCTTAATATTTCTCAAGTATAAATAAATATTTCTTTTTGGAAAAAAAAGCTTGGCCACATTGTTGGTGAAGGACAGGTGCGGATGGACCCGGGGAAAATACAGTGCACTGACAACTGGCAACTGCCAACTAGGGTGACGGAGTTGAGATCCTTCCCGGGCCTTGCAAATATTTACAAACGGTTCGTGAGGGATTACTCAAAGATCATAGTTCCATTTACAGAGTTTCTCATGAAGAACAAAACTTGGGAGTGCTCCGTGGAGTGCCAAAGGGCGTTCGAGTGTATCATGTGAGCTATGATAGAAAAGCCTGTAATCGCATTGCCCGATCATACAAAGCCACCCGAGGTATAAATTCATGCTTCAAATTATGCTATTGGAGGAGTATTGATGTAGGATGGGTATCCAGTGGCATTTGAGAGTCGCAAGCTTAATAAGGTCGAGCGGAGGTTTACAGTTTAGGAGAAAGAGATGAATGTGGTGGTGCATTGCCTTCACACATGGAGATATTGCCTCCTCGATTCCCGGTTCATTGTAAAGGCGGAAAATGTTGCTACGAGCTACTTCCAGACACAGAAGAATCTTTCCCCAAATCAAACTTGATGGCAAGATTTTCTATCGGAGTTTAACTACACGTTAGAGTTTAAGCCTAGAAAAACCAACCTTGTAGTAGATGCATTAAGTCGAAAGGCAGAGTTGGAAACTATTACTCGACTACAGAATTCTTTGGTGGAGCAGATCAAGGAGGGGTTGAAGCACAACTCCCAAGATTACGCCCTTATACAGTATACACAAGATGGCATAACTCGGTGGTTCTGGTATGAGGACGAGGTTCTTTACACTAACGGTCAATGCTTGTTTGTGCCTCAACATGTGAAGTTGTGCAACGAAGTGTTGCAAGAGTACCACGATGGTAGGTGGGCAGGTCATCCGAGAATATATCATACGATGACCCTCGTGGAGGAAAAGTATTATTCGTCAAATATGTGTGACGATATTGAGGCATATGTGCGTACTTGTCTTGTATGCTACCAGACCAAGATCAAGCGGAGGCGACCGAGAGGACTTTTAGAGCTATTACTAGTTCAAGAGCGTCCATGTGAAAGCGTTTGCATGGATTTCATAGTAAATCTCCCTAAGTCCGAAGGAAACCAAACAATTATGGATGTGGTAGGTAGGTTTTCAAAGTATGTAACCTTCGTTCTGGCAATGAAGGATTGCCCACTTGAGGAAGTTGCTAAGTTGTTCGTGCGGAACGTGGTGAAGTACTCGGGGTTCCACACGTGATCGTGAGCGACAGAGACCCGCAGTTTACGGACAGATTCTGAACTGAGTTATTAAAAATGCTTGGGGCAGACTTGAACTTTTCCACCAGCTTGCACCCCCAAACCGACCATACGAAGAGGGTCAATGCCTTGATGGAGTTGTACCTGAGATACTATGTCAGCACCATGCAGACGGACTGGGCGAAATGAATTGATGTAGCTCAGTTCTCATACAATATGTAGCGAAATGAGTCCATAAACAAAAGCCTGTTCGATGTCATGACGGGACAACAACCACTTACACCAAGTGCGATTGCGACAGAATATGCAGGGCAAAGTCCATCGACATATAGATTCGTGAAAGGGTAGCATGAGCAAACAAATTTGGCGTGGTCATGTTTACCCAAGTCTGCCAAGCGGATGAATAAGTTGTCCAATACTAAGAGATGCGACCAAAAATTTGAAGTGGGTGACTTAGTAATGGTCAAACTACATCAGGTCCTCTGATACAAGAACGTGAACAAGGGACTATTGTGAAGATATGAATGTCCATTCTGAATCCTTAAGAGAGTTGGCAAGGTTGCTTACAAACTCAAGCTTCCACAAAATCTCAAGTTGCATCCAGTGTTCCACGTCAGTATGCTTAAACCGTTTCGAGAGGATAAGGAAGACTCAAGTTGAGTTGAGTCTTCACATGCAATAATTAGGACCAAGGCCTCTTATGATCGTGATGCTTATGAGATCATTTCAGGCTGCACCATATGCCAGAAGTACATGAATTCTATGCATAAGTACTTGATCAAGTGGAAGGTACTACCAGAGAGTGAGGCCAGTTGGGAACTCAAGGAAGCCTTGTGGTAGTTCCAAAGCCAGATCGAGAAGTAACACGACGAGGGCGTCGTCAGATTTTGGTGGGAGAGAATGACACGTAACTGCGTACGATGGAGGCTTCAAGGACCGTTCACCTTGCGACACATGGCGGTCCCATATTTTGAAAACTCTAGAAGGTTCCGTGCAGATATGGACACATGGCGACACATGGCAGTCCCATATTTCCTGATTCGACGTGCAAGTCTAGGTTCATTGTACTAGATAATATACATCATACATACTTGTTGTCATATGTGGCCCTCATTCATTGTAGAGAATATAAAGTTTCCATAAGAGAGTTCCCCTCACTTACATATAAAGGGGACTCTCCTCTCATATTGTATGAACCAAACAATTTAGAGAGTAATATAAGAGGTGGTGTTTCTCTCATATATCGAGTGTTTGCTTATAGTTTTCTATGTGAGTGAGTGAAAGGTTGCTAAGGACCAACCTGAGGCCGCACGAGTGAAGTAAGAGCGATAGTTTTTGCTAAGACTGTCCCGTGAGATATGCATACCAACCTTTCTTCTAGCAAGTTCAATGAATTCTACATTATTCTTGATCTCCATTAAAAAAATATATATATATAATCCCTAGTGAGATCTGATGAGGAAGAAACTGTGAAGTTAGATTTCTTGACAATTCCAAAAACAATTTCCTGATTTAGCCCCTTTTAAAATATCGTTTATTAAAATGATCTTCCAATTTCAAATTTTTAAAAATGACTCAAAACGCTAAACAGGTTCGCGATTTTAACTTAGTTAAGAGTGTGAACCTGGTTGGCGTTTACAACATTTTTGTTATAAATGTGAATCTATGTTTAAGCCGAAAATGCTATAAAGGCAAACCTGAATGTTGTAAAGTGATTTTCATTTTTAGCCTATTTGTTTTGAAAAATAATACAACACACTAAAAAAATACTTAAATAAAGTACTACTTGAATATTTTGTATATAGTTTGCTCAAAAAGATAAATAAAAAGATATGTCAAAATTTGTAATAGTTTATCAGCTAGGATATCCAACCCCTACGACTCCCACCTTGACTATTACTGCTAGTTGTCCTTCCTAGCCCGACCCTGGACATTTCTCATCTTCTTTGATCGGGAGACTTTAGGTTATACCTCATCAAATTGTGATTGTTGAGTGACCGAAGGCAGTGGATATGCATGATGATGAAACATATGTTCGTCAATATCTTCTAGTTGATCTTTATTTTCTACTTGTTCATCCTCACTAAATGCCACAACTTATGTCACCATGTGATTGAACCTTAATAGTTAATCAATTACGTTGTGGGAGAAGTGACAAGTATTAATAATCTCGTCCATATACTTCTTCGATCTGCTTGATGTGGTCCTCAACAATATTTTGTAATAATGAGCAACACGTTTCCACCCTCGCATTTGTATCATAAAAAATGAAATATTGATAAATACACCAAATAATAACAATTACAATTGAATTTATATTTACCAAAAACTTACCAACAACATTGTTTGGTTGTCATGTGATTCGAAGTGCATGATCAGTGTTATCTCAACATTTGTGTCAACTCGTACCAGTGGTCTTACATTTTTTATTAATGTAACTGTCATTTTTGAGTACCACGTCAAGTACTCATAACAAGCTATGTGTATCCCTGGTTCATTAATTATCACGATTATGTGTAACGACAACAATTAAATAAGTCAACGAGAATGAGAGGAATAAGATCTGCGGGTGGGGAAAAGGGAAGAAGAAACTGTGACTTCAATTAACCCCAACCAAATAAGAAAACTATAATCTAAATCAAGTGATTACACTTAATTTGGGGTATAGAAACCTAAACCCTAAACCTAGTTCAAACAAAATGCGTAGTTTATAATATTATATTATGTTAGTAATTAGAATTTGTTTACTTTTATATATAATAACTTATTTTAAATTTAGAGCCCGGTAACTAAAGAGTGAACACATTTTCTATAATATCCTAATTTATAAACTTTTTATGTAAAAGTATTATGTGAAAAGTTTTCTAGTATATATAATATTATATATTTGTAATTTATTTATTTATTATTGCGACAAATTAATAAAAAATAAAATAAGAACCATATCTTTAATATATTAATTAGAAAATAGATCATTCGCAAAAGCTGAATTAATAAGTATTATAATATAACTTTTTACTAATTTGTTTTTTCAGAATGTGTTAGTTAATAATAAGTATATATATTTGAAATTTGTTTTCACATTAACTATAAATATATACATTGATATGATTATTTTGAAATAAAGAATGTTTTATCAAATAATTATTGAATTTAGTAATTGATTGAAAATATAATGGGTATCAATAGTGACAACTCAATATGACACCAAAGCCACAAGGCTTTCTCGCCCAATACAATCTTAGAACAGGTTACGTTCAAGCATTTTAAGACTAAGTCGACCCACACTCCTGGAAAACTGGAACCCATAAAGCGGTCCAGCATCAACCCAGAGACCAAGTGGTCGTTAATGTCTCTATTGGTCGCCAAGACCTCAGTCAATGTCTCTCAAGCGATCGCCCTGAGAGCGCTCGCCAAAGGACGTAACCGCTCACATCTGGTCCATTAACCAACTCCAAATATACGACAATATCTCCTCGCGTATCTCGAGCACATATTCCGCAAAGATCATACATGGTAACGAAAATATTACACAATAATCGTAATATACGTTATCCTTAAAGCCACAACAACAAATATACACAAAGATTTGGTTGCCTATAACAGTTTGATCTCCTACCTCTATAAATATTCTTGTTTTACATACATCAATTACACAATTGAGAGTTCATACATTACAAGTATACTCATTTAAGCATCAAAGTGGGACCCATAGGAACCCTTCTATTATGCTCCCTTTCTTTCAGGTCCATCGGAGCTCATGCAAAGTGCTCAATCACCACCGAGTCAGTGTGATCAGCATCCTATCAGTGCCTGATCTGCATCTAGTCAATACCCAATAATTTTTATCCCAACATTCGGCACCGTCTATGGGAACGACCAAATTGTCATGCAGACTCGCTCTACTCGCAACCGTAACAAACAGGTGATGAATCAGCAGTCCTGGGACAGTTCCGAATCTGCCGCCTCACCGCTCCACCTGCAAGAGGCTGCCCGTATGGCGGTTCCTAATGCCATTCCCCCAAGACCGTCGGAAGAACCAAGTCTAGTCATGGTTCCTTTTTCAACTAGCACTCTAGCCCAGCTTGTCGTCGCCTTGGTACAGGTAGTTGGGGAGACCATCCCGGTCACCGCAGAGATGTTGTCACTCCTCGAAGCAATCTTAGGACAAGCCCAAAGACAAACCTTTTCCCCCATGGAGACTCTCACACTCGAGGGCTACCGGAAGCAGAAACTGATAACCATCGCTCTGTCAATCCTCAAGAGAAGCAAGATGTGACTTCTGATAATCAAGCCATGCCTCTGGCCTCCCCTGCAGCGTTGGTGGAAACAATTCTGAATCATCCGTCCGTCAACCTGTCGGGTACCTTGTGGGATGGAAATCAACACCTATTATTTACTATGGGCCAAATTGAAGAGCTAATAAACAAGAAGTTGAAAGAACAACATGGAGTTGCGATAGCTCTCCTAAGGGAATGTTCCACCCATCCATTTCCGGATGCCCTCATAGTCGTGCGGATACCAAAACATGTTGTAGCCAGGCACATAACCGAATACAGAGGCGACGAAGATTCCTTCATGCATGAGGCGTCCCTTCTGAGCAAGTTAGATAATGATAATCACTTAGCCCTATTATTTATGTCCTTCCTCTCAGCTTCGGCCTCTTCGTGGTTCTTTGGTCTCGCTGCAGGATCAATATGGTCATGGTGAGAGCTTAAAAGCAAATTGCTAGAGCACTACATGGTCGAACACCAATTGCTGCGGAGCGTGTTGCCTTACACACTGTAAAATAACAACAGGAAGAAACCCTAGCCAACTTCTATGGGTGTTTTCACAAAAACAACACGGAGATTGATCGTCAGGTCACAGATGGAGAGATCGGTCGAGCTTTTTATCAAGGGATGGATCTGACAAAAAAACTGTTAAACATTAATCACGTGTGTAAGATTGAAACCCTGAAAGAACTGGCAGTCGAGGCTAAAGGCCTCATATACTTGGAAAGAGCAAACATTGAAGTAGAGTTGTTCGCATCAACGTCACAAAGGGCTAATGTCGTACCCTGACGCGAGATAAATAAGGAGAAGAAGGAAAGGGGGAACACGAGAAGCCTTGGGCCGAAGCCCCTATGCCAAATCCTAGAGAGCCCCCCAAGTATTTCACGCCTCTCAATAGTTAAATCTCAGCGATACTAGTAGATATGGAAAGAAGGTCATTAGCCAGGCCACCAATGCCTCAAAAGAACGACCATCCCATGGAAAAGGATGTTGAAACCTATTGCCACCTATCACAAAGTGAAGGGCCATAAGACCGATGATTGTTGGGTGCTCAAGCGAGACATCGAGAGATTGTTCTAGAGAGGCATGCTGAAAAATTCGTGGTGGGAAAAGAGCAAAGTCGAACGCCCCCGAGGAGAGCCCGCTCGCCAATAAATCAATAATTCAGTCCTTCACAAGGCAAAAGAGTCATCAACCTGATCGCTGGAGGATTCAGAGCTAGAGGCGAGGGGAGCCATGCAAGGAAGGTGTACGCCATGCAAATCTCCACAGCTACGCAGCTGGGAAAAATGCATCGTCCTGAAGAGAACATTGTCATCTCTTTTAGCAAGGATGACCTGTCACACGTCACAATCCCGCACAACGACACGCTAGTCATTACTGCTGAAGTTGACGGGTGTGATAGGAAGAGAATTGTGCTCGACGGGAAAAGCTCGACAAACATCTTGCTCTTAGACGCCTTCAAAAAATTGGGCACGTCCAAAAAGGATTTTAAACGAGTTAACTTCCAACGAACAACATACATTCTAGGAGCCATTACTGGGAAGGACCACCATTAATCCTAACAAGATCGTGGCATACACAGTCCATTAGAATATGAAGTTCCCCACATCGAATGGTATTAGAGAAGTCTTAGGTGATCAACCTTCTCCACGACAATGTTATGTGAGCTATCTTCACAGGAAGAACCAAAGGGACTGTCTCGCCATCGAGATGGAGGTTGACCAGCATGAGGATAAAGATCGACCTGCCCCTAGTAGAAGAGCTAAGTGATGTCCAGATATATGGCTCAGAAAAGAAGGTGCGCATCAGAGCCACCTTGACTGAAGAACATAAAGACACCCTGACCTCCCTCTTGAAAGAATACAAGGAACTATTCACTTGGAAAACAAGTGACATTTCAGGGTTGAATACACACATTATCTCTCATGAGTTGCGGATAGACCCCTCCGTCAAGCCTATTACTCAAAATAGGAGGTCGTTCTGATCTGACAAGCGCTTGGCTATCAGACAGGAAGTTGTACGACTATTAGACGTCAAGTTCGTAAGGGAGGTACGTTTTCAGAGTTGGGTCGCCAATCCAGTGCTAGTGAAGAATTCAAACGGGAAGTGGCGTATGTGCGTAGATTTCCGAGACCTGAACAAGGCGTGCCCTAAAGACTCTCACCCCCTGTCGTGAATTGATCAGTTGGTGGATGCAACCTCTTGTCAAGATGATGAAGCACCTAGATCTGAATGCACCCGGATGATGAAGCTGATACAACGTTCTACGCAGACGTTGATATCCTTTGTTATAGAGTAATGCCTTTTGGACTAATCAATGCAGAGGCAACCTATCAATGTATGGTGAACCAGCTGTTCAAAGAAATGTTGGGACGAAATATGAAGGCTTACGTGGACGACATGCGCGTGAATTCCATCAAGGGAAGCCCTCACACAACAGACATTCGAAAAGCTTTTGAATACATGTAAAGGTCGGAGTGCGAGGTCGCTTTTCAATCTCTCAAACAACACCTGCAAACACTCCCGACTCTGGCCAAGGTCGCTCCCAATGAACCACTTTTCCTTTATGTAAGTAGCAATGAGGTAGCAACTAGTGCACTGTGTAAGAAAAGAGGAGGTAAATAGAGTCCAGGCTATTTTGTAAGTAAACTTTTCAACGCGACTCAAATGAAATACATCGAGATTGAAAAGTATTTTTATGATTATGTTATCACCGCGCGTAAGCTGCGATCGTACTTCCACGCCTATGCAATAACAGTCCACCAACAAGCCCCTCAAACACTTCCTCATGAAACTAGATTCTTCAGGCATGATGATCAAGTGGGTAATTGAGTTGAGCGAATTCATAATAAAGTTTGCGCCGAAAAAAGCTATCAAAGGACAGACTTTGGTAGACTTCAAAGTGGAAAGTACTGGATATGGTCGCACTGAAATCGAAAAGGAACAGCCAAGGGCAAAACAGAAAAACTGGGAAGTCTACACTTACTGATCCTCTTCGAAAGAAGGCTCAGGGCAGGCTTAGTCCTCCTCCCTCCTCGTGGCGAGACCCTCAAATATGTCATCGCCCTCACATTTAAGGCGACCAATAATTAAGTAGAATATGAATCACTAATAAATGGGTTGTGACTCGCTAAGGGAATGAGTATAACATCACTAAAGGTAAAAAGTGACTCTCAACTAATCGTCAATCAGAACAATTACAATTACAAAACCAATGGGGAAAAGATTAAGAAGTACTTCGACATTGCAAAATGACTTATCGTTGAGATCCCAAATTTTACAATCGAGTCCATCCCTCGCAACAACAACCAACTGGCAGACTCCTTGAGCAAGCTGACATTTGAAGGGACAAAAATACAAGAAGTACAGTTGTTAGAGCGAGCACTGTACTCGGTACTCGAAAACAAAGAAGAAGTCTTCAATATACAGGCGCAGGACAACATGACTTCACTTTATAACCTTTTAAAAAAAGAATCCATCCCAAAGACGCAGGCGAGGATACCAATATAATTTGCCTCGCCGCCAACTACCTTATCATAGATGGGGAATTATACAGGCAAGAATTCTCAACCCCGTATTTACGGTGCATCTTATTCCCAGAAACGGAAAGCGTCCTACGTGAAGCTCATGAAGGAGTTGTTGCATGCTAGGGTTTGGCATGAACAGGTTCGGGGCTGAACCAGTTCAAAATCGTACTTTTACCATAATTTAAAACATGTACGGTTTACCGCTCTAGTTTTTTGCCACTCCAAATTTTGGTTGAATTACCGTACCTGTTATGAACGGTTTGACCGAACGTCTTTGTATATTTTTTAAAAAATAATACTAATGTGTTGTAGTGTGCCGAATCTAAAATCTCTGAAGAAGAAGAAGAAGATCGAAGAGCGACGCGAAAGAGACGAAGAGCCGAAGACGAAGATCAGGTTGTAGAGTGCGGAGAGACAAAGACGAAGGTCGAAGAGTGCCGCGGAAGAGCCACACAACTCTGAAGAATAAGTTAAAATCCTCACAACTCTGGTATGTGACTCTCTGATGAAGACGAAGACTGAAGAAGAAAAACTCTGAAGAAGTGAAGAGAAGAAGAATATGAAAACGAAGGAAGAAGAAGATGAAGTGGGAAGTCCAACGAGATGACGAAGGAAGAAGAAAAAGAACAAGTTGGTCCAACCGTCCGGTCTATATTTGTTTTGGTCGAATTAACGCTTTACTTGTTGATAAATACAACGTCGTGACATGTTGTCACGGATGTTCAGGATTACAATCATACTCAACTAAAGATAAAAAGGGTAGTGGGGCCTTTTGACCCAATCATCTAGACTCACTCCCAACCTTGCTTGCTTCGCTATCCAATTTGCACACTCGTTTGCCATTCTTGGAATAGCTCGCCAATGCACTCGCTCGATTTGTCTTACTAGTGCTCGAATATTTGGTATTATGGTGGATACCCTCCAATGCGTCAGACACTCTTCTAGTTTCTTTTGAACCATCTGTGAGTCGGTTTCTATTGTAATGCATTGCCATCCCGCTTGGATTGCTAGTCTCACTCTTTCTTGTATTGATATGGCCTTCAAGGTTTCAATGTCCCCGCTCCTCTACCTACGGTTTGCTCCACCTACGACCTTACCTTCCTTGTTCCTCGCTACTACCCATATGTTGGCTCTCCGTGTTTGTTTGCACCATGACGCATCACAGTATCCGGTCTGGTTAGAGTAGATATTTTATTAAATATTATATTAAAACCGGTACAAAAAGTGGTACATTTACCGTTTGAGAACCGATTTTTTATATCTCTTCTGAACCGCTCCATATTTTTGCAAAAACAAGTGTTTGGATTGTGAATCAGTTCAAAACCAGTATGGTACAGTTTGATTCGGTCGAACCGGTTTTTAATGCCCATCCCTACTGCATGCCACGAAGGTGCACTCTCATTAGTGCGGAAAATCTTCAGATTAGGCTACTACTAGCCAACTTTGAGCAAAGACGCATCAAAATTGACATAGAAGTGTGAAACGTGCCAACAGTTCGCGCCAAGAACTGGTCGACCACCCACTTTGCATCGGACAAGCACTGGACAAACAACCCACATCATCGTGTGATCGACTATTTCTATAAGTTGATAGAGGCGAAAGCATTGACCTCTACAACTGAATTTCAAGTTCTTAAAAGTTTACATAACTTTGTGGTATAGCGTCCCAAAAGTACTCATAAGTGACAACAGGCCACAATTCATGGAAAAAGAGCTCAAATTGCTATGTGAAGAATACAAAATTGACCATAGATTCATCTCGGTACATCATCCCCAGACTAACGGATATGCCGAAGCAACCAACAAAGTAATCCTGGAAGTTCCCAAAAAGAGAGTTCAAGTCTTAAGAGGAAACTAGGTAGAAGGGCTAAACAATGTGTTATGGGCCATCAGAACGACACCCAAAACAGAAACAGGGAAAATGTCATTAAGTCTAGTGTACGGATCTGAAGTCGTGGCCTCACCGAAATAGTTGTGCCCACTCACAAGATCCTACATTTCAACACAGAGGCGAATAACATCGAGCGGCGAACATACCTCAATCTAGTTGAAGAAAAGCGATGACAATTAGATGAAGCCCAAGCAAGAATGAGGTTGGCGACCACTCGATACTTCAACAGAAAAATCAATGCTCGCCAATTTTTCGTGGGGGGGAGACGATTATGAGACAGAATGAATTCATAAATCTGTACCACAACAACAACCTCTCGACCAAATGGGAAGACCCCTACAAGGTTGTGGAAATCGTCGCACCAGGGGCATACAACTTGGAAAATATGAAGGGTACAAGGTTAGTTCGTCCTTTTAATTCCAAACATTTACAAATTTTTTATGCATAACTTGTAATCACAGTATGTCAATAAAGAAAACTATCATTCGTAATGAACATAACCACTCGAATGGTAGAAAATAAAGACTCAGCATAAAAGGCGGACGAACCAACAAGGTAACAGTCCCTCTAAATGTAATAAGACCTAATTAAAGGGTCGAACAAACCAATAAGGTAACAATTCCCTCAGTTAGGCAAAATGAGGATTGCGAACGAACCATTAAGGTGACAGTTCCTCTCCCAAAAGACCTAAAAGTGAAAGGCGAATGAACCTCGAGAAAGTAACAGTTCCCCCACAAGTTAGGCAAAAGGAGCAGATGAACTATTGAAGTATCAGTCCTTATGAGTCAAAAATACCTAAACGCGAGTGGCGAACGAACCACGAAGAGGTAATAGTTCCCTCTAAATTAGGCAAAAGGAGCGGACAAACTATCAAAATAACAGTCCCTCTGAGTTAAAGCCTAAGAGAGCGATTGAACCCCAAGAGGTAACAGTTCCTCCGAAAAGCGAAGAGGCGAACGAATCTTTAAAGATGACAGATCCCTTAAAGGCGAACGAATATACAAGATAACAAATCCCTCTAAAACTGGCAGAAGGAACGGATGAGCTAAACAAGCAACAATCCTTCCTCGAAAGCCCTAGGGAGCATAAGAATCTTCAAAGATAACGTTCCCTTCTAAGTAAAAAAAAAAACTTCGAAAAATAAGAAGGTTAAACCTTTTGACGGTTCCCCTAAGAAAATGGAGGTTCCATTTATTGGAGTTAAAGAAGGTTCGATTTCATTCAGGTTAAGGCCAAAGCTAAGGTGGAGTTGGAACTAATAGAACTTCAAGAAAGCTATCATCAATTCGACGTTAGAATCAATCCCATTTATTTAAAGTCTAATGAAACAAAGGCTTACGAGACCAAGGGCAGCAACTATGTACATTAGTTGAATATCTGAAACAAACTGAACACAAGTTCCACAAAAAGGGAAATAAAACAACTCTTATTTACAAATAACAGGGGTTGGTAACAAAAGGAGGAAAAGATAGCAAAAATTATAAGGGAGCTCAAGTGACTTTGCAAGGTTGTGATACTTCTTCGCGCAGCAGACTCCAGACGTGAAACTCTGCATCATCTTGGTCACCCGGATATCTGGATTATCAAGGTCTCCTTCTCGACCCCGGGAGCAGCCTTCTCCTCGCCAACAATAGCTGCAGGAGGGACATCTTTGGCATAACCACTATTCATGAAGTCTTGGAGAGAATCCACTTCCCGAAAAGGAAACTTGGGATCTATCTCCCGGATCTCGTCGACCAAGACTTGGAGGTAGGCAGCAACCTCATTCTTCATCACCTCCAAAACGCAGTCGGTGAACTCATCAGACTTCTTAAAGTCCTAAACCACGCTCTAGGAGAGGTTACCACCTTGAGCTTCAACTAAAGCTACTATTTCTAAGTCCACAAGGCGTCCCTCTAGGCCCGAGCCTCAGCTCGCCCTGATGGCGAGTGACCTCCACATCCAGCTGAGTGGAATACTGGTTAGCCTCTTTGACTCGACCTTCAACCTGAGTCTACCCTTATCGAAGATCCTGACCTGATTCTCCCTTATCTTTATGGAGACGAGCAACCCTCTCTCCCTCGCCTCGAACTCCCGTTGGGAGTGCTCCAACAGCCCAGTTGAGGCTTTAGCTCCTCGACATGAGCAGGGTTGAACCTCTCACTTTCTTCGGAGGGGCAGCAATAACTGGGGCCTTCCCTAAAAACAAGCATAGAGCAATCAGTCATGGCGAACGACAAGCCAAAAATAAGAACAGTAACAAAAGTCAACTTTAAAATACCTCTCAGGCGATCGCCAGAGGTGATCCCGGAATGTTCCTTCTTAGGCTTACGCTTGGTCGCGCACCTTTGGGGAGGAGGACTCAAGGTAACTTGGGCCGCAGACATCCATGTCTTAACCTATTTAGAAAACATGCTAAGGAGTTTAGGTCCCCAGGTGCCTACAACACACAAAGCATAAAAACGAAAAAGTTAGAAGATTACATAGTCAATAGAAACTGGCGAGGACTGTTTAATGCCCGCCAGTTGAAGCATTGTCTCTAAAGTCTTCGCCACTGAGCGAACTGAACAGAAACCCAGTTGTCGGTGACGCTGGAACATATCGCTAATGGTGTTACTGTCATGCCCTGACAACTCGCTAAAGCTTAAGCGCAGGTCTCGCCCCAGCTGATGAAGATACCAAGAAACACCTTACTTATAAAAGAAGTAAAACTTTTTATAATTTGAGTTGGTGGCCATTAAGTCATCCACTAGGCGAAAGTGGACGTTCCAGTTCCACGCCTTGGACCGCTATACTCCGAACTTTGGCCACTGGGTCTGGAAGTGATTAAGGAAGTTGGACCCTACAACGAAGCGATAAAAACACCTGAACAGAGAAAGTAAGTACGTTCAGCCTTAACGCACACACATGATTTTGAACCCTATCCACATCCTCAGGGCATCATGCACCAGTTCTGTAGGAGCTATCCCATAGTAGCAACAAAGCTCATGCAAATCCTTGTAAAGGGGAAACCTTAACCCAACATCGATCTGGGCCGCATAAATATAAACATCTCCTTCCCTCTTTTTTTAGCTTTTCGGTTCCGTTTAATTTAGAGTACCCAAATAGGAGAACCGGAACCGAATAAATGGGTTCTCAAATGTTTTTCCCGGATCCTACCCTATTTTTAAAACGTCTACCCGGAACCTACCCGAAGTGTCGATTTTGAATAGGTTCCTGGTCCAAATGGGAATTTGCTCACCCCTATCACACGTGATAAAATGAAGATAATGCGCACATGTGTAACATGTGCTACCAATATTTAAGTACACTTAGCGGAGATCTCTTATGTTGGTCAATACACGTCTTTTATGCATAAAGTCAAATATTAAGGTCTTTGGATAAATAATTTACAAAATTTTCATAATTTTTTTAATATAGAAAAGAACGCTAATAAATTGCATAGACTTATTCTAAAGATGTTTAATTATAGGGAAAAATATGAAAAAATGTAACATGTTTGACCAAAGTGGTAAAAGCGACACAATGTTTGTTTTTGATGCAATATGTTTGGTCTTGTTGGTTGGTTTTGATGAAGCACTAGTCTCGACCATGGGTGCTTTTTTTTGCTTTCTCACTCAATCGTTGTGCGGGCAGTTCAGCTATCCTTGCGGATGTCATCCTTCTTCTATTTGCAATTTGCTTCAATAACGTGTTGTTCTGCAGTTCTTCCAACCATGGATCTTTACGACATGCTTCCTCATCAAATGGTGGAAGCACATACAAATTTACTTCGTGTACACCTTGTTGTTTATCTTTAATTAAGCAAACATATTCATCGCTACATACAACTTCGATGTCAGTTTTAGGATCTCCATTTGGTGGAACGAAGGTGATTACACCATCCCTCTTTCAAACTGTTATACTCCAGGAGAACAGCGACATTGAAGTAGACAAACAAATGGTCAAACATGTCCATCAAACATACTTTTCCATTGTAAACACCGTCCACCCAATTACCATCGTAGTGGATTTGCATAAACCACTTCTCCTCACTTGAACTTGACATTCTACAAAATAAAAAATCGATAATTAAACAAACAAGCCCTACATAAACATCTTTGTAATTAAATATATCATCTCTATGCACAACCAGGGCATAACTAATTAACCTTTCAAGAGGGTTTTTTCGTCAACTTTGGAAATTTTCGAAAATTTGATGGACAATTTTTCAGTAGCTTCGGCATTTATACAAGATGTTTGCACAGTCAGAAGTTACCTATGAAGAGTAGCAATGATTCGCGTCGCACTTCGAAATGGAACGGGAGAAATTGCACTAGTCGCGTCGTAGGGGAATGTTGTGTCACTTTAGTTTCAGCTTGGAAGAACCGAAATTGCACTGGTCCGTTCGTAGCTTCAGTCGTGGCAGCAACGAGAGGTCTTCACGGAGCTCTAGGCGTCGCACTAGCGGGGAGAATTAGGGTTATGAAATAAGGTCTTCTTGGGGAGGATTGCACCGATTCAGGATTTTGGGGAAAGAGAGATCAATTCGGTAATTGAAGTGATGGAGAGGTCGAGGAGGAAATAGAGTGACACCAGTTCAGATATTGGAGGGAAAATAGGACGAGAGTAGTTTCATCATTTTTAATTATTATTTTATTAATAAAAAAAAGCACGTGAGTTACACATGTCCAATTTAAACGGATAAGTTGACGGAAAAACAAACGTTTCTTCAAAAAGCAACAAAATGAAACATAATACATCAAAAATCGGCGACCCAAAACGAGTTACATCAGTTACCAACTTTGGCAAACATATTACATCTTTTTCATACTTTAAATTAGTATATTAGAATAGATATAGATATAATAATTTGTTTATATATTTATTTATGCTGGAGATATAGATAATTCTCTTTTTTTTTTTTATATATATAGATAGATTAGACGGAAAAAGTTACTTGGGTTAGCAACTAAATAAAATACTTTAAGGGGTTGGTTATTTTCAAAACTTTAAGTTTAGGGTGTATTTTGCAGTTAAACAGAAAGGTTGTGCGATTGCGCTGTAAGCTGTACGCCAATTTTCTGTTACCTAAACGCTCTCCCTTTTAAATAAACGCAACAACCCTAATCGCCTCCGCCATGCCTTCCATATAAATATCACCCCTGATATCAACACAGAAATCACCTCATTCTCCTCTTCTTTCTCATCTCCATTGCACACCTTACGCATCGTGTTCCCTTTTCCAGATTGATTGTTTCGTTCGATTAGCGATATCTGTCCACAGTCCTTCCAAGCAATTGATTGTCTGATTCAGCGTGTTGTGAATGGTGGAAATCTCAGAGAATAGCAACAGATTCATGCTCTCCCTTATACATCCAAGGGTGAGCGCTATTATCTTCGCGTACGGCGCTTGCAAGGAGGGTTGGTACTTCCGCTGCATCGGCGTCGACCCGTGAGAGATCTACTGGCGGATTCAATTGAGTTGATTGGTTTGCGTTACTCGTCGTCTTAGATTGATCTTTTTTAATTTCGTCGGAGAAGATACCGGATTACTCTATCGTCGGTAAGATGTTGCTGTACAAGCAGAAGAAAAGCCCCAAGGGCAATAGGTTCCTGATCAGTATCACGGTTATGGGAAGCGCTGGCCCGATCCGGTTTGTGGTCAGCGAGGGGGAGCTCGTCAATGCTGTCATCGACACTGCGCTGAAATCGTATGCCAGAGAAGGTAGGTTTCCAGATTTGGGTAACGATCTCGATGCTTTTTTGCTCTACTGTCCCAATTACGGATCAGACGCTCTGAATGCGTGGGACAGAATTGGATCGCAAGGTTCTCGGAACTTTCTGCTGTGCAAGAAGCCACGCATCAAAGGAACGGGCAGCGAAGAATCACGATCAGCCGCAGTGATATCTCGCAAGAAGAGTGGAAGCTGGAAATCGTGGATCAATAAGTCGTTCAACCGCAATGTCCTCTCCCATTAATCAGCAAGTTGATGTCTTTCTTCATTCTCTATATTGAAAAATTTGAATCTTTCATATGAATTAAAGGTGCTGCTTTTGGAATGGTCATGCTAGATTGTTGCTCTACTGCATTTGATTCAATTTCTGTGTGCTTAGCCAGACGAGGATAGATCGATTCGTCGTAATAAGAGAATTTGGTTTCTTTTCTCAGTAAAATTAAATAAAAATTGCATCCTTGATTTGGTTATTAAGTATTCCTACTTCTAGTTCTAGTTCAGCTGTTTGGTTCTGTTTGATACACCTTTGAAGTTTGGATATTCGTATTGAGAATGATGTCATCAAGACTTAACGGTAAAAGACAAAACCATTTTATTATCATTATAATATAATATAAAATTATAAATAAATAAATAAATGTTGCAACAAGAAAGCGATGTTTATATTATGCTTATCTAATTCGTATGAGATAATACAAGCAGTGACTAAACATAATAATAATAATTAGGGGAGAGAAAAACGATTGACTGGACCGAAATCACGACAAAACTGAACCGAAATCACGATAAAATTGGTTCGAAATCAGACTGATTAGAACCGAAACCAATTAGGATTGAGACCGAGCGTATTTTTTTTTAAAGTCGATCTCGGTCTCCGTTTTTCCCCGAAAACCCGATTAGGACCGGTCCATACCGAAATTTGAAAAACTCTAGATTTTCCTTTGATATCTCTGTCTCAGCATTTCCGCCTCTTTCTTTTTTCCTTTCAGCATTTCCTTGCTATTTCCTTTCCTTTATTCAAAATTGTATTCTTACCTTCCGCAAAGGACTAACAACAACATAAAAGAACTACTGGAGCACCTATTTGAAGAAGAAGCTCAAGAGGATTCAATCAGGTTTGGAGTTCGTTGGTGGAGGCGAAGCTGATGGGTTCCTACCTCCTACAAACTCAGTATCGATATTGAATAATGGTCAGTGGGAGAGAAGGCTCCAGACAGATATTCAGATGGTCAAACCTCTGAGGCCTTGTCGTTGGACAGCAAATCATTTAGCCCTAATTATGGTCAACGATGGTGCGGTGAAAAAATCATAATCATGGTTATAACCGTTACTGTTTAATATGCTTAACCGTACTATTATGGTGCGGTACGGTTATAATGATGAATTTTCTACCCATAATGGTCATGGTTATGATTATTGTATTTGAGTAATACCCATGGTTATTATATAAAAATAAAATTTATTTATTATTAATAAACTAATATATACTAAATCATGGAAGGTACTCTACATACAAGTAATAAATATCCATAATGTTAGTTTTATATATTTTTATCGTTGACAATATAGATTTATGTATTTTTTAAAATAAAAATTTTGGTCTTTTATTTTATTACATACGTGGAATAAATATGGATATACGGGTAAAACCATGGTTAATAACCACAGTTATTTTCATGGTTATGGTATTGAAAATTGAACCCGTAATAGTTATGGTATGTTATTTAAAAATATGGTATGGTTATGGTATTTGTCATACCCGTACCATACTCTAACCATCGACAGCCCTAGCCCTAATTCAGTCATGGAAGACTCAAAACCTCAACTTTCCACTTACCCTGCAAACACTAATTAACCCCTAAACAATCGATTGTCTTCTTCTTCTTCTTTCGTCGATTTTTCAACATTTCTTCAAAGGCTTATTCTTTCGTTGATTAAGTTTTGTTTTCCTTTAAAAAATTTGGTTCATGACTGAGACCGACCCGAGTCAAGCAAGACCGACTCAGCCGGACTTTTTTGCCCAAAATAAATCTCGGTTCTTCAAAAGTGAGGACCAAAATTTTGGGCTCGGGCTCAATCTTGCCAAAAAGAGTGTCATGTCCCGCTCGAGCTCACCCTTAATAATAATATGTAATTTACATTGTTGTGGTTGTACAATTGTAGCTGAGTTACTATTTATTAGAAAGTTTATACCGGCTTTGCGCAAGAACTATTTTTTTTATATTAAAAAGTAAGTGAAAATACATGTATAGTTTTTTTTGGTCCATATTATACATGTATAGTTTACTTATTATTCATTGGATTTTAATTTTATATAAATATTTTTAATTAAGAATAAATTAAACTTAATAGTTAATATTACACAATAAAAACACAAGATATATTTATAAATAATATTAATTTTATTAGTATTTGTGTATAATAGAAGTTATTCTATTTATTCCAATATTATAATTTTGGTAAATAAAATCAAGATTAAGTTTATTTATTCATAAAACTAATTAAAAACAATACATGAATGATTATTAGAAAACAATAGTAACAATTATTAATACAATTTTAATTAATATTTTTAAGTTATTGTTTGTGGTTTTGTCACTTCTATTTGTGTAATATGTTAATGAAAATGTTAAAATCATTAGTAATGTTTTACTAATTGTAATAATAGTAAAAATATCTACCAACAAAATTTTATTTATTTTCTATTTATAAAATTTGTTGAGTCAAATATATTTAAAAAATCATATTTTGTTTTAATATATTAATGTTCATATAATACTTTTAACTTAATATTATGATTTTATAACTTCTATTAGTTTATAATGTAATAAAAATATCAAGAATTTATCTTCGTATTATTATTATTATTCATTCATTCATATTTTAAATTTATATTAATACTTATAATTAGGCTCTTTAATTTTTAGATGTTCATACTTGTTATCCATCAAGTATAATATTATGTATTTTATAAAATTCCCTATATACAATATATTTAAGATAAAATCATAAATATACATATAAAATAATAAAAAAAAATATTAAGGTTTATTCTTTCGTTGATTAAGTTTTGTTTTCCTTTAAAAAATTTGGTTCATGACTGAGACCGACCCGAGTCAAGCAAGACCGACTCAGCCGGACTTTTTTGCCCAAAATAAATCTCGGTTCTTCAAAAGTGAGGACCAAAATTTTGGGCTCGGGCTCAATCTTGCCAAAAAGAGTGTCATGTCCCGCTCGAGCTCACCCTTAATAATAATATGTAATTTACATTGTTGTGGTTGTACGATTGTAGCTGAGTTACTATTTATTAGAAAGTTTATACCGGCTTTGCGCAAGAACTATTTTTTTTATATTAAAAAGTAAGTGAAAATACATGTATAGTTTTTTTTGGTCCATATTATACATGTATAGTTTACTTATTATTCATTGGATTTTAATTTTATATAAATATTTTTAATTAAGAATAAATTAAACTTAATAGTTAATATTACACAATAAAAACACAAGATATATTTATAAATAATATTAATTTTATTAGTATTTGTGTATAATAGAAGTTATTCTATTTATTCCAATATTATAATTTTGGTAAATAAAATCAAGATTAAGTTTATTTATTCATAAAACTAATTAAAAACAATACATGAATGATTATTAGAAAACAATAGTAACAATTATTAATACAATTTTAATTAATATTTTTAAGTTATTGTTTGTGGTTTTGTCACTTCTATTTGTGTAATATGTTAATGAAAATGTTAAAATCATTAGTAATGTTTTACTAATTGTAATAATAGTAAAAATATCTACCAACAAAATTTTATTTATTTTCTATTTATAAAATTTGTTGAGTCAAATATATTTAAAAAATCATATTTTGTTTTAATATATTAATGTTCATATAATACTTTTAACTTAATATTATGATTTTATAACTTCTATTAGTTTATAACGTAATAAAAATATCAAGAATTTATCTTCGTATTATTATTATTATTCATTCATTCATATTTTAAATTTATATTAATACTTATAATTAGTCTCTTTAATTTTTAGATGTTCATACTTGTTATCCATCAAGTATAATATTATGTATTTTATTATTTTATAAAATTCCCTATATACAATATATTTAAGATAAAATCATAAATATACATATAAAATAAATAAAAAATATTAAGGTTTTGTAACTTATCTTGAGAATGAATGGGAAAGTTTGGAGAATTTTAAAATGATTTACATGACATGCCACTTAGGAGTGAGAATTGTATGTCTCACATGAACTAATTAAAATTGATTATTTTAAAATAAGAGTGATAAAATATATCAAAAAAACTTATTTGTCATAATTGCATACATTGTAACCAATTAAATTGATATATATATATAGAGAGAGAGAGAGATTATATAGTTCAAAATTGGTATGTTTTATTTTGTTGGGTTTTGAATAAACATTTAGTTTTCTATTATTTTTTCCGTTTAAATTGTATACATGCATTGTCTCACGTGACTTTTTTTTAACATTAAAAAAATAAAAATACCAAAACGACTTTCCTCACCTTTTACCTCTAATTACTGAACTGAAATCCATGTATCTCCGCTCTCTACCCCCCTTCATCCTTTATTCCTCATCATCACCGCCTAGAAGCAAACTAAGCCTGGTGTTACACTCCATGTGCTTGCTTCAATCTTGAGGGAGAAGATAGGCGCTTCAGTCGACAGAGAGAGGAAGTGGGAGATGGAGGCAGCTTCTTCGTCTTCAGTTAGGTTTATGTTGTGCTCGTCATCATCTATCTTCACCAATTATCCTTTTATTTCTATTGTGGTTGCTGTCGCACTCGGTCAATTTATCAAGCTCTTCGCCTCTTGGTATATTCTTTCTCGCTACCTGCTTGTAGTTGCAGTAATTTAATATTCTGATTTGATGGTCGAATTCATGGTCCTGCTTTGGAATTTTATCTGTATATGTCCATGTTATTACGCATTCGATTGCTTTTCAGCTTTCAGGTTCGTGTTTTCCGGTTCGTGCTCCTCATCATCACCGCCCAGAAGAAAACTAAGCTTCGTGTTACACTCCATGTGCTTGCTTCAATCTTGAGGGAGAAAAAAGGCGCTTCAGTCGACAAAGAGAGGAAGCGGGAAAAGATAGGCGCTTCAGTCGACAGAGAGAGGAAGCGGGAGATGGAGGCAGCTTGTTCGTCTTCAGTTAGGTTTATGTTGTGTTCGTCATCCTCTATCTTCACCAATTATCCTTTTATTTCTGTTGTGGTTGCTGCCGCACTCGGTCAATTTATCAAGCTCTTCGCCTCTTGGTATATTCTTTTTCGCTACCTTCTTGTAGTTGCAGTAATTTAATATTCTGATTTGACAATCGAATTCATGGTCCTGCTTAGGAATTTTATCTGTATATGTCCATGCTATTACGCATTCGATTGCTTTTCAGCTTTTAGGTTCGTGCTTTTGAATTTTGAGTTTGGGAATGCATTACAATGTTCTCAAATCTTAACACAAGTACGTAGTTTATTTTGTTGTTAGACAACCAGATGGATGTTTGAGTTGTTGGATGTGAAGATAGATGTTTGCAAGTAGTTTATCATTCTCAAGTTGAACTTGATTTAGTTTCAGGATATTTATTCGATTACTATTTTTTTAGCACATAAATTGCCTTTTTGAAATTAAACAGGTTTTTTCGCCAAAAATAAACTAAATAAAACAGGGGGTTTGGTTGATCAAGTATAAGCTCTAAGTGTTGAAAAGTCATTTGACAACATGTAGGAAGGACTTTGCTCAGAATACATGAAATATTTGGCATTCTCTTCAGGGTAGATGATATTGATTATTTAGTTGTTATTTTGTGTAAATGTAATTAGTTAGGCCTTAGATGGATGGGTATGATAAACAGAGTATGTAAAACTATCTTAAGTTATTTTGTGACTGCTGTCTATTAATAAATGATGGGAGTCCTAGAATCCTAGTCATTACTCAAGGCTTCAATAAGTAATACATTGTTGCATAGAAATATCTGCAACTTTTGATGAATGTTCATTTTCTGATGGTATGGTGAACCACCATTGATCAATTTTGCATATAATGTAGGTTTATACAAAGTGTATAAGGCGTGGTATCCCAACCATATTGATGCGATCTGCAACAACATTTGTTGATTGTGATGAATCCTGGAAGTTGTTGATCACTAGGAACGGGGCTTTGTATGTGTTAGAATTGTTCAACAGAAACTGCATTCTCAACAACTCTTTGGAGTATTTGATTGTATGAGACTCTTTGGAGTTTTGTGAACTTGGTATTGTAAGTTGATATTCTGTAAACGTCAATGACAGTTAACTTTGAAAATAGGTGGTCCTGTTGAAATGACATTGGTTTTGTGTGTATTCTGGGACAGGTTTTAATGTTGAGGTAGAATTCTGTTGGTTTCTATTAGAAGACTTTTGTCCAGTAAATTAAAACATGTTACATCTACTTTCAATTTTCTACCAAACGTTTTTCATTAAAAACCAACACTTATAAAATGTATGTTATCACGTACTAACAAATACATAAACATAATTAACCAACAGTTGCTCCCCTACGTAAACATAACTACTTCAAATACACATCGAAAGACACTTCAATCAGTAACCAATTTTAAGATTACAGCAAACATCAGTACCACAAGCACTCCAACAGCAGTAATCAATATTCTTCCCCTACTCTGAACAAGAACAACTTTGATTTCGATCTTGGCATGCATTTCTCGGAATTTGGTTACAGCCTTACTTCCGTAAATGCACATTGGGGGGTCACACCACTCAAAATAGTCACAAGCATGGTTCTGCAATCAAGTTTCTTCACTGTAAGATTAGGGTTTCGAAGAGATATTTTGGAGGGATTTTCAAATTGATACTACAATTAGGGTTAGAAACCAAAACAAATCCGCAAACATACCTTATAATTGGGACACCCATAGAACATTCGACTGAAATCCGCAAACATACCTTATAAATTCTTTCAACGGGTGGTACTCTACATGTAACTTCAAGCTTGGTGAAGAGTTGATTCAGTAATTTGGTGTCATTGTTGTTAGGAGAGTCGGAGATCCGATAAGTAAGGGATGAACACTTCGAAAATGTCACGAGGGAAGAACAAGCAGGGAGGGAACATCTGCATATAATAGCCCTGAAGAAGACAGGGACATTTGAAGAATTTCACATTAAACGGAAGTCAGGTTCAAGACATGTGCGGAGTTAACAAAATTTTTTAACGGACACAAACAAACTTCATCAAAACCCAACACTAAATATGTTTGCATCAAAAACAAACATTGTGTTGCTTTTACCACTTTGAAAAAACATTTTACATATTTGTCATGCTTTTTCCATAAGTTAATGATCCACGTATCGAAATTGTTGGAATATTCGCCTTTGCTTATTATTATATACAATTCGTCACAATTGAAGATAATATTTTTTAGTCCTTCGGAAATGGGCTAAAATATTAGAATTCTTATGAAAATTGATATATATATATATATATATTATAAATGATAAATGATATTATATGTTTATATTTCCCGCATACTATTGTAAATAAGATAATAAACTTTAGAATCCATATATTAATATAATTAATTTTAAAATAGTGTAAAATTACAAATTAATGACTATATCTATTTTTATTATTAAACTATTCGTAAATTAAAATACTATAGAAAATAATGTTTGTATTAGTATATTATTAGATATATTATAATAGATACATTTATCTATTGATAGTCATTAAAATAATATTGTTTTTAATGCATTTTAAACTTTAAAATTATCGATTTTAGCAGTTGGTAAAATAGTCTAAATCTGAATATTAAATTAAAATACTATAGAAAATAATTTTTGAAGTAGTATATTCTTAGATATATTATAATAGATAAATTTATCTATTCATAGTTATTAAAATAATATTGTTTTTTTTAATGCATTTTAAACTTTAAAATTATCGATTTTAGCAGGTGGTAAAATAGCCTAAATCTGAATTCTAAACTATTCATTTTATCACTTATTATTTAATTTAGTCTAGTATTATTATATTATAAAATAAATAAATTTTAAAAAAACTCAACTATTGAAAATTTGAATCCCATTACAATATTTATTTGTCGTATCGGAGCATCAATTGCCGCTCAGCATCTTAATTGGTTACGGTCAAATTAGTTTTTTTTTTTTTTTTTTTTGGTCAAGTGGTCAAATTAGTTAAATAAATAAAACGTTGTGACTTTTGGTTTCGTATTGGAATGTTAATGATGCCAAAAAAAAAAAAAAAGTATTGGAATGTTAAAGAATGTTCCGTAGCATTAAACCATCAAAGATTAAATATAATTAATAATGGAGTTTACATGTGCAGTTTCCTAGTCAAATCTTTTATTAAAATAGATTGCTAATTAAATTTTCTGTGTACAAAAAGTTAGTTCCGTTAAATCTTCTATTAAAGTTAACAAAATGTACTCTTAAATTTTGTAAAAATGCCTAAAGTTTAATATACTGATAAATTGACTTAACATTTTAAATAGTAAATTCTTAAATTTACAAATCAAATTTTCAAAAATAGTACATGCTATAAAAATATAACTCCAAACTACTAAAAGCGAAATTGTGAATTTTTTTTGTAAACCCTAAAATTTAAATTAAATATTTTAAGTATTTATTTTAGAAATTATAAATAAAAGTAAAATTGGATTTGTGAATTTTAAATTTATTTATATATTTTTATATAAAAAATTAAGGCTATTTTATAATTATTGTAAAATATTAGGACATTTTTTAGGTGTTTTTAAAAGTGTTTTCCGTCAAGTTTAACCGAAAATTTGATGGAGTTAACCTTTTGCACAATACAGAAAGATCAACTAGCAAATTAATCCAATAAAAATGAAACTACTAAATTGCACACTTATGTAAAGTTCGGTTAGTAACTTTATATTTAAGCCTTAATATATATATATATATATATATATAATCCCACCCCATCTTCTCCATTACAAAACGAGAAAGGAGGGACATCCATGATTCTTACTATCATTTTTGAAGCAATGCATTTTTACGTCGGTAATTTATTCTATTTTTGGGAGTGCTTAGACGGATTTGATACTATTTATCGTGCCTCTCAATAGACACAACCCAATGCTGCAATGGAATCCTCTCAGGACTAGATTGAGTCCTAATCGGAGGCTTGATTGACTCAAACCCATATTCCACGGTGACTCGGTAGAATCTCACACCAAGTGACACTAATTAGACATGGATTGGGACAAAATTGAACCAAATGAGGTTTATAAAGAAATAAACACATTTAGTTACGATTATAGCAAAAATCAGGGGCTATGTTTAATTAAAACCATGGATGAGGTATAATCTAGCCCCAATCCCTAAAAATATTATATTATTTTTTTATAATATTTAAAAGATATTCTGTTATGTTTAGATGCAAAATTTAATAAAATGAGAAAACTGAATATTTATCCCAATATTAAGGATCAAAGTTTCCAAAATCAAACATTAGGAAGAATTTGAAAATATGTTTGAATATTAGAGATAAAACCGTTTTTTACTCTTAGTATAATAATATATACTCAAAAACATTATTACACATATAATTAATAATTAGTTATTATGATATTTTAAATGATCATTAATCGTAATAATATAAAATTATTGCAAATAATCACATAGTCATCTATAATCTATATCTATATTAATTTGGCTAAATTACACAAAATGTTAACAAATAAGTTTTTTGTTATATTTTCTCACTCCTAATGTTAAATTAACATCTTCTAATTAGTCGACGTCAATCATAAAATTCTCATTCCTAGGTGGCATGCCATATAAATCGCTTTAAAATCTTTCAAAGTCTCTCATTCATTCTCAAGATAAGTTACAAAACTCATATCATTTCTCTTTATTTCACATTATAATTATGATTATTTCGTAAATATATTTTATGAAGTGAAATTTATATAATAATAAATTACATAATATTATATTTTAAGAATATCAAATATGCACTTATTAAAAATTACTTTTAAAAATTAAAATATAGATTAATTAAGGATACTTTCATAAATCACATAATACTTTTATTAAAATAAGACATAAGACACATATAAACATCACCTATTTCATTATAATAATACCAAAATAAATTTTAACAATGTCACAAAATTAAATGTTATATATTTATAAATTAAATACAATTTACAAACTAGATAAAATATAATCTATATATTAAAACATTATAAATTGATACTATTATTAGATGAATACTAATGTTTTTATATCAACGTTTATAGAAGTAATAAACCATAAAGTTAAGTTAAGAGTATTATATGACATTAACATATTTGTTTACAGTTTTATGAAATTTTTTTTTTTAATATTTATAACACAACATATTTTTGAATTATTTATATAATAAAAATATAAAATATTATTACTAAAATAAATAAATAAATTACTAATGATTTTAATAGTCTTTTGTAAACATATCCACAAATATAAGTCATAAAACTAAATAAAATATTTAACTTAAAAGTATTAATTATTATTTTATTATTAATTGTTAATAGTAATTTTAATTATTGACTCATGTAGTTTTTAACTGATTTTATGAACAAATACACTTAATATAATTTATAATTTTTGTATTTCATGATATAATTTATAACAACTTATCTATATAATTAAAATGCACTCATTCATGACTTGTCCCTCATTGATCTGGGTTTCAAGGGTCCCAAATTCACCTGGTGTAATAATAGACAAGAACAAGCAAGGATCCGCGAGCGACTCGATCGGGCAATAAAAAATGCCAAATGGATTACAGTCTATCCCATCTCATAATAGATTCATCCATTGGATTAAATCATAATCCGATTATATTCGAGCAATGCCACAATGACACGATAGAAAAATGAGATTTAGATTTGAAGAGATGTGGTTGGAAAATCGGAGGTGTAAGGAAGTAGTCCATAATGTATGGAGAACGAATTACAATCTCCTAGGAAGGCTCGGACGCTGTAGTCGTAACCATACCAAATGGAGCAAGGAAGAGTTTGGAAATAATCGAGCCAAGATCCGAGAAATCAAGGACAAAATTCAAAGATTGCAAATCTCTTCTAGCCCAAGAGCCGATGATGATCAACAAAAAGAATTGGAAGAATTGTAGAAAAGAGAGAAAATCTATTGGCACCAGATATCTCAGGTCAAATGGTTAAACCATAGTGATAGAAACTCAAAATTCTTCTACCTGACCAATCTAAGTAGACGCAGACAAAATAAGATCCTCAAATTAAGGGGACCTAATGGAAACTGGATTACCAACGAAGGGTGGATTCGAGAGGTGTTGTCCGATTTTTACTCGAATCTCTTCACCAAGGAGAGGAGGCGAGTTTGGGGAGAGATGTTGAATTGTGTGCTGAAACAAATCAATGAGGAGATGAACCGCGACCTAACGAGTATGGTAACAGATGAAGAAGTGAAGTGTGTTGTGTTTCACATAGGGGTTCCCACGCGCCAGGTCCGGACGACTTTCCTGGCCTATTCTACCACCGACTATGGATGTGATTGGTATAAGCGTGATCACAGCGGTAAAATTTTTCTTTAGCACAGGTAAGCTCCCTGCGACCATTAACTATACAAACATTTCTTTAATCCCTAAAGTCGTTAACTCTACTTGTCCTAGTGAATTTCGACCTATAAGTCTTTGTAACTTTAGTTATAAAATTATTTCCAAGGTGCTTGCTAATAGAGTTAAGCCTTATCTACCAAATATTATTACGTCGTACAAAGTTCTTTTGTGGGAGGACGAATGATTCAGGATAACATTGCGAAAGCTCATGAAGTCTTACTGCATCTGCGTAACCGGAAGAAAGGAAGAACAGTAGACTGCGCGGTAAACTTGAATATGCAAAAGTCTTACGGTTGGCTGGAATGGGACTTTCTCCTTAAGGTGCTAGCAAGGAAAGGATTCAGCCCCATATGGATTAGTTGGATTAAGGAGTGCATATCGACGGTGTCCTATTCAGTCCTCGTTAATGGAAAGCACACAAGTCCGATCAGACCTAAAAGTGACCCCATATCACCATATCTCTTCATTCTCATGGCTAATGTTCTTTCTAGACAGATCGAGAAAGCGGTCACAGAGGAAAAGCTAGTCAGCATTCGCATCAATAGGGAGTGTCCTGTCCTTCACCACTTATTCTTCACGGACGACTCCCTGTTCTTCGGGAAGGGAACACAAAAAAATATGTAGGCCCTCCGATCAATCATCAACGAATATTACTGTGCATCTGGCCAAGGCATGAATCTGGGTAAATCAAGTCTTTTCCTGAGTCTGAATGTTCAGGAGGAAGAAAAAGGAGCTTGGAACGTGCATTATGCATTCAGAATGTCCAGAACCTTGGCAAGTACCTTGGCATTCCATCAATGTGCAGGAGGTCAAAAAACGTGGACCAGATATATAGTATGCTATAATCATATGATTGATTACATCTAGTTGTAATCATGTTAAGACTAATTATGATAGTAAAAGAATAACACTTGGAGCCGTGTGTCAGTATTATTAACTAGGTGTAAGTGATTTCGGGTACCATGTAATTTTAGAGATTTCCGGAACCTGCCTTGTTACAATCAGGGTATTGAATTTTTGAATCGAAAGCTACCCTATTGCATTTGGAATCGAAATATACCCATAACATATATACAAACAGTTCCGGGTATCCTATTAGGAGTCTGTTTCAAAATAAATTATCTAAAACTTGTTTATACCAACCAATTTGAAATTGTTTTTTCCCCAAAACAAATACAAAGTTGCAAAAATTATACAAAAGGACCATACAATCATAATTGTTTTTCACAAAATCAACCACGTAAGAGAACCAAGATTGTGTGCGACGTGCGAGAGAAGAGAACTGCGAGAGAAAACTGAGAAAATAAACTGCGACAGTTTGTACTATGTAAAACAATAGCAAATTTAGGGTTAGAAATTAGAATATTACGACAATTGCTGATTCTTTTTCTTAATATTATATATATATATATATATAATCGTTTCGGGGTAGAAACAGGGAACCCTATCACCTAGACCGGAACAAAAACTACAAATTCTTAAAAAATGTGGACCCTACCCTATTATTAAAATTGCTACTCGTACCTACCCTAGGTGTCGGTTCTAGGTAAGTTCTGGTTCCAAATGGGTACTTTGCACGTAAAATTAGTTTTGAAATTTTATGGTAATATGCATTGTGAAACATTTACTTAATAACTTTATTAGTAATTATGTATCGCAATTTTCCAAATTAATCTTTAGTTATATAAAATAAAATTATGGGTTAAATACCAAGTAGCTACCTGAACTTTGGACGTTTTGCAAAGAGCTACCTGAACTTTGAAAATTCAAAACGGGCTACCTCAGCTTTGAAGAAAGTGCAAATAGCTATCTCCGTCCAATTTCTGACGAATTTCCGAGGACTTTCGAACGACTTTCCGACGACAGTTGACGGAAAATTGGACAGAGGTAACTATTTGCACCTTCTTCAAATTTGAGGTAGCCCGTTTTGAATTTTCAAAGTTTGGGTAGCTCGTTGCAAAACGTCCAAAGTTCAGGTAGCTACTTGGTATTTAACTGTGTAATTATAGTAAGTTCAACGTAAAGTCGTATGTTTAACTGTGTAATTATAGTATTCTCACTAGTTATTCGAACTAGTGTTATCATAATCAGGATGAAGGTGAGGTCCCGTCAAATCGACCACACTAATAGTTTGGTAAGTATCACACGATAAATATATTTGTATGCATGATAACGCGCAGATATATACGATTTGATACTCCTAAAACTTTAGACTATAAGCACCTTTGAGAATATATAGGAAAATCATGCCTTCTCATAGACCTCAACTTTTAACTTTGTATAATTATCCCAAATTTTTTATATTTGTAATTTTGTCTCTTAAATTTCAATCTATTACATACGAAGCTCTCTACTTGTTAACAACCACCCCAAATCATTTTTTTATATCTAAATACTTTGAGAGGATAGGATGTCATGCTCAAATCCTCAAATTTAATTAATCTAACGGTTAGGATTTAAATATGGGCCTCACCAACAAATGATATTTTGACATGTATGTTTTAAAAGTTTTCAAAAAATGCAGTATACAATGCTTTTTAGTAATGTGGCAAAATTTGATTCATCATTGATGGGTATCGGGTCTTAGGACCCGCGCATTTCCGCACCAACTCGGGGGCAACCCGATCCGGTCCGACACCATGGAAAGGTGAACCCTAGTACCCATAGAACTACCTTAAAAAGTGGTGCCCAAAGGCCACGCTAAACGCCTAACGTCTTATGACCAACACCCAACACCAGACAAGGGGATAGGAAAGTACAAGGGTACATGAGTACGTCAGAAGGCTAATGAGTACTCTGGTCGGCAGTACAGTGCCTCTTACAACTTATTATGGTTATTTAAGGCCTGACAAGTGACAGGTCTACCAAAACGGGATATGCCATAAAGCACCTTGACATTACGACTCATTAATGTGCCTTTAACCCTGGTTGTTTCGCCTGAGACAAACCAGCCTAACCAGGGTAAGCACTTGAACTTGACCCAAGTCTGAGGTAAAAGTCTATAAACCTCCTCACCTGCCCATTTACATTCAATTGATTATAAGCATTAGATAACATTTACTCTCTAAAGACAACCACTACAAGAAATTTGCTCTACAGCGAGGGTAAATTATCGTTGCCGGAAGCACTGTTGGCGCTGCTAAAATCCATTGCCGATGCTAAGAGTCGTGCCAATAGACCCCGTGGCTAAAGGTATCGACGACGACATTATGCCGCCACTAAAGGTTTGCCGTTGCTGGAATGAATAGTGAATGAATAGTCTATTTGATCATTAGCATCGCAAATATGCCGACGCTGTTTACGCATAATTACCGTCGACAGGTATTTGAGGGTAATACTGATTTACAGTGTTTACATATGTGAGATGTAGATTGGAGGCATTAGTATCTGCGTATTGTTGTCCCTATTTGTATGATATTGTATCCAACTTATGTGAGGTAATATAGCTTATTCAACCACAACATTTCGTTGAAAGTAATTACGCATACTTAGCGACGGATGCATCAAACCTGTCGATGCTCGTCAACAGTATTAAATATTACCCTGTTAATAATAGTTGATGCTAAAATCGAGTTTCAACTACTGTGAAAGTTGTTGCTATAGACAATGTTTTGTGTCTGCGTGTTGTCATGGTTAAATGTTATATTAAGCATCAATTACGGATACAATTACAGTCCGTCAACAATGGTTTGTGTTGATGCAAATGCTAATGTTTCTCTTTTCGAATTGTTGGCCATGCTAATGCTCGTAGCCAAGCATACCCAAACAGAATACATAAACAGACAATACACAAACAGGTAATACACAAACAACTACTTATGTAGAACCATTTCCAACAGATCCGAATTTATACATAGCCAAGCATTTCAAACAAATGTATGGCAACCAAAACACAAACATAGATGACATGTTCACATTTACATCATGTCCAAAATATCCATTTACAATCAGTCAACACCTAGTGTACCACCAGTCACTATAACTACTAAGCAGGAGTACTTACAGTACGCTTCCACGGTTCATGCATTTGGATCTGCAAACATAGAAATAACAGCAATCATGGTAGCATCATACTATAGAATATACCCTACAATGACTAAATGGGTGTACACAATGCAATTAAATCAATACTATACGCACCGTTGCCAAACATTGTACTTTTCATGATAACAATATCACGTTGAAATTGTTCCATGCTGGCCTGGAACTCCTTGAGTTGATCACGGAGTGACTCACATTCGGCTGCATTTCTAGCTACCTCCTCCCTTGCCTGCTTTAACTGCTCACTTTCCATCATCCGTGTTGCCTTTGACACCCGACTTCGACGACGCTCAGGTTGGCGAACTTCCTCATACAAGACATTCTTGTCAACAGCAGACTCCTCCTCCCCAGTTGCCAACTGGGCAGCCCTTTCCTTCACTTGTTCCTAGTTTGCAAACGGTGTTCCAAGAACATAAACGAGCAATCAGATACAAATGTACAACACATGTGACTATATGGGTCGGCAGTACTACTTACCAGTATTGATATGGTTTTATCATCCAGCGGCTGCCCTTTCTTGTCCACATGGTTCTTCTTGAACATATGATACTCCCCCAGATGTTTCCCGTTGTTCTTCTCAATCTGCAAGAGTACCATATACTTGTTCAAGGGTAACTAACTATTTCTTAAACATAACAATTCAATGTTAGGATTACCTCTTCCTGTTCTCTCCTCGCAAATGACGAAGTGCCAGCGGTGTGCCTCATGACTTGGTGAGCTTTGTTGGCTTTGTTACGATCGCTCTTTAACTTCAAACAATTTGAAGTTACAACCAGTTTACGTTAAAAAAGTGGAGCAGTCATTAACGGTACAAAAAAATACAGTTGCAATAGGGAGGAAGGCACAAACCTTGAACTCGTCTGAGCTGAACCAGTTAACAAGCCACACCCAATCCTCTTTCACCATGTCAGGAGGAATGTTTTGTAACCTTTCTTCATTCGTAAGGTACTTGTCAAAGTACCTTCTCTTTAGATTCGCCCTGTAGTTTCTGTACTTCTCTTTAAGAGTACAGATGATCAACTGCTTCAGGTTGTCATCATCCGGTATCACAAACTTCTCCTGCGAGTTTGAACAATACGGAAATGTTAGAACCAGTTCTTACAACATTTACAAATAGACAGGTGCAATATGTATGTCCTAGTTCCATTTACAACTGAGACTTACCGCCACCAGCAAGAGCATCTTCGCTTCATAGTCTATTGGAGACTTAGGAATCTCCTTCCAGTGTTTCACCATGAGAGGTGCATTCCTTCGTTTCCTAACAATGCAGCCACACCAACTTGCAAACATCGAAGCATTGTTACTGCAGACTTTACCTCGAGAGTTAAATTTTAGAACCTCCTTTTCGTTGACGCCATTTCTAGACAACCTTATGCATCTAGTTCTCCCTCTACGTAGTCTTTCCAATTGAATAATTACTTCTTCCTCTTCCGCAGCTGACACGTAAATCAGGTATCAGTTAGATAACCAAGTTGTACAAATGCATGCTTAATAGTATGGGACAAATTAGAAGTTATTACCTATTTGGCTACTTGGTGGTTCCTCCACATAGGGGTCCTCCGACTGGATTTCCTCTTCAGTAGACACCTCCAAAGGAGATTCGACAGGCGAAGGGACTGCAGGGATGTTCTCCACAGGCCGAGGGACTGCAGGGATGTTTTCCACAGGCGGAGGGACTGCAGGGCTGTTCTCCACAGGCGTAACCCCTATAGCAATGTGTAGTGTGTTAGTTACCGAGCACCTAAAACAGAGTAAATACCTAAGTACAAGATGTAGTAGTGAAAAAAACAACTTACTTGGGGCAACCCTACTTATCTTCCTTGGGGATCTACGGATGGGTAGCTTTGAAGCTACGGTTTTTCCGGCGACCATTCTCCTAGTACCCACCATACTGAGAATATATTGTTAAACACAGTAGCATAACTTGAAATTTGCGCAAGTTTCTGGTGTAAAGTTTCCATCTTTAACAGCATAAGTTTTATTCTCAGCATAACCGCCCTTACTGAGCATTCTGTGACATGGTGCACATAAAAGAATAATAACGACATGCATGAAACTACGACTGCTTAGGGACTTGTTAATCGACCATGGATCATCGACAGAGGTGAATCTTCGCTTCCAAGTAATGTTTTTTAAAACGAAAAAACGTGTATAAAATGGTCGCAAATGGACGAGATCCAGGGGGAAAGGACAGTAAACATGTAAGAGTCGTGCGACATAGCCGAACAAAGGGTTTGCTGAACCATACCTTGCTCAACCATACCTTGCGCGCCACACAACAAAATCATCCAACAGGAAATTAGAACCATACCTTGCTGAGGGAAAGTTAGAAGATCGTCCTGCACAGATGGAAGCGAAGCCTGGAGCAGTGGATGGAGGGAAACTCGCAGAGTGTTCTAGCAGACCCAAATGCAGTGAAAATTAGGCGCGGGAAGAAGAATAGAAGTACACGGAAACAAGAAAGGACTAAGGCGTCAAATCTGTATGTATGTGATGATGATCCCTACTGCCTCGTGTAGGAACCGAGGTGTCGTAGCTGTTTGAACCGAGGAGACGCTTCAGCTTCGTCCTCATCCGTAGCAGCTGTTCATCTGAGGCCAGACTCTGCGCAATTGGGCTGTCTTATTGGATTGGCCCGGTCGAAAATGTGATGGACATGGTCGTGTTTGACATGGATTGACCCGTGTATGCAAGGCCCGTTCCAGTGTGCATCTTATGTATAGATCTAACATAACTTGTTTGAATTTTAGATTAATTTTTATAAATTTCTATATACTTATATTATAGCACAATATGTCTAAATCATGTTTAAAATAAAGACCTAATTATCCTTATGTATGCAATTTAAATCATACTCATGTTATGTTTGAAATACAACTTTCTTATGTGTTATATCCATTGATGTGTCAAAGTGTCTTAGTGTATAACATTATAATACTATACTTTATACAAATGTCTACAAATTTATACAAATTTTACGTATTTTATGAAAAATATACTTATTATTTATATTTCCTAATGACATCATATGTATAATAACATCATTTGTATAACAACTCCTCTTAATTATTATAAATTATTATATACTTATGTTATAGCACAATATTTCTACATCATTTTATAAAATCAAGACATATGTATTAGTTGATGTATCCTTATTCATTTTATGTTTCAAATACAACTTTGTTATGTGATAGTCTAGTTGATGTGTCAAAGTGTACTATTGTTTTACTTTATACAAATGTATAGAATTGTATAGAAATGTATACAAATTTATACAAGTGGCTACAAATTTAATATCAACTTATACAAATTTTACTTACTTTGTTGAAAAATATAACTTTCAAAAGTGTATGGTGTTATTAATTGATGAAATAAATTTCTACCATGTGTCATAGTGTTGTAACTATGTGTCAAGGTGTTACCACTATGTGTCAAAGTGTTAATCACTATGTGTCAAAGTGTTAACATATGTCTACATGTTACATCTCATGTATATGACAGATAAACAATTTGGACACACAATTCAGTCCATAGTAGACTCGACACATTGCTCCCTATCATCTTTCAACCCGACCTCTACATACAAATCCACCTCTATCTACTGCAGTTCTTAAGCAGGCCGAGTGGAGCTTCAAGGAGACCCCAAGTAGTGCAGCTTCCATTTGTAGCAGGAGTTCCAACTTCTGCAGGACAGCCATTCAGCTTCATACGGTAAAGTTCTGTCAATGGCCTGCAGAAGTGATCATGAAAAGTACAGCAAAGGAGTGTGTTGTGTGTTCTTGTTTAGATGCAACACATTTTAATGGCAAGAACGTGCAGATCGTGAGCTTTGGGTTGCATCCCTTCATTGTTTGACAATGTATTCTGTCCAGATCGTGAGTTTCAATGTATTCTGTTTGCATCCCTTCATTTTGTCAGCACATGCTATCTATTTGCTGAGGATGAATTGGATTACATTTTGACAGCACATGAATTGAATTCTTATTCATTTTGACAACACGTGGATTGGATTGGATTAGAATGACATAGATAGGATTAGAATGACATAGATTGGATTGGAAACGGTTTGTACAGAGTGTAACACCACCTACAGTCGACAGCATGTTGTGTATGGCAGTGTTGGTCCAAAACAGAATGTATGACAGTATTTTGAAAGTATTAATATATGTATGTGTGTGAAAAGCAATTGAATGTATGTTTTATTGAAGCTTAATGTATGGGAAGAGTTTTATGCTGTCAAGCTTACATTTGGAGGAGTTCTCCATTGATATATATAGCTGCAATATTCTTCTGTACAAGGAAGGATTGGATACATAAGGTAAGGGTATTATACATTGGAATGTAAGGAATGTGGAGATCTCAAATGAATGAGTTTCCTATTGTGTAGATGTTGTGAAGATTGGAGTGATGATGGAGATCTTCGTATTACTGTCATCTTCACTAATATGTTTTGTGAAAAACACCAGGGCACATCACAATTATTTTCGTTTGACAGCATTTGAGCTGCAATTTCGAGCTGCAGCAGGCACACCTTTTGGCAGCATTTGGACAGAACGAGAACCAGTTTACAGGGCACAAGTGATGAGCTGCAATTGACTGCATTTTCGCCTACTGTTTTGCCATCTTCCAAGTACAGATTCCAGCTTCCAAATGCAGTTTCGACTTACAACAACAACATGACCAACACTTACAGCACACACGTACAGCACAACCAGCTACACAGCACAACCAGATGAGCTACACAACACTTATAGGAAGTACTGATATTTCAACATAACAACTAGTGAACCAAACAATCTCAATACTAAACAATCTCAGTATGCAGCACTGAATTCGGACAGAACATACAAATATGTAAGAAATACAGCTTAGTATTGAACAATCTCAGTCGAACCATCTCATTTCGGACAGAACATACACATTTGGACAGAATAACAGCTCAATATTGAAAAATCTCAGTAAAACCATCTCATTTCGGACAGAACATACACATTTGGACAGAATAACAGCTCAATATTGAACAATCTCAGTAAAACCATCTCATTTCGGACAGAACATACACATTTGGACAGAATAACAACTCAATATTGAACAATCTCAGTAAAACCATCTCATTTCGGACAGAACATACACATTTGGACAGAATAACAGCTCAATATTGAACAATCTCAGTAAAACCATCTCAATTCGGACGATCCATACAAATCTGGACAGAATCTGGACAGAATCTGGACAGAACATACAAAATAGTAAAACCATCTCAAATCTGGATAGAACATACACATTTAAACAAATTAAACAATTCTCACATTGACAGAATCTACGATCCTCACTATTGAACAATTACCTTAAGAAACATACAAACACTCTTCTATTGCACACGAAGTTACGATGCATCATCATCATCATCGTCATCCTCATCCATTTCACCCTCAAGGCCGTCCTCGTCATCGAACAAATCGTCCTCAAATTCTGTATCCGTGTCACTGTCTGTTCCATCATCAGTAATGTCCTCCTCATCTGGCTCAACAACATCTATGTCGTCAAGGCCTTCAGTTGCTTTTGTCAAGGCTTCTGTGGTCATCTCCGGGGTGGCATCCGCAACAGATATTTCGAGAGCCTCAATGTCATTTCTACACCAATCAACCACATCATCGACAGGAATTACATTCGGTACATCAACAACCAGGGCTGATGTTTCCTGATATGGCTCCACTGACTCCCCACTCATTTGACCCCCAATCACAAATCGTTTTTTGGACTCTGCCCTCAGCGCAGTGCTCCAATCAGGGTTAAAGTTCTCCTGTAAGTAGAAAACTTGGGATGCTTGAGCTGCAAGTACGAATGGCTCATCGGTTGATAAAACAATTTTGGTATTGACACACACAAATCCGTACTCATCAATTTGTATCCCATTGAAGGATGAAAGTACGTTGTACCAATCGCATTTGAACAACACAACCGATAGGTTACCAAGCTACTGCAGCTCAACCACTTCCCTCAACACTCCGTAATAATCAATTGCACCTTCAATGGGGTTGTTATCGGATGTACTCGCGTAGCACGTTGTGTCAGCTTTGCACAACACACCGTTGTTGTCAAAACTCCTCATTACAGACCGCTCTTTGGTGTGGAAGATGAACTCATTTGCTTTATAACCAGTATATGTCTTAGCTCCATATAACGATCCTTGTGCCAAAGCCATTAGTTGGCGACCTCTCTCATCCTCAGTCGATCCAACTATTCGACCAACATGAGAATGCAAATACTCCAAACGTCAATAACGTTAACATTAAAAGGAATACCCATTCCTATTCGTGTCATAGTGTCATACCCTACCCTCCAACCATGGTATGAATGTTCTATTGTGCATGACATCGATGTTCCGCCTACTCACCCATGCGCCCAGTAGTTGCCTCTTGTGTTCACTACGTACATGGACAAGACAACCAATCCGATTGTTAGATGTAATGTTGTTAAAAGTTTGAGAATAAACATAACAATAAAGGTGAATGCAATACTCGATGAATGGCTTCACTTCTTCAGACTGATTAAGGATGTACAAGTGGCACTGCTCCCATTCCGTGTTTGACAGTTCACGGACAATTGCACGACCTATTGGAGCTCCTACCGGCTGGAAGATCGATAACCCATATGCCGCCCTTGGAGTTACCTCAGTTACTATAACTGACTCATGTCTTGTAAATTTGGTCTCAATGTCATGGAGATATCTAGAACAAAATGTCAAACACTCTAGAGCAATATAACCCTCCGCTATTGACCCTTCCGGACGACTACGATTACGCACAAACGACTTCATTATCCCCATTATCCTACAATAAGAACATGTTATTAGTGAGACACCTCTTCTGTCAAAGGCATACTTCATAAAAGAGTGAAAAAACTTACCTTTCGATTGAATACATCCAACGATATTGCACTGGCCCATCTATTTTTGCTTCCTCTGCTAGATGGATGATAAGATGGATTGTAATATTGAAGAAACTTGGTGGGAAGATTCTCTTTATATTGCACATTGTCATGGGTAATTGCGACTCCACCTTCAACAGATCCGATGGGTGCAACTCCTTAGAGCATAGAATCCTAAATGTGTTAGTCATGTCTATCACAGCTTTGCATACATGTTTGGGGAGTAATCCTTTAATAGCCACAGATAGGATACGTTGCATGAGAACATGGTAGTCATGACTTTTCAACCCAATCAATTTTCTGTCTTTCACCTTAACGCAACGTGAAATGTTTGATGAATAACCGCTAGGAAGTCTCAAGTTCTTAAGAAACTCACACAGTTTAATCTTCTGTTCCTTTGATAGGGAAAAGCAAGCTGGTGGTAAGACCAATTTTGTTCCTCTACGGACTGGATGCAAGCTTGTTCTTATGCCTAAGGCCTGTAAGTCGAGCCGAGCATTAAGATTGTCATTCGTTTTACCGGAAACACCCAATAACATCCCAATGAGGTTATCACACACGTTTTTCTCAATGTGCATCACATCCAAATTGTGAGGGATTAAGAGATGCTGCCAATAAGGTAGTTGGTAGAATATGCTCTTTTTTTTTCCCAATTTCCAGTAGTTGAGTCTATTCCAACCTGAATGGGCAGTTGAGTCTTACCGAACATGATTGGATCAAGATTCTCTAGCACATGTAACACTTCCTCCCCCGATAGTCTTTGTGTGGCCATCCGTAACTCTCGTTTCCCATCGAATGAACTTTTGTTTCTTCTTCATGGGTGATCGGTGGGGAGGAATCGTCTGTGTCCCATAAAAGAACATTTTCTCCCATTCTTCAATCGACAATAATGGGTGTCCATTTGACAGATAGGACATGCCAAATTACCGTAAGTAGCCCAACCGGACAAGTTCGCATAGGCGGGAAGATCATTAATGGTGCAAAGTACAGCTGCGCGCATCTGGAAGTTTTCTTTCTTGTCTGCATCATATGTGAGCACACCATTTGACCATAACTCATTCAGCTCTTCGATCAACGGTTGCAGATACACGTGTATGTCATTTACTGGAGCCTTTGGTCCGGGAATCAACATTGATAGCACGTAGTTTGTATCTTTCAAACACACCTCGGGAGGCACATTGTATAGAATAAGAACAACTGGCCACATGCTATATGGGTGACTTTTATCACTGTACGGATCAAAACCATCCGTAGCTAATCCAAGCCTCACATTCTGTGGGTCTTCCCCAAATGCAGGTAGTACGCTGTCAAGTTTCTTCCAAGCGTCTGTATCAGCAGGATGATGTAGAATACCATCATTTAATCGTCGTGTATGGTGCCAGGTCATAGAGGAAGCAGTTTTGGGGGACATGAATAATCTTTGCAACCTTGAAGTTAGTGGAAAATATCGAAGTACTTTGACTGGTAGCTTCCCTCTTTGTCGCTTCGATTGCTCTGGTATATCCAGTTCTCCAGTGTTGTGTCGAGGTTTAATCCATCTTGACTCCCCACATGTTGGACACACATCCAAATTGGCGTACTCCTTTCTAAATAGTATACAGTCATTTACACAAGCATGCATCTTTTGGTAGTCCAGCCTTAACCCTCCTATAAATTTCTTGGCTTCGTAGTAGGACTTAGGGACTGTGTTCCCTGGTGGCAATACTTTACTTAGCATGCGAAGTAGCTCATCAGTGAACTTGTTTGAAACCTTGTATAGTGCCTTGATATGCAACAATTCAATTAAAAAGGACATCTTCGTGTAGGAGACACAACTGGGATATAAGCTCTTTTCACAATCTTCTAATAGCTTATAAAATGTCCTAGCATCGGCGTTTGGTTCCTCACCTTCGTCCACCCTCAAACCATATCCTCCATTTCTCCACGAGAGGATGAATTCCTACCATTACGGATCACATCTTCGAATTCCTCCCCACTATCCACCCATGTAGTATAAGTTGGCAATATTCCCCATTTTTCAAGATGGAGCTTAACAGTAGTTCTCCCCATTAAGAAAGCACCAACACAATTATTGCAAGGACAGTAAATGTTACCATCCCAACTGGAATGAGAGTAGGCAAAGTCGAGAAACGAAACGACCCCTTCCTTATATTCCCCACTTTGCCGAGGTTTGGTCATCCAACTCTTATCCATCGCACTTCTATTTCTGCAAAGAAATATCAATCCAACTCTTTGGGATTAAAAAGACAGCACAACAGTTTAGAAACATGCAGTACAGGAAGTAGCATTATCAGTTGTTGACAGTTATCCAGACCATTTGTAAAAGTTCAAATATGCATTTTCGTTTATGTGTGGATCGAACCAAACGGAACCAGAGAGATGTCCGTTGGAACCGTACTAGCTGCAGCTAGCTTAATTTCTAGTTAATTAGTTGTTATACGCAAGAGTAGAACTCCTTCGATCGACTTGTTCAATTTTATCAGCACAGTTGTTACTTGTCTGTAGCAGCACGTTTTTTGGGGCTAAACAGTACAACTCATGACAATTCAATTCGCACAATTAAGCTCATGACCGTTGGCTATATATAACACACAATTAAGCTCATGACAATTCAATTCGCAATTACAAGAAGTCACATTCGACTATTCATACCAGCCTACCTGACGAGAAATGCTTGTCGCGGGATACTGCAGCAAACGACTTCACGATTGATCGGCACCAGCTGGGTTGCTTCCTGGAATGTCTGCGTGCAACCTACGTGCGTCATGGGAGTCGATCTGAAAGGAAATCCGTTCTTGGCAACGGTCGTTGATGGACTGACGAAGGCTCTGGTCTGCACAGGGGAGTTTTGAACTGTACTGGAAAAAACGGTTTGTTCTGTTATAATTGCGGGTATAGAGTTTAGCAACGGCAATACATATATTATCAATGAAGTTATGCCGATATTGTTTACCCATTTATTACATCAATTAATTTTGAAACTAAATATACTGTTTTGCAATACCAACATATTCCGTTACTGAATATTACAATTAACCTCGGCTGAGTGTTTGACACATGGATTTGATCGGCAATGACATATTGCGACGACAAACGTCAATACTAAAGGATTGTTTGTGCTACGACAAATGTGTTGACACTAAAACATGGCTACTGGGACGTATTAAAATGCCGTCACTTATACACCGTTTTACCAACCCACTCCTTGTGTCAACAAATTAATTTCGTGGCTGTTGATACAGATTCTTGTAGTGAACAAACCTTCACTGACCTGATCATCGGAGGGAAAACAACGGGAACACCCCGAGCTTTCCTTTTGTGTAGGTCACCGGAGCAACAATCTGTTCATGTCAGGCACTCGAATCCGAGAACCGTCCGCACATATAGATCCAACATCTGTCTCCATCTATGGGAACCTTGAGCGAAGAACAAACCATGATTCCCTCCAACACAAAAGCGAAGACCAAGTACTGTGAGGTTACTAAGGGCAACTCATTCTATAGTCTCCAGCAACACTTGGGGATTTCAACATTTGTGTTGCCCCAGGAGGTGCAACCAAGCGGGCAAACACTTTGCATATCCGCCCCTCAGGGCGCACCGCTCAGGCCTGACCCTGCCATGCATACTGAACGAAGAACGGCTAGGCCCGAGCGTGAGGTCCATCCATTGGAGCACTCTTATGTTGCGTCGTTAGAACAAGCATCGTCCCGGGTGTAGGTGACCCCTGAGACATTACTCACACCGACATGCATGACGGTGCTGGATGAGCTTCTGGAGAAAGGAACAAAGGGCAACTGCACGAGTCGTTCTCCTCGCAGACACCTCAGGGTTAAAGAGTCTACCTCAAGACCTCAATATCAGTAGCCGTCGCCCCCTGCGTCACATTCATGCCCGCTCCCGATGGGCACCACCACATTAGATAGTGGAACGATAATAGCTCTTCCCCTTGGAATAATGACCAGGGAGTAAATCGAGGAGCTTGTTGCTCAGACCATGAAGGAACAAAAGGGTAGGGTCATGCCTTGCCTTTGTGACAGAGTGTCACACCCTTTCACCCCAAAAATATTGACATTCACAGTATATCCTCATGTTCAAACGGCCAGGATCGACTACTACAAGGGTGAAAGCGATCCAGTAGAACACATCCAAAGGCATAAAGTCTCCCTCGTGAGCAGGACCAATGATGACAATCGCTGCGCCTTGCTCTTCCCCACCACATTAGGAGGTATTGCCTCCCACTAGTTCTTTGGTCTTCCCAAGGCCCCAGGAAGGTCTTGGGGAGACCATAAGTACAAGTTCATCGTACAGTACATAGAAGGACGACAACTCATCTAAAGTGTGGGCACGTTGGACCACATCAAGCAGATGAATGACGAGAGCCTGAGCGACATCAATACCTGATTTAACAAAGACTTGGTCGGGATCGACCAAGTTATAATGGGCGGCGAGACTAGTAGTACCTTTGTGAGGGTGTTACGCCCTAGGGGCTCTGCCCTATATGACAACCTGAGCGTTATCCCAGTTAACACCGTAAAATAAATGACAACGAGTCATACATTGATTTGGAGATAGGCAATGAGGGAAGGAAGACACTCAAGGAGATGAGGAAGGAGGTTCAGGAGGTGAAAAATTGAGCAGTGTCCACTGAAAGGCAGACATGATAACCACAAGTGTCGCTCCCTGCTATAACGCCCAAACAAGGAAGTCTATGAGACTTTCACTCCCTTGAACCAGAAGATTTCAGTGGTCCTGGCCGAAATGGAGAGAAAGGACTAGGCGATGCCCCCACCCCACAAAAGAATGACGACTATGAGATCATACATGGATCAGTACTGCTGGTACCATCGTTGCAACTGTTATAGAATGGATGACTGCTAGATTATCAAAAGGGACATTGAAAGCTTGATCCAAAAGGGTTTCTTTAAGAATTTCGTGGCACGAAGAAATCGAAGTAGGAGCACTCACCGTGGGGATAGAAATGTGTCACCAAGAAGAAGACAAGAGGTAACCAGGGTGAAAAAAGGAACCATAAACGTTATCAACGACGAATTCACCTCAGGAAGAGAAACTAGTAGCGCCCGAGAGGTCCACGCCACTCAGATTTTAGGGACTACTGTAGTAGGAAAACATCCCAGAGATGAGGGCGAGATGGTCATATCCTTCTCAGAGATAGAGATGGAACATGTCACCTGCCTGCATGATGACGCCCTGGTAATCACCATAGAGATCGACAGATACAACGTGAAAAAGGTGTTGTAGACTCGAGCAGCTCCACAGACATTCTTTTCCTTAACACCCTGAAGTAGGGGTGAATAAAAAAAACTGTCTGGGTCGAAATCCCGAAAAAATTAGACTAATTAGGACTGAGCTTGAACAAGTGATTTTTTATCTAAAGGTCGGGCTCGGTCTCGATTTTTTCACCCAAATCCCAAATAGACCGACCCAACCCGATAATTCTATAATTAACCCCTCAAGTTGAAGAAAAAAACAGAGCCCATTCGGGATTTCACTTCAGCAATCCTCAAGTAGCAACCCAAATTACTTGAAGAAAAAAACATAGCCCATTTTGGATTTCACTTTAGAAATCCCCAAGTAGCATCCCAAATCACTTGAAGAAAAAAACAGAGACCACCTATCTTCCTTCTTCTCCACAAATAAAACAAATCAATGAAAAAGAGAGTGCAGCAGTCTGTCAACAACTGTGTCGCTGATGCCGAGTACCGAGGTGCCCAAGATTGTTGCCCATAACAAGGGAAAGTCAGTGGCTTTCGTAAGGGCATTACAGTCATTCGACAGAAATGGGGTGGAAGATGTGCGTAAAAGCGTAGAAGACTGGATGAGCTTTAGGGAGGCAAGGATGCTCGATGAAGCTTCCATGTAGAAGAAAGATCTTGAGGCTCTTTATGACCAGATTTGACAGCTATAGAGTGAGGTATGTCATGGGAGTGTAGAGGCTTTGATTAAATTTGCCTTGATGATAAAAGTTCATATCTTCATCTCATATGTGTTTTTTTCTTCCAAAATTTCGGTCCAAGACTGAGACCAGCCCGAGTCAAGCAAGACCGACTCGAGCGTTTTTTTTGCCCAAATTTGGTCCCGGTCCTCCAGAAGTGAGGACCAAAATTTTTTGCTCGGGCTTGGTCTTGCCAAAAAGATCGGCATGTCCCACCCGAGCTCACTCCTACCCTGAAGAATATGGCAAAAAGCTATAAGAATTTAAAGAAGGTGAACTTCCCTGTGATAGGGTTTACCTCAACCACCACCTATATGGTAGGAGCTATCACTCTGTCGGTGTATTTGGGCGAGTGGTAGAAAGACGTTAACCATCAAAGTCACATTCATCGTAGTTGACGCCCCTGCCTCCTATAATACAATCCTCGTGTGTTCTACTTTCAACCCTCATCGGATGGTTCACTCAACCTACCATCAGATGATGAAGTTCCCAACCCCTGATGGGATATAATTAGTACAGGGATATCAGCCTATGTCGCGCAACTGTTGTGTTCTTTCAGTGCGCCAAGATGTTTTGAAGAAGAAAGAGAATAAGGCCCTGTCCATCCATACGGATAAAGACCCGAGGGAAGAGAAAAAACACCATACGCCAATAGAGGGATTAAAGAAGGTCGAGCTAGAAGGACCAAAAAAGAATGCGCAAATAAGAGCATCGTAAAAAATAAGGGACAGGCTGAGACCCTAGCACTTATCCTGATAGAGTTCAAGGAGTTATTCGCTTGGAAACCCTACGACATACCTGTGATAAGCAAAGAGGTGATCACCTATGAGCTCAACATTGATCCAAGTATCAGGTAGATCACTTAAAAGAGATGCCCCATGGGGGATGAAAAGGCATTAGTCATCAGGCACGAAGTGAGAAAGCTTGTTGACGCTAATTTCATCAAATAAATTAGATTTCAAACCTAGGTGGCCAACCTAGTGCTGGTGGGGAAGAGCAATTGGAAGTGGAGGATGTGTGTGGACTTCAGAGACCTGAACAAGGCTTGCCAAAAGGATTCCTATCCCCTCCATAGGATTGACCAAATGGTCGACGCCACCTTTAGGCATGAGCTCCTCAACTACATGGACGTCTATTTGGGCTACAACCAGATCCAGATGGCAGAAGGCGCACACCACATTTTATGTTGATAGTGGTATCTATATTATACAGTTATGCCTTTTGAGTTGATCAATGCAGTCGCTACCTACCAGAGGATGGTCAACATGCTCTTCGCAGGAATGATAGGCATGATATTGGAAGCTTATGTGGATGACATTCTAGTCAAGTTGGTTAAAGGCATCGACCATATCGAAGACATGAGGAAAACCTTTGAATGCATGCATCTTCATCAAGTACGTATGGATCCGATCAAATGTTTCAATCAGACAAATTCCTAGGCTATATGGCTAGCCAGAAAGGGATCGAGGTAAACCCAGAGAAGCTTGAAATCATCAAAGGGATGAGAAGTCCTACCTGCCACAGAGAGGTCTAGATCATAAACAGGAGATTAACAGCACTCAACCATTTTATGGCTAAATCAAGAGACAAGTCACTCTCTTTCTTCCAAGTGTTGAGGGTCAATCGAAAATTTGAGTTGACCATTGAGTGTGAAAGGTGTTCCACAACCTGAAACAATATCTCAGGACACTCCCACCACTGATCAAACCAGCTAAGGGCGACGCAAGCGACACACTTGTCCTCTACTTAAGTACAAGTCCCGTAGTTGTAAGCTCCGCCCTTGTGAAAGAGATAGCCAAGAGACAATTACTTGTGTTATCCAAGGTTCTCACCAACACTAAAATAAACTATCTGGAAGTTTAGAAGTACCTCTATGCGTTAGTGATTTCAGCTAGAAGGTTTCACTCTTATTTTCACGAACACAAAATTATTATCTTAACTAATCAATCATTGAAACACTTCTTGCAAAAACCTGATGCCTCGGGAAGGATGATTAAATGGGAGATCAAATTAAGGAGTTTCAAATAAAGTTTGCTTCAAGAACGTTGATAAAAGGGCAAGCGTTAGTAGATTTCATCGTTGAGTCAACTTGCTCACCAGAAACGTCGCTCAAGGATATGTAGGCGCCTAAGAAGCCACCTCCTACATGGATACTTCACACGAATGTATCCTTCTGTATATATGGCTTGGGGACAGGATTGATACTTAATTTTCTAGATGAGGGCGAGACACTAAGATACACCCTGGTGGTGACTTTTAAGGATACAAACAACGACGCCGAAAATGAGGTGTTGATCATAGGTCTATAATTGGTAAAAGGGTTAGGCGTCTCTTCTTTGAAAGTTTAATGTGACTCGCAGTTGGTGGTAAACCAGGTTAAAGGTGAGTATGCCACAAAGGGGGGAAATATGAAAATGTACCTCAAATAGGCAAAGACGTTGGCAGAAAGCTTCAAGGATTTCCAAATAGAGGTTATTCCTAGATAGTCCAATTAGGAAGCAGACACGTTAAGTAAGTACGTTTGGCAAAAATGCCTTTATAAGTCCACTTTGTCGAGATAATTCAGTAAGGAGTTACTGAAGAATGTGTGAATTTCAACAAGATGATCAATTGGGTGACGCCCATAAGGGCTTACATGGAGTCAGAGGAGCTACCAGAAGATGAGATTGAGGTTAAAAGGATAATGTGATTGTCTCATAGTTATACCCTCATTGATGGAACATTCTACAAGAAAGAATTCTCAACTTGTTATCTTAGGTGTGTCGTCCAACCAGAAACAACCACCATCCTAAGAGACATCCACGAAGGGTATGCTGCCTGCCACAAAGGAACAAGGTCAGTAGTCTGAAAACTTCTCAACCAAGGATACTTTGGCCCACAATAAGCTAGGAGTCAACAAATATGGTCTTAAAATGCGAGTCCTGTCAGAGGTACTCTCCGAGGATACAACAACCCCAGACGAATATACCAGCATTTGCGCCGCCAAGCATTGCGGACAATGGGGAGTTGACCTACTAGGACCATTGTCCTATTCTAGGAAACACACCTACATCATTGTTACGATCAACTATTTCTCAAAGTGGATTGACGCAAAAGCCTTGGTGTCAACCATTGAATTTCAAGTGATAAAATTCGTCAAATCCAGAATCATTTCTAGGTATAAAATTCCAAGCATTTGGTCAGTGACAATGACCCTTAATTTGCGAGAAAACAGTTGAAGTGGTTATGTGATGAATTCAACTTGAGTATCAGCACACTCAATTAAGCACGCCCAAGCAAACAGACAAGTGGAGACCAACAAAATAGTCTTGAATGACCTGAATAAATGGATTGATGTCCTAAAAAGGAAATGGACATAAGAATTGGAAAACGTCCTTTACACTCTGAACAGTACACAAACAGGCGGGAGAAACGACCTTCGGTCTGGTCAACGATTCTAAGGCGGTTGCTTTAACTAAAATAGCAGTCATATCCCACAGGGTCAAACACTTTGAGGCAGTGGCAAATGATGATCAAATGTACCTAACAATAGACTTTTTGGATGAAAAGAGATGGTCATCCCAACAAACGCAAGGAAAATGAGGCTCGCCACTGCTCAATACTATAACCGTTGAGTATCATGTCACTTATTTTTTTGTGGGGGAGAGTTGTGGAAGAAATGAGTTCGCACATCAATATAATATGAATAAACTCTCTCCAAAATGGTAAGGGCCATATAAGGTCGTCGTCATTCCCCATCCCAACGCATACATATTAGAAGATGGAGAAGGAAAAAGGTTAAAGAACACCTTCAATGCGGAACACTTGAAAAAAGAAATACACATAAAAGTGTTGCAGAATATATTCCTTATTTGGAAACCGTTAGAAATGAATTTATGTTACACTATCATTGTAAGGCGCTATTGTTTTTGAATTAAAACTTAATGGTGAAACCTTAAGTCTAAACCAAGGGAAAACGCGAGGAGGTTAACTTATAAGGTTTAAATACGACATTGTCCCCTAAAGTTTACGCAGTTTTTAAAATTCCCCCGTAAAGTTTAAAGTCCCTCCTAATATTTGGAAATGATGAAAAATCCCCCCTGAAAGAGCATATCTGTCAGTCATCGGTTAGAGGGATTTTTGCATCATTTCAAAACATTAAGGGAGACGTTAGACTTCAATGCGGAATTTGAAATGGACGTAAACTTTAGGGGCAATGTCGTATTTTACCCTAAGTTATAATTATGGGTTAATTACCTGAACAACCACTTATGTTGACACATGTGAATGAACAGTTGAAACTTGAGCCCAACTGTTCCTCATGTTTTAAAATCTTACTGAATGGTACAGAAGTGTGACTGCAGTTAATTATCCCCGTTAAAATTAGGCATGTGTTATGTACGTGACCTTATTCGGACTTAAAATTCTTAAAGTGCCCTTCTCCCTATCCATTTACATACACCCAACGAAGGAAAAACTTCTTCTATACGGTGGTAGAATTAAAGTCGCGGTGGAATTTGTTCAATTCAGCGCAAGAAATAAAACCGTGGTGGAAACCCATGAGGCTTGCCAACAAATTTGTTCTTTGCGTAGAACAATCTTGTAATTAAACAACAAATTCAAGATTCAGAAACCTAGGAGGCTTGTTGAACATACCCAAATTTAGATTCAAGAACGAACAAACCCAGGGATCGAAGAACGAACTTTTCCTCATTGATTTATGAATCACTAGACATAGATGTTAATTTTAATTGTACAAAAGCACCTATGGAGCGTTTTTTTACTCTTTTGAGAATCATTTTTTTTTCAAGTTTAATTCAAGAACATCTTATGGAACCTACTCATCCACTTAACGAGATTGATCAGGTATATCTCTCATGAAGCAAAAATGTGAAGAAGAGACTTTTGAAAAGATTTGAGAACGTATAAGGGAAAAAGAGACATTAAGTATGTTCAAATTCAGATTCAAGAACGAATTTGAGTTTCACTCAAATGAAATAAGTGTAAAATGGTCCTTCCATAGAAGTTTAATTCATTCAATTGAAATCAAGTGAGTGTTTAGTTACACAAACAAACATAAGTAATCATTTGATCACATAGGGAAAACATAGGTAACTGTTGAGGTGGTTTATCCTATAATTATCCTCTTCCCAAAGGCGGGAAAAAATAACTTAACAATTGAAGCGTCATTACTTAAGGATGTGAACCAACTTATATGCGTCGCATTGAGAGAAGGTTTGAATATTGAAGAATCGCAAGTCATAACAAAGGTCAGGACAAACGTGCGTTGTCTATCAAGCCCATAAAACAGTTAGCCAAATAAAAAAGACAAAGGAAACAACTAAGAATAAGAAAGAGACTTTATATTATAAAAGTGTCGTGTTTGATACATACAAAATTCCCATCAAAGGGATAAAAGAAAAGCATAAAAACCAAAAATTAAAGATACCCTAAGATGCGGGCACGCCTTCTGGAGAAGAAGAATGAGCCACCTCCTCTGAGAAGCGCTGTTCCACTACCCGACTTCTTGCTTTCAGCCACCTTCGTCGCTCCTGCCTCCCTGTCTTGGAGTGCTAAGACGTACTCCGTGGAAGGAAAATGGTCTAGAGGGAAGTTAGAGTTGACCGTAAGAATGTCCTTGGACATTCTTTTGAAGACAGTGTGCAGACAAGAGCGGCTCCAGAGAGCGACAACGAATTTAAACTTCTCGCTCCGCCGGAATTTGTCCACCGCCTCGGTGTCATTATTCTAGAGCCTCTTGGGAGCTCCTCTCGGAGGAGTGATGCCTCCTCCTCAGCCTTGGTAAATTTCTCCTAAGAAACTACTCTCCCCTCAGAAGGGCCAGCTGTCTTTAAAGGTCTTCAAAATCCTGGTAGAAGAAGGTCATCTTCGTCTACGCCTCTGTATGATCACAAGCGACTTGCTCCTTCTAAGCCACCTCCACCTTCAGCTCAGTCCGGTTGGCCCGCTCCACGGTAAGGTGGCGTTGGTGATCTCCAACTCATGTTCGAGCGCTTGCACCTTTTTGAGTTAGGCCCCAGTAGCCGCCTTCTCTTCAGCAGACCCCATTATGGCGGAGCCCATCTTTAGATGGAGAAGGATTAGCTGAAAAGAAACGATGTTAGCAACACTCCAAAATAGCGAAGGTTAAAACAAAAATAAAGGATAGATATATACTTGTGAAAACAGGGCCAAGCCTTGTCTCACCAAGCACTCCAGGGCGGTGTCCTCTAGGTCAAGCGGCGTCTTGTCCGCAGGAGGATAGGCACCAGTTAAGAGGTGAAGGACCGAATTGGTGTCCATTAAGGAATTCCCCTCCAATAAGGGACCCCTAAGACGCTCACAAGGCTGCCACGGTTGATACCTACGTGTGGCGCTAGAGCTTTTCTTTTTTTTTTTCTACGTATCCGGTAAGTGAGTGAACGCATAAGCAATGCATGTGAACGTTTTGCAAAAGGAGTAAGATAAACATTACCCTTGAAGATGAAGGGTGACACTCCACCGAATAGATACCGACCGCTTGTAGAAACAACTCGGTCGTGTCCTTGGACATGTAAGTGGTGTCGCTATATGTATATTCAAGGTAAACAAAGGTTAAAACGTCTATGTCAAAAGAGGAGTATAGTTCCTCGACATAGGGAAAGGGATCCCGACTGGACCTGGACGTCCCCAAACACCAGGACACGCCATCCTTAAAGAAAAAATAGTTGTTTTTCCAATTCGAAATTTGGATTCGAAATCCACTGACCAAGGGACGAGAAGTATCCCATTACCAAGTTTTAAATCGGGATATCGGCTAATGAAACAAAAATGTCAAAACGATTTGAATCGAAACGGTAAAAATTGTGAAAAAGGACAATATAGTAAGCCCAGCCTCGGAGACGGCACAACACCTGGAAGCCCACCCAAGTGTGAATGATATTGGGGGAAAATTGGGTAGGAGATATGCGGTAATATTGACATATCTCTACTAAATCTGAGCATTAAGGAAACCACAATTTCATATCTATTTTAAGGGGTAATATGGCTTCTTTGCCAATTCGGGGAAGACACACCACACAAGGGTTCTCTGAATCTGCTTCATCCGAGATGGGATACCGGGGGAAATAAGCATCGCATATTCCTTACTCCGCCACAACCTTTTCAAAGGCGTGGCGGGATAGAAGGTTTGGTTTGGGGTCCAAAAAAACAGGAGAGAAGAAAATGTTCGTTTCACCTTGTTCCTAGACGCTTCCTGCCATTGCGTGAGAATGACTTGAAGAGCGTCGATGATAGAGGTTTTAAGGATAGGGCAACCAACGATCTATGATGCCAAAAAAGAGCAAAAGGGTGATAAAAAAAGCTTAAACGGAGTCACCAGAAAAGTTATAGAGAAGGCAGATGACGGAACCCCTAAAGAGATGAACACAAATGCCAAAATGAAGAGGGAAAGGGGTTTTTATAGAGGGCCGCCTGGGGGACTCGAACTCCCCAGGCTAGGCCTAGGAAATTCCTAGAGTACCCCTAGGGAAATCCAACAATTTTTTTCGAAATTAGAATAAACCCTAGAAGATCTCTGAAAAATATAATCATGGAGTGTCACTGTCAGACTTTCAATCATGCGAGGAAGACTGAAGAAATCCAAAATTTTGTATAACACTCGGCCCAGGCGTGCCTTGGAAAAGCGACACTTGGCTCGACCACACCCCATTCGATATGACAAAACAAACCTGAATTGAGCATCGCACGACTCAGAAGCACTTCACCAAGGACGATATAACAAACTTAGAATGAGCGTCGCTCACTTTAGGCTCCAAGGGCAGATGATGGGTATCAGGTCTTAGGACCTGCACATTTTCGCACTGAATCAGGGGCAACCCGATCCGGTCATCCTACGAGCGACGCCCATGAAGGATGAACCCTAGTCGACCCTAGAATTACCTAGTAAAGCGTCGCCCAAAGTGCCGCACCAAACGCCTAACGCCAACGCCCAACGCCATACAAGAGGACAGGAAAGTAGAAGGATAAATGGGGTACGTAAGAAAGCTAATAAGTACTCCGGCCAGCAATACGACAGCCCTTACAGCTTATTACGACTATTTAAGGCATGACAAGTGACATGTATGCTAAAAGAGCATTTTCCATAAAGCACCTTGACATTACGACTCATTAATATCCCTTAACCTTAGTTGTCTCTAGGGTTGGGTAAATAGTTATGGTTCAGTTTTGTGAACCGAACTGGTTCGTCTGAATCAGTTCACAAACAAAACGGGTTTTAAACAAAAATATGGAGTGATTCTGATGAACCACAAAAAAACGGTTCGAAAATGGTAAATTGAACAACTTTTTGAATCAGTTTTAATATAATATTATATTTAATTACTAAAATATTTAGTCCTAAACTAGATCGGACAACTTCGACATTAACCTAAATCAGACTTGGTCTCTTCAGTCTTCATTTCAGACCTTGCCTATTCGACATTTCGTTTTAGGGATATTTGGGCTCTGGTTCTTCCTTCGTCAGACAGAGCTTGAGAGAAGATGGATTATGAACTGAGGAGAACAAGAGAAAAGCTTGAGAGAGAGCAGACAGAGCGGAAGGTGGGGGTCAAGGCTAGGCTGGGAAGGGATAAGAAAGCTAAAGAAGAATCGATAAAGCAAATGAAAGGCCATTGAAGTCGTGCAGAGATCTCGATGACTTGACGCTATTGAAGCACGAGAGATGGTATGCTGATATCTTCTGACGATTACACCATTTTATTTTAGGGTTCAGAAATAGTGGATTTTCGAATGTGATCGCATCTCTGGCTGTAGGATCTGTCTCTCTTAGAGTGAGGATCAATAGGATGCATTGGCGGTTGCTTTTAGTGATAAATTTAGTAATCGTTTTGATTGTAATTTCATAATTCATCTACCTGAATGCGGAACTGTGCTCTCCCAAAAAATACAAGAAAACTTACTGGCTGGGAAAGAAGTTACAGTCTATCGTATATTGGAAGTTGTAGCATATCATGGCTCTAGAGATAAAATCAAACTGCCTCTATCCAGTTTCACTGAATTTTGTTTTAGGAATTTTTGGACTCTGATGTATTGAACTTTTTTTCCAGTTGATTGTATTATGTATCTATGATTGACTGATTGTATTATGGATCGACAATCGACAGTTTATGTATTACTGTCTTTTTTTATAAAGTGGTTTGGCTGAACCAGTTCTGAATAAATTTTTGAACCAATTCATATAAGGTTCGGTAAATAGACCAAAATCTGGAGCGGTTCTCTTGAAAGGGTTGAACCGTACCTTACCTAAAATGTGGTAAAGGTACGGTTCATGCCCAACACTAGTTGTCTCGCCTAAGACAAACTAGTCTAACCAGGGTAAGCACTTGACCCAGGTATGAAGGTAAAAGCCTATAAATACTCTCTCACATACCCCATTTACATTAAATTGATTTCAAGCATTCAATAGCATTTAACACTGACTTGTTCGTCGGAATGGAAACAACGGGAACACCTCAAGCTTTTATTCTGTGCATATTACCGGAGCAGCAAGCGGGTCATCTCAGTCACCCGAATTCGAGAACCGTTCGCACATAGAGATCCAACAATCATCTCGGGAATTAAATATTAAGCGCAAAATGGAATTGGAGAAATGCTCAACATGTGTAAACATTAGTAGGGGTGATCAAAAAAGACTGTAGGACTGAATTCCTGACAAAACTGGCTCGACTAGGACCGAGAATGACTAGGTCCGAGACCGAGCGAGCGTTTTTTTTCTATCATGGCTCTAGAGATAAAATCAAACTGCCTCTATCCAGTTTCACTGAATTTTGTTTTAGGAATTTTTGGACTCTGATGTATTGAACTTTTTTTCCAGTTGATTGTATTATGTATCTATGATTGACTGATTGTATTATGGATCGACAATCGACAGTTTATGTATTACTGTCTTTTTTTATAAAGTGGTTTGGCTGAACCAGTTCTGAATAAATTTTTGAACCAATTCATATAAGGTTCGGTAAATAGACCAAAATCTGGAGCGGTTCTCTTGAAAGGGTTGAACCGTACCTTACCTAAAATGTGGTAAAGGTACGGTTCATGCCCAACACTAGTTGTCTCGCCTAAGACAAACTAGTCTAACCAGGGTAAGCACTTGACCCAGGTATGAAGGTAAAAGCCTATAAATACTCTCTCACATACCCCATTTACATTAAATTGATTTCAAGCATTCAATAGCATTTAACACTGACTTGTTCGTCGGAATGGAAACAACGGGAACACCTCAAGCTTTTATTCTGTGCATATTACCGGAGCAGCAAGCGGGTCATCTCAGTCACCCGAATTCGAGAACCGTTCGCACATAGAGATCCAACAATCATCTCGGGAATTAAATATTAAGCGCAAAATGGAATTGGAGAAATGCTCAACATGTGTAAACATTAGTAGGGGTGATCAAAAAAGACTGTAGGACTGAATTCCTGACAAAACTGGCTCGACTAGGACCGAGAATGACTAGGTCCGAGACCGAGCGAGCGTTTTTTTTCTTTAAGGTCGGACTCGGTCTCATACTTTTTTCCCGAAAGCCCGTTTAGGACCGGCTCAGCCCGAAGTTACTATACAACCCCTAAAAATCAATGATGTATGTTTGGAACTATGGAAGAAAATGAATTTTATGTGTTTGTTACTTGGTTGATTTGTTACTTTGATTTGTACTTTGTATTTTTGTTACTCTTATTCCAATGATGTTTGTATTTGGACAAATTAAGTTTTTTTTTTGTGTAAGATTCAGTCCAGGACCGAGACCGACCAGAGTCAAGAAAGGCTGACTCAGGCGTTTTTTTTTGCCGAGGTCGGTCTCGGTCCTCCAGAATCCAAGACCGAAATTTCGGTATCGGTCTCGTTCTTGCCTTCAGGACCGGCCCGCCCCGCCCCGGCCCGCCCATGATCAGGCTAAACATTAGGGTGGTATTTGCTCATTCTCCTTTGTGAAAGTAGGTCCCAAATAGAGGAGAGGGAACGAACTGACGGGAGCTAAGTTACAGTACGAGATACCACACTACACCATGTATTGCTTATCTTCCATCTCCTCAATACCCAGAATACCAATTCTTGCATCACTTGCCGATGACCATACTCTTCCATCATCAACATCTTCCTCCTCTCATTCGATTCCTTCCAGTGACAACACCAATCCAATCAAGCCTCCACTTTCCAGGATTAGGCGACCCCCAATTCGTCAACGTACGAAGAAGCAAGCCAAGTCCAATCAGCGCCGCCTTCAACAGACGACCATAATCCAAATCGAGCGTGCTATCGGTACCGGCGGTTTTCGCGAGAACGAGCCACTGTATGTATACCGACCAAATGGTTTCATTTGACAGTGAATTGACAATTGGTCATTTCAAGTACATGATTTTCAGATTGTCACTGTTTCGATTCGCTGTTGATTTAGGAATTTTGAGGAGCGGAAGTCTGTGTTTGATGGAATTTTACCGAATTCTACGAGGAAATTTGAGACTAATGTGGAGAAGAAGCTCCGTGAAATCGGAGAATGGCTTGCTGCTGAATCAGAAAGGAGTTCTCGTTCTTCTTCTGGTACTGAATTCCTCTTAGTCTACTCTCTTTTATTGCAATCTCTATGGTGCATTTTGATGATAATATCAGCTAATTGGTATGCCATCATTCAAGATAAAGTTAGCAACTCGGTTGAACTATATGGCATTTCAAGGACTGTTCATGCTATGAGTATGACCATCCTTGAAGTGAATAAGTTGGTTAATTAGGTCTTATATAGGTAAATATTTGAAGAATTCATTTGTCCATATGATTTGATGGAAGGTGAAGAAATTGGAAAAGACAAACTTAGACTTTCCCAAACCAAAATTCCTAAACTAATTGCCAAACTGGGTATTTTCATTGCATCCACCTCATCTCAAAATATAATTTTAGTCATTTCTCTTTCCCTGTTTACATCTTTAAGCTATAATTTTTTAGATGAAGTGGGTGTCATAAAGAAGTTGAGTTTGAGAAATAGTTTCAAAATTCAACCAAATTTAGGATTTCACTCATCTATTAGTTCATTAAGTTGTTGTAAATTGTGCAATTTCGGTAGTGTTTCTTCTATTTGGATGTCCAAGTGATTTAGCATTAAGATAGGATCCTTGAATTTTGAAATTCTTGCAACTTTTTTCATTTCTTTCTTTCTTTCCAAGCTTATAATGTGGCACTCCAGAGTATAAGTACGTTTTGTACTTCCACCTTTTTCCATGATTTAGTGATCTGATGTATGCTATCATCCCAGGTAAAGGATATCTGATTGCGGTGTTCAAGTGGGTTCTACCAGCATGGGTTTTGTTGGTCTTCGTATTTTCTGGTACCGTCAAGCTGCCATTCAGCATTCCAGCTCTCGATGACTTGATTATGTGATCATCATCATCACCTCAAAAGTTAAAGAACATCCGTTACAGTAAGTAAGTAGTATATATCACTTCTCCGGCTAAGTTAACACTATTACAAAGACCAACAATATAGCTTCTGTAAGTTTCCTGTGATTTACCATCCAATCGAACGGCACACTCCTTTAGTAATTAGTTATCTCATGTGAATAATGCACAGAGAACATTGCATTCATTGGAGGTTGTTGCATTATGATCAATGAATAAGCAATTAAGACAAGGAAATTATTGAAATCTGTGATCAAATTCGCTGACCATGTTTTTTTTGTGCCTTGTGTATAAGATCTTTCAAAAAAAAAACTCCCAACTTTTTTACAAAAGTAATTACAAATTGTACGATACATAAAGACAACTGCTGCAAGAAAAAACTACAACCTATTAAATACTAACCAACGATTTTCTTTTAAAGAAATCTATATATAGTGTAAACCTCCCAATTTCACTCTTTTGTCATTAGAAGGAAACTACCAACACTTGTAAGAAAAAGTCAGTTGAGTAACTGATCAAATTCAACTCCTTCAAGTATCATAAAGAAAAAACACATCAACAACACTATTTCTCTTTTGCAAAAATATAAGGTGGTCTACTACCTTTAACGGAAGCATCTATCTTCAATTTTCTGGAGATCTAAAGAATAACATCGTATAAGTTCAGGTCTTCGTTTCCGAGACCATTAATAATGCTTTAATTCAGTTACTGCTCAATGACACATTCTATAATTTAGAGAGAATCCAGATGAAGTTCTTTTATTATCTAAAATCGATATAATGAGTTTTTATGATAGCTGTGGGAATCACTACATAAATGCTAAAACAATTTACCCAAATATACCTGGAAAAAGGGTAAATAAGGAAATATCATAAGTTTTTTAAAAATTACGAAAAGTATACTTATCCGTGAATTTTATTTGCGGATAGGAGTTTGTTTTTTTGTCACCCGCAAATCGCATTCACGAATGAGCATTTAAATCGTATCCACGAATCAGATTCGCGGGTGGAAAATTTCACCCGCGGATCCTAGTTACTGGTGGGTTTCACCCAAAAAAAGTGAAGCATGCTTCGAAGGAAGGAGACAATGATGCAGGAAAGAGTCGATGATGCCGGAAAAATGAAAAATGGTGAAAAGAAACGAAGATGGAGGAAAATGGTAGGCACCATGAGAGATTATAATGACAAAAAAGTAAACATTAGTTTTACTTCGCGGGTGATATTGTTTGTAACTACTTGCAAAAATAATTTACTGATAGGTATACTTTACTATTTTTTTTTTAATTGAAGATATTTTAGTATTTATTTTTATTTTAAGGCATATTTCAGGAAAAAAAAAATCTAATTTTTATGTGAGCATGTTCCAGCATAATTCGCGTCACTCATCTTTCTCATTATTCTGGCAGACGAGATATTTTGTAATGATGATGGATTAGAGAGTAGGACAATGACACAGTTTGACATGGTTTTTGTAGGAGTTAATGGAAGGGTTAGGAATTAGGACACCAATGTTGACCAGAGGTTATCATTCAACTCCTTATTTTCTAAATGACAGAGTCTGACTTCCGATATTCGGGAGTCAATAATCAACGGAGAGATTATTTTATTTCAAAGATGATTATGTAGTGGGGTAAAATTAGAGTAAAAACACAAAATTAGAGGGGTGATTCTAAAAATTTAAATGGTTAAATTGAAAATGAATATATTTTAAAGGTTAAACTTATGCAAAGTTAAAAGCAAAGTTAAAAGCAAAGTTAAAATATACAAATTCAATAATTGAGGTTAAATATATACAAAATTAAAAGTTGAGGCAAATAATTATTCCCATTAGACCCTAACGGGGTGTTTTTTTTATGGAATTCGGAATAAGAAATAGGGAATAGGGAATATGAATAGAGAATAAGGAATAGAATATAAGAATATGAAGTTTTTTTGGTGGAATCTAATGAAATGAAATAAAGAATTCTGTTGTTTTTTTGGTGAAATTGTTTACGGAAATAGAATGGAATGTGGTAAAATGACATGTTTGTCCTTCATTGTATATGTATAGTATATAATACATATAATTTGTATTATTTATTTTTAAAAATTAAGAATAATTAAAACTTTAATATAAATAATTAATAATTAAAATAAATAATTTTTTAAAAAGACCAATTTCTTGCTTTTTTTTTACTAAAATAATTAAATAATGTAAATTATAATGCAAAATAATATTTTATTTCACGATCAATTGATTGCATATTTATTAGAAATATCATTAATTATATTATCCGTAATATAACATTTTATTAGTACACGACTATACAAGGTCCGGCAAAGTGTTAGCCATTTGACCGAAACTTGGCATAAATGACCACACATACATGATAAAAAACATCATTAGTGTGACCACACATACATTATACAAAATGTGGTTTTGTACTAAATTAAAATTTTATACATACAACGTCTATCTATCTATCTATCTATCGCATGATGATGATTCTTGTCTTTGCTCTTCTTGCGGCTGTGACCATTTCCAAACTTTGAGAGCTCCACATCCGTCTCCTGTGAAGAAAAGGTCACCATGGGTAGTAGTACTACTATTGCACAATGCAACAACATGAACGTGACACAAAGATCATCATTATTTTAAACATCAAATCTAACAAAGGAGGGAGACATAAAATCAGTAGGTGACATACTTTGGTAGATTATAAACATGCATCAAGTTCTCATTGAAACCACAAAGTAGAATTGGTTTGCCTTGTTTATCGTGCATTCCCTTAAATGACAGCACACCCTGCATATATTCAGTTCCAATTAGTTAATTTCAGTTAAATTAATAAACAGACCAGACCACCATAGAGTAGATCAACATGGGCCAAATCGGGCCATTTCTCAAGAACAATCGACAGAAGAACACATGATTTGCAAAACACAAGAAATCGCATAATCTGAAGAAAAAAACTGCAGAAAAAAAGCATGAACATCATGATTTATGAGCAGAAGAACAACGATACTCATTTTGAGCAGTGGAACCATAATCATTCTAGCTAAACCAAGAATCTGATTATGAGTTCGAAACCGAACCCATACTCATTATGACTGTTTTCACACGAAACTTAGGAAACAGGAATTTTCGGTTGATACCAATGAATATCTTGATTCACCTATAATTGTAACTCAATTAAAAATGTTATCAAAATCAAATTTGGTTCACCTGGTAAAATGAGTTAATTTTAAATCAAATCAATTCCCACTATATATGCCAAAACTTGAAAAAGCTTTAACTTTAGTCCGAAGTTGTAAATACACTTTTATACTCTCTTTTTAACTAAGTAGATAAATATAATGTATTACTTTCTATTTATATCACATGTTGAAAGAAATATAAATATTACATAATAACTTGGCCTTTTAAACAAACATACAATTTACTAATTTCATTTAACTTTCTATTAATTTTAAATAAAAAAAAACGCATGTATCCTTGACGTAAAATCTATTAGTTTCTTTGTTAGCACAATGTCCATAGTACTCTGAAAACTAAAGCTAGTGATTGTTTATATCCTACAAATTTATCTGTGAAATTGCTCATATAAAATTCATAAAGCAAGTTATTAATTAATCACTTAACTATTAGCATTAAAAGTGTGAATTATAGTTAGGATCTGTCGTGATAATTTACTTTTCCCTCCAAAATTAATCAAAAGTTAGATGGATTTATGTATATTTGTGAATGACGGAGTAGGAAACCGAAGGAGCAAAAGAAGAGGAGAGAATCGCAGTTGCCGTAAGAAAGAGAATGAAACAGAAAGTGTAAATTGCATTGCTAAGGTTGCTGCTTTAAATAGCACATAAAGTTAAGGAAATTACAACTAAAGACAAAAGAAAAAATTAATTAATTTACCCTAAATTAATACTAACATACAAGAAGGCCCCAATAAATACAGAAGTGTTCCGCTTGCACTTTAACACTCCCCCTAAAGCTGATAACCATTAAATATATCTATCATTCCTAATTTATCTGACACATAACAATGATGAGTCTTCCCAAAGGTCGTTGTGAAAATATCAGTCAACTGCTCTCCTGACCTTACAAACCCGGTCTTGATAACACATGCATCTATCTGTTTTCTATCAAAATGACAGTAAATTTCAATATGTTTAGTTCTTTCATGATATATCAGATTGACTGCAATTTGAATTGCAGCCTTATTATAACAATATAAATATGTTGGAAGCAAATCAAAAGTTCCTAATTCTTCTATCAAACCTTTCAACCAGATAATTTCAGATACAACTGATCTCATGTTGCGGTATTCAACTTCTGCAGATGAACGGGAAACCTTACCTTCCATGAAACTAGGGAGTTTCCAAATTTCACACAATATCCTGAACTATATCTCCTGGTTTCTAAACAACTTCCCCAATCAGAATCACAAAAAGAAGTTAATTTAGTATCGAGATCTGAATTTAATAAAATACTCAAACCAGGTTGGTTTTTAATATATCGAATAACTCTATATACAGAATCCAAATGAGACTTCTTTGGATTTTGCATATATTGACTTAAATGTTGCACTGAAAAACTTATATCAGGTCTAGTAGTGGTTAAATATAATAACTTACCTATCAAATTTCTATACATAGTGGGATCAGATATGATGGTATCATCGGAATTCAGCCCAAAATTATCATCATATCCCTTGCTAGTGGGCTTGAGATTCTGTTCCATAGGAGTCTTATTGAGTTTGCCTCCCAACAATCCAACCTCAAAAATAAGTTCAAGTGAGTATTTTCTTTGGCACAGAAAGAGACCTCTTTTAGATCTAGCAATTTCTATACCAAGAAAATATTTTAGTTCACCCAAATATTTCATTATAAAATTGTTTTGTAAGGTGGCCTTTAACTCAGCAATAAGGGACTCACTATTTCCCGTAATCACAAGATGGTCTACGTAAACCAACAAAGCAACAATCTCATAACCTTGCTTTTTTAGTAAAAATAGAATAATCATATAAACTCTGTTTATAACCACTTTTAATTAAAGCTTCCGTAAGCTTAACGTTTCATTGCCTCGAGGCTTGTTACAAGCCATAAAGAAATTTTCGCAAACAACAGACAAGATTTTCATCCTTCCCCTGTTTGCGAAAACTCGGTGGAATCTGCATAAAAATCTTTTCGTTAAGATCACCCGGCAAGAAAGCATTATATACATCCATCAGGTATAAATACCAATTACATTTGGCTAGAATGGATAAAAGGGTTCGGACAGTAACTATTTTTGTGACAGGAGAGAAAGTGTCGATATAATCAATTATGTGTTGTTGGTTAAAACCTTTAGCAACTAGGCAGGCTTTATATCTTTCAATAGTTCCATTTGAATTATGCTTAATTTTATAAACTCATCTACAACCATTTGCATGTTTAACAGGTGGAAGAGGAACTAAAGTCCATCTTTTATTTTCCTCTAGTGCTTTTATCTTAGTTCTCATGGCATCTACCGAACTATCATCTTTAACAGCATCAGAATAAGTCTTAGGTTCATGATTTCGGTCCATAGATCGAATATATTTCTTATAACTTGGATTGATGGAGTTATAGTAAACCCTTTTCTCAATCGGGTAGGACACGTAATTCCCAGTCATCACGTAGTCCTTTTGCCATAAGGGCGCCCTAGTTGGTCGAGAAGACCTCATTGGTTCATCATTAGGTACTGACTACTGATGGAGTGGTCTAGTCCTCTGAAGATGACTGATGATTATCGTCAGAATTTGCATCAATCATAGGGTCGATCGAATTATCCTCAGTCTCAGGTGACCGATGGCACTCGAACACATCATTGACCGAGTCAATGTGTTCATGGACGAACAACTTGTCATTATCATCACCTGGTTTTTTGAAGGGAAACACATCCTCTAAAAACCTGACATCTCTACTCACAAAGAATAACTTAGTATGCATATTTAACAATCTGTACCCTTTCTTGGTTAAAGAATAACCCATCATAACACATGGGATAGCACGTGATGCAAATTTATTTGAGTTAGGCCTAATCTTAGCCAAACAATAAGATCTAAACACACGAAGATGACTGAGATTTGGCTTTTTACCAAGCAATTTTTCATGTGGAGATAATCCTTTCAAAACATGTGTGGGCATGAGATTAATTAGATAGCAAGCAGTCAATATACAATCACCCCAAAATCTAGTGTGAATATCATCTTCAATTTTAAGAGCTCTAGCAACTTCAAGGAGGTGTTTATGTTTTTGCTCCACTACTCCATTTTGTTGAGGAGTATATGGACAGCTACTTTCATGAACAATTCATTGATTATAAAAAAGAGAAGAACATTGCTTATTAAAGAATTCTCGTATGTTATCAGTCCTTACTCGTTTTACAGAGGCATTAAACTGATTTTTAGCAAGAAGAAAGAAATGTTTAATGACAACAATCACATCAAATTTGAAACTGAGAAGGTAAGTCCAAGTCGTTCTATAGAAATCATCAACTATAGTAAGAAAATACTGTTTGTTATCATACGTTGGCTTATGGTAAGGACCCCCAAACATCCAAATGAATCATTTCAAAGGGAAAAGATGTGCTAGAAGTACTAATGGGAAAAGATAACCTATGTTGTTTCGCTAGAGGGAAAATCTGACAATCAAGCACACACTTATTCTGAAAGGAAATGTTTTTAAGAGAATCAATTTTGCTCAAGGTCTGAACAGAAGCATGTCCTAGTCTCCTATGCAAGAAAATGGAATGAGGGAGGATGGTAGAGCGGGCTTGTAAAACGGTGGATGAACTAGAAGGCTTGAAAAGGTATAACCCCCACCTTCTCTACCAATCCCCAAGACCAGTCCATTATAAAGATCCCGCATGATGGTAAACTTAGGGAAAAAAGTGACAGAACATGATAGATCTTTAGTCAACTTGGATATTGACGTCAAGTTATGTTTGAAATCGGGAACGTATAAAACATTTGCTAATTTCTTTGAATTTCCAAAAAAAAAGTCCCGAGTTTTAAGAACACTTAAGCAGGATCCGTTAGGTAATTGAACACTGGAACCATTATTTTTGAAAGAGGTTAACCAGTCTGATCTACAAGTCATGTGATTGGTGGCTCCAGAGTCCAATATCCAAACATTATCATTAAATATAGATGAATTGGAACTAACAGTACCTGCTGCATTTGCCCTAACAGTGGAGGACTTCGACTGCTCCTGATACATGTTTAGTATATGTGGGAGTTGTTCTAGACTCTCTGTGGTGATCGTAGCAGGTTCAGTGTGCGGCAACTCAAGGGGAGTACTACATCCAGAATCTATAGACTCCAGTGTAGAGGAAATGGAAGCAGTGTGGGCATTATTAGCTTGGGGAACCTTGCCTAATTCTTGGTTGTTTCTTCTCCAACCACGGGGATAGCCAGTCTTCTTAAAACATCTTGTAACATCATGACCTTTAGTTTTACAATACTCACATAAAAGATTTTTCCTAGGGGTTCTGTTACTAGCCACATTCGCCACATAATTTTATGTGATCCCCCTCTGGTGCTCTTCCCGAACAATCACTGAATATGACTGAATAGGTTTGGCAAATTTTCCCTCATTAACAAATTAGATCTCATAGCCGAATAGGACTCATTCAGACCATTCAAAAATTGAAAAAGTTTGAGGTTGGACGCATGTTCAATGTGGTTCTGGAACTGCTCACACTCACAAGTTGGAAGGGAACATATAGAATCGAACTAATCCCACATAAGACGAAGCCTGGAGAAGTACTCAGAAATGGTATCAGTTCCTTGTTGTACAAGGGAAATATCAAGGTGAAACTGAAAGATCCTAGACCCATTTACTTTGTTAAAACGCTCCCTAAAATCCTTCCAAACTTGAAAAACACTCGTAGAGTATGCAATACCAGACATTAGCTCACGGGACACTGAATTCATGATCCAAGAGAAGACCAGGGCATTACAACGATCCCAAATCTTATGCATACTAGGGTCATAGCCTTCCCTATTACAAGTCCCATCTATAAAACCTAGTTTATTTTTGGCCAATAGGGATATTTACATAACACGACTCCAAAAGGATTAGGTCTCGAAACCAGTCAATTTTTCGGAAATAAGGGACAAGCCAGGTGTATTGGAGGGATGAAGGAATAACGGATGGTTGAGGTCAATAGTCGGAGCAGTTGGAGCCATCGGTTTGAAAACTGGTGGCTCCAACTTTAGCAACAAGAAGATGAAGATGCCATCATACAATTTGTCAAAAAAGATCAGGTAATCAAGAAACAACACAAGAACATGAAGCTGCAAAACAGTAATCAAGAGTACACCATTATCTGTCAAAAAGAGCAAAGAATCATGCAAGAAAATCCATCACATGTATTTCAACGCTTGATTACCATAATCATAAAAGAAGAAAAAAACTATACGAACAGATATGTATTAATCAATACACACATAATCAATCTGTAATGAAACAAACAAATGATGATATTCTATGTTCGTCACAAATGTATAAACTATGTCCACAAAACATACGAAAATCATCAAGATGAATGATAAAAAATAAAACAATCAAGTCATAGTATGTTCGACAAGAAGCAAGATCTGTAAGTTTAACAAGAAAAAAAAACACATATATCTTCATGATGAAATAGATCTATGAATATACACAGATGATAACAAACACGCTTCATAGAAATAGATACAACAGAAGAGCTTACATATGTACGAATCTTTGAAAGATCTTTCGATTAAAACTATTCGTAAGCAGATATCCACAAAAGAAAAAAAATCAAAGAACATAACAAATATAAAACGATTTCACGATTCGTGTAAAGAAAAAGAATCAGAGATAACTTTATGTTAAAAACAAACAATATCTTATGGTTTCAAACACTTCGGTATTGTTTACCTTGTAACCGAGATATCTTTCGTTCTAGAAAATATGATTAAATTCGTTTATCACATGCTAAATGCGCATGGTTTTGTTTGATTTTAATGTAAAATTAAACGGAAGTCAGTATTTATTCATTTGGGTCAATTATCTTAACTGTTACTTATGTTGGCAGATGTGACTGAACGGTTCAAACTTGAGCTCAACCATTACTTATGTTGGCAGATGTAACTGAACGGTTATCGCCGTTAATTATCTCTGTTAAACTTGCGCATATACTGTGCACGTGACCTTCTTCAAACTTAAACTTCCTAATATACCTTTCGCCTAATATACCCCTAGATGCTCTCCCTCCCCTACTCATCACGAAATCCTTCGTTCCTCATCCTCTTCGGAACCTCTAGCAGGTTCTGCCGTGTCGTTGAGCTGGACCTGTCGCAATCCGTGTCTTGACCTTTCTATCCAGCGTCATAGACAAGGATCTTGAAGCTGTTGCTGCTAAGTTTACGATGTTAGAGGTGCTCCACCTCAAGAACTGTAAAGGTGAGATTTTTTTAGTTTGAGTTTTTTGCATTTCGGGTTGTTGTTTGTGGGTTTTGCAATTTATGATCTAAAGATGGAATTAATTGAACACAGGTGCCAGTTTGATCATATTTCAAAACTTGGGTACCTTAATGGAGCTATCAATTTGAAATTGATGCACACTGACTAGCTTATTTAGGATTTTCTGACCTTATTTAGGATTTCTGCTGGTTATCATGATGCAAGAAGCTGCATTCAGACCGACCTGGTAAGGATTCATTCACAAAATGGTGTATATAGAAATGAGGAGAATGTAGTGCTTGTTGATGCTTCCTCTCTGTCTCATTCATTTATGTTGTATTTATCTCCCTTTCCTGTGTAATGTGTGGTTAAAGGTCAGTGCTGAAAATGCTGAAAATGTGAAGGATGATTTAAATGGTCTTGATAAAGCTGGCAGTGCTCTATTAGGGCAAAGAACCATTGAACGCAGCCAGCTATTGGTCAGCATCACCAAGAGCAAGCTTAATAAGCGTCGTGACGAAAGAAATGATAAAGTTACCAAACCTGAAGAGCTTGTTCGGCTTTATGATCTTCTATTGCAGGTTAGGTCTTACTATTAAGCAAAATTATTTGTATTTTGTTGTTCATGTCACACACAGTTGCTTCAAACATGTTGGGTAAGAACAGATCACAGCTCATTCTGCCAATTTAATCTTTTCTTTCCACGTAGTTTTAATTTCTATATGGTGGATATTGCTTTTGTACTTTTTAGTATAATTGATAGTTCTAAAATGTTGACATTTCTATATGGTGGATAGTTTTCCTTTTGATTTGATTTATTCTTAAATGTTGCAATATTATTTGTTGTCTTCCCTATTCTTTTCTTCTAATCATATATTTCTTAAACTATACACATGTGTTTTTACTTAGCTCAGTCAACATTTCCCAACAGATTTGACAGATTTTCTCGAAGAAAACCCACCGTATTGTATTACCGAACTGCTAAATTTGCTCATACCCTTGATTATTCTCTTGACATGCAATGATAAAGGAGTTGAAGACATTATGTAATGAATCTCGGTGTAATTGTTGCATCGAGCATGCTACATGCATCATGGAGGAGGTGAAGGTTCCTGAAAATCTTTCCAAGAAAATCGCTAACATTTCAATAACCGGAGCCTCCAAAGATGCTCCTACGTAAGTGACAATGGAATTGAGCTGGGTTTGAAAGTTTTGAGGGTCAGTAACTGTCGGGATATTACTGTGGCTGGGATACGGTCCCTACTGGGGAAATGCAAGTCTCTTGAGTCTTTGAAGGATTAGGTTGAGTATGTAGCTACTTAGTATGTCATTTGTGAGTAACCTTTGTCTGTAACTGAAGTATAAAGAACATTGTGTCGTTTGCAAATGTGGTGACTTATATTTGTGGAGAAGTTGTTAAATGACGTTTTATCTTCTCTTAAATGTTATCAAACGGTTACTTTAGTTTGAACATTTTGTTACCTGACTGTTACTACATCCTAATTCATAAACATAAAAGGGGGGTAGAATTGTCTTTAAATTAGGTCACGTGACTTCCTCGTGACAGTCAAACGGAAATATGTGACAGAAATTTAACGAAATAACCGTTCAGTCACATCCTCAAACTTAAGTAACGGTTCAGTCAAGCAAAAAACGATGAGTAACCTTTTAATCACACAGGTCAAAATAAGTAACTGTTGAGGTAGTTAACCCTTTTAAAAAACTATCTATTTGATTAAGAATAGGTTCAACTACCTAGTTGTCAAATCATGTAAAATTCAACTACATGATTAATAATTAACCCTAAAAAATGCAACATATCAATCAATAAAGTGTAGTTCTACTCTACTTAGAATGATGATCAATTAAGTAAATATAATATAAAACTATTGAATAAAATAATGCACAAAAAGTATAATACAGTAAAAAGAAGTATATTGTTCAGTTAATTTGTCCCACCTTCACACAAGTGATGCAAATATATTAATTAACTAGAATAAATTATTACAACTAATTGATCTTGATCTATGTCACGCTAACTAAAGTTACAAGGTAGTGACCGTTGGACTTCTCTCTCTCTCCCGGGTTTCCTCGTGAAAGATCAGCCGCCGCAAACTAGATTTTGTAATCTGGACGAAAGAAGATTCCTGTCAAATTCTGTCCTGATCAACAATCAAACAGTGACAGAGGAAGATTTGCCACCTAGTTGGACAAAACTCACGCTCTATCGGAAGAAAACAGTGTTGAACCCTAAATTTGTTTTCTTGCCTTTCTTTTCATACGTCCTACTAATTACTCGTTTCTCTTTGTTGTTGAATAGTTTGGGGACGATGCCTATGAAAGTGTCTGGGTTGAACCAGCCATGGAAGCACACTCCAGCTCCGGTGGAGGAGGGCTCAACAGAGAATCTCGTCTGCACCTCATGTCAAAAAACCCCGTCTTGCTGGAACAAGAGTATTTGGGAGGATGATTTCTATGTAAAACATCAAAAACTCAGTAATATACAATATCCTCAAAGCGGCCTACACAGACTGACGATCGCTGCACTTGGCGTACATACCGACGATCGCTGCACACACAGACCGATCTAAATTTTAGTCATTCTTCCAAACAATGCAGTGCACTGATCCTCCCATTCGCAAGTATGAATCCACCTTACAAGCCCGTATCATGAACGACAATGTGAAGTCCGATTTCGCACCTAAACGAATCAGCTCCCGGAAAGTTCTAAAATAGATTTCCCAGTCACCAACTTTAGTAAACCCACCAACCATCACACTCCAAGAGACAAGGCCTGTCTCAACCATGGACTTAAACAGAGACTCAAAGCACTGAAGAAACAGAGGAGGTGAAAGAGAAGGAGGGGCATGAAGGTAATTTGTGTGTTGTAAAATAAATTAACACCTATCACGTGACTTGCACATGCGAATTAGATGGAAAATTTTAACGGTTGACTGACGGAGTAACCAATCAGTCACATGATGGAACACGCGTAACCGAATCACGTGAAAAAACATGTTTAACCAATTAATCACATTGGTCAAACATGTGTAACGTTTCAAGTAATTAACCCTTTTTTAATTTAGATTTTATACGACTGATAAATAAAAATATAAAAAATGTTCTTAGTGAAAAATAAGTGCTCCTAAGAGTCAATAATGCAGGGGATATGTTTCATGTCTTCTATTGACAACATACCGTCTATTCGAACTTTTATATGGCAGGTTTGATGGAATTACAAAGGTAACACATCAATTAATGTATTTTATGTTTCTCTGTAGATTACTTTGGTGACAGATTTAAAATCAGATGCTCCAAGTTCGCTTACTCCAAGTGATGCTGGATCAACTCCACCACCACACCTCCAATAGGAGATGCACCAGCGAGCACTGAAACTGAATGGGTACCACCTACTGGAGCTGCAATTATTAAGGGTAATAAAACTTGGTCCTCTTTCTGGAAACATTTTGTTAGAAACGTTGCAACTAGTAGAGCTACTTGTAATTACTGTGCAAAAGATTTTGTTTATAGTAGTGCTCAAGGAACTAGTCGTTCGCATAACCATCTTGAAAGATGCAAACTTAATCCACATAAAGTTCAAGATAAAAAAAAAAAAACTCTTTCATTTACATATGTTGCTAGTAGTGAAGCGTCATGGAAGTTTGATAATGAAGTAGCTCGTAAGGAAGTTGTGAAGATAATAATTGAGATTGAAAAACCATTTTAGTTAGTTGAGAATGAGGGTTTCAAAAGGTTTGTGAGATCCTATAACCAAAAAGCTATTTTGCCTGGACGTCATAATGTTGCACGTGATTGTATTAGTTTGTACAATGAAGAGAAGGTTAAGTTGAAGCACTATTTTTCCGTGTCAAAACAAAGGTTTTGTCTAACTATTGATACATGGACGTCCATTAAAAATTAGTGGTTTATGTCTTCGACTGCTCATTATATTGATCCTGATTGGAAGTTCAATAAGAAAATTTTGAACTTTTGTAAAGTTGCTAGCCACACAGACGAGTCAATGGATGTAGTTATTGAAAGATGTTTGGTGATATGGGGTATTAACAAAGTGCTTACTATCACTGTTGATAATGCAGTTCTATTGATGTTCTTGTTAACCATCTGAAAAGAAGGTTTCAAGTTTGGAACACAACCATACTTAAGGTGAATTTTCTCACGCTAGGTGTGTTGCACACGTTCTTAATCTTACCGTCAAGGATGGGTTGAAGGATATCACTGTATCTATTAGCAGAATCCGTACAACAGTTAGATTTTGGAGAAGATCTCCATCTAGGTTACAAAAGTTTAAGGATGCCATTGAACATGAAAAGTTGGTTTGGACAGTAAATTTGTGTTTTGATGTTGAAACAAGCTGGAATTCCACTTTTAATATGTTGGAGACAGTTGTCAAGTATGAAAAGGCGTTTGAATATCTGGAAGAGAAAACTAACTCTAAGTATGTCCTGTAACTTAGTAGTGATGTAGGAGTTCCTACTGATGAAGATTGGGACTTTGATGAGTTAGTTTTGCCATTTCTTCAAATTTTATATGATGCTTCTTTACTTGTTTCTGGTTCATCTTATTCTACCAGAAACAATTGCATGAGTGAAGTTTGTAAGATATCAATGCAAATTACAGAACGCCTGCAAGATTCCTAATTTTCTACCATGGCGACATAGATGAAGAAAAAACATGACAAATATTGGGGTAGTATTAAGAGCCTTAATATGTTGTTGTTCGTAGATGTTGACATTGATCCTCAGCGTAAAATGATATATGTATCATGGATGATTGATGAGTGTTATGATATAACACTATCTGCTCAGTTGAAAGACAAATTGAATTTGACTTTAGAGTGTTTGTATAGACAGTATGAGAAGCATCTTGAGAAAGAAAAAGCTTTGACCTCTAATCAAAATGCAGTCAGCAAAGTTACTACTTTCCATGCAGAGGTTTGTAATGCTAATGTGGATTACATGGATATGAAGTTCTTGAGTAAAAGTGGGATGCAGGAAAATGTTGATGATTTATCAGAGTTAAAGAAGTATTTAAGGGAAGATCTAGAGACTCTTAAAGCTGATTTTGACATTTTAAATTGGTGGAAGTTGAATTATGCACGATATGTGATTGTATCAGTAATGGAAAGAGATGTCTTAACAATTCCAGTATCAACAGTAGCATATGAAAGTGCTTTTGGTACTCGAGGGCGCGTGTTAGATAAGTTTCAAAGCTCACTATAAGTAGGTATGGTTGAAGCACTCATTTGCATAGGTGATTGACTAAGATCTTCAGCTAGTTCAACACTTGACATTGACCCCGAAGAAGAGTCATATACTTTTCTTCAAATTATAGTTTAATAGGGGTGATATTTACATACTCAATTGTATTATACTATTATTTTTAATTGCAGAATCTGCTGAGGTGATAGACGAGTCAGCACAAACTTTTCCATTGTCTAATCTTGATTATGATGACTAATGAAACATGTAAGTCGTAGCTCGCTTTTGTTTAATATTTTGTTTAATGACTAGTATATTATTTAATAATTAAAATATTCTATTAATATTCGGTCACAGCCTTACATGATTGGAATTTGGAAGGAATCAATGGCTAGAAAGTGGTTTTAGCTTTGATTATATTCACACTTTGGCTTTGGGAAGTGGCTTTCACTTTGAATATTTGACTGTTTAATATTCGGTTTGTACCGATGTAGACTTGTAGTGATGTTTGGATTTGTACTAATGTTTGGACTTGAATCGATGACTGTAGTGATGTAGTGATTCAGACAATATTTTCACAGCAAATTTCAGACTTTTTTTTAATGAAAATTTCAATCCAAGACCGAGACCGGCCTGAGTCAAGCAAGACTGACTCATGGGGGATTTTTAGACCGAAGTCGGTCTCGGTCCTCCACAGGTGAGAACCGAAATTTCAGGCTCGGGCTCGGTCTTGCCAAAAAGACTGGCCCAGCCCGCCCAAGCTCAACCCCTACTCTCTGTATTCAACTTCTATGCTTTTGTTTGTTCAAATACGATGATACTGTTTTGCAACTTATGGACATTGATGAACTAAACTATATGAACTTAAACTCCATTACTAGAAGGCGATGGGGCATTGATCATTAGACATCTGTGTTGAGTTTTGCCAGAAACAAGAAAGTGAAAGGCCAAACATTGTAATTTTGGATGAATTGGGGCAATTAGGCTATAAACGAGTAGATATTAGAATATGTGATGTTATTAAATTTCGATGAGGAGTTTATTCAAAATTCCTGTTTAGACTTTCATTGGTTGACAAATTGAACGAATACATCAACCAGTGATCCCTACTCTACTAGCATGGTCATGAGAATCTTGAACCAGAGCAAAGAAACAATGTTTAGGGTTTGGGTGGAAAGAAACAATTTGATAGCTTTATTTAATATTCTTCACTGTGTTTTATCTTGGTGCATGATTTGAAAGTGTCGGTCTAAAAGGAGGTTGTCCAGTTGGATTGTATTTAGTTTGTATGGCTCAGTTGGATTGTTGTGGATTGTATGACTCAGTTGAATTGTATTTAATATTCTTCACTGTGTTTTCATTGTGTTTGGATTGTATGGCTCAGTTGGATTGTTGTGGATTGTATTACATTGTGTTTGGATTGTTTGTGCTGCATGCACTAATGGAGCAAATTGTTTTATGCCAAATTCATTTTTTTAGACCAAATTTTTTGGTCCAAGACCGAGACCGACCCGAGTCAAATAAGATCGACTTAAGCGGGCTTTTTTTGTTGAAGTCGTTCTCGGTCCTCCAGAAGACAATACCGAAATTTCGGTCTCAGTCTTGCTTCCAAGACCGGACCGGACCGCCCATGATCAACCTTATATACAATACAATTTTTAACATAACACTATTTCTCATTATGTTTAAATTATATAACAAACTACATTATGTTAAAACTAAAATTATATAGTTACTACAAAAAACAAAAATAGTAAATAGATACGTTACTAACTAAGACTTCTACTGTTTAAGTTGTTTCAGTAAAACTTTTCGTATTAGTAATCTCTCGAGCCCGCGCGTGATGCCTACGCGTGTCTCCCTCATCTCTCCTGGTTTTGCACCTGTGAGAGAAAGTTGCCGCATCTGAAGCTGGAAATTCCTTTGGAAGCATCATTGCTTGGCTTTTGCTGTCTTTATCTTCTGTATTTATTGGCTTTTTCAGCAAAGCCAATCACACAAGTCCACACCTGCGTACAGTTCTGGTTGCTAATTGGAGGAATCTTAAATTCCACGCAGCATTAGAAACGCAGAAACCCTAAAGTGTTCTCCCCAGGCATGCGACTTTCTTCGTCATTTCTCTAGGCAGTTTCTTCCAATCCCGATTGCATAACCCTTTATCTCTTTCATTCTCTGTTCCGCCTGTCTTCTGTTGTTGTAGGGAGGGGCGACTAAAGTGCAGGTATCTGGACTGACCTGAGAATGGAGACGAATACCAGTTCCGGCGCCAGTCGGCCCGCGAGAATCACCACTCTGCACCTAACCTCGCCCCCCCCCCGCTGCATCTGTACCTCGGATGTTCGGCAGACTCGTGTCGGACAAAGGTATGAAGCTCTCGATTATCAAAAACTTGCTTAGAGCTGCTTGGGATAGATTCAAGCCGATTAGGATGACAAAAGTAGATGACAGAACTTTTGCGTTTGAGTTGGGTTCGGATAGGGGCAGGGATCAGATATTGGATATGGAACTGTGGTCGGTGCATGGGCATTCGCTCAATTTGAAGGAGTGAGGGACGAACATTACTATAGATGAACTTGATTTCACCAAAATACATATCTGGGTTCAAGTGTCAGGCTTGAATATGAACATGCTCAATAAGGAAAACACCTATCACATTGGAGACACAATCGGTAGATGCGTGGGTGTGGAGTCGATGGAAGTAATGAAGCATAGACCGTATCTAAGGGTTCGGGTCGAGATTGATGTTACCATCCCGTTGATGGAAGGGTTCAACTGGACAAACTCCACCGGGCAAGATAAATGGGCTTCTATCAAATACGAACGTCTCTCCGACTTTTGCTATTGTTGTGGGAGGTTAGGCCATACCTCACAATCTTGCAATGAGGAGATAGCCGTCTCGGCTAGAAACCCGAACCTTCCTAAATACGGACCATGGATTGTAGGGGTGCGACAAAGAGTTAACATTCGCCCGATACAAGTGGGGGGACGTCTCCAGGACACAAGGTAGCGTCGGGACCCCCAAAGGCCATCATGGAGGGATATGATAAATGCGGCCTCTGCAGGGTATCGTGCGAGGTCGACAGCTGGTGTGTCGCCAAAACACAGTTGGGTAGCTCATGGGGGAATACATGGCCGAACAGTGTTGGAGGAGACTAGGGCTGACAGTAACTATCGGCAGTCGGAGGTTGGTACAGGAGGAGATACATTCAGGTTTAACGGAACGGAGCTTCTTGTCAATGGAAGCTCTGAACAGGGCTCACATAGCCTACCTTCATGCGCCTTCGATCTCAACGAGATCCCGTGGGACGAGGTTTCGCAGCATAGGAGTGGGGAACCTCCCCTCTATTGGGGGAACATACCTAAACATCGGCTGGATGGCAAGGAAAACAGACCATGCAGGGCTCGCAAGCTCTACCACCCAAAACCATCGCCTCCAGCAAAGCATACTTCACGCCCACATCAACCAGTCATCACTCCCTCTTCCTCTCCCTCTCATGTCCTTCAACCCTACCATCTCCGTCCAGGCATCACCTGCATCCCCCACCTATCCACCCTTACGCCTCCCCCACATACCACCCCTGGCCTTACCGATCTTCACCGAAGGGAAACCTGCACCCCAAATCCTTCAACCAACGATACCCTACCTCTCGCTACCCTTGCCCCCATCCATACACCTTAGACCACCCCGACCAAGTGCAACCTGCACCCCAAACCCATCAACCATAGCTACCCTACCTCTCGCTACCTTTGCCTAACCCTTCATACACCATCGACCACTAGCTACCCCTGCCACCCTCCCCACCCTGGCCCCATAATCGGCATCATACAGTTGTCGTGCGATCTTCAGACCGATACTTATCTCATGTTTTACCATTTGTCCCTCCCACCCATCAGCCGCATCCTTGCCCGCATTCTGTTCCTCACTCTATTCCCAGCCAGTCTAACCATAGCGTTCCACCCTCGATGATGGAGCATAACCATCGTATGATCTGTTTCCAGAATGCCACTCCAGGTATAAGGGACTTGGGGCAGGAGAATCGGACGTCCAGTTCGGTGGGATTGGAGAAGCTGTAACAGAGAGGGAAGAAAAGGAAAGATAGCCAGCGCAGGGACGAGGGTAGAGGAGGAGGACTGACCAACCGAGCCAATACAAGGTCCGAGAGGACCGAATCATCAAGAGGAACTGTGCCAGTAGCAAGACTAGGCCCTCTAGGGCCTGGAGGAAGACCGAGGTTGTTCAAGAGGAGTCCAAAGGGGGGACAGTGGCTGAGGAGACAACTCAGGAATCTGGAATGACAAAGCAAATGGAAATCACGGTTTATGGTGACTGTCCTGGAACAGCCACATGGACCCAATGAGCATCATCAGTTGGAACTGTCAGGGGTTGGGGTCTCCAACGACAGTTCGTCATTTAAAAGACCTAATACGGAATTCTCAACCGACGATCGTTTTTCTTATGGAGACAAAGCAAGTTGAGGCCTCTTGTGAGCGGGTAAGGAGGGATGCGGGTTTGGAGAATGCAGATTATGTTAGTCCGGTTGGGAACAGTGGAGGGCTTGCTCTTTGGTGGGCAAGGAAGGTTTCAGTTACTATATTCAGGAAGGACGTAAAATTTATCGACTGTCGAGTGACGAATGGAATATTTGGTGAGGTTTTTTTACTGACATGTATCTATGGGGATCCAAACCGGTCGGCAAGGATTCTAAACTGGGAGACAGTTCGACTCCTAGGATGGAATAGGCTAGACCCTTGGATCTGCATGGGGGATTTCAATGAAATTTCCCATCACTCGGAGAAGATTGGGGGAAGACGCAAAGAACAATACAATATTGACACATTTAATAAGTTGATCGAGGACATTCATATGGAAGACCTAGGGTTTAAGGGGCAAATGCATACATGGTCAAATAATAGAAGGGGAGGGGACCGGATAGTGGAACGGTTGGATCGGTTTTTAGGCAACATGGGGTGGGGCCAGCGGTTCCCAAATGCACAATGTATCAATGAAGTGGCCATTGGTTTGGATCACTCCCCGGTCGATCTTATCCTTGACTACACGGATGCAAAAGGTAGAAGAAGGTTTCGGTTCGAGAATATGTGGTTGGAACGCCAAGATTGCATTGATCTAATCAAGTAGGCATGACAAAGAACTGGTTCGGCAAGGGCAATCAAGGATCTGGAACCAAAACTAAATGAGTTCAAGAGGTCACTAATTGATTGGAGTCGTCGGACCTTTAAGCATAATGTCTTAGAGATTAATAAAGCGAAGAAGGCTCTGAAATCTTTGGGAAGAAGAACATTGACGGGGGATGAACAGGGAGAGAGAGAGCTCTAAAATCAAGGATTGACGCTTTGTGGAAGTAAGAGATATACTGGCGACAAATATCGAGAGTAACATGGTTGAAGGAGGGTGATAGAAACGCGAGGTTCTTTCATTTATCGACGGTTGCAAGGAGGGGGGTAATAAGATTATTCGATTGAGGGCTGAAAATGGTCAATGGGTTGAAGGAGAACAGAATGGTGCATGACTTTTATAAGAACTTATTCACTTCGGGAAGGGGGGACACCAGTTTGGAGACCATGAGTGGAAAGGCACTGAGCAGTATTCATTTTCAGATTAATTCCCACCTCACCAGGGTGGCATCCATGGCCGAAGTAAAATTGACAACTTTTCAGATAGGGGGGTCACGAGCGCCGGGGCCGGATGGTTTCTCGGGATCTTTCTATCAAAGGAAATGGAGCGTCATTGGTCCAGACATCGTCACTTCTGTCAATGCCTTCCTGGCAACAGGTATCATGCCATCCTTCTTGAACCAAACTGATATTACCCTTATTCCTAAGTGTAAAATCTCATCCTGTGCATCCGATTTTAGACCCATAAGCCTTTGTAACTTTGGTTATAAAATTATTTCTAAGGTGCTGGCAAATAGACTGAAAACCTTTTTGCCAGAACTGATATCACCAAACTAGAGTGTGTTTGTGGCAGGTAGAAGAATACAGGATGACATTGTGATTGCCCATGAGATGCTCCATTTTCTGAAGACTAGGCGTGGTGGATCCAATGGGAGGTCGGATTGTGCACTAAAAATCGATATAAAGAAAGCATATGACAGGGTCGAATGAGACTTTCATATGGAAAGTCTAAGGAGAAGGGGTTTCTTGGTGAAGTGGATCATGTGGATCATAGCTTGTATATCCACGGTAACATACAAAGTTAATGTGAATGGGAAGAGAACAAGGGAAATCAGACCGTCTAGAGGACTGAGGCAGGGTGATCATCTATCTCCCTACCTGTTTATCATTATGGATGACGTTCTTTCTAGGATGATGGACTTACAGGTGGTTAGGGGCCGAATTGAGGGGGTTAGGCTGAAATAAGGATGTCCCACAATACATCATTTGTTCTTCACTGACGACTCTCTGTTCTTCTTCAAGGGAACTGCGGAGAATGCGACCAATCTCAAAAGGGTGTTGGATGATTATTGTGAGACGTCAGGCCAAGCGATCAACCTAGCCAAATCAAGCATGTTCTTCAATGTGGGGACGGGGGAGGACATTTCTCGGGAGGTGACCGGTATCCTTGGGGTAGACAGGGTGGGCAACCCGGGCCACTACCTTGGTTTGTCGACCATATGGGGGAGATCTAAGAGAGATGCAGTGAATTTCATAAAGGAGAGGATCAGAGATAAAATGAATGGATGGAGGAATAAGCTATTGAACAACACAGGGAAGGAGGTCTTGATCAAAGTGGTGCTCACGTCCATACTGACCTATGCCATGAGCATTTTCCAACTTCCCAAGACATGGTGTTCCGAGATCAATGCGATGGTAGCAAAATTCTGGTGGGGATCGAAGGAAGGGGAGAGAAAGATTCATTGGAAGAGGTGGGAACTCATGACGGTGTTGAAAAATCAAGGGGGTTTTGGTTTCAAGGAGATCCAAACGTTTAATGTGGCCTTATTGAAAAATATGGCGGCAAGAGTGCTCAACGAACCAAATGCTCTATGGGTCCAAGTGATGAAAGGTATATATTTTCCTCAATCGGACTTTATGCAGGCCACGAAAGGAAGTAGGGAGTCATGGGGATGGTCGAGCCTTCTTGCGGATCGAGCCTTCTTGCGGGCCGAGACGTGGTCAAGGAGGATGCGGTTTGGAGCATTGGGGATGGTAGGTCGGTACAAGCTTTCAGTGATAGGTAGGTTACGACAACCACAGACTATCGACTACCATCTTCGAACCAGCTGGCCCAGCTCGCGGGTGACCATAGCGGGGGGAACGTTCGCGCGGACCTGCGGGTGGCGTCTTGGATCGACACGGCTGGGCAGGGCTGGAACGAGGGGGCCGTCCAAGCACAGGTGGGGAGTGAAGCGGCGCAGCATGTTTTCAACATACAAATCCATGCAGCTCGGCTTGCCGACTCCATCATGTGACCTTTCACGAGAGATGGTTGTGTCACCGTCAAGTCGGCGTACAACCGGATGCGGGAACGGGAACAAGTCAGCAACGGAGGGTCAGCGAATGGACCTTGGCATCAACTGTGGAAGGCGAATGTCTCTCCCAAGGTAAAAGTGTTTATGTGGAAATTTCTTGCTGACGCCTTACCGGTGCGTGACAGTTTGGTGAGGCGCAAGGTCCCTATCTAGGCGACATGTCCGGCCTGCGACAAGAGGGAGTCAACGATGCACATGATTCTTGGTTGCGCGTGGACTCATTCGGTTTGGAAGGAGATCTTGGGTCTGCATACTCATGAGCAGAAGATGCAAACCTTGGATCACTTTCTGCAGGTCCAGTCGGCTCCTGGGAGGGTCAGCATGCAGCTCTGGTCTAGCAGAACATGGGACACGATCATGATCACGTGCTGGGCGATCTGGAAAGCACGGAGCAAGCTAGTCTTCGAACACAAATGGCTGAATGCTGGAGCGGTCATTATCGAGATAAACAACACGTTGTCGGAGATGAACTCGATCAACCGCCGGGAACATCAGATAAGGGGGAGCACCATGATCCCGAACCCGAGCCAACACAGGTGGAAGAAACCATTGTCGGGTACGATCAAAGTTAATTGTGGCGCGGCGTGGTGTTCAACCACCCGGCTTGGGGGATTCGGGGTCATAGCTCGAGACCATACGGGCAACATTATAGGGGGTCGGCGTGGGCCTCTATTAAGCGGCTCGGTGGAGGAGGCGGAAGCGTCGGCGGTCCTTGAGGCGATAAAGTTGGCGGTAGATATGGGATGGCAAAACGTCGAGGTCGAATCAGATGCGGAGGTCGTTATAAATCACATTGTAGGTTCCGCCTCGTTATGGAGGCTACATGCTCTGTCATCGCATATCCATTCGCTAGCGCCCTCTACTTCTATGGTATGTTGGGAGGCCATTCCGAGAATGGCAAACCAATGTGCGGATTGTATTGCTAATCTAGCAAATTTAAGGGTGTGTCCGTTGGATTGGGTCGAAAGACCCCACCCGATCTTAGTCGTTTTATTCAGTTAGACATTTCTTTGTAACAGGTTGGTTTTCATATATGAAAATTGAATCTTGTTGTTGGCAAAAAAAAAATTCGTATTAACCTAATATCGTTGTAATAGTTTAATTCTAATTCATTATCCATCCCTACTTTTTAAATAAATAAATAATTGCCTAAGTAACTTTCTAATCAATCGTTATTTACTTTATTTATTTGTTGTCAAATCTGTTGGGCGTTGATTTGAAAAACTAATTTTTTGGATTATTGTTTTTCAAAAAAATTATTAAATGTTTTTTTTTTTTTATTAAATGATAAAACAAAACATTCTCTCCTCTATGTTTTCGGGTTTCGGCAGTTCCACCGTCGCTATAAGTCAACAACTTCGTCCAGCGTTTTGAATGGTCAATCAATCGACGGTGTATGGTAAGACGATCTGCTTGCGGCAGTTTTGCCTTTCTAGAAGATCGGTCCCTTTGGATTTGAGTCAAACCTAATGCCATCATTCACCTTTAATTTCGTGGACAACAAGATGTCGTCGTCTCGTGCTCAAGGAAGTAGTCTTGTTTTACTTTTAGTTATGAATTTAATTAAAGTTGTATTTTTTTTTATCATCACGTAACATTATCTTAATTTATTTGACATTTTAAGTCAGTAAATGGAGTTACCAACAATATTCCGTCAAACTTTTAAACAAAACATGCAGCATAAATGAGAAATATAATGAAATGTAAGACTGTTTTGATATAATTTGCTTTTATTGATCTATTCTCTTCATGGACAAGTACCGATCACTGTTTTGTGTGAGTTATTTTTATTTATATAGTTATTATTAATTATATTTATTCAGTATGATCATTTTTATATTTTAGTAGCTTCCACTCCCACCTCCAAATGTATTTTCACTAATATATTTTCCTAATAATTAATACAGACATACCTAATCTAATTTATTCTATTTAGAAATGCAATCTAAACTGATTGATTATAAATAAATTATATATTAAATAAAAATATTATTTAGAATGGAATCTACGAAAACGAGTTGCAGGAACCGAGGCCTGGCAACAGACGCTTCTCTCTATTTCTGTTCTTTGCTTCTTCGCTTAACAGATTCCAACTTTTCTTCTTCTCTCTATTCACTTCGTCCATCAGTCCATCCATCCGTCCATTGCTGAAGAGCGAGGTAGAGAGATCTGCAGCACGCGATCTCAGCGGCGAAGAACAAGAAGTCCACAGATACAATCTATGGGCACTATGAAGACATGGAGGAAGGCTTATGGCGCCCTCAAAGACTCCACCAAAGTCGGCCTAGCCCACGTCAACAGCGATTATGCGGTAATCCTTCCTCATCATGAATCAATCCGAATCTATCTTCTCTAATTCCTATTCATACATTCAATATCATTCGATTGTGCTTAGATTTTGGATGGATTCTAAATATAGGATTTGGATGTTGCCATTGTCAAAGCCACGAACCACGTCGAGTGCCCGCCTAAGGATAGGCACCTTCGGAGTGAGTTTCATATCGTAATCTCGATCGCATCACTTTTTGAATCTTTCCGTTTTGGTTTAGGAATTAGGAAGTAGAAACCATTTAACTCGCTTCTCTTGATTGGGGCCGGTTCAGAGGTTCTCATTGCTACAGGGGCTGTTCGGCCACGAGCCGATATTGCCTATTGCATCCACGCCCTTGCCGGGCGATTGGCCAAAACTCATAATTGGACGGTATGCGCTTCTCATTTGCTACTACTATGGAAGTTACCTTAGGAAGATTATTCACTTCATTGAGAGTTAACCGTCTGTTGGCGACGTGCTCCGTGTTTTGTTAGCTATGATGAGTTGTTATCAATTCCATCCGTGAATCTTTGCCGCTGCTTTTATCGTGGTCTAGAACCAGAGATATATGTGGCAGCAGCACTTCAATTTACAATTGTCAGCTACCACTAGATTATGATAGGCGATGTTCTCAAAACTTCAGTTCGTTTAGAATCCTGCTAGTTAATTCTCTAATGATGTTAAAGTTATGGAATGCAAGTCAGATTCGCTAATTTTATCAGAATCATGTTATATAGAGTATACCTGGAGTCCTGGACTATTCCAGGACGCGATTTCTTGACTTGCTTGTGTGACTATCTTGTCCTGCTTCTTATTGTTGTTTCGTCCTGCTGCCATGACAGGTGGCATTGAAGACCCTAATAGTTATTCACAGGATATTGAGAGATGGAGATCCCACCTTTAGAGAAGAACTTCTAAACTATTCACAAAGGGGCCGCGTTCTGCAGCTTTCTAACTTTAAAGATGATTCCAGTCCCATAGGTTTGGTTTACTGTCCTATCTGTTTCTTGCAATTTTCCACACACTTCACTATCCTTACTACGTATGTATTACCATATAACTAATGGTTCTGCTTCCTTTCTGGTCCATTTTCTCGATTGTTCAGCATGGGATTGTTCTGCCTGGGTCCGTACTTATGCACTCTTTTTGGAGGAACGTCTTGAGTGCTTTAAGACTGTGAAATGTGATATTGAAGCAGAGCGGCTTCCAAGACCTGACCAGGGACAGGACAAAGTATGTTGTTGCATATCCTTAATTTACGAAAGATGTGCAAAAGAAAATGGTTACTTCTGATATCCTTGCTTTTAGCAATGTCAAGAAAGTGTCTTGCTAGTAACGATTAGGAGAGGAATTGGAAAATATATGGTTGATTTGATTGCAGCAAGTAAACATGATCGGCTGGCATACTGGTTTAGTTAGTTTGATTAATATCTAAAATTATTTTAATGGATGTCTCAGTTGGAAAAAAATGCTTTTGGGGTCAATTCTTGCTTCTTTTGCAAGTAGCAATAAATAGAACTAAGAAGCATATTAGGTTTACTTCAAATGTCATGTCAATTGATTGTGAGATTCAATGGGTGAGTGACAGGAAGAAAATATGGTTTTTATTGCCGAGAAAATGACATGTAGATTGACTGGATATATTTTTATCCCATGCATGGTGAGCCAGTTTCTGCATCATTAGAATAGCGTAGATATTCCTTGAATTGTGTAATTGCTGTTTAGGTTTCATTTGTTCCTCCTAAAAGCAAAAGGTGGAAGTTCTTCTTCTCTTGAAGGAAGCATTAGTTGAACTATGCCTGCTCTTCTCATTGCCAAAAGAACTAAATCATATGGAGTCCAAGAGGGTTCAAAATATCTAAATAGTACAAATAGTCTTTATTAGAGCCATTTCTTCAAACTCAAATAGTAGAATGACAGATGTTATTTTGGGGTTGCTACACACATTTGTGGAAGCAGTTATGCAGCCCCGTTTATCTAACTTACCAACATTGAATTTATTTTCCTGCCATGTAATGGGCCTAATGGCCATGAACATTACTCCATAAAATAGAGAGGGACTAAAATAGTCTATGGAAGTTAGAAATGCTAAGTCTGCCAGAAGAACTTAGAGAGTACTTCTTTTAATACGAAAACCAAAGGATGGAACCTGGCACTATTTTATTAAAGTAAAAAAGATAAGCTAGCAAGCTGCTGATGTGATAGTGAGGATAATGCGTTTCTTAAATTAGATATGTGAAGGCACGGCATGAAAGATGAGGTCATCGAAAATCTGTTGAGAAGGTTAATATGCTTAAGAAAGATGGGATGATGATTCGGTTGTATTTGGTCAGTTATGATGGAGCAATGGAGACTGATGGATCCCCTATTGTTTTGTCAGTTTTAGCTGTAGTACTGGTATTTTATGCGTTGTTCAATCAAATTTAGTGTAGCGCCTCTCCTGGTTCTTGATTTGGTTTCCTTGTGGAGCTCCTTCAAGTTTCAACTCTATAGGAAATGGTACAATTTTGGGATCAATAGGGCATTTCCAACAGATGATGTGTAGGGCCTAGGTGAACTATCATAACAATATAAAATGATATTCAAAAGGATCATACAATATTTGTTCAAGCTTTTAACGGTGATTTTGTTGCTTGGCTCTGCTCTCGAATGATGGTGTATCTTATCCATGTTGAACTCTGTGCTTTAGGGTTACAGCAGAACAAGGGATTTGGAAAGTGAAGAGCTGTTGGAGCAGTTACCTGCTTTACAAAATTTGCTTTATCGTCTTATGGGGTGTCGGGTACTTCTTTTGTTCCTACTCTACTCCACTTTCTGTTCACAGAAGATTTTTCGATACTTGCTTTGGTGATTTTCCAGTTAACATAAAATCTAACAAACATTGATACCAATTTTGTCAGCCTGAGGGAGCAGCTGTGGGCAACTTCTTGATACAATATGCGTTGGCTTTGGTAGGTTTCATATCTATAATCAGCTTCATATCAAAGAATCTTTTTCTTTCGCTAGATATGTTTTGAAGACGTCATTAATTCTGTATTTAGTTACCTCGCCTTGCAATTCTATTGTGATTAGGGTTTACCATAATCTTTTCCTGATTTCATTCCAGGTACTGAAGGAGAGCTTTAAGGTCTATTGCGCAATTAATGATGGAATCATCAATCTTGTTGATAAGGTGGCAAACCTTTTCCATCGTGCTTTTTTTGGATAAGTAAAATACCCGTTATAATTTATTTATTTGTTTACTTATTCATTCCTTTTATGATTCTGCCTATCCGAGCTGCAGTTTTTTGAGATGCCTCGGCACGAAGCAGTGAAAGCGCTAGAAGTGTACAAACGTGCAGGGCAGCAGGTTGTCTTCGTGGAGATAAATAAAAGTTTTATATTGCAGTAATCTGGTTGCTTTTGTCTTTAGGAACTAATCTGTGGTAGTTCAAATTTAAGCTAATAGGTAAAGTTTCTGGATGCAGGCTGGCAACCTATCTGATTTCTACGAAGTTTGTAAAGGTCTAGAGCTTGCGAGGAATTTCCAGTTTCCCCTTTTGAGAGAGGTAACACTGATTAAGATTGAGCCACTTTTATTGAATGCTATTCATGTATGTTCATCATTATCTTTAACGAATTTGTATATTGAATTGTGGATTCCAGCCGCCACAATCCTTCATTGCAACAATGGAAGAGTACATATCAGAGGCACCTCGAGTAGTTTCTGTTCCAACCGCGACACTGGTTAGTTCTGCTTTCTCATGATCTTCTGGATACCTTATCTCTGTTTCTTATTTTAGGGACATAGCAATAACATGTCCTAACGCTCATGTATCTCTTATCTTCTACTAAACAGCTTCAGTTGACATATAAACCGGAAAATTGTGATGAAGAGGACAGTAATGTACCTGCAGAGGATCACGAGCCGCTTCCTTCAGCCATTGTTGCTAGCACTGATGTTGATGAAGCTGCTGCTTTTCCTTCACCCGCTCCACAAATTAATAATCTAGACACAGGAGATCTCCTGGTATGTATCCATTAAGAATTCTAGCAATCTTGTATTTGTATCCTTCACCTGATTTATTCCTTCTCGTTCCGTTATTCGTGTCTCAGGGATTGGATGATGTTGGGCTTGACCCGTTTCCTCTAGAGGAAAAGAATGCTTTAGCTTTGGCGATTGTTACAACTGAACTTGGTAATGATCTCTCTGCTGTATCTTTTTCTTTTCTTGGTTTTGAGTAATGGACCAAGAAGGAAGGCGTCGTTGTTGGTGCAGATGCTACTGCTTCAGTGTTTGGCTCTGCTGCTTCTCACGCCGTGACTGAATTTGATCCTAGTGGGTGGGAGCTTGCTCTTGTCACCACACCAAGTACCGATATTTCATCATCTACCGAGAGGCAATTGGTAACCACCTCCCTCAGCTCTCATTAATTAAATATGTATCTTCACTTTGGAGCCACCATGGTCTGTGTTAATTTTAATTGAAGCCTCAAGCATACAATACTGAAGTTACTGCATCGTTTCTTATTAATTTTAAAGGCTGGAGGGTTGGACACGCTCACACTCAACAGCTTGTACGACGAAGGAGCATATAGAGCATCACAGCAGCCTATGTATGGAGCACCCGCACCGAACCCGTTTGCAGTTCAAGACCCATTCTCCATGTCGAATAGCATAGCCCCTATGGATGCCATGGATCATCATCATCATCAGCAGCAGCAGAGCAACCCTTTTGGACCATTTCCACAACCACCACCAGCGCCAATGTTCCCTCAACAACCTCTTGTCTACTCTTCTTCTCAGCCACTGATGATAACTGGAGAACCCTCGAACCCTTTTGAAGATCCCACAGGAGGATTTGCTGCATTCCCTCGTCCTACCCATGGTGGTGGTGGAGGAGAACTCCAGCCGCAGCAGAATACCAATCCATTTGGTAGCTCGGGAATCCTATAAAAGTGTTTTTTGGGGAGCTCGGAATGATTCATTCCACTGGTACTGTATTTTGTGGAATTAGAGATTAGGAGGAATCATGGGTTATGCAATGATCCGAATATGGTGGTAAGTATTGGTCTGACAGAACAATTCTGTGTCGATCGAGTCTCAGACATAGTTCTGTAATTAGAAAAAAGCATCAGTGAATGCATATATCTTTTTTTTTTAAAAATTGAATCAATGTACTTATTAGGTAACAAGCGACCAGCATTATAGGTGCTTTCTGCAGTATATTTTGTCCAACCTACATGTTTGTGTCAAGGTTCGAGCATGTTCCGTCTTTGTTTTGGTCTCCAGACCAAAACTGAAATGGTCTTGATCTTTTCAAGCTGGTTTCAGTTTAGATTGAAAAGATCGTTTAGTTCTTTTCAAAATATTTATCTATATATTTTATGCAATCTGTATTTTTTTGTCTTCCAGTTATTATTGTATAACAATTACTTGAATAGCTAGATTTCCTACATTTTAAGAAAATAAGTAAGGTTCAATTGTAAGAATATAATGTACCATAATGTCGAGAAAACTTGCATATTTTCGGTTTAATTATGATTCTGCGTTCAATCTAGTCATTATGGCTAATCAGAATCTCAAACTACTTAGAATTTCAGGTTTAGCCCGATCTCTCCGGGTTTTGATTTTACTTTCTCGTAAGATTTGATGACGTCTGTTAGATTTTGCTATGAAAGTTGGAAGTTTGTCTTTGTATAATGATTTTAGTTTAGTTTAGGGCCAACAATAATAATGATTTAATTAGAAATGGAAGAAACTTGATTGTAGTACTGATATATTTCCTCATGTAACTGTCATATCTATCTTCTATATCTATTAAATATTATTTTAGTTAGAATGTATACAATTACCGATAAGTAATATTTTTTATACATTTTCTCACGTTAAATTTATAATTTATTATTGATTTATGTCAAATATATAATTTTCTTGCATATGTGGCATGTCATGTAACTCACTTTAAAATTCTTCAAACATTCTCGTTCATTCTCCACATAAGTTACAAAAATTCAATAATTTCTCTCTTTCATACATGCATTTATTATTTTTTTATTCAAATATTAAATTTTATAATATTACGTTTCATAAAAATTAAGTAAGTGCACATATCACATTTGTTATTAAGTTTTATTTTTAAGACCAAATTATAATTAATTTTATGGATTACATATATTTTTTCTAAATTAATAATTGCATGTCTAACATTATGTATCCAATTATAATTATGCATACAAAATAGTTATGTAGAGCTTCATTTTTAGAAATAATGTCTACTTACTTCATATGTGAATTTATAATTTGTTATTAGTATTTTTTATTGAAATACTAAAATTGATAATATTATACTTTATAAAAAATCAATTAAGTGCACATATTAAAGTTTGTTATTAAAATTTATTGCTAAGACCAAATTATAAGTAATTTTTGTGTTTTTATAAATTAATAGTTCTATGTTTAATAATATGTACTCTATTATATTTATGCGAGGCAATATAAAATTTAATACAATAAAAAATATTCATATTATCATTATATTTTCTTAATATTTTATTTTTTATACTTTTGTAGAACTCTTTTTTAGACTCGGCTAATTTTACAAATTAGATAAATATTAAACACCACTGACTATTTATATTAGTAATGTAAACATAAATACTTTCAACATTATAACTATTTAATTTTTTTAAAGTTAAAAGTAGTAACTAGCAACATCTCAATATACTTAAACTGCATATTTAATAATATAATTTGTATAATTAAAAATACAAGTCCAGTTTATATACTAAATTATAATTAGGGTAAAATGCGAGTTCCCCCCTAAAGTTTGGGCCAAATTTAAGATTCCCCTGTAATGTTTAAAATTTTAAATTTTAGTCATAATGTTTGACTCAGATGAAAAATCCTCACTTTCCGTCAGATGTCCGTTACTTTTAGACAGATTCGGACACATGTGCAGGTCACGTGTGTTTTAAAGTTGAAAAATGATAAAATTGTCCTCATCCTCAATCAAACCATAGCTCCAATCCATCAAGATTGGAAGAAGAGCTCCAACTCAGGTCACGTTTGTTTTCAAGAACAAGAGCATGATGAAGACGCCGAAGCTGCACAGCCTAGGACTTGTCATCGGATCAATTCAATGGGTCCTTGCTGGAGGCCCTGATGAAGCTGCAGAGTCCATGCCCACTTGGGTCGAAGGTCCAAGCACAGACCTGGATCGAAGACTCACCTGATGCACTCTATTTCTTGGCGAGAAAATAGAGTCCATCTGCATTACAGAACTGGCCAATGTCTACTTGTCATGTTCTTGAGCACTGTTGAATCAACTTTTTTCCACCATTTATCCGTCTCTCTGTGAAGGAGTCGCCGACATTCCAAGTGGCCATTGATCTCGAAGCTTTTCGACAACTTTCCTTGAATCCGACTCAGAGGACAACTTTCATGAAGAAAGACGACCATATCTTTTACAACAATCTTAACTTAGTCAGAAAATGTTTTATTTTTTAATAAAAAAAAACTTATTTCGTGATTATTTGTTGCAGGTAATAACTTTAAGCCCATGGAAAAACCGCAATACTGAAAGGACTCTCATGGCAAAACCTCATTCATAGGTGAGTTATGTAATGCATGGTTCAATATGCTATTTATTAGGACTGAGTCGAAAAGAACAAATTTGAGTTCTGACATCTGGATGAGAAGGAAGTGGATTTTTCAATGTCGGTAGCAGAAGAAGAAATCGGTTATGCTTCAATGTATGTTCTTGTATTTTGGGTTGCACTGATTGATGCCTTAAAGAAGGGCAATTTGGTCATAAAAGAGCATGTGCCACGCACATGATCATGTTCCGTTAACAACAAACGACCAAGTGACAGAAAGGGGGGATTTTTCATCCGAGCCAAACATTAAGACTAAAATTTAAAATTTTAAACATTAAGGGGGAATCTTAAATTCGGCCCAAACTTTAGGGGGGAAACTCGTATTTTACCCTTATAATTATGCATGCAATCTAAAATTTAACACATTAACAAAAAAATAATTATTAATATATTTTCTTAGTGCTTGTTCTTTTATAGTATTATGGAACTTTATATTTAAATATATTTAGATTTAACATATTTCATGGAGTAAAAAGTATAATATGTATAATTGAACAAAAGTAAAAGTTACTGTTAGCAAAAATAAATATATTTTAACTAATATTGTTAACGTTTTTTCAAAAAAAATATTATACGACAATAATAGATTGTATAAAAATATCAAAATTATGTTAAAATTACTAATTAGCATCATATCAATAATTAATCGAATTTTAAACTTTCAGTTATTTTAATAAAAAACATATTTAATTCTTTTATTTGATAATATTAATTGTATAGTGAAAATACAAATGCAATTATTATGAAAAGAATAATATATTTACTAATAATTTAACATTTTTTTTAAATGCAATTCAAATATTAAAGTTAGAATTAAAATAGTATTTATCATTACAGAAATGATTAGTGATATTTATTTTTACCGTCAACTTATGTACTTTGCAATTACATTTATGAAAAAAATACAATTAATCTTTATGATTTGAACTATTCTTGGTATAATGGAAATATAAGTGTAATTACTATTAAAAATAATATTTTTACTATTTTATTAACAATTTCTAAAATGTAATTTATTTTTATTCTTTATAATATAATAACGATTTATAATATATTAAATAACTCATATATGATTATTAAATATTTTTTAAATATTTTTTATTATATATATTTATTAGTAATTATATATAAAAAAAAAAAAATATCACACAAAGTGCCAACTAGCTTTTTAGTATATATATGTATATATCTTATAGAAAGTATTTATGTAACCCACTTTTTAATAATTTTTAAACTATAAAATTTTATTGGTGTAAGAGTTTTATGTTTTCTACATATAATTGTATATTTGGTGCCCCATAACGTTTTTTAGAGGTAATAAATCATACGTCCGTATTAATAATTTTACTGTGTTAGAGTTACTAAACATGAATATACACGATAAGTTTATCGTATCATGTTTCTCAACACGAAAATAACACAGAACTTATCGTACTCATATCTTGTTGTGTTAATTTAGTTAGTTATAAGAAAATATCAAAATAATCATTGCTCATAGTAAGAATTATGAATTCAAACATCGAATTTTACAAGACCTTAATGTAGAATTAACAATGTCTAACAATTAAAATGTCGATTTAAAAGGTATAAAACTAGATATATTCATAAAAGTAGTAAAAAAAACTAGACTTACTAGTAAAAATTTATCGCGTGTGTCGTATTGTGATACATAAATATGAGCGACACAAAATTATATTGTGTTACCATGCTCTCATATGCTTCCATGAAGACAATATTTTCGTATGTGTTCATATCATGTTCACGAGATTCATATATTTTTTTTGTAAACTAACTACACAAACACTCAAACATATGACCTAGTACATAAAAAAGAACTTTTTCAAAAACTATTCACTTTTCAAAAAATATTTGAAAAAGTGTATATCGAAATTTTTTTTTTAGAAAAGTATGCATACGCGCGACGCGCCTACTGAATAGGCGCATCCCTAGGACGCGCCTACTGAATAGGCGCACGCCAGGGGTGCGCCTACTGCCTAAATTTTTTTTTTTTCGCAAAAACACCGGTCTATCAGAAACCACGTTGATTTTAAGTCTGCTTATGGTTTTCCTCCTAAATAGAAATTGAGAGATAGTCTCACGCGTTGCTTTATCTCAGTATTCACAGGTTTTCCTCCAAATTTTCCAACTTGTTCTGAACAACAATGAAACAAAGTTGTTTATTCACAAGTTTCTGAATGAGACTTTTCTTCAGATACACTAGCTAGTTTGACATTTTCAGGAATTACTCCTGCAAAAGAGCTCTTTGGGGTTACTTTAGGTTCCTGTCCTAAATTTTCCAACTTGTTCTGAACAACAATGAAACAAAGTTGTTTATTCACAAGTTTCTTAATCTTCCGAATATCTTCTTTTGGCTCAAGATACTCCATCAAGCAATTATGTTTCTCTTCCAACTCAGGGCTACCATTCTTTTCCATCTCCATCTGGAAATGCAGAAGCTTTCGTACTTCTACAAAGCCACTCCTCCCTGCCTCTCTCCACAGATATCTCACTACATATCTATATCTTTCATTAATGAGACAGAAAAATCGAACAGGGTATAGGCTAACTAACAGCTGCAACACATTAGAGGCAGGCATGCTAGAAAGGTCCTGCAGCTGCAATCTTCCGAATATCTTGTAAAGCTTCTCCAATGACTATAGCTTTTTATCTGAGTTCAAGCCTGCTTATGGTTTTCCTCCTAAATAGAAATTGAGAGATACTCTCTCCAGTAAAGAAGAAAGGAAGTTCTAAGAAGAAATGGTTTTCCTCCTGAAAATGTCAAACTGGCTAGTGTATTTGAAGAAAAGTCTCATTTAGAAACTTGTGCATAAACAACTTTGTTTCAGTGTTTTACCTCGCGGATTTTGTTCAAAACAAGTTGGAGGGCAAACTATGTATACGCGCACCCCGGGGTCGCGCCTAACGGACATAGTTACTTTTTGAAATTTATCTAAAGTAACCCCAAAAGAGTTATTTTGCCGCAGTAATTCCTGAAAATGTCAAACTAGCTAGTGTATTTGAAGAAAAGTCTCATTCAGAAACTTGTGAATGAACAACTTTGTTTCAATGTTTGACATCGCGGATGTTGTTCAGAACAAGTTGGAAAATCTAGGGCAGGAACCTAAAGTATTTAACTTCTGAGAACTTCCTTTCTTCTTTATTGGAGAGACTATCTCTCAATTTCTATGTAGGGGGAAAACCGTATAAACAGGCTCAAAATCAGATGTTTTTCAAAAAGTAAGCATATAGTAGGAAAAAAAGCATACATGGAGGAATTTGGTGCGCGTAGAGGAATTTGGACTTGTGAATACTGGGATAAAGCAACGCGTGAGACAATCATCTCGGTGGTTTGTTAACAAATTGATTTTCTGTCCTCTTGATCCAAGACCCTTTTGTTAACAAATTGATCTTCTGTCCTCTTGATCCAAGACCCTTCCTAACCATTGGAAGGGGATCAGTTTTCTTCTGACCTCACCGTACGACAGAAGATATTCGGAAGATTCAGAATCTCGTGAATAAACAACTTTGTTTCATTGTTGTTCAGAACAAGTTGGAAAATTTAGGACAGGAACCTAAAGTAACCCCAAAGAGCTCTTTTGCAGGAGTAATGCCTGAAAATGTCAAACTACCTAGTGTATCTGAAGAAAAGTCTCATTCAGAAACTTGTGAATAAACAACTTTGTTTCATTGTTGTTCAGAACAAGTTGGAAAATTTAGGACAGGAACCTAAAGTAACCCCAAAGAGCTCTTTTGCAGGAGTAATGCCTGATAATGTCAAACTACCTACTGTATCTGAAGAAAAGTCTCATTCAGAAACTTGTGAATAAACAACTTTGTTTCATTGTTGTTCAGAACAAGTTGGAACATTTAGGACAGGAACCTAAAGTAACCCCAAATAGCTCTTTTGCAGGAGTAATTCCTAAAAATGTCAAACTAGCTAGTGTATCTGAAGAAAAGTCTCATTCAGAAACTTGTGAATAAACAACTTTGTTTCATTGTTGTTCAGAACAAGTTGGAAAATTTGTAGTTTGGACCTATGAATACGCGTGAGACTATCTCTCAATTTCTATTTAGGAGGAAAACCATAAGCAGACTTAAAATCAACGTGGTTTCTGATAGACCGGTGTTTTTGCGAAAAAAAAAAAAAATTTAGGCAGTAGGCGCACCCCTGGGATGCGCCTATTGCAATAGGCGCATCCCTAGGACGCGCCTACTGAGTAGGCGCATCCCAGGGACGCGCCTACTGAATAGGCGCATCCCTAGGACGCGCCTACTGAATAGGCGCGTCCTAGGGATGCGCCTATTCAATAGGCGCGTCGCGCGTATGCATACTTTTCTAAAAAAAAAATTTCGATATACACTTTTTCAAATATTTTTTTTAAACTAAACAGTTTTTGAAAAAATTCCATAAAAAATATATACATTGACCAACTACACCACTACTATTGCTTTGACTTTTATCTATTTTAAATTCTTTTACTATATTATTAACATTATGAAATTTACTTAATTAATTTAAGTTTCTTTTTAATTGTTATATTAATTTATTATTTATATATTATATTATCCATATAAGTCATTTATAAGCTAAATGCTAGATCATTTGTTTTAAATAATTCGAGGATTAAATTGGTAATAACACTTATAATTTTTTACTTCAAGCAATATGTAATAACCAATATAACACTCTAACTAATTTATCAATTTTATTGTTATTTTTTTTAATGAAATGTGACAAGAAATTTATACTATTAAATTAAAATAAATGCATAATTTATCTCAACTTCTTTTGAAGTGTTTAATTGATCCTTACGTATACTATTCAAAAATAAAATATTCATAATTTTGGATATTAAATGATTAAATAAATTAAGTCATGACCAAGTTAAGGATTGATCATGTACATTTTACTGAATATAAAATCGCTTCTATGAGTATTTTTAGCAATTTAATCCTCTAAGTATTTAAAAAAACAAACTATATTGTGCGCGTTGATATTCTATAATATTATCTTCTCACATAATTTACCCCTTATTTTTTATGTTGGAATAATAATAACAAATTATTTTGCTTGATCACCTAGAGTCACTATGGGAGAAGTAGTGATTAACGTCTCATAACGACGGTTGTTACTTAATTGAGCTGTGAATAATTAATTTTGCGAGTTTTCACGGCTCAATAGTAATTGAGTCGTTAGTTTTTTTTATGGTTCACCCTAGTGTGTCGTGAGCTTTCTCTCATTATTCATGGCTCGATTTCAAGTGTCGTGAATAATGTACTTATTTTTTCACGGCTCAATCTTGGATGGGCAGCGAATATATTTTAAAAAATAAAAAAAAATATTTGTCGTTACTCAAATGTCAGAGTCGCTAATTTAAAAAATTATTTTTCACGACTTTTTTTTTCCAGTCGTGCAAAAAAAAAAAGTCAAAAGTTTCCTGCTCAGACTTCACTTTCACAACCTAACACTTTCACCCACTCACCTCACACTTTCACCCATGCACTTCACCTTTCACTTTCACCCATGCACTTTCACCTTCACGTTCTTCACCACACCTCACCTCACCACTCACGTTCTTTTCACTTTCACTGGTCCGACGAAGCTCCTACAAGCTTTGGAGTTCCTATTGATTCCTCTCCTACAAGCTTTGGAGAACGAAGAAGAAGCACCCAACACCTGCACGATAGTCGGGATAGGCAAGGCGACGATTCAACACTTTACAGATGGACTCCATCTCTGACTCGCCTTCCTCACCGCCTTCCTCGACGACTTCTCGCCTTCCTCGCTGACTTCTTCTCCCTCGTCGAAGTTTGCGACTCCTCCCGCCCTAGCTCCGTCACTGACTAGGACGACGAGCTCAAGAAGAAGCTTTGGAGGCCAAAAAGTCGACGACGACCAAAACTTTGGCGACGAAAACAGAGATCAAAACAACGACGACGACGATGAGCTCACCGACCAGGACAACAACGACGAGCTCACCGACCAGGATGACGAAAACAGAGACCAAAGCTTTAGAGGTCGCGAAGAAGCCGACAGAGGTGGCCGACGGTGAAGATTCAAGAATCTCTCTTTGTGAGCTTCAAAAATATATATATATATTTTAAAAATAACATATTTTTGGCGGCTCAAACAAAATGAGCCGTCAAAAATAAAAATAAAAAACAAATTTCATGGCTCAATCAAAAGTGCTGCCATAATTATTTTGGCGACATTTTTGATTTTGGGCCGGGAATTAGCACGACTCATTTTATATTGAGCCGTGATAATTGCCCCGACACTTCATTTGTTGGCTCAACTTCAGTTGAGCTGTGATAATTTAACGGCTGAATATTCTGTAAACACCTGATTTTGGCTCGGGATAAAAATACCGTAGGAGAGGAATCGAGATTTGAAAAATATATATATACATATATATATATGAAAACTAAAAAAAAAAAAAAAAAAAAAAAATTAAATAATAAAAATAATAAAAAAATTCAACGGTGGAAAATTGCCTCTTTTCCACCGATTATATTTTTTTATTATTAAAAAAAAAAGCTTTTATTAATTAATTAAATATGTATACAATTCTTCTATAAAATGGAGATGAAGGATAGACTTCAAGGGGGAGGCTTCAAGGCTACGGTGGTGAGCTTGAGAGAATGAGAGAAAAAAAAAGAGAGAAAAAGAGTGAAAAATACCGATAATTATCGGACTTGGTTCCTCGTACGGTATTTTATCCTCCCATGAGTTAGGTATATTTCTCTCATCTTCAATATCATATTTTGTATTTTCTAAATGTGAAATAAAATTGAGAGTTTATATACATATATTATCTATTTATGTATAATATACTTGTTAATATATATATATATATATGTATAATATATGTTTATATTATGTTTATGTATTACTATATATATTTATACTATTATATATATATGTATAATATATATTTATATTATGTTTATGTATTACTATATATATCTATACGTATAATATATATATATATTATGTTTATGTATTACTATATATATCTATATGTATAATATATATTTATATTATGTTTATGTAATACTATATATATCTCTATGTATAATATATATTTATATTATGTTTATGTTATATATTTATCTATATGTATAATATCTATTTATATTATGTCTATGTAATACTATATATATATATTATGTATTATGTATAATATATGTATATTATGTATATGTGAAAAATATTTCAAAATTGACTTAGGTCATTCCCAAACTTTGATAAAGGTTACAACTCGGTCCTTGGACTCTCGGGTCATTTCTGGGACGTTATCGAGTGTTATAAACCAAACCGGAAAAGTTTTGGGCCATTTGTGCAATTTTTCTTTTTTTTTTTTTTTTTTTAATTCAGCTCGTTTTTAAAAAAAAATACATTTTAATTTCTAAACTTTTCTAGACATTCCATGATTTCTCAAAATGTTACAAATAAGTCTAGAATAATTTTTGGGTTATTTTTGGAATTTTATCAAGTGTTACAAATAAATCTAGAATAGTTTAGGGTCAATTTTGTAATTTTAAAAAATATTTTCAGTTAAGTTATATTTTTTTTCGAAAATTACAATTTTTATTCATAAATTTTTCTGGACATTCCAGGACTTTTCAAAATGTTACAAATAAGTATAGAATAATTTTCGAGTTATTTTAGAACTTTACCAAGTGTTACAAATAAGTCCAGAATAGTTTAGGGTCATTTCTACAATTTTCGAAAATATTTGTCCAATTCAGCTCAAATTTTTATAAATTGCATTTTGGTCCCTATATTTTTTTGGACATCCTATAACTTCTTAAAATGGGACAAAATAGTCCAACGAGCTTAATATTTTCAAAAATTATTCGTGCATGTTTTTACACGTTTAAAATGGCTCGAGAGTTAAACCATTTTCTTTCGAGCACGATTAACTTTAGTTCTCACTTGTTTATTTGAAATAAAAAAGAAAACATTTGTTTGTACATGGTTTGTTTAATTTAAAGAAAATGCATGTAGTTTTTTTTTGGGCCAAGCATGATTAAAACGGGCAATTCAGGCAAAATTGAAAAACATTTCAAAAGCAAATTAAAGTACCGAAAGGGCGGATTATAAGCTCGCGAGCTTTTAAGACGTAATCAAACCCCCGAACTCGATTCTCTGGACGTAGACCTTTTTAAGCCCTAGGATGTAAACTCCATGTACCCTAGGCAATTTTAGGATTCCGATTAGCCTTCAATTAATCGGTGGCGACTCTTTCAATTTTTTCGGTCCGGTTGATGACCCCGCTCGATCGGACCCTTCGCTCGCCAAGACCCGACATTTTAAAAAAACAAAAATTTAAAAATATTTTCCAAAACGGGTCGGGAAAGTCGGATCCGACGTCTGACAATTTGGCGACTCTGCTGGGGACCTCTTTTAGAGGGTTTAGGCTTTGCCATGTTTGCTTTGCCATATTATATTTTGCCATATCCGTTTTGACCGTTTGCTCATGCTTGCAGTTTCAAATTTTGTCCAAAAGACGATGTAATTGTAATAAAGAAATTCTCGTTTTGCACACACCACGTTGGTTACTATTACCCGCTCGGACCTGGAGCACATTAAGAGTTTAGGGAGTTTAGTAGGGGAATGCGCCCGGAGCGGTTTGGACCGCCGGCACGCACCTAAACAACTCAACTCGATGATCGGAATGAGCCCGTGATCCTCTTTAGGGGATGAGGTTCCGCTGGTTCAGAGGACCTAGAAATTCCATCCATTTAGAACAAAAGCTCCACACCGTGTTTAGTCTTTACCCGTTTTGTGTGTATTTCCATATTTTGGGCTCAACTAATGTAAATGAGAATTCGACCCAAGTATTTGGATACGAAATTGGCCCACAACCCATGAAGAAATTTGGCTCATGAAGAAGTTTGGCCCATTGATGTAAATGTGTTTTGTTTTGGGCCTTAGATCATGACATGTATAGGATTGGGCCTTTTGTATTATATATTCCAGACTGTTGTAAATGTAATACGAGTCTTACTAATGAAGTTAAATTCTCGCACTTGCATTGCATTTTTCAAAAAAAAATAAAATGTAAGTTCCGTTCATTCAATCTTGTATCCTTAAGACGTTTCACGCACCATCTTTGGTAAGGATGAAAAAAAAAATCATTGCCCTCACATTAAGGTCATACAGCCCCCTACGGTCGAAATTGCCCGAATATGGTAAGTCATGACAAAAGAGAATAAGAAATACGTGATCAAGAAGATTGACGAGGTTCATGAGCTCGTAAACTACAAAGTCAATTGGATTCTCCTTAACGCATTGTCTGAATTATGGAATATGGAAAACGCGTATGCATGATTAACAACAACGGAATACATTCACAAGTTCCATTCGACACCTGCAAGTCCGTCTTTCGACCTGGAGGAGATCATCGGGGATAGACTCGAACAACCACCGTCATTCTAGCAATGTGGGAGCACCTTGGAAAAATGTGGGGGCAACGTAGCTAAGTTGAATGACACCCTTGAACAATTCATACGAAGAACGAGGCAAATAAAAGATTTTCAAAATACATGTCCTCGACCTTCGTTCGAACCAAGGAACAAGCAACAAATGCAATCAATGAGCTACGTCGTTGTGTGAAACGTCTTAAGAACTAGACATTAATTGGCCAAATCATTATAAAGTATTTTTGAAAAACAAGTCTACAAATGGAATGAACCGAACATACAGAATTTTTGAAATCAATCATGCATGATCAATTGTGTATTCATCCTTCTTACTACGGTATTTTGGATTTAGGTTTCCGGAAATCCATGCGACATTAGATGACTCCAGCACCTCAAAAACACGAGGAGAAATTCATCAAGCTAAAGCAAACCATGTACACCATGAGTTCCCGCACAGTGCAATCAATCATTGACATGACCTCCTAGGTCGAACGAATTTTGGCGGTCGTGACTACCATAGTATCCCCGACCTCGTCTTCCCGAGGAACACTGCTGTCGTGGCACCTCATCAATCCATGTCAGACACTTTTGCCCTCCTTCTAGCGCCACTTCCCACATATGACTTTCCCACACCCGAAAGGACAAAGACACTTTTAGGACTCGGTTTTCGTCCTAATTTCAAAGATTATGAAGTCGTCTGGAGGAAACGTTAAGACGAAAATTCAAGGACATTGTTGTTTCCTCCCCTCGCCGTTTCATTCCCAGGTCCGCCACAAGTGATCTAACCCGATGACGTTGATACTCACGGGGGCTTATCATGCTTATTTTCAACTGGTATCACCATTGGAGCTCTGATTGATGAAGCTCCCTCATGCCTTTTGATCATCCACTCGTTAGTGGGGCACCCTTGCCGAATCTGACCCTATTCATTACGGAGAAGGATCTGTCGGCTCACACGACATTGCAATTTGGAATACAAAATCAAGCAGATACCAAATTGTATCAATTCCTGAATGCAGTGAGTGGGGAGTATGATCAGGAAAAATGAGATCTACTCCGAGAAAAACCGTTACTTGAGGAAGAATCGACTTATGCAACTTTCTGATCAAGGAAGGGACCATAGATAAGTAATGGGTATCGTAGCAAGGAGGGACATTGAGGTTCTCATCGTCAGAATTGAGTTTGTCTTCGATGTTACACCTCACTCAGAGGAAGTGGAAATCATAGTCAAATCGACCCACGCCACCAGACCACATTCGACCACCGGAAAAGGGAAGGTTGTTTTACAAAGTAAAGGAGATGAGAAAAACAACTCCCTTTCGTTTGATCGAGCTGAAGTAAAGGCAGCTTAAATAGAGCTGAAGAGACGCCATTATTGACACGGGACAGACGTCGTTGTTGACCCCTGCAAAAGAGTCGCCATTGTTGACACGGGGAAGACGCCGTTATTGACTCTTGCATAAGAGTCGTCATTGTTGACACGGGGAAGACACCGTTATTGACTCTTGCATAAGAGTCGTCATTGTTGACACGGGACACGTCATTATTGACATGTGACAGACCCCGTTGTTAACTCTTGAAGAGGAGACGCCATTGTTGGCGGCGTCGATTGAAAAGGCATGAAATGTAGCCACTAAAGAAAGTTTCGTCACAGCAAGGCGGAGTACTTCCAACTGATTGGATTCCCCGAAGGGTAGAGAAACCCATGAAGGGACAACAACACCGACGCCAGCAACGTCGTCACCACGGGAATGACAGCTGCGAAGAAGAGAAGCAGACCAACAATTACCTTGTGTTCTTATTTGCGTCCTTGCGTACAAAACAAATTGGCAATGCTCGTACCCATGAGTAAAATTTCTCCGGGAAACAAAAAACTGCCAATGGAGATCAAAATCAAAGAGGTTTCAACCTATTGTTGTACAATCGAAGAATCAGACAGTCAACCATGACTCACTGATATAAAAAGATACTTGGCATACGGAGTTCCCAGAGAACGCCACAAGAAAATGTTTGAATGGTCATGTGAGGAATGACTTGCAATTAATTACCCAGTGGCCCGACTATACCCATTTGAGATGCATGAATGCTAAAGAAGCTGAACATCTAATGGAAGAAATTCATGAAGGTTGTTACGGCCCACACATGAACGTGCAAGACTTGGGTACTTTTGGTTCACCATGACGTCTGGCAGTATAAATCATGCCCAACAATATCACATCTGTCAAGTGTATGCGGACCAAATCCACGCGTCATTGCACGAGCTCTATTCTAGGACTTCCCCACAGGCTTTCTCAATGTGGGGCATCGATGTAATCAACATGATTTTCCCAAAGGCGTCCAATGGTTATCGATTCATATTGCATTGATTACAATCGATTACTTCATCAAGAGTAGATGTTATTACCCTGGCGTCAATAACGACAAAGGCCATTGAATTTTTCATCAGCGAGGACATCATCGTATGTCATGGGATGCCGAAGTCAATCATCACCGGCAATGCCAGAAATCTAAATTGGATGAGTTGTGGTCAACTTTAAAAATTCATCTCCATATCGCCCACAAATGAATGACGCAGTGGAAGCAAGAATTAAAGGACTGGCATGATAAGCTGCTTTGGGCACTTATGACATACATGACCTCAATACAAGCACCAACAGGGGCAACCCCATTCTACCTCGTTTACGTGATCGAAGCCGTGTTACCAATTGAAGTAGAATTCCCGTCAGCTAAGATCATCGCCAAGGAAGAGAAGGACGAGTCAGAGTAGGCGAAATGCAGATACGTGCAATTGAACCTCATGACAAAAGGCGGCTCATCGCGTAGTGCCACATGCAATTGTACCAACAAGGCATGACTCGTGCATTTAACAGGAAAGTCAGTCCAAGAGAATTACAAGCAGACAATCTAATTCTCAGAAAACAAATTCATCGAGTCAATCCAGACTCTTGGGGCAACTTTGTGCCTAAATATGAAGGGTATTATGACGCCAAAGAGACTTTCAGCAGAGGAGCCATGAACGTCAACGACATGGACAACCAATAACTCCCCAGTCCAATCAAAATAGACGCAGTCAGAACATACTATCCTTAAGGAGTTCGTAACCATAAAGCGAACCTCCAAAAGTGAGAGAAAATTTCCGCTAAATCGAAAACCCGAAAGGGCAGTTTAGGCAAAATTTAGGGAAGATGGGCATGATTGAAAATCCCCAAAAGGACAATCATGGCAAAAGGAGAGGAATCAAATCCCTGCTAGGTAGAAAACCCAAAAGGGCGACCCTAGGCAAAAAAATTAAGGGAACCGAGAGGTGCGGTAAAAAAAAAAAAACAATACCGCAGCAAAATGATAGAAAAGCGAGAGATAAAAAAAACAAAACTTCAATTCAATCAAGACTCTCGGGGCAAGTTTATGCCTAAATATGAAGGGGATTATGTCGTCAAAAAGATTTTTAGCGGAAGAGCCATGATTATCACTGACAAGGACGAGCAAGAACTCCACGATCCAATTAATGTAGATGAAGAAAAAACTCGTAACCAAAAAGCGAGCCTTCAAAAGTGAGAAAATTCCCGCTAAATCGAAAACCCAAAAGGGTGGTTTAGGCAAAATTTAGGGAAGAGGGGCATGATTGAAAATCCTCAAAAGGACAATCATGGAAAAAGGAGAGGAATCAAATCCCTGCTAGGTTGAAAAACCGATAGGCCAACCTAGGCAAAAATGAAGGGAACCGAGAGGTGCGGTAAAAAAAAAAAATACCGCAGCAAAATGATTGAAAAGCGAGAGATAAAAAACAATCCTTCAAGTCAATCAAGACTCGCGGGGCAAGTTTGTACCTAAATATGAAAAAATTTATGTCATCAAAGAGATTTTCAGCAGGGAAGCCATGATCATCACTGACATGGACAACAGAGAACTCCCCAATCCAATCAATGTGGATGTAAAAAAAAAACAAAACTCGTAATCAGAAAGCGAGCCTCCAAAAATGAGAGAAATTCCCGCTAAATCGAAAACCTGAAAGGGCGGTTTAGGCAAAATTTAGGGAAGAGAGACATGATTAAAAATCCCTAAAAAAGGCGATCATAGCAAAAGGAAAGGAATCAAATCCCTGCTAGGTTGAAAACCCCAAAGGGCGACCTAGGCAAAAAATAAGGGAACTGAGAGGTGCGGTAAAAAAAAAAAAATACCGTAGCAAAAGGAAAAAAATCAAGAAAAAAAAATGCTCAAAAGTGGACGACAATGTTTCCCACAGTAGCAATAAAAGGAAGTTTGTCATCTGCATTAATTTGAGTTGCCTCGACAACTTGCATGGATACACCTTTTTGAACAAAGCATGAATGACTTTAGGGAACTCCATCAAGAAGGACTCCAAAGTCGATTAATGAGAAAACAGACTGAGAAGTCCGCACAAACAGTCAGACATCTCGAGAAGGGTTTTTACCTCCAAAGTGAATTACAAGCTAATGAGCGGGGTCTTTAGGTGCTCAACCTCCGCGAGTCATCATCAACAATCGGGACTTGTAGATATCCAACTTCCTAGAGTTACAAAACAACGAGCGGAGCCTTTAGGTGCTCAACCTCCGCAAGTCATCCCCAACGATCAGAACCTGTAGATGTCCAGCTTCTGAAAGTTACAAGCCAACGAACGGGGCCTTGAGGTGCTCAACCCCCGTAAGTCACCCACAACAAAGCTTCTTAAAAAAAAAATGACGAGCGGAGATTTTAGGTTTCAGCCTTCGCAAGTCATCATTGACGACCAGAACTTGTAGTTATCAAGCTTCTTGGAGTCACAAAAAAAAAAATGAACGGAGCCTTCAGGTGTTCAACCTTCACAAGTCATCATCGACAACCAGGACCTGTAGTTATCCAGCTTCTGAAAAAAAAAAAAAAACGACGAGCGGAGCCTTTAGGTGTTCAACCTTCGCAAATCATCCTCGACGACCAGGACCTGTAGTTATCCAGCTTCTGGGAATCACAAAAAACTACGAGCAGAGCCTTTAGGTGTTCAGCCTCCGCAAGTCATCCTCGATGACCAGAACCTGTAGTTATCCAGCTTCTGGGAGTCACAAGCCGACAAGCGGAGCCTTTAGGTGTTCAGCCTCCGCAAGTCATCCCCAACGAATCACAAAGCCGACGAATGGAGCCTTTAGTTTCAGCCTCCGCAAGTCATCCTCGATGACCAGAACCTGTAGTTATCCAGCTTCTGGGAGTCACAAGCCGACAAGCGGAGCCTTTAGGTGTTCAGCATCCGCAAGTCATCCCCAACGAATCACAAAGCCGACGAGTGGAGCCTTTAGTTTCAGCCTCCGCAAGTCATCCTCGATGACCAGAACCTGTAGTTATCCAGCTTCTGGGAGTCACAAGCCGACAAGCGGAGCCTTTAGGTGTTCAGCCTCCGCAAGTCATCCCCAACGAGTCACAAGCCGACCGACGAGCGGAATCTTTAGGTGTTCAACCTCCGCAAGTCATTCTCGACGACCAAGACCTGTAGGTATCCAACGTCTGGGAATCACAAGTTGATGAGTGTTTAAACGCTCAGTCTCCACAAATCATCGTCAACGATCGGGACCTATAGGTGTCTAGCTTCCGAAAGTTGCGTAATAATGTTTGTCTATTATGTAAATAATGAATAAAGAGGAGCCAAAATCAGTTGTTTGTCTTTGAACACACACTCATGAGATTACTTTCATGAGCGCGTGCTCAAAGAGCGGCAACTGTAAACACCTGATTTTGGCTCGGGATAAAAATACCGTAGGAGAGGAATCGAGATTTGAAAAATATATATAGTATATATATGTATATACATATATATATATGAAAACTAAAAAAAAAAATTATTATTTTTAAATAATAATAAAAAAAAAATAATAAAAAAATAATAAAAAAATTCAACGGTGGAAAATTGCCTCTTTTCCACCGATTTTATTTTTTTATTATTAAAAAAAAAAGCTTTTATTAATTAATTAAATATGTATACAATTCTTCTATAAAATGGAGATGAAGGATAGACTTCAAGGGGGAGGCTTCAAGGCTACGGTGGTGAGCTTGAGAGAATGAGAGAAAAAAAAAGAGAGAAAAAGAGTGAAAAATACCGATAATTATCGGACTCGGTTCCTCGTACGGTATTTTATCCTCCCATGAGTTAGGTATATTTCTCTCATCTTCAATATCATATTTTGTATTTTCTAAATGTAAAATAAAATTGAGAGTTTATATACATATATTATCTATTTATGTATAATATACTTGTTAATATATATATATATATGTATAATATATGTTTATATTATGTTTATGTATTACTATATATATTTATACTATGTTTATACTATTATATATATATGTATAATATATATTTATATTATGTTTATGTATTACTATATATATCTATACGTATAATATATATATATATATTATGTTTATGTATTACTATATATATCTATATGTATAATATATATTTATATTATGTTTATGTAATACTATATATATCTCTATGTATAATATATATTTATATTATGTTTATGTTATATATTTATCTATATGTATAATATCTATTTATATTATGTCTATGTAATACTATATATATATATTATGTATTATGTATAATATATGTATATTATGTATATGTGAAAAATATTTCAAAATTGACTTAGGTCATTCCCAAACTTTGATAAAGGTTACAACTCGGTCCTTGGACTCTCGGGTCATTTCTGGGACGTTATCGAGTGTTATAAACCAAACCGGAAAAGTTTTGGGCCATTTGTGCAATTTTTTTTTTTTTTTTTTAATTCAGCTCGTTTTTAAAAAAAATTACATTTTAATTTCTAAACTTTTCTAGACATTCCATGATTTCTCAAAATGTTACAAATAAGTCTAGAATAATTTTTGGGTTATTTTTGGAATTTTATCAAGTGTTACAAATAAATCTAGAATAGTTTAGGGTCAATTTTGTAATTTTAAAAAATATTTTCAGTTAAGTTATATTTTTTTTCGAAAATTACAATTTTTATTCATAAATTTTTCTGGACATTCCAGGACTTTTCAAAATGTTACAAATAAGTATAGAATAATTTTCGAGTTATTTTAGAACTTTACCAAGTGTTACAAATAAGTCCAGAATAGTTTAGGGTCATTTCTGCAATTTTCGAAAATATTTGTCCAATTCAGCTCAAATTTTTATAAATTGCATTTTGGTCCCTATATTTTTTTGGACATCCTATAACTTCTTAAAATGGGACAAATTAGTCCAACGAGCTTAATATTTTCAAAAATTATTCGTGCATGTTTTTACACGTTTAAAATGGCTCGAGAGTTAAACCATTTTCTTTCGAGCACGATTAACTTTAGTTCTCACTTGTTTATTTGAAATAAAAAAGAAAACATTTGTTTGTACATGGTTTGTTTAATTTAAAGAAAATGCATGTAGTTTTTTTTTGGGCCAAGCATGATTAAAACGGGCAATTCAGGCAAAATTGAAAAACATTTCAAAAGCAAATTAAAGTACCGAAAGGGCGGATTATAAGCTCGCGAGCTTTTAAGACGTAATCAAACCCCCGAACTCGATTCTCTGGACGTAGACCTTTTTAAGCCCTAGGATGTAAACTCCATGTACCCTAGGTAATTTTAGGATTCCGATTAGCCTTCAATTAATCGGTGGCGACTCTTTCAATTTTTTCGGTCCGGTTGATGACCCCGCTCGATCGGACCCTTCGCTCGCCAAGACCCGACATTTTAAAAAAACAAAAATTTAAAAATATTTTCCAAAACGGGTCGGGAAAGTCGGATCCGACGTCCGACATATTCCATCCATTAAAAAACTATTTTTCAGCTGCTAAATGACCCTTCTTCCGTAGGGAGTGCTCGATCATGGTTTTCTCTAATCTCTAATGTTAGTTTTTTTAAGAACATGAACCCATGTCATATGTATTCTCTTTGTTAAATGGTCAACTTTGAATTATGTTGTCCATATGAACCGTTTCATTTTTTCTACACATTTTCTATTTTTTGGGGGTAAATTAACGATTTACTTGAAGAAATAAAACGTCGTGACTTGTGGTCACGGAAGTTCGGAATTACAATCATTTGCTACTAAACATAAAAATGGTAGTGGGAATCTTTCGACTCAATCATTAAGACTCACTCCCAATCTCACTTGCTTTGCTATCCAATTCCCACACTCGTTTGTCGTCCTTGGAATAGCTCACCATTGCACTTGCTCGATTTTCCTTGGAATAGCTCACCTCGGATATTTTGTATGATGGATGACAACCTCCAATGCGTCGGTCCCTCCTCTAATTGTTGTTGAACCGTTTGTTAGTTTGTTTCTATGACAATGCTTTGCCAACCCGCTTCGATTTCTAGTCTTACTCCTACCTCTCGACTGTTCTGTGCTTCTTGTTTTTGGTGGAGCAGGTAGGGGTGGCAAGCGTATCGTGTCTAATCGTATTGTGTTTTTAATTGTGTCGTGTCTAAACGGATAAGTTTAAAATGTGTCTCAAAAGTTCAAACACGAACACAACACGATTAACTAGCAGATCACACGTGATATGACACGTGACACGATTAACTTTTTTTTTTGGTGAAAAAGGAAACACATGCCAGGTTATGCGACACGACACGATTAAACACAACACATAACTAATACACGATACGATACAACACGATTAAACACGACACAATTCGACACGACACGAAATGATTAAACACAATCTGAATCTGACACGATTAAACACGCCATGTTTACACGACATGACATGATTAAGCACGAAATTCAGAAAACAAATATGTACATACAAACTAAGATAGTCAAAGTTCAAACTGATTACTACTAGTACTTACATAACAATAACATTACATCATTACAATCCAGAAATACAACAAACAAAATAAAGTAAAAATTTATTCCATAACCATAAAAATTTTGTACCTCAAGTTATTCTCAATTCCTACATTTCATTGAATAGTCGTAGCTCAAAACATTCGAATCACAAAGAGAGATAAAAATTTGACGGACGATGTACCCTTTGAGCCATATGTGCTATGCTTCCGCTTCTTCCACAACCACAGAGTCGAACTCCGTTTAATGAATTGATTGATACACAAAGATTTATAATTGCTTCCCATTCACTAGTGGTTTTACCTCTCAGACCTTCTCGAGATCTACATTGCGAGTAAGCAGTTGCAGAGCAAACAAGCAGCTCCTAGACCTTCTCAAAAAATACTGATCCACAAACTCACATGCAGAGCAAGCAACTGATGCTACTACACATATCAATCCAACTAAGTCACAGCAGAACTCGGTCAACGTTTCCGTTGAAAATGAAGCAAAGGAAGAGAGATTTATCGCGTGGCAGTTGTGGAGAGAGAGACACATTTAAAACTTATCCATTTACACACGCCCCGATTACTGATATGCCACAATTAGACACGACCTGATTGCTACCCCCTGAGCTCGGGTTTGGGTCTTGACCCGTACCTAGTCGCCCACCCTTGCGGGATCAGTCTGGATCGAGACCCACACCAGGTCCCACACCCATGGGGGGGGTCTGTTTGGGTCAAGGCCCATACCTAAGCCCCCCTCCATTAGAGTTCAATCATCAATTGTAACATTTGAAATTTGTTGAAAGGGTTAAATTGTGATAATTTTTAAAGTTTTCTGTTATTTTTGCAATTTTCGAAACTAATTCTGTTAAATTTATATGGAAAAGTTGATGGATGGGACAAACTTGGATTTTGGTCAAATATAAGGGAAATCAATTTTACGATTTAAACTTCATGCGGAAAACTGAAAATATGCCCATAAATTAGGGGACAATATCGTATTTTACCCTTTATTTTAAAAATCGTATTAGAAACTCTTAAAATATTTAATTAAAGGTTTAAATACCAAGTAACTACCTAAACTTTGGACGTTTTGCAACGAGCTACCCGAACTTTGAAAATCAAAACGGGCTACGTCAACTTTGAAGAAAGTGCAAATAACTACCTCCGTCCAATTTATGACGAATTCCAACGAATTTCCGACGATAGTTGACGAAAAATTGGACGGAGATAGCTATTTGCATCTTCTTCAAAGTTGAGGTAGCCCGTTTTGAATTTTCAAAGTTTGGGTAACTCGTTGCAAAACGTCCAAAGTTCAGGTAGCTACTTGGTATTTAACCCTTAATTAAATATATGTTTTCATATTATTTTTAAGTATTTTCATATTTAACCAGTGTTATCAGAACCAGACCGACGGTTTTACCAGGAACTGGACCAACTGAGTTTCAAATAAACGGTAAGTTTTTGAGGGTTGGACCGACTGAGTTTCAAAAAAACGGTCAGTTTTACTAAAACCAGTCGATTTCCGATTCTAAATTTTTTGAGGGTGTTTTAAATTTTTTGGGTGGTTCTCTTCGGTTTAAACTGACTTTTTCGGTTCGACCGAGCAACTTCTTCAGTTTAGAAGTTATGTTTAAAGTTTAGACCTATTGTGTTTGATTTTGAGACTATTGTGTTATGTATGTTCAAAGTTTGAGGTAATTATATTGTGTTTGAGAGTAATGTGTATGTTGTAGACTATGTAGTTTGTGTGTGTTTGCGGTAATTATGTGTATGTTTGAGACTATATAGTTTGTAATTGTATTTTCAATTTTTTTGGCTTGTGAACAGTGAACCGTACGTCGAATTGGGTCCAACCGGGTTATACCGGCCCCCTCGCCGGTTCGAAGGTCGGTCCGGTTCTGATAACAATGTATTTAACTTCTAGTAGTTTTGGGTTAATATTTTTTGAACACGTATTATTTAAAAATTTCATTTGTGAATTTAAGAATTGATTTAGTTTAATATAAATTTTTGAAATAATTTGATCATCATCGTAAAATATTAATATGGTTTAGCAATTTTGTATAGTTTTTGTGTATTCGAAGATTAACAGAAAGATGGATAACGCTATTTTTTTCTCCAAAATTTGAAACGTCCAGCTATTTTATTTGGTAGAATGCAAAGAAATTTAAATTAACAAATTTATACTCGTGCAAAATTCAACTAGCAATTTGGTAGTTTGTCTAAATATATATGTTGTAGGTTAATTACGTTTTATGCAAATACGTCTTTGATGTTCCATTAGAAAATGAGTTAATTACAAAAAAAAAAAAACTTTGATGAAAATACAAAGAACAAACCATTTTTTTTACGAACAACAAATCAAAATTAGCAATTAACAAACCTACCTAAAATTGAAGTTATATTTGGGAGGATTTTTCTATTTTGAACGGAATGATTTATCAGATTTCATCTATGATGTTGTTGTTGCATTTATAATTAGACAAATAACTCCGTCCAAATTAGAAAAATTCGTCCAAACATAATGCAAATTTTAGATAGGTTTGTTGATTGGTAGATTTATTAAGTTTGGTTTGTTATTTAAAAAAAAAATCAGTTTGTTTTTTGTATTTTCATCAAAATTAGGTTTGCTTTTTGATAATTAACCCTTAAAAAATTCTCTTCAATATATATAGAGAGCTACAGACCCAACATGCACTAAAGGTGTACATATTTCGGTAATTTATTGAGTTTAAAGCAATAGAAGGGCAATATCAAGCTGAATACAATGTGATAATCGAGCTTATTTTGTGTATGATAGGTGAATGCAACATAATTAAAAGAAAACATAAATATTAAATCAGGAAAAATAATATTATAGATTTTAAAAATTCTTACTGATCAAAATGTTCGAACATGGGAGAGTTCTAGAGTATGTGTTTATTCCTCTTGTGGCTCTAGTATTTAGTTCTTTTACACTATTGAAATTTAGAAATTACTATAATAATAAATGAATAGAAACAAATATATGCGTAAGTATAAGACTAATATTTGTAGAATTACGTGGATTCGTTATTGTTAATTTGACCGAGCTAGCACCGTAAGCCTCGGAATTTACGAATATCCCATTCACTAGTGTTCTTAAATGTCATTATCCGATTTCATTGTTCTTAATTAATTTGTTTACGATATAAATAAAATACCGATGGATATAACTTGTTCATTTCATGTGTAGAGTGCTGAAACCTTTTTTTTTTTGACCATCAGAGTGCTGAAACTTCATTAACACACTTTATTTTGCAGGACAAAACAATACCATTTCTACGTACGTAGATATAGAAATACTAAAGCAGCAATTATTTCAAACATAAGTTATTTTTTCCCCATTCGGAGAGAGCATTCAACGATTCATGCCAACCTGCAGTATTGGTGGTGCCATGGCGGCCACTCCTCGCGTCTGTCTCTCTACGTTTCCATGCCATCCTAGTCAAAGTTTATAGGAATTAATCAGAGCGAGAGGGAGAGCTAGGTAAGGCAGCCATCCAGCGCGTATATATAATATATTTATTTACCTAAGGATACATCGAATCCCCTGTTGTGTAGCTCCTGGTACATCTGCGTGAGAGCACAGGGCTCACAGCAGCAATGGGTAAGGCAATCTTGTCCTCCGCCTCCTTGCAAATGGAACATTTCCCTCATCTTTGAACGGTAAATGCAGGAATAGATCCAACCGCAACCTGTGAAAGCAGAGATGAGGAAGTAGAGTCCTCCATTCACACCGCATGCTGCAGCACAGTCAGTAAGTATTATTAGAACAATCAATATAATGTAGGCGCGTATATTGGAATAATGATGAGTACTCGAGCTCGATTCAACTTCAACTTACATGAGGATCCTCTATCCACGATCTCTGCGACTTGACCAAAGGTGACGCACGGACACCAACACGATATGCAAACTGTGTCATAATTATGATGATTCAATCACTGTGTGTTAGTGACGATATTCGCGGGAATGGTATACAGAGAGAGAGAGAGAGAGACATGGGTTTTGATGAAGAATAACTTACAGCGTCCACAATTGGAGAAACAGGCATCGCGAAGGCCGACCGACCAAGGCTCAGCTGAATGGAGGTGGAGCATCTGAGTGTACATCGGCATTCCAACTGATGGGTTGGCCATATTATACAGAGAAATTTGGGAGGGATTTCAAAAGGGAAGGTATTGTCCAGATGGGCAAAGGATATACAGTGTTTGTTGTGTGTTTCACCTTCCAGCTGATATACATATATATACTAAGTTACTAACTACTTGCTACGATAATATCAATGAATATAGAAAGAGAGAACACGTGGACTAAGTGAGTTGAGAGGAAGCTATGGCCGCGTTGTACATATGTATATCTATATGGTGCGAGTGTTGTATGTCAAGCTAGAAAGAAAAGTATTATATTTTACACACTATTTTTTTTTTCTTTCTAAAATAGCCCAATTTGATAATCAAATATAAAAATATCTGTTTAGAAAATTAATTATGAAACTAGACCTAAACTAAACTCTCATCCGCGGGTAGGAATTAGTTTAATTTCTACCCACGACAGGTATTCGTGAATATGTACTAGTCGCAACTTGGAATTGAATCTAAACAGTCCATACAATTACCTAGCCGCTTTCCCTCACGAGCCACACTTTTTTTATTATTTAGTAAAAAATTGGTACTTTCTCTCTCAGCAACACAAAATTGCTCAGCCCATTTTCCCCTAGATGTTGCCAACCCACCGTTGTTCATACATCTATCGTGAGCTAATTGTCGTTGCCTTTCTCAGCGGAATCTAAGGTTCAATTTTGAAACCCTATTTTTTTTTTGAGTTTTTATTCATTATAGTGTAATTGGATGTAAATTGAACAATGGTGTTTGATTTAGAATGCCTAATTGAACAAGACTAATGTGTTTGATTTAAATTACAATTCAAAAATTGATTAGGCTTGAAACTCTGTTTTTTTTGGAGAGGCTAGGGGTGGGGTTGTATTCAATATAGTGCAATTATATATAATTATTCATTAGAAATTCATTTTGGTGTAAAGATAATGGATCGTGATCATGGTAGTTCATTCAGACGGGCAAAGAAGGAACCGATAAATCCATCATTGTTGTACAATCATACTCGCCATATGTCCTAGCATGTAGCTACAAATAATGTAACACTAAACACCAATTTTTTTATTTGTGATTATCATATTGTTAATTAGTATTATCAAATATTTAATTAGAGAATAAATTATAGGTTCATGCTAGTGCTCATGCTTCACGGAGCGATAAACCGGGCAACAACATTCGAGCGGGTAAAGTTTGGTCAATAGATGATATAACCCGACATTGGGTCAATATAGTCGAATTTGGTTAGGCTATAGATATATCCCGTCTGAAACTCGATGCAGGATTGATGCATGCCCTTGTAGAGAAGTGACGTGCATAAACTCATATGTTTGACTTCTCTAGAGGTGAAATGGTCGTAACCTTAAGGATGTACAAATGATCTTAGGTTTACGAGTAAACAGTCCGCTAATAATCGATTTGTACTGGGAAATTATTGGCAATGCTGTAAGTGAGTTGATTGAAGAGGATGTTTAAAAAGGATGATCCCGATTTGCCAGAGTGGGTAGAGCCAATGAAGAGGCAAACCAACAGAGAGAAAGATGATACATTTTAGCCCTCCTCGGTGGCTGTTTGTTCTCGAACTCAAGAGGGGGGAAAATAGCGCTTGAGTACCTTTATTTCCAACAAGATTTAAACCAAACACTTCAATAGAACTGGGGCTCTGTTGTATTGAGTTTCTTATACAATGGATTGTGAAAAGGTATTGTTGTCGACAAAAAATGTGTCCTAGAATGTGGTGTACTAGTAGTCTACTACATGTATGGTGTTATCTCATCTATTTTTAACTTAAATAACAAATTCTAATTTTATATGCTATTTTTAGTAATAATCTAATCCGTTGTAGGTGTGGTGTTGGGAGCAAATCAACGTAGGCCGACCCAGGATCACCATAACCCTCTTGACGATGAAAAACTGATTGGGTATTGCTGGCTACACAGGAAAACGATAAAGGACACACCAATACTCCCACAAAAGTCACTTCTATCAAGATCAACGTATGTGACTAAAGGATGACAGGGTAAGTTATACTTCATTTGAATTTATGGTAATGTTTTTTTTTAATTTTAATTAAAATTTATATTTTCAGATAATATATAACTCCTACTGGTTCCCAAGAATCCAAAACGTTCTGGATATTTGCATGAAATTGTTTGCCATTGATCCACTTCAACCTTGTTGAGTGACACATGGAAGACAATGTCTATAGCCAGGTCGACTTACCACATCTTATCCCACCCCAGTCGGGTGAACGCATAGAATGAGACGATCTACATAGAGGTCGGTGGGATAATTCGACGTCATCCTCGTATTTCACCAAGCATCAGGTGTACATGGAGATGTGAAAGAACTGTTTTAATCAATTGCCCCCAATTCCGTTGTCGTAACTACCAATGAATATATGACATGGTATAACTCTAGAACGGTGACGATGATCAAGAAGGCCCCTCCTTTTCTGAAAGACCCTAAAGCTGAAGTGTGGATCTTACCCCTAGTGCACTTTCAAGTGCATGAAACCAATCCATGATAATGGTAAAAATCCATGATAATGGTAAGTTAAAATTGTAATTGTTTAATTAGTATAATTAAATTAAGTATTCTTATCATTATTATGGTTTGGTTCAACAGTTGTGGGTTATCAAGAAGAAGTTCAGAAATGACAAGGGGGGGTTAAAGAAAGCAACGGGTCGACTGCCAGTCACGAATAAGAATTAAACCAATTCCCACCCGCGACTGACATTCGAGTTTAGGAAAACAATAATTTTGATATTTGGTTATCAAATGAGGTTTATTTTAGGGATTTGCCCCTAGTTTGGATTAAAAATCAAAAGATTTAACTATAGTTTACATATTTATGTTCATCATTTTTATTTCTCATCTCCTATCTCATTCTTGTTGGCATCCCCACCGTTGGGCTCCTCCTTTACTTCCCGTATCCCCTCCTAGAGGTGAGTTTGCTGGGTTTAAGGGGACTTTACCCCTAAACAAATATGAGTATGAAATTTTGGACTTAATATTTAGGGGACCGAGAGTAAGATCAAGACCAAGACTGAGTTCACTATTAAATAACTTATGGGGCGGTCTTGTTTGATTCGGGACGAGCTCAGTCTAGATCATTTTTTTTATTGGACCAATAATAAAAAATATTCACAAACTTTAAGAAATAAATCCTAACTACAAATAAATCATAAGATAAAAAATAAATATATTCATGATGAAATTGATTAATAAAACTACATAATTACTATGTAAAAGTTCTACAATGTATTAAGGTCAATAATTTGAATATGTACAATCAAAGACATCAACTTATATATATTATAATTAGGGTTAGTAAAATCGAAACATACTCGGTCCAATCTGGAGTTGACTTGTAAAAGTCTGAGACTGACCTAACAAAAAAAAATGGATAAATACGACATTGCCCCATAAAATTTACGCCGATGTTAAAATTCTCCCTTAAACTTTAAAGTATCCCCTAATGTTTGGAAATAATGAACCCCCCCCCCCCCCTGAAAGACCATCTGTCAGTCATCGGTAGATAGTGATTTTTCATCATTTCCAAACATTAGGGGGGACGTTAAACTTTAAGGGAAAATTTTAAAATCGACGTAAACTTTAAGGTTTTACTCCTCCTTACTCCTTTTTCCTTTCTCTCGACCGTCCTCCCACTTATCTACTTTGCCTGTTACACTCCTCTATCTATGTCTTCTTCCTTTCCCTCTCTTTGCTTGCAAGTTTGAGAAAAGTAATATTATTTGTGTATTTCTTTATTTTATCAAATTTATTAATGTAGATAAATGTTATCATATACATTATTAAAATTGATGATGAGATGAGTTAGGATGAGATGAGTTAGATGTAAACGCCAAACTAGAGGAGAGGGGCATGCAAAGAGTAGAATAAGGAGGGATTCATAGGTAAGGGAGAGAGGAACACAAACATAAGGGTAAAGAATGATTTAAAAAAAATTAATTAATTCTAATTTAATAATTAATTACCAAACTAACCCACCCATTTTCAAATTTACCAAGTTCTTCACTTTGGTTAGCGAGGCGTATGATTGAGATCTACCGTCGTACCACTTCGACAACCCTCGCCTGCAATCGACACAAATAGTGTAGGGTGGTTAGCGAGGTGAACGATTGAGATCTACCGTCGTAGCACTTCGACAACTCTCGCCTGCAATCGACACAAATAGTTCAGGGTTATTATGGTAATGAACTATTTTGGTAAATTTAAAAATGAGAGGGTTAGTTTGGTAATTAATTATTAAATTAGTGGTAAATTTGAAAAAAAAAATCTAGAATAATGGGGGTGAAGAAGGAGAGGAACTAAATAGAAAATGGTAGAAAGGAGACAAAGATGACAATTATGTAATATATATATATAGAATTTTTTATTTATTTAAATTAAAAGTAATAGGTAAAAAAGTGATCATAAAATTGTCATTCTCAAAAAAAAAAAAAAATTCTTATTTTCTTTATTAATTTAACTATGTTTCAGTGAATTCGACGAGAGCAATTGCATTGACCTTATATAACTCCGCCACCTCAAACTTTTCCGGGAGCATGCAGACAAAGCCGGCCATTCTAGTCTGTTAACCACGCGGTTGAAGGAACTGTACAAAAGATCATCCCGCAGTTGGTTTTGCCTGGAGTCATGTTTCATTAAATATATATTTATTTTTGAAAAACGTGTTTAAGAAGATAAATGTTGATAGATTATGGAGTTTTTTTTTTAAAATAAGAATAACAAAAAAAAATAGAAATGTGGTTGTGTAAAAAAATATATTTAAAAAGTAAAAGGCCACGTTAGAGGTGCATGTTGTGCTAAATAAAATACACACTGAGTTGGAGTGGTGTGACAAAATGACACAACACGCTCCTCTAGGTAGCAAATGTAGTGTGTTAAGTAGTAAATTTTTTTTCCGACCAACTATATTTAATTAGAAATTAAATTATGTATCTATTTGGAAATTAGAGTGAGTACACATCTGAATTGCGATCACAACAACGCAAACATTATTGAATTTGAACTTATAAATTAACCATATACTTTGTCCTAAGTTGAGATAAAAAAATGACTTTAAAAAGCTAACTCATACTCTTTAAGTTGAAATTTAACATCATTAGTAGTATTTATGACGAAATTCACTTATCTACCTATTACAAAAAAAAGGTTAGATATATAATTAAAATTTTAACATAACATCGTTTGTCTTATAATTTGACTGGAAGGACAAAATGATTTAGATAAAAAAAATAATTGTATAGTTACTAAAAATAATACAGTACGTAGATAATTAAATTACGACATAAATAACGCTAACGACGTTGATATTTATATTTTGAACTGACTGAATGGTACGATAGACCAAATGTTATATATTATATATACATATATAATGTATAACGTTTATCGTACCGTACTGTTAATTCAAAATTCAAAACTCAACATCATTAGTGTCATTTATGTCGCGGAACTAAATTGTATCTTTTTCTGATGATTTTTTTTAGATTTTTTTAAACAAAAGATTACTTAATTTAAGATTTTAAATTCTTGTTCTTTTATTTAGATAATTTCAGAATTTTTGAAATTCAGTTTGTGAGAGTATAGAATTTAATTTGATTTTATATAAAACTTAATTTTTTTTTTTTTATATCACAATCATGTTTTAGTGTTTTTAGACAAAACTAAATAAATATGTATTTAGATTCCATTTTGTTTTGTCTGAGGCTTATGGAAAACTTAGACTGAATAAATAATTGCTTAGACTGAATAAATATGTAAATTAAAACCAAGTTACATATTATATGCAAGTTGCACTAGGGATGGTCTTGAAATACCACATTTAAGAAATAGAGAATATCTTAAGGCAATGGCATCATCCCTGCAATGGCATCATCCCGCATGACATCTCTAGAGTTGGAGAAATTGTGGAACCCATTGAAGGATTTGCTTGAAGTGGGGCACAATTAGCTACTGAACTTCTCGTTTGGTGCACACCAACTATTTTTTTACGAAAGAAGCACGGTCTGCGCATGTGCATCGACTATCGAGTCATGAACAAGCTGACGGTGAAAAATAAGTATCTCATATCACTAATTACTCACTTGTTATATCAATTAGGGGGACACAGTGGTTTACAAATTTGGATTAATGTTCGGGTTATTACAAGGTTCGTATTGACGATGAGGATAAACTAAAGATGGCTTGTGTGAAGCACTAGGGGAGTTATGAGTTCTTGGTGATATCGTTCATGTTCAAAAATGCATCGACTACATTTTGTACCTTGATGAATAAGATATTACATCTATTTCTTGATCGATTTGTGGTTGTATACCTTAATGATATTGTTATATATAATAGTTGGACAAGCAATTTGATCACTTGAGGCAGGTTTTCAGAGTCCTTCAGGATAACGAACCCTACATGAAAAAGGATAAAAGTATATGCAATGACGAAATGGTTGAGGATGACACAGAGGAAAAGGTAGAACTACCAACTTATGGAGAGGAAACCGACAAGACAAGAGTCGAAGTAGGTGAACCTGCGGCATGCCGAGGCACAAGAGGAGAGGCCAACAAAGTCGATGGAACTGATGGAGTCGGTAACATGAACAAGTGGGTTGGGGATACAATTAGTGGATACTCAATGGCGGTGGGTTCGTCGGTTAAGGGCAAGACATCATCTAAGAAGGCAACACATCAACTTGTGTAGACACGATTAGTTTGACGATCTAGACAATGATAACCCTTCGTATCAGATGCATATCCAAGAAACACACACAACACAAATTGGGGAGCGGTCTTATGAGACCCCAAGGATGAAACAAACAAACGAAATAACCTATCAAACACTCATATGAAACAAACACTAAAAGCAAATGTCAATGCAATATCGACGACAAAGTCGATTAATAACATAAGTGGAGATGAGAAAGGCATCAACCAAAAAAGTCAGATGCATAAAAGTATGCATGATAATTGTTCGTATAATTTCAACTAAATGACGAATTTTACGTTCGACAACCCCAGGGGGTATGGACATGAGAGACAATGAGTAATACAATTATTAGAGATATAACACTTTAGCTTATGATTGACATGCTCAACACTCCTATTATATTGAAGATAACAAACATTTGCACAACAAAGTTTCTCAGTAGATTAGCGCAACGTATAAAAATGAGTAAAAACTTCAGACTTATGTCACATAGAAAAAAAAAAGCATAACGATAATAATTATTGAAAAATAGAATAACATATTTAAAACAAACATTCGTCATAATAGGATTTATCCAAACATCCGAATGAAAAACAACTACCAGGAAAGAGGTTGGATGATTACTAGACTCAAAGAGCAATCGATTGAGACTTCCAAAGAGCACACGACACACAATGACTAATTTTCACACAAATAATTATTAACTTACTAAAATGAGCTAACACACGAGGATGGAGATGACCAAGTTGATGACACCATTGATCCGACGACACAATAGATGAGACTAATGCGAACATATCAAAGGAGACAAACTAACCAACACCAAATACAAGGGACTATCAAATTTAGATTGAATGAGCATTTTCCTTGTCGTTTTATCCTTCACCACAAAGGATTCAACATCAATACAACCGCACATTCGTTATCCTTACAAAGACTCTTGAAAGATAATAAGTTATTAGATAATGTAGAGACATGATAAACATAAAGCTCTACTATCTGTGAACAAGAAGTACTGGCCACGCTAATTGATAATACTTGGTCATTGCTTACTATAACCCTAGGTTATTGATAATGAGGTTTAGGATTTCAAAACTTACTTGGGTCATGGTCATGTGTGTCGATGCTCCACCGTCGATGCTCAGTATTGTGATCTGTGCATTATGGTGTGGGTTTGGTATGTGTTGGGTATTGATAGTGACAGCCCAATAAGGAAAAGGCCCCAGAGGCCCAATCACTTTGCAGGGGGGTGAAACCCATGTCACTCGAACCGGGCTGGTTCATATTAAGGTTGATCTGGCCCGCATGAAGCGGCCCAGTATCGAGCCCAAGCCAAAGTGGACGTCAAAGGCTCCATCACCGATCGCCATTAACCAAAGTAGCAGACTCCTACTGCTCGCCATAGGAGTGCTCGCCCCAAGAGAGCCTAACCTCTCTTCTCTGGTCCCTTCAACCGTCACTAAAGATATGACCATGATATCCCGCATATCTCGGGCACATCTTCTCTAAAGATTACATACGGTAACTGCAATATTACGCCATAACCGTAATATCTGCTATCCTAATCTTCACCAACACAGTATTCATTAAGATATTATGTTGTCTCTAACAGTTTGGTCGTTTTACCCTATAAATACCTCTGCTTTCCATACGTTCAGTTACGTTTTGAGTTCATATACACACATATACTCATTTATGCATCGGAGAGGGACCCAGAGACACCCCTTCTGTTGCGATCCCCTTCCTGCAGGTTCACCGAAGCTAAGGCGAGAGCAATCTTCATCCTTCATGTGGCATTCAATTCACTGCCAAGTCAGCATTCAGGAAATAAAGATCCAACATTTGGTTCCGTCTGTGGGAATCGAGTAAAACAGTCATGCAAACTTGATCCAAAAGCAATCGCCGGAACCATGTCAATGAGCAGTCCTCAGACAGCTCTGATTCCGCTGCAGCTTCGCCACTTCGCCGCTTCATCAAGAACCTGCTAGCCAAGCAGCACCCAATGTCGTTGGGGACCGGCTCCCGTTCACAACACCCCAGAGTCTCCAGCACCACAAACCGCCCATATGGCTGGGGAAAGCATCCAGCTGACCCCGGAGATGATAGCACTCCTGGAGACCATCTCGAGGCAGGTTCGCAGACAAGCCCCTGCTCCTCAGGAAAACTCTCGCCCCGCAGCCGCTCGGCCCAGGCCAGCAGACACTGTAAATTCGGGCACCACAGCCCCCCAGTAAGATCAAGAGATGACATCGGGACACCAGTCTTTACCCCCCGACGTCCACTGAGCCGCCGACAGACACTTATTCTGTCAATCCATCCAGTTCCATACTGAATTGAGGGCAGCCAAACCAGTGCACTCTTGACCATGTGGAGGAGTTTATCAGCAAAAGGCTCCAGGAACGGCGAACGCCCGTCGCAGCTTCCTTCAGGGAGCGATCAACTCATCCCTTCACCAATGACCTAGTCGCCATCAAAATCCCGAAATATGTCGTCGCCAAGTCCATACCCGAATACAGCGGTGGATGCGACCCCATTATCCATGTCAACAAGCACGAGGCTTCTCTGTTGGGTAAGTCGAATGATCCGAATCACTTAGCCATGTTATTTCCGTCGACCCTTTCGGGTTCGGCGTCGTCCTGGTTCTTCAGTCTCCCTCTAGGATCAATAGGGACTTGGTCAGAGCTGAATAATAAATTCCTAGAAAGATATATGGGCGAGCACCAACTTATGTAGAGCATGGTCGCCTTAGATGCAGTCAAGCAACAACCAAGAGAGTCAATGGCTGACTTTTACGGACGTTTTCATAAAAACGTCACAGATATAGATCGCTGGGTTGCAGATGGGGAAATTATTCGACCTTCTACCGAGGACTGGACGTGGCTAACAAAGCCTCGCGAAAGCTGCGCAACAGCTACCATGTGCAGGAAATTGAAACGATGGAAGAGCTGGCAGCGATGGCGAAAGGTTTCATAGACCTTGAAAGGGCGAACACCGAAGCCAATTTCCTGACAACCTCGCTAAGGGTGGTTCCTGAGCCCCGACGCGATGGTAAGAAGGAAAAGAAAGACAAGAAGGGTCGAGACAGCAAGCCTCGAATAGAAAAACTAGGGCCTAGAAATCCAGAGGTCCCCGAGTATTTTACGCCTTTAAAGAGGCAGATCTCGGCGGTAATAGTCGAGATGGAAAGAAGGTCTCTGGCAAGGCCACCGATGCTTCGAAGGAGGGGTCATCCCATGGGAAAGGACATTGAGAGCTATTGCAGATATCACAAGTGCAAGAGCCATAAGACTAATGATTGTCGTATCCTCAAGCGCAACATCGAGAAGTTGATACAGAGGGGAATGCTGAAAGAATTTGTGGCGGGACGAGACAGGAGTCGAACGCCACCACGTCGAAACCATTCGCTAGCTCTGCCTGAGCAATCCGGCCCATCCCAGAGCAGGAGGGTGATCAACATGATTGCTGGAGGGTTTGGTGCCGGAGGCAAGGGGTCACATGCAAGGGAGGTCTATGCAACTCAGATTTCTACAACGCTTCAGCTGGGAAAGCGACCTCGACCTGAAGAGGACATTGTCATTTCATTCTTCGAAGATGACTTGGCGCATGTCACCACCCCTCACAATGATGCCCTGGTTATCACAGCTGACGTCGATGGTTGTGACATGAAGAGAATTCTGATCGACGGGGAAAATTCGACATATATTCTGTTTTTGAACGCTTTTGAGAAGATGAGCAAGTCCAAGCGTGACCTGAAGAAGGTTGATTTTCCATTGATTGGTTTTGCTGGGAGAACAACTTATCCGCTGGGAGCAATAACCCTTCCGGTGATTGTGGGCGAAGGATGGAAGAGCATTAAGGTATCGATCACCTTCCTAGTGGTCGACTCGCCTACATCGTACAACGCCATCCTAGGGAGGACCACGATCAATCCTCATAAGATTGTGGTCTCCACAGTCCATCAAAAGATGGAGTTCCCCACACCCAACAGGATTGGAGAAGTTCTTGGCGATCAGCCTTCCTTACGACAGTGCTACGTGAACTGTCTGCGCATAAAAAATCAAAGGGAAACCCTCCCCATCGAAACAGAGGCCGACCCTCGTGAGGACTTGGCTCGACCAGCACTAATGGAGGAGTTAGTGGAGGTTGAGATTGACGGTCCAGACAAGAAGGTGCACATTGGGACCACCTTGAACGACGACCAGAAACAGGCCATGACTGCACTCCTAAAGGAATTCAAAGAGCTTTTCCCCTGGAAACCCAGCGACATGTCGGGTATTAGCACTGACATAATCTCTCACGAGCAGAGGATAGACCCCTCCATCAAGCCAATCGCTCAAAAAAGGAGGTCGTTCAGGCCAGACAAGCGTTTGGCGGTCAGACAAGAAGTAGGCAGGTTGATCGAAGCCGATTTTGTCAGAGAGGTGAGATATCAGAGCTGGGTCGCCAACCCAGTTCTTGTCAAAACATTGAATGGAAAGTGAAGGATGTGCGTCGACTTTCGCGACCTGAACAGAGCTTGCCCAAAGGATTCCTATCCCCTTTCCTGAATTAATCAGTTGGTCGATGCAACCTCTGGTCATGAGATGATGAGCTTCATGTATGCCTATTCAGGCTATAATCAGATTCAGATGCACCCAGACGATGAGGCCCATACAACTTTCTATGCAGACGGGGACATTCTTTGCTACAAATTGATGCCCTTTGGTCTAATCAATGTCGGGGTGACCTATCAACGGATGGTAAACCGCCTGTTTCAAGACATCCTGGGGCGAAATATGGAGGCTTATGTGGATGACATTCTCATCAATACAATTAAGGGAAGTCCTCACACAGCAGACCTTTGAGAAGCTTTCGAGTGCATGAGGAGGCACAGTGTTCGCCTGAACCTAGCAAAGTGTGCATTCGAAGTCAAGTCCAGGGAATTTATGGAATTCATGGTAAGCGAACGTGGCATTGAGGCGAACCCGGAAAAGCTCAAGGACATTGAGGAGATGAAGTCACCAACTTGCCACAAGGAGGTCCAATGTATGAATGGCCGCCTGACTGCACTCAATCGCTTCCTTTCCAGGGCGAGCGACAGGTCACTACCGTTCTTCAAAACTCTCAGGGCCAACCGCAAGTTTGAGTGGACGCCAGACTGCGCGGATGCTTTCCAATCCCTAAAGCAGCATATTCAAACACTTACGGCTTTGGCGAAACCTATTCCTGGCGAGCAGCTCTTCCTTTACTTAAGGATCTGCGATGTAGCAGCCAGGCGCATCTTAATAAGGGAAGAAGAAAATGTCCAGAGTCCAGTGTATTTTGTTAGCAAGATGTTTCATTCTGCAGAAATAAAATATGTCCAGATTGAAAAGTATATCTATGCCTTAGTTATTCCTGTTCGAAAGCTAATACCTTATTTCACGCGCACAACATTACAGTTCTCACCAATCGGCCTCTCAAAACTTCTTGTTGAAACCAGATTCTTCAGGAAGAATGGTCAAATGGGTGATCGAGCTCAGCGATTTCAAGATCAAATTTGCGCCGCAAAATGGCCATCAAAGGTCAAGCATTGACTGATTTTATAGTAGAAAGTACAAGCAATGGTCTGGCAGAAGCAGAACACATGCCAAGTTCATCAGCAGACACAAGCCAAAGCTGGGAACTTTATACACATGGTTCTTCTTCAAGAGAAGACTCGGGGGAAGGACTAATTCTCATCCCCCATAAGGGCGAGCCTTTGAAGTATGCGATCGCCCTAACATTTCAGGCGACCAACAACGAAGCAGAATAGAAGGCTCTTATTACTGGACTCAGACTTGCTAAAGGAATGGGCATAACAACACTTAGGGCGAAAAGTGACTCCGAGCTAATTGTCAATCAGGTTAATGGCACTTATGAAGCAAGGGGGAAAAGATGAAGAAGTACCTCGACATTGCCAAGAAACTCATCGCCGAAATCCCAATTTTCACGATTGAGTCTATTACTCGCCAAGAGAATTAGATGGCAGACTCTCTGAGCAAGCTGGCGTTCGGAGGAACAAGAATTCAGGACGTGCAATTTCTCGAAAAAGCCTTATATTCGGTTCTCGACAACTGAGCAGAGGTCTTCAACATTCAAGGACAGGTAATCTGGATGACTCCATTCCAGAACTCCTTGAAAGAGGGAATTTTCCTAGAAGACGAAGGTGAATCCACAAGGATAAGACGCCTCTCAGCAAGTTACTTGATCATAAATGGATAACTCTATAGGCGAGGCTACTCAACTCCCTATCTAAGGTGCATCTCATCCCGAAACAGAAAGGGTTCTTCGTGAAGTTCATGAAGGAGTTGTCGCATGCCATGAAGGTGCACGCTCATTGACGCGGAAAATCTTCAGATTAGGCTACTAGTGGCCAACCTTGGGCAAAGATGCAGCTGAATTAACACAGAAGTGTGCAACTTGTCAACAGTTAGCACCACGATCCTGTCGACCACGAACACTGCTATCCCCAATGGCGGGCACCTGGCCTTTTGCTCAATGGGGAATAAACATATTGGGTCATTTTCCCATCATTACTGGGCAGCGTACCCACATCATAGTGGCGGTCGACTACTTCAACAAGTGGATAGAGGCGAAAGCTTTGGCCTCTACAACGGAATTTCAAGTGATCAAGTTCTTGAAGATCAAGATATTTTCGCGATTTCAGCGATAACGGTCCACAATTCGTAGGAAAAGAACTTAAATGGCTCTGCGAAGAATACCATATTGATCACAGGTTCATCTCAGTGCATCATCCTCAAACAAATTGACAAGCTGAAGCAGCCAACAAAGTTGTTTTAGCAGGACTCAAGAAACGGGTTCAGGCATTTAAGGAAACTGGGCAGAAGAGATGGAAAACGTACTATGGCTATCCGAACAACGCCTAAAGCAGCCACTTGAGAAACACCCTTCAGTTTAGCGTATGGATCAGAAGCAGTGGCTACCCACAGAATCCTACACTTTAACACTGAATCGAACGAAATCGAGCGCAGAGCAAACCTCGACTTGGCAGAAGAAAATAGGTGGCAATCAGAAAAAGCACAAGCCAAAATGCAACTAGCGACCGCTCGATACTTCAACAGAAAAGTCAGCGCTCGCCAATTTTTCATGGGGGGGATGGTTATGAGAAGAATGAATTTACAAGACTGGACAGTCAGAACAAGCTTTCAGCTAAGTGGGAAGGACCATACAAGGTAGTAGAGATCGCCGCCCCAGGATCTTACTATTTGGAAATCACATAAGGCGAAAGTTACCCCGTCCATTCAACTCTGAACATTTAAGGAGGTTTTATACATAGCTTGTAATCAAAATGATATGTCAATAAAAGCAAGTCATTCCTTCATAAAGTATGACTACTCGAATCAAATCGAAGAAAAAAGACCCGATAACAAAATTGGGCAAAAGACTTGATGACCGAATCAGGCATCGGAGAAAAAAGACTCAATAACAAAATTGGGCGAAAGACCTAACGCCAAAGTTAGGCAAAACAAAAGATCCAATATCAAAATTGGGCGAAAGACCTGACGCCAAAAGTCAGGCGAAAGACTTGATGACCGAATCTGGCGAAAGACCTAACGCCAAAGTTAGGCAAAATAAAAGACTCAATATCAAAATTGGGCGAAAGACCTGACGCCAAAAGTCAGGCGAAAGACCTGATGACCGAATCAAGCAAAATAACTTACGCCAAAATTAGGCAAAACAAAAGACCCAATACCAAAATTGGGAGAAAGACCTGATGACAAAAGTCAGGCGAAAGACCTGATGATCGAATCAGGCAAAAGACCTAGCAACAAAGTTAGGCAAAGCAAAAGACCCAATACCAAAATTGGGCGAAAGACCTGACGCCAAAGTCAGGCAAAAGACCTAACGCCAATGTTAGGCAAAATAAAAGACCCAATATCAAAATTGGGCGAAAGACCTGACGCCAAAGTCAGGCGAAAGATCTAACGCGAAAGACCTGACGCCAAAGTCAGGCGAAAGATCTAACGCGAAAGTCAGGCAAAAGACCTAACTCCAAGTTTAGGCAAAATAAAGGACCGAACACCAATGTTAGGCAAAAGATTTGACGCTAAAATCAGGCACAGGATCTGTTATCAAAATCAGGCGAAATGACCTAAGGAAAAAATTAAGCAAATGAGACCTAATATAAAAAATCAGGCAGAAAGTCTTAACACAAAGGCGAACAATCCATCAGGGAAACCGTTCTCTTATAAGTTGGGCAAAATTCAAGAAAGTTGAGAAGGAACTTAAAGCAATCACTATAGGTGAAGAAACTTTGAGTAATGAATTTCTCATGATTAGGCGAACTCTCCAAAAGGTCTAAACCTTAACAAGGTAACAGATCTTCAGAATATGATAGTCTTCCTTAAAAGGTTTACACTTGGCGAGGGGAATAGATAACTCTATAAAGACTTATCATTTTAATCCTAGAGAAAGGTCCAAGACCCTAAGTGTCGCGACCAATATAAAGCAAAGAGAAAGTCGAAGGTAATTATGACGAATACATCGAAAGAATCGCCAACACATTCAAAGTCAAATAATGATAAAGGCTTATAAATATAAAGGCATTCAATATTATAAAAAATAACCGAGTCTAAGATCGAAAAATAATTACAAGGCATTCCCAAAATACAAGGGAAGATAAAAAAACCTATTATCTAAAACAAAAATAAAGATATGATCGCCGAGGAGTTGGAGATTTCAGGCCTTGGGCTCATTAGGGACGGGGGCATTCTGCTCGACTTCGGGGGCAACCTCCTCGATGACAGCAGCAGGAGGAGCCTCCGTGGGGAAGGTACTCTTGAGGAAGGGCTTGAGGGACTCAACTTACCGAAGAGGAAAGTTGGGGTCGATTGCCTGAATGTCCTCGACCATGAACTGGAGATAGGAAGGCACTTCAGCCTTCATCACCTCCAAGGCACATTCGGTAAATTATTCGGACCTTTTCAAGTCCTCGACTACGCTTTGGGGGAATGGAACTGACTTCAGATAAAGGGCGAGCTGTTCCTTCTCCTTCTCCAGGGCGTTCCCCCTGGCCTCAGCATAGACCCTCTGAGCCTCCGCAGCAACCATTTGAGCCTCCGCAGCAGCTCTCTGGGCTTCAGCTTCCTTCAGCTCCGCCTTTAGCTTCCTTCAGCTCTGCCTTCAGCCGAGCATTGGAAGCCTCCACCTTCGTGGAGTATTGGTTGGCCTCCTTAAGCTGGAGATCATTGCTCGTCCGCTTGTTAATGGCGAGGGCAGCCTCTTCCTCCTTCTCTTGCACGAAGGCGAGGAGCCTCTGTTCCTTCTGGAAATACTCTTCTCGAGCATGTTCCACCAGGAAAGCAGCTGACTGAGCCGTGTCCTTCAAGACCGTCATCTGGTCAGGGGAGAACCCCAGACTCCGTTACTGCTCCAACTCGATAAGTAGGTCAGTCTGCTTATCGGCGAGATCCCCGACGATTCGGTCGATCGCCAACTCCTCCCGAACGAGCTGACAACAAGGAAAAAGGGACAAAGTACTGTTAGTTTAATGAAAAGTAAACAGATGACTTGAAGATAAGTAAAGATAAAAGAAATTACAAGGGCGATCCGCTCGAAATGCGACCTCATGACCCCCTCGATGGCGGGCAATTCTGAGGGAAGCAAAGCCCTGCCCCGAGGAAGAACAATCCCCTCGAGGCGATGCATACACAAGTCCGGGAAACCCTGGAGAGTCTTCTGGTCGGAAATCTCCGTCTTCTCGAGATTCCCCCAAGGGGCCCAGACGCCCTTGGGGTTCGCAGCCTTGGGCGGCTGGAACAAGCCCACTATGGGCAATACTCCCCTAGGGAATTCTTTGAGGAGCTTGGGGTGGTTGACCCCTTCTTCCGAATCCCAGTCTCCTTAGGAGGGTTGGAGGCAGCTCGATCAGAAGGACGTGGGACAACCTGCGGCACCACCAGAACCTTTTCCTTGGGGGCAGCAGGACCCTTAGGAGTAGCTGGGCGCTCTTCACCCGAACTCTTGGCCTTCTAGGCAGGAGTGGGGTTAGAAGCCATCTCAGCAGTGGTCTTATCTGCAAAAGATAAACAAAGGTATTAGAAATCTAAGATTAAGACATAAGAAAATAAAAATAAAAAGATAGTGGTATACCTTGTTGGCGAGAGCCAGGAGTGGCAGAAGGACGATCCTCCTAAGGCTTTCGTTTGGAGGAACGCGTGGAAGGAGGAGGTGGAAGGCTCAGTGACGCCTGGTCCGAAGACAGTGCCGCCTTACCCTAATCAGAAAAGAGATCAATGGTTTGTGGCTCCTAACGCCTACACTCAACAGAAGAAAATGTTAGAAAATTACCCAGTCAGTAGAAACTGGTGAGGCCTGATGGATGCTTGCCAGCTCGAGCATCGATTCGGTGGTTTCCGCCACTGAACGGATCGAACAGAAGTTCGATTGCTTGTGCAACCAGAAGAAATCATTGATGGCGTTCTTGTCACTTCCTGTCAACTCCCCAAACGCAATAGGAGTATCCCTTTCTGGTTGGAATAACTCCCAAGTTACACTCCCCTTACAGAAGAAGTAGAACTTCTTGTAGTTGGAGTTGGTAGCGCGGAAGTCGTCCACGAACCGAAAGTGGACGTACTATTTCCATGCCTGACCTCTCCATTCTTCGAACTTGGGCCATCGGGTTTGGAAATGGTGGAGGTGGTTCGCTCCGGCGGCCAGTCGGTAAACACATTGGAACAAAGCCAGTGACTACGTCCATTCTTGACGTAAACACATGAACTTGAACCCAATCCACATCCTAATGGTGTTGGGTACTAGCTGCGTATGTCCTATCCCGTAATAGCAAAAGAGCTCCTGCAAATCCTCGCAGAGAGGAAAACGCAACCCAGCATCGATCTGGGCTACATAAACGTAAACCTCTCTGCTTCGCTCAGGCCAGTTATGGCGACCACTGCCTTAAACTGAGTCGGCTTCAATTCGTTGGGCTTGATATCTACTTAGGAATCCAGGGTATGACAAGAACAATATTAAAACAAAAAGCAGAGGCATTATCTAAAAAGAAGTAAGCAGAGAGCATCGATGTTTACCTTTTGGGGAAAATAGGGGCACGTTGGTCGCTGGCCCATCCACCACCACAGGTGTGGCCACCGATTGTCTAGAAATCGACCAGGAAAAAGGGTTCCTTTGGCTAGGAGCCGGCGAGTGTTGGATCGTGAAATCCTGAATGCTGATCTGGCAGTGAATTGAATGCCAGACAAGGTTGGGATGATGCTTCAGCTCTAACTCCGGTGAACCTGCAAGTAGGGGAGCGCAACAGAGGGGGTGCCTCTGGGTCCCTCTCCGATGCTTAAATGAGTATGTGTGTGTGTATAAAACTCAAAACGTCAAGAACGTATATAAAGAAAGGGTATTTATAGGGTAAGAGAGATAGAACCGTATATGGCAGCTGAATATCTTAGTGTATATTGTATTGCCGAAGATTCGGATCGTCAGTTACTGCGAGATATTTCAGTTACCAAATCTAATCCTTAGTGAATATGTGACCGAGATATGCGGGATATCGTGGCCACTTCCTTATTAACGGTTTTGTGGGACCAGAGGAGAGAGGCAAGGCTCTCTTCGGGGCGAGCACTCCCATGTCGAGCAGTGGAAGGTCGCGACCTGGTAGAGAATGACGAGCAGTCCGAGAGCCTTTGGCGTCCCTATAGACTTTGGGCTCGATTCTGGATTACTCGATGGTGGGCCAAGTTTGGCTTGTACTTGGGCCGATCCGGTTCGGATGTCATGGGTTTACCCCCTCTATAGTTATTGGGCCTTCGATGCCTTTTCTTACTGGGCTGTCACTATCGATACCCAACATTTGCCCCCGAAGCTTGATTGAAGTTCCTTCAGTCGAGCTTGATTTCTTGGTAGGGTTTTAGATAGTGACGTCTCTTGTAGTGGTTCAGGACCTTTGAGACACTTCAGGCTCATTTGGCGAGCAGTTTCTTATCTGTTCAAAGCTGAAAGAATATCCTTCCTTTTATTCCCTTTTGGCGATCACTCGAGGTGACCTAGGCTTATGGAAGTCTATCTTTCTTAGTTAGGCGATCATTACCTACCCGAGGTATTTCTGCTAAAGCCTTATTAGTGCGTAGGCGACCATCTTGTCTCCTTAGTGGACTTTTAGCATTTAATAACTGCTCAGTTGTCCAGAAATCGAACGTCACCTTAGGCACACCTGACCTTTACTTTTCCGTAAACCTAGGGTAGTCTGACAGCTGTCTGTACCAGCCAACCGTTTGTCTCTTGGAATTCTGACATTGCTTCGGTTTTCTCCAAAAGGGTGCAATTATTCCTCTGCGTCGCTTCGATTTGCTCGTGGCGGTTACTCCCCTTTTAGTCTATATAAGAAACGTCAGTTTCTGTATTTTGTCTTTTATGCTTATCCACTCTCTTAGATTTTCAGAGCTTCATTGCGAACCTTTCCATTTCCTTTCCCAACCTTCTTCATCCTTCTCCCAACATTTCCATGGCTCCCCGCAATCAGAGAGTCAAGCACATGGATCCCAAGGGCGCCAACAAAGCCAACGCTCCCAGAAATGCTGATGTCCCCTTGACCATCAGAGATGAGGCCGCGCCCCCCTCAGTGGAAGAACAGACTGATTTGGGCAGGACTGCAACCACTCCTGTGGTGGTGGATGGGCCTGAGCTGAATACGCCCATCTTCTCTCCGAAAGGTAAACCTTCGCCCTTTTACTTCTCTGCTTTGGCAATATCCTCTGTTTCCTTTGTTTTTTATACGTGTTGTCCTATACTTGAACTGTTTGAGTAGATGTCAAGCCTAACGAATTGAAGCCAGCGTATTTTAAGACCATGGTGGCGCTTGGTGGCTTTAATGCAGAGGATGCTCCTAGGTATCCTGGCTTAGGTCTGCATTTTCCTCACGACGGAGAGGTTTACGTTTATGCGGCCCAGGTCGATGCTGGGTTGCGTTTTCCTCTCTGTGAGGATTTGCAGACATTGTGCCAGTTTCACGGGATTCATCCCACGCAGCTCGTTCCGAATGCCCTCAGGATGTGGGTTGGTTTCAAGTTCCTGTGCATATGCCAAGAGTGGGAGTATTCACTGGCCTTGTTCCGATGTTTCTTCCGACTGGCAGCAGGGACGAACCACCTCCACCATTTCCAACCACGCTGGCCGAAGTTTTCCGAATGAAGTTTTCCGAATGCTCATGTCCATCTGGTTGACGATTTTCGGACCACCAACTCCAATTATAAGAAGTGTTACTTCTTTTATAAGGGGGGGGGTGCCCTGGAAATTGTTGATCCCGGACAAGGATTTCCCTCCTTCCTTCGAGGAGCTATCAGAGAGTGATCGGAACGCCATCGATGACCTATACCGGTCGCATCGGTCGTCCCAATTCAAGTCCATTCGCTCAGTGGTTGAAACTACTGAAAACATGCTTGAGATGGCAGGCATTCATCAAGCCACGCCAATTTTTGATGATTGGGTAACTTTCTAACATTTTTCCTTGTTTTATCGTTTGTAGGCAAGGTCGTAGGAAAGAGCCAAAAACTGATAGGTCTCTTTGATGACCAGGGATCGGCGGGACTGTCCTCCGACCAGGCATTGCTGAACTCTCCTCCGACCAGGCATTGTTGAACTCTCCTCCTCCCCCCTCTAGGCGTTCGTCCAAGAGGAAGTCTGAGGAGGTGCTTCCCTCGGCCACTGCTGACCCTCGCCAACCAGGAGTCCTCGACCGACATGGCCTGGGATCATCTTCCTCCTCCCTCCAAGAAGGTCAGGAGTGAGGAATGTCCGGAAGTCGACCATCATCCTCCTCCTCCCCCTCCTGGGGGCCCTTCCGCTAATAAAGGGAAGGGTCTGGACGTGGTGCCCCCTTCTCCCTCTCCCCAGGGCCCTTCTGCCACCAAGGGGAAGGTTTTGACCTTAGCACCTCCTGTTCCTACTGTGCCCATGGTTCTTCCTAAGGAGTCTGGGACCAAGAAGAAGGGGCATGCTGCTTCCAGCTCATCGAGGGCTCCTGTGGAGGAGCATTGCCTCCTGGCCAGCTTGTTTCAGCCGCTTGAATCAACGAATTCTCGGGAGACTTGGGTCCCTTGTGGGGACCTTATGAAGAAGGGGTACTCTCCCCAGAAAAGCCTCCGGGGTAGCCCGGATATGTGTATGCGGCTTCTGGACGGGATAATTCCCCCCACGGACCGCTCGACTGTTCCCACGGAACTTCATCAGATCGAGGGGTTCCTTCGGTCCCACTTTGAATGAGTGGCTTTGGTAAGATCTCATATTTTTATTTCGTAGAGTCCTTTCTTTGTCGTTTCCTTATTGTTTGTTGTCCTGACAGCTTTTATTCTATATTTGTTGCCAGTTCGTCCGGGAAGAGGTGATTCTTGGCCGTGTCTTCGGGGAGCTCGCCGACAAGTATTCCAGTGTGCTCGTCGAGCTGGAGCAGTAACGAAGCACGGGGGTCACTCCTGAGCAATTGGGGACTATCAAGACGACTGCGGATGCAGCGATCGCCTTGGCAAATGATACGCGGGAGGAATACCTCAGGAAGGAGCAGCGCCTCCTTGCTGATGTCCAGAAGAGGGAGGCTGAAGCCGCTGCCGCTCTTCAGGACTTTGACGCTCTTCACCTGTGTTTAGATCAGGGAGAGATCGTCTGAGTTCGCCTAGATGCTGAACTTAAGGAAGCTCAAGCGCAAGGGGCAGAATCGGAGGCTCACAGGGTCGCTGCCGAGGCGCAAAGGGCCGCTGCTGATGCCCAGAGGGAAGCTGCGGTGGCCCAGATGGAAGCTGCGGAGGCTCAGAGGGAAGCTGCGGAAGCCCGGGGGATTGCCCTGGAGGAGGAGAGGGATCGGCTAGCTGCACAATTGAAAGCCGTCCCTTCGCCCCAGAGCGTAGTCGAGGCATTCAAAGCCTCTGAGAATTTTGAAGACTGCGCTCTGAAGGTGATGAAGTCGGCGATCGCCGATTTCTCCAAGTCCTGGTGGATGATGTCCGGGCGGTCGATCCCAATTTTCCCCTTGAGGAAGTTGGGTCCTTGAGGAGCTTCCTCCGGAGTCGTAACTCTCAGTCTACCCCTGTTGCTGAAGAGGTTGCCCCCGAGGGCGAGCCAAACAATATTGCTCCCGAAGGCGAGCAAGGCGTCCCTGCTCCTGAAGGCTAGAAAAGTGCCTCTGCCCCCGAGGATCCTAAAGCCTGAAATCTTCCCCTCCTTTATCGACCATACTTGCCTTTTAGATAGCTATTTTTCTTTGTAATTTTTTGTTTTCCTTGTAATTATTTATTTGATTTAAGACTTGGCTTCCTTTATTGAATGCCTTTATATTCATAAGCCTTTTATTCGACTTTGAACATGCTTGGCTATTTATCCAACGTCTTAATCATAATTACTCTTCGACTTTCTTTTGACTTGTAATGTCTTCGAATTTTGAAGTCTTAGACCAAGCATAAGTCGATCCTTCTAAGGATAATACTTCTGATACTTAAAAGCATAAACTTCTAAGTTCAAAGAGATATTACCTTCTTTGAAGTTTAGACCTTCGAGGTCATCCTAAGGCTTTGTCATCCATAGTGATCGTCTAAAATTCTTTGTTAGCAGATCCCTTTGTTTGGTTTTGGCGTCTGCTTCTCATCTTGCCTAACTTTATTGCTAGGTCTTTTGGCTTGACTTTGGCGTCAGGGCTTCTTTTTTTTTTTTTTGCCTAGCTTTATTGCTAGGTCTTTTGGCCTGACTTTGGCGTCAGGGCTTTTTGTGCCTAATTCGGTTATCAGGTTTTTGCCTGACTCTTGGCGTCAGGTCTTTTGAGGCCTAACTTTGTTGTTAGGGCTTTTGTGGCCTAGTTTTGTTACTAGGGCTTTTTTGGCCTAACTTTGTTGTTAGGGCTTTTGGCCTGTCTTTGGTGACATGGCTTTTTGGCCTAGCTTTGTTGCTAGGGCTTTTGGCCTAACTTTGTTGTTAGGGCTTTTGGCCTGACTTTGGCGACAGGGCTTTTGGCCTAGTATTGTTGCTAGGGCTTTTGGCCTAACTTTGTTGTTAGGGCTTTTTGGCCTGACTTTGGCGTCAGGGCTTTTGAGGCCTGACTTTGGCGTAAGGGCTTTTTGGCTTCGGCTTGCTTCGAGTGGACACGCTTTATGAAGGAATGGCTTTCTTTTATTGACATAATCAGTTTGATTACAAGCTATGCATAAAATCTTCTTAAATGCTCAGAATTAAATGGACGGGGTAACCTCTCGCCTTCGATGGTTTCCAAATAGTAGGATCCTGGTGCGACGATCTCTACTACTTTGTATGGTCCTTCCCATTTGGCTGAAAGTTTGTTTTTACTGTCCAGCCTTGTGAATTCATTCCTTCTCATAACCATCTCCCCCACGAAAAATTGGCGAGCGCTAACTTTTCTGTTGAAATACCGAGCGGTCGCCAAGCGCATCTTTGCCTATGTCTTTTCCGAGAGCCATCTCTTTTCCTCTGCTAAGTCGAGGTAAGTTCTGCGCTCGATCTCATTTGCCTCCGCGTTAAAGTGTAGGACTCTGTGGGTAGGCACTGCTAATTCAACTGGTGCTACTGCTTCTGATCCGTACACTAAACTGAAAGGTGTTTCTCCTGTGGCCGCCTTAGGCATTGTTCTGATTTCCCATAATACGTTTTCCAGTTCGTCTGCCTAGTTCCCCTTGAATGCTCGAACCCTTTTCTTGAGTCCTGCTAAGACAACCTTGTTGGCTGCTTCAGCTTGCCCATTCGTTTGAGGGTGATGTACTGAACTGAAGCGATGGTCGATATGATACTCTTCATAGAGCCATTTCAACTCCTTTCCAACGAATTGCGGACCATTATCGCTGATGAGTGTTTTGGGAATACCAAACCTGGAGAATATGTTGACCTGCAGGAACTTGATAACTTGGAATTCCGTTGTTGAAGCTAGAGCTTTCACCTCTACCCACTTAGTGAAGTAGTCGATTGCCACTATAATGTGAGTACGCTGACCAGTGCTAATGGGAAAAGGACCCAATATATCGATTCCCCATTGAGCGAAGGGCCAGGCACCCACCATTGGGGATAATAATGTCGATGGTCGACCCGATTGTGGTGCAAACTGCTGGCAAATTTCACACTTCTGTGTTAATTCGGCTGCGTCTTTTCCCAAGGTCGGCCAGTAATATCCCAATCTGAATATTTTCATGCTTAGCGATCGAGCGCCTTCATGACATGTTGCTGCCCCTTCATGAGCTTCTCGAAGAACTTTTTCTGTTTCGGGCAGAGCAACACATCTCAAGTAAGGCGTCGAATAACCTCTTCTGTAGAGTTCTCCATCGATGATTAGGTAACTGGCTGCGAGTCTTCTAATCCTAGTGGATTCGCCTTCGTCCTCTGGGGTCATCCAGGTGACCTGTTCTTGAATGTTGAAGACCTCCGCTCTGTTTTCAAGGACTGAACATAGGGCCTTTTCCAGAAATTGCACATCCTGGATTGTCGCCCCTCCGAAGGCTAGCTTACTTAAAGAATCTGCCATCTGGTTTTCTTGGCGAGGAATGAATTCAATCGCGAAATTTGGGATTTCTGCGACCAGCTTTTTGGCAATGCCGAGATATTTCTTCATATTTTCTCCCTTTGCCTCGTATGCACCATTAACCTGATTGACAATTAGCTCTGAGTCGCTTCTTACTTTTAGCGCAACTATACCCATTCCTTTTGCTAGTCTGAGTCCAGTGATAAGAGCCTCATATTCTGCTTCGTTATTGGTCGCCGGGAATGTCAAGGCGTTCGCGTATTTCAGAGGCTCGCCCTCAGGAGGAATAAGAATTAAACCTGCCCCCGAGCCTTCTTTTGATGAAGACCCATCCGTATAGAGTTCCCAGATTTGATTGTCGTTTGCTGACTGACTTGGCCTGTTCTCTACCTCCGCCTGACCGTTACTCGTGCTTTCCACTATGAAATCAGCTAGTGTTTGACCTTTGATGGCCGTTTTTGGCGCAAATTTGATCCTGAACTCGTTGAGCTCGATCGCCCACTTGACCATTCTTCCTGAAGAATCTGGCTTCATCAGGAAGTTTTTGAGAGGTTGATTGGTGAGGACCGTGATGTCGTGCGCATGAAAGTAAGGTCTCAGCTTCGGAGCAGCAATAACTAAGGCATAGAGATACTTCTCAATCTGGACATATTTTATTTCTGCTGAGTTGAACATTTTGCTAATAAAATACACTGGACTCTGAACATTATTCTCCTCCCTTATTAAGACAGCACTGGCTGCCACATCGCTAATGCCTAAATAGAGGAAAAGCTGCTCGCCTGGAACGGGTTTTGCCAGAGCTGGGAGTGTTTGAATATGCCTTTTCAAGGATTGGAATGCTTCCTCGCAGTCTGGCGTCCACTCGAACTTGCGGTTGGCCCTCAAGGTTTTGAAGAACGGGAGGGACCTGTCGCTTGCTTTGGAGAGGAAGCGGTTAAGAGCAGCTAGTCGGCCGTTCAGGCACTGGACTTCCTTATGGCAGGTTGGCGACTTCATTTCTTCTATGGCCTTTAGATTTTCCGGGTTTGCTTCAATGCCCCTTTCGCTGACCATAAAACCCAGGAACTTCCCGGACTTGACTCCAAAGGCGCACTTTGCTGGGTTCAGGCGAACGCTGTGTCTCTTCATGCATTCAAAAGCTTCACGGAGGTCGGTGGTATGAGGATTGCCTTTGATGGATTTGACGAGCATATCATCTACGTAGGCCTCCATGTTCCTTCCCAGCATGTCCTGGAACAGTCGGTTCACCATCCGCTGATAAGTTGCCCCGGCATTGATGAGACCAAAGGGCATCACCTTGTAGCATAGAATGTCCCCGTCGGCATAGAAAGCCGTGTGGGCCTCGTCATCTGGATGCATTCTGATTTGGTTGTAGCCTGAATAAGCGTCCATGAAGCTCAGCATCTCATGACCCGAGGTAGCATCGACCAAATGATCAATTCTCGGAAGGGGATATGAATCTTTGGGGCAAGCCTTGTTTAAGTCGCGGAAGTCGACGCACATCCTCCACTTGCCGTTTTATTTCTTGACCAAAACTGGGTTGGCGACCCAGCTCTGGAATCTTACTTCTCTGACGAAGTCAGCTTCAATCAACCTGCCGACTTCCTGCCTGATCGCCAAATGCTTATCAGTCCCGAATGATCTTCTCTTTTGGGCGATCGGCTTGATGGAGGGGTCTATCCTGAGCTCATGAGAGATAATATCTCTGCTGATTCCTGGCATGTCGCTCGGCTGCCAGGCGAAGAGCTCTTTGAATTCCTTGAGGAGGGCGGTCATGGCCTCCTTCTGATCCTCTTTCAAGGTGGTCCCAATGCGCACCTTTTTGTCTGGGCCATCGATCTCGACCTCTTCCAATTCCTCCATGGGTGCTGGTCGAGACAAGTCCTCGCGGGGATCGGCCTCTGTCTCGATGGCGAGCGCCTCCCTTTGGTTCTTCCTGCGTAAACAGTTCACATAGCATTGCCGCGAGGAAGGCTGATCTCCTAGCACTTCTCCAATCCCGTTCGGAGTAGGGAACTTCATCTTCTGGTGGACAGTGGAGGCCACAATCTTATTTGGGTTGATCGTGGTCCTCCCTATGATGGCGTTGTAGGATGTAGGTGAATCGACCACCAGGAAAGTGACCGACACCTTGATGCTTTTCCACCCCTCGCCAAAAATCACTGGCATGGTTATAGCCCCCAGTGGATAAGTTGTTCTTCCCGCAAACCCGATCAGCGGAAAGTCGACCATCTTCAGGTTGCGTTTGGATTTGCCCATCTTTTCAAAGGCGTCCAGAAACAGGATGTCGGTCGAGCTGCCTCCGTCGACCAGAATCCTTGCAACATCACAGCCGTCAATATCTGCCGTAATGACCAGAGCATCGTTGTGAGGCGTGGTGACGTGTGCCAAATCATCTTCAGAGAATGAGATGACAATGTTCTCTTCAGGTCGGGGCCGCTTCCCCAACTAAACTGTCGTAGAGATCTGAGTGGCGTAGACCTCTCTGGCGCTTGACCTCTCGCCGCCTGCGCCGAATCCTCCCGCAATCAGATTCACTCTCCTCTTGCTTCCAGAAGGCTCAGCTTGATCTGCAGGGGCTGGTGAACGATGCCTCCTGGGGGGCGTTCGACTTCGGTCTCGCCCTGCCACAAATTCCTTCAACATTCCCCCCTGAATCAGCCTCTCTATATCTCGCTTCAGAATCTTGCAATCGTCTGTCTTATGGCCCTTGCACTTATGGTATCTGCAATAGCTCTCGACATCTTTGCCCATGGGTAGGCCACCTCGACGAGGCATCGGTGGTCTCGCCAAGGATCTCCTCTCCATCTCGACTAGTACCGCTGAGATCTGCCTATTTAAAGGCGTGAAGTACTCAGGGACCTCTGGATGGCGAGGCGCTGGAAGAGACTCGACTCGGGGCTTACTTTCTTTTCCCTTCTTCTCCTTCTTTACCTCCTTCTTACCATCGCGTCGGGGTTCATGGGTTACCCTTAGCGAGGTCGTCAGGAGGTTAGCCTCGATGTTTGCGCGTTCAAGGTCTATGAAACCTTTTGCCCTGGACGCCAACTCCTCCAATGTCTCTATCTCCTTCACATGGTATCTGTTTCGCAGCTTTCTCGAGGCCTTGTTGGCCACATCCAGACCTCTGTAGATTGCTCGAATGATCTTCCCATCCGAGATTCGGCGATCTAATTCTGTGACGTTTTGATGAAAACGCCCGTAGAAGTTGGACAGCGACTCTCCAGGCTGCTGTTTGACCGAGTCAAGGGCGACCACGCTCTTCAGCAACTGGCGCTCGCCCATATCTCTCTCCAAGAACTTGCTTCTCAACTCTGCCCAAGTTCCGATTGATCCTGCAGGGAGGCCGAAGAACCAGGACGAAGCCGAACCCGAAAGAGTAGATGGAAATAGCAAAGCCAAATGATTGGGATCGTTTGACTTACCCAGAAGGGAGGCCTCATGCTTGTTGACATGTACGGTGGGATCTCCTCCACCGCTATACTCAGGTATGGCCCAAGCAACCACATCCTTCGGGATTTTGATAGCGACAAGCGCGTCGGTAAAAGGATGAGAGGACTGCTCCTTGAAGGGAACCACGACTGTCAACTGTCTTTCCTGGAGTCTTTTGTTAAGGAGGGCATCCATCTGATCCACAGTGCAGTACATGGGAGAGGCTCCGGGTGGAGGAGGACCGGAAGGATTGGCAGTATATGCGGTTGCTGGCTCCTTGGTGTGTGCTGGAGGTAGGGACTGCTGACCTGACGTCATCTCCTGATCCTCCTGAGGCGCAGCGGGACCAGGATTGGCCGCTTCTGAAGGTGAAGGCCCTGTGGCAGCAGGGCGGTGGTTTTCCTTAGGAGCAGAGGGATTGTTTTCCTGAGGAGCAGGGGCTTGGCGGCGCGCCTGTCCTAGGATGGCTTCCAGCAGGGAGACCATCTCGGGGGTTAAATTAATATCCTGCCCCGCAATGTGGACTGTCTACGGTGCAGGGGCTCCGTTTTGATCAGCAGCTGGAGTCGTTCTTGAATCACCGACATGTTCTCGGGCTGTCCGCAGAGGAACAACATTAACTCCTGCTCGGCTGGCAGGTTCTTGTTGAAGCGGTGAAGCGGCGAAGCGGCGGCGGAATCAGAGCTATCTGAGGATCGCTTCCTAGTCTGATTCTGACGGTTGCTTTGGGATCGAGTTCTCATGGCTGAATTGCTCGTTCCCACAGACGGCGCCAAATGTTGGATCGTGAAATCCTGAATGCTGATCTGGCAGTGAATTGAATGCCAGACAAGGTTGAGATGATGCTTCAGCTCCAACTCCGGTGAACCTGCAAGTAGGGGAGCGCAACAGAGGGGGTGCCTCTGGGTCCCTCTCCGATGCTTAAATGAGTATGTGTGTGTGTATAAAACTCAAAACGTCAAGAACGTATATAAAGAAAGGGTATTTATAGGGTAAGAGAGATAGAACCGTATATGGCAGCTGAATATCTTAGTGTATATTGTATTGCCGAAGATTCGGATCGTCGGTTACTGCGAGATATTGCAGTTACCAAATCTAATCCTTAGTGAATATGTGACCGAGATATGCGGGATATCGTGGCCACTTCCTTATTAACGGTTTTGTGGGACCAGAGGAGAGAGGCAAGGCTCTCTTCGGGGCGAGCACTCCCATGTCGAGCAGTGGAAGGTCGCGACCTGGTAGAGAATGGCGAGCAGTCCGAGAGCCTTTGGCGTCCCTATAGACTTTGGGCTCGATTCTGGATTACTCGATGGTGGGCCAAGTTTGGCTTGTACTTGGACCGATCCGGTTCGGATGTCATGGGTTTACCCCCTCTATAGTTATTAGGCCTTCGAGGCCTTTTCTTACTAGGCTGTGACTATCGATACCCAACAGCGAGGAACCGTCCCTGATTTTTAGGGGAGCATTGGTGGCCTTTGTAGACACTTTTGGATTGGAAGAAGAAGAAGACCTTTGGGCTGGTGCCTTGCTCTTTCCGATGGATTGATTTATGGAAGCCATTAAATTGCTAGAAAGATTTTGAAATCGATAGAGGAAAGAAGAAAGTTTGAGGAACAGAGTAGTGAGAAAAATATGGAAGCACGGAACTCTATGGAATATGGATGACTGTAACGTGTAAAAAACAAAAAGGTTGAGGTTCTGTTTCTTATACAGACAAAATAGAAGAAACTGCCACAGACAGAATCGAAACGACTCAGAGAATGATTACACCTTTTGGGTAAAAATCGAAGCAATGTCAGAATTCTAAGAGATACCTCGGGGAGACAAACGGTCGGACGGTACAAAAAGTGTCAGACTAACCTTGGGTTACGGAAGAATCAACGACAGGTGTGCCTCAAGTGTTCGTTGAACTTCTGGATAACCGTGCAGTCATTAAATGCTCAAGACCCTATACAGATAAAGTGATCGCCAAAGCTTTGCTAAGCCTTTCTGAAGAACCCTTTCAAATGCATTGTTCGCCAAAGAGTGAGGAATAAACCTTCATAAACCCTGGCCACTCCAAGCGTTCACCAAAAAGGCATAAAGGATCAAATATTCCATAAACTCTAGGCGACCAAACGACTGATCGCCAAAGAACATGAAGTGTTCAAAAGGGTACAAATAGCATAAAAGGACAAAAAAAGGTCCAATCCAAGTGTCACTATCTCAAACCCTATCACAGAATCAAGCTCGACCAAGGAAACTTCACTCTAGCTTCGGGGGCAAATGTTGGGTATTGATAGTGACAACCCAATATGGAAAAGGTCCCAGAGGCCCAATCACTTTGCAGGGGGTGAAACCCATGTCACTCGAACCGGGCTGGCACATATTAAGGTTGATCTGACCCTCATGAAGCGGCTCAGTATCAAGCCCAAGCCAAAGTGGACGCCAAAGGCTCCATCACCGGTCGCCATTAACCAAAGTAGCAGACTCCTACTGCTCGCCATAGGAGTGCTCGCCCCAAAAGAGCCTAACCTCTCTTCTCTGGTCCCGTCAACTGTCACTAAAGATATGGCCACGATATCCCGCATATCTCGGGCACATCTTCTCTAAAGATTACATACGGTAACTGCAATATTACGCCATAACCGTAATATCTGCTATCCTAATCTTCACCAACACAATATTCATTAAGATATTATGTTGCCTCTAACGGTTTGGTCTTTTTACTCTATAAATACCTCTGCTTTCCATACGTTCAGTTACGTTTTGAGTTCATATACACACATATACTCATTTAAGCATCGGAGAGGGACCCAGAGACACCTCTTCTGTTGCGATCCCCTTCCTGCAGGTTCACCGGAGCTAAGGTGAGAGCAATCTTCATCCATCTGTTGGCATTCAATTCACTGCCAAGTCTGCATTCAGGAAATCAAGATCCAACAGTATGAGTACATCATTAAGTATGGTGCGGTGCGGGCTGGGTCGTGGTGTGTTGTGTCAACACGCAGGTCAATCCTACCATTAAGTTCTATGTGATTTTATACAAATCTAGAGCTTGTTTTATTTTAATTAAAATATTATTGATTAATATGTGATAAGTACAAAATTTATTTATACTATATGAATTAACTTCTTACATATTACATAGTAATCCTTAATATTTTCCTAAAGAAAAAATAAATCATATATACAGTAAACAAACATATGGTGCAATGAAGATTGACCCGCGATTTAATGATTTAGTAGGAGCCCGAATCGCCACCCTCGCGATGCGGGTTTGATAGACGATACTTAACCCGCAGTTCGACAATGGTATTAGGCGAACCTGGATCGCTCTGAAAAACCCTATATAGGGCCAACAATGGTGCAGTGAAAAACCCATAATGGTCTTTTTTTACATGGTTAATTGTACTGTTATGGTGTGGTGTGGTTATCCTGATGAATTTTCTACCCATAATGGTCATATTTATGGTACCTTACTTATACTCATGTTTATAACCAAAGTTATCAGAATCAGATGGGCACTCAAACCGATGAGAGAGTCAATTACTTGTTTAGCAGTCTGATCGTCAGTTCACTTATAAAACTGGTCGATTCACTTGATTTGTGTTCAACTCTGATTTTTTTTAAGGTTCGTTGCTCATTCCTATCTAAAGCAAAATATGGACAATGGAAGCACTAGGTGCCACTTCTGTTACTGCTTCAACCTCCTTATACCCCATTCCAAGCTTTACACATATTCTACCCATACCCAATTTCGAAACAATCAGCAAGAACACTAGCAATTTGAGATGGTGCTTAGCTGAATGTATTCTTCTTTGCACACAACATGGCAGTCACCCAAAACCTTTCCGCTCCACTTATGATTGATAGATTACTTCTATTGTTTGTTCCTCCGCAACCAAACTCAGAATAAAAGCTTTTCAAATAAACATGTCTCCTTAAACACAATATTCAATGCCTAAAAAGCCAAGGAAAGGTCTTTTACAGGACATTACTCTAAGGACAGGTAATGACTCTAACGACTCTTATTCTCCTCCCCATCCACTCGGACGACGACTCCTCGATTCTGAGACCCGGACAACAACGACGACTCCTCCACTCTGATGATGACTCTTCGATTCTGCGACTCTGACGCCTCCTCCCCTGCTCAAATCTGCAGAGGGAATTGAAGTTGCATGAGAGAACCGGCTGAAAAACCTTCGCATGTCCCCGCCGACACCTGAAGAATATGGAGTTGCAGCTGAAAACCCTTTTCCGCAGGTTGATGGATCCTGGCCTTTGGACCTTGGCAATTGGGTTTCAGGCCCAAGAACGAAGCTCATAGATTAGGGGCACGCCAAGATTGTCAAGGCGCACCATTGATGAATATTCTCCCCTCTGACAAGTGCATGACTCGAGGTTTGACAAGGAGGAGTAGAGCACCAGCACGCCAGGCGTGGAACCCCGACACAAGACACAATGCCACTAGCCACGGTACATCAGACAACATAAGGCTCGAGGCTATTCCACTCAGTTAACCGGGTGCCACCTAGGACAACTATGGTCAATATATAACTCAAATCAGGTTAAGGGTGAATCCTATAAATTCCTTCACCCATCTTCACTTTAGAACTAATGCAACATACATTTTTACCTTACAAACACTTATACAAACACCGACTAAAATAGGCATCGGAGGGGAAACGACGGGAACACCCCGGGCTTTCCTTCTTGCAGGTTGGTTGAGCGCCCAAAAAACAAGAATCCGGAGAACAAAGGAGACACTGAGATCCAGCATTGGCGTCGTTTGTGGGAAACTTAAGCAAAAATAATCATGGATCCCCCCACCACAAGAGCAAAGTACAACCGAGAAGTTATGGAAAATGACTTACTCCACGTCCTACAACAACACCTAGGCGACACTGATGTTATACCTCCCAACGAGGTCATTCAAGAAGTACAAACCTCTAAGTTTAACTGTCAAGGTGCGCAGTCCAGGCAACCCATAGTCGTTGGGGCCGAGACTGCCAATTCGGTGAGAGCGTCTCCGAGGGTAGGGGTACAACCGGCGAATGCCCTGACACCCGAGCTCCTTGCGGTATTGGAAGACATGCTCGACATGCGAGAGCATAGAGACGCTGCTAAATCCGCTCGCCAGGCAGAAGCCACGAGGGTGGAGGAGGCCACCTCCAGGCCACGACCCTCAGCACAATAGCCCGTGCCCCCCGTGAGCGGCGCTAGTTCGATGGCACCATTCTTCTGTGCCATGACAAAGGAAATGATAGACCAGAAGGTGAAGGAACAGAAGGGGCGGGTCATGCCTCGCCTCCTCCATAGGGCTTCACATCTCTTCGTTCCCGAAATACTGAACTTGACTATTCCGCACCATGTCTGACCCTCGAATATTGACGGCTATAAGGGCGAAAGAGATCTTGTTGGACATATACATAGGCATATAGAGCGAACGAATGATGACAATCATTTCACGCTCCTCTTTCTGGCGACCCTGGGAGGCGTCGCCTCGCATTGGTTCTTCGGATTACCAAAGGCTTCTGTTAGGAGCTGGAGCGACTTGAGGGAGAAGTTCATCGTCCATTATCTGGGCGAGCGACAACTGCTCAAGAGCGTAAGGACTCTTGGCAACATTAGGCAAGGGAATTACGAGAGGCTAAACGATTTCTATACAAGGTTCAATGCTGAATTGGCAGGAATCGACCAAGTCATCACGGGCCTTTATACGAGCTCTGGGACCTAAAGGAGCAGCCCTACATGACAGTCTTGGTGTGATCCTTGTCAACACGGTGGAATATATGGCGGCTAGGGTCAAATATTATATCGACCTAGAGATCGCCAAAGAAGGGAAAAGAGCGGGTCGAAAGGAGTCGAAGAAGGACACCCCATAAGGAAAAAGAGGGGATCAACGTCAACATAGCGCGGGAAACGACGACTCGCGGTATCGCCCTATGATACCGCGTGCCAGCAAGGAAGTCTATGAGACTTATACGCCCCTAACTAAAGAAAACTCTGCCGCATCATTAAAGGCATTACTATTTTTAAACTCCTCCACCGCTTCTGAGAGGCGATTGGGAACTTCCTCTTTGATAAGCAAGACCTCCTGCTCCGCCTTATCAGCACTCTGTTCAGCACGGTGCTCCAAATAGGCTAACTTACCCTTCTCCAACTCAAGTTCGTGGAGAAAGTCCATGACCTTACCGGTCGCCTCAGCCACTTTTGCATTAGCCTTTGCCGTTTTAGCTAGCTTGGCATGCACCCCTTGCATTTCCTGGGCGTAGCGCGAGTCCTCAAACTCCAGCTCATCCCTCGCAGCCTTCTCATTAGTCAGGCAACGCTGGGCACGCTCCAGTTGCAGCTCAAGCTCCTTCACTCGATTTAGTTGCACAACATTGGCTTCCCTTTCCTCCGAAAGCTCCACAATAGCGCTACCCATTTGGAGTTGCAGCGGTAGGAGCTAAAAATGGAATGTTAGAGCAAAATACTTAGAAAAATACTGGAATACTTACGGGTAGAAAGGGTACCTGAGAGAGCAAGGTCAGACTCTGGCGCACAAGGTTGTCAAGAGCGCCACCGGACTTGTCGATGGGCGCACGGTCGGCAGGAGGACAGACGTTAGTCAAGAGGTGGAGACCCAAGTTAGGGTCCAGCAAAGTGTTCCCCCTCAACAGGGGAACATCTTAGAGACGCTTACAAGGAGTCCAAGGCGCACCGCCTGGATCCTCACGAGCGAACCACTCGGGGAGTTCGTCTACTTTGAGATCCCGATGCAGGTCAAACGTCGGACTCGCGTACGATCTATAACGCCCCTCTGGGCCGCTAGGCAGGAAAAAAGGCGTATCTAGTTCAGAGCGAACAAAAGGGGGAAACACTCTATCCTCCCCAGAGATGGACTCCCTCATTGGAGTCTTCTTCTTCTTTGAAGAGGCATCGCTGGGACGTTTCCCTATGTATACGGATTTTTCGTCCCTAACGCTTTTTTCTGTGGAATTACCATCAGAGAAGACATGGTAAGTCCAGGCTATCCATGCGTCTGTCACGAAAGGTGCGCCCCCACTTCTTAGTATGGAGAATATTTAACCTTCTAGCTAAGAGAGAATCGTTGCAATAGCAAGAGTAAGGGACCGCACCTTTGAAAAGAGCCACAACTTCTTCGGAGGCAGGGCTCAGTGTTAGGGGATCAGCGGATAATGGATATATCTCATCCTCAGGGCGCGTTTTCTTTTCGAAAGATTGCCTCTTCCTTTTCTTCGAGCTCTCTGTGGCGTCGCTCGAGGCCTTGCATGGGGGCAGATCGAACGTAAGGTCAATGCGCGAAAGAGTTTATTCTGCAAAATAAAATGAAACAAGTTATTACTCGTGAAGTGTAAGAGCGATGCTGGACTTGAGAGATACCAGCGTTAAAGAGATCCTCCTCTGTGGTCTCTTTGGATATCCATGAGGCGCGCCCAGCTATATGGAAGGCGTACACCGGGTGGAGAGACTCCTTATCCCAAGGGGATAATTCATCGTCGGAAGGAAAAGGGTCGCAGAGAGCCTTGGAAGTAATGCACCAACAAACCCCCCTTGTAAGAAAAAATAGGAACTCTTCCAGTTGGAGTTCCTTGTCCTAAAACTTGTAACTAAGGGTCAGGCGGATTTCCAATTCTGATGTTTGTTATCAAGGAAGCGGCTGACGAAGCTAAATACGCATGAGCGATTCGAGTCTATCCTATGAAAATGGCAAAACAAGACTAAAGAGTACGTATAGCCCCTTTTATCACACAAACACCTTAAACCTACCCAGGTGAGAAGGGAGTTGGGGGGAAATTGGGTAGCGGAGACGTTATAGTAACGGCAAGCTTCGACTAGGTATGGGCATATAGGAAACCTCAACCTGACATCTATCTGAAGGTGATAGATAGTTTCCTCGCCTGACCCGGTTTAGAAATGGTATGAGCGTTTTCAGGATCACGCTCATCTGAGATAGGAAAGTGAGGAGCAAAAGAGTCGCTCATACACGTTTCATCTACGACTCTATTAACGATAGATCTAGAGATAATATTGGGCTTACGGTCTCTAAAGCCAGGGGAAAGAAGACATTAGCCTAACCTCTTTCTGATTCGCTTGTCATTGAAGAGAGAAGGCGCTCACGACGAGGATAGAGGCTTGGCTTGAAAGGTGGACATCGAGCAATTTTGGAAGTCATCGAAGAACCAAGGGAAACTGGGCGAAAAACTAAAAGAATTGCCGAAATTCTAGAGAGAAGGTAGAGCAAATTCTAGAGAGAGAAAGAGCTCATAGAAGTAAAAGTGAAAAAATGAAGAATGAATGACCTATTTATAGAAGAGCTCCCTACAGGAGGTGAACGGTCACACTACCCCTAGGGGTTATGATTGGCTAAAACTTCCTCGGGAGGCCAAGTGTTGCCAACTGTTCAGAAAAAAACGGCTACTTCCCGCTCCCGTTTGAAATTCAAAATTCGAATTTCAAACTTAGGAGGCCAAACTGAGCAACCCATAACGCGTCCTACGCCACCCATACTAGTCAATAATTCAGCAGGTTAGAATCACTGAAGAACGCCATGACCCGAGACGGACGATTCCTGCCAAACCCAACATGAGCAATGCTCATATTGGGTTTAGGGGCAAATGATGGATCCTGGCCTTTGGGCCTTGGCAATTGGGTTCCAGACCCAAGAACAAAGCCCATCGATTAGGGGCGCGCCAAGCTCGTCAAGGTGTGCCGTTGATGACTATTCTCCCCTCTAACAAGTGCAGGACTCGAGATCCAACAAGGAGGAGTGGAGCACCAGCATGCCAGGCGTGGAATCCCGGCACAAGGCACAATGCAACTAGGCAAGGGTCACCAGGCAGCACAAGGCTCGAGGCTATTCCACTCAGCTAACCGGGCGCCACTTAGGACAACTATGGTCAACATATAACTCAAATCAGGTGAAGGGTGAAGGCTATAAATTCCTTCACCCATCTTCATTTTAGAACTAATGTAACATACATTTTCTCTTTACATACACTTACACAAACTCCGACTAACTTAGGCATCGGAGGGGAAACGACGGGAACACCCCGGGATTTCCTTCTTGCAGGTCGGTGGAGCGCCCCAAAAACAATAATTCGGAGAACAAAGGAGACACCGAGATCCAACACAAGCCACCCACCTGAAGAATTTTAAGTTCATCTTTTCACAGTAAATTAGGTTTAGTATTTTAGGATTTGTGTTGTCCACAAAAAATTTGAAAACCGACCAGTTTTTTAAAAATAGGTTGATTCATTGTAAACCGATCGATGTTTACTCATTAAACCTGGTTTACTTTGCATTTTGGGCATTTACAGAAATCAGACCGTCCATATGACTGGTTCATGGCCCGATCTGTTTTGACTGTTGGTCCGGTGCGGTCTGTAATACTGGTTATAATCATGGTTATTATACAAATATGATCATTATTTAATATTAATATATTAGTAACTAATAATAAAAATAGAATTTTCACTTTTCAAATTAAGAATCCAGGATTCCAAACAAAATTTAATTAAATGGTATTAATGTTGAATAGTGTTCGTGTTGATTTTTTTTTTTTAACATTAATTTATGTATTTATGAAGATAAAATTCATGTTGCTCCATTACTTTCACATGTGGTAATGAGTTTAATAACCACAGTTATGTATACGGTTATTGTATTGAAAATTATACCCGTAATGGTTATAGTATGTTTAAAAATATGTATAATTATGGTATTTTTTATACTCACGTTATACTTTAACCATTGTTAGTCATATCCATATATGCTACTCATGTGTCAAAAGTTTGGAACGTAGGTCATGGTAGGAGATAACCTGAGAGACGGATAATTTCATAAATGAATGCTTCGTATGAGGGAAGCCAGCTTGGATGACAAGGTCTTTGTCATTGATCGTTCAGTTTAGGGCATCAAGGAAGTAGATCGGCTTTAAGCCCGAGAGAGAGTACGAGATGTACTGATTTGGCTTTTTCGAGTATCCTTAAAATTGGAGTTTTACGGGGCGTTTCTTTCACAGAATTCGGAATAAGGAATACTGAATAGGGAATAGGAATTGAGAATAAGGAATAGGAGTTAAGAATATGAAGTTGTTTTTTTGGTGGAATAGAATGGAATGGAATAAGGAATTCTGTTGTTTTTTTGGTGGATTTGGATATGGAAAAGGAATGGAATATGGTAAAATGACTTATTTGCCCCACCTTGTATATGTATAGTATATAATGCATATAATTTGTATTAATTAAATTTAAAAATTAATAATAATAAAAACTTAAATATAATTAATTAATAATTAAAAAAACTTTTTAAAATAATTTATTTAATTAATTTAATCCAAACCATAATATCATTAATTGCACTATCCAAAATATAATATTTCATTACAACATATACAATATAAATCAGAATCCAAAAATAAATCTTAACAACATCAATTCATATGTTCAATCACTTAAATAATTTACAATAAATAACAGATTTCCACTTCGAATCTTTGGCTAACTTCTGTGCAATTGAATCACAGATGTCAAAAACATGACATAGGGATGGAGATTCTTCAGCAAGAAAGCTCAACCTTGGCCTCCCAAGGAAAATCAAGAAACCTCTGATTTGTCAAATGCATTAACCTCTGACTTTAGGTCCTAATTTTCAGTCTCCAAAGATACATTATCATTGCAAAATCTCCAATGAACAAAATTGGTATGTATTTAAGAATGAATAATCTCAGAACAGATATAAATATACAAAGTGTTGAGCATATTTTTCCCATTAGACCCTCAACATTCAGAATATCAAGCATTCAACATTTGTGGAACAACTTATGGCTTCAGTAGCATCATGAGATCATTCAAATTTTCAAACGGCATTTATCTATGTTCAGATCCCCATCCTGACTTGTGGGTATCAATATTTTGATGGAGGGATATGTGAGATATAGTAATAACACAAACTGAACCAAGAATGTGATAGTTGATAAATTAAGCAATTCAGACAGTTGCAAAAATAACCAAGAAACTACCCACCTCTTGTTCAATGGTCTCACCAACAGAGCAAGCAGCCTGAACAACCATAGCTACCCCATGTTCTCCACCTGTCATTAGCAATGCCATCAGTTTATGCATTGTGTCATCATATCTAACATATATATAACAGCATATGACAACATATATAACACTTCAATAACAGCAATAACAACACATATCCCCAACATGAAGGATCCAAATGCTTGGCCAGTGACATGAAGGATCCAAATGCAGCACATGATACCATCACCATCATCATCATCTCGATTTCCTTTAATAGCTCATACAATGTATTTTAAGTATATCCATATTCATTTTATTCATCTCTGTTTCTCCAGTCCATCAATGAATAACCATAAAAGAAAAGAAGGAAGAATAGTAGGGAGATAAGATCAATTCGTAAACAATGCTAATCAAAACAATAAAGTATTCAGATACCAAATTGACTAAACAGAGAGTAGTTCCACCTCCTGATGTAATGCAATTGAACCAGTGGCTACAATCAGATGCTTCCAGAGATAAGCACGCATAATCAAGTTCATGATCCATGGTAAAGCAAATAGCACTATAATTAAAGATCAGGCATATTAAATTAGAGTATATACATACCATCTACTTGAGAGAGAAAGTTCACGTATCCGTAACAGAGAGTAGATACATACCATCTACTTCAAAAGTGATTTGATCCAAGAATACACTCAAGGAAAGCATTTGAATTAAAATCATACAAACTCATTAATTACAAGTTGTAACCATGTAGATATAACATATGAACTTCATATTTCACAAATATGAATTCAAATAGCTTGTCAATAAAGAAACTGAAAACAGCATCAAGAACAAGTTTATCCAAACCACATCCACATATATGAAGAAACACACTATCCAAACTAAGAAAACAGCATAATCGCATATCAAAGATCAAGAACATCACATTTCTACAGCATAATCAACATAAGCGGTCAAGAATAATAAGCATAACAAGAACCCAGCAAAACAGCATTTCTACAGCATAATCGGTCGAACCCAGATTTCACGATTTCTGGGTTTGGCGATTGAAATCCAAAACCGAGATTGTAGAAAACGTACCTGGTCTTCTTCGCAGTGGGTTGGTGGCATCAAGAATCAGTCATAAAGATTCGAAGGAGATGGAGATCTCGAATTGGCAGGTGAAGATCTCGAATTGGCAGGTAAAGATCTCAAATTGGCAGGTGAATTCAATTGAAGACGCAGTGAATTGAAGACCCTCAGCAAAGAATCGCAGAGGAGAAGGGACAGCTCAGTCCTTCGTTAGGGCAGAGGGGCACGCTCAGGAATTCTTCAAAAAGTGGAGGGCATAATGGTTATTCGGTCATCAAATCCGAATTCCAAGCCTTCTTGGCTTAGGAATTCCGAGGTTTTGACCCGGAATTCCTAAGCCCAGACCGCCCGGAATCCATACCCAAGGAATTGCTAATTCCATGAAACGAACATGGGCTTACGGATTCCGTAAGCCCAAATCCTTGGCCATTCAATGAAAAGAACGGGTCATTAGTACCATCTCATTGGACAAGCATTCATCCATGAATCGTTCCACAAGAATATGCCAAAGTTCTTGGCTTGTCCGCAGGTCGTGGATCTCTTTATGAGTTGAGTACGTACAAACTGAATTGATTTCACCCACATAAGATATTGAGAAATTAGAATGGAATTTCCAGATAAGTCCATCGCCACCTTTGGGAACAATAAGACAAATTCAAGGTCATAACACGGTAATAGATACTCCCTCCATTGGAGACCTCCATATAAGAAAAATGGAAGTGTGGTAGGCAAGATTTGAGAAATTGGGGGAGGCTAAGGGGTGGGGGCTAGAATGGTAATGTGCTAGTCAGAACGAACCGGGAGATAGGTGACATGAAAACCCCATGGAAAAGTGGCGAGGAGAGGGAGGGTTCAGAGTGGCCATGTGCGGTGCTGGTGAAAGTCAATACACTCGGGTGAGCCGAACTAGCAGCGTTGGACAACGAATTCAAAATTCTTTTAGTGAAGAAAATTCACTGGGGAGATATCCAACAAAATTCAAACTTCTGTTAGTGAAGAAACATTTAGTCACTTGAAATTGGGTTTGTATTCAATCTGAGCAACGTGATATAGCGTATTCGATGAGGCAAAATTCACACTAAAACCGCTCTTTGAACATTACCAACTTTATGACTGTTTTCCACTCACATTCATATTTTGTTGGTGTTTCTTTCTTTTTAATCGCAATATATAAATTGAGTGGATCATTGTAAAGGAAAGAGCATACAACCAAACTGTTGCAGTCTATGTTCTCTTCCTTCAGTAGGCACGCAACAGGCAAGTTCCATTCACTGTGGCAATACAAAACTCATTACTCTATCCAAACCCGTCCTGCATGCCAAAGTTAACCATGTGTATTGCCAGTCCCCAACCCACGTTATATCACTCTGAAAATACAGTTGGAACCGACGACTAGATTACTTCCATCATACGGTATACCATGTTCAAACTCGATGGCATTGCCCAAACCACCTACTGTAATTGATAAAAAGCCAACTATACACAGAAAAGACTGAAATGAGATCACCCACAATCATGTTGATATTTTCAATAAAAGCATCTAAAAAATAAACCCACTAGGTTGATTATAGAAGTAAAAAGGCAATCTCATTTTCAAATTCAACTGTTGAAAATGCGATCCGACCTCCTTTCAGCCTAACCCATAATCTAGTTAGTATCTACAAAACCTTAATTAAAGAGCACACTCTCGTAATAAATCTTAAAATGCATAAACTAAGCTATTTCAGAAACTCTTTGCACCAACACCAAGCAAAGAAGCAGTTTTCATCCCACTTGAAACTGTTGAAAAGATGACAATACTTAATACTTTCACCACTCCAGAAAAGCAATATGCAAAATATTATAAAGCTTGTTAGGCAAGGAACTCCATCACTTCACAAGATCCTCAGTTACTAGATTGAAAGATTGAGACCAGTAAAGTATAGCAGATGTGACTGATAATTATACTATATAAAGCTCACAGATGACTATATCTAGTTCCCTTATCAGGCTATAGTCATGTTAAAACTTCAAAGTGCTAGGATTAGAGTATCATTAACATTAAGTTCAGCTTGCAAACTACCCAAGACTCAATATGATCCAGCTTCCTTATCTTGAATGATCGATAGCACCATAGGAGGTCATATAAAACACAATGCAGTAAGGAAATCAGCTTATTTCATCAGTTTCTAGAATGCAACTATCTAAGTCTATGTCATCTTGAAGTTGAATGTACTACAGATTTTTATATAAGATAGCAGCTTTGGTTAGTGGTATCAGTTAGTAAACAATGAGACGATAATTTCCACTACATGATGTTTAAAGGATCATTATTCAAAATTGAGAAGCAAGTAAACAAAAAAGCTAGGAAATCTTCTATTTCAAAGTGATCCCCGTAACTCGATAAAATCCAAAGTGAGTAGCTTGAAACAAGCTTATTGCAACTTTATGAAATATCTTCAACCATTAACAGAATAATTTGTTCATTCTTTCCATGAACAGAGAACCAATAAAACCAAATCCATAAGAAAAAATTAAGATCAACGAACATCAAGTGACGATATTACCATGAAAAGATTAACGAAACCGAACAGGAGTCTGAAAACTACAACAAACCGTAGAAAAGTTGGAACCCAAAGATTCAATTCGATCGAATCAAACCATTGGTAAACTCAGATGTAAGAACTAATAGAGCAAACGCTTCACAGAATCATGTATCTGACACAACTAAACAGAATCTGAAAGTGAAGGCAGAACTATCAGAGGCCGCATATCACCATAACCATCGAAAGTAGAATTTATTATAGAAGTGACCTCAAAACCCATCGATCCATGCTCCGCAGCAACTCAATCGCGGTTCTTGAGCCTCTCGACTCGCTGATTCAACTGCTCGATCCTGACGACCAAGTGCGTCACCGAGTAGAGCAGCCAGTAGAATACTAGCGCTGCGACGATCAGGAGCGCGTTGCGCTGGCTCTTCATCATGGACTTCTGGTGGCGGAGGTGCTCGGTGGGAGTGCATGATTCGCCCTCGCACTTCGGCATAGTCTCGTATTTCCAGTAAATATCCATCAAAAGGAAAAGACAGAAGGGCACCACCGATAGGAACGGCTTGAGGAGGTTGCGCGTGACCGCAACGAGGCCTTTGCGGAGGCCATCGAGGCCGGGAAGAGTGAGGAGGAGGACCATGATCGCCTCTGCACCGGCAGCGTAGCTGAGAACTACCCACTCGAGAGCCATGCCTACAACCGAGATCTGTAATGTGGAGTTTCGATTGACAATTTGTGAATTGAGATCGCAAGTCGATTGAGAAGCTTTTCTTCGAGACGAAGGAGGTTGGGAACTTGATGACCTTTATTCGCACTTCACCGCTAAAAAAGGACGATGGAACATCGGTTTGGTCTTTCTTACTCGTCTTGCAACCTAGAGTTGACACGTAATAATTCATTATTATTGATAAGAAAAAGATTAAATTTAGACTACGTGTTTTAGAGAGCGTGTTTTTTGCCCAATGTATAATTTTTTAGTTTTTGTTTTCAAATTTAACCTTAATTTAATAACTAATTATCAAAATAACTCTTTGATTTTCTAATTTTTTAAAATAACTCTAAGCGTTGATCCTGAGTATTTTATACTTTTAAAAGTTAAAAGCGCAAACCTCATTCGCGTTTACCACGTATGTTCTCGTTCACAACTTTATAGACGCGAAACAAGTATGTAAACGCGAACCGTAAATCTACGTGAGGTTCGTTTCACCCACATGTACCCACAACTATGTTGCGTTTTTGTTGCACTAACTACAACACAACACTTTTAAAATAATCAATTTTTTAACTATATTTTTTAACTATGTTGCACTAAAAAAAAAAAAACACAACACTTTTAAAATAATCAATTTTTTACTTAACTAAAGTTCTACTTCAATATTTTTACATATGTGAGTTTTTTATTCTCTACGGTATCCATCTCCCTACGATTGTCACTCTCGCTACTACTAGCAGATGCCCTCTAGCCCGACCCCTTACATTTCTCATCTTTGTTAGTCGGGAGACTTCAGGTTGACCATCATGAGTTTGCAATTGATGAGTGACTGGGGTGGTGGATATGCATGATGGTGAAACATTTGTTCATCAATATCTTCTCCTTGTGCATTTTCTAATTTTTCATCCCCACTAGATGACAACATTTCTTCCATTATCTCATTGAACCCTCATAGTTCACCAATTATGTTGTGAGAGAACTGACAGACATTCATAATCTCGTTCACATAATTCTTCGATCTCCATGTTGTTGTCTTCATCAATTTCTTACAATAACGAGTAACATGCTTCCAACCTCACATCTGTATCATAAAAAATGCTATATTGATTAGTACATCAAAGAATAACAATTAGAGATGAATTTATTTATAAAAAAATCTTACCAGCAACATAGTTTGGTTCTCATGTGGTTCGAAGTGTGTGGTTGGTGTTAACTTTGCATCACCGCTAGCCGGTACCGGTAGTCATGCATCTTTGATTAATGTAACTGTCATTTTTTAGTACCATGTTAAGTACTCAGAATGAGCTACGTGTATCTCTGATTCTTGAACTAGATGCAGACCATGGTTGTTCCCCAACTGTACGTACACGTCATGTCATATGACCCATGACTCGCGTCTCTTCTTATCCCATCATATTTTGTGCAACTTATCCCAATCTTTTCGATCCTGAAATGCTTCTAGGATAGGTTGACAGAGATCAAATTGTTGCATTACCTGATCCAAATTGTGCCATTCCACATTGTGAAACTGTAATAGTGGCACCTTTTTCAAGCATAAATGTGCATCCTCCATATAGACCGGGGACACATTTTGTAGTCAATAATGGGTGTATGGGTTCCAATTTAACTTCAAGGAAAAATATGAAATACCACCTGGATGTTTGCCTCATTTTGTAATTGCACCCATATTGTTTATTTTGACACACGTATGTTTCCATATGTTTGTAATTACACATTTCCGTCCATTGTCGTTCGTTGTTCGTCAAATAAAAATCACTTATCTTTCATGTGATGTAATAGTAAAGTTATATAACCAAAATACCTATGGCTTGTTATGTTCCTCCTTCCATTTGCACTCCTCTTCCTCCTCGCAGTTCGACTTCGTTATCCTCTGCCAAAGAACGATTGATTCCAGCTCCTCTAACAGTATGTGTGATAAGTACTCTAAATGTTCTTCCTGTTCTTCTTCATCTTTTGATTTTAACCCAAAAATGAACTATGAGGACCCATTATGCTACTGTGGCCTTCAATCTCGTGCGAAAACATCCGGGACCATGAAATATTTCGGTCGTATGTTCTATGCATGTCTTATATACCAGGTAATGAAACCATTTTTTTTATTTAATTTTGAAGATACGATCGATTATGCTACGTAGATAAAATTAATTTTTTTTTTAACCCTAATTTCTTGTTAGTACCATGCATACATCAAATTCTTTGAAGAGGGGTTGTGATTTCTTCGCATGGGTAGATCCACCTATGTGTGTGTATGGAAGGAGAGTCATGACAAAGTTTGTATCAAAGAAATCTGAACTGAACAAACAAATTGTTGTGTTGCGTAGTAGAAATCAACAACAGTTATGTGTCATAGCCATCTTACTTCCTGTTATTTTTGCCTTGTTGTTGAAGATGTAGTCAGTGACAAACGTTTGTTTTAGGGTCTAAGATGTTTACTTTGTAATTTATCCGACCTATATGTTTCTTTAATGACTACTTTCTGCATCTACTAGTTTACGTAATTCTCAGTATAGTTCTCTTTAAGTTTGCATATTTATGAGTATTTACACCATTATGTTTGTCCTTGTAAAGGTAATTATTGCACTCATAATTAGTTTACCAAAAGTAGATAAGTGTACTAGTTCCATAGAACGTTTTACCGCTCCAAAACAAATCGCGGTGACAACATCCAACAAAACAAAACAACAAAACCAAACAAAAATACTTTCACTGAGTAGATCTTCGCACAAAACGCGGTGAAGTACGAGTCCAGCGTTTCGTTGACTTCTTTGTTTTTTCAGTCTTAAGTGATTGGGGAGATAACACTAAAGTGTGACAACTCGATAACTCTGGGGCACTTGATCTCACCCTATGAACATCTTCGTCCGAGTCCAGGGTGATGGGGATCGATTTTGACGAAGATGGTCGACCCACCTACATAACCAAAAATCGTTAAGATGAAGTCTGTAATTAAATTTATCGCAACTAGCCTATTTCCATACCTTTGGTTTGCTTTTTCTCACAGTCTACTTGGGCCTTCGTGTTCTTTTTGGAGACTTCACATGTGATTCATTTTCTTGGCCATTATGTTGTGGTTCTTCCGCCCTCAGTGCCTCTTCCATTGGAGCCTGACTTGCTGCAATTGTTTCATCCAATGGAGCCTGACTTGCTGCAACTGTTTCATCCAATGAAGTCTGACTTGCTGCAAATGTATCATCCATTGGAGCTTGACTTGCTTGTTGGTTAGGGTTCAACTTTCTCTGAACAACTCCCTTTTAATCCTTAGAAACAAAAAAGAATAAGCGTTTATAACATGGAAGATAAGGGCACTAATTTATGAAGGTTAAATGAAGATACCCGTGTTACATTTCTTTGCGACGCAGTAGACTGATATAGTTGAGTTGCAACATCTTTTGTTGCCTGACTATTTCCTTTTGTGCATCTGCAGCTTACACCACTTGCAGTCCCCTCTTGTTGTGTTGATCTACCACTCTTTGACCTAGGACATTCTCTCTTGTAGTGACCCATCTCATGGCAAAGTGAGCAAAACTGTTTTAACACATGCTTTGTCAACTTAATCTTGCTTTTGTTGCTGACTTCATGAGCTACCTTAGTTCGTTTCTTCTTCGGTCTTCCACCTCTCTTCCTAAAATCGGGTGGATCAATAGGCAGTGAGTCTACCCGGACCCAATCATCGACACCAGGTAGTGGGTGTATTATCGGTGCATAAATCTTCCTCATAGACGATTTATGATAACATGGATCAACATACTCAGCAAAGTCAAAGATATGACCACTCATAAAACATGCAGTTGCATGAGGGCATGGAATGCCCGATAGATCCCATTCTAAACAACTTCACCTTTTTGCATTCAAATTTGTCTTATGTTGGTACAAGGTGCCAATTCAGACCTCATATTCTCCTTCACCTCCCTATAACACTTGAATTCCTCTTGCTGAAGCTTTTTTCTTCTTAATCGTCTCCAGTACATTCAACATCAAAACCCTTTCGTGACTATTCGCCTCCTGTCTTCTCATTTAGAAATCAATCATTAAGATTCAGCGCAGACTCTCTATGAGTATTATGATAGGTTTATCATGGTCACAGACAAGGATAATCTCACTGCTCCAACTTTCAGAACAATTGTTAACTATAAGATTAGTCTTTGATTCCGAATGAAACTTATACCTGCACCGGGTCATTGGGTCAATTTGTGTGAGGTATTCACGGGCACTCTTGAAATGTAGATTCCACCACTTCAAGTGCACCTTGTGTCTGTGATAATTGTACGCGCAGGCGGCGTCCTATTATCTTGATTTTATACATGCATCGTTCATCTACTTGGCCAACATGTTCTAGTGTATATGGCTCGCACAAAATCTATGGTCACTTTCGGGCGTAGTCTCTTCTACTGTTGTTATTAAACCCTATAAACAAAAAATTGTATCACGCAAACAATATATGCACAGTAAACCCTAACTGATATATGTGGGTGTACGAACAAACAAACAGACAAACATCTCTGTAATATTCTCAACCTAAAGCAAAACATGTGGTAGTTATAATTTGCATGTAGATTTCAAAAGAGTTGCATGAATCTGTATGTACTAACCTTTAATCTATATGACATGATCACCCAGTTCCTGTCATTTTCGATATCTTGACTCAACATTTCAAGGAACCAAGTCCAGGAACTCTCAATTTCATCTTCAACTAATGCGTAAACAATGGAAAGACCTTGTTATCTGCATCTATTGATACGACAGATAATAGTTGACCACCGTCAACTTCCTTCAAATGGAACCCATCCAATCCTATAAATGGCATGTATCCAGCTATGAAACCATCGACGCATGCTTTTAGGCAGACTTACATTCGTTCAAATTTTGGTCGAAGAGGAGAAAGGATAGGGTCCACTTGTATCACAACATTGTTGCTTGGGTTGTGCAACATCAGTCATGTCATAATCACACAACCTCTCAAATTTCCAGAGTCTGTCTCCTTCATGTGCTTTCCGAGCCAACTTGATACCCTCGCAGACATTCCACCTCTTAACATCGAAGTTGTACCTTTTTTGTATCTCCTCGACAATAGTCTTACTCCACATACCTGGTTCGTTTCGAATGAGTTCCATAAAAGTCTCTGCAATTCACTTCCCACCGATCTTCTTTGTGTGGTAAGTTTGTCCATATGTATGTTCCGCAACCAACTTTCCAATTTGAAAAGTTTTCTCCATGTTCAGTTTCGCACCAACAGCCTGCAGACCACTTGCTTGTAAACAACTTCAACACTGTCAGAGTCATTGTTTTTTCCTAAAATCTTGTTCGTAACCCTCTTAAATGTTGTGTTCGGCGACATACTTTCTGAATGTTTGACCAGCTATAAACCTCATTCCTAATTTTAGTTCATGTTTTGGTCTCTGATTGCCTGTCGTTTCTGCGTTCATGTCTTCATCAAATATCTTATACGTCTAACCACTTGTAATGTCACCTTCAACATCATAAGCAACTGGAGTTGTTAGGGTATCACTTCAGCATTCAGCTTGACCAACATCTACTGGTTCAACATCGTGGACTTGCGTAGTCACCCACACAATCTTCAATGTTTGCACTGTATAGTAAATCTTCAAAAACCCTCATTCAATCTCGTACATGCACCACTTGCACTTGTGCCAATCTCATAAATGGATTCTTCGGTTTACTTTTCTTCTTAGGGGATTTAACTTCAGCATGTAAATCATCTTCACCATCGTCATCTTTATCAACATTCCAATTTGGATCGAATATAGTATCTGATAATGCATTTGTCTCCTCAGATGAAGATAAAGCGCACTCCTCAAAATGTGGTTGCATTGGACTCTTTTCCTTGTCTCTTGGAGGGGGGGTTGTATCCATTCGAGCTTTCCCTTTGTCAATTGAAACTTGCCTTTCTAATGCCTCTTCTATCCATTGAATGGATTTTATACGAATGACTTCCATAAATGGATCATTCGCACATACAACAGGATCAAACGAGGACAGCACATACACGGTCACCTCCACACTTGCATGCAGCTTCGCAAATCTTTGTAACATATGCATTGTTTTTCACAACTTCTATTCTATTTTCAAATCACCATTAAGGAGGAGATAGAAAATACAGCCACCTGCGTCTAAGCCCTTATACTCCAAAAATACTTTTAGGTCTCATAACATATTGCATCCTTCTGTAAATCAGTAACTTCTTTCTTTCCAACCCAATTTCCATAAATGAAACTTCCATCGTAGTGAATCGTCAACTGGTAAGTTAGGCCACTGTCCTTATCCATAGTTACCCTAACAAATTACAAATCAAAGCCATGAAGATCGGAAAAAAAAAAACATTTTTTGCAGAACAGCAACAACTTATATCACGAAGCCAACAATAGAACAACTTTGGTGTAAACCCTAAAAAGGGGGAAATTAACAACTTCACAACCTCTGTAACATCTAAACAGCAACATTCTTAGAATTGAACAAAGTAAAATGTAGACTTACCTAAATCCGACTGAAATTCCTGGTGGAACAAGACAGCGATGCGAAAAACTGAAGTGCGGGACGGACAACTTCCAAAATGGAGACAGTAGAGGCGAAGGGTGGAAGTCGAACCGAGATGGAGAATGGAAGTCTTCAAGATGGAGGTTAGGGTTTCGGGTTATGGAGGGGGCGAACAACCAATTCAGTGCTACATAGAGAAGATCTTCTATTAAAAAATATTTGGGGAAGAACCTAAGAAGATAGGGGGTCTTCAAAAGGTGATGGGATGTCAAGAGGGGTAGATTCGTCTTTCTCCATTGCATCAGTTCGAAATTAACTGTTGCACATACCGTGCACGTGACGCTTAACGGGTAAAATTAACGAAAGGTGCAATTACAAACAAAATGAAATATATGGTTGTATTTATTTGTGGCAAAAAACATCCTGGTGCATTTACTAAAAAAAATAAACATTGGTGGTATTTCATACTTTTCCCTTAATTTCATCATCCCCCACACAATATTAGTAATAATTAATTAAATGAAAGGGTAACACTACTACATGCATTTATATTTTAACATATAATACATTTACATTAGATTTTATAAGATCGTTTGTTGTGGCCAGTCTGACCAGATTTACCGTATTTTTTTTAAACAGTTCTCGGCTATCCATTTCGTTGTGGATCCTTGTTCTCCTTCGAGCACGTTTTGATATCATCATTCATGGATCACATCTGACAACAGAACCAACCAACCCATTCCACGGGTCTTCATCCATTAAAGGGTGAAATGTACGGAGGTACGTACGTTTGTACGCTGCAACGCCGAAATATGGATCCACGTACTGGTTTCAATTTATATTAACTACACGTAAAACAGTCATCGCATGTGCATATGGCCTATAAAATAAAGTCTTTTATTCGCAGGTGCATGACCGTTCAACCGAGTTAATTGTGTAACGTTTACCTCACCGTGTTCGTATCATGTACTCCTCTCCATACAAATATGTCTCTGCATCAAATCGACGAGACGTTGTTCAGTGGTCGCTAACAGCTCATTTATTTTCGACATCCCAAGTTTTCCCATCGATGATACTTGTTCTGCATGTGCACGTCGTTCAACAAATTAAGTATTTATCCTTGTGAAGGCTATGTCGACAATCACTGTCACTGGTAATGACCACGCTCCTTTCAACAGTTTATTAAAAACTTTAGATTGATTGGTTGTCATTGCTCCATATTTGTAGCCCTCATCATAAGTTTGCGAACACAAACTAAAGGCACCACAGTTATTAAATTATTGTTTGAACTGACCATTGTTTAGGGTATTGAATTCGGCAAAGAACCTATCAAACTTTGTGCGCAATGTAGTCCAAGTCATCTCAAAACTCTATTTTTAAGAGATCATTCCATAAAGTGAGAATTAAAGTTGCTTGCGTTATGTCTGACACCGTACCTATGAACTCCAAATGGCTCTGGAAACACCCTACCAACCGCAATTTTAATGCCAGAATGGCGATTCAAACTAATGCATATCTTTCGTTGATTTTTTGTAACGTAGTGATGTAGTCACTCGAGAAACTACGTCCAAATTTTCACTCTCAGAATCAGTGAAAGCATAACAGAACAAGAATATTTTCTTATCTGCATCGAATGAAATGACAATTAATTGTTTTCCTGTATTCTTTCCGTTCAAATGTGTGGCATCAATACTTATCAACGGTCTACAGTGGGAAAAATCTTCAATTGAGGGTCCAAAGGACCAAAATAACTTACCAAATACAACATATCCTTTAGTGGGTACCCCCTTCCATTCAAAGTCGAAAACAATCTCTGGGTTTGATTGACATAAACTGACCATTAGGTGTGACAACCTTTGAAAGACACTCCCATGTGAACCAAACATTTGTTCTATCACTTTTTATTTTGAGTACCACACCTTACGATAAGAGACTGATTGGGCAATCTTTCACGACTTATTGTAAATCACAAACTTTAATTGCGGTATTGTTGAAGACGTAAGGATACACCAATCTGATATCACACTTGCATCAAGTTGTTTATGATTTTGGGTCTTCCAAGTGTTCGTACAATAATGGGGAGGTCCTACTTTGGTTATCTCCCAAATGCCAAATTGTCTTTGACGCGTTCGTAGCGACCATGAACAGACACCACCACTTACGTTACTACACGTAAAATGAATTTGTGATTTAATAGATTTCACAGTTTTACATTCACGAGAGATGTTGATATGTCAAAGTTTCACTTCATGTCGAAGTGCAAATTTATGATCAAACAGTTTCCTTCTCTACAAATTCTCTAATGCATGAGATGCATGTCTTTGTGTTACCTCTCTGTCATTACATTCTAACCCGTGCATCCAATCTCCTGAGGTAAACTCGGGTGGATGTTGTATAAATCTATTGGGTTGTGATGCATTCAAACAACTAGCATCCCTTTAATAAAGTTCAACATCCTCCTCTGAAGATGATGAAAATGCATCATCATTAGGATTCAGAGTATGATCTTCTCTTTCATTTTTATCTTCTGCATCAGTTTCTTCATCTTCTTCACTTTTCATACGCTCATCGACCTCACTTTGGGATGAAATGAAGCGTACAGGTATCACTGGAGGAACTATACTAGTCACATAAATGTCCATATATTCTCGCACGTTTAAAAAATGTCTCTCAATGCATCTTCATTGTTTATTGGCAAAACAGATTTATCCAACTTCCAATGAAGTTCAAAGTCCTTACATCCACCAAACTCACAAGCTACATTAACAAGTTCCAACAACCGAGTTAGGGATATACTTGTAGAGGTGTAGAACATGGAACAACTACCTCCAACATAACTAACAATGTCTTCAGTGTTAGTGATTCTACCACCATATCGACAAATTATAGTCACCATCTGAATTGAGTAATTGTAACACCTAATTGAATAGAAATTTTATTAATTTCAAAATAGCATTATATCTAAAATTCATCACTTTGTGATATTATGCATGATAATTACAAATAAAAAAATATATAATTACGATAAAATAATGAAATACCTGTATTTAGAACTCTAACCACTAATTATATCCAATTCAATGATTTACCCCAAATTAAAAAAAATAGGGGTTTGACTTACCTAGGTATAAAGTTGCATTGGACCTCGGGTGGGGTGCGACAACAGTGGGGTGTGGTGGTGACGATTGGATGTGGCGGCGACGACGGGCACAAAGGCAAGACCCGATGAGGGGGGAACGCAACGATCGTTGAATCTTCGAGTGGGGAAGTAAAGGCAGGCTAGTGGCGACCGAAAATCCAAGCGGCGACAGGAGGATTGATGCTGGAGGTTGGAGAAAACGGGAACGAAACTTCAACGAATGGGGGAGAAGGAAAGAGACTTGGTCTCTGTTTATACCCCCTCCACCAAAAAAAAACAAGAATGGGGTTCACGTTTATAGTTGTTTGCTGTAAGCCCGAACCCCATTAGCGTTAAGAACTATTTTAGGAAATTTCAAATTGAAGGTTTATTTTCGTAATTAATTATTATATTAGGGTTAAATATGAAAAAAAAAATTATAGGGTAAAATATCACATTGCCTCCTAATGTTCGGTCAGATTTCGAGTTTTTTCCATAAAGTTTAAATCGTAAATTTTGTTTCCTTATGTTTGGCCAAAGTGCAGGTTTGCCTCTTTCGTCAACTTTTTCATCCAAATTTAATAGAATACATTTTGAAAATTGCAAAAATAACAGAAAACTTTCAAGGATGTTGGCATTTATTAAAGTTTTCTGTTATTTTTGCAATTTTCAAAACTTATTCTGGTAAATTTGGATGGAAAAGTTGACGGAGGAGGTAAACTTGCACTTTAACTAAACATGAGGGAAATAATTTTTGGGATTTAAATTTTAAGAGTGAAACTAAAATTTTGGTCAAACATTAGTGGTCAATGTCGTATTTTACCATTTTATATCAAACGTTAGGGGAATAAAAATTATTACATGCTAGTCAAATTGGTATGTCCTTTCTTGGAAATATTGAAATAGGAGAACATTTAATCTATTAGTATAATTGGATTAGAATGATATGGTTCGGTGTTCTTGATGTACGACACGAGCTATCTCCAGTTAATATCCTCATGGAATGGTTGACCGAGCGAAGGAACGAGTTGAATATCTCCATGGCGATCCCAAAGCGAAGATGAAATCCGGTCTTAATATTATGCCCGCACATATGGAAAGCGAAATGCCAACTAACTTACGAGGGTAAGCTACCGAACCATGTGGAAGTCAACCAGAGCATTCTATGAGAAGTGGATGAATGCTGGGAAAAACACTTGTGAATCGTCGAGCCACACCTGAGACTCGAATCCCGCATTTGGACACCGCCGACAGTCGGGTCTGTCAAGTTAAACTGTGATGTCTCTTGGTGCCCACAATAAAAGATAAGGTGTTGGAATAATTGCTCGTGACACAAACAGACGAATGATCGACGACCTGAACAGGCAAGTGAGAGGAGAAGATGCGGAGTGCATGGAGGCAATGCCCATTTTGAAGTACTGCGTTTGGCAATTGACAAAGGGTGGCATAGCATAGACGTCGAGACTGATGTAAGCAATGTTATCAATCATATCCTAGAGAAATGGACCTACTAGCGAGTGATTCTAACTGTGATACACATCCTTCACATCGCGAGCACCAGGAGTAGTGTCACCTCGAGAATGAAATAGAGAAGTAGTAATGTTTTGCACTCTAATTCTGAATAGTGAATAAAGTATTCTCTATGAAAAATATATTTATTATATATTATTTTAAATTATAAATATATTTAATTAAGAATAAATTTAAGTTAACACTATACAATAAAAAAAATTATAAAAATTAAGACTTAGTATTTTTCATAATATTAATTATTCCATGTTAATATTGTGAGTATAAAAACTGTTTATATATAAAATAAATTAATAATCAAAATTAAAGTTTATCAATGCATTGATAATTAATAACTTTATTTTATTTATAATTTTGTGGATTATATATATGTCACATGTTAATCATTAATATTTGTTTTAACAATAAAAATAATATTTTATATTTCAATTTTATGGATAATATTTTATTTGTTTTTTTATTCAGAATATATGGTGAAATCTTAAATATTTTCATAATGTTTATGAAAATATATTAATTTCAATATAATATTGTTAAGTTAATATTGAGGATTTTATGACTTCTATTAGCATTTCATACTTTTATAAAAATGTTACAATATAGTATTTTTTTATTTATTTTTATAATAATAACATATATTTTAATTAAACATACAATAATTCATTTATTTTGTTGACAATTTAGGGTAAAAACTAGGATCTCGAATATTCCCCACCCCATATTGCATATAAAATAGTGGTTTGACACACTTATGACTATACGTGGAAACTAAAGAGTTCGGACAACTATTGAAAAATATGTGGTAATTAGTTTCAACTTTCAATGCACCTGAATATTTACTCATACTAAATGTACCACTTATGTTATTTTATGTACCTGAATGTTTTAGAGCATTGTTATTTGCACCACCATTACTATTCCATCATTTTTTTTGTTAAATCTGTCAATATTATGATTTTGCGGTCATGTTCATTTTATATCATTTTCAACACTAAATCAAACTCAAAATGCATATTTAATTTCAAAGTCAATTCAATTTCAAATCCAAAATAACATTTCTAAATTGGTTGTGAACCCAAAAAATGCTATTCTGGGTTCGAAATTAATACAGAATAACATTTTTGTTTTCAAAATCAATTCAGACATGCTATTTTAGCTTAATTTCGAACTCAAAAGAATATCTTGTCGTTCAAATTCATACTCAAATTGATTTTATTGAATTTGATTCGTAATTATGTGTTGAAGATGAACATAATGTCAAAATTGTCATTTTGACAAAAACAATAATGTCATTTTGACAAAAACAATAATGTCATTTGAATTGGACACAAATTGACGAAACACTAATGGTGATGCATTTACCAATTAAAAGCAAATATTCTGGTACACAGAATAATACTTTTAAACATAATGCTACAATTAACAACATATAAATAATTTAGTGTATTTGAGCTATTTACCAGGAATATATTTTATTGTTTTGGTTCTATTCAAATAATTGTAACAAATTGAGTTCGGCTTCGAAGGAGAATGTGGAGGTAGGGCTTGACCAGGTTAGCAATGTGGAAGACAATGCAGGAGCCGATGATAGCATAGAAGAGGGTGAGCTCCGGAGGTTGCCCTGAATCTAGGGTTGATCATGGGCGGGCCAGTCCTGAAGGCAAGACGATACCGAAATTTCGGTCTTGTCTTCTAGAGGACCGAGACCGACTTCGGCCCCCAAAAAACGCCCAAGTCAGTCTTGCTTGACTCGGGTCGGTCTCGGTCTTGGACCAAATTTTTTTGTACAAAAAAAATGAATCTGACCCCCAAATAAATACCTATACCTCGGCCATTGATAAACATACCTCGGTCATTCATAAACAGACCTCAGCCATTAATCATCCATTTCGGATGTAAATCAGCCATTAATCATACATTTAGAAATCATAACAAATGGATGTAAATTAGCCATTAAACGGATGTAAATCAGCCATTTATACATTCGGATGTAAATCGGTCATTAATCGACCATTTCTAAAACAGCACGGACGGACGAACGTTTATAAATCGTAACAAATGAATCAGTTGCTGTAAATTGTAACAAATGGAAAAGCAATTACCTGTCTGAAACGGACGGAATCGTTCGTCGTGGAAGAGTGTTGGAGTCGTTCGTTCATCTGCTCCTCCATTTAGTTCGTCGCGCTGGAAAGTGCAGTGAGTTGTGGAAAGTGCAGTGGTTGAGTGAGCAGCAACTGTAATGGCAACGGAGAGGAGTTGTTCGAAAGATTGGAACAACATAGAGCTGTTTGAAAAGGAACAAGAATGAGATGGACTGGGCAAGGAGCTAAGGAGTAGATGGGCTTAAAAAGAGGTGATGGGCCGAAGGAGAAGATGGACTAAAGAAGGAGGAAATAAGCCCATGTTATAAAATATTTGGGCCTGGCCGGCCCTACTCGGAATTTTGAGGGAAAAGACCGAGCCCGAACCCGGCCTTAAGAAAAAAAAGACCACTCGTTCAGTCTAGGTCCTAGTCGGTCTCGGTCCTAGTCGGGCCAGTCTCGGCCTAGTCTTGTCGGGAATTTGGCCCAGCAATCTTTTTTGATCACCCCTACCTGAATCTGAACCGGTGGCGTCGTAATGAAAAATAGGGAAAATACTGAAAATGGTCCATCTTGTTTGCACAAAATGGTTTTCGGTGCAACTTGTTTTTAGTGATGGTTAATGGTTCAATACGTTTGAAAATGATGGTAATTGGTACTTCTGTTACTTTTGTGTTAAAAAATCCCGTTAAATATTTTTAATATTTGCAAAATTAACCAAATATTTTTATAAATGTTACAATTACACCATACAAACTTACACTAATGTTTCAAACAAGTTCCGACTCGTTTTGAGACACACCGGGGTTCCTCTAGTCAGGGTCCGAACCCCGACCAGGTCACCCAACCCTGGGGACCTGGTCTAGGCTCGGACCCAGACGATAGGACCCCCTATTAGGTCTCAATTGGAGCCCCAATTAGTTTGGACCGAACCTGGCTGGGTTTCGTTCAAACGATTTGGGCTCCAATTGAGCCCCAATCGGGGTCCTATGGCCTGGGTCCGAACCCAGACTAGTTCGCCAAACCATGGGGACCTGGTCTTGGTCCGGACCAAGACCAAGTCGCCCAACCATGAGTACATGGTCTGGGTCCAAACTTAGACCTGGTTGGGTTCGGTTCAAACGATTGGGGCTCTAATTGAGCCCCAATCGGGGTCCTAAGGTCTGGGTCCTAACCCAGACCAGGTATCCCAACCATGGGTACATGGTATGTGTTAGAGGATATGATTCAGATTTAAAGTTTAAGGATTAGTATGTAGTTTACTTCTAGTTTAGGGATTGATTTGTAATTAGTTAATAGATTCAACGCCTGAATCTACTATAAATAAACAGTGTACTGGTATTTCAAAGTTAAGAATGAAAATAGTTTCCCTCCAATTTCCTTCAATTTCCATCTCAATTTGTCCAAGGAAGCTTTGATTCGGGATCGTTTCATGGTATCAGAGCTCCAGGTAGAGTAGATTCGACTTCTTCCGCTCAAAGTCCTCTCAATTTCGGTAAAGGCATTCGTCGATTATCAGTTGCAGATCGTCATTTTCAGCGAAGGTGTGAAGATTCAGCAATTAAACTGTAAGACTTTGATCATAACTGATTTCCGATCAAGTATAGAGCTTAGTTGTGAAGATTCGAGCCAGAAATTGTAGGTTGTTTCGGTATCAAGCTGATTGATTGTTGTTGCTGTTAGTGCTGTAGTTTTTTACTCTTTTGCTGAAATTACTGAGTATTTTTCGATGGATTTGAGTCCAAAACAGTTCTCTAACAAGATTATAAACATCAAGTTAGACGAAAAGAATTATTTGCAATGGAAACAGCAGATTTGTTTCACATTCACTAGTCATCGGCTTGAAGGTTTCCTAGATAGATCGGCTAGAGTAGATGAATTTGTTATAAATGCAGATGGTACCAAAGTGTTAAATCCAGCATACCGAACATACAAAAAACAGGACAATGCTCTTGCTTCGTGGTTATTGACCTCTATTTCGACTCCATTACTTCCAAATGTGGATCAGTGCAGATCTGCATTTGAAATATGGCAATCTTTGCATCAGTTGTTTTCGGTAGCATCAACAACTCGTGTAATGAAGTTGTTCTTCTCACTTCAGTCTCAAAGGAAATGAGACATGAGTATGCGTGAATATCTAGGAAGAATTCATCTGATTTGTGACAGTTTGGGGAGCTCAGATCATCCGGTTTCTGAGACAATGTAGATTAGTACCATTTTGGCAGGATTGACCGCTGAGTATGAACACATAGTTGCTGTAATAACTGCAAGCAGACAACCGTATGACCTGTCTGGTGTGGTTAGTGTTTTCCTGGATGCTGAATCTCGTCAACAAGACAATTTACTTCAGATTGGTTCAAACTCGGTTGCATTCAATGTTCAATCGATGGATGGTTCTGCGGGAGGATAGATGAATGTCAGACAGCAGTCTTCCTCACAGCAATCACCACAGTATCAACCGAATTTTCAACCTAATCAGAATTTTCAATCCAACTCGTATGGAAGAGGACGAGGACGAGGAAACAATTTTAATAGTAACAAACAGCAATGTCAGTTGTGCGGAAAGTTTGGACATTTGGTTGTAAGATGCTGGTTTCGGTTTGATCAATCTTTCACTGGTATTACCAATCAGACTCAACCTTCAAATGCCAATAGGAGACAAGCAAACTCAGCTGAGTTTTATTTGCCTCCTGAGGTGCAACAAAATTCAATTATGTTCAACAAAATTTCAGTCCTGCACCTCAACAATTTCAGTCGTCTTCTCAACAACAATTTCAGTCATCACAACATCAATCTTCCCAACAGGTTTTTTATCAACACCCATACCCTGCAACACACCCGCATATGTATATGCCTACTCTAAGTTCTCAGGGTACCAATAATCAGACTGATTGAACTATCAATGCATTGAATGCTCATGGGCCTGGTGTATCGGTTGACCTGGGAGGAGCTCAATCAGCTTGGTTTCCAGATTCTGGAGTCTCTCATCACCTCACCAACACATCCATGAATGTCTCAAATGCTTCTCCATATTCGGGGCAAGGTAAAATCTTTGTTGGTAATGGTAGTTCTATTCATATATCTCATACTGGAAATTCGAGATTTCGGTTCAACAGCAGGTCAGTTATCTTAAGGAATGTTCTCATAGCTCCTAATATTACTAAAAATCTGTTATCCGTTTCTCAGTTTATTAAAGATAACAATGCTTATTTTATGCTTTTTCCTACTGGTTGTGTTGCAAAGGATCTGACAACACACCAAGTGCTTCTGGAGGGCGGCCGTGAGTTGGATGGCTTGTACAAGTTGCATGTGTCGCATGATTCGTCCTCCTCATCATCTCTTGTGTTACCTGTGTGTTCGTCAATGGATAAGAAAGAATGTGTTAGACCTGAAAATGGTTCTCCTATGTTTAGTTTCAATTCTGGTATGAATAATTCAGCTACGTGTAATGGTGTGGTTGATTGTCATTCTATATATGTCTAGACTTCAGTCATCTTTGTTGAATACTTCAGCATCAACATGTTTTGATGTATCAAACAATTTCAGTTTCAGTGATAATATCAATAAAATTGATTCTGTTAATGTTAAACTAGACAAAAATGAATCTGTTTCTGGTTTTGAATTACTTCATAGTTGTGTTAAAACTGAATGTGTTTCCAGTGATGTTGTTAGAGTTGAATTAGGATCTGATCATGCTGATTGTTGTGCTGATAGAGGGAATGTTGTCGATGCTTCTCATGATTGTGTTGACAACATCAATGTTGAAAGTGATGATGCCAAGGTGCATGTAAATAAACGTGATGCTGTTATTTTTAAAAATAAGAATGCATCTTCTAGTGCCATTGATAAATCAGGATTTGAAATCAGTCTACCAAGGGAGGATAAGGTAACATCTAATATTTCTGATGAAATTGCAAATGTACTTACATCTACTACATTGGTTTCATCTGTTATTTGGTATCAAAGACTAGGACATCCTTCCTCATAAACATTGAAACTAATTGTTATGTCCGGTCTTCCTTGCAGTGACAAAATAGACAAGTCGTTAACATGTTCGGCATGCAAGATAGGGAAAAGTCACAAGCTTCCGTTCAGTTTGTCTGAGGGTGTATATACAGCTCCTCTCCAATTGCTTCATATTGACATTTGGGGTCCATCTCCGGTAAGATCGAATGGATCGAGGTATTACTTGAGCTTTGTTGATGCATATTCAAGATTTACTTTGTTATATTTCTTAGCAAATAAGAGTGAAGCTACATCTGTTTTTCGGTCATTTCAGTTGTTTGCTGAAAAACAGTTGAATTGTGTGATCAAATCTGTTCAAACAGATAATGGGGGTGAGTTCTTAGGTTCATTTCATGAGCATTTAACTTCATGTGGTATTTTGCATCGGTTCACATGTCCATATACATCTCAACAAAATGGAATTGTTGAAAGGAAACATCGTCACATTGTTGAACTTGGTCTTACTTTACTTGCTCTTGCTTCGGTTCCTTTCAAATTTTGGTCTGATTCGTTTGCAACCTCTGTTTAGTTGATTAACATATTACCGTCTCATGTGTTGGATGATAAATCTCCATTTGAAAAACTATTTCAAAAATCTCCTTCATACTCGTTGTTACGTGTGTTTGGTTGTTTATGTTTTCCTCATATTCGTGACTATAATAGACATAAATTCGATTTTCGATCTAGACCATGTGTTTTTCTTGGTTACTCATCTGCTCACTTAGGATACAAATGTATTGATAAATCGGGTAGAGTTTATATCTCTAGGCATGTTCAATTGAATGAGTATGTTTTTCCTTATAACAACAAGAATTATGTTACTAATGTCAATTTTGATTCCAGTGATATGTCAGATTTTGTTTCTACACAGCAAGTATGGATGACACCTGAGTATAATACTAATGTTTCTGGTATTCCATTTACTGGTATTCCTTTGTCCAGTGTGTCTCTTGTGACTAGTGTTCCTAGAATTTTTGTTGATCATTCCAGGAATATGGAAAATGCTGAGTTGTTTCCTTCTTCTAATGAGCAACATAGCAGTAGTTTTGAGTCAACTCATGTTGATGGTTCGGGTGATTTTCAGGAGCTTCATGTATCAGATTCAGTTTCACCTTCAACAGGTATTAGAGCACCAACTTCAGTATGAAATAATTCCACAACTCAGCATGCTTCAAGACCTCAACTTCCATCAACTCATGGGATGATCACACGATACAAAGCAAGGTCATATGCTAATGCATTATTAGCATTTACTGCTGATGTGGGTGAACCAACAGATGTATATGTTGCTCTGCAATATCCGGAATGGAGAGAAGCAATTCAAAAGGAAATGGATGCTTTACATGAAAAGGGCACATGGACCCTTAATTCTCTACCTGCTGGCCGATCTCCAATAGGATGTAAGTGGATTTTTAAAGTGAAAAGACGGGCAAATGGTACGGTGGAAAGGTATAAGGCTCGGTTAGTGGCGAAAGGGTTTTCTCAAAACGTTGGTTTTGATTACCTTGATAGGTTTAGTCTTGTTGCTAAGCATGCAACTGTTAGAATCATTTTATGTCTTGCATTGCTTTTTAACTGGAATTTGAGATAGATAGATGTAAATAATGTGTTTCTCAATGGAAATCTGCAAGAGGAAGTTTACATGTCACAGTCACCAGGTTTTGAAGTTTCTGATTCATTTGGAAACAGGTTAGTATGTAAACTTACAAAGGCGTTGTACGACCTAAAACAAGCTCCTAGAGTTTGGTTTGAGAAACTCAGAGAATGTTTGCTTGATAAGTTTCATTTTACAAGATCGCAGTCAGATAATTGGCTCTTCATTAAAAACATGTCTGGCAAATCAATGTATCTTCTTGTTTATGTTGATGACATAGTCGTGACAGGGTCTTGCAAGGATTTGATTGAATCTGTCATTGCTGATTTGAATGGCTATTTTTCTTTGAAGGACTTAGGAACACTCAATTTATTTCTTGGAATGGTAATACAATCAGGGCCTGACTTCAAGGTACTTAATCAACGCAAGTACATTGTTGATTTACTGCAGACCTTGTCCTACACCAATGGTTGGGTTTCCTATTCTTACTTCTTCGCCCGGATCAGGTATGCCTTTGTCAGGTCCGTCTTGAGTACGGTTAATGCATTACAACATGTGTGTTACACTCGTCCTGATATATGTTACAGTGTTCACAAACTCAGTCAATTTCTTCATAGACCAACTGAGGTTCTTTGGGCAGCAGTAAAACGTGTATTGAGATATTTGAATGGTTCTCTTGATCATGGTATAATCTTCAAGTTTTCATCTTCTCTTGATTTAACAGGATTTACTAATTCGGATTGGGGAGCTGATATTGATGATAGAAGATCAACGAGTGGTCATTGTCTGTTCCTAAGAGGTAATCCCATTGTGTGGTGTTCAAAGAAACAAACGGTGGCATCAAGATCCACGACTGAGGCAGAATTTCGCAGCTTGGCCAATGCTATATGTGATGTCATTTGGGTGAAATCTTTGCTTATTGAACTTGGTTTAAGATTGTCTTCTGTTCCTGTTTTATGGTGTGACAACACCAGCACGATTTCCATTTCTGCTAATCCAGTTCAACATGCAAAGATGAAACATATTGAATTAGACTTATTCTTTGTGCGTGAGAAAGTTTCGCAAGGACTTGTTCAAGTGAATCATGTTCCTGGATCAGATCAGATAGCAAATGCTCTTACAAAACCGTTGACTGAGAAGTCTTTCCTTCCATTTCGCCGCAAGCTAGGAGTGTGCTCATTGTCAGAAGCACTATCCGAAGGTTCATCTGGTCATTTTCATCTGTCATTTCTGGATTCTCTACATCAGTTTACTGCTTCTGATGTTAGTTTGCAAGTATCCTCTAATCTTTCTCAATTATTTTCAATTTCTGATGGTTCTCATTCTTTAATTTTTAATGATGAATCCGCTGACTTATCTGATGATGATGTTTGTTCTGAGCATGCTGATTGAATGTTGCTGATTCATTTGTATGCAGATTCTCGCAATACTACATTATCATAAGTTTGGGTTGCGTGAATATGTTAGAATAAGTTTAACTCCTATATCTGTCATTACAAACATGTTTCTTTCATATTTGTGGTTTGTTGTGCTTAGATGATACAATAATTCTGGAGATTGTTTCATTCTGTGCCAGTTGGTTAAACTCAAAGTTCAAGCAATGAAATTCAAAAGCCGAAATAAAATAAGTTGGGCACAAACCCAGCCAATCACAGATTACAAAGAAGGAGAAGGAGATTGTAATTTGTGGTTCAAGTATATATATTTTGTTGATAATCCTGTGATTGTATCAAAAGCCGCAACGAAGAAGTTGGGCACAAACTCAGTCAGTCACTTAGAAGAAGAAAATAAATGGTGATTCGGGCAGCACAGTGAATGGTGCATACAATCACAATTGGTTTCAAAAGCCAAAGATAAGAAACTGGGCACAAACCCAGTCAGCTTTGGGTAAGTAAAACCATATTGGCACAGATTTGATCAATAAATCGGAATTGTGTGTATGAACAAGCAGAACTTGCTCACTGAATATGAAAAGAATTGTTTGTGTTTGATGAGATATGGTTGCAGTTTGATTGAATTCTAATTGATTCATTGCAAGTAAACTATATGTGATGTATGTTTTGTTGTTTTCTGTGTCTTTTGATATTGGTGACAGAATGTTGCAAGTTCAGAACAGAGCATTTCATCAAGATGAGGCACGGATTTGTTGTTCAAAATGAAGATTGAAAACTGGAAAAGAAAGTGAAGAACATTGGTGAATGTTAGAGGATATGATTCAGATTTAAAGTATAAGGATTAGTATGTAGTTTACTTCTAGTTTAGGGACTGATTTGTAATTAGTTAATAGATTCAACGACTGAATCTACTATAAATAAACAGTGTACTAGTATTTCAAAGTTAAGAATGAAAATAGTTTCCCTCCAATATCCATCTCAATTTGTTCAAGGAAGCTTTGATTCAGGATCGTTTCAGTCCGGGTTCGGACCCAGACCAGGTCGCCAAACCATGGGTACATGGTCTGGGTTCAGACCCAGACCATAGGACTCCCGATTGGGGCTCAATTGGAGTCTCTATCGGTTTGGACCGAACCTGGCTTGGTTCGGTTCAAACGATTGGGGATCCAATTGATCCCCAATCGGGGGTCCTATGGTCTCGGTCCGAATTCAGACCAGGTCCTCAGGGTTGGGTGACCTAGTCTGGGTTCGGACCTTGTCTAGGGTACCCCTGGTGTGGCTCGAATCGAGGCGGGACTTGTTTGAAATATTAGTGTAAGTTTGTAGGGTTTAATTGTAACATTTTGAAAAATATTTGGTTAATTTTATAAATATAAAAAACATTTAACGGAAGTTTTTAACAGAAAAGTAACTGAGGTACCAATTACCATCATTTTCAAACACGTTGGACCAAAAACAATCGTTTGAGTTGGAAAACCATTTTCGTCAAACATGTACCTTTTTAGACTTTTCCGTGAAAAATATTAGTCCAAATGAGAGAGGAACATCATGAAATCAGAAGAACCAGATGATTGTTTGCAATGGCTAGAGTTGGTTGAAGAAACAGACATGGTTGTTGTTAATGGGTGAGAATCGGACCACATGTAGGGGTGAGCTTGGGCGGGGCGGGCCGGTCTTTTTGGCAAGACCGAGCCCGAGCCCGAAATTTCGGTCCTCACCTTTGGAGTACCGAGACCGAGACCGATTTCAGTCTAAAAATCCAGCCCGAGTCGGTCTTGCTTGACTCGGGCTGGTCTCGGTCCATTACCGAAATTTTTAGTAAATAAAAAATAAAATTACAGAAGCAGTACAAATCCAAAAAAAAGGAAACCCATCAGTACAAATCCAAATTCAAACTGAATGCATCGCATACATGTACATCAATACCCATAAGTAAAATGACTGAAACCCATCGGTACAAACTACAAAGTACCAAATACATTCAAATTCAAACTGAATGACACATTTCCACAAATGCTGCATTTTTAGCAAGGAAGAACATTACTCGATGCGTTCTTGAATCTGAATAATACTCCCATTTATTAGTGGACCGAACCTGCAAAGAGAACATTGACATAGGAATCTGAATAATACTCCCATTTGCAACATTTGACTTTCTAAACTAACACATTTGTACACTTTGCTAGCTCTGGTCATTTTTCTGTTAGGTGTCAATCGAAAAATTCACAAATTTCAGTTATGGGGCCATGGATACATTTTCTATCGGATGTTTACAGAAAAATGAACGGAGCTAACAAGCAAAACATAAAGAGACACACAAAACAAATTTGACATGTCTCGTGCAAGATCCTTTGTTTATGGTTGCTAGAGTTCATCACTTCTATGAAGAAATCAACCATAGTCCTAATTAGAGTATATCTTATTCAAGTCATCATCACTCCTCTAAAATCAAGTACTAGTCCATATCAGACAGCTTTCTAAGGAAACTTACCAATTAAAAAAATTGTTAGCATTAGAACAAGCATAACTTGTAACGAACAACCAAGTTGCTGAAACTGAGGACTTTGTGGTTGCCTCTAGTGTAGATTAACACGTCCACAGACCTGCAAAAAAATAAAAAAAAATTATACATTTTTCAGTATCTGGTCATTATTCGTTCTCTCAAGCTTCTTCAAGTTCAAGGGAATAAGAACAAGTAACCATACCTGTTTGAAGAAAGTAGGGGTGGCAATCGTGTCGTGTCGTGTCTAATCGTGTCGTGTCATTAATCGTGTCGTGTCATTAAACGTGTCGTGTCTAAACGGATAAGTTTTAAACGTGTCTGTAAATGTCAGACACGTACACGACACGTTTAATAAACGTGTCACACGACACACGACACGGCAACACGACACGATTAAGACACGACACGACACGATTAAGACACGACACGACACGTTTACAACAGGATAAGACACGACACGATTAGACACGACATGACACGATAACACGACACGATAGACACAACATGACACGATAGACACGATATATACGATAAAACACGACACGATAAGACACGATAAGACACGTTAAAATCAACACATTAATGTGGGTGTGGGTTAGTGAAAATTATACACGATTAGACACGGTTAGACACGACACGATTAGACACGGTTAGACACGACACGATTAGACACGGTTAGACACGACACGATTAGACACGGTTAGACACGACACGATTAGACACGTTTAGACACGATTAATTAATCGTGTTTAAACGTGTGTTTGTCGTGTTTTAGCAGGTTAGATGTGTTTAGACGCGATTATTAATCGTGTCTAAACGTATAAGAGTTGTTTAGACACGCTTAGTAATCGTGTAGTGTCTAAACGTGTAAATTGCAGATCGTTTGCAGATCGTTTAATCGTGTCGTGTCAGAAATTGCCACCCCTAGAAGAAAGTAGTGGCAAATTTAACCATACTCCATGTTCTTCTTGCACCTGCGTATTTCATATCCTCCCATGGACTAGGAATTTCTTGCAGTTCAATCTCCATTGCATATTTGTGACCCCCAATTATCTTTTTATCCTTAAATCCCTTACTGTTCTCTGTTAAAGCTCTACTGGTATTTGAGACCCCCATACATAATAACATCCCTTTGTCAACAATCAGTAAATCGACATACATCCCTTTGATGCAATAATGAGAACAATAAGTAAATTGATACAAATCGAAGAACAATCGAAGTAAATTGAAGAACAATCGAAGTAAACCCTAAACAATCGAGAGACGACACGGTGAGGGCACTTACTGGAGGCGAGAGGCGACACGGCACGGGGCAGAGGCGAGGGCGGAGAGGCGGCGACGAGATGCGGAGGCGGAGCTGCGGAGAGACAGGCGGGAGACTGGAGGGTAGGGGAAAGTCCAGAGGCGGGAGAAGACGGGAGTTGGAGGAGTTGGCTGCTAACTTGCTGACCTAGTTGGAGACTTGGAGTTGCTGACCTAGTATTATGTATTAGGTTTTTAGACAACTCGGGTCGGTCCGGTCCGAATCGAGAATTTCGGGAAAAAACCGAGACCGAGCCCGACTTTAGAGGAAAAACCTGTCCGCTCGGTCTCGGTCTTAGTCGGACCAGCCAGTCTTTTTTGCTCACCCCTAACCACATGCACCCCTAACCACATGCAAGCGCACTGCTCGAATTTTTACTACATTTTTATTTATTCACAGATGCATAATCTCATTCTAGTAAAATAAGATAGAGAGACAGGATCAAGAAAGTGCAAATCATCCGGTTACTTACAAGAATGTGGAAATATCTTAACGACAACCAGAGTAGACTTGACATTCATATAAACTGACATATCTATACAAATACAAACAACACAACCGCTATGATCACTCATAAATGATAAACAATAACAAAAGTGTTAGACACACGTCAATGAAGTTTTCGTACGCCCAAAACCAAACCACAACAACCTCAACGAACCTAACCCACAAAATCTCTACCTTTCTTGCTTGCGGCTCCACAGCTGTCTAAGATACCAAATCATGTTCTTGTTATGTAGTCAACACCCAAATAGGTCGATCAATACGGAAAAGAGAATTAAAAGAAACTCCAAGGGTCTCCTGAGCAGGGGGAGGTATTTATATCTAGGTTATGGCTCTCGCAGCTGGGGCTTATAGTCAATGGGTGCTTCGTGCCAACCCTGCTCTAGCTGTGTTTCTGCATTGGTAAAATTCAAGTCCAAATTAGCTCAATCACTTAACAATTAAAACAAAAGACACTTGTATACTCAAGCAAATAGCTTGAATTTCTCATTCTGGCAACAACCAAAAAAAAAATGAATTTCTTTCAAATACCCACGATGGTAAATAAATGGTAGGTCAGTTAAGTATCAAGAAACCCTCACTATTCCAACCACCCCTTCATATTGACAAAAACAAAATGTTACCCTCCATAGATCCATTAAAACTAATCATTTTTTATAGGAAAAAAAACATTACTTCCAACTGGGATAGTCGCCTATAATTTCTTTTTTCAGTAAGGAGAAGCAAACTCCAGACCCACGAAATACCACATTTATAGGCACAGTAATGGTCTAACTTCATCTACTTCACCAAAAGGGAAGGCATGAAAATTGCCTAAGCAAACAATAACTTTGACTACCATCAATGCCTGTTCTCCTTGACGAGATAAATAAGAGGTTGTTTGATGTGATCAGTCAGAAGTGGAATAGCCTCTGTACATTTCTATATTGTCTACTGGCTTATACTACCATTGGTAATGAACTATTGACTGGTAAACCTGAAAAGACTAGCAATGAACTATTGACTGGTAAACCTGAAAAGACTAGCAGATCAAATAATTGAAAGGCACGACGAAGCAACACACAGAGTTTACAACTGCAGAGAGTTAAGCCGGGGTACCTTCCACTTAGCAGCTGAGAACTGCTGATAGGATTTTTAGAGCTGCTAAATCGCTTAGATCTACTTTCGTGTTCCTTGTCCACACGCATGGCAGAAACCTCTTTCTCCATGGCAGCAACTTCTCTTCTCATTTTCTTAGCTTCAACCTCCATTGCCTTGGTTAAAGTATCTACCTTTTTCGCTAGCATCTACAGAAAAGTAAACAAAGAAAAAATAAGTAAATTCATGCTACAGTAGATGATAAACACAATATTGGCAATGCAACTTGTATATCAACCTCAATTGCATCATCCTTGTCTTTAAGGCTTTGATCCTTCTCATGGCCAGCTTTCCTTAAAGCAACAACTTCTTTTTGTAGTATATCATATAAAATCCCTGGAACTGAATCCTCCCTCTCAGTGGATGTGAATTCACTTGATTTAACATCAACATTTCCTTTCAAGAAATTATTGTCCTCCCCTTCCTTAGTCGCATCACACGACTGGTTGGGAGAATAATTTGAAGTGGCTCCATTTGGAAGGATTTTACCACGGTCTAATGACCTTGTTCCTCCATCAAATGATCTTGATGTGCCTCTAGCATGCTTCAGCACTGTATTGCTTCCAGAAGAAAATGATCTTGATTGTGATGCAGCTGTTTTTTTGGTTAGTAGTCCACTGGCTGTAAGTCTGGATATGCTCTCAGCTCCACCCATAGACTGGCGACGAGAATGCCCATTGCTTATGCTTCTTCCATCTAATGCATTGCGACTGTTACTCCCGGGGGACCCTCTCAAAGTATCTTCAATTACTTTGAGCCTCAAGTGATACCTTTCCTGAAAATGTACAGTATTTATGTTAGGTCCAGTGAAAAGTTAAACCAGAGTGGAAAAACAATAACCGATGCAGCTATAGCATTGCCTTTAACATAGCTTCAGATCTTGCAGCTCTCTCAGCTATTGCAAGTTTGTCACGAAGCTGCTGCATTTCTCCCTGGAACAACAAATGGACATCAGGTGGTAAATTTATTCCAACTATGCAGAATGGTGGTTGCAAGCAGTGCATCTAAAGCAATACTAGAACAAGTACCTGCAAGAATCTTCTTTCTTCAAGCCACTGTTTCACGGGCATAACTTTGTCATTAGAATCTTTCCACTCATTTGCCACAACAGTTGCTACTCTGTTTGCACTGACCTTCGCTCGAGCTAACTCCCGATCCAAAGTTTTCCTTTCGTCCTATGTAATTGGAGAAAATAAAAGTCCTCGCCACAAGTTAAATCTTAGCGATTGCAACTGAAAATGATAAATGTTTGAGAAGCAAGCGGATTTAGAAATTACATTCATCTCTTGGACTTTCCGCTGATAGTCCCGCACAGCGTTTGCAGCAGCACCACCAGCAAGAACAGACTCCTCTAGCTCACGTACTGTCTGTGTCAACTTTTCAACCTCTGCAACCTTTTGACGGTGCATTTTATCTAGAATTTTGTTTTCTTCCTAGCTCGGAAATACAGTTGAAATGTGAGATATTATTTAACTCTACAGTTCCTTTCAAGTCCAGATACTAGGTAGATTACTACCTGGCAAATCTCGATCTGTTTCATCAATTCTTGGTTCTTATTCTGAAGATCATCTACCATTGAAGCTTTAGCCAATGCAACCTGGACTGTCCTCTCAGCTTCCACTAAAGCAGCTTCTTTGGATTTAGTTAGCCGATCTAAAGCTTTGTTATCATCTTGAAGCTTTGCGATCTGCAACATATCAGGATAAGCTATTGTTTCAAAAAAAATCCGTAGTAATAATATATGCACCTCAGCAAGATAATCATCATCTACTAAAATGGAGCAGCAATTTACCTCCTGCTTTGAAAGCTTGAGTTCAGCTTCCAGAGGTGCAAGAATAGCTTCAATTGGCGGCATATCATCATCCTTCTGAGCAGCATGAACCCTTCGAAGAGTCGCTTCAGCAGCAAACTGAGCTGCCATGGAGGCCTTCTTTTCATCGTTTATTTTCTTAATTTCAAGATTCTGAAAAATAAATTATTAATAGTAAGAGAAATGCATCCTTCCATAATTATAATAGCAGACGTATGAAATGCTTTACTCGACCTTGCTTTCCAAGAGCTTCTCATTCAACTTAAGTTTCTCGTCCATCCTATTCAGCTCATCAGTGAGCTACATCATAAAAGGGATAGAATGAGTATCATCCCTCAGACTAAAATAGCAAAATAATTAGCAATCATGGCACGTAAAAGCATCACAGTTATAGGCTCAATGGAAACAAAGCATGTCATGATGTCTCAAACCTACACCATGACAAAGGATGAAATATAACTACAACAGACGTAATTAGTGGCAGTAATGTAACGAAAACTTATCCCCAGTACTGGATTACCAAGTTGCACAAGTCTCTAGTTAAGAGGGCCCGTGCTATCAAGGTATGACTACAGAAAATCTATGCTGTAAAGAATCAACCATGTGAGGATGCAATGTTGGTGCAACAGCAATTATGTACCATGTCAGCATCCTTACTACAAAATTCCTTACGCACTTGAATTTCTACGGAGACAGACAAAGCTAAAGTCATGCCATCGAAACACTAAAATGACAAGGAAAGGAGCGGAAAAATCCATTAGAGGAAAGGACTCAACTAATTAAAGACCTTTCTTAAAGGTGAGGAATATTAACGAGAGTTCAACCGACGGGAGCTACAGTGGTAACAATAACATACAGGAGGAATCAGGATATCTATAGATTATCACATCTCCAACAGAACAAACCTTTTTCTAGTAAAATCACTAAGACTAATCCTCTTCTTGTGGTGCGATGGGACAGAGAATGTTCAGGTTTCTTAAAGACAATCTCCAGAACATAATGAACAGCAATGAAGTGCCAAACCAAATATTGCAACGAACCACATCATAGATTGCTACGACTTAGTCTAATTTAGCCTATATTTGTGTAACGAAAGCGTTGCCGTCAACATAACTCTTCACTGGTAATTGTCTAACTGCTAACCCACGCTTGCCCACGGAGAGCTATTCCGCAAGGCATAATATTCAATGGAAAAACATAAGCAAACAGTTCCAACTCAAGATATTACCAAATATAGAGGGAGACCTTGAAAAAGGCCAAGATAAATTGATCTTTACCTCTTCAACAGCCTTTTCTCGTTGCCTCTCAGACAACCTCAAAGCTTTAATCTCAGCCTGCGCTTCCCCCAACTCTCTATCCTTATCTGCAACCAGATTAACTCCCAATCAATCAAAAACAACAAATTGAATCTGCTATTAGAACCAACCAATCGAACCGCATTCGTACCTCTGACTTCATTCTCCAGCCGATTGAGCTCAACCTTGACAGGATCCGAGCCATGCAGTAGGTTCATAAAGTCATTGTCAGCGTCAAAGCTCGGCCGTATCGAGGACCGTCTTCTCGACGTGCTTCTTCCATCCTTAAAGGACGCCGATGCAATGAACGGCGGCATGGCTTCAGACCGTCCGTTGCTGTCCCCACCGTCTCCGTAAAATTCCGCCATAAGCGATCTGGTGAATGCGTCTGCCCTCAGTTCCCACTCACATTCAAGATCTAGCTGTAGGAACTGCGCAGCTCCGCAGTCACCAAGGGGTCGGTAGCGGAAACGACACGACAGTCGGAGGTGAACAGAGAGTAGATCCAAGCTCAAAATGCAGTCTCTCTCTATGTATGTATGGAGTAGTGTAGAAGGGAGAGAGCATCAAGGACTCGAACGCTATGGTGCTTTTGGGTTTCTCTCTCTACAACGTGGATTTGAATCTGGAGTTTAGAGAGTGAGAAGGAAGATTTTTTTTTTGTTCGAACGAAGGAAGGAAGATTGAGCTTAAGATTGGATTAATTAGATTAAAATAACACAACCTCAGCAGAGGATTGGCAGTTCAGCACAGACTTCAGGCACTGGGTGAGAGAGAAAGAGAAGTCATTCGTGGTAGTGGAGTGAGTTCAATTTATATGTATATATTATTATTTATTTCTTAAATTTGGTAAAGTCCCATTTATATCTAATTATATATATATATATATATATAAAAAAATTGTTAGATTAAGGTAGATAATAATAATATCCACAATTCAGAATATTTCAAATTAATTTAATTTTTATTTTGTGAACAACTTCGATACTTATTATTCAAAGAGAAAAACGCAATCAGAACGATTACTCAGAGAGGGTTATTATTACAATTAACCAATAATAAACTAGGGTTAATAGTCAAATTGCCCCCTAATGTTTGGGCGAAATTTAGGATTGCCCCTTAAAGTCTAAAATTTTAAATATTAGTCCTAAAGTTTGGACGCTTTGAAAAATTGCCCCTTTCCGTCCTCTGTCTGTTAATTTGGGACGGAAAACGATCATGTGCTCGGCACGTGACTTCAATTACAATTTAAAGACAAAAATGCCCTCAGCATCCTCTCCACCATGGCTCCCAGACGTCATCTTCCCCATGAGACGGAGCTAGGGATACGGCCGGTGAGACGGTTGCCGCTGACAAGAGCGCGGCTAAGCATCCGCAGCTTTCCGAAGTCACGCGGAAGTGCTCCGGAGATCTTGTTGTTTCTGAGGTCTAGGTGCATCAGGCTGGAGAGGTCGAGGACACGGAGGAACGGGAGGTTAGTGATGCAGCTGGGGATCTCTCCGGTGATTCCTTTCCAGTCGGCGATGGTGAGGCTGGAGAGACGCTCGAGCTTACATATGTCCGGTGATATAGTTCCTGTCATGTAGCCGGAGCGCTTGGCTTTCTGGTAGATGGGGTACACAGCTGACGCCGTACCACATGTGGCAGCAGTCGTCACCCTTCCAGGTGTTAAAGATTCCAAGTTGCGGCTCCTTAAGGACGGCTTTGATAGCCAGTAGAGCTGCCTTGTCCGACGCCGGACAACCATTCACAACGGCCGTGACTGAGAAGAGGAACAACGCATAGTAGATAAGACAATTATCATCTTTCTCTGCACAAATCTGATCTGTCCAACATACGACAAGCACAAAATAATGGGTATCTTAATAGATTTGAAACTGTTATTACAGATAAGACGCCACGAAATGGCAACTTAGCATCTGTGTATCGTGATTTCAAGTCTAGAAAGTTTTTCAGACTTACAGGTCGGTACCACTTTAGTCCACCAGAGCCACTCAAATCCAAAAAAATTGACTTCCTGAGCAGCAACTTAGGTGGAAAAATAAGTTCCTTATCCCTGAATAATTTTCCATCAATTTCACTGTATGAAAGAGGTTCGTATCTATGGCTTGAAGGTGTATTTCCTTTGGGTATGTCTGTTTCAACAACAGTTGTTGATTTACAAGAACAGGGCCTGCCAGTTGAAGGGCACATAAATTCTCCTTCTGCACTAAGTGAAGATGCATCTAATCCATAACATCTGTCGTTAGTTTTGGCAAAGACACGGAATGCATCGAGGATTGGTCTATAACCTGTACATCTACACAAATTCCCCGCAAGAGATTCCTCAATTTGGGCTGGGGGAGCCACGGGGAAGATGACGTCTGGGAGCCATGGTGGAGAGGATGCTGAGGACATTTTTGTCTTTAAATTGTAATTGAAGTCACGTGCCGAGCACATGGTCGTTTTCCGTCCCAAATTAACAGACACAGGACGGAAAGGGGCAATTTTTCAAATCGTCCAAACTTTAGGACTAATATTTAAAATTTTAGACTTTAAGGGGCAATCCTAAATTTCGCTCAAACATTAGGGGGCACTTTGACTATTAACCCAATAAACTACTAAGTTGATGTGGGGATACAAATACTCAATTATCTAATAGCACACACAATCTAATTTGCCTAGTTATCCAATTTGCGCTCTCGTTAGTTGAATGCGGGATTGCCTTCCAACTGACATCTGGAATTGGTCGCGCCAAGATCCTGATATTCTCGCATAAGATGTTGAATCTTCAGTAGCTTATCTTTCCTTGAATTTGCTCCACGACCCTTAAGGAATCCGTTTCTACCTTGATCTTCTACCAACTTTTATCAATTGTCAGCCTTATGCCATCCAAAACCGCTTGAGCTTCTAAAATATCAACTTTATCACTCCAAGCTCTTCGGTTCAGTCCACCCACTAGCTGACCATTCTCATCCCTTGCCACCACAACAATACCTCCACGATTCGTTTGATTACACCATGATGCATCGCAATTGATTCGGATTGCGCCCTCTATCGGTTTGGTCCATCTAACTGGTCAGATTTCCCTGGTTTCGGTGTTGCATTGATGTTCAGCCCTTGACAGCTCTGAGTGCTCCTTTGATTGCAAGAACCGTCTCAATTGGGTTCGGTCTCTTCCCATCAAAGGTTGCTTTGCATCAGACTTTCCATATACGCCAACAACTCCACATACATAGACTTTGTCGCTTTGCTCTTGCTTTGTCCGTGACTCCCCCTTCTGTCATCCGTTCTTTTAATCCACTCATTAAAGGCCGAAATTTGACTCTGATTCTGACGAATCCCAAGAACACTAAACCACACTGCCTCAGTCCATCCGCACCCATTGATCATGTGTTCTCTTGTTTCCTCAAGCCAACAGATTGGACAATCATCATCCACTGTCATTCCCCTTCGCCTAAGATTTCGTCTAACCGCATTAGCATTTGAAAATAAACACCGCATAAAATTCAATACCTTAGGCAAAGTGTTTACCTTCCAAATCATCCTCCAGACATCATCATCATGGCCTAACTCTTGCACGGTGGCTCTGCCCTTCTCTTTCAAATGATGATAGGATGGCTTCACTCATACCCGCCTATCATTTGTATAGGGTCATATCATTCGGTCAGGGCATGGTTCAGATCGCAATGGAATGTTAAGAATGCAGCGTGCATCTGTGTCATTAAAGCTTCCCCAAATGACTTCCTCGTCCCAGACATTGTTCGGCCCAACCAGATCATTAACTCTCGTGTCTGGCGGTTGACCTCCGTCATCTGGCCAATCTACTCTGAAACTTAGTTTTGTCACCCCCCACGGGTCCTCGAAAATTTTCACATTCAAGCCATCTCCAATTTGCCACCCTTCCGCAAACAAGATGTCTCTGTCATGAACCAGACTCGTCCACCCCTAAGAAGCTCAGCCACCCTTCCTAGCCGATCTGAAGTCAGTGTTGGGGAAGTATAACCCCGTGAGGGTTCGGATCTAAAGTGTCTCTGGTTCATTCAGAATTCTCACAACTATCTTTGTGAGCAGAGCCTCATTGAAAAATTCCAATTCCCAAAATCTGAGACCCCCCATCGGTTTGGATCTAGCAAACACCTCCCATTTCTTCTAGTGAATTTTCTTTCCTTCATTCGATCACCCCCACCAGAAGTTCGCGATCATGGCATTAATATATGAGCACCACGTTCTAGAAAGTTTAAAGACATTCATCACGTATGAAGGAATGATCGTGATGACTGTCTTTATGAGAACTTCCTTTTTCTGCCTGATTGAGGGTTTTTGACCTCCACCGTTGGATCTTGTCGCGGATTCTACTCTGTATATAACTCAAAGCTTCCTTCTTCGAATGAACCCAAATGGATAGGGGTGGGCATTAAAGAGGTACGGTTTACCGCTCCAGATTTTGGCTAATTTACCGTACCTGTTCTGAACCAGTTCGACCGAACAACTTTATATATATTAAAAAAAATTAACATAATCCATAAACCATAATCCTAACCCATAAACTATAATAAATCAACAATAATCCATAATCCATAAACCATAATCCATTATCCATTATACTAATGTAGATTATAAATCATCACCGAACCAACTTTGGTCTAATGGTTTAGAGTACATATTTTAATAATTAAATATAATATTATATTAAAACCGGTACAAGAAGTGGTACGATTTACCGTTTACGAACCAAGTTTTTGTACCTCTTCTGAATCGGTCAATTTGTTTTGCAAAAAAGTTGTTTAGTTTGTAAACCAGTTCAAAAGCGGTATTGTTCACAAAATGTACGATTCGCTTCGACCGAAACGGTTTTTATCCCAACCCCTACAAATGGATGAGAGTCTTAGGTATTTACCAGGGTCCGAGGTGCCTTAAATCTGCAACACTGTTTCTATCTCCTTGCACCTGTCATCATCTGCGCCCTTATTGAAAACCAAGTTCGATTTCACATTGTTTATGCGTTGTCCAGAAGTTTTATAGTACCTTATCAATATATCCTTCAACACATGACCATTCTCCACTGTACCTTTCAAGAAAAAGAGTGAATCATCAACGAAAACACAAATGGTGCAGCTCTGGACACCCACTTTTCAACGTGAGCCCACTAAGTTTCTCCATCTGAGTGACCTCCTCAATTTGTCTGGAAAGCACGTCCGACGAGAGGATGAAGAGATACGGAGATAAAGGGTCACCTTGTCGCAGCACCCTAGTTGGTCGAATGGTACTTGTCCTCCTACCATTGATTAAGACACGGTAAGATGTTTTCATGATGCACTGTCTCATCCATTCGACCCATCTCGCACCAAAGCCTCTTTTCTAAACGCTTTTCAACAGAAAGCCCCACTCGACCCAATTATATGCCTTTTGCATATCCAACTTCAGGGAAAATTCAATTGTACCGCTGCCCCTTCAATTCTTCAAATGATGGAACACCTCGTGGGTGATCAGAATATTGTCCTGTATTGCACAACCTACCACAAAAGCGCTCTGATTGTGGGTGACAAGATTCAATAAATAGAGTTTTAGCCTATTCACTAAGACCTTGGATACAATTTATATATGAAATTGCAAAGGCTTATGGGTCTAAAATCACTCGCTCTCGCTGGGCTTGGAATTTTATGGATGAGGGTAATATCTGTATAATGTAAAGTGGAGGGAAAGACACCTGACGTGAGAAAGGATTTGATTGTCGCGATTACATATGGAACAACGGTGTGCCAATTCCTTTGGTATAATAGACCTGGAAAACCATATGGACCTACAGCTCTTGCCCTTCCCAATTGAAAAACCGCAGCCCTAATTTCTCCATCAAACACATCCCTTTCCAAATCAGCGTTCATTTCCTCTGTAATTTGAGTCGGAATGACCCCCAGAACCTCCCCTTCATTCAAGTCCTCCCCTTCTGACATGAAAACCGCTTGAAAATGTCCACATATCTCGTTTTCCACACCCCTGGCCGAACTGATCCACTCTCCACAATCATTTTGCACTCTGGTTATACGGTTTCTTATTCTTCTAGCATTTGTAGTAAGATAAAAGAAGGTTGAATTTCGGTCCCCTTTTGTGAGTCACTTAGCCATGGATCGCTGCCTCCAATAAACCTCTTCTCAATGGAGGAAGTTCTTAATTCAACTTTTGAGGATTGCCTTCTCTGCCTGGTTATTTAGGCTCGGTCGACTGCTAGTAGCACGACGGAGCTGATCGACTGCTTTTCTCAATTCAACTTGATTATTCCCGAATTTTCCTTTTCTCCACTGAGTTAATCTCCTCCGACAACTCTCCAATATCACATCGATCTCCACTTTCCTATCTACACTGTACCATTCGGTCTAGGAATCTTTAATTACATCTTTGCGCACCACATTTTCTAACCACGTCTCCTTGAATAGAAAGTAGTGTTCTTTCCTTTGCACGCTTTGCTCACGGTGGAGTATGAGAGGTGTGTGGTCTGATCCAATTGCAATGTCATTTGTGCACTGGATGTTTGGATATCTTGCAGCCCAAGCCGCATTGATGAGAATCCGATCAATTCTTTTCGAGGCCTTTTCCTCCCCTCATCTGTTGTTGGACCAAGTGAATCTATCTTCTTTCACTCCTAGATCTTCGATGTTAATATTGTCAATCATCTCATTGAACTCATCAATCTGTCTTTAAGATTTACGCATTCCCCCTTCTTTTTCATGATGATGACAAATCACATTGCAATCTCCCAAGCACATCCAAGCCGACCTGCACTCTCTTCCTATATCGCGCAATTCATCTCAGTTATGTTTCCTCCTCTGAGGATCCGCATATACCCATGTGATGAGACAATGGTTTGGATTGTTATTAAACTTCACCTCACTATCAATGATATTATTACTCGCCGACTTAATAAACACTTGGACGACACTTCTCTACCATAACGCCATCCCCCCGACATACCTAGCGCATTTACATAGTAAGCACAATCCATCCCCACTTGCTCTCAAACCCTTTGGCATAATGCATCCCTGCTCTCTGTTTCCATTAGCCATATGATCTCCGGCTAGTGCACCCTATTGAGGTCTTTCAGATGTCGAATTGTTACGGAAGATTCCAAACCCCGACAATTCCAACAAATTGTATTCATGGCCCTAGTGCGGCTGTTTCGGGACAACAACCACAACCCATTTTAGCAATTTGTTGTTCTCCTTCTGTAATCTCCTCATCCTAAGTTTCTTTGTCCTTTTAATCCTCATTAACTTAGCTATGCTTCCCTTGTTTTGAGGCATCCCTCTCGGCTTCCCTTATTTCTCTTGACTACTTCCCAATTCTTTCTCTTCTTGAGTCATATCAATCCTTGTTTTCTTTCTTATGTTTCAGCCATCCTCTTCCTCCTCAAGCCTTCTTTTCATAGACATCCTAGTCTGAATAGGACTAAGGCCTGTTATCTGGAGGGTTGGCTCAGAACTAGGGGTTCATCTTGGGATTATTTTGGCTATTCAATAGGGATAGGCTTATTAGAAAGCTTTCAAGCAGGGAGGGTGATGGTTTCAAAGGGTTTAATTATAGGGAGGTTTCGTGTGGTTGGGGTATAGGATTTTGGATAACAGTATGTTGTATGGTTGATAAGATCATGATCGGGTTGGCTTCAGTGGATTTAAGAGGTGATGAAAAATTATTATTCGGCCAAGAGCTTCTCCCATAAGAATTGATCTCCATATTTTCCATTCGATCAGGACTCCTCGATTATGATTCGTCCATCTGAATAGTTTCGGTTTCACCTCCCCTTCTTTCATCATCATATAATTTTGTGCAGCTTTTCACCTCTTGATCCATCCGGTTGGTTCAAGTTCTTTCTTCTCCAGTCTTACTACTTTTGGTTGCCCCATTTCCCATCTCCTTCTCCTTGGTTTTTCTCATCAATCTTGCCTCATTCATTATGTCATACCAAGTCTTTTTCCGCGTAAGGATTTTTAGGGATAGTTCTTCCTCCATCGGTCCATTATGCTCTGATTTCCTCGATCTTTCTCCATTTAGTCAGGGACCATACATAGGGTGTCCCGACTTCTCCTAAAAAATTTGGACTTCCGCCTTACAACTTGGTGTAGTATGACCAAGTTTGACACAACTAAAGCAGAAACCAGATAACCTCTCATATTTTATTGAGGCCAAACTTTCCTCCCCTTCAGAGTTCCTCCACCAAAAACCAGTCAGCAGAGACTGATTTACATCAACCTCGACCTTCATTCTAATATAGCAGTTTGTCCCCTTCTCAGTATCATTTTCTGTCTCAATGAATCTTCCAATTTTATTTCCAATCTTCTCAGCATTCCCAACATTAAACATCTTTAGTCCTAGGTCATGAATTTGAACCCAGAATTGGACCATTCTAAATTCAACTCTCGTAAGTCCTCTAATCGACTTCCATTTTTTCATGCTCAAACAATGTCCTTAGATAGACCACGGGGACATATCAAATATCCGTTTCCTGACCTCCTTGTTCTAAAATTCAAACATCATAACTATGTCAGACGCCTTTGTCAATTTAACTGAACCATAGCTTTCCCAAACCTTTTGTAGCACATTGCTGATTACCACGTTTTTCACCTGATTTTGAGCTATAATCGCACCCACATATCTATCAATCCCATTCTCCCTTGGGTTTGAGTCCAGATCCAGAGTGATTTTCCGAGTTGTCATCTTGTCGTAGGAGCCGGCACGCCTTCGCCGCCCAGAAGTCCTCACGACGATGGTATCCCGCTACAAGCACAAGTAAAGTAAAAAAAAGGTTACACAATCTCACACAACTCACTTACAGTCTTAGGATTTTGTCATGCGGATCGTTGATAGGGTTGCACCAGGACGCAACCACCCGCACTAAGTCTCACACACCAGTCGCACAACTTGCCCTCACTGTTATATCGCTCCTGTGCCGCACCTGGAGGACGACACCAGTTTGAAGCCCTTCTCTCATCATCAGCACCAGCGCGTCCCTTCTGACAGCTCTAGGGTTTTTACGTAGATTTCATTATGCATGCACAGTAGTAAGGATCCCCCACAACCCAGATACAGATATCCACTGGCATTGACTCTATCTATAAGGTTCCTTCGTAGGTCAAGCCGAAAGCGTCCACAAGGTGGAGCCTTTCTTCACTTGCCCACCTCTTCTGCCCTAGGTCTCACCTTCCTGGTCTCGCTTGGGGATAGAGGATTCCAAGAAGGTTCCAACAGCCACGCTCACTGGTGAAGGTCTGATAGCAACTCATCGGTAATTAGTCAGATAACACATCTTATTTATTTTCTTAATTTTGGTAGTCTCATTTATATATCATTTTTTAAATATATATATATATATATATATATATATATATATATTATTAGATTAAGGTATCCACAATTCAGAATATTTCAAATTAATTTAAATGATTTGACTTTTCAATTTATAGTAATTACACAACTAGTCATTCTAAACCTTTAAATGAAGGGTTAATTACCAAACAGGTACGTGGACTTGACATGGTTTGGTAGGTAGTTACCTATTTTTTTGTCGCAAATAGGTTGCCTAACTTTCTTAAATAAGCAAATAGGTACCTCCCGTTTATTTTCGGTTAATAATAAACGAAAAATATCACGTGGGGAGCACATGTCTACTTGGATTTAAGGGTTAATTAGCAAACATGCACTTGAACTTACACGAATTCACAAGTAGATACCCTAATCGGTTCGGCCGAAACACTTTATTAAATAAAAGTAATACATAAATTGTCGAGTATCGATCCATAATACAATCAGTCAATCACCGATACATAATACAATCATTTGGAAAAAATCCAATACATAAATCTATGATCCTTAATGCATAAACTTCAAAAGATGCAATACATAATATGATCCCAAGTCCCTGATTGTCCGTCAAATGATAAATCAAAAGTAGTCTTAGCAGCTTTCATTTTCTGATCTGCCATAATTACACGAGTCAGAAAATTAGTCCACTTGTGATGGAATGTAGAAAGGCATATGACTCTACCATATAAGGAATAAGAGCCAAAAGAAAAACAAGAAGATGAATGAGCTTCAAAATAAAGAGACAAATGAATTAACAAACTTTGAAGCCTGATCACACACTATATAGAAGTATTCTGTTTTGTGAATAATTGGTTATAACTTGTGCAAAATGGCTACATAAGTTTAAGCATGTGATTATTTGGCCATTTTTACTGTTCACCTTTAATTGTTTTTTCCGTTAATTCTGTCATGTGTCTTACACGTGATAAGAATCACTGATGAACCACCAAAAATGTCAATTTCCCCTTTGTTATAAGTGAACATGACATTGAATCAAAGAAGATAAAAACGTGGACCAACCGTTCGAAGATTAAGATGCTGAAGGGAAGTAGTGAGTTCTCCCCCCCCCCCCCCCCAAATTGACGAGAGCAAACAGATTTTGCTCGTTCACGCTTTAGCATCCAAGGGTTGTCCCTTGTAGTGTCAAAGCCCAGATGGTGCTACTGTGGTATGATTTGCTCCGTCAAATCTACTAGAACGTGGAAACGTTTCGCTAGGAGGTTCCATGGTTGCTCCAAATTTGAGGTAATTGTCTACATTTTCATTATTTGATCCCATTTTGACATTCTTTTGTAAAAATAAAAAAAAATTGGTTTGAACCATAATTTGAACAATATCTTGAATTTTTGTATTTTCATGGATTGTACTACTTTATCTTTGTTTGACTTTTCTAGTCGGTATAAAATCCTGGTTGCGAATGTTTCGAATGGGATGATTCACTCATGTGCCCTTATGGAAGAAATGTTGTGTTGAAGTTTCAAGCACTGGAGAGACAACTGAATTCCAAAGTTGCGAATGCACGAGCTACTGTTGCTGCTGGAAATCAAAACAATTGGAAGTTCTATATTGCATTAGCAGTTGTGTGTTTTGCAGTTTTGATAAATGTACTGAACAAGTAGTTGTATTTGAATTTGTTGTTGAAATCGAAATAACAATATGTTGTTCCTACTAATATTTCTTGAGAGTGTATGACATTGTTATGGACTGTCTGTATTTAAATGGTTGATTAAATAATTGAAATCTCCTTAAATGTGATTAAATGGTTACCTATGTAATCCTAGAATGTGATTAAATAGTTACGTATGTATTCTTATAATGGTTACCCATGTAATCATAGTATGTGATTAAATGATTACTTATGTAATCATAGAATGTGATTAAATTGTTATGTGTGTACTCTTGTAATAGGACTATATAGTTATTTTCGTATTCCTATAATGTGATCAAACTTCAATAAGTAGGAATACTATGTTTCATTGAAATATTCTCCCCAAAATATCCAGTAGTAGGAATACCACCACACCAAAACATGTTCAATAATAAGCCACAAAACAGATTTCCAACAGTCTTACTCATTAATAAAACAGCAGTCCTACTCCACAAAACAAATTTCCAACAACTAAAGACAATCTTGTTACTGTGTATATCGTCTATCAGTTGGATATCCATACTTTCCCATTGTCCTCTTGTGTTGTCGTGTCCTCTTGGGTAAAACTGTCTGCAATGGTTCATCTGTGAGAATCAATTCTCTGAATTCTGATAGAACTTGTGCTGAAGATATGACATTGTCTTCGATTACTACATAACTCGGTTGTTGAGTACTTTTCAATTTGCACCCCTTTTTGATTTTTTCACCTATTTTACACCAAAGTATGATATTAGTACTACACTAACAATACAATTTAGTAACGATATAGAATACTAATTGATGATGACTTGACCGCTAATCTCTTCACACGTTTCTTTAGAGTTGTAAACCCTTCTGTTGCAGTATTAACAACTTCAAGACCTGGTGCATTCAATGGTTCACCAACAAGTATACTTATTGGTTCAGTAGTAGATGTCGTTGATGATTTAGCAACCGACATTGATAGCGGTTCAACAACAAGTGTAACTAATGGTTCATCAACAGATATAGACGTACACATGAATGTACAAACCATAATAAGTCACAACATGAAGTTGATACACATTCTACTGAAGAAAACATACCTTCGCTTTAGGGTCATCCCAGAGCATGTCAATGAAATTGTCGCACACCTATTTCATCCTGATATTGTGGTTATGATGAACTCTAGGACATTAATGTTCTTTTACTAGTTCACAGATTTACATGGTATGTTAAGCCTTCGTGCAACCACTTTAAAACTGCATTTGTGCTTGCAATATACTTCGAATGTTGTTTGGTTGTTCACGAGGAAATCAACATCATACTCATTCACAATGGTATGGTCCCTCATTGCCTTCTTAAAGTAGAAGATACTACCAAATAACATGCCCAGACTTAGTTCAAAATTGGTACTATATGTGTCAGGTTGATAGATGTTGCACTTTTCCCCACTATTGGTGTCGTCAACAAAGTCAACTTTGGCCCAACCTTCTAGTGTGTCACTTTGACATTCGCTAACTTCGTCTCCAAATCCTGGTTCTTTCCAGGAAAAATTCTTCTATGGCTTACCCTTCGGTGTCTCTCTTTATCCAGTTTCTATTTTCCGCTTGACTTTGTACTTTGCTTGTTGAAGTCTGTGGGATCAGCGCATTGTTCACCTCCCAACCCATCGTGCTCTTCATCCAATTCTACATCCTCATCAAAACTTGTACCATCAAGTACCTCACCCTCCTTGGGCACAAAATCTTCATCTTCAACATCATTGTCACTGTCATTGTGACTGCCCCTTCAGACTTAAAATTCTTTAAACGACATGATCCATGAATTTTATTTACAACCTTATTGCGGAGCTGCATCAGGAAGGGATCCTTCAAACATTCTTCTCAATCAAACGGTGACATTACGTACATACTGATTTCCTTCGTTGTTCCTTGACGCTCCAGTATTTGGTGAAGATCCACATCATAATTGATGACTTCAAGATAAGTGTTGGGATCTCCACCAGGGGCCAACCAAAAAATTGATCCATGCGTCACAAGCTCACGGTAAATTTCAGTTAAATCGGTCAATGCATAATAATTCAACTTCTCCTACAACACATAAAGTGACTCAAGTTCACCTTCGTATATTTGAGTCCCCCTAGTATTAATCCTCTTGCCGCCATGACAAATTACAACCGTCACAATAGAATTGTTGGTCACTATTCAGCAACACAAGAGTTTCCTGATTCAGCAACAAAACAACACATTTAGCTACTGATTCAGCAACTTCCATAAAACTTAACCACCAAACAAGTAAAACACAACAGTCAAATCACAAAAATTAAGCAAAATACCCACACTTTCACACTATTTATCGTCACTGGAGCAAACTTAAGGTACAAACACACATAAATCAGAAAACTTAACAATCAAAAGTTCTAATTTTGGCTACAAAATCAAACTTTATGCAATAGAAGACCTACGTATGCTAGATTAACGAATTTAAAGATCAACTTTCGCATACAAATGAAGGTTTTATAGTCAAATCCTGTAACAATTAAAAAAAAACACTAATTGTGGAGGATACCTTTGATCGATCAAACCCACAAACGGCAAGAGACCATGCAAAAGATTAACAAGAACTCCAACCTAGACAGTAGACAACGATTTCCTTGAACAACATACTATCATAAGCTTCAACGAGAATCAGGAAGACGAAACAACTTACGCTTACGGGAAGGGATATAAAAAGGTGCAGAACATGGAGGGGGGGGGGGGTCAGTTGAGCACACTACAGGAGAAGGGCCATTTACAGGCTAAAAAATAGTTTTTTAACGGCTGAAAAATTCAGTCGTTAAATTATCACGGCTCAACTGAAGTTGAGCCGTGACATGAAACGTCGGGGCAATTATCATGGATCAATATAAAATGAGTCGTGATAATTCCCATCCCAAATCAAAAGTGTCGCCAAAATAATTATGGCGACACTTTTGGTTGAGCCGTGAAAACTATATTTATTTTTGACGGCTCATTTATTTGAGTCGTCAAAAATATGTTTGTTTTTTTAAAATAATTGTGGTTCGGTGACTTCTTCTTGACGTGAAGGCGAGTCGTTGTATTTTTCGTGAAGCTCTTATGTTCATTGAGCCTCCACTTCTGAAGTTGCACCGGTGGTTCTTCAGCCCTAGAACCAGCCGGAGTCCCAGTCCTAGTCGAGTCTCTGAGTGAAGCTTCAAAGGTGCGGCATGAGGCTTTGTCGAGTCGAGCCCTAACCTCTGGAGCTTCTTCTAACGCCCCAGCTCCAGGGAGTCCACCAATCTCCATCTCCAGCGAGTCCACCGAGCTCCAGCTCCAGCGAGGATCCAGGTCCGTTCGATAATGCTCTTCTTCGTCGAAGATCCAGCTCCGTCCTTCTTCTTCTTCCTCCTCCTCTTCTTCCTCCTCTTCTTCTTCTTCCTCTTCTTCTAAGGTGCGGCTCCGGTTCCAAACAAAGAACTGCAAGCTTCGTATCCCAGCTTCTTCTTCTAAGGTGCGACATCGGCTCCGGAGCTTCGTCGTCCAGCTTCGTCGGAAGAGGACTGCAAGCTTCGTCTTCCAGCTTCGTCCGCTCCGGAGCTTCGCCTTCCACCTTCGCCTTCAAACGTACTCTTCCTCTGAGATTCGAATAAGGTCCTTAAACAATGGATGGTTCAAGTAGTTGGCTTCAAACTCCAACTTTCTAAGCATTGCATGGTCTTTCCTACGTAGAAGTAGACTAGAGAGTGGGTTTTGGAGGGAAGAGGTGTGAAAGTTTTGGAGTGTGAAAATTTTGAACTGGAAATTTTGAAAGGTGAAGGAGATTGGAGAGCGAAGAGGCGTGAAAGTGGGTTTTGGAAGGAAAAGTAATTTTTTTCCACGGCTGAAATAAATGGAGTTGTGTTATTGTTTTTTAAAATTCGCGGCTCTGACATTTGAGCCGTGAAAACTAGTTTTTTTATAAAACAAAATGACGGCCCATCCAAAATTGAGCCGTGAATAATCAAATAAATAAATTATTTACGGTTGAAAAAAGAACCGTGAAAAATAATTTATTTATTTTTTTAATTCGCGGCTTTAACATTTTAGCCGTGAAAAATATAAATACATTTTTTTAATAAATAAAATGGCGCTCCATCCAAGATTGAGCCATAAATAATCATATATTTTAATTATTCACGGCTCAATAGTATTTGAGTCATTATCTCACCCTTCTCCCATAGTGGCAATTGCAAAAGGAAGATGAACATGGAGAGTGGGGGAACAACAAATGTAACAGCAGCGAAGGGGGGAAATCAGTGAGGATTATGAAAGAAGATGGAAGTACATAAAAGTAATTTCATATTTAAGAAAATAAACAAAAATGTGTCACGTGCTTTACACATGCCAAATTAACGAAAAGAGTTAACGGTAGAGGAACGGAGGGACCAAAAAGTCATATGTTGAAACATAAGTGACCATTTAGTCATGCAATAAAATATGATTAACCAATTAGTCACACTAGCCAAAGATATGTAACCATTGAATAAATTAACCCTATTTTTTTATTTGAAAACACTCATTTTCGTTAATTTTGTTATGTTCGTTCAAGATGTGCTTTAACGTGAGCATATCCTTCTTCTTGTAAGCATAATACATGTGTACACTTTTTTACCCGTGTGAGCTTAGGACCTGTATTGTATATCCTTCTTTTCCTCGATCCAACATATTCCTCCACTGATAAGTGAGCATAGAGACCCAGTGTTGTGCACATTTCTTGGTTGGCATATGTAGAAATTATTTCTTAAGCTCTTTATTGAACCTAATTTGCAGCGTACACATACACATTGTTTGATTCTTTTTGATTAACGAACTTGCATCTTCTTATTGCTTACAGTTGTCAAAGAACACATCAAGTGGTATAATTTATTATTTCCTTCCCATCCTTCATCGATAATTTGGCTTTGAGAGACAACAATTGTGTGGTAAAGAAGAAATATTTATCTTAGCATACGAAAATGATTGATTTATTTTCCTATTTGCAATTGAATCAACAACTTAATGTGTTTTCGATCAAGCTATGGTGATGGTCACTCACTCTCCAATTTCACGCTCGCCCCTACAAATGATGAAAAAAATAGTCACCCACTCACGATTATGATGTTGTAAACTATGATAATACATATCAAACAACCATTATTGATCATTTTAGAAGATTGATAGAGTATACTTGATAATTCATTTATTTCTTGAAGGGCATTATTTCGAGTGATTACTAACCAAAAAAATAGTTTGAATCTTGATTTGGTATTTGTACATGTTGCAATTATTATTACCCAGTTAAGTCATTTAATGTGAAGAACATAGAATTGATTGGTGCTCCAAATTTGTTTCTAATCTTATTTCATGTGGTACTTATGGTTGATACCTAGCAACTAGTGGAGTTGGAAAGATGAGCTCATCAAATAATATTTCTAGTCAAATGCAATATTTGAATGATGGTTAGGTGTGATATCTGTTTGATACACTTCTTAACGATCGATTTTGGTTTCAATTTTGATCTCAATCCTAAAAGTGAATAGTACACATACTGGACCCAGAATTTGCTCTTCCTAATCATTGATGAATTTTCCCCCGACACCACTAAAATGATCAAATAAAGCCAATGTTAGTTAGGGGAGGATGCATCCAAATGGATCACAAGATGGAGATACTGGGGAATTAAGATTTTTTAGGATAATAGTTGGAGTGCACATTATTTACAACAAATATACATTGTATGTAGCTTATTATATTTGTATGTTCTGAATATGATTAAATGTACAATTCTCCGTTGATTTTTTCCATTAACAGTAACATCCAAGTCACATTTTCCTTTTTTTACAAACATAATTGGTACAACTAACAATATAAACTAACATTTGAGTACACCGGCTTCATTTTGTATTTGCTTATTCCAATCAAGACCTTTGATTCCTTTTAGCTACATAACATGTGTCCGAGATCGTTTTTAGCTTACTGATAGAATCACATTATGTCATCTTTTTAATTTATCTAATAATAATAATATTAATATGTTGAATGATTGAGATGGACATCTTTGAGCGGGGACCCCAAACCGCGAGGGAGTTGCACTCAATGTTATCCAAATTGCAGCACTTGAAGAATGCAAGTCAGCTTCTCACACTACGGGAGATGGGGCATTTACCAGCTAAACTTCATGGCTCAATGTATATTGAGCCGTGACAAATGAAATTAAATTGAATATCACGACTCAAATAACATTGAGTCGTTATTAAATTTTTGTTACGGCTCAATCTACTCAGTCGTTACCTTTATCACGGCTCATTTAAGGTTGGGGCGTAAGTTTTACATACTGTATCACGCTCAAACCCAAATGAGCCGTGATAATACTTGTTTTTTTGCCCATTTATCACGGCTCAAAACCAAATGACGTGATAAATGGGCAATTATTTTTTTAAAAAAGGTATTATCACGGCTGATATGGGTTTGAGTCGTGATAAATGGACAAAATTAAAAAAAAAAAGTATTGTCACTGCTCATTTGTTTTGAGGCGTGATAAATGGGGATTTTGTTTTTAAACAAGTATTGTCACGATGTTATTTTTATTAATTTTTACATATTTATCATGGTTGTTTGGGGTTGAGCCGGGATAAATGGACCAAAATAAAAAAAAAAGATTTATGACGTCTATTTGGAATTGAGCCGTGATAAATGGACCAAAAAAAATTTATCACTGCTCTTTGGGGTTGAGCCGTGATAAATGACCAAAAAAAATTATTTATCACGACTCAAATCGATTTTAGCCGTGAATGACTTGATTAAAGTCGAACAGAACAAACTTCATTCCAGAACAGACTTCATTCAGCATTCTTCTACGTTCTTCTTTGTTCTTCAGCTATACCTTCCCGTCGTCCCGTCGCTCTAGGTAAGTTCTTGTTTTTTCTTCAATTAATCGAATGAATTGATAGACAGGAGTCTTATATGTGTACTCCTTGTTCGATTTGGCAGCATAATCAACCGATTTCGCCTTGTTCGTCGCGTGCTCGGCCACTCCGATTTCGGTAAGATTTCTTCATTTTTTTGTTCAATTTGTTCAATGAATTGATCTTCCTAAGTCTTATATGTGTTCTACTTGTGAGATATATCTGTATACTTGTGAGATATATTTCTGATGTAGGACACGTTAGGAAGTCTATTATTTTTCTTACAATATCGATTCCCATCGCGTTGTATTTATTTGTTGGTTTATGTGAAGGAATCATCCTTTCGGGGGAAACATGCTAGGTTACAGCAATCATCTCTTCACACCACTGGGTCAGAGAGTTTTGCTTCTACAAGATATAGATTGGTACGAATGCTCCTAAACACATGTTTAAATTAATTGACATAATTTTAGTGTTTCTTTACAATGTATTTTATCGTATTTACTTAATAGGAACTTGAACGTAAAAGACCTGTGGGAGTCTTGAATTTTATGAGTACGCCCATGTCCATAAAAAAGTGGTGCATTTGTTGATGAAGAGACAACGTCATTAGTGGTAATATAAGAAATTTTCAGTTAAATTATGAGTACAAGTTATATTTATAGAATATGGCGTATTAACATCATCTTCATTTTTAACTGTAAGTAGGAAAAATGAAAATCTAAATTGCAAGAGCGTGTTTCTCATAACCTGGACGACGATCCACTTATAAGAGAGAATGATGTATATCGTGAGGTTGTAAGTGGACAAAAATCGGGGCGAGTCAAAAGTTATGGGCTTGGTGTTACACTGACCATGATACTTGGATTAAAAAAAATCTAGCTTGAATGAGGTAGACGTACGAGAACGACTAGAGGCAGATTATGATGCAAAATTAAGACAACAAGAAGTTAGAATGCAGGCACAGATGGGGGATGTATAAACAATTCCAGATGCAGTTACAGGTCATGCAAAAAAATATGCACGGATTTAATTATCTTCAAAGATTCATGACAGGAGGTTCTACTTAGGTCATGCAAAAAAAGGTTTCTCAAAATAAGAAAATTCTAAAAGAACGAAAAGAATTTTTAAAAAGTTAGAGAATTTAACTAAAGACAAGATTTGAAAAAAACGCAAAGTAAAAAAAAGTAAAGTTTGAAAAAGGGAATGCATAAAAATAAAACTTGATATTGTTTCGTGTTTCTTGTAATTTTGTTTTTTTAGACTTTTTTTCCTTCAAGGTTTATTTTTTAAAATAATATTGTTTTGTATTTTTTGTCCATTTTTTAAAAAACATTTCACCTTTATAAAAAAGTTCTTAATTTCAATCAAACCCTCGAATCTCATTTTAGTGTATATTTAACGTTGTAATTTATAAAATTAACTTACTTATCATGTTAATTAACTTTAAATAAATGCCAAAGGAAACATTCCAATCTCTCCATCCTTCTATTTATCTTACTGAAAAAAATTTAGTCAAGTGTTATCAATGATATTAGAATTTAAATATTTAATTTCGGGATATATATATATTGCCAACAAAATCATATGTTATGATATGTAAGAAAGCAACCCAAATGACAATTGAATTAGGTGAGAGTCCATAGCTAGGACCACTTTTTCTTTTGTCATACTCCTTTGTATTCATTCGCTCATGGTTGAAAGTATTATTATGAGATAATAAACATTACCGATAATAATGAGATTTAAAAATCCACTGCACATTTAAGAATATTTTTATGTGAATATACATGTATAAGGAGGTCTGACAATTTCTTATGCAATAAAAATAGGCACACAAAAAATCGTGTTTGTGAAAACATATGACAATATGATAACACGATAATACAAAAATATTTTCATATCGTGTTCGTATTTATATATCAGAACATGACACACACGATAAATTAAAGTTGGACTTTTTTTGGGTGAATTTTAAAGTCTATTTTTTGAATACTTTTCTAAACAAACCTCATTTAATAACTTTTAAAAATTTATTTAGATATTTAATTTTTAGAGTTAGTTAATTATACATTAAAGACTCATAAAATTTAATATTTGAATTGTTAATCCTTACTGTGAATAATTCATTATTTTGATATTTCAATGTAAATCTTGATTGTAAAGATATAACTAACTAACTTAAGACAACACGACATGAACACACACACAAAATTGGGTGTCGTGTTCGTGTTGAGGAACATGACACATTAAGCTTATCGTGCGTGTTCGTGTTTGGTAAATGTCACACAATAAACGTATTAATATACAGGATAACACAGACGTATGCACGATTTTTCACCCCTAGATATAAGAGTTGCAATATGCAACTACTTCGTTTTTATTTTCATTTTTATGTTGTCTTTCTCTTCAAAGGGTTATTTTTGAGTTGTTCCACCCATCTTGTGACTACTCTGTCTTGCTTCACCAGTCACTCCATATATTCGTCATGCTCCTTTACGTCGCTTAGCAATCCTATCATTAGAAAACTTAATTTCACAAATTTAGGACAAATTCTTCAATGTAAGTCATTTATCTTCAATTACTACCAATTGAACAAATTATGTCACAAATATTTTTTTTATGCATTTAGTGATTAATTATGAAACCTAATTAAAAACTCTAATTTAGATAATGTGTTGCCAATCTATCTTTAATTACTGGTAATTTACTGGTTATGTTAGGGTTAAATACCAAGTAGCTACATGAACTTTGGACGTTTTGCAACGAGCTACCCGAACTTTGAAAATTCAAAATGGGCTACCTCAACTTTGAAGAAGGTGCAAATGGCTACCTCCGTCCAATTTTCTGTCAACTGTTGTCGAAAAGTCGTTGCAAAATCCTTGGAAATTCGTCAGAAATTGGACGGAGGTAGCTATTTGCACATTCTTCAAAGTTGAGATAGCCCGTTTTGATTTTTCAAAGTTCGGGTAGCTCGTTGCAAAACGTCCAAACTTCAGGTAGTTACTTGGTATTTAACCTGTTATGTTAACGAGATATTCTTGCTTTTATACTCAAGGTGGTTGTGTTATCATCATCTGATGATGACGATGAATAGATGCAACAAGTTAAATGAGTTGTGGATATTGTTGTTCTAGCGGTTCCACCCAATCAAGGCTTTTAAGGGGGGTTGGATCCATATGTTCAAAAATAATGATGGGGAGGTTAGTGTAGAATATTGGATTGAATATTGAAGATTTGTATTGAGTAAGTTAAAAAGATTAGTTTACATGTATCCTATTTATACATTTGAAAAACTAACAACTATTTTTACTATTCCTAACAACTCTAATTACAACAACTATTTTACTATTCCTAGTAGTTATTTACTATTCCTAACATACATATTGCTAACACTCCCCCTCAAGTTAAGCAGTGGGATATCCGATGTTTAACTTGCTGAGTATAGTGTTGAAAATGCTTCCGTTTACTGCCTTAGTTAATATATCTGTTAGCTGGTCTTCAGATCGTACATATGGTAGTTCCACAATTTTTGCTTCTAGTTTTTCTTTGATAAAATGCATGTCGACTTCTACGTGTTTGGTGCGATCATGCTGTACAGGGTTGTGTGCGATGCTGATTGCAGCTTGATTATAACACATAATTTTGCTAAACCGTGATGGAGGAAATCCAATCTCAATTAGCAATTTTTGTAACCATAGGACTTCTGTTAATTGTCGGGTCACTCCTCGGAATTCTGCTTCTGCACTTGATAGTGTTACCACTTTCTGTTTTTTTTTTTTGCTTTTCCATGTAACCAGGTTTCCTCCTACTAGAGTGAAGTATCCTGATGTTGATCTTTGATATGTTGATTTTCCTGCCCAATCTGCATTGGTGTATCCTTGAATCTTCAAGTGTCCATTTAGTTTGAATAGTATCTTGTGTCTTGTTGTTCCCTTCAAATCTTATAATCCTCCATACTGCATTCATATGTTCCGTTTGTGGTTGATTCATAAACTGAATTACTACTCTTACAACATATGATATATCCGGACGTGTGTGAGAGAGATAGATCAACTTTCCTACCATTCGTTGATATTTATCTTTCTCTATCAGTTGTGCTCCTTGTCCTCTTATAACATGGTGTCGGTCCCCAAACATCATAATGAATTAATGAAAAAGGTGAATCAACTCTTGTATTATTAGGTCTGAATGTTTGACGATGCCTTTTAGCTAACATACAAGTTTCACAATTTAGGTTTTTGAAATTAGAAAAATTAGGAAATAAAAGTTTAAATAACTCGTGGATGGATGTTCCAATCTTCTATGCCATAGACAGACTTCCCGGTTTGTAGTCCCGTGAGCTAGCATGCTAGTGCCTTGATGAGTCACCTCGTCTACGTAGTACAATCCTTGGTTCAGAGTGCCACGTCCAATAATCGTACCTCTCCTGATGTCTTGTATAATGCAAAAGGTTGGATGTATAAGGACAACACAATTTAGTTCCTTTGTTACATGACTTATTGATAAAAAATTATGAGCTAATGAAGTAACATATAAGCAATTTGATAGGGTTAATGTTGATGAAATTCCAATAGTACCTCCTCCTTCTACATGAACTATTTCTCCATTAGCAGCTTGAACATGCGTTTTGTTTTTGTTTAGATAAGGACATAATGTCAGATTTTTCAAAGATTATATCGGTAGCACCACAATCAAATATCCGGGCTTTATTTGATGTTTTATTTTGGATTGTTTTGCTGTTCCTAGGCATTCTCGACTTATATTACCAAATTTAATATTTTGATTGTGTTGATTAATTTTAGGGTAAGTTTTTAACATTTTAAAAACTTTGGGGTTAAAAGATGTAGGGTTTAGAATATTAGGGTTTGAGACTAATTTCTCAAACCCTTTACCTTCAACCATAATTCCCGCAGCCTTACCCTCATTTGCATCTCTCCTTTCTTCTATGTATGAAGACTCCTTCGACAATGGAGGCTCCTTCGGTATTTAGGAGCACTCTATTGATCCGTTGCAGCTCCTTCGATCTTCTGTGGCTACCATCAATGGTGACCTCCCACAGCTCTCTCAATCCATCCAAGGAGATGAGGTGGCGGTGAAGTTGGCCATGGCGGTCCTACCGAGAGCTGCTCCTCCAAAGGTTCCTCCTTATTTTTCTCCACCAGTATAGTCAGCCTCTTGATTGCCGGTTGATGCGGTTGCCCGTCCTTTTCCATCTGTGGTTCGGTCTTTCTTCTGACTATCGCTCCACCACTCCGGAAATCCAATTAGCTTAAAGCATTGCTCCTTGGTATGTTTGTTCCGACCACAATAGGTGCATTTGAGTTTCGATTTGTCTGACCGGAATGATGATCCATTCGGTTCTGACCGGTATCGCCCCTGTCCCTTCGTGTTTAAGTTGAATGCTTTGGCCTCGCCTGACTGGGTGAGGGCTAATCCAGCCGCCACATCGCGTTGTAATGACGAGACTTCAGAGGCTGCCCCGAGGATGGTTTGATGGGCAGTCTCCTTCTGAACGACGGCGTAGGTTCCCTCTGCCGATGGTAATGTTTCCCACTATAGTATTTCTCTTTTGACTGAATTATATTTCCTTTCAATTGCATTCATAAATTGAAAAGGTTTCTGTTCTAGCCTGATTTTGTTATATGTGGTTATATCCACTGCAGATGTCATCGGGTTTGGATCTCTCCGATCGATTTCTCCCCAGATTCCTTGCATTACGATCCAAAACTCTTCAAGTGGTACACCATTATGTTTGATTCCGTTTGCCTTAACATATAGATCGAATGTCTGGAGCATGTCTTTCCCGCTACTGTAAGTAACCACCAGATCTTCCCATAATGCTTGTGTTATGGGAAACTCAGTTAGATTACTTGCAATATCAGACTCAATGTTTTGTATGAGACATGAAAACACCACAAGGTCGTCATGTTCCCATTATTCATACATGTTTTCTGTCGGGTTTGGAGGTGCTGGATTTCCAGTCAAATGGCTTTGCAATGCCTTTGACATTCCTCATATGGAAACCTGAATCATTCGAGCCCATAGAGCGTAGTTCTGGCTATTCAGTTTGAGACTATTTTGTAAGTTGTCAGACAGCTTGGAGTTCTGAAAAACGAGGTTGTGTTGGTTGGTTTGGTCGGTTTGATTGATTGAGCTACCGTCATCTGACATGGCAGCTGATCAAGGTTTGCAGGTATGTTGATAAGGTAAATGATGATTACTGATGCTAAATTTGATCCTAATTGATCGATAAACACAACTCTGATACCATGTAGAATATTGGATTGAATATTTAAGATTTGTATTGAGTAAGTTAAAAAAAAAATTAGTTTATATGTATCCTATTTATGCATGTGAAAAACTAACATCTATTTTTACTATTCCTAACAACTCTAATTACAACAACTATTTTACTATTCCTAACAGCTATTTACTATTTCTAACATACATATTGCTAACAGTTAGGTGAGGATAGACATCTCATGTCGTAGAACATTTTCAACGGGGAACGTCTTTTAAAAATAAGAAAATATTGTAGAACGAAGTAAATTAAAATTATATCATATAAAAAATTATTGCGAGTGCATCACTAAAGAAATCAACCAAACAATAGTCTATTTCAAGTGTTAAAACCTATACAAAGGAAATTGTTTGTGGTTGCTTTGAGGAACACATAAACAACTAGGGAATTAAGAGATCAAAAAATCTGGTCCTCCTCACCCATGTACGAACACACTGGTGTCATCACGAAGCATAGATAACTTGATTATAATGTAACAACATATGTAATTTATTCTTATGTGCATAATCACACAAGGATAATAACTTGTGATTTGCAAACGATGGTGAATGACAATTTTACATAGAAAGTATCCTATTATAAGGTGTGGTATGCCAAATAAAAAGTAATTGGAAAATGTTTGAAACACACAACAGTGCATTTAAAACTTTGCCATATTTGATGGTTACCTAATTAGGTCAATCAAATTCAGAATAATTTTTTATTATGAGTGAAATGGGACACTACTTGAAGATGAAACTATCTTCGGTAAGTGGCTTAGGGCATTCAGAGCTTTAGCTCATGGTTTTCCACACTACCAATCATTAATTAAGATCAACACAACACATCTTTACAAAAATATACAAGGAAAAATTATTAATAGCAGTTACATATGACAAGATTAGCCAAAATTTTCTTTTATGTTATTCTTTTTGAGACTTAAATAGTGCAAATAGTTGGACATGACATTTAGAGTTTTTCCATCATAACATGACAATGAATCAATAAGAAGTCTATATAATTTTATATCTTCACATGGGTATTAAAATTTAGGTTGCGAAAGTATTTACAGAGTCGTTGGGTATCCGTTAATACTGTGCGCATCATATGACTAGTAATTTTAATACTCGTTTTTTGGATCAAAGACTGAAGATTAAGTTCTATGAAATGACATGAAAACTTCTAGTAATAAATTTGATATGTGGTTAAAAACATTCATAACCTTGAAAGATGTCAAATTTAAAAGATGTATAATTGATAGTCGTGATTTCTCAATGTAATCACAAGCATACACTGATACGAGGGGGTCCTGTTACAACGTAATGACGATGAAACAATCAAATGTGTTTAATAAAGTGCTAAGATTACCACGTTAGTTATCGATGACATCGTTGGTATATTTTTTTCTAGATTAAATATTTACTTTGTTGATCGTCCTGTAGGATATGAAAGAGGGGAAATAATGAGATTTGTGTGGCAAAACATTGTTCAAGATCTGTTGGAGTCAACTGGAGATACTTTTATGATGGAGATTACTGCGTATACGTACATGGGGATTACGAAGTTATGTCGTGTAACTACATAATTAACCTCGTATATCACATCTTGCGACTGCGAGGAATGACCATTATTTCATCATTCTTGTTTACACGTACACTACTGAAAATTCAGTATTGAAAGGTGTAAATTCCATCGCCAAAAATAATTTTCGTCGGTAAAGATATCGTCGGCGAAAGTTAATCGACGAAAAAGGGCACAACCTTTTCGTAGGTAAAAACAATATTTTTACCAACAGAATTTTTATCGGCAAAGATGATTATTTCATCAACAACTTACGTTTTTGCCGACAAAATATATTTCCTCGTTAAAGGCCTATTTACCAGCGAAAAAACTTTCGTTGCTAGACGTTTTTGCTGACGGAAGATTCAGTCGGTTAAAGAATAACTCATTTAAAAAAAAATAAACAACTAAATAAATTTACAAATAGAATAATAATCAAATAATATTAAGAAACCATTGTGCAATCAAATCATTAAATCTATATCCACCTTTCACACACACAAAAAGAAGTGAAGAAAGCACTTTCCTTGAATTGTGTGAGCACTCTACATGGCATGCCGATCGGACAAGAAGAGCTCATTAGCTCTGTGGAATTGCCGCCTGCCTCCAATTGACTCTTCGGCCTGCAGTACCATAATTGATTCCATTTCAGAAGGATGTGAAACATATCCTAGTTGCAAATATGGGAGCATATCTAGAACACCTTCTTTTCCATTCCCTACATATACATGCATCAATGAAACTTCTTCAAAATCATTGTCAAAATAAGAAAAAAAGAACATGACAAACTTTGGTCCAATATTTACTTTCGTGCATTGAAAGCCTGATTTGATAGCTTTCCATTTATTTGAGCAACCATTCTCTTATCTTGGTATTGAGGATCGTCTGTACTCAAAGATGCCTGTAAATACAAAGAACATACCATGATTTCTAACTTTTTGTATGAAATATATTCAACCTTAGAGAATCAGCCGACTTAACCTTCACAACTAGTATGTCAATTTTGCATTAGGTTGAGGTCCGCACCTGAAGTAAATAGCATACATTACATATATTCAATATGACAATACTGCCTTCAGTATACAGAAGATGACTTATATATAACTAATATGAGGCCAAAATATGTGGCCTCAACTGCCAAATATTATATACCAGACAACAATAGATTGGATATGGACGATTCACCACTAATTGGATAGCACCATCAACAACAGTCAACATGGCCCGACAGTTGCTTCTGTAAGCCAGCAATGGAGGTCCAAGAGGTACTAGAGCAAATCTCCGTGCCAAATTGACATTCTGAGTTAAGACAAGGGGCATTCAATTGAACTATGTAATTGCTAAGAGTCTGCCACTCTAAAATCAATAATATGGAAACAAGTTTATTGTAAGGTACCATCTACCTTGGTATACACTAATATGAAGAATTCAGAACCAAAAGTTCATCCAATTTCTATATTAATCCCCATTGAACAATCGAAAAGGCACTAAATGATGCATCAATCTATATGTTCATTGAAAATTCCCTCAATAATAAATAGACGCAACAAAGTCCATGAAATTCAAATCACATTTTGCGTAATGAGGTTAGAATTTGGAATTACTCTAGATTCAAAGCATCACACATTGAGTTGTTCAGAAGCAACATGATGTGAACCATACCTTTTGCAGAAATCAGATTGAACTTAGGAGAAGATGAAGAAGATGCAGATGAATCAGCTGGAACCAATGCATGAGTCTGTTTAGAAATCAAGCAAGCGACGATCCTTCTCCTATGAGTGTAAGAACAAGATACTCGAAGCTAGATAACTGGGGAATTTTGACGAAATCCTTCGCTGAGGAAATAAAACGAAAGTGTAAGAGAGAGTGTGGAATCACAAGAGGCCAAACAACGTCTGAGTCTCCATAGAGGCGAAGGAGAATCGATCAGCAGCCATGTGAAAGTAGAAGCACTGCAGAATCCTTTGAACTAATACATATTCATCGCCATTGAAAATGCATTTTTACGAGCAACTCTCTCATTCCCGCGACTCTCTCTTCCCCGTGATGCCAAGACAAAAGGGGTTGATTTGCTGCATCAGAGAGTTCGTAATCGAAGAGAATTGGGAAGCATCCTCCATGTGGAGGGTGGTGTGGAGACCTTGAGCTACTTGCACATCTGAGCCTTAATCGGGGGGAAATAAGTAAAAAGGGGAACGGTAAGGAAATTTAAAAAAGAAAGGGAAGGAAATTTCGCCTACAGAGTTATTTACCGACGTAATTTTTTCGTCGGTAACAGATAATATTTATCAACAAAATATTTTTGTTGGTATTTATGGCTGGCGAATTTACCGACGATTTAATTAATTTCGTCGGTAAAGATATATCTACTGATGATGAAAATTAAATATCACCGGTAAAAATATATTTATGCCGACGAAAATTGAGTTTCGTCGGTAAAATTTATAGTTGATGTATTTATTTGCCGACGAAATATTAATGTGGTCGGTAAATACCAAATTACCGATGATACTTACATTTCGTCAGCAAAGAAGTGAGATTTTACCGACGAATTTTCTGAATTTTTTCAATAAAAATATATTTTGCCGACGGAATTTAATATTGTCGATAAGTTAATTTTTTACCGACGAAAATTATATTTTGTCAGTAAATTAATATTTACTTACGAAATTATTTTTTCGTCGGTAAATGCCTATTTTCAGTAGTGGTAATGATGTCATACTAGTAGCCAAAATAGAGTACACCTCATTTTTCGATTAATTATTTGCCCTAGAAGTTTACATGTAAATGTGCAGGTCAAGATTTCATCCGTTCTTAGATGAACGGTGATGACCTAAATGGAATGGTCGTGTAGTTAGATGTGATCCCCAAGTATTAAGTGTCAAATATGGTTGGGATGGTTCAAAGAAAAAAGGTGTGATAAATGTGTTCAGACACGTTATAAAAAAATCATGTAAAAAATAGATTTGTGTAATATGAATTTGTGTGTTTTACAATACCACATTTCTGTCAATTTTGGTCAAACAATTGATTATTTAACTTTAATCAGCGTTTATGTTCAATCAGAAGTTGAAGCTGAAGAAACTTTGCGGTGTTACAATTGTAATAGAATTACGTTCCTAGTGTATTTTTTGTAGGTGGCAAAAAAATATCAAATATTTCAAATTTTGAGTTTAGAGCGGGAACCCAAATTTTAGATTTTTTAGACCAACTCCCAAAAAAATAAATAAATTACATTAGGTCCATAATTTTATCACAACTCCAACGTTGTAAAGTTCGTTTAGTTTCAACTTATGAGTTACACAAACAATAGTCAAAGTTAATCAACTCAGGTTGAAAGTTTGATCACATCCACTAATAATTTTGACAATATTTTAAAAAAATTATATATGAATTTCTAATACATTGTTGTGGATTAACGGTCTCTTTGATTACTTATATTTACTTAACATTACCTTTTCGTCATTTATATTTTTTTATCATTGTTAAATAATTACTTACGTTTCAGGTTGTAACTATTTAGTCACTCTACTAATCAACCTCCACCACCTTTTATCATCTTTTCTTTATCTCCCAACTCAATTAGAAGTTTAATGTCGCAAACTCTATTCATGATGGTGATATGCAACAATAGATATGGTGGTTTGGAGTTAGAGATGGTAGAAGATGATATGAAAGAGTGGATAAGAAGAAGAAGAAATGAAAATGAGGGTATTTTGGTCATTTATTTCAAAATTACGTGTAAAATTATTTAAGAACAAACGGGACAAAAGTAACGATGGTTAATAATTTTAACATAAAATTAACATGGTCAAATGAAAAACAACACAAGTTTGAACCAAAAAGTAATATTTGCAAACGTAAGTGACCAAATAGATAATTAACCCTATAATTTTGTTAAAACATACATGTATAAACCTCTTATATGCTATATGCTAAGCTCATTTGCATGTAGATCAAATTTTTTAAATATTGAAAAACTAAGTCTTACATCCCGATTTAAACTTTTAGATGGAACAAATTTGAATTTTATCAAAAAGTGTTTACATTTTTGTTTAGAAAAGTAATATATTTGTATTTTAGAAAACTAGACATAAGCGCTACCTCGACAATAGCGTGATGTGTGAGCAAGTTGCATGTGTTACATTTTTTTTTGAAAAATCATATTTTGTTATTGTCTTTTAAAAAATTATTTAAAAAAAAATACACTAAACATAAAATTCAGTTACGAGTTTAGTGTCGCAAATTACATCGAGTTCCTGCTTTTGGATTGACCATACACGCTGGTCAAAGTTGAAGTCCAAAAAACTTGGTTTAAACCTTCGAATTTTAATTTTGACCAATCTGCGTGGTTACCAAAAAAATTCAAACTCAATATAGTTTGCGACATTAAACTCGTAATTGAATTTTTTACCTACTTCATTTTTTTAATTGAATAGATTATTAAAATTTTAAACTAATGTTGAAGACGACGTTGAGTTACTTAATACTGTCTTCGACATTAGGTTAAAAATTTAATTATCTACTCAAATTAAAAAACTATAGTAGATAAAAGCTTAATTACGAGTTTAATGTCGCAAACTATATTGATCGAGTTCAGACTTTCGTAGTGACCACACAAGTCAGTAAAAATTGAAATTCGAAAGTTTAGCCAAAACTTTTAGACTTCAACTTTAAACAACTTGTGAGAGAGATCAAGAATGCTACAAGGATTCTATGTAGCATAGAGTGTAAAGCAATACCAAGGAAGACGAATGAATACACTAATTGGATATCTTCAAAAGTAAGATAAGAGTTGCGTCTTGATGATTGGGTTTCGCGACCCCAACCCCCCGTTTGGTTTTACTTAATGCTGATTATTGTAATGGACACTTAGATTATTTTAGTTCAGAATAAAAAGATTTATCTTTGGGAAAAAAACTTTAAACATCTTGTACGTCAATTCAAAAGTCAAAACTTAATGCAATTTAAGATACTAAACTCGTGATTAAATTTTGTACTTAGAATATTTTTTTAAAATAATAATAAAATAATAAAAAAAGGGTTAATTACTTAATTGGTTATACATGTTTGGCAATTGTCCAGAATGGTTACACATGTTTCAAAATGTGACTAATTGGTTTTGCTATGTGACTAATTGTTTTTTCAACTGTTCATCATCAAAAATTGTCAGAAATAGAAACAATATTAGAATATATCAGTTTCTATATATGTGTATGTGCTGAACAAGGAAAATATATATATCATAGACTAGAATAGGAAACATTGTAAACCGCCTTATTTAGTTTATTACCTTTCCTAGCTAGGAACAATTGTATACATACCTGCAGAATTAGACATGAAGAATACAAGAGAAATTCATTCTATTCCTACAATTCCTATACTCTATATTCCAACATGGTATCAGAGCAAGATCCTTAATCCGTTCATCATCTACCCACACATCCAACTATGTCCGACAGTGAGAGTAACTCACAGAACCCTATCGGTTCAGGCATCAGCCGAGATGATCTGACCGACCAAATCGCCAGCATCCTCAGATCGGGGATAGATTTCAACCAGCAACGACAACCAAAAGAATTGCCCGAAACAATCATGGTGGGCACAAAACTGAACGGCCACAACTACAATCTGTGGGCCCGAATGATGGAGGTAGCAATTGGAGGGAAGGGCCGATTCTACCACCTCACGGGGGAACCAGCCCCTCCACAACCAGCTGAACCGGGGTATCTCCGATGGAGACAAGACGATTTAATCGTTTTTTCATGGATTTTGCAAAATGTTGAATCTCAGCTTGCTAACAACATAGCTCATTACCAAACATCGAAAGATTTGTGGAATGCACTGCAGGTGACATACAGTAGTGGACGGGACTCGCTACAAGTCTTTGACTTGCATAACAAGGCAGCCAAATCAACACAGGGGACTCAAACTCTCGAGGAATTCTGGCTGCAGATGCACTCGATCTGGGGAGAGATTGAGGCCCGAAGGCCAAACCCCATGGTGTGCAGCCGAGACATTACCTTATTCAATGAAATCTGGAACGAGACAAAACTGTACCAGTTTCTAGGTGGTGTACATGAGCAATTCGACAATGTCAAACGTGAAATTCTATGGGGAGACAAGCTACCCTCAGTCGAGGCCGCGTATGCGGCCATCCGGAAGGAAGCCGCCAGGCTCCATATTCTAGGAGCGGCAACTAGCACACCCGGACCATCATCGGGTGTGGGAGAGGGGTTGGCCACGACTGGTAATCGGACAAACATCGGAACTCAGGCGAATGCCGCGAGGAGCTTTCGTCCGGGACAGAAGCGGTCAGAATCGCACGGGAAAACCGGTGACTCATCATCCCACGAAGACAAGAGCAAACTCAAGTGCTCACACTGCGGCATGGGCAAACACACTAAGGAGACATGTTTTCGGTTGGTAGGCTACCCAGATTGGTGGGAAAACAATCATAAACCGAAGGAAAAACGAGTCGCCGGAGCAACGGCGAACAATGTTACATTCGGACGAGCTACGGAAACTAAGGCAGATGCGGCGGCGGGCGGCCCCGAGGCCACCATCGCCACCGACGCATTTCATTCGCAGTTTGGGATCGGAGCATACCTAGCGACGACAGCAGGGCCTTACCTGGCATCGGACGACAGCAGAGGCGAACCGAGCGGGGCTTACCTGGCGTCGCACGACAGCAGCGATCGAGACGGAGCTCACCGTGTCTCAGGCGGAGGAGGCGCAGGCGAAGGAGCAAACCCTAGCAGAGCTCCCATGTTTGCTGCGGCTGCCACCATTTGCCCAACCGAAGAAAACCCTAGAGGTAAAGGGTTTGGGTATTCTTACTCAAACCCTTCAACTCTTGCTAATTACGTTTTGTGCCCCGAAAAGAATAAGTTAGGTCCTGAAGTTTTTAAAAGACCTGATTTAGTCCCTGAAGTTTATAAAGCCGGATATTCAGTTACATGTGTAGACGGGAAAAATAATCGATGGATATTTGATTGTGGTGCAACTGATAGTATGACATTTGACGCTCGGGATTTGTGTGATATAGTTGGATCCCGGATAAAGTATATTAATACGGCGAATGGTGGAGTTGCACCGGTAACAGGGATGGGTACATTAGAAATCTCGAAAAATCTTAAGATTTCTAATTGTTTGCTAGTACCGACATTATCGAATAAGCTGTTATCTGTATCACAAGTGACGAAGGAGCTGAATTGTACTATGATAATGAATCCAAAGTTTTGCATGCTGCAGGATATCCGGACGGGGACGATCATTGGGCGTGGCACTGAGCAAGCTGGACTGTACTATGTGGATGAGGTTGTCCACAAAGGATCGGTGTTGCTGGCTCATGGATCGACAGAAGAAGAAGTATGGCTCTGGCACAGGCGGTTAGGTCACCCTTCACTTGGTTATCTCAAACTCTTATTTCCGAAGTTGTTTCTTAATAAGCAAAAACCATTAGAGTGTGAGACTTGCATTTTAGCAAAAAGCCATAGACAGTCGTTTAAGCCCAATAATACTCGGCTAAATTCTATATTTTCATTAGTACACTCTGATGTTTGGGGTCCTGCGCCGGTTTCTGGAGCCCATGGTCTCAAGTATTTTGTTATTTTCATTGATGATTGCACTCGTATGACTTGGACATATTTCCTCAAAGACAAATCTGAAGTGTTCGAAAAATTCGTGCATTTTTTCCATATGGTCCAAAACCAGTTCCAGAAAACCATTCAAACCCTACGGTCAGACAACGGGGGAGAATTCGTCAACACTCAAATGAAGAATTTCTTTCTTGAAAAAGGAATTATTCAACAAACATCATGCCCACATACCCCTGAGCAAAATGGAGTCGCAGAAAGGAAAAATCGAATTCTATTAGAAATGACCCGATCCATTTTGTTCGAATCTAGAGTACCAAAATCTTTCTGGCCTGAAGCCGTGGCAACCGCAACCTATCTCCTCAACCGACTACCAACAAAAATCCTCAGCCTCAAAACACCAATACAAACCCTAGAGTCTCATAGCAGATTACCTCCGACACTCAGCCTTCCTCCCCGAGTGTTCGGATGTTCTGTTTTCGTCCATATACCCAAAATCGACCGCACCAAACTAGATCCGTGTGCGGTAAAATGTGTTTTTCTCGGATATGGAGTCAACCAAAAGGGGTACCGCTGCTATGATCCAAAAAGGGGTCACATGTTCACCACAATGAATTGTGACTTCCTTGAATCTGAGTTCTACTATCTCCAATCTAGTGATCAGGGGGCAACAATCACACAAGATTCACTAGATTGGGTTGGTCAGCCATATCTATCCTATGTCGGTCCTCCAGAGTCAGTTAGCTGACCTACCGGACCGATCACTGACACAATAGTACAGGACAGCGAGCCAGATGTTGCGACCCCCGATCCGTCTCCGAAGGTATCCGAGGTAAGCAATTCTTCCCAGCCTTTTCATGATGAAGTTATGTATCCCATTATGACGGAAGCAGGAGGTCAAGAAGAAAACGACACAACAGGGGAGAGGGGGAGATATGTACTGCCTCCGAGAGCCAATCGTGGAAAACCACCAAAGAGATACACACCAGAGAAGGAAACCAGTCAAGAGATGTATCCAGTGGCAAACTTAATGAAAGCGAGAATAAGCAGTCAGGCCAAGGCGTTCATCATGGCTCTATATACAGGAAGTGTTCCTAACTCAGTGAAGGAGGCACAACAATCAGAGCTATGGAAGCAGGCTATGAACACAGAAATGGAGGCTCTTATGAAGAATGAAACGTGGGAGTTATGTCAGCTGCCGAGTGGAAAGAAAGCAGTAGGGTGCAGGTGGGTATACACCATCAAGTACAAACCTGACGGTACGATTGAACGACATAAGGCAAGACTGGTAGCAAAAGGGTACACACAGACCTACGGAATAGACTACTCGGAGACATTCTCCCCAGTTGCTAAAATCAACACGATCCGAGTTCTGTTATCTGTAGCTGCAACTAAAGGTTGGCCACTTCGACAATTCGATGTAAAAAATGCATTTCTGCATGGAGATTTGGAAGAAGAAGTTTATATGGAAATCCCACCTGGATATGAGAAGGAGACAAAACAGGGACATGTCTGCAGATTAAAGAAGGCGTTGTACGGACTAAAGCAATCCCCAAGAGCTTGGTTCGGAAGATTCACGGTGGCCATGCGCAAATATGGATATACACAGAGTAACTCAGACCATACTCTGTTCCTAAAGAAGACAGACAAAGGTGTGACATGCTTAATCATATACGTGGATGATATGGTCATTACTGGAGATGATGAAGATGAGATGAGAAAACTGAGAGGAAGCCTATTCAGGGAATTCGAAATGAAAGACTTGGGAGACTTGAAGTACTTCCTTGGCATTGAGGTGCTAAGATCTAAACAAGGAGTCTTCATATCACAACGGAAGTACATACTTGATCTGCTAGCAAGTACAGGGATGTTAGGGTGTAAACCTGCAGAAACACCTATAGTTGTAAACCATGGCTTGCAGATAAGAGAGGATGGAGTACCGGCAGACAAGGAAGAATACCAACGGCTAGTAGGTAAGCTCATATACCTATCTCACACTCGTCCTGATATCGCATACGCAGTTGGAGTGGTTAGTCAGTTTATGCACCAGCCTCAACACGACCACATGGAAGCCGCATGGAGAATCGTGAGGTATTTGAAGGGTACCTCAGGGCATGGAGTACTATTCAGGAACAATGGACATCTGAAAATAAAAGGGTATACAGACGCTGACTGGGCAGGAAATCCGAATGATCGAAAGTCCACAGCAGGGTACTTCACCTTTGTAGGAGATAATCTGGTTACATGGCGGAGTAAGAAACAGAAGGTCGTCGCACTATCTAGTGCCGAGGCAGAATTTAGAGGAATTGCAAGAGGGGTCACCGAGATACTTTGGCTGACGAATCTACTAACGGAGATCGGTTTTCCTCCAACTGAAGCATGTGACCTTATGTGCGACAATAAAGCAGCAATAAGCATCTCCGAGAATCCAGTCCAGCACGACAGAACTAAACACGTGGAAGTAGACAGACATTTTATAAAGGAGAAGCTAGAAGGAAAAATCATCTCATTACCCTTTGTTCGATCAAAAGACCAACTCGCGGATATCCTCACCAAGGCTGTTAATGGAAGGGTATTTCAAGAAACTCTCTTCAAGTTAAGTATCAGTGACCCTACTACTCAACTTGAGGGGGAGTGTCAGAAATAGAAACAATATTAGAATATATCAGTTTCTATATATGTGTATGTGCTGAACAAGGAAAATATATATATCATAGACTAGAATAGGAAACATTGTAAACCGCCTTATTTAGTTTATTACCTTTCCTAGCTAGGAACAATTGTATACATACCTGCAGAATTAGACATGAAGAATACAAGAGAAATTCATTATATTCCTACAATTCCTATACTCTATATTCCAACAAAAATCACCGTCAATCACTATTCTAACATATGAAGTGACAATATTACCTCTCTTTAATTAACTTATTAACCCTAAACCCTCTTATTCACTTAGAAGAAAAGGAAACTCACAAGAACCGGAAGAACGAAGAACACCAGGAAGCCACATGCAAAGCTGATTCTTCTTATTCTCATATACTCCTCCAGGAACACCAGAAACACATGGAGGTTTTCTCATCCACCCCTCCCTCCTCTTTGATATGTTTTGAAACAACCTATTTCGTTGAGTCGTGTTATGGGTTTGCAATGAAGATAATTATTCAACACTTACATTTTTGTCAACTACAAAATGATACATCCGTGAATCTAGAGTCTTTACATTCAACTCAACATTTGAATATGAGTTTTCTCCAGAAGCTATCTGTTTGCTGGAGGAATCTTCATTATTAAATTGTCCTGCCATGACACCTGAGTTTGTGTTGCTTAAGAACTTGATGAATTGATACATATTGGAGTTACATGACGAGTTGAGAATCTCACTGGAAAATGAGATGACATTGAGTTAGCTATGAGTTGAAGCAGACAACTATTTTTTTATCAGGTGAGATGGTTTACCAAAAGATGGCCAAACGATTGCAAGTAGAAGCAGGACAACGACTTGGAGTCGTTTCTCCATCATCATATCCAATAAATGAAAATTTAATCTTCTTCTATTTAATATGACAAATTTAATCTCGATTAAAGAAATTGCTCAAGTTCACAATTGATTTGGAATTGACATTATTACTAATTCCAATTTGTGATCTTTACAGGTAAAAATAACATTTGCCTATATTTTCTCAGCAAGATAAACAAATTTAAATATTTGAGAATTGGTATTCAAGAACATGAAGTCAATTGCAGAACAATTTATCAACTTCATCATAAGAAACACATAGCAGACAGTAAATATCTTAGTAGTTATTTAACAGATTCAACCACATAGATAATGCAATTAACTCATCAAGAAAGTAGCATAAAAAGGATGTACATCGGCTAACACACAATCTAACTATAGGAAATCAGAAATAGATGAGTCAAACTAAGAATGAACAAATACCCAAGTACAAGAATTCACAATGGAGCCTTCGAACCACTACGAGAGTTGCGATTTGTTCATCTGCTCACTCGTTTTACCGCTGCAAACAAAAAATGAAAAATAGAACTCCGCATGAAGAAAAGAAGTAAGTGACATAAAGTATACTTGATCCTTCGCACGGAGGTGGAGCATTTGGAGATAGGAGAAACAACTTAAAAGTATCACGCTGGGGGGTTCATCAAAGGAGATAGAAGGACAGAATGGTCTTTTCAAATGTCGTAAATTAGTGAAACTGGGGTCACGTGTTACACGCGTGCGAAATTGATAGAAAATTTGACGAATCACTAACGAATTAACCAATTAATTACATTGTAACAAAATGTGCAACCATTAAGTCAAACAGCAAAACCAATTAGTCATATTTTGAAACATGTGTAACCATTCTGTATAATGATAAAAAATGTGTAACTATTTAAGTAATTAACCCTGAAAAAAATGGAATAGGGCAGCTTGCCTCCTACACCAGCTACCTATAAGTAACGTGTTATGTCAACATATTTCCTAAACGTGTTTACTAATACGCTATTACCTAGGGCTGATCATGGGCGGGCCGGTCCGGTCCTGAAGGCAAGATCGAGACCGAAATTTCGGTATTGCCTTCTGGAGGACCGAGACCGACCTCGGCCACAAAAGCCCGCCCGAGTCGGTCTTTCTTGACTCGGGCCGGTCTCGGTCCTGGACCGAATCTACACCCCAAAAAAAAACTATGAGTTCACGGTATTATTTAGTAAAAGGCGAAGGAATAGTTCACCTCTCAAAGAAACACTATGAACTCACTATATTCTTTAGTAAATTTATCAAGATGCAGCTTTTATAGAGATAGAAAACCTCCAAAATCCACATTCCTTTTGGTGTGGTATTATGAAAATCTCAAATCCACATACATTCGGTCCAGGCCGGTCCTAAACGGGCTTTTGGGGAAAAAAGTCCGAGACTGACCTTGAAGAAAAAAAAACGCCCGTTCGGTCTCGGTCCTAATCGGACCGGTCTTGTCGGGAATTCGGTCCTACCGTATTTTTTTTTATCACCCCTACTATTACCTACTTTTCTTTAACAACAACAACAACAAAAAATCATATTAGCTTTTCTAAAAAACGCTCTATACTTTAAAAAAAAAAATTGGGGGAAGAGATAAGCTTGCCCTTGCTCTGATCACTGTGGACCAGCATTAGTTTTGTCACTTCATATAATAATAATAATTAATCTATAAAAACTGGACCACCCAAGTACTCGATTATTTCATCAGCTAATAAATATTCCCTCGTTTTCAGTGGATCTGCCATAGCTTCGACGAATCCTCCAACTCCAACTCCATACTTACTACCATACAGACACTTTGATTCGCAAGAGAGAGAGAGATGGGTATCACAGAGCAGAACTGTGTGTCCACCAATGGTGGTGAAGGAACCTACAGCTACAGCAAACACTCCCGATATCAGGTCATGCATGGCTTCGTTTGTATTGGCCTTAGATGCATGCGTACGTATACATGCATAAGTAGTATATGTAGAATGAAAATTGATTCATCAAGGTAATTTGTTTGCAGATGCTGGCCACCAATATTGTTCAATCCAAGATGGAAGATGTTATCATGGAGAAATTTGATATTGCAGCAGCTTCGAATCACAAAACCACCATCCGAATCACAGACATGGGATGTGCCACTGGACCCAACACCTTCCGAGCCATGCAAAACCTCGTAAACATCATCCGACAAAAATGGTCCCAAAAATATTCCTCGGACTCCAAAAACTCAATCCAATTCCATGTTTTCTTCAACGATCATATCGCAAATGACTTCAACACTCTCTTCGTCTCTCTCCCTCAAGACAGAACCTACTTTGCTGCTGCAACTCCAGGCTCTTTCCATGGCCGCCTTTTCCCCGATTCGTCTCTTCATCTCGTATACTCTTCCATTGCGCTCCATTGGCTCTCCAAAGTTCCTGATGAAGTTCGGGATCCGACTTCCTTGGCTTGGAACAAAGGTAGGGTCCACTACACTAGCGCCAGCGATGCGGTGGTGGAAGCTTACGCGGCTCAGTTTGCAGATGACGTGGGGAAATTCTTAAAGGCGAGAGCAGAGGAAGTGGTAAGTGGCGGAATGGTCGTGATGATCGTGCCGGGGATTCCGGAAAAGATGCCTCATCGGAATCTTCCGGGAGGTCTCATGTATCATCTCATGGCTTCGAGCTTCAACGACATGGTAAAAGAGGTATGTCAATTGAATTTAGGGAGAGATTAACAACGTCTTCTTTCATTGAACCAATGGAACCCTCACCATGGACATTCATACAGGGATTGTTGACAGAAAATGAAGTGGACCGCTTCAACTTACCGTTGTACTCTCCCTCCCCGGAAGAGATGTCGGAGTTGGTGGCCAGGAACGGCTGTTTCACCGTGGAGGTAATGGAGCTGACAAATCCCTCGTCGTGGATGGAAGGCCCTATCAATGTGTCGGAATGGATGAACCACGTCAGAGCTGCCATGGAAGGCATGCTCCTTCCTTCCTTTGATCCTCCCATCATCGATCAGTTATTCACTCGACTGACCCATAAGCTCTCCGTATCGGCTGAAGAGTTGGAGTCGTGTTATAGGGACAAGATTCAGTTATTCGCTGTTCTTAAGCGTAATTAGTTAGTTATTATTCTTCAGTCACATGCAATGCTATGTCGAAAAGAAAATCCACTTAAATAAATGAATAAGTCGTATTCCCATCGCAACTATGAGCAAACACGTACGCGTTACGAGACTGAAACCTACAAACTCGTTTTTTTACCTTTCATAATTTAAATTTAACATTTCTAGTAAGATTTGAGCGCTACTCGCTTTTTCAATTATTCCAATCAATCTTTAAGTTGGATTTCTTTTATTGTTAACATAAAGTAGAATATATGTTAATTTAGTTATAATATTTAAAATGATAATAAATAAGTTTTTTTTTTAATTATTATATTATTAAAAATAACTATTTAATGGACGTATGTATCGTCATTAATTAATGGACGATCGGAAAAAGTGTCCCGCCAACATTATTTATATCCAAAAATATTAAAACATTAATTATTTTTTGCAACACTATAATTCGAGCCGACAAAATTAAACTATTAATTATTTCAAACATTTTAGATGGAGATGTTAAAATTAACTATTTGTTTTTTGTCAAACTTCGTAATCAAAGATAATAAAAAAAAACACAATCAGAGCGATTAGAGGGTCATAATTATAATCAACTAATAATAAATTACTAAGTTAGGGTGAGATAATAAATTACTAAGTTAGGGTGAGAGTACAAAAGTTCAATTATCTAACCGCACAACCAATCTGACTTGTCTAGCCATCCAATTTTCACTCTCATTAATTGAACGTGGGATTGCCTTCAACTGACTTCTAGAATTTGTCGCTCCATGACCCTGATGTTCTCGCATATGATGTCCAGTCTCCAGTAGCTCGTTTTCCTCGAATTTGTTCCACAACCCTCAAAGAATCCGTTTCTACCTCGATCTTCTGACAACATCTATCAACTGTCAGTCTTATGCCTTCCAATACCGCTTGAGTTTCTAAAATTTCCACTTCATCACTCCAAGCTCTTCGGTTCAGTCCACCCACTAGCTGAGCATTTTCCTCCCTTGCCACCACGCCAATGCCTCTACGTTCCGTTTGGTTGTACCATGACGCGTCGCAATTGATTCAGATTGCTCCCACTACCGGTTTAGTCCATCTTTATGGTCGGTTCTCCCTGGTTCTGGTGTTGCATTGAGGCTTGATCCAGGACAACTCCAAGTGTGCTCATTTGATGACAAGAATCGTCTTAATTGGGTTCGGTCTCTTCCCCTCAAAGGTTGTTTTGCATCAGACTTTGCATATATGCCAACAAGTCCACATGCATACACTTTCCATATCATCTTCCAGACATCATCATCAGGACCTAACTCTTGCACAGTGGCTCTGCCCTTCTCATTCAACCGATGATAGGCTGACTTCACCGACAACCACCCATCATTTGTATAGTGCCGTATCATTCAGTCAGGGCATGGTTCAGATCTCAATTGTATGTTAAGAATGCAACGTGCATCCGTGTCATTAAAGTTGCCCCGAATGACTTCCTCATCCCAGGCACTATTCGACCCAAACAGGTCAATAACTCTCGTGTCCGGCGGCTGGCCTCCATCACTTGGTCATTCTACTCTTAAACATGGCTTTGTCACCACCCACGGGTCCTCAAAGATTTACACATTTGTGCCATCTCCAATTTGCCACATACCTTCCGCATATAAGATGTCTCTACCATGGACCAGACTCGTCCACCCCCAAGAAGCTCGACCACCCTTCCTGGCCGATCTGAAATCAGTATTGGGGAAGTTTAGCCCCTTGAGGGTTCATACCCATAGTGCCTCTGGTTCATTCAGAATTCTTGCAGCCATCTTTGTGAGAAGAGCCTCATTTAAAGTTTCCAATTCCCGAAATCTGAGACCCCCATCAATTTGGATCCAACACGCACTTTCCATCTCTTATAGTGAATTTTCTTTCCTTCATTCGACTCACCCTACTAGAAGTTTGCGATCATGGCATTAATTTTTGAGCACCACGTTCTAGGAAGTTTAAAAACATTCATCACGTATGAGGGAATGGTCGTGATGACTACCTTTATGAGAACTTCCTTTCCTGCCTAGTTGAGTGTTTTCGACCTCCATCCTTGGATCTTGTCACGAATTTTACACTTTATATAACCCAATGCTTTTTTCTTCGATCGACCCCAAATGGATGGGAGTCTGAGGTATTTACCAAGGTCCGACGTGCCTTGAATTTGCATCACCCATTCGATATCCTTACACCTGTCATCATCTGCGCCCTTGTTGAATACCAGGTTCGATTGCACATTGTTTATGCGCTGTCTAGATGCTCTACAACACCTGGTCAATATATCCTTCAAAATTGGGCATTCTCCACCTCACCTTTCAAGAAAAATAGTGAATCATCAGTAAAAACACAATTGATGCTACTCTGGACACTCTCTTTTCAGTGTGAGTCCGCGTAGCTTCTCCATCTGAATAGCCTCCTCAATTTGTTTGGAAATCACGTCCACCAAGCGAATGAAAAGATATAGAGATATGGGGTCGCCTTGCCGCAACCCCCTAGATGGTCGAATGATACTTGTCCTCTTACCATTGATCAAGACACATAATAATGTTTTCGTTATGCACTTTCTCATCCATTCAACCCCTTTCGCACCAAAGCCTCTTTTCTCAAGACTTTTCAACAGAAACTCCACTCGACCCGATCATACGTCTTTTGCATATCCACGTTCAAAGCATACTCAATTGTAACACTGACCCTTCGATTCTTCAAATGATGGATAGGGGGTGACAAGATCCAATAAATAGGGGTTTAGCCTATTCACCAAGAGCTTGGATACAATTTTATATATGAAATTTCAAAGGCTTATGGGTCTAAAATTACTCGTTCTCGCTGGGCTTGGAATTTTATGTATGAGGGTAATATCTATGTAATGTAAAGTGGAGGGAAATCCACCTAATGTGAGAAAAGACTTGACTGTCGTGATTACAGTTGGACCAACGGTGTGCCAATTACTTTGGTAGAACAGACCCAGAAAATCATATGGACCTGGAGCTGTTGACCCTCCCAACTGAAAAACCGCAACCCTGATTTCTCCATCGGACATATCCCTTTCCAAATCAGAGTTCATTTCCTCCGTAATCTGAGTCGGAATGACCCCACAAACCTCCCCTTCATTCAAATCCTCCCCTTTTGACCTGAATAACGTTTGAAAATTCCCACATATCTCGTTTTCCACACCCAGGCCGAACTGGTCCACTTTCGCCGATCATTTTGCACTCTGGTTATGCAGTTTCTTCTTCTTCTAGCATTGGTGGTAAGATGAAAGAAGGTTGAATTTCGGCCCCCTTTTGTGAGTCACTTAACCTTGGACCGCTGCCTCCAATAAAACTCTTCTCGATGGTAGAGGTCCTTAATTCGACTTTTCAGGGTTGCCTCCTCTACCTGGTTATTTAGGCTCGACTGACAACTAGTAACACGTCGGAGCCGATCGACTGCTTTTCTCAATTCAACTTGATTATTCCCGAAATTTTCTTTTCTCCACCGAGTTAATCTCCTACGGCAACTCTCCAATATCACATCGATCTCCACTTGCCTATCCATACCATTCCATTCGGTCCATACTTCTTTAATTACATCTTTGCACTCGCCTTGCCTAGGTGAAGTATGAGAGGCGTGTGATCTGATCCAATTGCAATGTCATTTGTGCACCGGATGTCCGGATATATTGCAGCCGACACCGCATTGATGAGGACCCGATCAATTCTTTCTGACAGCCATTCCTCCCTTCGTCTGTTGTTTGACGAAGTGAATCTAGATCCTTTCGCACCGAGGTCTTCCATGTTGATATTTTCAATCATCATATCGAACTCATCAATCTATCTTTGAGATTTATGCATTCCCCCTTATTTTTCATCATGATGATAAATCACATTAAAATCACCCATGCACATCCAAGTCGGCATTTGCCTTGTTCCTATATCGCGCAATTCAACCTAGTTTTGTTTCCTCCTCTAAGGATTCGCATATGCATATACCCATGTAATAAGACAAGGGTTCGAGTGGTTATTCATCTTCACCTCACTATCAATAATATTATGGGTGACCGACTTGATAGACACTTGAACATCATTCATTAGGCTTGTTCATGAATCGGTTCGGTGTCGAACCGGTTCTGAACTGAACTGGTCTGGTTTGAAAAAAACCAGTACATTTTTCTGTTTCTAAAAAAACTGGTCTGGTTTAAGGAAAAAAGAACTGGTCTGGTTTGAACCGATTAAGAACCGGTTCGAACTGTTCTGGTATGTTTTTTTTAATAACAATTTTGGTTCAGAAATAATTCGGTTCAAACCGAACCTAAACCGGCTGAAAATCCTGTCCAACACACTGAACCGTTTAAAAAAATACTGAACCAACTGAAAAACACTGAACCGGATGAAAAAACACTGAACCGACTGAAAAATACACTGAACCGACTGAAAAACACACTGAACCGATTGAAAATCTGTTCCACAACCGACTAAAATCCTGTCCAACATCAACATACGAGAGTCCAATATATCTCTAGGTTTGGTTTATTGAAGACATCTCTAGGTTTAGTTGATTTTGCTTCAAACCGGTTCTAAAATTATATAGGTTTAAAGTGGTTTGATTTAAATTTATGTATAAACCAGTATAAAAAAACGAGTCGAGTCGAACCGATTCGAACTGGATTTTTGGTACTATTTTGAACTGTTCTATTTGAAGGTAAAAAACACTGGTCTGGTTTTGGAACTAGTTCGGCCGAACCGGTTCGAACCAAACCAGTTCCAGACCAGACCAGACCAGTTCGCCCGAACCGGTTTATTTGGCCAAGCCTATCATTCATCCACCATAACGCCATTCTTCCTGACATGCCTCGTGGATTTTCATAGTAAGCACAATCCATTCCCACTTTCTCTCGAACCCTTTTGCAGAATGCATCCCCGTTCTTTGTTTCCATCATGCATATGATCTCTGGCTGATGCACTCTATTGAGGTCTTTCAGATGTCGAATTGTCAAGGAAGACCCCAAACACTGACAATTCCAACATATTGTATTCAAGTCCCCTGTGTGGCTGTTTTGGGACAACCACCACAACCCGTTTCAGCAACTTGTGATTATCCATCCTTATTTTTCTTATCCTCATTCTCTCTGTTTCTTTTGACCCTCATAAACTTTGTTATTCTTCCCTTCTTTTGAGGCCTCCCTCGCGACCTTTCCGCTTTCACTTGGCTACTCTCCAATTCTTTCCATTCTTGTCTCATATCAATCCGTTTTTTTCTTCCTTATGTTTCAGCCATCCTCCTCCACCTCGAGCCTCCTTTTCAGAGAGATCATGGTCAGAATTGGTCTAAGGCCTATTATCTGGTGGGTTGGATCAGGACTAGGGGTTCAATTTGTTTTTTGTTTGGCTATTCAATAGGGATAACCTTATTATGGATGTTTCTAACAGGAAGGATGATGGTATATAATGGTTTGATTGTAGGGAGGTTCATGATGGTTGATTTTCGGTGGGTAAGGTTGGTCCAGGAAGGCGAGGGAATATCATGGTGGATGGTTAAGGGAGATCGATTCAGGCTTTGAATTTGGGTTGGAGGGTTTTGGATGACAGTGTGTTGTATTGTGGTTGAGAGAATCATGATGGGATGGCTTCGGTGGATTCATGTGGTAAGGAATTGTTTTCATTTGGCCAAGTACTTCTCCCATACGTAGTTATCTCTATATTTTCCAGTCGATCCTGACTCATCGATTCCGTTTCATCCAACTGCATAGTCTCGGTTCCAACTCCCATTCTATCATTATCATGTGATTCTATGCAACTTTTCTCCTGTTGATCCATCCAATTTTCCCGAGTTCTTTCTTCTCCAGACCTGTTGCATTTGGCTGCCCCTCTTTCCATCACATTCTTCTTGGTTTTCCTCATTGATATTGCCTCGTTCATTATTTCATACCAATTCGTTTTCCTCATAAGGATTTTTTGGGACGGTCTTTCTTCCTTCGATCCATTATGCCCCAATTTTCTCGATCTTTTTGCATTCAACCAGAGACCATACATTAGGTGTCCCAATTTCTCCTCAGACATTTGGACATCCGCCTTGCAGCCTTGTGTTGTATGACCAAGCTTTCCACAACCATAGAAAAAATCAGACAATCTCTTGTATTTTATCGAGGCCCAGCTTTCATCCCCTTCAGAGTTCTTCCACCAAAACCTAACCAGAAGAGACTTGTTTACATCAACCTCAACCATCATTCTTAGATAGAAATTTGCCAATCGTATTCCCGATCTTCTCAGCATTCTCAACATTGAACATCTATAACCCTAGGTAATGAATCTGGACCCAAAATTGAACCATTCTGAATTCGAATCTCATAAGTGCCCTGATCGGCTCCCATTTTTTGATGCTCATGCAATGGCCTTGGCCATACCACATACACATCGAATATGCGTTTTCTGATGTCTTCGTTCTCAAATTCTAACACCACAACCCTGTCTGATGTCTCCGTGAACTTAACTGCACTGAAACCTTCCCAAGTCTTTTGTAGCACATTATTTATTGAAACATTTTCACGTGCTTCTGAGCTATGATTGCACCTACGTATCGATCAATCCCATCCTCCCTTGGGTTCGAGTCTAGATCTAGAGTGGTTTTCCGAGTTATCATTTTGCCTCTGGACGGCACGGCTTCGACGCCCAGAAGTCCTCACGACGTCGTGTCCTTCTAAAAGCACATGTAAATATAAAAAGGGTAACACAACTAACACACATACTTACACTTGCAGCTGAAACCCTAGCAACCTTCGGACTTGATCAACAAAGGCACCACCAAGGATGAGGACGACAATACCAGCCCCCGGAGTCAGCCCTAGCTGCACTTCAGAAAGAGTCGATCGCCAGGAGGGGTGCACCAAAATGAAATAGCTATGGCCACAACACGCTCTAGGGTTATTCGGAAGGTTCCATGCGTGCATGTGCAAATGTTGGATTTTTCTTTCGAGCAGCACCTTCACAGCAGCGACGCACAAAGGCAGGGACGATGCTTCCACAATCTCAGACGTAGAGAAGGTGGCTTCCGTCATTTCTCTACGCCGAATGATCTTCTACTTGGTGATAGGGTTACTGCAATGATTTCTGCGCGACGAATGTAAACCCTAGCTCACTCCCTCCACACATATATATCGCTAGGGTTCAAAAGCTAGAGTTTCCAGCAGGGTCTGCTGCTGGTGATGGCTTCTGGCGAAAGAGGACACTGGTGAAGGCTCACTCACAACCTAAAGATATTTTTTTTCCGATGTAATCTGCTGTTAAAATTAACTCAAAAATAATTTTTACGACACTTTCATTCCAATAACAAAGAATGTTATTATGGCAAAAAAAACAAAGAATATTATTAATTAAATTAAAAATTCAAATAATCTACACTGTATTATAAAAGTAATATAACAATCATACTTTTATAATCTAAATTGTAATATTACATATCATAATTGGTAAATTTATATAGGGTTAATTACCTCAACCGTTACTTATGTTTGACAATGTGACTGAACCGTTCAAACTTGAGCTCAACCGTTACTTAAGTTGACACATGTGACTGAACTGTTACTATCACCTAACTGCCGTTATTTCTTTTCGTTAAGTAGTGACATGTGCTTGTCACGTGATTAACTTGTAATTTGAAGTTCATAAACTACCCTTAACACAGCTTTGTCTACTTAAGAGAGGTTGTTCTTAGTCTGGAGAAAAGCTGGAACGGAAATGGCGACTGCCTCGGTTTCGACCAACCTCTGTCGCAAGGTTATCGCCATCGCCGCCTGCGAAGCTCACTCACTCGGAATTTTGAAACCGTTCTCACAGTGAAGGTAAGCCCCCTTCTTTCATCTTGATTTCTTCTCTGATCTTCATTCTATCATTTGAAAACCCTAAATCATGAAAATCGGGCTTGATTGTTGATTTCAGTGATATCCTCGCTGATGCTTTGCACCGAGAAATGTGCTTGACAATTAATTGAATTAGGGGTTTTATTTCACCGTTCCATAGAATTTGATAGTTAATTTATTTGTGGTAGCTTGTAAGGGGTTTCTGGAGATTCAAGTTCAACGTTGATCGTATCTTTGTGTGCTTGTTCAAAAGAGGTGCAATTTCTGTTAGAAAATTTTGGGTTTGATTCCTGCAGAACAGCTTTGTTGTTCTTGATTGACAGATCTCATGCTTTGTCCTTTGATTTCTAGGAGATGGCCGTGTGTATTCTTGGGGAAGAGGAATGTTTGGTAGACTTGGGGAAGTGTCATGTCCACTCACACGTAAAATCCTTCCCTTTTCTAACAAGGGAAAAGGACCTAAAGCGGATTCTCAGCTAATTGGGCAGTGTTTAGTTCATCACTATCCGAGCCCAACAAACAGAAATATGTTCTTTGATCATTCTAACCAAAAAAATACTTGCAGAGATTGTGACTGGAAATATGTGCAGAGATAAACTATTTCGGGATTCGTCCAGGTCTTAATGTTCGTGGATCTGTTGAGAATGGAGGGCTGGTGGAGTACTTCTTTGGTGAGGATGGAAAGACACGCCTCCAACATGATAAATTTGTTCAGTTCCTGAGGGATTTGCATGATGAGGTATGTCAATAATAAGCACATTGCTTGCAAACATCCCAAGCACATCCACTAATAGATGCAAAATGCATATTCTGTATTGTATAGTGATAAAATCCTATATAAAGCGCAACTGTTGCACTTCTTATTTCTTTAGTAAATTGTATACATCCTTAGCTGGATTTTGTTTGTCTTTTTTCTTTTGGTGCAATTTTCAGTGTTTGACCAAGCCTCTAAGATTTAGAAAGTAATAGACACAATCTATTATTTCCCCCCACTTCTGAGATAGGGTTAATAATTGTCTTGGCACGTTCATCAACCTACTGAGTATGTTTTTTTAAGTTGGACTCACACAAGCACATCCTAATTTTTTTTTGAATTGTTGAAATCTCTCTTATTCTCTCCTTGGCCTTTTATCTTTAGTTTAAAATTATTAAGCTTCATCTGCTCCCATGTGCATGTTGCCCTTAACCTCGAGCTAGGATTCATTGCTAGAGGGACAGTTTCCTGCACATTACGAATGCAGTTTCTAATGATTTGAAAAGCTCATTGATGCTGTTCAAGGAGATGAAAATCAGGTATGTCACTAAACCATTTCGACTTCGTAAGTTCTGTTTCTTTGTAAAATTTATGATACTCATGTTCTGTTGTGCAGGACTGCCCAGATCAGTTTCAATTCATGAAGAACCTTCCAGAAAAAGTTGTCTGTAAAGTATGAAAGTGGTGCTTATTCTCCTGGAGTATCCATTACAAAAATTTGGTAGAAGTATTGGAGATGTTTGTAAGAAGTATTTATTTGCAAATTGACATTGCCAGAATGTTTGTAATTCCAATAAATAGCATTGGAGATGTTTTATGAAGGTGGATTTGTAGAAGTATAACTGACCCGAAATAGTTTGTAGGAATGATCATTTAGTTGAACTTACTTCTATTTCTTTCATCAAACAGAATCAGATATTAAGAAGAAAATAAAATGAAATGGTTGCAAATGTGGTAAATTATGTTTGTGGAGAAGTTGTTAAATGATGTTTTATCTTCTTCTAAATGTTATTAAACGGTTACTTTAGTTTGGACATTTTGTTACCTAACCGTTACTACTTCATAATCCATAAACATAAAAGGGGGGTAGAATCGTCTTTAAATTAGGTCACGTGACTTGCACGTGACACTTTGACGGTCAGATTTGACGGAAAGTTCACAGAGTAACCTTTCAGTCACATCTTCAAACTTAAGTAACGTTTCAGCTACACAAAAAAAGATGAGTAACCTTTTAATCACATGAGCCAAACATAAGTAACAGTTGAGGTAATCAACCCATTTATATATAATACAACTTTATGTAGGATAATGGAATAAAAAAAATCATTAGCTCGTTAACAATGCCACTATTTTATATTTTGATTTTCTTTCCTCATATAATTAAGGGTTAAATACCAAATAACTACTCAAACTTTGGACGTTTTACAAATAGCTACCCGAATTTTGAATTTTCAAAATTGGCTAACTAAACTTTGACATATGGGGCAAATAGCTACCTCCGTTAAATTTTCCGTTAAATATGGACGGAAAATGACATGTCAGCACATGATTGGTCCATAATTTTAAAAACTATATATATTTTTTTAAAATACTAAAAGAATCAATAAAAATCTTGAAAAAACTGAAACATTAATAGAAAAAATAAGAGTTTTAAATATAATATTTTTATTAAACTTATGAAATAAAAATAAATGATTATGTTTTTTATTTGTTTCTTCATATTTTTCAATACAAAAATTATATTACAAACTCTTATTTTTCCTATTAATTTTTCAGTTTTTTTATGATTTCTCTTAGTATTTTAAAAAAAATAATACATTTTTTAAAATTATGGATCAATCATGTGCTGATACGTCATTTTCCGTCCATATTTAACGGAGGTAGCGATTTGCCCCATGTGTCAAAGTTGAGGTAGCTATTTGCACCTCTGTCCAAAGTTTAGGTAGTCGTTATTGAAAATTCAAAGCTTGGGTAACTATTTGTAAAACGTCCAAAGTTTGGGTAGCTATTTGGTAATTAACCCTATAATTAACCAAAGTTACTTTTTTCTTTGTCTCTGTCAGTTTTGTTTTACTATAAGTGTTGAAATCGTACCTTATGAACTATATAGACTAGTGTTATAAAAAAAAGAATATTATTAATTAAATTAAAAAAACTTATTCAAATAATCTACACTATATTATAAAAGTAATATAACAATCATACTTTTATAATCTAAATTGTAATACATATCATAATTGGTAAATTTATATATAATACAACATTATGTAGGATAATGGAATAAAAACAAATCATTAGCTCATCCGACAATGCCACTATTATATATTCTGAGCACTTTCCTTTCCTCATATAATTAACCAAGTTACTTTTTTCTTTGTCATTGTCAGTTTTTTTTTACAGAGTGTTGAAATCGAACCTTATGAACTATATAGAACGGTGTTATCATAATCGGTCTGGCTCTCGAACCGATATGAGGGTTAATTCCCTATTATTCCGGTCGAACCTACCGGTTCACAATGCAAACAACAATTACTTAACCTTATTCTTCTTTGGAGTTGTCTACAACCACAACACAATTCTTTGGAGTTCTTCTCCGTCCCTCCAGCACCAACCCTTCCATCCGCCCACCTCCACCCCTCCATTTGTCCCCTTCGCCCTTACTTCCTCTCCCCACCCTCCAGCCGCCCCTCCACCCCTCTAGTCACCCACCTTCACCCATCTCCTTCCAAAATCCCAGCCGATCACCTTCAACCCCGCACACTTTCAGGAAACCCCTCCTCGCCCATGTTAGGGTCGTGATCTTTATCTCGTCTTTCAGATCCCAATCCCTAATTTGCGAAAACAAGAAAATTTGTGTCAATTCAGAGAGAGTAGAAGAACATGGAGATCACAATCCTAATGGTTCTGAATATCACTTAAGAAGGAACCGACTCTGTTATTCTAGTGAATGTATAGATGTCAGCCAATTTGAATTCTTCTAGTGCTCAAACGTCAAGTAATTCGTAGTCTTTGTTGGTCGGACGATCGCTAAGAGGACCCCGCCCTGTCAGTACCAATCTCTCCAGCATGAAGGTATGAGTTGATTACCATTTATCACGATGACAAATCAGATGAAGTACTTGTGTTTCATCCGCCTTCGTTTGTTTTGTCTCTGCGATAGAAAGCGTTGAAATTGGGTGGGGGTTGGGGAATTGATTAGGGTTGTTTTCTGTTTCAAGATGTAGCCGAATCTTGGGGAATCAATGTGTTACTTGTTTTTAGGGTTTTTGCTTTTTAGTGAAGCTTTGAAATTTGTCAACTTGTTATGTGCATTTTTCTTATATGCTCTCTTGTTAAATGGAAGAGCTTTGAGTTTTCACTTTTTTGAGCTTATAATATGTTTCATTCGTTTTTGAGTTTCGGTTTGAACCGAAGAAACCGACTGATCGGTTAAAAAAAACTAAATAAAGTGAACCGAAAATCGAATGGTTTTACAAAAATCGGTCGATTCACATTGGTTGAACCGAGTCCACCATACAAATCGGTCTTTTGATTGAACCAAACCGGACAGGGGTCTGGTTCCTTGTCAGACCACCGACCCGATTCTGATAACTATGTATTGGTCAATTAAGTGAAGTGCAATCTAAACGGGAGAAGAAAAAAATCCTAACTAGTAACTGCCAAAAGTTTTCTCCACATAACATTTATATGGACGCGGAAAAGGTTTCTCTCCAACTAAGGCGACAGTGGGAGAATAGTCAGCTAATCATCGACTTTTTCGTTTTAAGCTCGGATTGCTGGAGGGAAATCAACCACACAGTGAGGAATCATTTGAGAGTAATGTGTGAGGAACGGAACCTAGCTCAGTCAATTGGAAGGAACAGAAACTGAGCACAAAGGAGTCCGACAGGAGGCGCTGGGAATGAATGGAGGATGCACCATCGCCGATAAGGTAATTACCGTGTAGTCCAGCAACAGACCGAGCAGCAGGGGAAAAAGCACACATCCTAGGACCCAAACCGTAAACCAATCGACCAACCAAGCCAATTCCTTCCACATAGCCTACCGCAAACGCCCAATCTAAAAAAGCCATCGACAAAACAACGGAATCAAAGGAGGTAATATTATTTCATGTATTTAGATTATCTGCTGCTATTTTAATTGATTCAATGAAGCTTGAGCCCATGGATTACCGTAACAAGGATGATAATAGTAGCGATACTAGAACACCTCTAGGAAAGTTCGTGGATATACCGGAAAATGTCGACATATCGACAGGAAGGCTGTGTGTGGGGCGTGTTATCAGTGACAAACAGGTGAAGCCTTCGGTTGTGCAAAATGTTCTCCAACAAGAATGTGAGAAGATATGTCGGGATAAGGGTGCAGGAAATGAATGGGGATGTCATTCTGTTCGAATTTGACAAGACAGAGGACCTGGAAGATGTACTAGATTGGTCGCCGTGGGCAATACAAGGAAATTGCCTATCCCTCAAACGGTGGCAACTAGGAATGAGGATTACGGTTGTGCAGTTCCATATACTCCAGTTCTAGGTCCAAATACATGGACTATAAGTTCAGAAGTTCAGCAAACAAAATGCTGAAAGAATTGGGGAAAGTCTGGGAAAGGTATTAGAGGTGGATGACATACTGGGACCAATGGGGCTTGATAGGGATTTTATCAGAATAAAGGTAGAGATAGACATATGGAAACCTTTGCAAGCAGGTTTTGGTATAAGCGGAAAAATGGAGAAATGCAAGGGCAACAATCCAATACGAAAAGATGCCAGAATTCTGTTTTGGGTGTGGGAAGCTTAGTCATGTAGAGAGATTGTGTAACTCTGAGATAACAGTATCCGAAGAGGAAGATGGAGGCCCAATGTATGGACCATGGATACGAACGGACAGACCGAGGAGAAGGAGAGAACAATGTAGATATATGGGAACGAAACAAGGGGGATCCACTGGGGAGAACAAACAAAGAAGCTGGAAAGAACTGATGAAAGAGAAGGAGGAACGTAGGGAGAGAACTATGCCACAAGGAGGTGAATCCGGGCAGGAGACACAAAAAAATGCAGCAGAGGGGAAAACGTAGCACAAGGGAGGACAGGAACACCGAAGCAGTATGATCGGGACCAAATGAAGGAACGAGGCCAAAACAGTGGTGCAGAAGGGGAGATCATAGTATACAATAAAGGGGAGGAAGAGCGAAGGAGAGGGGAACGAGAAGCAGAAGAGCGAGAGGGGCAAATAACTCTGATGATCCGACAACATGACAGAAGTGCAGAAGGGGAATGGGGCAGAATCCCGGTGGAGGGAACAGTAGCTAGGTACACAATGAGAATTAATAAGGAGGCACAGGGGGCAATGGGGACAACAAGACAAATTCAGGGGCAGTATCTCCCACATAAAACGAGAGAAAGCCTTGTGACCAACTTCAGTAGTGAGAACCAAGGGCACTACCCTAACCTCAAGAAGGTACTTGAAATGCGGGCTGACAACCTGATAGGCAATGAGGAACAAATGCCAAGAGTGTGTGGGACAGAGGACATGGAGAAACCAAAGACCATGGAATGGAAATGCCAGATTAAGGATGATTGGGGAACAGAGGTATGGATGGGGGAAATGGACCAAGGATAGCCGAGATAACATCCCTAGACGAACCGATGATAGAAGCTCCCAAGTCTAAGGAATGGACAGGGGAAAAGGTCTGGAATTACATTGTAGAGCCGCCAGACTCTCCCACTGAAGTCTGGGGGCAAACCATAGAGCCAACATGCCTTAGCCCCCTTACGCGGAAAGTCAACCTGAAGAGGAAATACAAGGAAGAGACGGACTCTGAAACTGAGGAACGAGAGGAGCAGTCAATCAAAAAATGCAAAGGCATGGACCGAGGGGAAGAGACAAGAGGCCAAAAGACCAGAACCTCGCTAAGAGGAAAGAAACAAACAAAGAAGGGGAGTACTGCACGACGGAAGATAATGACATCCAAGAGTTGATCAAAGGAAACGGGTTCTGGTAGCTGTCCCAGAACAGCTACACGAGACCAATGAGCTACATTGTGTGGAATTGTCGGGGACTGAGATCGGCCCTGACAATTCCGTACCTAGACGATCTCGGGAGAAGGAACCAACCAGATATTATATACCTAATAGAGACAAAGAACACAGAGGAATACTGCGAGAAAATTAGGAAGAAAATGAGAATGGACAAAGCTTGTTATGTGAATCTGAACGGGATAGCAGGGGGCTTGGCCCTGTGGTGGACCAAAGAAGTGGAAGTGAGTATACATGAAAAGGATGCAGAAATGATTGATACCACCATCAAGCTGCAAACCAGTAAGGGCCGAATGCATATAACCTGGGTATATGGAAGCACTAACTAGGGGGATAGACTGAAACTGTGGGAGAGGTTGATGCATATCGCATAAACAAGGAAGGGGCCCTGGATGTGTATAAGAGATTTTAATGAAATTGCAGGGGAGAGGGAGAAACAGGCGGCAGACCGAAGTAAGCAGGGATGATGGAGGCCTTTAATGTGATGATGAGAGGTGCAGGGCTAATTGATATGCGATATAATGGGCAACACTTCACATGGTGTAATAACCGTGAAGGAAGTGAACGAATTAGGAAAAGATTAGACAGAGCCATAGGTAATGCAAAATGGATACGAGAATATGCAAAATCTGAAGTTACGCACAAGCTGAACATAGGCTCAAACCACTGCCCCTACTAGTACAAGTGGAGAGGAAAGGGGATCGAACCAAGAGACCATTACGGTTTGAGAAAGCTAGAATGGAGAAGAGTGAATGAATGCAAAGAGATCGTACATGGGGTTTGGGAAGGAGGCTGCGGTCCAAGGAACCGAGGAGAAATACATGACAGATTGGGAACATACAGATATAGACTTCGAATATGGAGCAAGAACAATGCCGTCAATAACAGAATGCTGATCGAAAGAATACAAAACCAGCTGAAGACAATCCAACATGCACCAAATGACAAGCATAACATGCCAATGGAGAGGTACCTCAAAAAGCAATTGGAAGAAACATGGGCCAAGGAGGAAGAGTATTGGCGGGAATGATCACGGATCCAATGGTTGAAATTAGGTGATAGGAATACTACATATTTTCACCAAGCAACGGTGGAAAAAAGAAGGAAGAACACGATACACCGGATGCAAAGAAGAGACATGATATGGGTAGATAACGAAAATGACATAGAACATGAATGGGAAGACTACTTCCGGAACATGTTCCAAACAGAAGGGTGCGAGGGAGTAGATGCCTAGTTGGAATGTGTCCCAAAACTAGTAGGGGAGGAGGCAAACATGAGGCTCACTAAGATGGTAGTATTGGAGGAAGTGAAGCAGGCGGTGTTCCAACTTGGAGGAAAAAAGGCCCCGGGCCCAGACGGCTTTCCAGGTGTGTTCTATCATCGCTACTGGGATATCCTAGGAAACGATGTATTCCACTTGGTAAAAAGCTTATTTGAATCAGGCATACTAACTCCAAGTTTCTCTTATACTGATATAATATAATTCCTAAGATACCGAACCGCGTTAATACATCACAATTTAGACCCATTAGCTTGTGAAATTTCAACTATAAGATCATATCCATAATTCTGGCCAACTGTCTAAAATCTTTATTGCCTTCCGTTGTTACACCATTCCAAAGTGCTTTTGTCTCAGGAAGGTTTATACACGATAACATCCTTATCGCAAATGAGGTATTCCACCATTTGAGGACCAACAACACGAGTAAAACGAAGGAGTGTGCTGTTAAGCTAGATATGAGCAAGGCCTATGACTGAATAGAATGAGAATTCTTATTCAAAACACTGAAGGCACTAGGATTCTCAGGTATCTGGTGCAACTGGATACAGGAATGTGTAACGAAGGTACAGTACAACGTGGTGGTGAATGGATACAAAACAAGACGTTTCAGACCAACTCGCGGGATAAGACAAGGTGACCCTCTCTCCCCATACCTATTTAGTTTAGTAGGAGACGTGTTGTCACGACATATAGTAAAGGAGGTGGAGGAGAAGAGTCTCGAAGGAATTCAGATGAAGCGTACATGTCCGGAGTTTCATCATTTGCTATTCACGGAAAAATCGATTTTCTTCATGAAGGCAAATGACAGAAATGCACGGGCACTCAAGGAAACGCTAGAAAGGTACAGCAAAGCTTCGGCACAAAAGATTAACTTGGCCAAGTCCTGCATACAGTTCGGGAAGATACTTGAGCAGAAACCAGGTACGTGACTGCGGGAATTTTGGGCGTGGAGGTGGTGACAAACGCAGGGAAATACCTGGGAATTCCTACAAATTGTGGTCAGTCTAAAAGAGAAGCAATGAGATATTTGAAAGAGAGGATCATGAAGAAGATACATGATTGGAAAACATTGTTTCTCAACAATTCCGGTAAGGAGGCCCTTATTAAAGCCGTAATAACTGCGATACCGACTTATGTGATGGCATTGTTTAAATTGCCAAAAATGTGGTGTGATGAGATTGCGAAATTGATAGCACAGTTTTGGTGGAATGGAAGGGACGATAAGAGGAAGATACACTGGGTACGGTGGGATAGGTTAACACAACCGAAGGATCTAGGATGCATGGGGTTCAGAGACATGTTGGATTTTAATAAGGCTATGCTTAGGAAAACTGCATGGCGACTACATAACAATGAAGGATCAACATGGGTGAGTGTTCTAAAAAGGGATGTACTTTTGGAAAGGGTTGTTGATTGATGCGAAAAAGGGTGCAAGACCATCGTGGGCATGGTCCATCATATTATCAGGAATCGAGACCCTTAAGCAAGAAGGAATGTGGGTAGTGGGCAAAGAAGACAAGATACAGGTATTCCACGACCCGTGGGTGCCAGGCCTACCGAATCGAAGACTAAGGGATGAGGGAAGAGAACCCGAAGATATGCACATCAGGGTAAGTCAATTGATAGAACCGGTGGGGAGGAAATGGAACCTAGACAGTATCCATAACCTCCTCACGACAGAAGAGAAGATTGCGATAAGAACAATCCACCTAAGTCAGAAGCGAGGGGATGACAAACTAATATGACCGACGTCAAAAGATGGAGTGGCCATACCGAAATGCGTCTACCGAAGAATCCGGGAAGCAGCAACCGTGGATAGTGGACAGGGACATGGAGCAGCAAGCAATGCCGCGGGAAGAACTGGAAAACGCTATGGCAAAGTGAAGTAATCCCAAAGGTAAAACAAATTTATGTGGCGAGCAACCCAAATGGCTCTACCTGTTAAATCTGAATTGGTTAGGCGTGGAATTGACACAATACAAATGTGTTTGTTCTGTCCCGGGAGAGAGACGGTGAGCCACGCCATTCTGGGGTGTGAGTGGGCAAAAAGAACCTGGTTTGGAGGTATGAGATAGGGCACTAGCACAGGACCTGAGCCCCAATGGGATCAATGACTTCTAACCATGCAGGGCCTGAGCAGCATAGGGGAGGAAGTTGGGCTTAGGAAGCGACTCACGGGGGAGACACTGGCGTGGGAAGTGTGGAAGGAACGTTGCAGGGCAATGCACGAAGGAGACACTCCAAAGCCGGACACTGCAATAAGGAAGGCAAAGGCATTGGAGGACGAAACATGGCGGACCAGATTACAGGCCGAGACAAGCGTAGGCACCAGACGAGGAACAACGAACGACCACCTATGGAAGAAGCCACGACCCAGGGTGGTTAAACTGAATTGTGACGCAGCCATGGACATACGCACGAACAAGGGAGGAATAGGTGTGATCGCTAGGGACTGGTCCGACAAAATCCTTGCAGGAAGGAGCTCGACAAGCAGGGGACTTAGCATCAAAAGCCTCGAAGCGAAGGCCATCCTTCAGGCAACAGAATTGGCAGCACAACAGGGCTGGCCCGAGGTAATGATAGAGTCAGATGCACAATATGTGATACACATACTGAATGGGAAAGAGCCGAGTGCGGATTGGGAACAAAGGAATATGATGGCCGATATAATGGAGACGGCTAGGCGAATACCAACAATTCAATGGCAGTTTATTCAACGACAAGCGAATCAATGCGCGAATTGGGTGGCTAGGGAGTCAAAACAGGGGATGTGCCCACCGAATTGGGTATCAATACATCCGCCTATGTTGTTATCTTTAAGTTTATTTGATGTAATGAACTCAAAGCATGCGTAATATGAAGTGATTTTATTGGCAAAAAAAACTGCCAAAAATAGATTAGAATAATCAGTGTGTTGTGCCTTGGGAGTGTGTCCTTAGACCTTTCCATATTTTTGTTTTTACATTAATTAAATAAAAATGTGTAACAAATATTGTTAATTGTTTTTTTAACAAAACTTAACAATAATATAAAATCACTACAAATTTTAATATATCATGAATAAATAATACTATGGGCGAATGAAATATAAAGTTAAATTAAGAACCAATTTCTTTACCGCCAAATAAATTTTCATGTTTGAAAGAGTGTTCTCTCTCTGAATTAAACTATATTTTCAATACTGGGGTTCTGCTAAGATTTTCACTGCACTCTTGGATTACGAACTTATTCATCTTATCGGTCTACTCATAAATAATACAACAAGTGAATAAAAGATATCGTTGCATTATAGGGTATATGTTCTACATAGATTAATTAAATAGTAAATAAAGATGGCAACCTATCGAAAACATACCTATAAATTGATTCTTAATTCAAATTTATATTTTATTCACTCATAGTATTATATATTAACTAAACTAAGAAGAAGATTGGTTAATTAATAACATACTCGGTGGTGCGCGTGCAGTCCACGCTTCCCTCTCTATCAGGTGCAAGGAAACCCCTAAATCACCTAGGTTTCCATCCCCGTGACAGAAGAATCCCATTTCCAATTGGTGAATTCTGTTTCGTCATTAATTGCAAGAAGACAAAGGAATAGAATGTTCAGCAGAAAGCAACACAGCAGCTCAGATTGGACACGCCCATACAACAACAACGAAGGAAACCTGAAGGCTGCCTGGAGTGAAACACGATCGATTTCATTGCGGATTTACACAGCAGCAAGCTCAAATAGAGGCGACCAAAGCTCGGCCACAAGGTGGCCCAGCTATCAACGAGGACGTCAGACACAACCAGTAGCTTACGTCAGTCGCCGCACCAGCAATATAACCTGCAAACACGGACTGAAGCCACCGGAACCAACCAAGCTGCACAACACCACGTTTTCCACATAACCAACTCACCTAACCATCCCCCCCCCCACTGTTTTCGTGTTTGCCTTGTTTCTTGCAAGAGCTTCTAGCTGCGGTGACGACACGACCCCCCCCCCCCCCCCCATTGTCATCCTCGCGATGCAGGTTGCGTCCAGTTCCGACGGCTCAAGCAGACCCTGCAAGTCTGTGGTCGATTTGGACTCGAATGAAGAGGTGAAGAATGAAGAGTGGTATGTGGGCAAGATCATATCACAAAATCCGATCAAACTTATCATGGTTAATGGAGTTCTACGGTCGGGTTGGGCTCGGTATGGACCCGTCACAATATTGGAAGCGGAGGAGGGTATACTTTTGTTCGATTTCGAACGGAAAGAAGATGAAAATCAAATACTTGACCGGTCATCATGGGCTATCAATATACACATATTAAACATCAAAAGATGGGATCCGAGCTTGGAGTTAAGAAGGTTGAATTTAACAAGGTAACCTTCTAGATTCAAGTACATGACCTAGGGCTTGAGAAATTTAGCAATGTCAATGACTGGAAGATAGGGAATATGATAGGAAAATGTCTGGAGATTGAAAAGCACGTTGGGAAAATAAGTAGGAGTTATATGAGAATGCGTGTAGACGTGAATGGAGAGGTGCCCCTGATGGCGGGGTTCTGGTGGAAAAATTCTCAGGGAGAGGATAGATGGGCATCAATAAGATATGAGTGGTTATCTGATTACTGCTATGGGTGTGGCATATTAGGCCACTCGACACAATCATGCTAACTGGAAGTACAGATGACTGAGTATGATCAGAATGTACCAATGTACGACTTGTGGCTTGTTGGTGTAAGGCCAAAACAAGGCACGACTAGACAACACGTGGGAGGTGATGAGGCACAATGATCGAAACAAGGTCCGGGTGCAAGGAGGTTGTGGCTTGATATCATGGGCGAGGTGAGGGGACGGAACACGGAAAAAGCGTAAAAACAAGGGCGAACAATGATCATGGCATGGGGGAAGAGGGCATACCCAATGACCGACCAAATGAGACAAAGGATCCAAATCCCATGGAGAAAGACATGACCCCTGACCAAGCGGAGCAAACCAGACCGATGAACCAACCGACTGGATCCGAGACTGATGAACCACCAAACTCAATGGCATTAACCATCCATACCACCACAACTAAGACACAACCGACCCCAAAACCTGAATGGATCAAAACCAAACTAAACCGAAGCCACACCTCACCAACCCTAGCCGAACCCATACCATGCCGAACCCAACAAACCATAGCCGATGACAACTGAGCCAAACAAACCCCCAAACGGACCCTACCCTTGATCACATACCTACCCGACAATCCGACCCCCCCACACCTCGTTTATGAAACCCCCACACTCCAAACATACACTGTAGAGAACCCACCTGACACACGACCAAACTCCACCTAACCAGTGAACCACAACCCCACATCCGGCTTGAGCCCATACCTTGACAAGATGACCTTAAAGCGAACGGGGGAGGAGATGGAAGACCAACCGGGGACCAAGAGAATGAGGAAAAAGGTGGATGAGCCCGGTTACCCGGGTACGAGGATAAGGAAAAGCCTGAGGAGGAAAGTGACCAAGTCCAACACCAATCTCAGGAAGATGACCGAAAGCAGAAAGGTGGCACGAAACGGTATGGAGGAATCAAATGAGATGGACAAGGGTTCTGGTGGATGTCCTGAAACAGTCACGGGTGACCAATGAATGTAATCTCCTAGAATTGTCATAGATTGGGGTCTGCCTTGACAGTTCAACACCTACAAGACCTCAACAAAATGTATTACCCAAACATCATCTTCTTATTGGAAACAAAAAATGGGGATACACACTGCGAGCGGATACGGGCACGAATGGGGATGGAGAACAAGTATTATGTAAGCCCAAATGTGGCATCGGGAGGACTAGCATTGTGGTGGACGTCGGAAACCAGGGTCTCAATAACATATGCCGACCCGAACATTATTGATTGTGAGGTGCAGTTTGCAAGGCAGACCGAAACTATGCATGTAACATGGATATATGCGAGCACGGAGGCACAAGAACGAACTCACAACTGGAACATCGTACGAACAATAGGGATGGGCCGAAGAGGTAGTTGGATGGCACTAGGAGATTTCAATTGCATATGCTACCAACATGAGAAGCAAAGTGGGAGGAGAAAGTCGTAAAGACAAATAGATGAATTCAAGCAAATGATCGAGGACATGCACATGGAGGATTTGGGGGCGCATGGTAACCCTCATACATGGTGTAATAACCGTAGTGGGTCGGAACTCATTAGTGAGCGCCTTGACCGTGTCCTCACAAACGCGGAATAAACAATGTAACATCAACAAGGGAGGTGTATCAATGAGCTTGGCATTGGGTCGGACCATGCACTGATGGTGGTCCAACTCAAGCAACCGAAGAAAAGGGCAAGGAAGAAGTTCAAATTTGAGGCAATGTGGTTAAAGAACCCGGCTTGTAAGGAGGTGAGAAAGGATGCATTGGAGAGACCAACAACATGAAGGGAAACACAAGGGGTGTACAAAAAAATTAACAAGTGCCGCAAGAAACTCACGACATGGAGCAAGGTCCACTTTGGAAACAACATGAGAGAGGTTGCAAACATAAAGGAATCCCTACGAGAAAATGCACGAGGGGTGATGGACGAGGAGACGATAAGGGAGGATAAAAGGCTAAAGGGGAAACTCAAATCCCTTTGGACAAGAGAGGAAACATATTGGAAGCAACGACTGAGAATCAAATGGCTTAGGGAGGGGGACCGAAATACCACATTCTTACACCAAACAACCATAGCGAGGCGAAGGCGTAACCAAATATGCCGACTGAGGGGAACAAATGGGGAATGGATTGAGAATGAGGGAGAATTGTTGATGAGATATTTCGCTACTATGGGGACATGTTTACCTCGGAACAAACCGAACCGGGGAAGAGTTCCTCCAATGTATACCAAGCCAAGTGACAGTCGAAATGAATGAAGAGCTAACACGGGAGGTAACAGACATTGAGATTCGGTCGACAACATATCAACTAGGCGGATCACGGGCGCCGGGTCCGGACGGGTTTCCGGGTCTGTTTTACCAAATGAACTGGAACATCGTGGGGGCGGATGTCATCACCACGATCAAGGCTTTATTTAGAACAGGTATCATCCAAAACACCCTAAATAATACCGATATTGTACTTATTCCAAAAGTGAAAAAACCGACACAACCCGCTGATTTTCGGCCAAAAAGCTGTTGCAACTTCATGTATAAGATTATCTCGAAAGTTTCGGTGAAACGATTGAAAATATATCTATCAGAGCTTATCACCCCTTTCTAGAGTGCCTTTTTATCTGGTATACAACATAACATCATGGTGGCGCATGAAGTGTTCCATCACCTACAAATGGGCCGAAATGGAAGCAAGGTGGAGTGTGCATTAAAGATTGATATGCAAAAGGCATATGACAGAGTTGAGTGGTATTTCGTCCTCGACACACTTAGAACCATAGGCTTCCCGGAAAAATGGGTGGGATGGATAAGGGCTTGCATATCGACGACCACATACCAAGTGGTGGTTAACGGGGCACCAACCGAACTCATACGCCCAACACGAGGTATCCGCCAAGGTGACCCACTATAACCGTACTTGTTCATTTTACTTGTGGGTGTGTTATCAAGGAGAATGCTCTGGGCATCTAGGGAGGAGGAGATAAAGGGGTTAACCCTAAGGACACAATGCCTAGAACTACATTATCTTTTCTTTGCAGATAACTCGCTATTCTTCATTAGTGGAGCAACCGAATATGCCAAAAACCTCATGGAGAAGTCTACCCTCTATTTCAATAAAGGGGCGGCTCATACCGAGCGGAGAGAGGTGGAGGAGCCCTGAACATAAATAGCAGAAGTGACCTGGGAAAGTACTTGGGATTACCGTCTATATGGGGACGCTCAAAGAAGGAGGCCTTGGCTTTCCTAAAAACCAAGGTAAAGGATAAGCTTCAAGGGTGGAGGCCAAAGGCCTTAAACCAAGCGGGAAAGGAAATCCTCATCAAGTCAATCATCACCGGGATACCTACATACGTGATGAGTATATTCCGATCACCAAAAACATGGTGCTCGGAAATAGATGCTCTCATTGCGGACTTTTGGTGGGGACAAACTGTTGAAGGGAAGAAAACCCATTGGCGGAGAAGGGAGATCCTAACTAAGGCCAATGAGGTCGGAGGATTAAGCTTCCGAGAATTACAAAGTTTCAACACGGCCCTACTCACAAAGATGGCGGGTTGTATTATGACCGAACCGAACAGTCTTTGTGAGCAGGTCCTAAAGGGACTATACTTCCCGAGATGCTCATTCTTAGAGGCGAAAAGAGAAGCCGATCCTCGTGGAGGTGGAGTAGTATACTACATGGCCAATAGGTTATGAAGCAAAAATAGGTATGGATGATAGGAATGGGTGAGAATGTTCGGGTTTTTGGAGACCCATGGATCTAGACCAAGGAAAACCGACGAGTGAGTGCCAAAACTAGGGTGGAGAACGGAGAGAATTTACTAGTTCGGTACCTTATACAACCGAACAAAGCATGGAATGAAGGCCTAGTAAGAAGCATTGTTAACCGCGAAGACGCCGAACACATACTTAACATCCCTCTACCGCATGATGGGGGAAGTGATAGGTATGTATGGCCACACACGAGGGATGGAGCACCTATGGTCCGATCGATATATCACAAGTTACGAGAGAATGCAAACTGAGAAGTTAGGCCGAACACATCGGCACATGGTGCATTTTGTAAGGGCATTTGGGCAACAAAGGCAATACCCAAGGTAAAGAACTTCATTTGGAGACTTGCAACGAATGCAATAGCCGTTAAGGCGAATATGGTTAGACGAGGCATGAATGTAAGCCAAGGGTGCCCCATATGTGGATAAATGGAAACGAGGGAACACATGATCCTTGAACGTATGTGGACCGATCGAGTGTGGCTAGGTGCGCTAGGGTTAAGAGTGAACCGACCAAACAACTTGGACGTGGTTCAATGGCTTGAAGAGAGAAGAATGGAACCAAGGAGTCAAGGGCCGGGTGGCGAGAGGGGATGGGCACTTACGTTGATCACGTGTTGGCAAATATGGAAGACAATGTGCAAGGCGGCTTTCAAATCCAAAAAACCCTGTCCACGGAGCGTGATAGAGGACATAAAGAGGGCATATGAGGATCAACTACTAAGTGGCCGACCCACGCAAGCCGAGGTCGAAGAGAACCCACCGACCGAAGACCGACTGCAACAAGAGTGGCAACCACCGATGCCAAACAAAATCAAAATCAATTGTGATGCATCGTGGTGTCAACAATCGAGACGAGCGGGAATAAGAGTGGTAGCGCGGGACAAGCATGAAAAAGTGGTAGGAGGACTAAACCGGCGGTACATGAAGGTGTTCGACTAGCACTAGAATCGGGATGGAAAAGCATTGTCATAGAGACGGATTCACAAGTGCTTCACCAATAGATTGAGAACAGCCCAACGCATTGGAGGGTGTCAACCATCATCACAAACATCCGAGCACTAGCGAGGCAACTTGAGCAAGTGCAATGACAAACTATTCCAAGGACGACAAACGAATGTGCGAATTGGATAGCAAAGCAAGCAAGACTGGGAGTGAGTCTAAATGATTGGGTCGAAAGACCTCTACTTACATTTTTATGTTTAGTAGTGAATGATTGTATGTACGAACAACCGTGATCATGTATCACGACGTTTTATATCATCAAGTAAAGCGATAATTTGACCCAAAAAAAAACTAAGAAGAAAATCATTAACACAAATAATGTCAAATATGATATCTCTACTCTTAGGGGAAATTTCCTACTAAACACAATACCACGATACAGACACGCTTGGAAAAAATCGTGTTTGTGGAAGCATATGACAAAACGATAGTACAAACACGATAACACGAAAGTATTTTCGTGTCTTGTTCGTGTTTAGGTATCAGAACAAAACAAACACGATAAAATTAAATTTTTGTTTTGTCAACTATAAATTTGGACTTGAAAATCTATTTTTGTAAATACTTTTCTAAATAAGTCTCATTTAATAGCTTTTAAAAGTCTACTTAGATAAATAATTTTTAGAGTTTGTCAATTATACATTAAAAACTCGTGCAATCTGATATTTAAATGTATGTTCTTACCATGAACAATTCGTTATTTTGATATGTCTTATAAATTTCACATGTGTACATATAACTGACTAATTTAACACAACATAAACACACATGAAAAATTGTATGTCGTTTTCTTGTTGAGAAACATGACACGATAAACTTATTGTGCGTATTCGTGCTTGGTAAGTGTCACACAATAAATATATTAATACTCACAATAATACATACGTACACATGATTTGTCACCCTTTCTCATAGACAAGTTAACTCCTGAGTGTGTTCTGATATTCTAAGTTGAGTTGATTCAGTTAGACCACTACCAAAAGCTTACTGTGATGGTTAGGGTAGAGGTGGTAATTCGGGTCAACCCTACCCGTCGTAATAGGGTTGGGCATGAACTGTTTCAAGCTGAACCAGTTGAGAACAGTACCTTTACCACATTTTAGGTAAGGTACGGTTCGATCCCTTAAAGAGAACCACTCTACATTTTTGTCGATATACAAAACCTTATATGAACCGTTTTAGAACTAATTCAGCCAAACCACTATTAAAATAAAATAGAAAAAAGATTGCATCTTCAAGCTTCTGAGCTGTGAGCTCTTGAGCTTCTTCTCTCTCATGAGCGCTTCCTCCTCCTCTTCGATGCAAGCAGTGGATGGAGGAGTGTTAAATCCAGTCAGTACTACAGAGATAAAGAAGTAGAATAAAATGAGAAGAAGTGGGTTTAGGATTTACCTCTCATCCTTCTCACGAGCTCTTCCAGTCGTCCTCCTCCTGAGCCTGTTCTTCACTCTGTCAGAGGTGAAAAGGTAGAAGAATAGGAGATCCATCGACAGGTAAAGATGTGGGTTTAGGATTTACCCCGTGCGAGTGTGCCGGCGAAGTCACTGCCGATTGCCGAAGTCGGACGAACGAAGTGAATAAGAACGAAGAAGGAGAAGAAGAAGAACGAAGAAGGAGAAGAAAAACGAAGAAGGAAGAGAAGAAGAACGAAGAAGGAAAAGAAGTGGTTTGGTTGAAGTTGAACCAGAGATTCTGATTTAGGTTGAAATTGAACAGTTAAAATCGATACAAAAAGTGGTTCGGTTTACCATATGTGAACTAGTTGTTTGTGGTTCATTAGAACCACTTTATTTTTTTGGATGAAAAACTGTTTGGTTTGTGAATCGGTACGGTTCGGTTCAGCCGAATATGTTTTTTTCTGCCCAGTCCTACGCCGTACTATGTGGAACAACCCGTTCACGCCCCGCCGCACTATACAGGTCAACTTTCATGACCCTGACCCGACCTGGCAGGTCAGTGGGTCGAATAGAACCCAGATTTAAATTTCTATTATCAAACAAAACCCAAAATTCAATCTATCAGTTCTGTTGAACCTAAAAAACAAAACTTAGATTCAAACAAAATCTAATAATTGAATTATGGGTTCTATTCAAACTCAAAAAATGAATTTTGCTTTTGAAATTGGATTTCATATTGGTTGTGAAAAAAGAAATTAAGGATTTTGTTTTTCTATTTAATCACATAAAAAGGGACAGATAATAATTGTAACAAAAAATTAACATGATAAAATATAAATGTCTAAATATTGGGCAAAAAAAAATATAAAAGCCTAATTAGCACAAGTTTGAACCAAACAGTTACATGACCAAATATATAATTAATTCTTATATATATAGTGTTAGACGTCGAATCCGACTTTCCCCGACCCTTTTTGGAAAATATTTTTTCTTTCTTTCGCTCGAAAATGTTGGGTCTTGGCGAGCGACGGGTCCGGTAAAGTGGGGCCATCGACCGGAGTGAACAATGAAAGAGTCACCGCCGATTAATTAGAGGCTAATTGGAATCCTAAAATTTTCCTAGGGTACATGGTGTTAACATCCTAGGGCTTGGAAAGGTCTACATCCATAAAATTGAGTTTGAGGGTTTGATTATGTCTTAAGGGCTCGCGAGACCATAATCCGCCCTTTCGGTACTTTAGTTTGGTTTTGAATTTTGTTTTCACCGATTTACCCATTTTGATCATGCTTGACCAAAACTATTACATGCATTTTCTAAATAAAATAAAATAAATAAACCATCTCCAAGCATGTTTTATGTACGAGTTAGTTTAACATAAATACACAAGAGAAGAATGAATTTAATCGAGCTCAAAAAAGGTAGTTTAACTTTGGGGTCATTTTAAAACGTGTCAAACGTACACAAATGACCCGAGAGTCCAAGGACCGAGTTGTAACCTTCAACAAAGTTCAGGGATGACCTAAGTCAGTTTTGAAAATATTTTTTTAGACCGAAATAAACCCCCATAACTTTACAAATGGCTAAAATGACCCTAAAGTTATACCGAACTTAAAACTGAATATGATTCTTATATGAAATATAACTATTAACACATAATATCGATAAGATAAATTGCATTCACATCAAGAAATATAAATACAATATTGAATACGAGAGATATATATCTAAGTTATTTAAAGTTTAGATAGCGTACGAGGAATTAAGACTGATAATCACCGATTTGTTTCTACTCATTTTCTCTCTATTTTTCACTCGATACCTCACTTTGAATTATTTTTTTATCTCTTCTCCCTTTTTTCTCTCACTATTTTCCTTCAATTGTCGTAGCTTACGACAATCGTTGTCCTCCTTCTCTTTATCAAAGCTTGCTTCCTCTTATAGGGGTTTTTAATGTTATTTTTGGTGCAAGTAGATGATAAAGCATGGACAATGCATAGTGAATGACATGGTGGGCAATGATCAATGTTGAAAAAGAGTGGCATGGTGGCCATGTGGGTGGTCAAGTGGATGGCCTGGTGAGCAATAATCAATGGTGACAAAGGGTGGCATGGTGGGTGGCCAAGTGGGTGGCATGGTGATGGATTTATGGCCGAGAGTTTTAGGGGTTTAAGAATTTAGGGGTGTAGGGTTTGGGGTTTAGAGTTTGGAGTTTGGGGTTTAGGGTTTAGAGTTTGGGGTTTGGGGTTTATGTTTAGGGTTTAGAGTTTGGGGTTAAAGGTTTAGGGTTTGGGATTTAGGGTTTAGGGTTTGGGGTTAAGGGTTAAGGTTGAGGGTTTTAGAGTTTAGGGTTTGGGGTTTATTTTATTTTGTTTTTTTCTTCGTCTCGATTTTTCTCGGCTCGGACCCTCGCGTACGGTATTTTGACCCTGAGCCAAAATCAGGTGTTTATAGTTGCCCCTGTTTGAACACGCGATCATGGAAGTGATCTCAAGAGTGTGTGTTCAAAGACAAAAAACTTATATTGGCTGCTCTCCATTCATTATTTACATAGTAGACAAACATTATCGTGCAACTTTCGAAAATTGGACATCTACAATTTCTTATTGTTGACGACGATTTGCGGAGACTGAGCGCTTAAATGTTCATAAACTTGGGACTCCCAGAAGCTGGACATCTACATATCCTTGTTATCGAGGATTTTGTTTTGCCATGAACGAGCTGGAGACTAAGGAATTTATTTTGGCAGAAGCATTATTGAGGATAACTTGCGGGGGTTGAGCACCTTAAGGCCCCGTTCGCCAGCTTGTGACTTCCAGAAGCTGGATAACTACATGTCCTGGTTTTAGAGGATTACTTGTGGAGGCTGAACACCTAATCCCTCCTTTTGTCAGCTTGTCACTCGTTGTGGATGAGTCGCGGAGGCTTGTGACTCCCAGAATCTGGATAACTACAGGTCCTGGTCGTTGAGAATGAATTGCGGAGGATGAATAGGCTCTACGCGCCAGCTTGTGACTCTTTGGGGATGACTTGTGGAGTCTTGTGACTCCCAGAAGTTGGATAACTACATGTCCTGGTCGTTGAGGATGACTTGCGGTGGTTGAGCACCTCAAGGCCTCGTTCATCGACTTGTGACTCGTTGGGAATGACTTGCGGAGGCTTCTGACTCCCAAGAGCTTGATAACTACATGTCTTAGTCGTCGAGGGTGACTTGCGGGGATTGAGCACCTCAATACCTCGTTCGTTGGCTTGTGATTCCTAGAAGCTGGATAACTACAGGTTCTGGTAGTTAGTTTGTAACTCTTGGAAGTTGGACATCTACAAGTCCCGATTGTTGATGATGACTCGCGGAGGTTGAGCACCTAAACGCTCCGTTCGTCGGCTTGTGACTTCCAGAAACTGGACACCTACAAGCCCTGGTCGTCGATTTGTTTTCCATGAACGAGCTAGAGATGGAAGGATGTTTTTTGCCATAAGAATCCTTGAGGATAACTAGCGGGGTTAAGCACCTCAAGGACCTATTCGCCGACTTGTAACATCCAAAAACTGGACACCTACCGGTCCTAGTTGTTGAGGATTACTTGAGGAGTTTGAGCACCTAAAGACTCCGCCTGTCAGCTTGTGACTCCCAGAAGCTGGATAACTACATGTCGTGGTTGTCGAAGATGACTTACGGAGGTTAAGCACCTAAAGACTTCGCTTGTCAGATTGTAATTAACTTTAGAGCTAAAAACAACTCTGTTGAGATGTCTGACTGCTTGTGCAGACTTCTCGGCATGTTTTCTCATTAATTGACTTTGGATTTATTCTTGATGGAGTTCCCTCAAGTCATTCATGGTACGTCCACAAGGTGTATCCATGCAAGTCGTCGAGGTAGCTCAAATTAATCTCGATCACAGCTTCTCTTTATTGCTACTGTGGGAAACACTGTCGTATACTTTTGCGCACTTTTTTTATTGATTTTTTTTATATCTCAATTTCCTGTCGTATACTTGTTTTTACTACACCTCTCGGTTCCCTTAATTTGTTTTGCCTTGGTCGCTCTTTGGGGTTTTCAACCTAGTAGGGATTTGATCCCTTTCCTTTGGCCATGATCGCCCTTTTTGGGGATTTTAAATCATACCCCTCTTCCCTAAATTTTGTTTAAACTGCCCTGTCAGGTTTTTGATTTAGGGGGAATTTTCTCTCATTTTTGGAGGCTCTCTTTCTGGTTACGAGCTCTTTACTATTTTTTTGCGTTCGTATTGATTGGACTAGGGAGTTCTTTGTTGTCCATATCAGTGATGATCATGACTCCTCCGCTGAAAATCTCTTTGACGACAAAATGCCTTCAGATTTAGGCATAAACTTGCCCCAAGAGTCTGGATTGACTTGAATGATCATTTTTTATCTTTCAATTTTTCATCCTTTTGCTACAGTATTTTTTTACCGCACCTCTCGGTTCCCCAATGTTTTTTAGGTTGCCCTTTCGGGTTTTCAACCTAGCAAGGATTTGATTCATTTTGCCATGATCGACCTTTCTAGGGATTTTTAATTATGCCCCTGTTACCTAAATTTTGTCTAAACCGCCCATTCAAGTTTTCGATTTAGCACGAATTTTCTCTCATTTTTGGAGGCTCGCTTTCTGGTTATGAGCTCTTTAAGTTTTTTTTTTACTACGCCCGTATTGTTTGGACTGTGGAGTTCTTGGTCATCCATGTCGGTAACGATCATGACTCCTCTGCTAAAAGACTCTTTGGTGATATATGTCCCTTCATATTTTAGGCACAAACTTGCCCCGAGAGTCTGGATTGACTCGAAGGATTTTTTTCTAATAATTCGATTGGCTGCTTGCAATTCTCTCGGGTGTATCTTCCTGTTAAATGAACGAGTCATGCGTTGCTGGTACAATTCCTCGTGGCACAACGCGATGATATACATTTTATCCATGAGGTTCAATTGCTTGTATCTGCATCTCGCCCACTCTGACTCGTCCATCTCAGCCTCAAGGAGGATCCTAGATGACGAGATTTTGATTTCAATTGGTAACACGACTTCAGTCTCGTAAACAAGGGAGAATGGGGTTGCCCCTATTGACATCTGTATTAAGGATTCTGTATGCCATAAGCGCCTAAGACAGCTTGTCGTGCTAGTGTCTTATTTGATACTTCCACTGCGCCTTTAATTTATGGGCGATATGGAAATGATTTGTTATGTTTGATCTTAAATTTATCACGCAACCTATCGACCGACTTGTTATTCAAATTTCAGGCATTGCCGGTGATGATTGGCTTTGGCACCCCATGACGTATGCCGATGTCCTGCCTAATGAAAATTTCGATGACCGTTGTCGTTAGTCGATTACATTGATGCCTCACAATGGGAAAGGCCATGGGGAAGTCATGGGATAGAGCTCGTGCGTTGGTGCGTTGATTTGGTCCGTGTACATTTGACATAGTTGACAATGTTGGATGTATTTTACATAGTCAGACGTCATGGTGGACCAAAAATATCCAAGTCTCGCACGCTCATATGTGAGTTGCAATAACCTTCGTGAATTTCTTCCATTAGATGTTCAACTTCTTCGCCATTCACGCCTCCCTAAAGGGGATCATCGAATGATCATTTGTACAAAGTCGAGCCACTAGGAATATAATTGCTAGTCATCCCTCGCATGACCTTTCAGTTGTTTTCTTGTGGCGTTCTCTGGGAACTCTTCGTAGTCCAGACATCTTTTATATCAATGAACCATGTCTGACTGTATGATTATTTTTGTAAAATCTCTTTGATTTTGATCACCACTGGCAGTTTTTTCCCAGAGATATTTTACTTACGAGTGCAAGCGTTGCCAATTTTTTTGTATGCAGGGAAGCAAATAAGAGCACGAGGTGATCACTGACCTGCTTCTCTTCTTCGGAGCTTTCGTCATCGTGGCGTCGACATTGCTGGCGTTGATGTTGTTGTCCCTCCATGGTTTTCTCCACCCTTCAGTGAATCAAGTCAGTTAGAAACACTCTGCCTTGCTGTGACTAAACTTCCCATAGTGGCTACATCTCGTGCCCTTCCTATCGACGCCATCATTGCGAGACACTTTTGTGAACAATGGCTGCATCGAAAACAACGTCTCCCCTGCTGTCAATAACGGCGTCTTCCACGCGTCAAGAATGGCATCTACCGTGCAGGATTCAAAAACAATGTCTTCCCCGTGCCAAGAATGGCTTCTTGATGGCGTCTCCCCGCGTTAACAACGACGTCTCTCATCTCTATTTAAGCCGCCTCTGCTTCATTTCGATCGAACGACAGGGAGTTATTTTTCTCACCTCCTTCACTAAGTAAAACAACATTCCCTCTTTCGGTGATCGATTGTGGTCTAGTGGTGTGGGTCAGTTTGACTATGATTGACAATTCCTCTGAGCAGGTGTAACATAGAAGACAAACTCAATTCCGGTGTTGGTAACCTTGGCGTCTCTCCTTGCTGCAGTACCCATTACTTTTCTACTGTTCCTTTCTTGATGGGAGAGTTGCATAAGCCAATTCTACCTCAGGTAACCGGTTTTGTCGTAATATATCATCTTTTTCTTGATTATACTCATCACTCACTGCATTCAGCAATTGATACAATTTGGTCTCTCCTTCATATGTGTTTCAAATTGTAATGTCGTCTGGGCCAACAAATCCTTATCCGTAATACATAGAGTTGGATCCGGCAAAGGTTCCCCTATACAAATTTGAATCAAGGTTCCTTTTGTGTTCCTGAGGTGCTGGAGTCGTCGAATGTCGCAGGGGTTCCTAGAAACCTAAGTTCAAATTACCATAGTAAGAATAAACAATACACAATTGATCATGCATGATTGGTTTTGAAACTTATGTATGTTCCGTTCATTCCATTCGTAGACTTTGATTACATATATGGCAAAAGTTTTTTCAAAAATATTTTAAAAGGATTTGGCCAATCGAAGTCTAGTTCTTAAGACATTTCACACAACGACGTCTTAAAAGCTTGTTCCTTGTTTCGAAGGAAGGTCGAGGACATGCATTTTGAAAATCTTTTTATTCCCCTTGTCCTATGTCTAAATTGTTCAAGGGTCACATTCAACTTAGCTATGTTGCCCTCACATTTTTCCAAGGTGTGATTCTGACCCCTCACTTCATTTTGCACACACCCTAACTTATTGCGGAGGCGCTGGATCAGCTCAAGAAATATTTAATTTTTTCGCTCTAGATTTCATGATTGTATAGGTGTCCTCGTGAGATGACGGTGGTTATTCGGGTTTATCCCCGATTATCTTCTCCAAGTTGAAAGACGAACTTGAGGGTGCCGAATAGAATTGTGAACGTACACCGTTATTGTTAATCACAAAGACAACGTTTTCCACATTTCCTTTTGTCAAGGAGAGCCCAGTTGGCTTTGTAGTTTGCAAGCTCGTGAACTTCACCAATCTTCTCATTCACGTATTTATGATTCCATTTTGTTAGGGCTTTCCATATTCAGACAATTTCGACCGTAGGGAGCTGTATATCCTTAATGTAAGGGCAATGATTTGTTTGCTTCATCATTACCAAAGATGGCGTGTGAAACGTCATAAGGATACAATATAGCATGAAGAGAACTTACATTTTTTTAAGAAAAATGTAATGCAAGTGCGAGAATGTAAATTTCATTAGTAAGGTTCGTATTACATTTACAAAAGTCCGAAATATATAATACAAAAGGCCTAATCCTATACATGTCATAATCTAAGGCCAAAATAAAACACTTTTACGTAATGGGCCAAACTCTCATCTTCAGTTGTTGGGTTGACTTCTAATTCACAACAGTTGGGTCGAATCTTCTTCATGAATTGTGGGTCAATCTTCCATCCAAATACTTGGGCCGAATTCCCAAAAATGGAACAAACACAAAATTGGTAGAGGTTAAACGCGGTGTGGAGCTTTGTTCTAATTGGATGGAATTTATAGGTCATCTGAACTGGCGGAACCTCACCCCTATAGAGGATCACATACCCATTCCGATCATCGATTTGAGTTGTTTGGGTGCGTGCCGATGGTCCAAACCACTCTGCGCGCATTCCCCCTACTAACCTCCCTAACCTCTTAATGTGGTCCATGTCCGAGCGAGTAATGGTAACCAGCGTGGTGTGTGCAAAACGAGAATTTAAATTGTTTTGAAATATTACATTTACACCGCCTTTTGGGCAAACTTTAGAACTGCAAGCATGTCCAACCGATCAAAACGGATAGGGCAAAATATAATATGGCAAAGCAAACACGACAAAGTCTAAACCCTCTTAAACAGATAAGTCCCCAGCAGAGTCGCAAAATTGTTAGATCCGACTTTCCGTGACCCTTTTTAGAAAATATTTATTCTTTGTTTCGCTCGAAGATGTCGGGTCTTGGCGATTGACGGGTCTGGTAAAGCGGGGTCATCAATTGGACTGAACAATGAAAGAGTCACCACCCGAAAATTATTCTAGACTTATTTGTAACATTTTGAAAAGTGATGGGATGTTCAGAAAGGTTCAAGGAAGAAAATTTACTTTTTAAAAAATTCGAGCTGAATTAAAAAAATATTTCGAACGAGCTTTTGTTTCTCCTTCATGGATGTTCGATCGGTAAGAATAGTCTATGGCTCATGAATACACATTTCCTCCCATTACCATGCCAAATTACCATAAGTAGCCCAACCAGACAAGTTTGCATAAGCCGATAGGTCATTAATTGTTCACAGTACGACAATGCGCACTTAGAAGTTTTCTTTTTAACTGACATCAAATGTCAACACACCATTCAATCATAAGCCATTCGGTTCATTTATTAATAGCTGCAAATACACGTCTATATCATTGGTTGGGGCCTTAGGATCTGGTATCAACATTGACAACAAGTAGTTGGTATCTTTCAAGCATATTTCAGATGCCACATTGTAGGGAATAAGAGCAATTAACCACATGTTGTATGTGTGACTTTTATCACTGTATGGATCAAACCCATCTGTAACTAATCATAACCTAACATTCTGTTGCTTCCCCCCAAAGGCAGGGAGCATGCTATCAAGTTTCTTCCAAGCTTCTGTATCAGCAAGATGCCTTAGTATACCATCTTTTATTCTATGTGTATGGTGCCAGGTCATAGATGATGCAGTTTTGGGAGACATGAAGTATCTTTGCAAGCTTGTAGTGAGTGCAAAATATTGAAGTACTTTGATTGGCAGTATCTTTCACTGTGATTTGTTGGAATGTCCATTCCTCCTGTATCGTGTTGAGGTTGGATCCATCTCGATTCGCCATATGTTGGACAAACATCTAAATTGGCGTATTCATTTCTGAATAGAATACAATTATTTACAAAAGCATGTATCTTATGGTAGTCCATCCTTAATTCTGATATGAAATTCTTGGCCTCATAGTACGACTTAGGTATTGTATTCTCTGGTGGTAGTACTATACTAAGCATGTGAATGATCTCATGAACGAACTTGTTAGAAACCATATATACGACATTTAGATGCAGCAGTTCCACTAAAAGTACATATTGCTATAGGAAACACACACTAGATATAAGCTATTTTCACAATTTTCTAACAGTTATAATAAAATTTCCTAGACTCTGCATTGGGTTCCTCAGCATGATCCCGACTCATACTACCGAACCTTTCATTCACCATATTCTCCATGTCATCCATACTTGTTGTATTCCTCCTCTTTCTGGACATGACATCTTCGTACTCCTCCCCATGGTCCACCCACGTAGTGTAGGTGGGTAGTATTCCAAATTTTTCAAGATGCATCTTCATAGTACTTTTTCCAAGTAATAAACAACCTACACAGCTTGTGCACGGGAAGTAAATTCTCCCATCCCAGGTTGAACGACTGTAGGCAAAGTCGAGGAACGAAAGTACACTGACCTTATATTCCCAACTTTGTCGTGGCTTGGTCATCCAACTCTTATCCATGTGCAATATCCAATCTGCTTACAAGAATGAGTTGCAAATTAAGATAACACATAATAGATCAATGTAAATGCGGAAGTATGAAAAACTGTGTTTCATAATTGGGTCACTAAACGCAAACTTCACAGATGTTGTAAAAACGACTTGTATTGTTCTTTTGAAAATCAATTAATTTACCATATAATTGAGTCAGTTAACCACCATCCGCTGTTGAAGGAAACAAAATTTGACAGAAACGTGTACTTCGTAGATGCCGCTTAAACAATTAGACAGCATCGTGTGGAAAAAATAGGCAACAAATCCTGAATTTTGTTGTTAGAAGGTCAAGTACGGACAATTGGCATTCCCAAATTAAATTTTATTGAGCATGAAATCTTACCTCACGGATAGAAATTGACGCGGTACTGCTGAAGTTAAACTACAAATGGAGTGGCGTGAACACGTAGAACACCCCTGCTCAATCGATTTACTACTCGTGAAGTTGATCTGCAAGGAAAACAGTTTTTCTCAGCTGGAGCAAGTGTTTCACGGAAGACTTTCCACTGTAACAGAATGTTTTCCACTGAATTCGGCTTTTGCACAGTACCATTCTATTCACTAAGTTTATATGTTGGTGTACCATTTATCGACGAAAAATGTTATATTACATCCGACTTAATAGGGCCACTGTTTATAGTTCTACTGCATAAAATGGTGATACTAAAAAAATGTTTCTGCAATATGCTACGTTGGTATAACTGATTGTGTATATTAGTATCGGGCGTCTTATCACCAGTACATTTTTGGGGGGTAATCAAATTGCAGCGGCAAAAATACATACTATATGGAAATTGTTTTGACACTGAATAGTGTCATGAACTACGAGATATTTTGTTGAAACTAAATAAGCTTTTTACTATCAAAATAGTTGTGTAAACATTTAATTTTCGTGGTTGTTGATGAACATTCTTGTAGTGAAATTAAACCATATATATATTTATTAAAAAATTAGAGCTATTAAATATTTAAATTGCAATTCAAACCTCACAACCGGTATTGATTTTCGACTTACAAATTGATCATACGTTTGATCAAACGTATTCTACGGTCAGTTTGAAAGTCAAAAATCAATTATGTTAACACTATTTATGTCCTAATTCAATTATCTCCCTTTTTTTAGTGAGTATACAATTCAATTTCTCGTCTAAACCATTTTGCCCTTCCGGTTAAATTATAAAACAAATAATGTTAGGTTAAAAATCTAATGATATACCTATTTAAAAAAATCCAAAAAAAATTGAGTACATAGATAATTGAACTTTGTCATAAATGACCTAACATTGTTGAGTTTCTACCTAGATGGTCCGACTAAGGTTGATTAAAGTTAAATTTTCATATCTCAATGTAGTGTAGAGCGTATGACCTATTTGTAAGTCGAAAGTCAATAGTGTTTACAACATTTGGATTGCAATTCAAATATTTACTCAGCCTAAGTATTTAGTAAATATATAATTTAATTTGTAACCTAATATTGTTTTGCTGAAAAATAAAAGTGACAACTTGTTGAGCAATTACTCAACACACCATTGTTGGCCAATTTGCTCAAGATGCCACCCAATTAGAAGTGTGTTGAGCAATTTGCTTAACACACTCTCAATGGAAGTAAGTTAAAAATAAATATGTGTTCAACTTGTACCCTATTTTATTTTTTGTCAAAACAGGTCGAAACTTCTTATTCAAGACAAACGATCAAATTGGGGTGATTACAGATGTTCATTATTAGAATCAACTTCTAAATCTCTACTAAACTGGGGTGGAGGTTCTAGAACCCAATTATCTAAACGCACACCCAATCTGGCTTATTGACTATCCAATTAGTGCTCTTGTTTGCTGAACGTGGGATCGTGTTCCACTTGACAACTCGAATTTGTTGTGCCATGTTCTTGATGTTCTCGCATGTGACTTCCAGTCTCCTGTAGCTCCATGGTTCAGTCCTCCCACCACCTGGCCATCATCATCTCTTGCCACCATGCCGACTCCCCCCCCCCCCCCCCCCATTTTATTTGGTTGCACCAAGACGCATCACAATTCATCTGGATTACACCCTCTTCCAGTTTTGTCCACCTTGTCACTTGGCTTCCTCTTGTTTCTGTGCTTCTTTGGGGTTCTACCATTGACAACTCTGAGTATGCTCCTTTTATGGAAAGAACTGTCTCCATCGAATTTGGTATCTTCCCTCAAAGGTCGCTTTGCACCAGATTTTCCATATATGTCCACAAGTCCACATGTATAGACTTTGTCGTTCTTCTCTTGATCTTCCTGTTGCACCCCTTCCTCTCATTCTTTCTTTGATCAACACATTGAGAGACTCAACATGTCCCTAAATGTGACGTATTCCCAAGACTCTGAACCACACTGCTTCTATTGATCCGATGATCATATTTTCTTTTGTTTCCTCTATCCCACAGATAGGACACTCTACCTCCATGGGCATCGCCCTTCTCTGAAGGTTCAATCTAACTGCAACCACATCTGAAAGTAAAGGCCACATGAAATCTTTAACCTTTGGTAGAGTGTTTACCTTCCATATCATTCTCTAGACTTCATTATCTGACACCAACACTTGCATCGTGTTTCCATCCCTCTATTTTAACCAATGATAGGCCGATTTCAACGTAACTCGCCCATCAATAGCATAAGGCCGTATCATTTGGTCAAGGTATGACTCAGTTCGTAGTGGCATGTCAAATATACAATGCGCATCCGTATTGTTAAAATTACGTAGGAGTACATCTTCATCCCACTTTAACTATTGGACTCTCGTATCTGGCGTCTGTCCCCCCCTTCACTCGGTCAGTCCAATCTGAACTTTGACTTTGTGAACACCCAAAGATCAAAAAATATTCTCACATCCGCACCATTTCCAATTTTCCACATTCCCTTCTTAAACAAGATATCCCTACCGTGGACCAGGCTTGTCGAGCCCCAAGACACCCTACCACCCTTCTTGGTTGAATGGAACTCCGTGTTGGGGAAGTACAACCCCTTGATGGTTCAGATCCATAGAGCTCCTGGTTCATTAAGTATTCTTGCAGCCATCTTTGTGATCAATTCCTTGTTAAAGGTCTCCAATTCACGGAACCCTAGAGCCCCCCATCGGTTTGATCTTGCTAGAACGTCTCATATTTTCCAATGGACTTCCTTTCCTTCATTCGACACACACCACTAGAAGTCCGCTATCATTGCATTGATCTCTGAGCACTCTGTCTTGGGAAGTTTAAAGACATTCATCACGTATGAGGTAATATCTGTGATTACTGCCTTTATGAGAAGTTCCTTCCCTGCCTGGTTAAGCGTTTTTGACCTCCATCCCTGAATTTTGTCGCAGATTCTACTCTTAATATAGCCCAAGGCTTCTTTCTTTGACTGACCCAACATTGATGGGAGTCCTAGATGCCTCCCTGAATCAGTTACTCCCTGAATTTGCAACGCCTCTTCAATACCCTTGTATCTGTTTTCATCTGCTCCCTTATTGAAAACCATGTTGAATTTTGCATTGTTTATACGTTGTCCAAAGGCTTTACAGTACCTAGTCATGATCTTCTTTAGCTCCCATGAATTCTCCACCGTCCCCATCAATAAGAATAGCGAGTCAACTGCAAAAAATAGGTGTGCAGTTTTGGATATCCCCTTCTCAGTGTAAGACCACACAACCTCTCTATTCGAACGATGATGTGATCATGGAAGAAATGCGGCCCACACTTGAAGACAGGGGTGAGATAACCGTGCCAAGTGGACCAATGACACGATCAAGGGCTAGGAAGCTTGGACATACAATCACCACACTACTGGACCGCATAGGACCAACTATCATTCCGTCCGGAGACATGGAGCCTAAGAACCTCTTGGTTGCTCGAATGGACTAAGTCAAGAGGGGCTCGTTTGTACTCTTTTTCCCGACCTTTGGTTTTGTCCCACTGGGTTTTACAAAGGGGTTTTTAATGAGGCAAACGGTCCACAAGACAACCAAACCCAATAAGAGGAGGAGAATAAAATTCGGCCCATAGGAGAGCTTTCCTTAGGCCCAAATTAGTTTAGGGTTTTACTTCTTTTAGGATAAGGCCTAAATTAGAGGATAGACCTTTCTTTTACAAACTTGTGTGCTAGCCACATTGTTCTTCTTGTTCATTGAATGAGAAATTGATTGTTGGTGTGTCATATCCGGCAATTGAATCTTGGTGCGTCATATCCAAGGTTCAAGCTTTGGAATCTTCGAGTGCGTCATATCTTGTAGAATCCATTGTGGAGGTATCAAGGGCTTGTCGCTGCCTTTGTGTGATCCAATCGATCCATCATTCATCCATCATCTATCTTCGTATATTCTGGTCTCGGCAGAATCGTATCCAGGAGGACCGACCTTACCAAAATCGGTCTAGAAGACGGAATACATATCGGAATTCGACGAGCCCACCCATTTCAGAAAGTGGACTCAATTATCTGGGACTTTCGTATTCATCACTCGGATCAATTCAGAGCAGAGATTCTCGGAAAAGGGAAACCTTTACAGAGTCGGAATTCTGACAGCAATATTACGAGCCTTGGGAGAATCGTATCACCACCTACCCTCGAAAGTGCCGACTCCTGGAAGATCGTATCAAGTGGTATCAGAGCACACTTTCGAGACTTAATTTTGCTGATTTGTGTTGTGTGATAATCAGGTCCTTGCGCATTATAATGTCAAACCACGCAAGTAATGGAGAGGAGAGCACCAATCAAGCTCAAGGGGCAAGGAACGAACCCCCGGATTTGCGAATTCTTCGCAATGAGATTCGGCGAATGATGCAGCAAGAATTAGGACCTATAATACAAGAATCCATTAATCGAGCCATGCCGCCACCTATGGGGAATCTTCCAAGAAGAGCTCAACCTCAAGCAGACGATGAATAAGTTCAATCGTCCAACTATTATAGTAGGGGCAGCCGCCACTCCAATCGGGACCAAAGGAGACCACGGCGGGAAAGAGGTCGGCTTGAAGATCAACTTGGTGGTCTCAAGTTAAAAATCCCACCTTTCCACGGGAAGAATGATCCGGATGCTTATTTGGAGTGGGAAAAGAAGATCGAACTTGTGTTCGATTGTCAAAATCTTTCGGAGCTTAGAAAGGTACAAGTAGCCGCAACTGAATTTTGTGATTATGCTATCAATTGGTGGGATCAAATCGTGACGAGTAGACGACGTAATCGTGATCCACCCGTAGATACTTGGGATGAACTGAAAAATCTTTTGAGGAAGAGGTTTGTTCCTAACCATTACCATAGGGAACTATATCAAAAGCTTAGACGATTGTCTAAGGGTCGAAAGACCATATTTGCTCCCATGCCGCCGCATGAGATACACCTAGATCAACTTCGACTTCGACAACACGATGGAACTAATGTGAGTGAACACACAAGTACCCTTACCCAAAATGAGTGTGAGAGTTTGAGGAAAGCCAAAGCCGAGAGATGTGAGTTTACACCCGTGAGTGAACCCGTGAGGCAGTCCAATTTTGTGGTGAGGTCTAGCGTTGTAAAGAGGGCTTTGTCCTCTAAGCAACCCGTTATACTACTTATGTACAAAGAAACGTTGTTGAGTATCACTAATCCCGTGCCGGATTTGCCGAGCAACATCGTTTCCCTTTTGCAGGATTTTGAAGACGTCTTGCCGGATGAAACTCCCAACGCATTACCGCCCCTTCGGGGTATCGAACACCAAATCGATTTTGTACCAGGAGCTTCACTACCTAACCGACCTGCATACCGAACTAATCCTATGGAGACCAAGGAGCTTCAACGACAAGTGAACGACTTGATGGACAAAGGATACATCCGCGAAAGCATGAGCCCATGCGCGGTACCGGTCCTACTCGTCCCTAAGAAGGATGGGACTTGGAGGATGTGCGTCGATTGCCGAGCCATCAACAATATCACTGTAAAGTATCGCCATCCTATTCCTCGATTAGATGACATGTTAGATGAGCTGCATGGATCCACGATATTTTCTAAAATAGATCTTAAGAGTGGTTATCATCAAATTAGGATGAAAGAAGGTGATGAATGGAAAACAGCTTTTAAAACTAAACATGGCTTATATGAGTGGTTAGTCATGCCCTTTGGATTAACTAATGCACCTAGCACTTTCATGAGATTGATGAATCATGTCCTGCGTAACTACATTGGAAGTTTTGTGGTTGTTTACTTCGATGACATTTTAGTCTATAGTCGAAGCTTAGAAGAGCATGTTGGGCACTTAAAATCTGTTTTGATGGTTCTTCGAAAGGAGAAGCTTTATGCTAACCTTAAGAAGTGCACTTTTTGTACGGATCACCTTGTGTTTTTGGGCTTTGTTATAAGTGCAGATGGTATTAAGGTGGACGAAGAGAAGGTTAAGGCCATCCGCGATTGGCCGACGCCAACTACCATAGGCGAAGTGCGGAGCTTTCATGGACTTGCGGGTTTCTATCGGAGATTCGTGAGGGATTTTAGTACCATAGCCGCACCTCTCACCGAAGTGATCAAGAAGAGTGTTGGGTTTAAGTGGGAGGACGCACAAGAAAAAGCATTCCAAGCTTTGAAGGACAAACTCACCAATGCACCCCTTTTATCTTTACCGAACTTTCTTAAAACCTTTGAAATTGAGTGTGATGCTTCGGGTGTAGGTATTGGAGCTGTTTTGACACAAGAGAAGAGGCCCATAGCCTTCTTTAGTGAGAAGCTTGGAGGAGCTGCCCTAAACTACCCGACCTATGACAAGGAGTTGTATGCGCTAGTTCGAGCCTTGCAAACATGGCAACACTATCTATGGCCCAAGGAGTTTGTCATTCACACCGACCATGAATCCTTGAAGCATTTGAAGGGTCAACAAAAGCTCCACAAACGACATGCTAGGGGGATGGAGTTCATCGAAACCTTTCCTTATGTGATCAAGTATAAGCAAGGTAATGAAAATATTGTTGCCGATGCTCTATCAAGAAGGTATGCCTTGATCTCTACTTTGGATGCTAAGCTTTTAGGCTTTGAATACATAAAGGAGCTCTATGAAACTGACTCGGATTTCCAAGATATCTTTAAAGCATGTGCTAAATTCGCTCATGGAAAGTTTGTAAGGCACGACGGGTTTCTTTTGTTTGAAAATAGATTATGCGTACCTAACTGTTCGATGCGAGAATTGTTAGTTAGGGAAGCCCATGGCGGAGGATTGATGGGACATTTTGGGATCACTAAGACCTTGAAGGTGATGCAAGAACACTTCTATTGGCCGCAAATGAAAAGGGATGTCGAGCGGATATGTGGGAGATGTGTCACTTGCAAACAAGCCAAAGCAAAGGTACAGTCCCAAGGTTTGTATATGCCCTTACCGATTCCTGAACAACCGTGGGTCGATATATCTATGGATTTTGTGCTTGGATTGCCTAGGACTAGGACTGGAAAGGATTCCATCTTTGTGATTGTGGATAGGTTTTCAAAAATGGCTCATTTCTTTGCATGCCATAAAACTGATGATGCGTCTCATATAGCTGATTTATTCTTCAAAGAAATTGTTCGCTTGCATGGAATGCCTAGGACCATTGTTAGTGATAGAGATGCTAAATTCTTGAGCTACTTTTGGAAAACACTGTGGTCTAAGCTAGGGACTAAACTACTATTTTCAACTACTTGCCACCCTCAAACTGATGGACAAACCGAAGTAGTGAATAGGACCTTGTCTACTTTGCTACGCACCTTGATTAAGAAGAATTTGAAAACTTGGGAAGAATGCTTGCCACATGTTGAATTTGCGTATAACCGAGCTACACATTCCGCTACCAAGTTTTCACCGTTTGAAATCGTTTATGGATTTAACCCTTTGTCTCCTTTGGATCTAACCGCTTTGCCTATGAGTGAAAGGACTAACTTAGATGGAAAGAAGAAAGCTGAAATTGTCAAACAGATCCATGAAAAGGCCAAGCGCAACATCGAGGAAAGGACGAAGTCGTATGCAAAGCAAGCCAACAAGGACCGACGTAAGGTGACCTTTGAGGAAGGAGACCTCGTGTGGGTGCACTTGAGGAAGGATAGGTTTCCAGTCGAGAGGAAATCCAAGTTGATGCCTAGAGTGGATGGCCCATTCCGAGTCCTAAAGAAGATCAACGACAATGCTTATCAACTAGACCTCGAAGGGAAGTATAATGTTAGTTCAAGTTTTAACATTACTGATTTGCTTCCTTTTGTTGCAGATGATCCGGATTTGAGGACAAATCCTTTTGAAGAGGGAGGGGATGATGTGATCATGGAAGAAATGCGGCCCACACTTGAAGACAGGGGTGAGATAACCGTGCCAAGTGGACCAATGACACGATCAAGGGCTAGGAAGCTTGGACATACAATCACCGCACTACTGGACCGCATAGGACCAACTATCATTCCGTCCGGAGACATGGAGCCTAAGAACCTCTTGGTTGCTCGAATGGACTAAGTCAAGAGGGGCTCGTTTGTACTCTTTTTCCCGACCTTTGGTTTTGTCCCACTGGGTTTTACAAAGGGGGGTTTTAATGAGGCAAACGGTCCACAAGACAACCAAACCCAATAAGAGGAGGAGAATCAAATTCGGCCCATAGGAGAGCTTTCCTTAGGCCCAAATTAGTTTAGGGTTTTACTTCTTTTAGGATAAGTAGCTAGGGTGGCCGAAATTAGAGGATAGACCTTTCTTTTACAAACTTGTGTGCTAGCCACATTGTTCTTCTTGTTCATTGAATGAGAAATTGATTGTTGGTGTGTCATATCCGGCAATTGAATCTTGGTGCGTCATATCCAAGGTTCAAGCTTTGGAATCTTCGAGTGCGTCATATCTTGGAGAATCCATTGTGGAGGTATCAAGGGCTTGTCGCTGCCTTTGTGTGATCCAATCGATCCATCATTCATCCATCATCTATCTTCGTATATTCTGGTCTCGGCAGAATCGTATCCAGGAGGACCGACCTTACCAAAATCGGTCTAGAAGATGGAATACATATCGGAATTCGACTAGCCCACCCATTCCAGAAAGAGTACTCCATTATCTGCGACTTTCGTATTCATCACTCGGATCAATTCGGAGCAGAGCTTCGCGGAAAAGGGAAACCTTTACAGAGTCGGAATTCTGACAGCAATATTACGAGCCTTGGGAGAATCGTATCACCACCTACCCTCGAAAGTGCCGACTCCTGGAAGATCGTATCAAACGACCTCCTAAACTTGTCTTGATAACACATCTTCCAATAGGGTGAAACGATATGGTTAAAGGGGATCACCTTGTCATAGTCCTCTTGTAGGCCGAATGGTGCTTCTTCTCCCCCCCCACTGATCAACACTCGGTATGACGTATGCGTGATACATTTCCGTATCCATTCGATCCAGTTTGCACCGAACCCCCCTTTTCTCAAGGCTTCTCAATAGGAATCCCCACTCAACCCGATCATACACCTTTTGCATATCCAACTTCAATGCACACTCAATTGTATCGCTTCCCTTTCGATTTTAAAAATTATGGAACACCTCATGTGCTATCACTATATTATCCTGGATTGCACAACCTGTCACAAATCCATTTTGATAGGGGGTGGCAAGATTCGACATATATGGTTTTAACCTATTCACCAAGACCTTGGATACAATTTTATATATGAAATTGCATAAACATATGGGTCTAAAATCACTCGCTCTAGCTGGGCTTGGTATTTTAGGGATAAGGCGTACATCTGGACCGAGAAAGGATTTGATTGCCGTGATTACATCTGGTCTGATGTTGTGCCAACTCCTGTGGAAAAATTGACCTGGAAAACCATCGGAACCTAGAGCTCTTTCCCCTATTAACTGAAAGACTGCAATCCTAATTTCTCTATCTGTCACATCCCTCTTTAACTCAGTGTTCCTTTCCTCAGTGATTTGTCTCTGGATGACTCTTAATATCACCATATCATTCAGGTCCTCCCCTTCTGCCCTAAATAGCGATCTGAAGTGCCTTAAATTTCATCTTCTACTCTCCTGGCCGAACTAATCCATTCTCCCCTGTCGTTATGAACTCTCGTAATTCGATTATTTCTTCTTCTAGTATTGGTTGTGAGGTGGGAGAATGATGAGTTTCAGTCACCTTTTGTGAGCCATTTAATTTTGAACTGTTGCCTCCAGTACATCTATTCACAATGGTGGAGATCCTTTATTCGATTTTTAAAAGTTTCCTCCTCTATTTGGCTATTCAGGTTCGGTCGTCTACTCGTTACTCATCTGAGTCGATCAGTTGCCTTCATTAATTTGACTTGATTGTTCCCTAACTTCTCTTTCCATCAAGTTAGCCTCCTTCGACAGCTCTCCAGTTTCACATCAATGTCCACCGTTGTTTCCCCTCCATCCCATTCAGTCCAAGCATCCTTAATCACATCTTTACGTTCGGTGTTTTCAAACCATATCTCTTCGAACAGGAAGTAGTGTCCTTCTCCTTCGGCACCTTCTCTCAATTCACACACTCCTTTTGTCTTCTCATATATTTTTCCCCATTCATTATCTCAAACCAGGACCTTTTCCACGTAGGCCTCTTTGAGGTCATCCCCCATCCTTCCTCTCCTTCGATCCTCCTGGCCCCAATCTTCTTGGTCTTCTCCCATTCAACCATGGACCATACATTGGGTGTCTCGATTTCTCTTACGACATTTGTACATTCACTTACAGCCTTGTGTTGTATGTCCAAGTTTGCCACATCCATAGCAAAAATCTGACAACCTTTCATATTTGATTGAAGCCCTGCTTTATTTCTCTTATGAGTTCTTCCACCAAAAACCAACCAGTAGTAGTTGGTTTACATATACCTCAACCTCCATTCTCAAGTAGCAGTTGGCAGCTTTCTCAGTGTCTTTCTCAGTCTCAACAAATTTGCCTATCTTATTTCCAATCTTCTCTTCATTCGCAATGTTGAACATCTCCAACCGTAGGTCATGAATTTGGACCTAGAATTGGACCATTCTGAATTCGAGTTTTGTCAGTCCTACACTTGGTGCCCATTTGTTTTATGCTAGGCAGTGTCCTTGGACTGACCATGGGGACATATCAAATATTTGTTTTATGGTTTTCTCATCCGCAAATTTAAACATGACAACTCTATATGTTGCCTCCGTGAACTTAATTGCGCAAAACCTTCTCGTGCCTTCTGCAAAGCATTGATAATTGCCACATTTTTCACATGTTTCTGAGCTATGATCGAGCTCACATATCAGTCATTCTCATCCTCTATTGGGTTCGATTCCAGGTCTAGCGTTGTTTTCTGAGGTGTTATATGTACTCTAGAGCTGACACTGCTCATAGCTTTGCCGCCCAAAGGTCCTCACGACGATCGTGTCTTTCTGCAAGCACAAATAAAGCATAAAAAGGATTACTCACTCACATACTTACTTACAGTCCAAGAGAAACATATGGATAATCGTCTTCGAAGATGCACCAGGCACACTAATGCAGTCGGTGCCCTAAACGTTCTTCAATGTCGCTTCAATGTCCCCTCCACACTGGCTAGAAATTTAGTTTTTGAACAATATCTATTGATTTTCACTTTATACAACAACCCGTGATTGTTTAGCAGTTGTTACACTAATGCTTCTGTTACGATGAGGGGGCAAAATTGTCTTAAGGAGACTATTGCAAAATTTCCACTTACATGACTCGTTTGACTAGGCTTGTGCATGCAAATGCCAGAGAAATTCGACGACTCTAACTTCAATAGGTGTCAGGAGAATATGATATTCTATCTAACTACTCTCTGCTGGCCAGATTCCTGACTGAAGACCTACTGACTCAAGAAAAAGGTGATGATCAAGGTTTCTTCTTAGCTTCAGAAGCTTGGAATCATTCAGACTATTTATGTGAACATTATGTAATGAATAGTTTATTTGATTCATTATATGATGTATAAAGCAAAACTAAGTTCGTTAGGGAGCTGTGGCATGCCTTGGAACAAAATTTGAGTCTGAGGATGTCAGGAAGAATAAATTCCTAGTGAGTTGTGTGTTAGACTTTAAGATGGTAGATAACAAACCATGTATGAAACATGTGATAGATATCCAGACTCCATCTCCTCCTCCAGACTATCCATTCCAAGAAGATGGAACTAAACGACACATTTCGGGTAGCATGTATTATTGAGAAGTTAACACGGACATGCAATATCTTCAAGGGCACTTGAAACACAAATAGAAGGAAATGACCATGGTTGAGTTGCTCGAAAGAATGAATGTGCAAGAACAATTCATGAATGTTGCATGGAGAGTTCCCATCGACCCCATGAACACGATGTCCTCCACCAAGCCAAATGTGGTGGAGCATGGGAAAAGTGCGAGTTTACATGCCACCAAAGGCAAGAAAAAAAAGAAGCCAAAATGATTCATTCAGGGTCCTAAGGGCGTAGCCTCGAAGAAGTCGGGATCCAAAGGTATGCAAACCTTTACCGAATCTTTTCACAATTGGGGTAAAGCGGGAAATCTAATGCTTGCAGGTTTCCCAATAAAAAGGAGATCAACATGGTGAAGGGAATCAACAAATACCTTCGCGACACTAACTTGTTGGAAGTGGTGTTCGAGGTGAGCATGACTGATTCCAACCCCCGGGAGTGGTGGGCGGACACAGGTGAAACCAAACATGTCTCTACTAGAACAAGTGAATATTCTTTAACTTTGAAGTGGTTGATTCTGTGGAGAGCTTACACATGGGCAACTCTGCCTCATCTGAGGTAAAGAGTAAATGAAGGGTCATCCTGAAGATGACTTTTGGAAAATAGTTAGCCTTGAAGAATGTCTTGTATGTGCCAGAAATTCGCAGGAACCTAGTGTTAGGGTCTCTTTTCAACAAGCATGGTTTTCATTTTGTGTTTGAGTCGGACAAATTTGTACTCACAAAAAGTGGGGTTGATGTTGGAAAGGAGTATGAATGTGGGACATGTTTAAAGTTAATGTAATGTCTATTAACCCTAAGATGAACAAGAATATAAATGTTTGTTCTGCTTACTTGAAAGGAGTATAAATGCTTGGTAGGACTTTCAATTATGGACCCGGCCTGAAAATGACTTAGATCCGACCTGAATCTAGGTCGAGTTTGGGTCAGGAAAATAGAATGACGGGTCAAAATTTGCTTGACCCTCCAAACCCCTCTAGCATTTATACAAAGAGGTTGGGTTTGGTAGCTGGACCCAAAACCGATTTGTCACGTTAAAACCCTTGCTAAGTTACAATGAAATAATGATGTCTCTCCTCTTCAGTTGTAAACTCTTCATAGTTTAGTCAGACCATACTCCTCACCTCAGTAGTTAATCGTCTCCTCGTTCTTCAGCTCTTCTCTGTGGATCCATTTCTCTAATTCTCTTCTCCCCTCATGAATTCGTGGGGACCCATCAACAGTCCCATATGCTGTTGACTCCATGAAAAAAATTATTATGGAAGTCTCTGTTTGGGGGATTTGGGGGTGTCTCAGTTTGGGGGATTTGCATGAGGCACTAGTTGCTCGACCAAACTTTGTGTGGTAAAACATTCAAATGAAGTTTGACCATCAAGGATGCAACCACCTAGTGAAGAATATTCAGAGTGGTCATGTTGAGATTAGTGCACATATATATAACACTTCTGAGAGAAGAATCCCCTTTTAATTTTAAGATGCTTCAATTTTAAAAGTTTCAAGTTTTTACTATTTTGGTGATTGTTGGTTTGATGGCAGATGGTGTAGAAGTGACTCATATCAATGTGAACGATGGAAGTTTTGCAAGGCTTTCTTTTCATACAACTCTTTGTATACAATTGTATTTATTTAAAATTTAGGGCTTTGTTTGTTTGAAACTTGATATGGAATAAGAATTATACATTTTGGTTTATATTAAAACACAAAGAAAGAAAACAGAAAGGAATCAATTGGATTCCAATTCTGATATATGGTACAAAATATCATATATAAATGTGTCAGTATTTTTTAAGTAATGCTTAATATCACAGGTCAAATGCGTTGACCCGTCAAGTCGTGTTTGGGTCACTATATATGACCAGTGAGGGTCTATGGGTTGGGTTGACCCGAACCCGACAGATTGACACCTCTAATCTTTGGCATGGTATATTAGGACATGTTAATTATGATACCTTGCGAAGGTTAATTAACATTAATCATATCCCTACATTTTAAATCAGTCTCAAACATAAGTGTGAAATATGTGTTGAAGCTAAATTAACTAGGCCTTCCTATGGTCTGAACCTAGACCATAGAACCATTTATTGGGCCTCAATTGAAGCCCCAATCGATTAGACCCTTAATATATTGGGTAAAATACAACATTGACCCCTAAAGTTCGGCTGGTTTTTCAGTTTCCCTCTTAATGTTTAAAACGTAAATTTTCCTTCCCTCGTGTTTGGACAAAGTGTAACTTTCTCCCATTCCATTTGAACAAGAATATAGAGTAAATGCATATGTAGTTTATGACAGTGATGAGGTGAGACCCCCGTGTATTTGATGATGATGATAATGATGCGAATATGGTTAGACTACTGCATAGAATGAAGACTATGGATCCGTGCAGGAACCAACACTTGGATTATGATTTCCATCTATGGTTTCCTTAAGGAATTATGTTAGAAAGTAGAGCATACATCGTGGATATGAAATAAAATGGGTCAAAAAATGACCCAACTAGAGTGTTAGCGGTCTGCAATAAGGGTTGCAATTGGACGTTGTATGGCGCCAAGGTTAGTGGTGAAGAGACTTATCGAAGTAAAATGTTGTCTGGGACACACATTTGTCCAAGAACCCATAACTCAACACAAATCACGACGGATTGACTAGTTGATAAGTACATACAAAAATGGAGTGTTGATTCGAGCTTGTTGTGAAGGGTAATCACTGAAGATATAGTGAAGTATTGTGGAATAGAGGTTAGTCAGTATAAGATTAAGATTACCCATAAGAAAGCATTAGAGAAGTTACATGAACTATCATCAAAGCAATTTGAGAGGCTACGAGACTATTCTAAGGCATTAGTTAAGTTCAATTGTGGGTCCACGACTATAATTTGTGTTGATCAGATTGGGACTAGTATAACACTCACATTTCAACGATTTTATGTATCTTTTTAGGTGATGTACAAAGGGTTTGTAAGATCTTGTAGACCTTTCATTTATTTTGACGGATGCCATTTAACAGGCACAACAAGGAGGAGCAATTACTCTGTGTTGTTACACAAGATGTAAACAATTAAATGTTTTCCATCTCATTTGCATGAGTTGAAGATGAAACAACCATCGCGGCAGTGATTTTTAAGCATTTTGGTTGCTGATGTTGAAACAGAATCAAAGTGGACAATAATGTCTAATAGACAGAAGGTACAAACTTGTACTAATTTTTATGTCTTTCACAGTTCTTTTGTTGATAATATTGTATTTCAATGTTTTTTTTGTAGGGGTTGATGTCTTCCAATGAGGAAGTTTTTGAAGGATAGGAGCATCGATCATGTGTCAGACACATATGGGGCAATATTCCGAGTAAGGGTTAGAGATGAAAAGTTGTAACATGTTGTTGATGGGGAGGTGTATCTACCTATAATGTCACTTGGTACAACTACTAGATGAACCAACTGAAGGAGGTTAAATTGAGGCATAAGAGTATTTAATGGACATTCCAGTACAATCGTGGGCTCGGTCACATTTCTAGTGGTTTTCCAAGACAGATCTCATAGTCAGCAACATTGCTGAGAGTTTCAACGCCAAGATTTGTTATCTTCGAGACAAGCTAATTATCACATTGTTCGAACAACTGAGGTGGATGTTTATGTTGGAGTTTGCAGAGTGAAGGGAAAAGGGTCCATTGTTGCGGTTTGTCCAATTATTAAAAGGAAGCTTGATAAGGTTACGATGAAGTCACGGGATCACATTGTGCGACATGCCAGATTAGGAATATATGAAGCAAATACCCCACATGGTGGAACTTGTATTGTGAATCTGAGGGAGTGGACTTGCAGTTGTGGTCAGTGGCAATTGTCAGGATTACCTTGTCCACATTCATATGCTGCAATCTTGCATCATCACAGTGACGTGATGGATTACGTATCTACTCACTACATTAATGAATCATATTTAAAGACGTATGAAGATATCATCCATCCGATTCTGGGTTAGTTATAATATTTTCTTACATTACATCTTAACTTGTTTAGTGATGAAGTGAACTTTTTTGACAAAAGGTGCTGACGAGTGGGTGACAAGTACGACATGGCCTTTAAACCCAACTGAGTTTAAGAATGCAGCAGAAATACTGAAGAAGATAAGGACTGGATCAACAGAGAAAGCCAGTGTGGGCAAACTGAGAAAAACGGGGGATATGCAACATTGTGAAAAATGCAAGCAAGTCGAGCATAATGCTAGGTCATGTAGAAATGGGAAAACAAATAAGAATCAACAAGAAGAGCAAAGTCAATCAACTGGAGATCCTGCAACAGCACAAGAGAGTGCACCGAGTAAAGGACCATTTCTACCACCACTGATTATTGGACAGTTTGTGACACAAAACTCACAAATAGGATTGTCAAATGGAGGTGCGAGAGGCAGGTCTAGGAAATTAAAGGAAAAGTTATAGATCTTCAGTCGTACGTTGGGTGGTATTTTGTGTGTCAAACAAACCTGTTATGTTGCATAGTACTTCATGTTGGAAGTCACTAAAAAAACTTGTTGAACCATGACTATTTTGGAGGAATTTAAATTTAGTATTATGAAATGGTGTCATTCTGGGTTTAATGAATGAATTCTATGTTATCTATTTAATTTTCATGGATGAATAATGGATATAATTACATACTTCAGGGGGGGTATTAAACAAGTATCATACATTGATGAGGGGTAAATTTACAGTTTCTAGGCGTATTGAAGAGCAACTAACCTTAATTACAGAACCAAAACACAACATCATACATCAACAATGTGTAACCTCATAGCGTATTTCTTATAAGCTCAAATACATAGGAAATGCACTACAAGTACCACAATTAAAGAGTCACTAACACCACTAAGATGAACATGTACAAATCAATAAACAGGAGTGATAAATTTTCTCTTTGCGTTGATATTCATCTATATGAATAATTGCCTTTTCGTAAACATCAAGTAAATTGGTCAGAGCACTACCACAACATCTGCATTTCTCACCATCTTGTTCTTCAGCGTCAACCCGCTTGAAAAAACCGCAACCTAGATTCTTACTATTCTGAAAACCCAAAAAAATCACAGACATGTTATTACAATAACCTTCATAAAAAATGAAAATTTAAATAAAACGTGTTTTAATCATACCTTGAAGTGAGGACAATCCCAAAATTCTTTGCCATAGTTCTTGGGTGTTCGTGAGATTCTCAACCGAGCAACTAGTCTACAATTGCATTGTGGGACACTTAAAGATGAAACCTTTGAAGATGATTGAGTTGACATTGCACGAGAATGCTTGAATTCAAAGATCAATAAGAAATTAGGGTTTCTCATTTGAAGGAGAGTAGAAGAACGTAATGAAATTGGGAGGAAGGGATATTTTTTTTTATCATCAAAGAGTACTCCATTTCATTCATTCAAAACGTTCTCATAATCCAAATTACAATCATTTCTTAAAATAGATACCAGTGGGAGTGGGGGTCGTCGAACCCAGTCTTGTAATCTCACTTCCAATCTCGATTGATTGGCAACCCAGTTAGCACCTTCGTTTGCCGTTGACCAATTTAGCGACTCAAAGTTTCCTACCAATGTTAGGATCTTCTAGCATACCATTGCACTTCACCAATATTGAGCCCTCCCTTGTAATTGTTCCATAATCCTCATCGAGTCCGACTCAATTATGACTTTCTACCATCCCCTATTGAGAGCCATCTTCATCCCAAGTAGAATCGCTTCGGCTTCCAGGACATCAACATTACGCCCCTTTAGTCGCCTATTTGTGCCTCCCACCAAAGTGCCCATGTCATCTCTCGCAAGAACCCCTAGCCCCGTCATTTCGGTCCGACTACACCATGAAGCATCACAATTTATCTTTACATACCCATGGTTTGGTTGAGTCCATGCCTGCTGCTCCCGAGGTGTTTGGTTCAGTCTTGTTGTCACTTGGGCTCCTTTGTACTCCCCGTGTCCTTTTCTTGTAAGCTCGATGACCTCCTGTATGTTTGGCCTCTTGTCTTCGAAAGCCATCTTGCACATAGTCTTCCAGATATTCCAACACGTGACTAAGCGCAGTTCCCATCGCTTTCGTTGTGTCCCTTGGCTGAGGTTCGGTTCGTCTCGCTCTCATCCACTCCAGCATCGACCCATTGTGGTTATGTTCGGTCCCAAGATCTCTATCCACACAGAGCTTGTCCATCCACATTTAAACACCATATGCTCAACATCTTCATCATGTCAACACACCGGGCACCTTGGTTCCACATTCATGCCCCTCCTCCTAAGATTATCCATTACCAGCAAAGAGTTGATAAGAAGCTTCCATATGAAAGTTTTTACCTTAGGCATAATGTTTGTTTGCCATACTTCTCGCCATATTTTCGTGGCTCTTGGCCCGACCTGTCCCACTGTCGTGACCTTCCCTGACTCGGCCTTTTTGATTCGATGGTAGACTGTCTTGACCGTCACTCTTCCATCATCCGTGAAAGGCCATATTAAGTAGTCTGGTCCGGTGTTTTCGGGTAGGTTGATCTCTAATATATGCGCTGCATCATGTTGTGTCGCTAGCTCCCGAAGTAACGCCTCATTCCACCTCCCATTGTCCTGATTGTTGGATCGTGAAATCCTGAATGCTGATCTGGCAGTGAATTGAATACCAGACAAGGTTGGGATGACGCTTCAGCTCCAACTCCGGTAAACCTGCAAGTAGGGGAGCGCAACAGAGGGGGTGCCTCTGGGTCCCTCTCCGATGCTTAAATGAGTATATGTGTGTATAAAACTCAAAACGTAAAGTACGTATGTAAAGCAAGGATATTTATAGGGTAAGAGAGATAGAACCGTATACAGGCAACTGAATATCTTAATGTATATTGAGTTGCTGAAGATTCGGATCGTGGGATATGGCAGTTACTGCGAGATATTGCAGTTACCAAATCTAATCTTTAGTGAATATGTGACCGGGATATGCGGGATATCTTGGCCACTCTGTTATTAACGGTTTAGTGGGACCAGAGGAGAGAGGCAAGGCTCTCTTCGGGGCGAGCACTCCCATGTCGAGCAGTGGAAGGTCGCGACTTGGTAGAGAATGGCGAGCAGTCTGAGAGCCTTTGGCGTCTCTATAGACTTTGGGCTCGATTCTGGATTACTCGATGGTGGGCCAAGTTTGGCTTGTACTTGGGCCGATCCGGTTCGGATATCATGGGTTTACCCCCTCTATAGTTATTGGGCCTTCGAGGCCTTTTCTTACTGGGCCGTCACTATCGATACCCAACATTTGCCCCCGAAGCTTGATTGAAGTTCCTTCAGTCGAGCTTGATTTCCTGGTAGGGTTTTAGATAGTGACGTCTTTGGTAATGGTTCAGTGCCTTTGAGACACTTCGAGCTCATTTGGCGAGCGATTCCTTCTCTGTTCAAAGCCGAAAGAATATCCTTCCTTTTATTCCCTTTTGGCGATCACTCGAGGTGACTCAGGCTTATGGAAGTCTATCTTTCTTAGTTAGGCGATCATTATCTACCCGAGGTATTTCTGCTAAAGCTTTATTAGTGCGTTGGCGACCACCTTGTCTCCTTAGTGGAATTTTAGCATTTAATAACTGCACGGTTGTCCAGAAATCGAACGGTCACTTGAGGCACGCCTGACATTTACTTTTCCGTAAACCCAGGGTAGCTTGACAGCTGTCTGTACCAGCCAACCGTTGTCTCTTGGAATTCTGACATTGCTTCGGTTTTTTCCAAAAGGGTGCAATTATTCCTCTGCGTCGCTTTGATTTGCTCGTGGCGGTTACTCCCCTTTTGGTCTATATAGGAAACGTCAGTTTCTGCATTTTGTTTTTTACGCTTATCCACTCCTCCAGATTTTCAGAACTTCGCTGCAAACCTTCCCTTTCTCTTTTAATCCTCTTCAGTTCTCATTTCGGCCATTTCCATGGCTCCTCGCAATCAGAGAGTCAAGCACACGGCTCCCAAGGGTGCCAACAAAGCCAACATGCCCAGAAATGCTGATGTCCCTTTGACCATCAGGGATGAAGTCGTTCCCCCTTCAGTAGAGGAACAGACCGATTTGGGCAGGACTGCAACCACTCCTGTGGTGGTGGACGGGCCCGAGCTGAACACGCCTATTTTTTCCCCAAAAGGTAAACTTTCGCCCTTTTATTGCTCTGCTTTGGCAATGTCCTCTGCTGTTCTTTGCTTTTTATGTTTATCATTGCAATATTTGAATTTGTTCGAGTAGACGTCAAGCCTAATGAATTGAAGCCGGCTTATTTTAAGACCGTGGTGGCGCTCGGTGGCTTCAGCGTGGAGGATGCTCCTAGATATCCTGGCCTAGGTCTGCATTTTCCTCACGATGGAGAGGTTTACATTTATGCGGCTCAGATCGATGCTGGGTTGCGTTTTCCTCTCTGTGAGGATTTACAGACCTTGTGTCAGTTTTACGGGATTCACCCCACACAGCTTGTCCCGAATGCCCTCAGGATGTGGGTCGGTTTCAAGTTCCTATGCTTACGCCAGGAATGGGTATATTCACTGGCCCTGTTCCGGTGTTTCTTCCGCCTGGCAGCAGGGGCAAACCACCTTCACCACTTCCAATCCCGCTGGCCGAAGTTTTCAGAGTGGGGAGGCCTTCAGGGATGGGTTTGGAACGTCCATGTCCGCCTGGTCGACGATTTTCGGACCACCAACTCCAATTATAAGAAGTGTTACTTCTTTTATAAGGGGGGGGTGCCCTGGAAATTGTTGATCCCGGACAAGGATTTCCCTCCTTCCTTCGAGGAGCTATCAGAGAGTGATCGAAACGCTATTGATGACCTATACCGGTCGCATCGGTCATCTCAGTTCAAGTCCATCCGCTCAGTGGCGGAGACTACCGAGAATGCCCTTGAGATGGCGGGTATTCATCAAGCCACGCCAATCTTTAATGATTGGGTAATTTTCTAACTCTTATCTTGCTTTATTACTTGTAGGGAAGGTTGTAAGCAAGAGCAAAAAACTGATAGGTCTCTTTGATGACCAGGGATCGGCGGGATTGTCCTCCGACCAGGTGCTGCTAAGCTCTCCCCCTCCTCCTTCTAGGCGTTCGTTCAAGAGGAAGTCTGAGGAGGTGCTTCCCTCGGCCACTGCTGACCCTCGCCAACCAGGTATGTTGCTTTGTTATTCGTAGATTTAATATCTTCATACTTTGCGGTTTTTTGTTTTTTGACATTTTGTCTTGTTGTTTTGCAGAGGAGTCCTCAACCGACATGGTCCGGGATCATGCTCCTCCTCCCTCCAAGAAGGTCAGGAGTGAGGGATGTCCGGAAGTCGACCAACATCCTTCTCCTCCCCCTCCTGGGGGTCCTTCCGCTAATAAAGGGAAGGGTCTGGACGCGGTGCCCCCTTCTCCTTCTCCCCAGGGTCCTTCTGCCGCCAAGGGGAAGGTTCTGACCTTAGCTCCTCCTGTTCTTACTGTGCCCATGGCTCCTCCTAAGGAGTCTGGGACCAAGAAGAAGGGGCATGCTGCTTCCAGCTCATCGAGGGCTCCTGTGGATGAGCATTGCTCCCTTGCCGGCTTGTTTCAGCCGCTTGAATCAGCGAATTCTCGGGAAACTTGGGTCCCCTGTGGGGACCTTATGAAGAAGGGGTATCCTCCCCAGAAGAGCCTCCGGGGCAGCCCGGATATGTGTATGCGGCTTCTGGACGGGATAATTCCCCCCACGGACCGCTCGATTGTTCCCACGGAACTTCATCAGATCGAGGGGTTCCTTCGGTCCCACTTCGAACGAGTGGCTTTGGTAAGATCTCATACTTTTATTTCGTAGAGTCCTCTCTTTGTCGTTCCCTTATTGTCTGTTGTCCTGACAGCTTTTATTCTATATTTGTTGCCAGTTCGTTCGGGAAGAGGTGATTCTTGGTCGTGTCTTCGGGGAGCTCACCGACAAGTATTCCAGTGTGCTCGCCGAGCTGGAGCAGTACCGAAGCACGGGGGTCACTCCTGAGCAATTGGGGACTATCAAGACGACTGCAGATGCAGCGATCGCCTTGGCAGATAATACCCGAGAGGAATACCTCAGGAAGGAGCAGCGCCTCCTTGCTGATGTCCAGAAGAGGGAGGCTGAAGCCGCTGCCGCTCTTCAGGACTTTGACGCTCTTCACCTGTGTTTAGATCAGGGAGAGATCGTCCGAGTTCGCCTAGATGCTGAACTTAAGGAAGCTCAGGCGCAAGGGGCAGAATCGGAGGCTCGCAGGGTCGCTGCCGAGGCGCAAAGGGACGCTGCTGACGCCCAGAGAGAAGCTGCGGTGGCTCAGACGGAAGCTGCGGAAGCCCGGGGGATTGCCTTGGAGGAGGAGAGGGATCGGTTAACTGCACAATTGAAAGCCGTCCCTTCGCCCCAGAGCGTAGTTGAGGCATTCAAAGCCTCTGAGGAGTTTGAGGACTGCGCTCTGAAGGAGATGAGGTCGGCGATTGCCGATTTTCTCCAAGTCCTGGTGGATGAGGTCCAGGCGGTCGATCCCAACTTTCCTCTTGGGGAAGTCGCCTCTTTGAAGACCTTCCTGCGGAGTCGTCCTTCGCCGCCCTCTGTTGCTGGCGAGGCTGCTCCTGAAGGCGAGCCCAGTACTTCTGCCCCCGAAGGCGAGCAGAGCACCCTTGCCCCCGAGAACTCCGACGCTTGAAGTCCCCAACTCCTTGGCGACCGTATTTATCTTTTTTAGATAGCCATTTTTGTATTTTCTGTTTTTGGTTTGTAATTATTTGTCGAAGACTTGGATTTTTCTATTGAATGCTTTTATATTCTTGAGCCTTTAATCGACTTCGAACATATTTAGCTATCCAATATCTTACTCATAATTACTTTCTTGCTTTGTAATGTCGTCGACCCTTAAAGCCGTAGACCCATCATAAGTTAAACTTTCTAAGGATAATACTTTTGACACTTAAAAGCGTAAACTTCTAAGTTCAAAGAGATATTACCTTCTTTGAAGTTTAAACCTTTGAGGTGTTGGCCTAATAACAAGGGATTTGTAATTTGTCAGGCTTTATCATCGATAGTGATCGCCTAAACTTTCTTTGGCCTGACTTTGGCGTCAGGGCTTTCATTTTGCCTAACGTTTTGCTAGGTCTTTTGGCCTGACTTTAGCGTCAGGGCTTTGCCTGACTCTTGGCGTCAGGTTTTTTGAGGCCTAACTTTGTTGTTAGGGCTTTTGTGGCCTAGTTTTGTTACTAAGGCTTTTTTGGCCTAACTTTGTTGTTAGGGCTTTTGGCCTATCTTTGGCGACAGGGCTTTTTGGCCTAGCTTTGTTGCTAGGGCTTTTGGCCTAACTTTGTTGTTAGGGCTTTTGGCCTGTCTTTGGCGACAGGGCTTTTTGGCCTAGCTTTGTTGCTAGGGCTTTTGGCCTAACTTTGTTGTTAGGGCTTTTTGGCCTAGCTTTGTTGCTAGGGCTTTTGGCCTAACTTTGTTGTTAGGGCTTTTTGGCCTAGCTTTGTTGCTAGGGCTTTTGGCCTAGCTTTGTTGCTAGGGCTTTTGAGGCCTGACTTTGGCGTCAGGGCTTTTTGGCCTAGCTTTGGTGCTAGGGCTTTTGGCCTAGCTTTGGTGCTAGGGCTTTTGAGGCCTGACTTTGGCGTCAGGGCTTTTGGCCTAGCTTTGGTGCTAGGGCTTTTGGCCTAGCTTTGGTGCTAGGGCTTTTGAGGCCTGACTTTGGCGTCAGGGCTTTTGGCCTAGCTTTGTTGCTAGGGCTTTTTGAGGCCTGACTTTGGCGTCAGGGCTTTTTGGCTTCAGCTTGCTTCGAGTGGACACGCTTTGTGAAGGAATGGCTTTCTTTTATTGACATAATCCGTTTGATTACAAGCTATGCATAAAATCTTCTTAAATGCTCTGAATTAAATGGACGAGGTAACCTCTCGCCTTCGGTGGTTTCCAAATAGTAGGATCCTGGTGCGGCGATCTCTACTACTTTGTATGGTCCTTCCCATTTGGCTGAAAGTTTGTTTTTACTGTCCAGCCTTGTAAATTCATTCCTTCTCATAACCATCTCCCCCACGAAAAATTGGCGAGCGCTAACTTTTCTATTGAAATACCGAGCGGTCGCCAAGCGCATTTTTGCCTGTGTTTTTTCCGAGAGCCATCTCTTTTCCTCTGCCAAGTCGAGGTCAGTTCTGCGCTCGATCTCATTTGCCTCCGCGTTAAAGTGTAGGACTCTGTGGGTAGGCACTGCTAATTCAGTTGGTGCTACTGCTTCTGATCCGTACACTAAACTGAAAGGCGTTTCTCCTGTGGCCGCCTTAGGCGTTGTTCTGATGGCCCATAATACGTTTTCCAGTTCGTCTGCCCAGTTCCCTTTGAATGCTCGAACCCTTTTCTTGAGTCCTGCTAAGACAACCTTGTTGGCTGCTTCAGCTTGCCCATTCGTTTGAGGGTGATGTACTGAACTGAAGCGATGGTCGATGTGATACTCTTCACAGAGCCATTTCAATTCCCTTCCAACGAATTGCGGACCATTATCGCTGATGAGTATTTTGGGAATACCAAACCTGGAGAATATGTTGACCTGCATGAACTTGATAACTTGGAATTCCGTTGTCGAAGCTAGAGCTTTCGCCTCTACCCACTTAGTGAAGTAGTCGATCGCCACTATAATGTGAGTACGCTGACCAGTGCTAATGGGAAAAGGACCCAATATATCGATTCCCCATTGAGCGAAGGGCCAGGCGCCCGCCATTGGGGATAATAATGTCGATGGTCGACCCGATCGTGGTGCAAACTGCTGGCAAATTTCACACTTCTGTGTTAATTCGGCTGCGTCTTTTCCCAAGGTCGGCCAGTAATATCCCAGTCTGAATATTTTCCTGCTTAGTGAACGAGCACCTTCATGACATGCCGCTGCCCCTTCATGAGCTTCTCGAAGAACTTTTTCTGTTTCGGGTAGAGCAACACATCTCAAGTAAGGCGTCGAATAACCTCTTCTATAGAGTTCTCCATCGATGATTAGATAACTGGCTGCGAGTCTTCTAATCCTAGTGGATTCGCCTTCGTCCTCTGGGAGGATGCCTTCTTTCAAATAATTCTGGAACGGGGTCATCCAGGTGACCTGTCCTTGAATGTTGAAGACCTCCGCTCTGTTTTCAAGGACTGAACATAGGGCCTTTTCCAGAAATTGCACATCCTGGATTGTCGCCCCTCCGAAGGCTAGCTTACTCAAAGAATCTGCCATCTGGTTTTCTTGGCGAGGAATAAATTCAATCGCGAAATTTGGGATTTCCACAACTAGTTTTTTGGCGATGCCGAGATATTTCTTCATCTTTTCTCCCTTTGCCTCGTAGGCGCCATTAACCTGATTGACAATAAGTTCTGAATCACTTTTTACTTTAAGCGCTGTTATACCCATTCCTTTTGCCAGTCTGAGTCCAGTGATAAGAGCCTCATATTCTGCTTCGTTATTGGTCGCCGGGAATGTCAAGGCGATCGCGTATTTCAGAGGCTCGCCCTCAGGAGGAATAAGAATTAAACCTGCCCCCGAGCCTTCTTTTGATGAAGACCCATCCGTATAGAGTTCCCAGATTTGATTGTCGTTTGCTGACTGACTTGGCCTGTTTTCTGCCTCCGCTTGACCGTTACTCGTGCTTTCCACTATGAAATCAGCTAGTGCTTGACCTTTGATGGCCGTTTTTGGCGCAAATTTGATCCTGAACTCGCTGAGCTCGATCGCCCACTTGACCATTCTTCCTGAAGAATCTGGCTTCATCAGGAAGTTTTTGAGAGGTTGATTGGTGAGGACCGTGATGTCGTGCGCATGAAAGTAAGGTCTCAGCTTCCGAGCAGCAATAACTAAGGCATAGAGATACTTCTCAATCTGGACATATTTTATTTCTGCTGAGTTGAACATTTTGCTAATGAAATACACTGGACTCTGAACATTATTCTCCTCCCTTATTAAAACAGCACTGGCTGCCACATCGCTAATGCCTAAATAGAGGAAAAGCTGCTCGCCTGGAACGGGTTTTGCCAGAGCTGGGAGTGTTTGAATATGCCTTTTCAAGGAATGGAATGCTTCCTCGCAGTCTGGCGTCCATTCGAACTTACGGTTGGCCCTCAAGGTTTTGAAGAACGGGAGGGACTTGTCGCTTGCTTTGGAGAGGAAGCGGTTAAGAGCAGCTAGTCGGCCGTTCAGGCATTGGACTTCCTTATGGCAGGTTGGTGACTTCATTTCTTCTATGGCCTTTAGCTTTTCCGGGTTTGCTTCAATGCCCCTTTCGCTGACCATAAAACCCAGGAACTTCCCGGACTTGACTCCAAAGGCGCACTTTGCTGGGTTCAGGCGAACGCTGTGTCTCCTCATGCATTCAAAAGCTTCACGGAGGTCGGTGGTATGAGGATTGCCTTTGATGGATTTAACGAGCATATCATCCACGTAGGCCTCCATGTTCCTTCCCAGCATGTCCTGGAACAGTCGGTTCACCATCCGCTGATAAGTTGCCCCGGCATTGATGAGACCAAAGGGCATCACCTTGTAGCATAGAATGTCCCCGTCAGCATAGAAAGCAGTGTGGGCCTCGTCGTCTGGATGCATTCTGATCTGGTTGTAGCCTGAATAGGCGTCCATGAAGCTCAGCATCTCATGACCCGAGGTAGCATCGACTAGCTGATCAATTCTTGGAAGGGGATATGAATCTTTGGGGCAAGCCTTGTTTAAGTCGCGGAAGTCAACGCACATCCTCCACTTGCCATTAGATTTCCTGACCAAAACTGGGTTGGCTACCCAGCTCTGGAATCTTACCTCTCTGACGAAGTCAGCTTCAATCAACCTGCCGACTTCCTGCCTGATCGCCAAACGTTTATCAGTCCCGAACGATCTTCTCTTTTGGGCGATCGGCTTGATGGAGGGGTCTATCCTGAGCTCATGCGAGATAATATCTGTGCTGATTCCTGGCATGTCGCTCGGCTGCCAGGCAAAGAGCTCTTTGAATTCCTTGAGGAGAGCGGTCATGGCCTCCTTCTGATCCTCTTTCAAGGTGGTCCCAATGCGCACCTTTTTGTCCGGACCATCGATCTCGACCTCCTCCAATTCCTCCATGGGTGCTGGTCGAGCCAAGTCCTCGCGGGGATCGGCCTCTGTCTCGATGGCGAGCGCCTCCCTTTGGTTCTTCCTGCGTAAACAGTTCACATAACATTGCCGCGAGGAAGGCTGATCTCCGAGCACTTCTCCAATCCCGTTCGGAGTAGGGAACTTCATCTTCTGGTGGACAGTGGAGGCCACAATCTTATTTGGGTTGATCGTGGTTCTCCCTATAATGGCGTTGTAGGATGTAGGTGAATCGACCACCAGGAAAGTGACCGACACCTTGATGCTTTTCCACCCCTCGCCAAAAATCACTGGCATGGTTATAGCCCCCAGTGGATAAGTTGTCCTTCCCGCAAATCCGATCAGCGGAAAGTCGACCCTCTTCAGGTCGCGTTTTGATTTGCCCATCTTTTCGAAGGCGTCCAGAAACAGGATGTCTGTGGAGCTGCCTCCGTCAACCAGAATCCTTGCAACATCACAGCCGTCTATATCTGCCGTAATGACCAGAGCATCGTTGTGGGGCGTAGTGACATGTGCCAAATCATCTTCAGAGAATGAGATGACAATGTTTTCTTCAGGTCGGGGTCGCTTCCCCAACTGAACTGCCGTAGAGATCTGAGTGGCGTAGACCTCTCTGGAGTTTGACCTCTCGCCGCCTGCGCCGAATCCTCCCGCAATCAGATTCACTCTCCTCTTGCTTCCAGAAGGCTCAGCTTGATCCGCAGGGGCTGGTGAACGATGTCTCCTGGGGGGCGTTCGACTTCGATCTCGCCCTGCCACAAATTCCTTCAACATTCCCCCCTGAATCAGCCTCTCTATATCTCGTTTCAGAATCTTGCAATCGTCTGTCTTATGGCCCTTGCACTTGTGGTATCTGCAATAGCTCTCGACATCCTTGCCCATGGGTAACCCACCTCGGCGAGGCATCGGTGGCCTCGCCAAGGATCTCCTCTCCATCTCGACTAGTACCGCTGAGATCTGCCTATTTAAAGGCGTGAAGTACTCAGGGACCTCTGGATGGCGAGGCGCTGGAAGAGACTCGACTCGCGGCTTACTTTCTTTTCCCTTTTTCTCCTTCTTGACCTCCTTCTTACCATCGCGTCGGGGTTCAGGGGTTACCCTTAGCGAGGTCGTCAGGAGGTTAGCCTCGATGTTTGCGCGCTCAAGGTCTATGAAACCTTTCGCTCTGGATGCCAACTCCTCCAATGTCTCTATCTCCTTTACGTGATAGCTGTTTCGCAGCTTTCTCGAGGCCTTGTTGGCCACATCCAGACCTCTGTAGAATGCTCGAATGATCTCCCCATCCGAGATTCGGCGATCTAATTCTGTGACGTTTTGATGAAAACGCCCGTAGAAGTTGGACAGCGACTCTCCAGGCTGCTGTTTGACCGAGTCAAGGGCGACCACGCTCTTCAGCAACTGGCGCTCGCCCATGTATCTCTCCAGGAACTTGCTTCTTAACTCTGCCCAAGTTCCGATTGATCCTGCAGGGAGGCCGAAGAACCAGGACGAAGCCGAACCCGAAAGAGTAGATGGAAATAGCAAAGCCAAATGATTGGGATCGTTTGACTTACCCAGAAGGGAGGCCTCATGCTTGTTGACATGTACGGTGGGATCTCCTCCACCGCTATACTCAGGTATGGCCCGAGCAACCACATCCTTCGGGATTTTGATAGCGACGAGCGCGTCGGTGAATGGATGAGAGGACTGCTCCTTGAAGGGAGCTATGACTGTCAACTGTCTTTCCTGGAGCCTTTTGCTGAGGAGGTCATCCATCTGCTCCACAGTGCAGTACATGGGAGAGGCTCCGGGTGGAGGCGGACCGGAAGGATTGGCAGTATATGCGGCTGCTGGCTCCTTGGTGTGCGCTGGAGGTAGGGACTGCTGACCTGACGTCATCTCCTGATCCTCCTGATGCGCAGCAGGACTAGGATTGGCCGCTTCTGAAGGTGAAGGCCCTGTGGCAGCAGGGCGGTGATTTTCCTTAGGAGCAGAGGGATTGTTTTCCTGAGGAGCAGGGGCCTGGCGGCGCGCCTGTCCTAGGATGGCTTCCAGCAAGGAGACCATCTCGGGGGTTAAATTAATATTCTGCCCCGCAATGTGGACTGTCTGCGGCGCAGGGGCTCCGTTTTGATCAGCAGCTGGGGTCGGTCTTGAATCACCGACATGTTCTCGGGCTGTCCGCAGAGGAACAGCGTTAACTCCTGCTCGGCTGGCAGGTTCCTGTTGAAGCGGTGAAGCGGCGGCGGAATCAGAGCTATCTGAGGATCGCTCCCTAGTCTGATTCCGACGGTTGCTTTGGGATCGAGTTCTCATGGCTGAATTGCTCGTTTCCCACAGACGGCGCCAAATGTTGGATCGTGAAATCCTGAATGCTGATCTGGCAGTGAATTGAATACCAGACAAGGTTGGGATGACGCTTCAGCTCCAACTCCGGTGAACCTGCAAGTAGGGGAGCGCAACAGAGGGGGTGCCTCTGGGTCCCTCTCCGATGCTTAAATGAGTATATGTGTGTATAAAACTCAAAAACGTAAAGTACGTATGTAAAGCAAGGATATTTATAGGGTAAGAGAGATAGAACCGTATAAAGGCAACTGAATATCTTAATGTATATTGAGTTGCTGAAGATTCGGATCGTGGGATATGGCAGTTACTGCGAGATATTGCAGTTACCAAATCTAATCCTTAGTGAATATGTGACCGGGATATGCGGGATATCTTGGCCACTCTGTTATTAACGGTTTAGTGGGACCAGAGGAGAGAGGCAAGGCTCTCTTCGGGGCGAGCACTCCCATGTCGAGCAGTGGAAGGTCGCGACTTGGTAGAGAATGGCGAGCAGTCTGAGAGCCTTTGGCGTCTCTATAGACTTTGGGCTCGATTCTGGATTACTCGATGGTGGGCCAAGTTTGGCTTGTACTTGGGCCGATCCGGTTCGGATGTCATGGGTTTACCCCCTCTATAGTTATTGGGCCTTCGAGGCCTTTTCTTACTGGGCCGTCACTATCGATACCCAACATTTGCCCCCGAAGCTTGATTGAAGTTCCTTCAGTCGAGCTTGATTTCCTGGTAGGGTTTTAGATAGTGACGTCTTTGGTAATGGTTCAGTGCCTTTGAGACACTTCGAGCTCATTTGGCGAGCAATTCCTTCTCTGTTCAAAGCCGAAAGAATATCCTTCCTTTTATTCCCTTTTGGCGATCACTCGAGGTGACTCAGGCTTATGGAAGTTTATCTTTCTTAGTTAGGCGATCATTATCTACCCGAGGTATTTCTGCTAAAGCTTTATTAGTGCGTTGGCGACCACCTTGTCTCCTTAGTGGAATTTTAGCATTTAATAACTGCACGGTTGTCCAGAAATCGAACGGTCACTTGAGGCACGCCTGACATTTACTTTTCCGTAAACCCAGGGTAGCTTGACAGCTGTCTGTACCAGCCAACCGTTGTCTCTTGGAATTCTGACATTGCTTCGGTTTTTTCCAAAAGGGTGCAATTATTCCTCTGCGTCGCTTCGATTTGCTCGTGGCGGTTACTCCCCTTTTGGTCTATATAAGAAACGTCAGTTTCTGCATTTTGTTTTTTACGCTTATCCACTCCTTCAGATTTTCAGAACTTCGCTGCAAACATGGTCAAGTGGGCGATCGAGCTCAGCGAGTTCAGGATCAAATTTGCGCCAAAAACGGCCATCAAAGGTCAAGCACTAGCTGATTTCATAGTGGAAAGCACGAGTAACGGTCAAGCGGAGGCAGAAAACAGGCCAAGTCAGTCAGCAAACGACAATCAAATCTGGGAACTCTATACGGATGGGTCTTCATCAAAAGAAGGCTCGGGGGCAGGTTTAATTCTTATTCCTCCTGAGGGCGAGCCTCTGAAATACGCGATCGCCTTGACATTCCCGGCGACCAATAACGAAGCAGAATATGAGGCTCTTATCACTGGACTCAGACTGGCAAAAGGAATGGGTATAACAGCGCTTAAAGTAAAAAGTGATTCAGAACTTATTGTCAATCAGGTTAATGGCGCCTACGAGGCAAAGGGAGAAAAGATGAAGAAATATCTCGGCATCGCCAAAAAACTAGTTGTGGAAATCCCAAATTTCGCGATTGAGTTTATTCCTCGCCAAGAAAACCAGATGGCAGATTCTTTGAGTAAGCTAGCCTTCGGAGGGGCGACAATCCAGGATGTGCAATTTCTGGAAAAGGCCCTATGTTCAGTCCTTGAAAACAGAGCGGAGGTCTTCAACATTCAAGAACAGGTCACCTGGATGACCCCGTTCCAGAATTATTTGAAAGAAGGCATCCTCCCAGAGGACGAAGGCGAATCCACTAGGATTAGAAGACTCGCAGCCAGTTATCTAATCATCGATGGAGAACTCTATAGAAGAGGTTATTCGACGCCTTACTTGAGATGTGTTGCTCTACCCGAAACAGAAAAAGTTCTTCGAGAAGCTCATGAAGGGGCAGCGGCATGTCATGAAGGTGCTCGTTCACTAAGCAGGAAAATATTCAGACTGGGATATTACTGGCCGACCTTGGGAAAAGACGCAGCCGAATTAACACAGAAGTGTGAAATTTGCCAGCAGTTTGCACCACGATCGGGTCGACCATCGACATTATTATCCCCAATGGCGGGTGCCTGGCCCTTCGCTCAATGGGGAATCGATATATTGGGTCCTTTTCCCATTAGCACTGGTCAGCGTACTCACATTATAGTGGCGATCGACTACTTCACTAAGTGGGTAGAGGCGAAAGCTCTAGCTTCGACAACGGAATTCCAAGTTATCAAGTTCATGCAGGTCAACATATTCTCCAGGTTTGGTATTCCCAAAATACTCATCAGCGATAATGGTCCGCAATTCGTTGGAAAGGAATTGAAATGGCTCTGTGAAGAGTATCACATCGACCATCGCTTCAGTTCAGTACATCACCCTCAAACGAATGGGCAAGCTGAAGCAGCCAACAAGGTTGTCTTAGCAGGACTCAAGAAAAGGGTTCGAGCATTCAAAGGGAACTGGGCAGACGAACTGGAAAATGTATTATGGGCCATCAGAACAACGCCTAAGGCGGCCACAGGAGAAACGCCTTTCAGTTTAGTGTACGGATCAGAAGCAGTAGCACCAACTGAATTAGCAGTGCCTACCCACAGAGTCCTACACTTTAACGCGGAGGCAAATGAGATCGAGCGCAGAACTGACCTCGACTTGGCAGAGGAAAAGAGATGGCTCTCGGAAAAAACACAGGCAAAAATGCGCTTGGCGACCGCTCGGTATTTCAATAGAAAAGTTAGCGCTCGCCAATTTTTCGTGGGGGAGATGGTTATGAGAAGGAATGAATTTACAAGGCTGGACAGTAAAAACAAACTTTCAGCCAAATGGGAAGGACCATACAAAGTAGTAGAGATCGCCGCACCAGGATCCTACTATTTGGAAACCACCGAAGGCGAGAGGTTACCTCGTCCATTTAATTCAGAGCATTTAAGAAGATTTTATGCATAGCTTGTAATCAAACGGATTATGTCAATAAAAGAAAGCCATTCCTTCACAAAGCGTGTCCACTCGAAGCAAGCTGAAGCCAAAAAGCCCTGACGCCAAAGTCAGGCCTCAAAAGCCCTAGCACCAAAGCTAGGCCAAAAGCCCTGACGCCAAAGTCAGGCCTCAAAAAGCCCTAGCAACAAAGCTAGGCCAAAAGCCCTAGCACCAAAGCTAGGCCAAAAGCCCTGACGCCAAAGTCAGGCCTCAAAAGCCCTAGCAACAAAGCTAGGCCAAAAGCCCTAACAACAAAGTTAGGCCAAAAGCCCTAGCAACAAAGCTAGGCCAAAAAGCCCTGTCGCCAAAGACAGGCCAAAAGCCCTAACAACAAAGTTAGGCCAAAAGCCCTAGCAACAAAGCTAGGCCAAAAGCCCTAGCACCAAAGCTAGGCCAAAAGCCCTGACGCCAAAGTCAGGCCTCAAAAGCCCTAGCAACAAAGCTAGGCCAAAAAGCCCTGTCGCCAAAGACAGGCCAAAAGCCCTAACAACAAAGTTAGGCCAAAAGCCCTAGCAACAAAGCTAGGCCAAAAAGCCCTGTCGCCAAAGACAGGCCAAAAGCCCTAACAACAAAGTTAGGCCAAAAGCCCTAGCAACAAAGCTAGGCCAAAAAGCCCTGTCGCCAAAGACAGGCCAAAAGCCCTAACAACAAAGTTAGGCCAAAAAAGCCTTAGTAACAAAACTAGGCCACAAAAGCCCTAACAACAAAGTTAGGCCTCAAAAAACCTGACGCCAAGAGTCAGGCAAAGCCCTGACGCCAAAGTCAGGCCAAAAGACCTAGCAAAATGTTAGGCAAAATGAAAGCCCTGACGCCAAAGTCAGGCCAAAGAAAGTGTAGGCGATCACTATCGATGATAAAGCCTGACAAATTACAAATCCCTTGTTATTAGGCCAACACCTCAAAGGTTTAAACTTCAAAGAAGGTAATATCTCTTTGAACTTAGAAGTTTACGCTTTTAAGTGTCAAAAGTATTATCCTTAGAAAGTTTAACTTATGATGGGTCTACGGCTTTAAGGGTCGACGACATTACAAAGCAAGAAAAAAGTGGAAAGTAATTATGAGTAAGATATTGGATAGCTAAATATGTTCGAAGTCGATTAAAGGCTCAAGAATATAAAAGCATTCAATAGAAAAATCCAAGTCTTCGACAGATAATTACAAACCAAAAACAGAAAATACAAAAATGGCTATCTAAAAAAGAAAAATACGGTCGCCAAGGAGTTAGGTACTTCAAGCTTTGGGGTTCTCGGGGGCAAAGACGCTCTGCTCGCCTTCGGGGGCAGAAGTATCGGGCTCGCCTTCAGGAGCAGCCCCCCCAGCAACAGAGGGCTGCGAAGGCTGACTCCGCAGGAAGGTCTTTAAGGAGGCAACTTCCCCAAGAGGAAAGTGGGGATCGACCGCCTGGACCTCCTCCACCAGGCCTTGAAGAAATTCGGCAATCGCCGACTTCATCACCTTCAAGGCCTGGTCCTCAAAGTCTTCGGAGGCCTTGAACTCCTCAATCACGGCATGGGGTGAAGGAACCGCTTTCAGCTGATCAGCCAGTCGGTTCTTTTCCTCCTCTAGGGCGACCCCCCTAGCTTCGGCAGCATCCCTCTGGGCCTCCGCGGCGACCCTAAGAGCGTCTGACTCGACCAACTGGGCACGAGCTTCCTTCAACTCGGCCTCCAGGCGAGCACGGACCGCCTCCCCTTCATCAAGGCACTGATGAAGGGCCTCAGCTTCATGAAGGAAGGCTGCAGCATCAGCCTCCCTCTTCTTGACATCAGCAAGGAGGCGCTGCTCCTTCCTGAAATACTCCTCCCGGGCGCCGTCCACCAAGGTGATTGCCATGTCAGCAGTCTTCTTGATGGCCTCCAACTGCCCGGGGGTGACCCCTGTGCTTCGGTATTGCTCCAGCTCGACAAGCAGATCAGAGTGCTTGTCGGCGAGCTCGCCGAAAACGCGGCCGAGGATCACCTCTTCCCGAACGAGCTGACAACAAAAGCACAAGGAAAATGTCAAGTCATCAAAATGAAAAGGAATGACAAGGAATAAAATGGAAAGAGGGCGAAATCATACCAGGGCAACTCGTTCGAAGTGGGTCCGTAAGAACCCCTCGATCTGAGGAAGCTCCGTAGGGACAATCGAACGGTCCTTGGGAGGAATTATCCCATCAAGGAGCCGCATGCACATATCCGGGCTACCCCGTAGGCTCTTCTGGGCGGGGTACCCCTTCTTGGCAAGGTCCCCACAAGGGACCCAAGGCCTCCGAGAATCCCCAACCTTAAAAGGCTGGAACAAGCTCGCCATGGAGCAGTACTCCTCGGCGGGAGCCCTCGAGGAGCTGGAAGCAGCAGGCCCCTTCTTTTGGGCCCCAGACTCCTTAGTAGGAGCCGTGGGCACTGAAGAGGCGGGAGGCGCCAAAGACAAGGCCTTCTCCTTAGCGGCGGAAGGGCCCTGAAGAGAGGGAGAAGGAGACGCCGTGTCCAAACCCTTCCCTTTGCTGGCAGAAAGGCCCTTAGGAGGGGAAGGAGAAGGATGTTGGTCGACATCAGGGTGCTCTTCACTCCTGACCTTCTTAGAAGGAGGAGGAGGAGGGTCCCGGGCCACGTCCGCCAAGGACTCCACTGCAAAGCAACAAGACAATAAGTCAGGAGTCAGAGAACCGCAGAATGTAAAAACATTAAATCAACAAAAGGCGAGGTAGTACCTGGTTGGCGAGGGCCAGTAGTGGCCGAAGGAAGCGTCTCCTCGGGCTTCCTCTTGGTCGAACGCCTAGAAGGAGGAGGGGGAGAGCTCAGCAGCACCTGGTCGGAGGACAATCCCGCCGATCCCTGGTCATCAAAGAGACCTATCAGTTTTTTGCTCTTGCTTACAACCTTCCCTACAAGTAATAAAACAAGGGAAGGGTTAGAAAATTACCCAATCATCAAAGATTGGTGTAGCTTGATGAATGCCCGCCATCTCAAGGGCATTCTCGGTAGTCTCCGCCACTGAGCGGATGGACTTGAACTGAGATGACCGATGCAGCCGATATAAATCGTCGATGGCATTCCGATCACTTCCAGACAATTCTTCGAAGGAGGGAGGAAAATCCTTGTCCGGAGCAAACAATTTCCAAGGTACGCCCCCCTTATACAAGAAGTAAAACTTCTTGTAATTGGAGTTAGTGGCCCGGAAATCATCGATCAGGCGGACATGGACGTTCCAAGCCCATCCTTGAGGGCCTCCCCACTCCGAAAACTTCGGCCAGCGGGATTGGAAGTGGTGAAAGTGGTTAGCCCCTGCTGCCAGCCGGAAGAAGCACCGGAACAGGGCCAGTGAATATACCCATTCCTGGCGTAAGCATAGGAACTTGAAGCCGACCCACATTCTGAGGGCATTCGGGACAAGCTGTGTGGGGTGAATCCCGTAAAACTGACACAAGGTCTGTAAATCCTCACAGAGAGGAAAACGCAACCCAGCATCGATCTGGGCCGCATAAATGTAAACCTCTCCATCGTGAGGAAAATGCAGACCTAGGCCAGGATACCTAGGAGCATCCTCCGCACTGAAGCCACCAAGCGCCACCATGGTCTTAAAGTAAGCCGGCTTCAGTTCGTTAGGCTTGATATCTACTCAGAATGATTCAAGTATGGCACAGCAAGTATAAAAACAAAGGAAAACAGAGGATATTGCCAAAATAGAGCAATAAAAGGGCGAAAGTTTACCTTTTGGGGAAAAAATAGGCGTGTTCAGCTCAGTGCCATCTACCACCACTGGGGTGGCCGCAGACCTTCCCACGTCAGGCTGTTTCCCCGCTGAGGAGGGCACAACTTCATCCCTAATGGTCAAGGGAACACCGACATTCTGAGGGGCGCTGGCTTTGTTAGCACCCTTGATGGCCATGTGTTTTATTCGCTGACTTCTGGGGGCCATGGAAATGGTCGAAATGAGAACTGAAGAGGATTGAAAGAGAAAGGGAAGGTTTGCAGCCACCCCAGTGGTGGTAGATGGCACTGAGCTGAACACGCCTATTTTTTCCCCAAAAGGTAAACTTTCGCCCTTTTATTGCTCTATTTTGGCAATATCCTCTGTTTTCCTTTGTTTTTATACTTGCTGTGCCATACTTGAATCATTCTGAGTAGATATCAAGCCTAACGAACTGAAGCCGGCTTACTTTAAGACCATGGTGGCGCTTGGTGGCTTCAGTGCGGAGGATGCTCCTAGGCATTCAGCAACTGGCGCTCGCCCATGTATCTCTCCAGGAACTTGCTTCTTAACTCTGCCCAAGTTCCGATTGATCCTGCAGGGAGGCCGAAGAACCAGGACGAAGCCGAACCCGAAAGAGTAGATGGAAATAGCAAAGCCAAATGATTGGGATCGTTTGACTTACCCAGAAGGGAGGCCTCATGCTTGTTGACATGTACGGTGGGATCTCCTCCACCGCTATACTCAGGTATGGCCCGAGCAACCACATCCTTCGGGATTTTGATAGCGACAAGCGCGTCGGTGAATGGATGAGAGGACTGCTCCTTGAAGGGAGCTATGACTGTCAACTGTCTTTCCTGGAGCCTTTTGCTGAGGAGGTCATCCATCTGCTCCACAGTGCAGTACATGGGAGAGGCTCCGGGTGGAGGCGGACCGGAAGGATTGGCAGTATATGCGGCTGCTGGCTCCTTGGTGTGCGCTGGAGGTAGGGACTGCTGACCTGACGTCATCTCCTGATCCTCCTGATGCGCAGCAGGACTAGGATTGGCCGCTTCTGAAGGTGAAGGCCCTGTGGCAGCAGGGCGGTGATTTTCCTTAGGAGCAGAGGGATTGTTTTCCTGAGGAGCAGGGGCCTGGCGGCGCGCCTGTCCTAGGATGGCTTCCAGCAAGGAGACCATCTCGGGGGTTAAATTAATATTCTGCCCCGCAATGTGGACTGTCTGCGGCGCAGGGGCTCCGTTTTGATCAGCAGCTGGGGTCGGTCTTGAATCACCGACATGTTCTCGGGCTGTCCGCAGAGGAACAGCATTAACTCCTGCTCGGCTGGCAGGTTCCTGTTGAAGCGGTGAAGCGGCGGCGGAATCAGAGCTATCTGAGGATCGCTCCCTAGTCTGATTCCGACGGTTGCTTTGGGATCGAGTTCTCATGGCTGAATTGCTCGTTTCCCACAGACGGCGCCAAATGTTGGATCGTGAAATCCTGAATGCTGATCTGGCAGTGAATTGAATACCAGACAAGGTTGGGATGACGCTTCAGCTCCAACTCCGGTAAACCTGCAAGTAGGGGAGCGCAACAGAGGGGGTGCCTCTGGGTCCCTCTCCGATGCTTAAATGAGTATATGTGTGTATAAAACTCAAAACGTAAAGTACGTATGTAAAGCAAGGATATTTATAGGGTAAGAGAGATAGAACCGTATACAGGCAACTGAATATCTTAATGTATATTGAGTTGCTGAAGATTCGGATCGTGGGATATGGCAGTTACTGCGAGATATTGCAGTTACCAAATCTAATCTTTAGTGAATATGTGACCGGGATATGCGGGATATCTTGGCCACTCTGTTATTAACGGTTTAGTGGGACCAGAGGAGAGAGGCAAGGCTCTCTTCGGGGCGAGCACTCCCATGTCGAGCAGTGGAAGGTCGCGACTTGGTAGAGAATGGCGAGCAGTCTGAGAGCCTTTGGCGTCTCTATAGACTTTGGGCTCGATTCTGGATTACTCGATGGTGGGCCAAGTTTGGCTTGTACTTGGGCCGATCCGGTTCGGATGTCATGGGTTTACCCCCTCTATAGTTATTGGGCCTTCGAGGCCTTTTCTTACTGGGCCGTCACTATCGATACCCAACACTGATCAATTAGGTTTGCGACCATCATGTCCGGAAACTCACTCCATCCCTCCGTCTGTTCTGGTATGAACCCCAGTTTAGTTTGTAGCCATGGGTCTACCCCTGCACAGATTGTAGCCCCATCCCCGATCATCCACAAACCCTCTCGTATCAGTGTGTCCTGGCCATGTAGCAAAATCGCCCATGTGGCTCTCGCACCTTTCCCTGCCTCCCTGAAGTTTCCTCGCGGGAAGTAGAGCCCTTTTAATACCCTTACCCATAGTGAGTATGGTTCCCTGTTTATGCGCTCTGCCATCTTTATTAATAGGGATTTGTTAAACATCTCCAGCTCCCATAATCCAAGTCCACCATCTTCCTTTGTTTTTGCAAGGTCAGTCCATTTCCTCCAATGTATCTTCCTTTTCTCCTCTGTTTGCCCCTACCAAAAGCCCGCTATGATCGCATTAACCTCCTTACACCAAGTCTTTGTAAGTTTGAAGATGCTCATTACATATGTCGGTATTAGTTCGCCACCCGTTCATTTTGTCTCGGATTTGTGTCATTAGGTACCCAAGGCTTCTCGCTTTGATCGCCCCTATACTGCTGGAAGCCCTAGATATTTCCCCGAATCTGGTTTGCTTGGTATCCCAAGCGCCTCCTCAATTTCTTTACACGTTGCTCCATCGGCCCCCTAGTTGAACATGAGGCTGGATTTTGCCTCATTCAATTTCTGACCCGAGCTCCTGCAGTATGTCATTATTACCTCCTTTAGGCGCCTCGCATTCTCCACCGTTCCCCGTATGAAAAGAAAAAGAGAATCATCCTCAAACAGTAAGTGATGTAACTCAGGGCATCCTCTTTTGAGAATGATCCCTTGTATCCGCTTCTCATTCACCTTTTTTCCACCTGTCTTGACAACACATCCGCCATAAGAATAAATAGATAAGGAGAAAGAGGGTCTCCTTGCCTTAGACCTCTTGTTGGTTTTATGAAGCATGTTCTCTCCCTATTAACTAGGACACGATAACTCGGGGTTGTTATACATGCCTGCATCCATCCAATCCATTTCTCCTCGAATCCTCTCTTCTCTAGGCTCCTGAGCAAAAACTCTCATTCCACTCAATCGTACGCTTTTTGCATGTCTAGTTTCAAAGTACACTCCACTTTATGCCCCCTCTTTCGTATCCTCGAGTGGTGGAATACCTCGTGCGCCACCATAATATTATCATGTATTAGCATACCAGCCACAAACACACTTTGAAATGGGGTTATCAAGTCTGTCAGAAACTCTTTAACCCTTTGATATCACCTTATAAGAGAAATTACATAGGTTAATAGGTTTATAATTAGAGGCACACATTGAGTTCAGTATTTTTGGAATAAGGGTTATATCTGTCTGGGTAAGGGTATTTGGGAACATACCTGTTTCAAGGAAGGATTTGACCGCAGTGAAAGCGTCTGCTCCCATGACTCCCCAGTTCCTTTGATAGAATACCCCCGGAAACCAATCAGGCCCTAGAGCCCTCGAGCCACCCATCTGGAACACCGTTGTCCTTACCTCATCCAATGTGACACATCTACATAATTTTTCATTCATCGCCTCCGTTATCTGTTTCGGCACACAATTTAGAACCTCCTCGTATATGCTAGTGTTTTCTGTTTCAAACACCTTGCTAAAATGTGCCCATATCTCTTGACTGATTTCACCCTCCTTAGTGATCCACTCCCCATTCGTGTTTTGTAAACTAGAAATGTGGTTTCTCCTTCTTCTTGAGTTTGTTTATGGAAGAAAGTCGTATTCCGATCCCCCCATATGGAGCCATTTGATCTTTGCTTTCAGTATATCTCCTCTTTTTTTCCAAAGCTCTTTAATTCGCGCCTTTAATCGAGTTTCTTCTTCTTGGCTTGCTAGTGTAGGTATAGTAGCCCCAATCACGCACAATCTATCTATTTCTTTCCTCATTTCCACCAAATTTTTCCCGAACCTTTCCTTGCTCCATGTCATCAAGTTTCGCCTACATTGCCCCAGGTTTGGCCATAGTTTACTCCCCTACCTCCATTGACCTCCCCATGCCGACTGAATTACCTCTTTACACTCCGGGTTCTCCATCTACATTTCTGTCCAGCCTTTCATACACCCGCTCATCCCCCCTCCTGTTGTTACACCGGGTGAATCTCTGTCCTTTTGACCCCATATCTTCCATGCCAATGTCCTCAATGAACTGTCTGAACGTGTCCATCTGTCTTTGTGGTTTTCTCCGTCCTCCTTCTTTCTCGTGCTGGTGTGTTATTGCATTGAAGTCCCCCATACATAACCATAACTCTTGTGGGCCTCTTCCAAAGCCCCTTATCGTATCCCAGTTTGACTTCTACCCTGGAGGAAGGGATATAGAGGTGATGAAGTTGATATGTATTTGGAGAGAATGGCAATTTTGTCCTTTCAGATACTAATGAAATCATGTGAATGACACATGAGGGCGTTGCCCATACATGAGGGAATTAAATTTTACGTTTTAAACATTAAGGGTGAAACTGAAAAACTTACCAAACTTTAGGGGACAATTTCCTATTTTACCCTATAAGTTTGTAGAGTATAATTGTAACACTTGAAAAAGTATTTAGTTAATTTTATAAATATGAAAAATACTTAACACAATTTTTTTAACGGAGGATTGACGGAATGAACAATTACCGCCGTTTTCAAACATGTTAAACCTTTCACCATCGAAAGAAAAAAAAATCGGTGCAAATAACGTTTTGTGCAAATATATTGTACTATTTTCAGAATTTTCCCTAATTTAGTTGTGACATTTGAAAAAAAAATATGGTTTAATAGAAATATTTTGTTATTAATTTGAGGCGAGTTTAACCTTATTAAGTATTATTAGATCTTAATTATAATATTTAAAGGGTTAATTACCAAAAAGCAAACCCAATTTTGGACCAAAACCAAAAAACAAACCGAACTTTTTTTTTTTCCCAAAAGCCAAACCGAAGATTATGAAATGAGCAATTAGGAAACCCGACCCAAACAGACGTTAATTTCGACGGAAATTGTAACAGTTTTGGAGTCGAAATTGGATATGACGGTTCTGCCCTTCAGATTGAAGATTTGAAGTTGTTCTTCATTCTAGGGTTCCCTCTTCTCCCCCAAATCGACAATTCATGCCGATTTCATTGTTTCCTCGAAAAATTGGAACCCCGAACTACAGCAATTCACGTTTATTCTCCTTTATCTGCTGCAATATTACCTGCAATTTGCATAATATTGCACGTGAATGTTGTCAAAGGATTGAAACTATACGAGGATGTTTTCACTGATTCCGAGCTTTCCAAGTTGGCCAACTACATGAAATCGGTATGAATTGCTGCAGTTCGGGGTGAATTGCTGCAGTTCGGGGTTCCAAATTTTCGAGGAAACAATGAAATCGGCATGAATTGTCGATTTGGGGGAGAAGAGGGAACCCTAGAATGAAGAACAACTTCAAATCTTCAATCTGAAGGGCAGAATCGTCATATCCAATTTCTACTCCAAAACTGTTACAATTTCCGTCGAAATTAACGTCTGTTTGGGTCGGGTTTCCTAATTGCTCATTTCATAATCTTCGGTTTGGCTTTTGGAAAAAAAAAAAGTTCGGTTTGTTTTTTGGTTTTGGTCCAAAGTTGGGTTTGCTTTTTGGTAATTAACTCATATTTAAAAATATATTTCATTAATTTTTTCAATTTAAAATTTTAGACTTAATCATAACATTAGTTAAAGTTATTATAACTTGATTGCACATTTAAAATAATATTCAGTTAAATTTTCTATTTTAAAGTATTTAACGATAGTTTTAGACGAAACTTGAAATAATGCAAATTTTATGTACGGAATATTTTTATTAAATATATATAGTGATGCATTTTTAAACTTTTATTCCATTTTTTCCTTCTTCTCCACCCATTAAAAACTTGAATGTCTGAGAACGCTTGATAAATGATAACTGATAGAGTTGATCTGCTTTGGGCCACCCAACCAACAGTTCCCATTGATTGTAAAGAAGGGAAGCTAAATACCCGCCACAGAGAAAGAAAGAAAGAAAGAAAGAAAGAAAGTGATAATCAATTTGTCAGAAAGAAATGCTGAGCAGAGCAGCACCTGCGAGCGCTACAGCGGCAGCTACTTCTCTCATCATATCATCAACGCTCTCTTGGAGGAGGCCTTCATTCTCATCACTCCGATTCCACAACTCCAAATTTCCCTTCGCATACTCTGTATCGAATCTCGCATGCCTCCGATTCAAAAGCGCGACTACTTCTTCAATGCAACGGCAGAACCAAGGCACTAGAGCCTCTGCTCAGCCACTGCGGAATCCCGACGAGCTCATTGATTCTGTTGAAACCTTCATCTTCGACTGCGATGGTAACTCTCTGCTTTGCTTGTTGTTTAATATCACTTATATGTAAATTGATTATTATTGTGTACTTCATCCTTTTGGTGATAGCTACTTTTTCAACATATAACGTTTAACTGAGATCTCGACGAATGTAGAGTGCATTTGATTGCTTGCTGGATTTCACAATTAGATGAACTTGGTACTGCTGATGTATATGAAGGTTTTGTAACATAACAAGAATGACCTCTTAAAGAAGGCCCCAATTTAACTATTACAAGACCAATATCCATGTTACTTCCATATCCTTCCACGTTAAATTAGTAACCTGTCTATGTGGAAAGTTATAAAATTAAGATTTTGACAAGCCGTACAGATTACTTGATAATATGGCGATAACACAAAACTTGTTGAATTGGTTGAAGTAAAATTCAATCGCATTATGACATCCGTCTGCATTTTCCAGGAGTTATATGGAAAGGAGATAAATTGATTGAAGGAGTACCAGAAACCCTTGATATGCTGCGCGCGAAGGTTTGTTCAGCAATCACATCTATCTTCTAGCTTTGAGATATTGGACATGCCTTGGACCAGAAGAACCAACACTCAAGAAAGAAGAAAAATCATTGCTCTAATTTTTCTTTCTAGCGTCAGTTTGATGTAACTTGGTGTTTGTTCTGCAGGGTAAGCGATTGGTTTTTGTCACCAACAACTCAACAAAGTCCAGGAAACAGTATGGAAAGAAGTTTGAGACACTTGGTCTCAGTGTCGGTGAGGTATATCAGTTATTGACTTCATAGTATATCTTTGAGATTTGGATGTTTCTATCCGCTCTGCCTCTAACCATCCATCTAACTATTTCAGGAGGAGATTTTTGCTTCATCTTTCGCTGCTGCCGCATACCTAAAATCTATCGACTTCCCCAAGGAAAAAAAGGTTGTATGCGGCACTACAACTAGAGCCTTAATTCTAATGAGACACCCTATCAAAGAATTTAAAGCAAATAGTATCGTCAAGAAAATTCATTAACAGTATCTGAAACATTGATTCTCTTAAATTAAACTAATATTGACATCAGATGTGCAATAGCTACCGTATTCATATCATGATCAATCTGCTGTTAAGCAATCTGCAGTGTCTTTGAGTTACATTAACACAAGTCATCATATAATAGGTCTATGTAATAGGTGAAGAGGGTATCTTGAAGGAGCTTGAGCTTGCCGGATTTCAGCATCTTGGTGGCCCAGTAAGTTTAAGATAACCTTTGTCTGGAGAAGTTCATTTATTCACTTTTTCATGTCGATTGAAGCCAGCCAAACTAACAGTAACTATTTTGGTCAGTGCATTACCACTTAAACTTACTCTCTTGACTTCATTTCTGACAGAAAAGAAACGTAAGGTGCAGTAGATAGCTGATGACACATGTTTTATATTCGTACAGGAAGATGGAGGAAAAAAGATAGAGTTGAAGCCTGGGTTTCTAATGGAACATGATGAGGATGTAAGTGTCCATCCGTTACTTCTCTTAACACATTAGCAGAATTACTGCACTTCCTTCCACTAGCAACCAAAGATAAGTGCACTATTTCAACCCCTAGTATTTGGAAATGAACTTTCTGACAGTTACAATTCCAAACCTTTCTGCCTAAAAGGTTGGAGCTGTTGTGGTAGGCTTCGATCGCTACTTCAACTACTACAAAATTCAGTAAGTCTTCATCGTCTAACTCAAAATCATATTCGCGATGCTTAAATTGTCGACTCTTTATGGACTGGCCCTCTTTATCACTAAGAATGATCTTCCTCCAAGTCTTAAATTCTCCGTGCTGAATTCATACCTGACTTATAAGGTATGGAACACTTTGCATACGTGAGAACCCTGGGTGCCTTTTCATTGCCACAAACCGAGACGCTGTTACCCATCTGACAGATGCTCAGGAATGGGCAGGTGCTGTTTTTTTTTTCTTTGCTTTTATTATTTCAAGTGTTACGATTCCACTTGGTCAGTTTTCTGTTCCTTGTACAAAATAAAGTTGAAGCTACGGGTTTGGTTGAGTTTCAGGTGGAGGGTCTATGGTTGGTGCTCTGTTGGGATCTACTCAGCGAGAACCACTGGTTGTGGGCAAGCCATCGACATTTATGATGGACTACTTAGCTGACAAGTAAAGTTCCTGAAGTGCATAATTTTACTATTTTGATTGACCGCTTGATATTAATACAGTTGATATAGTTGTCTGAAGCTGCTACACTCTACTATTGCTGTGATTGGACAGATTTGGCATTTCCAAGTCCCAGATTTGCATGGTTGGAGATAGATTGGATACTGACATTCTCTTTGGACAGAATGGAGGTTGCAAGACTCTTTTGGTTCTCTCAGGTAAGAATTCAAAAACATGAAAACCTGTGCACGTATATCTGTTATAATCATTGAGACCGTTTATTCATCTGAATGAATGCTGTAGGTGTTACATCTGTGTCAATGCTTCAAAGTCCTACCAACTCAATCCAACCTGATTTCTACACCAACAAGATATCAGATTTCTTGTCCCTCAAGGCTACATCTGTATGATATAAATAAGCCAGAGCAACTTTTGATTCAGGTATCTAACACGTGTAAGAGTATAAATTTGTATGTCTCCATTGGGCTATGACCGAGGTGGTTGAAGAGATGAACGGTGTACTGGTACCAAAATGACGCTCCGATCATTGATTACAACAAACATATTTATGAATTTGGATGTTTCCTCTATAATGTTGTTTGAGTTACGATCATCGACTTCAAGCTTACCACTTTGGGTTTTGGATGGTTTATCAGGTAAAGGTATACAAATAATGCTAAATCAGATGACAGATTAGCAAAATGTGATAGCATGGCATATCTTCAGCCCCCCACAGTATGTTATCTTTGTTGCAAACAGAGGAAGTCTAGTATAATACAGAATACTAAATTCCATCTTATTAGGGATAGGAGAGATTACTACACTTATAGTGCACAGTGGAAGCTGTTAGAAGCTCCAGGAAGAGAAGTAGAAGATATAAACTACCTATAACTAAACAACTCTAGGAATTAACATCTTAAGTCCTGTACTATCAGCTTAGGTTTGCAGGTCATTAATCTTAACCCCCTTAAAAGCATATCTAAAACTCAAAAAAATATAACATATTATTAGTCTTTATTGTGTCATCCTTGATTTTATCACAAACAAAATGACAATTGATCTCAATGTGTTTAGTCCGCTCATGAAACACCGGATTATTGACAATTGTAAAGCAGATTTGTTGTCACGCATCACAATGGATGGCTTGGACTATGGAAAACCAAATTCGAACAATAAACCCGCCACCAAATGACCTACGAAGTAGCAAACCTGAACGCCAAGAGATTAGAGTCAACCCCATCTTAACACAATAACTGCTAAGGGAAGAACAAGTGAGCGGGCAAGCAACCCAATCGTTATCGTAAAACGTTGTGACAGAGACGACATTGGAAGCGGAGAAGAAGAACCCCTATCATTGCTGCAACTTGATGTATTTACACGTAATGTAACATTCAAACATGACTTGCTTGATTTATTGGGAGAGTGAATAAATTGGCTAAGGCGCTGAACCACATAAGATATAGCATGACGTGTCATGGTAAATACATCAACTAACCAACTAACCCTCCATAAAGATCACCATTCGAAAGCATAAAATCGTCAACATTTGTCTTTGTAAGCAAATCATAATATCGAGTGGTAAGACGAAGGTTCCGCTCCACGATAACGAATCCAGTTGCAGAATGGGTCACTTGAATCTATAAAAAAAACGTAAAACTCCAAGATCCTTCAGCTTAAAGTTGAGCAACAAAACATACTTAATTCCTCAATTAAATTAGTATTGGAACCTGTAATGAAATGATCGTCTACATATACTAGCAAGTAAACTGAGCATCCACCAACGTGCTTGTTGAAAAGGGAATAAACGTGATTGCTCTGCATGTATCTGGTTTAGAACAACACACATGTTAAATTCAAGTTTGATTGTCTCGATGCTTGTTTTAAACCATAAAATTATTAAGCCTTGAGGGATTTGCATATAAACTTCATGTAAGTCACTCTTTTTTTAATAGAAAAGTACTTTTGACATGTGCATTCAACGTGACTACTTAGCAAATATTAATAAGGGTTAAATACCAATGAGTTACATTTTGCAACGAGCTACCTGAACTTTAAAATTTCAAACTGGGTTACCTCGACTTGGATGAAGGTGTAAATAGCTACCTTCGTCCAATTTACCGTCAACTGTTGACAGAATGTCATCGGAAATTCGACAGAAATTCGTCGAAAATTCGTGAGAAATTGGGCGGAGATAGCTATTTGCACCTTCGTCCAAGTTGAGGTAGTCCGTTTTGAATTTTTAAAGGTCGGGTAGCTTGTTGCAAAACGTCTAAAGTTCATGTAACTCATTGGTATTTAACCCTATTAATAATTGTTGGGTAAAAAAGGTACAATTATCAATAAACTAAAATGTTACATTGAAAAAAATGGTGAATCTAAAATATTGATGTAATATAGTTATAGGATTAGATCAATAATTTTCATAAACATGAACATATATATTATTAGTATACATAATAATGAACTTTTTTTAATTAATATAGGGGTGAGTACGACTCTTCACCTAATTTGTGCTAAAATCGTATTTTTCCTTTAAATTTTTCTTCCTTCATGTTTTATTATTAATCGACTTTACCATTTTCGTGATATTTCCATCCGAATTTAACAAAATATGTTTGATAGTTAATGGTTCAACATGTTTGAAAACGATAGTAATTGGTACTTCCGTTAATTCTCTGTTAAAGAATTCCATTAATATTTTCCATATGTGCAAAATTAACCTAATATTTTTCTAAATGTTACAACTAAAACACTACAAACTTACAATAATGTTACAAAGCAAACCCCGACTCGATTCGAGCCACGCTGGGAGTCCCCTAGCCAGAGTCCGAGCTCATACCATAGAACCTCCCATTTGGGCTCAATTAGAGCCCAGTCGGTCTGAACCGAACATGGTCCAGATTGATTGGGGCTCCAATTGAGCCCCAATTTGGGGTCCTATGGTATGATTTCGAGCCCAGATCAGGTCATCCAATCATGGGCACCTAGTTTGGGTTCAGACCCAAACCATAGGACCCCTGATTGAGGCTCAATTATTGAGGGTCCTACGGTCTGGTCCTAGCCCAGTCCAGGTCCCCATGATTGGGTGGTGACCTGGTCTGAACTCGAACCCAAATCAGAGGGCCCCTCGGTATGTCTCTAATTGAGTCGGAATTTATTTGTGACATTAGTGTAAGTTTGTAGGGTATAGTTGTAACATTTACACAAATATTTGGTTAATTTTGCAAATATGAAAAATATTTAACGAAATTTTTTAATAGAGAAGTAACGAAACTACCCATTACCATCATTTTTTAACATGTTGTATCATTCAAAACATTTTGGATTGAAAAACCATTTTGTGTAAACTTGTTAGACTATTTTAAGTTGTTTTTTTCCTTTGAGTTTTCGTTAAACATCAAGTTTTCTTAAAAGTATAGAATATGTAACGTCTAGAATATGTGAAAAACGTAATTGAAATGAGTCTGGTCAAATGAAAGTGATCATGGAGTTTATGAGAAATTGGTAACACAATTGTCACTTGAAGTTATCTTCGAGAGTTTGTTTAATTTTTTTTTGGGAGAACTCAAACTTATATCTCTCTATATCATCATGCTTAACAAAATTTACCTATCTTCCCACCAATGAATTATGCCATAATAGAAGAGTCTTACGACATGTTATTTTCGCAGAATGTGAAAGAAATTCGGCTTACGGATTACGTAAGATGTTGTTCTTTTCGCGAAATTGAAAAAACATTGACTTACGGACTCCGGGCGGGGTAGGCTTAGAGATTCCGTGTGAAAATCTCGGAATTACTAAGTCTAGAAGGCAAGGAATTCGGAATAGGGGCGTTAAAGACGATTTTACTCTCATTTTATTTTCTTATTTCCAATGTCGCCCTTCCGCTATTTTTCTCGAACCAGTATCGTGTTCTCCTTGCCCAGTTCATCCTTCGACATTTCTTCATTTCTCACTCACCGAAGGCTAACCGGAGTTTCAATCCGTCGTCTGGAGAAAAAACCGGAGGTTAGTTCTCCTTGTCTGTTTCTTTGTTCTGGGGTTCCAATTGTTGTTGTTTTACTGGATTAGGGTTTCAGTCTGATTGTGGGTTCACCGATGTGTGTTGTTGTTTTTATGTGCTGTTGTTTTTGTATGATTCTGGATTACCGAATTAGGATTTCAGTCTTCCTTGTGTGATGTTGTTCACCGAACCTAGAATCAGTCGATTGTGTATTCTGATTTTGTGTTGTGCTTAGCTTGAGATTGCCTGCGTTTAGTTGTTTAGAATTCTTCTCGTATGTTTTTTTCGGTTGAAGTTTTAATTGTTCTGAAATTCTGATTGAAATAAGTAGGATTGCACTGTGCAGTTGAAGAATTATGGATCCTCCACCAGAACTAGTGAGTTACGTTTGTGGAAGTTTGTGATCTTATTAGTTCTTAATACTTCAATGGATTTAAGCAATTCTCTTTACCACATAACAAAGACGAAGCATTTTGGTGTCACCTTCAACCCTCTGTTTCTCTTGTTTGTTGCAACTGTTCGGTATGAAGCCCGTTAAGACAGCGATGCGCAAGAACAAGGTTTGCAGTTGGAGTCATGGTTCGATTTTACTGGGTTATGGTTACAAGATGTTTACAATTACTAGCTACTATGTAATGCTACCTTAATTTGAGTATTGAATGAAGTTGCAGTGTGTACAACAACATGGTGCATTCTTGTCTCATGCAGTCTTATGTTTGTATTATTATCATCGTCTTCATCGAGTGCCATTAAGTTGTTGTCTAAACCCGACAAGGATTGGCTTAGTTCTTTCTAAACCGGTTTAACTTCTAAGAGACGAAGTATACATACTCTACATATTGTTTTGAACTTAAATTTAATATTTTTAAACGAGTGCAAAGTTTTTTGAACCGATTCCAAACCTAATCAAATATTACGAAGTTGTATAATTTTGGTTTAGGACGTTAATTTGTTTTGTATTATGTAATTACAGTCATTAATAATATTATGGTTCGGGTAAATATATTGTCGATGGATTTAGTAAGAATAATGAATTTATATTAATTCAACTATTTAATCTTAATTAATTAATGTGATTTTTTTTATTAATTAAGAAAATAAATTATTTTTCTTAATTAATAATTAATTATATATTGTAATAGTATTATTTTTAATTTTTAAAATTAACTAACACAAATTATATGTATTATATACTCTCTATATATAAGGAGAGACAAATATGTCATTTTACCACATTAGATTCTCTTTCCATATTCCATTCTACCAAAGAAAAAATAGAATTTCTTATTCCATTTCACCAAAGAAACTTCATATTCTTATATCATATTCCTTATTCCATATTCCTATTCCTTATTCGTTATTACAAATTTCGTGAAAGAAACGACCCGTTAGAGTTGAACGATGAACGACGAAGTATGCATATACTTATTTCTACCTCCACTTCATTATATAAAAACTTGATCGATTAGTTTAAACATTATATTCATCTAATAATTTTGATAAAGAGGAGGAAGTTAAATAACATATTTGTTCAGGTTTGACTAAGTTGAAATAGAAGCAAATATTGTTAAGTTTAATCTCTTTATTTTGATTAAACTCGTGAGTTTTAATAGCACAACTATATAGATTTTCAAACAAACTAACCGTAGAAAAGGTTCTATTCAACATTTTACCATAGAAAACCCGAATACTCAGGTTTATATGGTAAGTAAAAGTGTATATAAATTTAACACAAAATGATATAACTTCATAATTTGTACTTTTCAATGCAATGACAATATCAACCACTAAATTAGATTAATTTCGAAGATTCTTTACAAGATACTATGTTTATATATACTTGCATATTAGTAAAAATTACATAATTTTACCTAAGTAAGTTATTTTGGGTACTTTTAAGTTTTATAGTAAATCATAATGGCCTTAACTATTTAAAAAGTTGTTGTTTTTTTAAATATTTTTGCCATCATCCACTTTAACCGAAAAGCAACGTATCATGCACATATCCACTAAAAATATCCGAAAAGCCACGTATCATCCATTCTTAACAGTACACTCTAAAGTTTACTTTGTAATTAGTGAGTTTACGACACTCAGTTACTCATATCGTACGGCCTTAGGAATTAGGATGGACTTAAAAAAAAATCCCATTAAAAACATTCAAACATAGATGAGTATTCTATTTCTACCTGTATTACTCTCATCTTGATTTTTTGTATTAATCAACTACTTTTGAGTTTACTCTACGACCATTGAGTGCCTAAAGTGTAAATATATATTTTTAAAATAAATTAACATGTCTTAATAGGCATCCTCATTCCAAAACTTAGGGATTCCCAGATGGTTTCAACCCAAGGGGGACGGCTGGTAGTGGGCTATCAGTTCAACAATAATATATAAATTTGTACGGTTACATCAATCATATTATCATGTTCCATTGAATCCAAAAGCTAACACCGAAGGATGAAATTAATGACAAGAGACAACCTAAACCCTCATCAAACTAGGGATGTAAAAAAGTTGAATCGAGCTTAGTACTCAAACTCGACTAGAGTACAAATTTATAACAGGAATAATTAGACGCAAGCTCAGCTCGTCTCGGTTCATTGTCATAAAGCTAATTAAACCCATAATAGAACTGGGATAATATATTACTTTGTTAGCATAAAAAAGTTCACTCAATTTTTTTTTTATCTATTTTTCCCTAATTTGCAATTGTTCCGTGGCGCGTGTAGTTCACTCCCCTTCTCTCCCCAATCCGTGCGAAAAACCCAAAATTTAGGTTTAGCAATTGTGGCAGATTCCTCAGCAGCAATCCAATTGGCCAAGGATTGTCTGCATTTATTACAACGGACAAGGCAATGGACAAGTAGCATACTTCAGACCAATCCTACTGCAGCAAGGAAGGGACAGCTCCATGCAGTCCATGCAAGCAGACGAAGCTCGGTGAAGACGTCACCATTTGTTTACCGAGCTGATTTTTTGCTGCAGAAAATTGGGGAGCCGAAACCAGCAACCCACAGACCCAGCCAACCCCACCCTGAGGTCGATTCTAGGGTTGTCGATGGTTAGGTATGATCAAGGTATGACAAATACCATAACCATACCATATTTTTAAACCACATACTATAACCATAATCATAACCATTATGGGTATAACTTTCAATACCATAACCGTTAAAATAACTGTGATTATTAACCATGATTTTATCCGTATACCCATATTCATTCCACACGTGTATTATAATAAAAGATCACAAATTTTATTTTAAAAAATACATCAATATATATTACCATAGTTGGACTTTGGCGTCTTCGATCTTTAACAATTTCAAATTTTCAATTATATAATTTATATTTAGTATATCATATAAATTAGTTTATTAATAATAAATAAATATTATATTTATATAATAATCATGGTTATAACCATGTGTATAACTCAAATACCATAACCATAACCATTATGGGTAGAAAATTCATCACCATAACCGCACCGCACCATAATGGTACGGTTAACCATATTAAATAGTAACGGTTATAACCACGGTTATGAGTTTTTCACTGCACCATTGCCGGCCCTAGTCGATTCACCAGCACAGTCGAGGGTCTGCCCAGCACAGCATAGCGAAGCCTCGGTCCAGGAACAGAGACAGCGAAAGAACCAGGCAAACACTACGGCTCACTTATCAAGGGCTCGATGAACCGATTATGTGTTCACTCACCCAATTTTTCTTTTCTTTTCATTGTTTTGAAGGAGCTGTCAACCACGGTGAAGACACAGTCCCCACGAGATGCATTCCGATTCCAATTTTGTTGGCCCGAACAAAAACGGCAATCTGGTGGTCGACTTGGACTCGAACGAACAAGTGCTTAGCGAGACATGGTACGTGGGCAAGCTTATAGCGCAGAAACCGATCAAGTTAAACGTGATCACATGAGTTCTTCGGTCGACGTGGGATAGATATGGTCGAGTTACGATATCGGAAGTGGAGACGGGAATTCTGTTATTTGATTTTGAGAAACAGGATGTAGCCGAGCAGATATTGGACCATTCACCATGGGCGGTCAATGGGCACATCTTAAATATGGGACCCGAGCATGGGGGTCAACGACATTGAATTCCACAAGGTACCTTTCTGGATTCAAGTGCATGACATAATGCCAGAGAAATTTAGTGATGCGAATGCCCGCAAGATAGGCAACATGATAGGAAAATGCATAGAGTTTGAAAAGCATGATGGTAGGATCACTAGAAGCTATATGAGGATAAAAGTGGAAGTTAATGGGGAGGTTCCCCCGATGGCGGGGTTCTGGTGGAAGAACTCTCAGGGTTTGGAGAGATGGGTTTCGATAAAATATGAGAGGCTATCAGATTATTGCTATGGGTGTGGTGTGTTTGGCCATACATCTCAGGCATGTAGAAAAGATGTGCAGATGGTGGAGCACGATAAAACTGTTCCAAGGTACGGCCCGTGGCTAGTGGGTACTAGACCAAAGCAAACCACGCCTAAGCAACATGTGGGTGGAGGGGAGGAGCAAGTTCTGAAGCAGACCCAGGGAGTTAGGAGGTCATGGTTTGATATCATGGCCGAACTCAGGCGGAGGGACTCGGGTAAGACAAAAACACCCGAGTACCATGAGACTAAGGAAGAGAATGTGTGGGGGGGGGGGGGGGGAGGGGATGACCAAGACACATGCCCTACCTATGTCGACAGCCCTAAGCATACCCTCCCAAACCTGGACCGAACTGAAGTACTCTATCCAGATAAGGACCAAACCAGAAACCCAATCAACCAAACCCCACTCTTGATCACATACTTACTCGACAATCCAACACCCATGGACATGACCGAAACTCACACAAATCTCCAAACCTACATAGTAGAAAACCCACCCGATACACCACCACCACCGGTCGAACCACAAAACCACAAACCCCCTTCTGGTTTGAGCCCCTACCTAAACAAGATGACACTAAAACGCAATGGAGATGAGATGGAGGAGCAACCTGGGAAAAAAGGATAAAAAGGCATTAGGGGGAGGCCGAACATGATGGTGAAAAGACGAGAAAGAGCCCGAGGAGGAAACTGACAAAAACCCACTCAACCAAGATAAAAATGGCCAAAAGGAGGAAGATAAGAGCAAGTACGAGTGAGGAAACATTCAACCTGAATACGAGTTCTGGTGGCTGTTCCGAAACAGCCACGGGTGTCCAATGAATGTAATCTCATGGAATTGTCAAGGTTTGAGGTTTGCCCTGATAGTTCAACACCTCCAAGACCTCACCAAAAGGTATCGCCCGAGTATCATTTTCTTAATGGAGACCAAGAACGGGGATACCTACTGTGACAGGATACGGACACGAATGGGAATGGACAATAAACACTATGTGGGGCCGAGTGGGGAAGCGGGCGGACTTGCCCTATGGTGGACATCGGAGACTAGGGTCACCATAATATATGCCGATGCGAATATAATTTATTGCGAGGTGCAGATTGCAAGACAAACCGAGATGATGCGGGTGACATGAGTGTATGCGAGCACGGAGGCACATGAGCGCACCCAAACTTGGAATTTCTTACGCACGTTGGGGGTGGGCCGAAACAGGCAATGGATGATGCTTGGAGATTTCAACATAATTTGCCACCGACATGAGAAATAAGGGGGGAGGAGGAAATCTTAAAGCCAAATGGACCGAACACAAAAAGGGGAACACACGGGGTCCAATTGAAGCTAAGCAAATGCCAAAAGCTACTCCTTACATGGAGCAAGATTCATTTCGGTAATAACATAACCGAAGTGGCGAATATAAAGGACTCCCTAAGAAGAGTCACACAAGGGGTCATGGACGAGAAGGCGACCCGGGAGGAGACTAGACTAAAGGGAAAACTGAAATCGATTTGGTCACGCGAGGAAACATATTGGAGACAAAGATCGATGGTTAAATGGCTAAGGGAGGGGGATATAAATACCACTTTCTTCCACCAAACGACCATTGCGAGAAGTCGGCGAAATCACATATGCCGATTGAGGCGGGAGAGTGGGAATGGATCGAAAAATATGATATAATCGAAGAAGAGCTACATCGGTACTATGAAAGAATGTTCACATCGGAAAGGACCGAACTAGGAGAGGATTTCCTTAGACACATCCCGAACCATGTTAATGCCAAAATGAATGCCCAATTAACAAGGGAAGTGACGGACATTGAGATCAGGACGACAACGTTCCAAATGGGTGGCTCACGAGCTCCGGGTCCGGAAGACTTTCCGGGTTTGTTCTACCAAGTAAATTGGAATATCGTGGGGACGGATGTCATCACCGCGTTAAAGGCTTTCTTCGAAATAGGTATAATCCAAAGCACCCTCAATAATACTGATATTGTCCTCATACCAAAAAACCAAACCCCGATTACACCTAGTGACTTTGGCTTATTAGTTGTTGCAATTTCATGTATAAGATTATAAGAAAGGTGTTGGTGAAACGGTTAAAAGTTTATCTATCATATCTCATCACTCCTTTCCAGAGTGCATACAATCAGGTAGAAATATACAGGATAACGTCATGGTGGCTCATGAGGTATTCCATCACCTACAAACGGGCCGAACGGGAAACAAGACCAAATGCGCACTAAAAATCAACATGCAAAAGGCCTATGACAGGGTCGAATGGGACTTCCTACTGGAGACGCTTAGGCGTAGGGGGTTTGCGGATAGATGGGTGAAATGGATGAGGGCATGCATATCAGCAACCACATATCATGTGGTTGTCAATGGGAACCGAAGAGCCACAATCCGACCAACCCGAGGTATACGCCAAGGAGATCCTCTATCACTTTACTTGTTTATATTACTTGTGGTTGTTCTCTTCAGGCGTATGTTGGGTGCGGCTAGGGATGGAGATATAGAAGGGATCACGCTTAGAAGACAATGTCTTGAACTACACCACCTGTTCTTCGCGGATGACTCCCTATTCTTCATAAGGGGATCAACCGCAAATGACGAGAAATTGAGGAAGATTCTGGATGACTATTGTAAGGTATCGGGGTAGAGAATTAATAGGGAGAAATCGACCATGTTTTTCAACAAAGGGGCAAATAACACCGAGAGACAATGGGTGGAAGCGGTGCTAAACATAAAAGGCACAAGTGATCCGGGTAAGTACTAGGGACTACCCTCGATATGGGGGCGCTCAAATAAGGAGGCCTTGGGGTTCCTCAAAACCAAGGTCAAGGACAAGCTCAATGGGTACCGACCGAAAACTTTGAACTAAGCCGAGAAGGAAGTCCTCATTAAGGCAATCATCACCGCCATACCAACATACGTGATGAGTGTATTCTGACTACCAAAAACATGGTGCTCGGAAATAAATGCTCTCATTGCGGATTTTTGGTGGGGCCAAACCGTGGATGGCAAGAAAATGCATTGGAGAATATGGGAGGTCTTAACAAGGGAAAATGAGGCGCGTGGGTGGGTGGGTGGGGGGCTAAGGTTCCGGGAACTACAAACCTTTAATTCGGCCCTACTCACAAAGATGGCCAATCGTCTCTTAAAGGACTATATTTCCCGAGGTGCTCATTCCTTTATGAGAAAAAAGGAGGTCGAACGTCATGGGGGTGGAGTAGCTTGCTCCATGGACGAGAAGCTTTGTTAAGCGAGGGGACTTGGGTGGTAGGGTCGGGAAAAGGGATACGCGTGTTCGAAGATCCATGGATTTATACTAAGGAAACCAAACGGGTGAATGCCGATACGAGGGTGGAGAACGGAGGAAACCTACTTGTTAAAGACCTAATCAAGCTGAATGGAGTATGGGATGAGGACCTCATCCGAAGTATTGTGGACCCCGAGGATGCCGAGCACATATTACGCATACCATTACCACATGAAGGAGATGAGGATCGATACATATGGCCCCACACGAGGGATGGCGTACCCGTGATACGATCGGTGTACCACAAGCTAAGGGAGAATACCGACTGAACCATTGGACCGAACCAAACCGTCAATGGGGAAGCATGGAAGGGCATGTGGGCAACAAAGGCAATACCCAAGGAAAAAAAATTTATGTGGCGCCTAGCAACGAATGCAATAGCCGTCAAGGCAAACATGGTTAGACGGGGCATGTATGTGAGTTATGGTTGCCCAATATGTGGAGAAGTTGAAACAAGGGAACACATGATACTAGAGTGCAAATGTACCGAAAGGGTATGGCATGAGATACTAAGGCTGCGAGTGAGCCGACCAAACAACATTAGCATGGTCGATTGGCTCGAGGAAATAAGAACGGAACCTAGGCGCCAAGGGGTGGCGAGGGACAAGGGGTGGCGAGGGACAAGAGGTGGAAACTCACGATGATTACATGTTGGCAAATATGGAAGACGAGATGCAAGGCGACATTTGAATCCAAGCACCCGTGTTCGAGATTCGTCATCGAGGAGATAAAACGAGTCTATGCGGAGCAATGCCAAACGACTGAGCTAGGCAAGTCGAGGATACCACCGAGCTGAATAGGGGGGACCGATCGAACCAAGATTGGACACCACCGACAGTAGGTTCAATCAAGATCAATTGTGACGCATCATGGTGTCAACGATCTAAAAGAGCGGGTATAGGGGGGTGGCGCGGGACGAGCACAGAACGGTTGTTGGAGGGCTAAACCGAAGGTACCAGAGTGACGACATCGAAACAATGGAGGCCATGACAATCCACGAAGGTATGAGACTAGCGATACAAGCGGGATGACCAAGCATCATCATTGAGCCCACCAACAAATAGTACAAGGACCGACACAATGGAGGACATCAAACATGATCACGAACATCCGGGCACTAGCTAGGCAACTAGACCAAGTGCAATGACGAGCTATTTCGAGGACGGCAAATGAATGCGCCGACTGGATAGCTAAGCAAGCAAAACAGGGAGTGAGCCTTAATGATTGGGTCGAAAGACCTCCACTTCTATTTATATGTTTAGTAGTGAATGATCGTATGTATGAACGACGGTGATCGAGTATCACGACGCTTTATTTCATCAAGTAAAGCGTTAAGTTGACAAAAAAAAAAAATTGTTTCTCTATGAATCTGTGACCTATGTTCTAGAGAATTACAAGAGTTTCATTTTCTTGTATACATGATAAGCACCGAGCTTGTATAAGCCCACTAAAGAGGAATATATGCATATATACATGAGAAGCACCGAGCTCGTATAACCCAATAAAGATGTGTTAATACTTAATATCAAGCTAGAGCATGGCTTGGCTCGAAATCTTTTGAGACGAATCTGAGTATCGACCTTGATTCCTTTCACCCCTACTACCCCAGACAACTTTGCATGCAGTACAGTTTGATCTTCTTTCCCAGTCTAGCCTAAATTTATCTTCTGTTTCTTGTAGTTGCTGCTTGTTCACCAGTAATCTCCACAGGAACAAACGCCATCCTTGAAGTGATGAAACCGATTTGCATCTCTAACGACAATCTCACGATTCACTAGCTTCGATATGAATTTGGTTGCTAAATGGCAATTGACGCATGCACGCAGATTCTTTGTTATCCGAAGCGTACTCCCAGGAGGTGTACTAATCAAACCATACGCGATTGCAAGCCTTTCACTGTGATTACAGAGGAGTTCCTCCTTCTCTTCATAATTCAAGTCATGTAGCACAGAATCAGTGTGAGGAATGAATCCTGCTTCCTTCAATCTCCTCTCCAAGCTCTCAACTTCTTCATATATCTCTCTCGTTCGGGGGTGGGATTTATCCCCCACCCTAAACACCTGAAGCTTCCCATTCATCTCCTCAATCAGGCTATAACCCAAATCCTTGGTCAGACCTTTCTCCCTCATCACTACTCGTATCTCTCTAACCCGATCCCACATACGAGCAGCAGCATAGAGGTTTGATAACTGAACATAATGCCCCCCAGTATTAGTATAAGAAGGATCCAAGGAGAAGAGCTGTTTGGCTGCATACTCGCCCAATTCCACATTCCTATATAGTTTGCAGGAGCTCAGCAGTGCTCCCCAAACAGACAACCCTGGTTGTATCGGCATGTTCACTATAAATTTATAAGCTTGATCCAACTGCCCAGAACGCCCAAGAAGATCAACTACACAAGCATAATGTTGGTGGCGCGGCTCTATCCCGTACTCATCTCTCATGCTGTGGAAAAGTTCCCATCCCTCTTTAAGGAGACCCGAGTGATTACATGCTATTAGGAGTCCAAGAAAAGTGACATCATTTGGGGCAACCCTCCCATCTCTCTTCATCGCCATGTAAAGTTCGATAGCTAATCGACCCTTACCATGCAATCCATAACCCACAATCATCGCACTCCACATCACAACATCCTTCTCAGGTGCTCTATCAAAAACTGCACGAGCTGAATCCACACTTCCGCATTTAGCATACATGTCAATAAGGGAAGTGTTAACAACAATATCTTCTCGAAACTCGCTCTTACTGATGATATAACTATCCATCCAACGAGCTAGCTCAGATGAACCCACTTGAGCACAGGCCAATATAGCAGATGTTACAGTAATATAATCTGTCTTAACGTTTCTAGAGATCATGCTACGGAAAAGTTCCACCGCTTCTTCTGCATAGCCATTCTTTGCATAACCCGAGATCATGGCGTTCCACAAAATCAAATTTGGTAGCTGCATCTGATCAAAGAATGTCCTTGCGGACACCACCAGTCCGCACTTTGCATAAAATGATGTGAGTGATATAAGTAAGTCAGGTTCGTTCTCAAGGCCCATTTGGATTATACAACAATGGATACATCTCCCTTGTTCCAAGTCTTCGGCATCAGTGTAAGCCCTCAGGACGCTAACAAGTGTAATCCAATCTGGACAAACGTCCATTCTCTTCATTTGCCTGTAAATTATCAAAGCCTCCATAGATAGTCCATTTTGAGCATACCCAGATATCATTGTAGTCCACGAAACAAGTGTCCTCTCGCTTAAGCTATCAAATATGATCCTAGCGTGGCCAATTTCACCACATTTAGTGTACAGAGCCATCAACCCATTCTGTACAAATACATCCGATTCAAACCCATGCCTAAAGATCTGTGAGTGGATGCACCTACCCATTTCAATCGATGGCAAATCACTTGCAGCTTTTAGAACGTAAGGAAAAGTGAAGCAATCAGGAAATACACCAGCCTGCTGCATTTTTGCATACATGTCTAGCGCATTTCTGTACAGTCCACGCTTTGAATATCCCCTAATAATGGCGTTCCACAGAAATATATCTGGGTCTGAAAAATTATCAAACACCTTGTGTGCATACTGAATGTCGCCAATGTTGCAGCTAGCGTTGACCAGTTTGGTGATCAAGAACCCACTTTGATGGAAACCCAACAACAAAAACCTCGCATGTATCTGATTCAATTGCCAAATGCGTACTGAATCATCAATAATAGCCGAGTAGAAGGCGTCAGGATTGTCAAGATATTCAACGGTAGCAAAGTGGTTGTTTTGAAGAAGAGGTAAGCTTGAATACTGACGACGTACAAATTTGAAAATGGAAAGGAGAGACTCAGTTGTTGTCTCCAGCGGGCGAAGGCAACGCGGGAAGGTCTGTATTCCCATAATCTGCAGATGCCTCAAGTATTGGAGTACAAGCTTCTCCACATTCGTAACATTTGGGTTGTCTATCAATTTTTAGGATAGTTTAGGACTAATTTGTAATATTATGATTTTGTCTTTAATTACCGGATTTGCCGCTTGATATTCTCAAAGAGTTTTTTCAAAAATTGAAAAAAGTAAATACAGTTAGAAAATATTTAGAAAAACATGTATTTTCGCTATTGAAGGTAGCGAAAAATAGTTTTCGTAATCCTAAGTAGCGAAAATCCCATTTTTTCGCTACAATTGGTAGTGAAAAAGAAAAAACATTCCTATCTACAGTGGCGAAAAACAAAAAATCTCTAACTACAGTAGCGAAAAAAAGGACAACGCTACCACTAGTAGCGTTTGTAATAAATTCGCTACTATGAGTAGCGTTTGAGACAATTATTTGTCTCTGTCCCCAATTATTTGCGCCTTTCTGTGCAAAATATTGAATTATTATCATATCTTAATTCTATTTAACCATCTACGCTTCTTCCTACTGCTTTTTCTTCATCCTCCTTCTTTATTCTGCTTTTCATCCTGCTTCTTCAATCTCGTCTGGCGTGTTCTCGGCCTAAGGTATGCAATATATCTTTATGTATTCTTTAATTACAATATTTTTAAAAATGTTAGTAGTTATATTTACATAAATATTAGGTTATCTAAAAAATTAGCACATCTCATATGAATTGTTATAATATTAATTATTTAGGATCAAACATGACAGAGATCAGTATCATTTGCTTGTATGACGGTGAAATATTGTCTCATAATGGTTGTGAGGTCTATGTGGGTGGTACTTCCTGTATTACTACAGCTACCTTGGATATTTCTCTTTATATACTAAAGGAAATTATATGTACGGAGTGCGATTGACATGACGTTGAAGCTAGGTACATAAACATATCCTATAAATTTAGACATACTGATGGACTTTGCAAGTTTGTACGGATTCGATTGCAAAGTGCATTGTCTTTTGCTCTACAATTAAGCATGGCTAGTCAATTTATTGTGTTCAGCGTAACTAGAGAAGTTAAATTGAGGTCAAACACATCTGATAGTCATGAAACAGTGAATGTTTTTCATGGTCACACCCATGATCTCTCCGATGACGAGGTCGACGTTAATAAACTCTCAGATGCTTCAATAAATGGAGAAGATCCGTATATGGAGCATTTTATGGGTCACATTGATGAAAAAAAATAAAGAGATGTTTGAGTTTGGCGAGGGTGATGAGGGTGGAAGTAGCTCCCATGGGAAGTAGCTCCCACACCCTTCAAATGATGCAACCCACTGCTTCTAATTGGATTGATAGTAACTGGATTGACGACTTTCAATCAACAGTTGAGTTGTATATGGATGTTGATGAATCGTCAACTGAAGGTTTCCTAAACACAAACATGAAGTTTAGGAGTAAGGACGATTTATCTGTCGTCGTAAGGAGATGGCACATAGTTAATTCTAAGATGTGCACTGTTGAGACATCGACCCCAAAATCAATTGTCTTTAAGTGTAAAGTTGATCCCATAAATTGTTCATGGTCATTTAGAGGAAGTCTTTTTAAGCATACTGGATTGTGGAGAATATCAAAATTGCATGCTCCACATACATGCACGAATGAAGTTTTGATTGAACGACACCAACACATTGATTGCAAGATAGCGTCTTTGATAAGAAATTCAGTTTTAGCTGACACTTGATTGAAAATTTCAGTAATCCAGACAATGGTGGAGAATGGGTTTGGTTTGAACATTGGATATCCGAAGGTGTGGTACTCCAAATAAGTAGTGTTGGAGTCTTTATACGGAACACACGAAAAAGCCTTTGTGAACCTCCTGTGGCTACTTTCAGCCATGTCCGTATACATCCCTGGGATAGTGTATGATTTTTTGCCCAAAAGAGTAAATGCTGAAACTCAAGTAGCCACATTTGGTATGATGTTGTGGTCATTCGGTCCAACCATTGAAGGATTTGTCTTGCCGACCACTTATAATTATTGATGCGACACATTTGTGTGGAAAATATAATGAAAAAGTGCTTGTAGTCGTATCATATGATTCTAACAACGGAATGTATCCTTTGGCATTTGGTATTGCAGACGCAGAGACAAATGAGAGCTGGAACTAGTTCTTGCAGCATCTACGGGATAACGTGACGAAGGATAGATTTGTCTGTCTAATGTCTGATCGATGCAGAGCAATAATTAACGCGGTGGAGAATGTGTATGCGCAATATGATCTTGGAACACATCGCTTTTGCGCACGTCATCTAGCGAGTAATTTCAATCACACTTTCAAAAGCGTAATCCTGAAAAAGCAGTTGTACATAATGGCTAGTACCTCTAATAAACGTAAGTTTGATATCTGGTATTCTAATCTATTAACTCTGCAAGATGGAAAGTTCCGCGATTGGATTTCAAACATCCCTCTTGAGAGATGGGCCTTGGTGTACAATGAAGGAGCTTTGATATGAAAACATGACAACGAATTTGGTTGAAGTGTTTAAAGGAGCTAGAGATGGGCATTACCATTGACATAATTAGTAAAACTTACTTATTGGAGGTCAAACACTTTTTCTGTCGTTGCCAAGTATCAATAGTTGTCATTGAGGAGTCCCAGGTATGGTCTGACATTGTTCAAAAAACCATGACTATGGCACAAAAACAACTTGGTAGAATGCAAGTTGCCCAATTTAGTCAAGAACACGGTGTGTTCCAAGTGCGTGATATTGGTAGATTTTTCCAAGCTGTCGGTTGGACTACTCCCGGGAATTATATAATCAACCTAGTCAAAAGCAAATGTGAGTGTGGATTATGGCAAATATATCATCACCCTTGTGCACATGGAATGGCAGCACTGACCAAGGCAGGAATGCAATGGGCTCCTTACGTAGATCGAGTATATTCGAATCAGGCACGTATTGCTGCATACACTCCATGTTTTCAACCAATCCCACATGAATATTGTTGGTCGCAGTTTGATGTTCCTAAGTATGCTCATGATATAGATAGGTGGAGGACCAAACGTGGTAGAAGAAAAGTCAGCCACATTCATAACAAGATGGACGCTAAGGAATGATTGCCTAGGAAAAACAACTGCAGTAAGTGCGGTGGAAGTGACCATAATACGAAGACATGTAAAACCGTATAATAAGTGTTGTTAGTATAATATTTTGTATAAAATATGTGTTTTTTTAAACACCTTTTGTATTTGTGATGTTTGCGGATAGTGTTTTTGTTAGAAAAGTATGAATGTAAAAAATGGATGCAACATGCGGCACTAGTCTTTTTGAATGAGTAGGTACGTCCATAAAAAATTTAGAAAAAAAAATAAAATAGTTGAAAAATTAGTCACCTTCTAGGTGACACCTTTTAGTGGGGGTAATGAGTGTCCTCTAAGAGATGTGATTTTTTGAAGTTTCTCAACCAAAATCCACAAAAATAAACACAAGTATCTACATAGTAGCAAAGATGAATGTTGTAGTTAGTTAATGCAATTAACTACAATACAACTTCGAGATATAGATAATTTAGGAACATGACAAAACATTTGATAACCAGCAAATAATTCTAAAAACTACAAACTACTCTGAATCATAATCCTCATGTGATTCTTCTGTTGAGGTGGGTTGTCCATAAGAACTACATCTCATAAACCAATCGCTTGGACAATAGCTTTAGCCTCTTCTGATATTAGACTATCCTCTAATTTTAAACACCTAAATGTTATTTGTTGGTTCTCACTCAGGTCTAACGAACAATGTTGATCTTGTCCCCTGAGTACCGATTGTCCAACAGACCAATGTTAACAACATTTTCACCATACGAATGACTTGACATAATTAGGCGCGACGACATTTGAACTCTAGAATAAAAGAATACAAATTCTTAATTTGAACTTTCATAAATAACTAGGCAAGATTTAATCCACACAATAATTGTTGATAATATTTTTAATTAACAATAAGGCATAAGTATTATGCATAATCATAAAATACAAAACTAACATTGGTATATATGTTTCGAACCTGAGGCAAGGTTTTTCACCTAAGGTACGCGACGGAGAGCTTCGGCGGCTAGGGACAACGGCGAGGGGCGATGGCGAAGAGAGGGAATGCTACGGCGAGGGGACGGAACGCAACAACGAGGGAGGAAACGGAACTGGGTGGACAGATAAGCTTTCGGTCTTCTACAAGAAGCCTTCAAATAAGGGAAACGACGGAGAGGGACGTCGAAGATGGTCCGAAAGGGTGGGTGAGGAAGGAGAAACGACGGAGACTGTCCGGAAGGGTGGCTGACGAAGGAGAAGCGAATGGACGAAGGGGGCGTAGGACGACGACGAGGATGAGACTTGAAGCAGGGGGGTGAGTGAGAAGGAAGGATATCTTGGGTGGGGAAATTTCAGGGGGCGGGGGGTTAGTTTGAGACGCTATGGAGCACTACTGATTGTAGCGTTTAAGAAAAACGCTACTTCGAGTAGTGAGGATAAGTGAGGAAGGAAGGATATCTTGGGTGGGGAAATTTCAGGGGGGAGGGGGATTTCAGGGGGCGGGGGGGATTTCAGGGGGCGGGGGCTAGTGTTAGTTTCAGACGCTATGGAGCGCTACTGATAGTAGCGTTTAATAAAAACGCTACTTCAAGTAGTGTTTTATTAAAACGCTTGTGAAGGTAGCGTTTTTTTTTTCCAAAACGCTACTAACACTAGCGTTTTTCGAAAAGCGCTACTGGTAGTAGCGTTTTGGAAAAAAGATTCTAAAAGTGCACCTACGCAGATGCACATTTTGTTAAATATTTTTTTTGGAATATATAATTTTTTAAATATTTTTCGAAAGAGTTAATTAAAAAAAAACAATATATTCTCAATAGTAATTATTAGGTTCTGCAATTTTCTAGAATAGCCTCATTATTACTCTGTGTTTAGTCTTATTTAAAAACTTCCTCTCTACACGAAATATACAGTTTTCTGAAATTCTTTCATTGTTTCTCCTTAAAACTGCTCTGCTAGGGTTTTGGTTTCAGCATCATTCAATTATGGTATCAGAGCAATGAGCGAAGAGTTGCTCATCTTGCTGTTTTAAAATTACTAATACCATGAACAACTGAACTAGAGTCATGAGGTAATTGTACCCTATATTTAACATGCTTAAAATCAAACAACTAATCGAACCTACATGTCATGTCATTGGTAGCTCCAGTATCCAAAATCCAACAAGTATTGATATTTTCAGATAAGAAATTAAGAGATGTACCTGCGGTATTAGCCTTTCCACCTGAAGATGATCCTGATTGCTGACTCTTGTTCAATAGTCTAGTGATCTAGTCAATTAGTTCATAAGAAAATGTATTAGCCGAGAATAATTACTATCATGTTGCTCCTCTTGACGACGATCCTGGTGCTTTTTGATCATTCTTTTGATCTTTCTGTTTGATTGCTCGATCTTGATGTTAGGTTCTCATTTATACATAACAATTGCATTTTTTTTCCCGGATCAGTCCTTGTTGTTGTTGATCTTGGGAAGTTGTAGCTACATGATTTTCTAAAACGATTTTTCGGTCGGTTTCCCTTCTTGCATGTCTATTTTTTTTCTTTGGATCTGATCAAGACCTAGATACTACCTTGACTTTTTCATGGCATTCCCAGATAAGGCAGTTAAGGCAGTTTTTACTGATACTAAGGAGGATGTTGCACCTACAGATCATGTAGATGATGCGGCACGTACTGCACAAATTATTGATCATAATCATCTATTATTTATGCATCCTTCTGATACGCCTGACACATCTTTGATTTCTGAAAAGTTAATCCGCACTAAAAGTTACAATTTTTGGAGTAGATCAATGCATATATCTCTTGTTGCTAAGAATAAACATGGTTTTATTGATGGATCTTGCTGTAAAGAGGACTATGATCCCAATCTTCATCAAATCTAGGACAGGTGTGATGCCTTGGTTTTTTCCTGGATTATGAGCTCGGTTTTACGAGATTTAGTTACTGGAATCATGTACTCGACCAGTGCACACTTTGTTTGGAAATACATGCGAGAAAAAATATCAAGGTTAATGGTTCTTGAATTTTCCAGCTTCACCGTGAAATTTGTTTAGCTCAATAGGGAATTGACACCATATCTGTGTATTATACTCGAATTTGCACGACGTGGAATGAGTTTGATTTCATATGCCCTCTTCCTTCTGCGGATGTGAACTTTTTCAAAAACATGTCCAGCATGCGGAAAATCAAAAACTGTTTCAATTCCTCAACTGGCTGAATGAATCCTATTCTAAGATACGTTCAAATTTGGTCATGCGTGAACCTATGCCCTCACTGAATAAGACTTATTCAATCTGGTTCAGGAAGAGAATCAGAGTGAACTGTCTGGAATTTTTTTGGCTAACACGGTTGATGGAAATAAGTCTTTTTCTGGAAATCAAAAACCACTTAAAAGGAACTGGAGAAAGGTTATGACATATACCACTACTTCAATTGTTTTATGAATTTTTTAAAAACAAAGGTTATGACATATACCACTGCTTCAAGAGAAAGGGTTATCCGCGTGGCTGGAAATTTTGATTCGGCCAGAGCTAGGGAAAACGGCCTCAAACCGCAAATGTGACCGATCTTAACTGCAATGGAAACAAGAGCTATTCAGTTTTCTTAACTCTGAGTTTGTACCATACGGTTGTTCCACACTTGTTGATAATAATTATTCTTGGCCTAATACATTTTCTTCTCAACAGATTGAACAGATCACTAGACTGTTGAACAAGAGTCAGCAGTCAGGATCATTTTCACGTGGAAAGGCTAATACCACAGGTACATCTCTTAATTCTTTATATGAAAATATCAATACTTGTTGGATTTTGGATACTGGAGCTACGAATCACATGACATGTAGGTCTGATTAGTTGTTTGATTTTAGGAAAAAGTATGAAAAAGATGTAATATGTTTGCCAAAATTGGCAACTTTGGGTCGCAGGTTTTTGATGTATTATGTTTCATTTTGTTGGTTTGTGATGAAACGTTAAGTTTTCTATTGAAATTACTCACGTGCATCTCATGTGACCTTTTTTTGAACATTTTAAAAAAAATTAATTCAAAATACAGAAGCTATCCTCATTTTCTTTTCACTCCTATTACTGAACCGATGTCCCTCTATCTCCCCACTCTACCCTTTGTTCTTCCTCATTACCAACTAAATTCTGCTTAAGCCACCCTCCCTCCGAATCGGTTCCTACCCACATTTCCTTCCTTTGTTTAGAAACCCTAACCTCCCCGGTGTCTCCATGTGCGACGTGAAGCGAAACGTGCTTCCCCTGGTGCTAATGAGGTGAAGAAATGTATAGTCGATGATGTGACCGACAAACAAGTAAGTCAATACCTTCCCATTGGTTTAGATTATCTGGCAATCGTTCTCGACTGTGTTATTTCGTTGAGCTTTTGGTTTAATAGCTTATGAATTGCGAAGAAGACAAATTTAGAACTGTTCTTTAGTTTTAGTGATGTCTAATCAGTCCATTGTCTAGTGAATTGTGGATTCGTTCAGTAAAGAAGTGTGGATTGTAATTTGTAAAGTAATTTCAAGAAGCCACTGTCCATAGAACTCAAATTGAAGAACTATGACGTGTTGTTGCAGTTCAACATAAAAAGAACGACACCATAATGCATGCTCTATGAAAATGAGAAAACGTTTTTTCCCGGATTGGTAAATTTCGCAATTATCGCCGGAAGAGGAAGTATTATGGAAGGTGTGCATGGATGGGAGCTCAAGACAACTCTAAGAAGACCTCTTTTACCTAGATGGATGGGAAAGTATGTTATTTGTTGTTTGATAGTCTCTTTAAGTAATCTGATTTAGCATTAATAGCCTTTGATGATTATTCTTGTGGAGTGGGTACTTATATCACGTTCATCAAGATATAGTAATTATATTATACTTATTCATAGATTATCCATGTTGAGGATGTTCAAGGAGGGGAAGAAGTTGAAGTGCACATACAAATAAAAAGAAGTCATACCTTTAAAATTATTTTGCAATATGGAGTTGATCTAGTACTAATTGTAATTATTCATGAGTAAGATTTGAAACTTTTTACAACATCCTATGAAGTTCATATGGAAATCATTTGTTCTGTTTGTGGCTAACAAATGTTAAAACTATCGCTTGTAACGTTATGTTTTCTCTACTTAGTGATGCAATGACAAGCTTAATAAATACGTTGGAGTCTGTTTGACAATTCTAATACGAAATTAACAGCTTAATGTTGCTGATATGAATAGCTTACTGGGAATCTTTGAAGGCTTATTGGGAATCTTCAAAGGCTTATTTTATCAAGCAGTTTTGGTCAAGATGTGCGTGTAACTCCAGAACCCTCAGAGATCACAGCAACTCTTTGAGAAGACGATGATTATCTAAATGATAACAAAACTTCACTTTGCCATTCATTGAACGTTGATGCTCGGACATGTCAAGATGTGATAACTGAGCTCGAGTAGCTACTCATTGTGATGAAGCTGAACTCGGATCTGATGAATTTTCAGAAAGATTTCACAATCAACAAAAGCTACAAGAGGAGGTGGGTACATCCAATATCACCTTGATGATCAATTTGCAATCCTAGACTAGGAGTTCCCATTGTTTCAAGTCAAGCAAATACACCAAATATATGACTGAATGAAGTTATTCTGTCTACAGGAGCTGTCTGGAAAATTAGTTGGTATTATTTTGGCTGACATTTTAAAATGATGGATGTTATCACTTATGTTGTCATTTTGAGGCGTTAGTTTATGTTTTGTGGTTTTTGTGAGCTTAATATTGTAAGTTGGTATTTCGTAAATGTGAATGACAGTTAACTTTGGAAATATGTGGTTATGTTAAAATGACATTGGTTCTTTGTGTATTCTAGGACATTGGTTCTCTGTGTATTACGTGGTTATGTTGAAGTACATGTGGAATTCAGCGGTTCTATTGGAAAGCTTTTTGTACAGTCAATCAAAACATAGTACATTTACTTTTAATTTGTCAACAAACGTTTTTCATAAAAAAAACACACTTACAAAATGTATGTTATCACGAACCAATAAATACATAAACATCATTAACTAGAGGTCGTTCCATTACACAAACATTACTACTTCAAATACACATCCTAAGACACTTCAACCAGTAACCAATTTTAAGATTACAGCAAACAACAGTACCATAAACACTCAAACAGCAGTAATCAACATCATTTCTCTCCTACGAATAAGAATAAATTCGGTTTCGATTTTGGCATGCATTTCTCGAAATTTGGTTACGACCCTCCTTCCGTAAATGCACATTGGGGGTCACATCACTCAAAATAGTCAGAATCGTGGGTATGCAATCAAGTTTCTTCACGATAAAATTAGCGTTTCGAAGAGACATTTGGGAGAGATTTTCAAATTGATACTAGAATTAGGGTTAAAAACTAAAGAAATCTGCAAACATACCTTATAATTAGGACATCCATAGAACATTCAACTAAAATTCTTTAATGTTGAAGCGGGTTTACCATGCGTGGTGAACCCATAGTAGCAAATCAACAAGTGGTACTCTGCATGTGGCTTCAAGCTTGGTGAAGTGTTAGTTGAGTAATGTGGTGCCATTGTTGTTGGGAGAGACAGAGATTCGAGAAAAGGGGACAAACACTTCAAAAATTTGAACACTTAGTGCAAGTCATGAATGAAGAACAAGCAGGGAACGACTGCAATATATGAAGATGACAGGAGCATTTGAGGAATTTTACACTAAACAGAGGTCACGTGCAAGGCATGGGAGGTGTTAACGGAAATTTTTACCACTTTGGGCAATCATATTATATATTTTTCATACTTTTCCCTTGATTTTAAGCATGTTAAATCTAGGGTACAATTATCTGATGACTCTAGTTCAGTTGTTCATAGCATTGGTAATTTTAAAATGGCAGAAAATAGGATATTGAAGAATGTGTTTTACCTGTCTAACTTTAAATACAACATGTTGTCTGTTGCTAAACTGACTCAAGATCTTCCATGTTTAGTTTTTTTTTTTATATCCAAATCTTGTAATCATGCAAGATCTCTACAATGGAGCGGCGTTAAGGATTGGTAGAGAGACTGGGGGCCTTTACATTTTTAATTCGAATTTCAAGCCCTCAGTAGACCTTAAGATTATTAATCTACCATATCCTCATCCCTTTCTATGTTTAGGACACCCTTCAGTTCAAACCTTAGACACAATACAATCACTTGGATCAATTTGTTGATTGTCGCATTTGTTTAGGACACCCTTCAGTTCAAATAAACGTTGTTGATTGTCGCATTTGTTCTATGGCAAAACATCATAGAATTCCTTTTCCTACTAGTAGTTCCCAGTCTAGTGAATCTTTTGAACTTTTACATCTGGATGTTTAGGGAGTGTACAAGATTCCTACTCAGGATAATAAGAAATATTTTTTGACAATTGTTGATGACTTTAGCCGAAACACTTGGGTGTATCTCTTGAGTTGGAAATCATATGTGATTGTAGTAGTTAAGCATTTTTTTGTTTTAATTGAAAATCAGTTCGAGAAAACAATTAAAATAATCCGAATTGACAACGGATGCAAATTATTTGTTGAACATTGTAAATCATTTTTTAAAGAAAAAGAAGTAATTCATCAAATATCATGTGCATACACTCCCCAACAAAATAGTGTTGTTGAAAGAAAACACAGACACTTGCTTGAAGTAACCTAGTCTCTAAAACTTGAAAGCAATGTTCCATATAAGCTTTTGGGAAAGTGTGTAATGACTACTTGTTATTTGATTAATCTTGTCTCTACTAAAGTGTTGAATGGATTATCTCCATATGAAAAGTTGCTTGGAAAAAACGCCTACCGTAAGCCATTTCAGAGTATTTGGATGCTTGTGTTATATTAACATATTGTCGACTATTGATAAATTTGCCTCCAGATTAGTGCTTCAGTTTTTCTCGGATATAGTCTGACGCGAAAATGATATAAGGTACTAAGTATGGAAATTGATACTTTTCCTATCAATAAAGATGTTAAATTTGTTGAGGATATTTTTCCTTTTATGTTTGAACAATCTAACAGTCGCAATTTGTTGATAGATAAACATGTTGGTGTAATAGAGAATACATGCTCCCTTCAAATAATGAATCAGTATGACCCTACTATCTCTGATGAAGGGAATTAGAAAATGAAGAAGGGAATTAGAAAATGATGAAGTACATACAAATCTGAATAATGTGATTCTGAACAAATAGTTAATGATATCCCTGTTTCGCCATAAACTCAACCTAGAAGATCAAATAGGGAAATTAAATTTCATGTCCCTCAAAAGGATTATGTTATGCATAATAATTATAGCATAAAATATCCTATTGAAAATCATGTTTCCTATGATGGATTTTTTGCAAACTTTGCATGCGTTATGAGTTCTGTTGATAAAATTGTTGATCCAAACTACTTTTAGGAAACGTAAAAAAATGAGAATTGGGTGCAGGATATGAAGGATGAAATTACAACCCTATAAATAACAAAACCTATATTTTGGTCCCGTTACCAAAAAATAAAAAAGCAATTGGTTGCAAGTGGGGTTTTCAGTCAAACTATATTTCTGATGGTTCGGTTGAACGACAGAAGGTCAGGTTAGTAGTGAAAGGATATAGCCAAAAGGAAGGTATATATTATTTTTAAAGATTTTCCCTTTTAGCTAAAATGGTAACTTTTAGGAGCCTTGCTCTAGCAGCTGTAAAATGTTGGTCGGTATAACAGATGGATGTGTATAATGCTTTCTTGCAGAGTGACTTGCAAGAAGAAGTCTATAAGGAGATTCCACAGGGATTTAACAGTCAGGAGAGACTGGTTTTGGTAACAATTTGGTTTGTTGATTACTTAAATCCCTTTATGGTTTGAAACAAGCCTATAGGCAGTGGAATGTAAAATTGACTGATTTCCTTACCTGCAATGGTGACTTTCAAAGTTTACATGATTATTCCATGTTTACAAAGAAATGTAGTGTTGAAATAGTTGTTTTACTTGTCTATGTTGATGATTTGTTTATAAATGAAAATAGTGAGCCTTTGATTAATGAGTTGAAAAATCTTTGCAAACCAACTTCAAAATGAAAGATTTGGGTAATTTAAAATATAGTCTTGGTATAGAGGTTGCTAGATCTTCTCAAGGTGTCCTTTTGTGCCAAAGAAAATATGCACTTGAGTTTCTTAATGAAGTTGGTATGTTGGGAAGTAAACCGCATAAGACTCCTATGGAACAAAATATCAAACTCACAAGTAAAGGGTATGATTTAAACTTTGAGCTGAATAAATATGATACTCTCCTTGATGATCCCGCCTTATATAGATGGTTGATTGGTAAGTTTCTTTACCTGCCCATGACTCGTCCTGATATTGGATATTATGTACAACACTTAAGTCAATTTATGCAGAGTCCAAAACAGTCTCATTTAGAAGCAGTTTATAGAGTGGTCAGGTCTGTTAAGTTTGATTGAGGATTATGAGTTCATTAGTCATCTGAAAATGCTTTAAAAATGACAGCTTATTGAGACTCTAATTGGGGTAGTTGTGTTGAAACTCATAAGTCTGTGTCTAGTTATTGTATTTTTCTTGTCAACTCACTGGTTTCGTGAAAAGTCAAGAAACAAGCCACACTTTCGCGTTCATCAGCTGATGTTGAGTACAAAGTATGGGTTCAACTATTTCTGAGGTAATATGGTTAAAAATTTGCTGAAAGAGTTAAATATATCTTAAAAATACTTGGTTACATTATATGTGATAATAAAGCCGCAATTCAAATTACAGTTAATCCTATGTATCATGAACCACTAAACGCATTGAGATTGAGTGTCATTTTGTTCGAGAACATATTAATGCGGGTTTCATGAAAACAAGTTATGTAAAGACCATGGAACAGTTAGCAGATATCTTCACCAAGTCACTTGGAGCTGGACAACACTCCTACTTGGCAAACAAGCTCAATTTGAAAGATATTTTCCATGGACCAGCTTAAGGATGAGTATTAGAGTACAAGATTCTCCATATTCGTAACCTTTGGCTTATTTGTCAATTAACAGGATAGTTTAGGACTAATTTGTAATATTACGATTTTGTCTTTAATTATCGGATTTTTCAGGTTTGTTTTCTCAATAGTAGTTATTAGGTTATGTAGTTTTCTAGAATCGCCTCATTATTTCTATGTATCTAGTCTTATTTAAAGACTTCCTCTGCACAAAAAATATACAGTTTTCCAAAATTCTTTCGTTGCTTCTCCCTAAAACTGCTCTGTTAGGGTTTTGCTTTCAGCCTCATTTTATTATCAAGAGTGCATTTGACTGCCTATTAAAGTTGATTGATTGATAGGTTTCAAAAAACCTGTATTGACGATTTGGATATTGAATTCGGATGCCATGCTCCTTACTATTTTTTTTCTAGGTTTGTTTTGTCTTTACTTTGATAATAAATTTACTCAGAGTTTTATGGAGTAATGTTGTATTTGTAAATTTATTTTCAATGGGAGTAGTATATTTATAGTATTAACTCTTAACCTAAATCAAAAGTTAGCTTCATACCCGAGTCAACTCTTTTTCAAGCTCATATAACGAACCAAAATAACTTATTTCCCATCTTGAATAACGTTTTATCGATTTTAGGACACTTTCATCCCACCTTTCAGAGATGTGAAATGTGTCGGTGAAGGAAATCGGTACTCGTGTAGAGTTGACAATTCCTTAAGGGCTTATGAGTTAGTGTTTTGGAGGTGCGACTAGCGCAATTCCTTTCTTAAGAAGTATAAGACGTACACGTTTTTGGGCATTAGAATACGTAGCTTCTACAAAGCCCCCATCAGTCATCAAGTGCCCTTGAGTGCCAAATGGGTTACTGTCAGACCTAAAATATGACTTAAAGGCAATGTTTGAATAAATATGTTTTTGAGTCGCCACTAGGTAGTTAAAACTAACTAGAAACCTTGAATTCCTAGCCAAAATAAATTATGCACCTAGGATTTCAAAATGGTATACGTTAAGAGAATAAGGTTCAGGAGTTCTATTACGAAATAAAGTTTAATTAATTTTTCACTCTTTCAGTACTCGCTTCGCTTATGCGCAATTATTTTTAGTTTTAGTTTTTTTCTTGAAAAATGTAAGAAATAGAAAAATGAAGACATAAGTCCTATATATACATACATATATGTACATTTTACAAAGTGAAATAATTATGTGCAATAATAGCATATCTACATGCCTATCTATAGATAAATAATAAAAAAAGTATATATAAGAACAAAAGAGTTGCATATATATATATGAATGTGTCAATGTATAGAAATACACAAAAAAGTATGGAGAAAAACTAATAATTAATAATAAATCAGAACAAAATAAGATCAAATTCGATTACAGAATTAATGGATGCAATAACAACTAGATATATTCTTTCAAAATAATACACGATATATATATATATATAATAAGGTCAATGTGCAAGTATGCAATAAATGTATATATACGCACAAATATGTATGAACAATAACATGAAAGAATTAAGATGTGAAATTCAAACTTTGTTTCGGACAAACGTTTTTGTTTTACTTCTCCACTACAGTAGTGGCGTAGTCACCCACACTACATTACTGAATTACAACAGCATGCACACACACAACACTTTACCTTACAACATTACATCTCATAACACTTCACGCATTAAATCTTCACAAAACGTTTTATAAATGTTTAACACATAGCATAGAACCTTTTATATTCCCAATTGATCACAGTACATTACAAACTTCCTACAGAGCAACACTTAACCTGCATATACAAGGAACAATATTTTCATAGTGTAAAGCCCACCAGAGAATCAAAACAAATTCCTACAGGGCAGTTCATAACCAACACATATTATCATCCTCAAAAATGTATTAAATATGAACAATATACTAACATTATATCAAAGTATGACCCCCCGAACAATTTCATATCATCATGAGGGTGTCTTCAATTCTATACCGTCAATATCCACTATGTTGCAATAATAAGCATCGATCATAATTTGAGCAGCGTTGCCCAACATTTGTTCATCCCTTGCTAAACTGATATCCTGACAGGGTTCCACTCCAGCAATTAATGAATGTAAACCCATATCAAATTGTTTACGGGAATCTACGAAAACAACCAAACTTCATTCTTTATCCAGTGGGTCAACAACATACAACACTTGACGTGCATGTAAAGCTAAAATAAAAGGTTCATTCTTATGGGAAAATAATGTATTCTTAACACATGTGAAACCATACTCATTTGTCCTAATGTTCCTCCTATTCACTACATTGAACCAGGAACAATTAAATAAACCTACACGTCAATGTTGTCTGTATTGCACCTCAATCATTTCAGTTACTATCCCGGTGTTTGGTCCTTTTAAACTTGGTGTCGACATTGTGTAAAGATCGGGAACAGAACGTTGCACACTCCATTACAATGAATCCCTCTACAATTGAAGATTTTGGGTATCGTTTGTTTCGCACAAAAGACTTCAACACACACATTAACCTACCATAATGAGTGTGGTTTAATGTTAGATAGTCAATAAATATATATGTTGAATTATCTCTCAACGAAATACATCCAACGATATTAAACGGGTCTAACTATAATTGCCTCTTCAACCCGATGTATGACAAGGTGCACTGTAATGTCATAAAAGGGGGGAGGTGGGATCCTTTTGAGGTTGCACATTATAACGGGTAAATCGCGTTTGTTGTAGATCTTGTACCCTTAACTCTTTCTCACCTAACACATTGAAAATTTTACTAAGCTTAAGCAATGTCTCACATACAGGTTTTGGTAGCATACTTCTTACAACATTGGCAACAAGTGTTGCATGAGCACGTAATAGTCAGGACTCTTTAGACCAATGATCTTCCGCTCTTTAACCTTCACACAGTGAGAAATGTTGGAAGAAAACTGACCGGGAAATGTTAAATCTCATATAAATTTGCAAATAATGGTTTTCCCCGCATTCGTTAATGTATATTGCATTGGAAGTAAGACTGTCTTTTGACCTTTAACCACCGGATGTAACGAACCTTTAATACCCATAACTTGCAAGTCCATCCTCGCGTTAAGATTGTTGTTGCTCTTCTCTCTAAAACCAAGCACAATGTTTTCACAAAAAAAAAATTATTCAATATGCATTACATGTCAGTTATAAGGCTAGAGTAGACACTTCTAATATGGTAAATCAAATAAGATACTTCTCTTCTTCCAATTGCCTGTTGGGGAATCAATTCCAAATACCGAAAGTTTTTTATGTGTTTTCCCATATGGTATTTTCTTTAAGTTTTGCAGTTCTGTTACAACATCATGTCCTGAGGGTCGTTTAGGGCTTGACATATGCTCCTCGTAACCATTAACAGCACCGCTGTTATATCTAAAAGGATGATCTGCGGGGAAAACTCTCCTATGACCATGTTTCAATCAGTGATAACCAGTTTCCTTTTGACAAACAGGGCATGCTAAATATCCAGATGTACGTCAACAAAATAAGTTACCATAAGCCAGAAAATCATTAATTGTCTATAACACGTCTGCATGCAATTGAAAGTACTCTTTTGTACTTGCATCATAGGTTCTAACACCGTGTTCCCACAAAGTCTTCAATTCATCAATTAACAATTGCAAGTATAAATTGATATCATTACACGGAGAAGTTAGTTCTATATTAATCATTGAAAGAAAGTAGTTCAGATCTTTCATTTAGCAGGTGACAAATTGTAAGGAATTAGGATTATCGACCACATGTTGTATGATCTAGGTCTGTTAAAATGATTAAATCCATCCCAAGCGAATCTTAATCTTATATTTTGTGGATCATAAGCAAATGACGGACTAACAACATCTACCGTTTTCCATGTCTGGCTATCGGCAGGATGACACAGCACACCATCCTTTGTCCGACCTTTATAATCCCATCTCATACTATTAGTTGTCTTTTCACACCAGAAAAAAACATTAAAGTCTTAGAATTAAAGGGAAGTCATACTTTTCACTAGTGTCTTTTTTCGAGACTTCTTCCTCTTACCAACACTGGTTGGTGCTTAACTATCTTGGTTCTTCGGTTGCTTCCACCTAAGCTCCATACATATTGGATATGTATCAGCGTTTGCATGTTGTTTGTAGTAAAGAATACAATCATTCTTGCACGCATCAATCGTTTTGTATCCTAACCCTAAATCTGCAACAAACTTCTTCGTTTCACAATAGGAACTCGGTGCTATATTTTCTGTTAGAAGACATTTGTGGAAATATTCAAGCATCTTACACATAACTGAATTACTAATCTTGTAAATGAATTTGATGTTTAGTAACTCCAAAATATAAGACATATTTAGTAGATCTTACATCCTGGATAAATACTTTTCTCACAATCTTCCTACAACCTTTTGAATTTTGCAGCATCTTCTTCTGAATCGTCACTCTCACCAATCCACCCTCGTGCACCAGTCATATCTAGTACCATCTCATGCATCTCCTCATAGTTATTCTCAACAGGTATAGTAGAAGAACCTTCAACCCTTTTTTCTTTCATGGAAGATCCAATGTTGATATCTTAAACTAATACCATTCCTCAAGAAGTGTGTTGTTACTACATCCTTTATCTGGAATTTGGCATTATTGCATTGTCTACATGGACAACGAATCTTCACAACTCCATCACTATCAACCAAAGTGGTGTTTGCAAAAACAAATTCAATAAATTGTCTAACTCCATCAACATATTCATGAGTCCTTCGGTCTTTTGTCATCCAACTTTTGTCCATTACAACCTTAAATCAAGAAATTCTAAAGGCATTAACAAATTTGCCACATCTACACTAGTAATTAACAAAAAGATGGTTTTCAATTCGTATCAATGTCTTTAGGCAGATTTTACTATTAAACCTCTAACAAGCTTATATTAGGTGTAAATACTAAAAAACTTCAATCTGATGAAAACGGATACATCTTTATGCAAATACCAAATTTTAATCAAAGTTACACAAACCTGGTAACTAGATGAAGCTCTCCTCAACGTTGGGATTCACTGCAGCATCTTCAAACAACAAAACAGGTAAAATTGAATACTTTTCAAGGTGAAATTACCTCCATCTAACTGTTAATTGGATAATCTTCCTTTTGAATTGCTTTCAATCTTTGTTGTGTGTATAGTTCTCCTTCCGCCAATTCTGTTTTCTCTTCTTGCACGTGCCCACTTCTGTTTTGTTGTGTATGTGTTGTTCTGTTCTGTTGTATATGGCGTCTGTAATTTTTCAATTTAATAAACTGTCATAACATTATGTAAATACATTTAAGTGTGAAAGAAGTACAGATTATGGGTGAATGGCTTGCTGGTATGACCTGCATATTACAAGGCAGTGGCCCAAGTTTGAATCACCTGGAAGACGATTTGAATATTTCTTGCGACATAAGTGTTTGGTCGGCGAATAATATTTGACCGGTATTTAATTCGCGCGGTTTTGTTAACTATGTGGTTACTTTGTCGGTAAAACAATTTATTTGGCGACAAAAAAAAACGTCAACGAATGTAATGGGTTACCAACGATAGGAAATGTCAGATTTAACGACAAAATTTTACCGAAGAAATTAAAAAATGTCGGTAAGACCGGATTTGCAGTAGTAGGAAGGCAGATGACTGTCGATGGATCTTGAGCGACGAGTGGTTGTTCTTGGTTGAGAAATTCAATTAGTTGGAGGGAGGGATGGAAAGGTAAATGAAACATTTGCGCTTTTTAAATTTTTAAATAGGCCCTAAATGGAAAAAGAATGTGAGGAAATATGTATTAGTTACTCTAATCTTAATTGCACGCCCTAATCGATCGAGCTTTGGGCGAGCGAGAGGTGACTAACCCCCAATCCACCATGATCTAATTGCTTTGGACCAGATAAATAGTGTTGAACGTCACGTTGGCTTCTAATATATAGTTTGTTTTTCTTTACCTATATCAATGTTCTAGCAGACTTGCGGTAGCTTGTAGGTTCTGACCTAAGATATTGAATACTAAATTTGCATTTTCTCGATTTGGATGTTTAGTTTTTCTTTCAAGTAAGGGATAGTTTAGTGTGCATTAGTTCATTGATTTTAAAAAAGTGCTTATATTGAAACATTATTAAGAAAACGTGAACATGGATAATGTAATCAATGTTTCGATTAGAAAAGTAACCTTTCAAAATTTCAAGTGTTTTTAAGGAACATGTGTTTGGTAAGGCATTAATATAATATTGAGCAAATAAATTGATATGTAATTATTTAAATAATACATTTTTTATTGGATGATATTTTTATTTTTTTTGGCCCGAAGTAACCGATTAGAATTAATACGAGATGGAAAGGTTCGAGTACAAACAAATATCCAACATAAGTAAAAGAGATAGAGGGGTCGGTGGTTCCAAAACCCAGCCCGAAGGGCAAGACCCCGCTAAAGTGTTCCTAGCCACCCAATCCGCACAAACATTTGCGGTTCGTGGTATGTGTTTCCACTCGACTAGGCGTAAGGTCGATGCTCTAGCCTTAGCATTGGCCAGCACCGGATCAATTCTCCAAGAAGAGGACTTCCCTAACAGATGGTCGACCACACACAGGGTATCCGACTCGAAGATGACGTTCGACCACCCGTTGTCGACAGAGAGTCCGACTGCATATAGGATAGCTTCGGCCTCCATTAGTTCCGCTGAAGGTGCGTGTTTAACTAGCGCCACTCTTCCCACCATATGTCCCGATTTGTCCCTCGCTATCACTGCAATCGCCCCCCCCGACCCGTGGAGGCGTCCCAAGAGGCGTCGCAATTGCATTTGATGTAGTTAGTAGGAGGTCGAGACCACAGAGCTCTTTGACGTTGCTGTGTAGGGGTTCGGTTTGGCGTCTGCATTTCCTGTCCCATACGAGCGATCTCCTGCAGCACAAGGTGCACCACGGGTGTGATACCCTCAAACAGATACCTGCATCGAGCTTTCCAAATCGCCCAGCCAACCACCATAAGTCGAGGCCAGGAGTGTACCTCACCGTTTCGTCGAGGTTGGTTCCCCGCTGCAGCCCAAACGAGCCAGTCTTCTAGGTTGTTCCTCGCAATGTTTAGAGCCGCCAGGTTCAAGTGGTTTAGCCAAACCTGTTGCTTCCAGCTGCATCCAAACATAGCATGCTCAATTGAGTCCTCCACCCTGCATGTAGGGCAGATGCCAGAGATGGGTGCCCCCCTGTGGACCAAGGTCCCCCCGTGGGAAGAGTCCTCGACGCCATCTTCCAGGTAAAGTCTCTAATCTTGGGCCAAACGGGTGCTTTCCAAATCGCAGTCCAAACACCATCAATGTCCTGCGTGGGACGACGGTTAAGGTCCATGTCTGCTCCAGCGGCTCGGTTGTGGAGGCAGTGGTACGCGGATCGTACAAGGATGATATGACATACTAGCATAATTTTGTTTCATTTTAGAGTTTCATAATTATTAGCGGTACGCCACTTAACAAAAATCCCTTAAATTGTAGAAAATTGCCCTTAAAGCTTTGATTTAGCGTGGGAATACAATCCCTAGTGTCGCCATTAGTCAACCTGATCTAAACTCACCCGAAATCTGGTGCCCTGTCTAGATAAGTATTGTTAGCAGACACCAATTCAAAGGTGATACACTCAATATGGCAAATCATAAAAACTAGAGATGGTTAGAGTTGCACTCTATTTTCAATATAAGACATTTTCAAATGTTCAATGCATGACTTACCCTCACTTTACGGTGGTTTCACTATTATAATTTGAGACTAGGGTAAAAGTCATTTAGGTATTTCAAAAGTCACATTTTTACAAATAGATACCTTAGAAAAAATTTGTTACTTTTGGCTACCTCAGAAGACACAAATGTATCTACTTTAATTGGATACCTGAAAACAACAATAAAAACAAATATCAATTCAATAAAGACAAAGTAAATATATCTAATTGCAACAAGAAAATAACTTAGATATATCTGAAAACGACAGTAAAATAAGGTAGAGTTATCTTAATGGAACATAATACTATACACATGATAGACACATGACTGAAACATTAAAGTAGATGCATTTATGATTTCAGAGATACCTTAAAGTAACATTGTTTTTTTCTATGGTACCAATTTGTAAAAACGCGAATTTTGAGGTACCTAAATTATTTTTATCCCTTTGAGACTAAAAGTGTAAGAATCATAAATATGTTTATGAAGCTTTTTTTGGTTAAGTTTGTATATAGATTTAGGTATACATAGGTAGATAAAATTATGAATTTTGTTTAGCGGAATATACGACATTACCCCTAGAGTTTACGCCGATTTTAAGTTTCTCCCTTAAAGTTTAAAATTTTAAAGTTTAGTCCTAATGTTTGGACCGAATGAAAAAAATCTCATTTTCGTCAAGTGGTCGTTTATTCATCACGGAAACCTAGTCATGTGTGTAGCACGTGCTGTTTAGAATGCTATTCCTGAAAAAACTACCCTTAATTTAGCGCAGAAGCGTAGCTGAGGGGTGACGATGCTCAGTTCTGGTGGGTGAGGTTGCCGACGGTGGGCACTGAACGCGGCGTGATCCCAAGCCACCACTACAACAAAGTTGCTCTACATCGACGGTAAATAATTGTTGCCCGGAGAACTGTTGGCTCTGCTAATGCCCCGTGCCGATGCTAAGAGTCGTGCCAATAGGCCCCGTGGCTACAGGTTTCCACGACGACAATATGCCAACACTAAAGGTTTTCCGTTACTGGAATGAACAGTTGGTTTGACCATTAGCATCGCCAATATGCCGATATGGGTTACGCGTAATTACCGTTGGCGTTATTGGATGCTATAAAAGGTGTTTTGTTTCGACATTCCTATTATGTAAAATTGAATTCATTAGTGTCAGCGTATCTTGGTTACTATTTCATTCTATATTGCATCGATTTGTGTTTAATGAAAAAACTGGTTTTATAGCCATATACCAAAACAGAGCATACATAAACGCTGTTACTACAAAGAACCATATCCAAAACATATACTTTTATAGCCAAAACACAGAACACTGACATTTCAGGAACATAGTATACAATCATCCACAAAATGAAGTTAACATTGTTTAAGGACTAGAACATATGACCTCGGGACATTACAACTTTTCAAGAGTACTTACAACTTTTCAGGAATACTACAACTTTTCAGGACTACAACCTATGACCAACTTCTTCACTTAGTCCTCGACTTTGAGCTCCAACTGCTTCACCTAGATCAAGTAATTCGTGGAAATGCAACAAGTTATTATCATAAACAAGTATTCAAGCATCAATGCACCAACAAGAGCATGCCCAGCCTGTGCATATATTTATAATCACAAAATCCTTGAAGAAACAAATGTAATCGTAGATAGGTACTTGAAATACTGGCTATTTCAATCAAGATTGATACTGTGATAGGCAACTAATTTCCTTTTCTCTTCTGAGACAACTGCGTTCTTCTTCTCTGGTCCAACAATAATCCTTTCAAGAGCATCAGAGATCTCATCTTTGTTGATCTCTTTGAGTACACGTCGAGCAGCAAGAATGGTTGCCTCGCTCATCAAGTTCTGCAGATCAGCTCTTGTGAAACCTGGAGTTCTCTTCACAACTTTGTCAAAATCAACATTCTTGCCCTATGCCTTGCCTCTAGAATGGATCTGCACATAAAGGTCAACAACATTAAGAAAAATATGCTATCACTTCTTATCAACACTGACAATCGATTGAAGATGCGAAAATGGAAATGTTACCTGAAGAATCTGAACTCTTCCAGCAACATCTAAGTATTGACTTGCGACCAATGTAGACCTTAACCAATTAATTTCAAAAACAGCACTAACATAACTCTATGCTTCGAAAAAATAAAAGAGAAAATACTACACCCTGACATTGGTAAATTAAACTTCACTACTTCCAATGAAAGCACACAATTTAGGAAACTAACGCCAAGAGCTCAAGAAATTCCCAAAACAGAGAAGCATGTGTGTAAAAACTAATTAATCTAAATTACAAGTGCATATATCCAAGCTTATTCTGCATTTCTTTTTCCTCAATTCCAGGATAAAACACAATCCTATGCTTAATCTCGCGGAGCAAAAATGAAAATAGCTTCAACCGAAAATTTAGTTAGGGATTCTCAAATCAATCATCTGAGCAACAAAAAGAGTTCAAACATGAACACCGATTATCCATTCAGAAAACGAAAAATCCATTTCAATCATGATACTCTCCATGGCTTCTTCTAGACACAGACAATCTGAGCGTAACGAGAGGAGAAAATATCTTACCCTGGGCTGGATACTGTTGCCAACACTTTGTCGAAACAAGACCCACGCCTCTTCATGTTTTAGTCTGAAAGACAGAGACTCGGTCAAGGAGGTGTGAACTGGAACTGGAGTACTTTAGTTTTTAGAGATCTTAAGTTCAAATTTTGAGTTCCCGCTAAGTTTTGGTTATTTAGTAGAGGAGATACATAAAAAATTGAAACTGTGTTGTATTTTACCTTTTCAAGTATCTCATATATTATATTATAAATATATTCAATATATTGATTATTAGTTATACTAAACTAAATAATACATTATATTATATATTATATTACAAATATATTATATACTAATTGCTATGTATAGCAAAAACAATTAATCACATTTTGAAACATGTGTAACCATTCTGCACAATGGTGAAACATGTGTAACCAATTAAGTAATTAACCCTTTTATTTTTGTTATTGTGGATCGATTTTCAAAGATGACACATTTTATTCCATGTCACAAATTTAATTATGCTTCACATGTCTTTTATTTTTTATTTAGAGAGGTAGTGAGACTCCATGTGATTCATAGAACCATTGTTTCTGATAGAGATGCTAAGTTCTTGAGTTACTTCTGGAAGACTTTGTGTTGTAAGTTAAGAACTAAGTCATTATTTTATACTGCTTGTCATCCACAAACGGATGGTCAAAGTGAAGTAGTAATAGGACTTTGTCTCCATTGTTGCGATCTATCATAAGGAAGAACATCAAAACATGGGAAAAGTGTCTAGCGCATGTTGAGTTTTCTTATGACCGTGATGTCCATTCTTGTACTAAATTTTAACCATTTCAAATTGTGTATGTCTTAAATCCACTGACTCCTTTGGATTTATCTCCTCTACCTATAATTGAGTGTGTTAATCTAGTTAGAGAGAATAAGGCTTAATTTGTTAAGAAGCTTCATGAGAAAATGAGAGTCAACATTGAGAGAAGAAAACAATATGCAAAGCAAGCCAACAAAGACTGTCGCAAGATAGTCTTTGCACACGGAGATTGGGTTTGGATGCATATGCCGAAAGAGAGGTTTTCTGCACAAAGGCATTCTAAATTTCTTCCAAGGGGCGATGGTCCATTTCAAGTTCTAGAACATGCATCATTGACAATGCATACAAGCTCGATTTACCTGATGAGTATAACATTAGTGCAAATTTCAATGTTTCTGACTTATCTCCATTTGATGCAGGTGATGATTTGAGGGCAAATCCTTTTCAAGATGAGGGAATGATGAAGTACAAGGATCAAATGCAAATGAACCAATTCAAATCCCTATTGGTCCGATTAGAAGAATCTGAGCCAAGAAGATGAAAGAAGCTTTACAAGCAAACATTCAGCAATACATCATTAATGAAGAATCCTTCAATGGAGAGAAATATCAATTCAAAAGGAAAACATCATATATCAACGTGGTTCTTAATTTGGAAAATCTCAAAGATGTTCAAGTCTGACGAGATCAATTCACCAAAGTGAGTGTGTAACCTTTTTTATTTTACCTATGCTTGCAGGGGATACGATCGCAGCGATGACTTCTGGGCGGCGAAGTCGTGCCGGCTACAGTAGCAATATAAAAACTCGTAGAACCACTCTGGATCTGGACTCGAACCCAAGGGAGGATGGGATTGATAGATATGTGGGTATGATTATAGCTCAGAAGCAGGTGAAAAACATGGCAATCATCAATGTGCTACAAATGGCTTGGGAAAACTACGGTTCAGTTAAATTCACAAAGGCTTCGGATAGAGTTGTGATGTCTAAATTTGAGAACGAGGAGGTCAGGAAACAGGTCTTTGATATGTCCCCGTGGTCCTTCCAAGGACATTGTTTGAGCATGAAACATTGGGAGTCGATCAGAGGACTCGCGAGAATTGAATTTAGAATGGTCAAATTTTGGGTTCAAATTCATGACCTAGGGTTGGAGATGTTTAATGTTGGGACTGCTGAGAAGATCGGAAATAAAATTGGAAGATTCATTGAGACAGAAAAGGATACTGAGAAAGGGACCAACTGCTATATTAGAAGCAAGGTCGAAGTTGATGTAAATCAGTCTCTTCTGGCTGGTTTCTGGGCCTCAATAAAATATGAGAGATTGTCTGATTTTTGCTTTGGTTGTGGCAAACCTGGTCATACAACACAAAGTTGTAAGGCGGAATTCCAAATGTCTGAGGAGAAGTCGGGACATCCTATGTATGGGCCCTGGCTAAATGGAAAAAGACCAAGGAAATCGAAGCATAATAGACTGCTGGAGGAAAGACTATCCCAAAAAAGCCCTATGCGGAAAAAGACTTAGTATGACATAATGAACGAGGCAAGATTAATGAGAAAACCAAGGAGAATGAGATGGGAAGTGGGGCAGCCGAAAATAATAAGACCGGAGAAGAAAGAACTCGAACTAACCGGACACCTGCCTATAATTAAACCCTTTGAAACAATGACCCTTCCTACTCGAAACGTTTCTAATAAGCCTATCCATATTGAAGAGAAGAGAAAAAACAAGTTGAACCTCCAGTCCTGAGCTAGCCCTCCAGATAATAGGTCTTAGCCCTATTCTGACCAGTATGTCTCTGAAAATGAGGCTCGAGGAGGAGGAGGATCGAAACATAAGAAAGAAAAAAAGGATTGATATGACTCAAGAAATGAAAGAATTGTAAAGTAGTCAAGTGAAAGCAGGGAGGCCTCAAAAGAAAGGAAGCAGAACAAAGTTAATGAGGATTAAAATGAACAAAGAAAATGAGTATAAGGAGAATACGGAAGAAGAATCACAAATTGTTGAAACGGGTTGTGGTGGTTGTCCCGAAACAACCACACGGGGCTACAAATACAATCTGTTGGAATAGTCAGGGTTTGGGATCAGCATGAGACCATTTGCCTGATGGAAACAAAGAACGGGAATGCATTATACGAAAATGGTTTGAGAGAAAGTGGGGATGAGTTGTGCTTACTATGTAAATTTGTGATGTATGTTGGGGGAATGGCGTTATGGTGGAGAAGTAACGTCCAAGTGTCTATTAAGTTGGCCAATCATAATATCATTGATAGTGAGGTGAAGTTTAATAACCATCCAAACCCTTGTCTCATCACATGGGTATATGCGGATGCGGATCCTCAGAGGAGAAAACATAGTTGGGATGAATTGTGCGATATAGGAAGAGGGCACAAGTCGGCTTGGATGCGCATGGAAGATTTCAATGTGATTTGCCATCATCATTACAATGAAGGGGGAAGGTGTAAATCTCAAAGACAGATTGATGAGTTCAATGAGATGATTGACAATATGAATATGGAAGATCAGGGAGCTAGATTCACGTGGTCCAATAATAGACGAGGGGAGGAAAGGGTGTCGGAAAGAATCGATTGGGTTCGCGGCTTGGGCTGCAAGATATCCAAACATTTAGTGCACAAATCATATTGCAATTGGATTAGACCACACGCCTCTCATACTCCACCGTGAGCAAAGCGTGCAAAGGAAAGAACACTACTTCTGATTAGAGGAGATGTGGTTAGAAAATGCTGAGTGCAAAGATGTAATTAAAGATGCCTGGACCGAATGGGGCAATGTATATAGGAAAGTGGAGATCGATGTGAGATTGGAGAGCTACTGGAGGAGATTAACTCGGTGGAGAAAATAAAAATTCGGGAATAATCAAGTCGAATTGAGAAAATAGCCAATCAGCTCTGACGTGTTACAAGTGCTCGGCCAAGCCTGAATAGCCAGGCAGAGGAGGCAGCCCTCAAAAGCAGTGTTATCAGAACCGGACCTCAAACTGGCAAGGGAGTCGGTTCACGGTTCGGCGGGTCCAACCGGGTCAGACCTGGTTCAACATGTGGTTCACTGTTCACAAGGAAAAAAAACTGAAAATACATACATAGTCTCAAACTGTCAAACACACACATAATTTGTTGAAACCATCTGTGATTCTGTAATCCTATTTCAATATTTTTTAATTTAAATGTTTAAATAACGTAGTCTGACATTATCTGTCTACTCCTTTCCCTTGATAAACAAAAGAGCAGGTATCTCAGTTGTTATGCGTGTTGGTCGATACACCAAATGGAAGCAAATTACAGAATGTTCAAAATTTTATATTCTTATTTAATCATAACAGTATATAATTGCATTGTGTGGACTAGAACAGAAACTTGTTTAACAGTAGCCCAATCTGCATTGTTTACCTTCCTCTTCAACTCTTCTTGTTTTTGTCGGAATCTTCTTCCTCTGATTTCACCACATATTCACGGTTGGAGTCAGACTTATCACCATTGTCATATCCAGATTCCATCTCGGGGTACGCCAGTGGTCTTGTCTTTCGCAATGACAATTGTGTGCACAAGCAAAGGGAGAAATGTTTCTACTAGAATGGAAAAAAGAGGGCAAGCACAAATCTTTTATTCATATATTAACAGCAAAGATCCTTATCATTTCCAAACATTCAACAGACTTCAGATAATTTAAACATCAATCCAACCCAACAACAGTTACAATTCAAAGACAGGGAATCACATTTCTTCCACTTCAGATACAATTAGAATACATGAAATCCGTTTACACGAGCTACTAAACAAGCGAAGCGAGCACCTCCAATAAGGCAGAGACAAACTGCATTTGGGTTTCCTCGTTGATTGTCACAAACAGTGGAACAGGAACAAACAACGATTTGATCCCATTCTGTTCTGCGAATCTAAGGGAGTATTAATATATGTAGTTGCATACGAACCGACCTGCATTGTCTGATGTCATGACCTCGTAACCCTTTGCTGATAAGGTCTTAGTGATGTCTTCTACTGGGAGAGAGCTATGAAAAAGAACAACTTTCAAACCAAATTAGAAACAACGGACAAGAGACAACTTAACCTAATAGTCAGTTCAGTTTAATGCATAAAACCAAGCAGTTTGTGCAGAACAAACCCAATCAGTTTAAATCGAAAAACCGATTGGTCTGTAAAAAAAGCAACCTAAAAATTGAATCGAAAACCGATCGGTTTTCCAAAAAAAATGATTCAACCTGGTTCAACCATTGTTCATTTATAAAAAGTCTTTTATCTGAACCAAACCGAAAAACTGGTTGGTCTGTAAAAAAAGCAGCCTAAAAATTGAATCGGAAACCGACCGGTTTTCCAAAAAAAATTATTCAACCTGGTTCAAACATTGTTCATTTATAAAACAGTCTTTTATATGAACCAAACCGGACAGAGGTCCGGTCGAACCGCTGGTCCGGTTCGATTCTGATAACACTGCTCAAAAGTATTAAGGACCTCCACCATCAAGAAGAGATTTATTGGAGGAAGCGGTTGAGGGTTAAGTGTCTCACAAAAGGTGACTAAAATTCAACTTTCTTTCCTCTTACTACCAATGCTATGAGAAGAAGGTCAATGAGAGCGAGTGATTTTAGCCCCATAAGCCTTTGCAATTTCATATATAAAATTGTATCCAAGGTCTTGGTGAATATGTTAAGACCCTATTTATCGGATCTTGTCACCCCCCATCAGAGCATTTTTGTGGAAGATCGTGCAATAGAGGACAATATTCTGATTGCACACGAGGTGTTCCATCATTTGAAGGATAGAAGGGACAGTGGTACAATTGACTGTGCATTGAAATTGGATATGAAAAAGGTGTATGATCGGGTTGAGTGGGGCTTTCTGTTGAAAAGACTTGAGAAAATAGGCTTTGGTGCAAGACTGGTCGAATGGATGAGATAGTGCAGCACGAAAACATCTTATTGTGTGTTGATCAATGGTAGGAGGACAAGTACATTCAGACAACTAGGGGTTGCGGAAAGGTGAACCTTATCTTAGTATCTCTTTATCCTCTTGGTGGACGTTCTTTCTAGGAAAATTGAGAAAGTCACTCGGATGGAGAAGCTTAGTGGGCTCACATTGAAAAGAGGGTGTCCAGAGCTGCACCACTTGTTCTTTGTTGATGATTCACTCTTTTTCTTGAAAGGTACGGTGGAGAATGCCCAAGTTTTGATGGATATATTAACCATGTACTGTAAAGCTTCTGGACAATGCATAAACAATGCGAAATCGAACTTGGTTTTCATTAAGGGCGCAGATGATGACAGGTCTAAAGATAGAAGGGGATCTGCGAATTCAAGGCACCTCAGGCCCTGGTAAATACCTCGGACTCTCATCCATTTGGGGTCGATCAAAGAAGGAAATTTTGGGTTATATAAAGAGTAGAATCCGCGACAAAATCCAAGGGTAGAGGTCGAAAACCCTCAACCACGCAAGAAAGGAAGTTCTCATAAGGGCAGTCATCACGGCTATTCCTTCATACGTGATGAATGTCTTTACTCTTCCTAGAACGTGATGCTTAGAAATTAATTCCATGATCGCGAACTTCTGGTGGGGTGAGTCAAATGAAGGAAAGAAAATTCACTGGAAGATTCAAACCGATGGGAGGTGATTACTAGATCCAAACCGATTCTGGGAATTGGAAACTTTCAATGAGGCTCTACTCACAAAGATGGTTACGAGAATTCTGAATGAACCAGAGGCACTTTGGGTCCGAACCCTCAAGGGGCTTTACTTCCCTAACACAGACTTCAGATCGGCTAGGAAGGGTGGTCGGCCTTCTTGGGGGTGGACGAGTCTGGTCCATGGCAGAGACGTCTTGTTTGCGGAAGGGATGTGGAAAATTGGAGATGGCTCGAATGTAAAAGTCTTTGAGGACCCATGGGTGGTGAGAAAACCAGGTTTTAGAGTAGAATGGCCAGATGACGGAGGGCAGCCGCCGGACACAAGACTTAATGATCTGTTTGGGTTGATTAACGTCTGGGTCGAGTAAGTCATTTGGGGCAACTTTAATGACACAGATGCACGCTGCATTCTTAACATACCATTGCAATATGAACCATGCCCTGACCGAATGATATGAGCATATACAAATAATGGGCGGGTGTCGGTGAAGTCAACTTATCATCGGTTGAAAGAGAAGAGCCGAGCCATGGTGCAACAGTTAGGCCATGATGATGATGTATGTAGGATGATATGAATGGTAAACACTTTGCCTAAGGTTAAGAATTTTATGTGTCATTTACTTTCAAATGCTTTTGTGGTTAGACGGAATCTCAGGCGAAGGGGAATGACAGTGGATTAGGAATGTCCTATATGTGTGTATGAGGAAACAAGAGAACACATAAGTAATGCATGCGGATGGACTAAGGCAATGTGGTACAGTGTTATGGGGATTCATCAGAGTTAGACTTCGACCTTTAATGAGTGGATAAAGGAACGGATAACAGAAGGAGGAGTCACTGGCAGAGTAGAGCAGAGCGACAAAGTCTATGTATGTGGACTTGTTGGCATATATGGAAAGTTCGATGCAAAGCAGCCTTTGAGGGGAAGAGACCGAACCCAATTGAGATAGATTTTGCAATCAAAGGAGCACGCTCGGAACTGTCAAGGATTAAGTCTCAATGCAACACCAAAACCATAGAAATCCGACCAAATAGATGGACCAAACTGAGATAGGGTGCAATCTTAATCAATTGCGATGCTCCATGGTGCAATCAAACGAATCGTGGAGGTATTGGCGTGGTGGCAACGAATGAGAATGGTCAGCTAGTGGGTGGGCTGAACCAGCGAGCTTGGAGTGATAAAGTGGACATTTTAGAAGCTTAAGTGGTTTTGGAGGCCATAAGGCTGGCGGTTGATAGAGGTTGGCAGGAGATTGAGGTAGAGACAGATTCATAAAGGATCGTGGATGAAATTCAAGGAAATATGAGCTACTAGAGATTGGACATCTTATGTGAGAATAGAAGGATCATGGCGCGACAAATTCCAGATGTCAGTGAAAGGCAATCCTACGTTCAGCTAATGAGAGCGCAAATTGTATAGCTAGGCAAACCATATTGGGTGTGCGTTTAGATAACTGTGTCTTTGTAACCCCCCCCCCCCCAATTTAGTATTTTATTATTGGTTGATTGTAATAATGACCCTTTGTGATCGCTCTAATTGCATTTTTCTCTTTGAATAAGAAGTATTGAAGTTGTTACCAAGAAAAAAAAGTACCATAATATATATCTTTATACTAATTAAATATATTGATTTGGATTTGTTAAATAAATTTGTTATAAATAAATTATAATGACTTTTATTCATTTTTTATTATAAAAACATATATTATATCTATTAAAAGTTAATTGTAGCTTATTGTATATAATGTCAAATATTTTTTTCAAAAGTTGTCAAATTGTGTTGTTATTTTAATTAGAAACTTTAGTTATAAATTTTAACATCTCATTCTTCTACTCTTGAGAATCGAGGTATTAAATGTTTCAAGTGTTAAGGCAGGGGTCATATAACTAGCCAATGTCCAAACCAATACTATATCCACACGAAATAATGTGGAGATTGAAGATGATGATGAACAAGAAATTGAATTGGCTCTTCAAACTGAAGATACAGAAGATGAAGGATATGCAACCCACAGAGAATTGTTGGTTTCTATAAGAGCTCTTAGTGCAAAGGTCAAAGAGGATGAGAGTGTGCAACAAAGTAATGTCTTTGATACTAGATGACATGTACGCGACAGGGTATGTCGTATGATTACTGATGGTGGTAGTAGCACTAATGCAGCTAGCACTACTATGGTGGATAAACCGGGCTTACCAACGACCGAACATCCCCGACCTTACCAATTGCATTGGCTGAATGACCATAGTGAATTAAGGGTAACCAGACAAGTGTTGGTTTCATTTCACATAGGGAAGTATGAAGATGAGGTTTTGTGTGATGTTGTTCCAATGGATGCTGCACACTTACTACTAGGGCGTTCATTGGAGTATGATCGCTGTGCCAACCATGATGGTTTTACAAACAAGCACTTCTTCTAAATGAATCAGCGGACAATTATGCATGTACCTTTGACACCAAGAGAAGTTTATGAAGATCGCGTGAGGTTACAAAAACATAGAGAGAAAAAAATGAGTGAAGCAAAACGAGAGAAAAAATAAAATACTTGATGAGAGTGAGAGAGAGAAAAGAAAGATGGCTCGAGGATGATGTGTGTTGATTGTCGCACATTCAATAATATAATGGTAAAGTATCGTCACCCCATACCTCGCTTAGATGATATGTTGGATGAATTGCATGGTGCTTGTTTGTTTTCTAAAATTGATCTAAAAATTGGGTATCATCAAATCAGAATGAAACAAGGTGATGACTGAAAAACTGCATTTAAAACAAAGCATTGTTTGTATGAATGGATAGTTAAGCATTTTTGATTAACTAATGCACCTAGTACTTTCAAAGGTTGATGAATCATGTCTTGTGTACCTTCATAGGGAAGTTTATGGTTGTCTATTTTGATGATATCTAATTATACAGCAAAATTTGGATGATCATTTACAACACCTGAAACCTCTTTTATGTGAGCTTAGGAAACAAAAACTATTTTCTAATCTAAAGAAGTGCACCTTTTGTGCGGATAATCTTGTGTTTCTTAGTTTCGTTGTGAGTGCGCAAGGAATACATGTTGATGAGAAGAAGATTCGTTCTATACAAGAATGGTCAAGTACAATCAATGTAAGTCAAGTGCGAAGTTTCCACGGACTTGCGAGTTTCTATCAGAGGTTTGTGAATGATTTAAGCTCTATTGTTGCACTGTTAATAGAGATCATCAATAAAAACATTAGTTTCAAGTGGGGAGAACAACAAGAAAGGGCATTTGAATTACTCAAGGAGAAATTAACTCACCTTTACTTGCCTTACCTAACTTTGGAAAATCGTTTGAAATTGAATGTGATGCTTCTGGTACAGGTATAGGTGTCGTGCTCATGCACAAAGGGAGGCCAATTGCCTATTTCAGTGAGAAATTGAGTGGTATTGCGTTAAATTATCCTACCTATGACAAGGAGTTCTATGGGTTAGTTAGAGCTTTAGAGACAGGACAACATTACTTATGGCCTAAAGAGTTCGTGATTCACACCGATCATGAGTCACTAAAGCACCTTAAGGTCCAACATAATTTAAATAAACGGCATGCAAGATGGGATGAATTCATCGAGACATTTCCATATGTCATTCGGTACAAACAAGGTAGAGAAATGTTGTAGCTGATGCACTTTCTCGGAGGTATATTCTAATCTCTACAATTGATGCTAAGATTCTTGGTTTTGAGCATGTTAAGCAGTTGTACCCTTTAGATCCTGAATTTAAAAAAGTATAGGAGTATTGTGCAAAGGCAACTCATGGTAAGTTCTTTAGACATGAAGGTTTCCTATTTCGAGAAAATAAACTTTGCATCTCTAATTATTCTGTGAGAGATTTATTAATTAGAGTCACATGGAGAAGGTTGATGGGGCACTTTGGGGTAGCTAAAACCTTAGATATTTTACAAGAAAATTTTATTGGTCACACATGAAATGGGATGTTGAAAGAATCTGTGGTAGATGAGTCACATATAAGCAAGTGAATCCCCAAGTTAAACCCCATGGCTTGTACACCTCCCCTTCCCATTCCTGTTGCAGCATGGGTTCATATCTCTATGGGTTTTGTCTTAGGTTTGCTTAGAACAAAATAGGGTAAGCATTCTATTTTTGTTGTTGTGGATCGATTTTCGATGATGGCACATTTTATTCCATGTCACAAAATTGATAATGCTTCACATGTTGTTAATTTGTTCTTTAGAGAGGTAGTGAGACTCCATGTGATGCCTAGAACCATTGTTTCTGATAGAGATGCCAAGTTCTTGAGTTACTTCTTGAAGACTTTGTGGTGTAAGTTAGGAACTAAGTTTTTTTTTTCTACTACTTGTCATCCACAAACGGACGGTCAAACTAAAGTAGTAAATATGACTTTGTCTACATTGTTGCGAGCTATCATAGGGAAAAACATCAAAACATGGGAAGAGTGTCTACCGCTTCTTGATTTTGCTTATAACCGCATTGTCCATTCTGGTACTAAATTTTCACTATTTGAAATTGTGTATGGCTTTAATCTGCTGACTCCTTTGGATTTATCTCATCTACCTATAATTGAGTGTGTTAATCCAGATGGAGAGAAGAAGGCTGAATTTGTTAAGCAGCTTCATGAGAGAACGAGAGTCAACATCGAGAGAAGAACAAAACAATATCCAAAGAAAAGATGATGATTTGAGGGAAAATCCTTTTCATGAGGAGGGGAATGATGAAGTACAAGGATCAAATGCAAAGAAACCAATTCAAATCCCCATTGGCCGATTACAAGAACCCGAGACAAGAAGATGAAAGAAGCTTTACAAGCATACGTTCAACAATACATCATTAATGAAGACTCATTCAATGGAGAGCAAGATCAATTCAAAAGGAAAACGTCATATATCAACGTGGTTCTGAATTTGGCAAGTCTAGAAGATGTTCAAGTCTAACGACATCAATTCTCCAAGTATTATTTATTTTTAGTAATTGCTCTTATTTTGTTGAAGGTGTTTTCAACAAATAATAAGCGTCATTTATGTGTTGGACGTTTAGTCAATAGGTCTTTATTTAACTTATCTTATTTAGGTCCTTTAAGTGTTTAATGGGCTGAAAAATACCCAATATCTATAGTTAAGTTCATTAGTATTTCTTTTAATTAATTATAGGTGTCATTAGGGTTAGTTTGGTATATTTTAATAGCCACCTAAGGGATTGGCCGAATTTTTCAAATCAGACTGACAACAATACTTGGTGAGGGATTTTCTTTTCTTGGTTCTTTGAGAACTATCGAACTTATCAGATTTATCTGTGACGTTCAACTCCGACTTATCAATCAAGTTTTCCATCTTTGGTAGTGGCGTCTTCACTTTCTTCCTGAAGCAGAAACAGTTCAGGATTATCTTGTTAGGATTGTCATCACACAATCGACGGGGATCATATCATGACCCTTCCACCTTCTCCTGGAGTTGTTCCTGCACCTTGACCAATAAACATGGATCTCCTGGAGTTGTTCTTGCCACTACTCTGCTCCTCCACTCGCTGAGCTAATTGCTGATCAGATTTTTGGAGCCACACGCCAACATTCCATGCCTCCATGCTCCTCCACACAGTTACCGTCGTGCTTCTGCCTCCATGCCTGACGTCACATCTATATCCGTCGGGAGAATCGACTCACTCTAACGGCATGATACCTGTCGAAGAACACTAAGAAATCAAATACGAAAGAGGACCCACTGTCGAAGAAATCAAACACGATTTCTGTCGAAGAACACCGGCTTTTCACACGGAGCTGCTGCTGGTGAAGCTCTAGCACACCTGTTTTTCCCACATGGGCAGTTTTATCGGTTTAGAATATTAAAAAGTCATGAGCTTAGCACATGACCATTTTTCCATTACGAATAAACGGACAGCTAACGAAAGGGGGTATTTTCATTTGGCCCAAACATTTGGACTAAAATTTAAAATTTTAAACTTTGAGGGGGAAACTTAAAATTGACGTAATGTCGTATTTTATCTTCTTTTTTTATATTATGTGTGTATGTAAATTTAGGTTACATTGGTAGATAGATTTTTGTGTTTGTCGTGGTGTGTTATAAGAGCACCATCAAGTCACGGTACTCTAATCTCATCGTCTCTATTGTTAAAAATTTAGTTCATTCGGATCGAATCATGTGTGCGTGATGCTACGCGCGTCTCCCTCCTCTCTCCAGGTTGCACTGTGAGAGATACCCGCCGCATCAATCGCTGAACATTCCAGGACATCATTGCCTTGCTTTTCCAACATTCCTTCTGTTCCTGCTTTCAATTGGACTTTTCATTAAAGCCAATCAAAGGAGAAGAAGAGTACTGGAGTGTTTTCCTTGAAGCTGATTGGTGGAGCCACTCCTATCCATGCAACCCATGAATACGCCCAAACCCTAAAACTTTCGCCATTCTCTTTGTCCTTTTCGATTCTGGTTTCTTTCCTTTTATAGTATCTGTTTCTCTTGTTCTCAGTTGTTTCAGGAAGGGGGCGACGAAGGTGAAGGTTTCTGGGCTGAACCAGTCATGGCGGCGCCTCCAAGCTCCGGCGAAAGTCGGGCCTCCAAAGTCTCTGCTCTGTTCCTAAGCTCAGACCCTCCCTCTTCGGCTGACTCTGCTGGAACGCGTGTGCTGGGCAGATTGGTGTCATACAAAGGTATGAAGCTCTCGGTTATTAAGAATGTGCTTAGAGCTGCTTGGGATAGATTTGGGCCAATTAGGATGACTGAAGTAGACGACAAGACTGTTGGTTTCGAGTTTGATTCGGGCAGGGATAAGGACCTGATCCTGGGTATGGCACCTTGGTCGGTTCACGACCATTCATTGAATTTGAAAGAATGCTCTACGAATATAAGTATAGAAGAGGTCGATTTCAACGTAATGCAGATGTGGATTCAAGTGTCCGGGTTGAATATGGATATGCTTAATCAGGGGAATGCCAAACATATTGGGGACTCGGTCGGGAAGTGCGTAGGGGTTGAGTCGCCAAAATCAATCAAGCAGAGACCGTTTTTGAGGGTTAGGGTGGAGGTTGATGTAACCGCACCATTGATGGATGGGTTTCTGTGGACGAATTCTACCGGGCAAGAAAAATGGGCATCCATTAAGTACGAACGCCTATCTGACTTTTGTTATGGTTGTGGTCGGCTAGGCCATACTACTCAAGCTTGTCATGAGGAGATAGCCATCTCGGATCAGAATCCTAACCAGCCTAAATATGGGCCTTGGCTGGTGGGTGTGAGACAACGGTTATCAAAGAGACCGATCCAGTTGGGGGGGCGTCAGAGGGAACCCACTGTCATGAGAGATCCTCAAAGGGTTTCTTGGAGGGACATGATGAACTCAGCATCAGCTATCCACCGGCACTCGGTTTCTCTAGGGCCCTAGACTCTTTCCAGTCGTGCCGCTCATAGCGACCTGCATGATAAGTGGGGGAGGAAGCAGACGAAATGTAGCTCTCGGGGTGCCAGCTCCGGAAGCAGCCACGAGCCAGTCGTAGCGGCCAGGAAAGTCACGGAGGGGTCGAACTCTTGGGCTTTCGACCTCAATGAGCCCCCGCAGGAGGAGCCTGTGGCAAGCCGCCCACAACAGGTCTGCGTCGGCAGTGCTACAGAGGACCTTACATCGGGTGTGGGCATCGGGGAAGATAGGGAGTTAGGCTCCACACCGTCCAGAATCGGGATGACAGACACTTCCCTAGGCCTCATGCTTGAGCCTTCACTACCTACCCGCCCCAGTATCGTCCCCTGTGCTACAGCTTTGGATTTTCTCACGACACCTCTGCCTCACCCGCCACCTCTACCTCACCCGCTACCTCTGCCTCTCCCGCCACCTCTGCCCCACCCGCTAACCTCTGCCCAGAACTGCACCTATCCCCCACCCCCACAAGCTCACCTCATCCCCCAGCTTTCCTGTTATCCCAACCATGACTCTCGCCTCTCCTCTGGCCCGACCGTCTCCCATCATGCTATACCACCTCCACTCCCCTACCTCGTTACCACCTCCACTCCGGTATCCCATCCTGCATCAGATCCTCCGTACCTTGCTGGGCTACCAAACCACTCCCTTCCGTCTCTTGAGGTAGCTCCGCCTTCACTGTCCCAGGGAAGGCACAGGCACAAGCAACCGCGTTTCGGAGGGGCTCCTCCTTCCCAACGTGATCCTCAAAAACGAAGTATCAACCAGTCAACCTTTGCGCCTCATCCTCGTTTTAAACCCTTCAACCGGAATAAGGCTGACTTCTTTGCCCACCCTCGCTTAGGGGATCCTTCGGGGCGCAAGGACCACTCATCCGCTGGGCTGCTGGCGCGGTGTGTGTCAGATAAAGCTCACATCGAGGATACCATGCAGCGTAAGGGAAAGAAGCGAAAGGGCATGCTGAACCAGGCGGAGGGTATGAGCAATGAAGGGGACAGTCGTGCCCTAGTTTTGTCTGATGGGCTCGGATCTGTTGGTGAACACAGGGTGGACGGAAAGGCAGTGGAGGTGTCGAAGAGACAAAAAACAAAGACGGGTTATGGTGGCTGTCCCGGAACAGCCACACGGTTCCAATGAGTATCATCAGCTGGAACTGTCAAGGGTTGGGGTCTCCCACGACAGTTCGACATCTAAAAGACCTAGTTAGGAGGACTCAACCGTCTATCATCTTCCTTATGGAAACTAAGCAAGTTGAGGCCTCCTGTGAGCGTGTTAGGAGGGAAGTTGGGTTGGATAATGCGGTGTATGTGGATCCGATCGGTAGTAGTGGTGGATTAGCTTTGTGGTGGGTGAAGGAGGTAGTGGTTACGATACTGAGCAAAGATAAGAATTTCATCGATTGCCGGCTGGGGCAAGGCTGTTTTGGAGACGGGTTTTTCGTTACATGGGTCTATGGTGACCCGATCCGGCTGGCTAGAATTCAAAACTGGGAGTCGCTGCGTTGTTTGGGGCGCTCTAGGCAGGAACCATGGGTATGTGTGGGGGATTTCAATGAAATCACTCACCATTCGGAGAAGATCGGGGGGAGGCGCAAGGAGCAGTACAAAATCGATTCCTTTACTAACTTGATTGAGGATATTCAGATGGAAGACCTGGGTTACAAGGGACAAATGCACACATGGTCCAACAACAGAAGGGGGGACGAAAGGATATTGGAAAGGTTGGATCGATTTTTAGGCAACATGGCGTGGTCTCAAAGGTATCCCAATGCTCAATGTGTAAACCAGGTGGCCATTGGTTCCGACCACTCGCCGATTGAGCTCTTCCTCGAGTTCAGAGACGGTCGAGGTCGGAGAAGGTTTCAGTTCGAACATATGTGGATGGAACGTAAGGAGTGTTTCGACCAAATCAAGGGGGCTTGGGAGAGCTCGGGTGCGGCTATTTCTATCAGTGATTTGGAGCCAAAGCTCGGCCGGTGTAGGAGGGCTTTGATTGACTGGAGTCGTCGGACATTCAAAAATAATGTGAAGGAGATAAACAATCTGAGGGAGGCACTCCAAGCCCTAGGGTCGGCGGTCTTGACTGTTGATCGGCAGGGGGAGGAGCGAGCCCTAAAATCAAAGATAGACGCCTTGTGGAAACAAGAAGAGATCTACTGGAGACAAAGGTCGAGAGTGAAGTGGTTGAAGGATGGGGATAGGAACACGAGATTCTTTCACTTATCGACGGTAGCTAGGAGAAGGGGAAATAAGATAATTCGGTTGAAGGACGAGAATGGGGTTTGGGTTGAAGGAGAACGGAACATTATAGGGTTGGTGCATAGTTTCTACAAGAACTTATTTACTTCAGAAAGGGAGACAAATGCATCAGTCTTGGCCTTCAGGGAGGCGCTCGGGTGTGTTCCGTCCCAGATATCTGTGGAGATGAACGCCAGTCTGGTGGAGGCAGCATCCATGGAGGAGATTAAGAGGGCCACATTTCAAATGGGGGGGTCTCGAGCACCGGGTCCGGATGGTTTCTCGGGGGCCTTCTTTCAAAGGAACTGGAGCGTCATCGGTCCAGATATCGTCACCTCCGTCAATGCCTTCTTGGCAACAGGTATCATGCCATCTTTCCTTAATCGAACAGATATTACTCTTATTCCTAAATGTAAAACCCCTGGGTGTGCATCTGATTTTAGACCTATTAGCCTTTGCAATTTTGGCTACAAAATTATCTCTAAGGTTCTGGCAAATAGATTGAAAACCTACTTGCCAGACCTCATATCACCGAATCAGAGTGCGTTTGTGGCAGGTAGGAGGATTCAGGACAACATCTTGATCGCACATGAGATGTTTCACTACCTTAAGACCAATCGAGGTAGAGCCACATCGTCCGACTCTCCGGAGGGAGCGCTTAAAATTGATATGAAGAAAGCATACGACCGGGTTGAATGGGACTTTCTCTTGGAGAGTCTTAGGAGGAGGGGTTTCTCGGACATGTGGGTCAAGTGGATCAAGGCGTGCATATCTTCGGTTTCGTACAGAGTTAATGTGAATGGGAAGAGAACAAGTGTAATCAGGCCTACAAGAGGGCTCAGACAGGGTGATCCTTTATCCCCCTATCTTTTCATTCTTATGGCTGACGTGTTATCTAGGATAATGGACTCGCAGGTGGATAGGGGTCTTATTCAGGGGGTTAGGCCTAAGCGAGGATGCCCGACTGTACATCACTTGTTTTTCGCCGATGACTCCTTATTCTTTTTCAAGGGATCTTTGGCCAATGCGATCAATCTCAAAAGGGTGCTGGATGTCTATTGTGTGGCGTCAGGCCAAGCGATTAACCTTGCAAAATCGAGTTTGTTCCTTCACGAAGGGGCGAATGGGGAGACCGGTCGTATGATATCCGACATCCTAGGGGTGGGGCGAGTTGAAAACCCGGGTCCCTACCTCGGCTTGCCAACTATTTGGGGGAGATCAAAGAAAGACGCTATGAACTTCATCAAGGAGATGATTAGGGACAAGATCAATGGATGGAGAAACAAGCTCTTGAACAATGCCGGGAAGGAGGTCTTGATAAAGGCGGTCATCACGGCCATCCCTACTTATGCCATGAGTATTTTTCAGCTCCCTAAGACTTGGTGTGCCGACATTAACGCGCAAATTGCTAAATTCTGGTGGGGCTCCAAGGAGGGGGCAAGGAAGATCCATTGGAAGAGATGGGAACTCATGACGGCTTCGAAAAATGTGGGGGGTTTCGAGTTTAAGGAGCTGCAATCCTTCAATGTGGCGTTGTTATCAAGCATGGCAGCCCGGATCATCCATGAACCGAATGCTCTATGGGTCAAAGTGCTCAAAGGTATATATTTCCCTCGTTCGGATTTCTTGCAGGCTAAGAAAGGGAGTAGGGCGTCGTGGGGATGGTCGAGCCTTTTGGCGGGTAGGGATCTGATTAAGGAGGATGCGGTTTGGACTATTATCGATGGCTCGTCTGTTCGGGCTTTCCGAGACAGGTGGGTCACGACTACTCCGACTTTCACCCTTCCACCTCTGATCCAGAGAGTGCTCTCGCGGCAGGCTTTCATCCCTCTGCCTCAGACGTCAGGCGGCATCCCGGGGCATGTTCATGATGCTCCTTCGGACCTGCTCGTGCCTCCATCAGGCTGGAGGGGGACGTTTCTGAACCTTCGCCTCTCCCAGGACTGGACGAGGAGGTGGCAAACCAGAGGGTGGCTGCATGGCTTCCTACGAACATGCAGGGTTGGGACGAGCTTGCTGTGAGGTTGCAGGTGGGGGATGAACTCGCGCCTCACGTCCTGAACGTTGTTGTTCGGGCTGACAGGGAGGCTGACTCCTTGGTGTGGCCTTTCACGAGGGACGGTCGAGTCTCGGTTAGGTCAGCTTACCACCGGCTTAGGGAGCGTGCTCGGGCGGGCGATGCTGTTCAAGAGGATGCGGGACAGTGGAACACCATTTGGAACGCCAATGTGCCACCGAAGGTAAAAACGTTTGTATGGAAACTGTGCTCTAATGCTTTGCCTGTCCGTGATGTATTGGCTAGGCGTGGAGTCCCCATTTCTCCTCTGTGTCCGATGTGTGGGATTGTCGAGTCTCCCGGCCACTTGATCCTGGGCTGTCGCTGGACACACTCCATCTGGAGGGAGGTCTTCGGCTTGCACTCGCCCGAGCTCAGAGTGCAGCTGGCTCTTGATATTCTGCAGGTCCAGTTCGTGCAGCGTCGTCTTGGCCTGGGCGTGAGTGGTCGGGTCGCGCAGCTGGACTGGGAGGCAATCATGCTCAGCTGCTGGGCTATATGGAAGGTGCGCAACAAGTTCGTGTTCGAGCTCAGATGGTCGAGCGCTGCCAATGTCCGTGACGAGATCCATGCAAGCTGGGAGGAGCGAAACCAGGCTGGTGAGAGGGTCCTGGGCCTCGGGGTTTCTTCAAGGCCTGGGCCTAGGATCGGTAACAAATGGAGGAAACCGCGGGTCGGGTCGGTTAAGCTTAACTGCGATGCTTCGTGGTGCTCGTCTACCTTGAGAGGGGGCTTCGGGGTGATAGCCCGGGATCACCGGGGTCTTATCACCGGGGGTCGTCATGGATCTTTGCTTTGTGGGTCGGTGGAGGAAGCGGAGGCAACGGCAATCTTGGAGGCAATCAAGTTAGCTGTAGAGAAAGGATGGCAAAACATTGAGGTCGAGTCGGATGCGGAGGTGGTGATTAACCACATCAAAGGAACCGGCTCTTTTTGGCGAATTATCGGACTTTCCTCTAATATTTTTTTTGCTTGCGTCCTCTATTGCTTTTGTTAGTTGGGAGGCCATTCCGAGAATGGCAAACCAATGTGCGGATTGTATCGCAAATCTTGCTAGGTTAAGGGTGTGTCCTTCGGATTGGGTCGAAAGGCCCCCACCCGATCTTTGTCGTTTGATTAGTTTGGACATCTCTTGTAACGGTTTGGTTTTCTCTAGTGGAAATTAAATCTTGTTGTTGGCCAAAAAAAAAAAAAAAAGTCACGGTACTCTTAGCATGCTTATTTTATATTTAAAATAATATTAACTCGTAGCAAGTACCAATTTCATAACATATTGTTCCATGTGTTTGATTGATAAGACAACCCCACTATGCTAAAACATTCAAAAGAAAACAACCGACAGGAAACTGAGACAAAGATTCCCACGGGTACAAAAACAAGACAAGATTATGCATGTCTTGGTAATACAAGTTGATCCATAGAGATGACATGAAAACACAACCATAAAAATCCCATACAAACCCTAGAGGATAAAGTTCTGAGGTAACCTTTATAAAATAAAATAGAGAAAGTAGTGGATGATGATTCTGTTTAAATTCTGATGAGTTTTGCGATGCCGTAAGCAGCAGCTGAGGCAATGGCACCAATGAGGGCCGTCTGAAGGGCGCTCTTGAAGGGTTTATTTCCAGTAAAGTATCCCTTCACGAATCCAAAGATGAGAAGCGCTATTATCGTAATGACGACCGAAGCAAGCAACGCCTGCCTTGCGATTGGGATCACCACATATGGCATTAGAGGTACCATTCCACCGATCACATACGATACAGCAATCGTCAGTGCGCTCCACAAAGCTCGCATCGGGTTAGGCTTTTCCAATCCTAATTCAAATCTGTAACATATATGTATATATATATATATATAATAATTATTTGATGATATATAAAATCATATAATTATTAGTTTGTTTTTATCATTATTACTTCATCATGAAATCGAGCCAAGCTTGAGGGTTCCTCCGAAGAGCATTGACCACTGGCTCATATTCGTGAGGCTCCACACCATACTCAGCTAGGATTTCAGCGACTTCAGCAGCCTCTGTAGGAAAGTCACGATTCATTTCATTTGATATATATATATATGGCACTAAGATCTGATTAATGGTAAAAACCGATTGAGATTTCCTAGATTATTCGTTGTTTAAAATAACTACATATTTGTCTAGATTCCCATTTATTTCTATATAATTTCCTAATTATAAATTATTACAAGAGGAGTAAGCTAATTAAGCACAAGACGACAAAGCATTAAAGTAAGTGTTTTATAATAATAAAGTAAGGTAGATAGACTCTTTATTTTTTGGCCAAGGTAGATAGACCGATAGAGAGTACCTATGTCAGGCACACTAATGATCTCTTCTTGCTCTCTCTTCAACTCCCTCATGTAGTGATCTGCTTCACTCTTCGCTGCAAGATACCTGACAAAACAAAAACAAAAACAAAAATGATTTAGAATCGGAAGTGCGATACCCAAAACATATATAATCAAATTAAGTAGGGAGGGCGCTTCAGAGTTCAGACTGTTCAGTATATGTCTCGTAACTAATTAATAATCGTATTATTAATTAAATTTAAATGTATTTTTAATTTTAAAATACAAACATAACACCATTACTAAATAAATTATACGTGACATACATTATTAAAATAATTAATTTTTTAAACAAAAAAATTATACATACATGTCAATTTATTTTACACAAACGTTAAAAAGAACACAACATGATAAAAAAAAAAGCATAATTAATTTTTAAAATCTACAAAGGATTTAAACACTTGTATAAAATCAAATCTAAATATTATATACATATACTTAATCCTATTTATACATATATTTACAAATCAAAAAAAAAAATCAACACAGTTATTAATTGTATTTAAACAATAAATGTGTTAAATGTCAAAATAAATATAAGTGGTTATGAATTGTTTATTTGTGTCTTATGTAAAAGTAAAACCCTAAATTACATACTATACGTATCTATGGCAAACATCTTGTCCTTATTAGACTTTTTTTTTTGGCCATTGTCCTTATTAGACTCAATTGATTAAATATGGTTATTTATCTGTATTTACCGAATCTGGGAAATTTAAATAAACTACTTGACATTTATCTTTCCAATAAATAATAGCTAAATCAATCTTTTTTCATGAGATATTCTATAGACTCATTAATTAAGAGTGCGGCATTCAAATAATTATTATTAGGGATAAAATGGTTTCTTCGTTCTAAACTAATTCCATTCGTTAGACCATTGCTATTTGCTTACGATTAAGAATATTAATACACTTTAGGTAAAGTTTTCATCAAAAACATGTTTTAATTTACATGATGCTGTCTGAAAAAATAAAGAGAGGATCTATAAATGAGTTACATACCCTCCAAGTCCCATTGAAATGGCCCCAGCGGCGACCTCAGCGATCCCCGCTACCAAAATGATGGAGGATCCGACATCAGCACCCGACAATCCGGCGGCAAGAGCAAAGGGAACAGTAAGGCCATCGGAGACACCGATGATGACGTCACGGACCACCTCGCTGGAAGTGAAGTGCTTCTCTTCATGGTCGTGCAGAAGCAGCTTCTTCTTCTCGAGTTGGTTTTGTTCATTTTGCGCCATTTTGGAACAACGCCGATAGATGGTGAGGATTGAATCGAAAAGGGAAGAGCGGTGTGTTTTGTAGGGAGAGATGGTGGAGTATATATAGTGGGAAGAGGACGAGGACAGACATACTTTATACTCATTGCCGTGGCTGGCTTTGTTCTCATTAATGGGATAGATTGTGGACTGCACACACCTTACTAATATAATAACAACAAATACTTGTATGTACGTACAAATAATTAGTGATCAAAATCCGGAGGTGAATTTGGACTACATCCAGTTTTGGAAAGGATAAATATTAGATACACAAAATTTATATTTAGTTCTATTTTAGACAAAAAAAAATTGCTAATTTTGCTATATCTGTCCAATCTTTCGTTAATTATGAAAAAAATACTAAAAATGTTAAACTCCTCTTAAGTTTTTTTATACTGAAAATATTATCTTATCTTGTATATAAATTAAATCAATTCATAAATAATATGTATTATAAGTAAATTAAACCAAACTGTTACTCAAAATAAAATAAAAGTTATAAATCTTTAAATAATTACAAAAATACTAAAAAATAAATAAATAATTTAATTATATCTCTTCAGGATTAAAAAGAGTAAGAAGATAAGAATTTTTTTTTAAAAGTAAGTACAAAAAAAAAAAAATCAAAATATGGCATACGCGCTACTTCGGGGTGCTCGTTGAATCACAACATGCTACTCCCAAGTGGTGTGTTGTGCCAAAATGGCACAATACGTCACAAGGGTGGGTCATATGTTTTTTTTTCCCAACAACTCGATATTTATTTAAAAATTAAAATATGTATCTATTAAAAAAAGTGTAGTAGGTAGATATTTTAATTGTGATTTAAATGATGCAAAAATATTAATTTTGGACTTACAGATTGACTATATACTCTACCCTAAGTAGAGATATGAAAATTTGACTTCAAAAATATAATTAAGACCTTTTAGGTCTAGACTCAGCACGGTTAACGACATTTATGATGAAATTTAATTATCTAACAACTCTAACATTTATGGCCAACCAAAAGTCAAAACTTAACACATAGTTAGCGTTATTTACGTCATAATTAAATTATCTACGTACTGTAATTTTTTTTTATTTTTTCTGAGCGATTATATGATTAAAATTTTCACTTAATTTATTTTATCATTCCAGACAAATTATAGAACAAACGATGTTAGATTAAAAAAATTAATATATATCTAATAAAAAAAATCCAAAAACAAATATAGTAGTTAGATAATTAAACTTCGTCATAAATGTCGTTAACCGTGTTGAGTTTGGACTTACAGGGTCTGAGTTATATTTTTTTAAGTCAAATTTTCAAATCTCAACTTAGAGCAAAGTGTATAGTCAATCCGTAAATCCAATTTAATATTTTTTTATATAATTTGAATCGTAATTAAAATATTTACTATATGTATATATATATATGTTAATATATACATAATTTAATTTTTAAATAAATATCAGGTCGTAAAAAAACATAGGACCCACTCCTATGACGTATTATGCCAAAATAACACAGCACAGTACTCTGGGGTGCGTGTTGTGATTCAACATGCACCCTAAAATATCATGTAGAAATATATTTTTTATATTTACTTTTCTAAATATATTTTTTATTATACTTATTTTTTGAAAAAATTCGGAAGATAGGAAATATTGTTTGGTCTGAACTTTTAACCACGCCATTCGGTAGGCACCCTCTCCGTTTGAATATCTAAGCTAACCTAACCTAATGATCATGCAAAAGGCCTACGACCGCATCGAATGGGATTTTCTCCTCGAAGGGCTTAGGAGACGAGGGTTCGCGGAAAAATGGGTCCTTTAGATCAAAGCTTGCATCTCGACTGTTACCTACCGGATCATCATCAACGGTTCACCTTCGGATCTAATCATCCCTTCAAGGGGTCTCCGCCAAGGTGACCCTCTTTCACCATATTTATTTATCTTGGTAGCTGATGTTTTATCAAGGATGCTTGATGACCAGCTGACTCAAGGGATTTTTAGGGGGATTCGTCCTAGAAGGGGGTGTCCTGAGATACAACACCTCTTCTTCGCGGATGATTCATTGCTATTCATGAAGGATCCCGGGATGACGCCTTGGCTCTGAAACATTCTCTGGACTCATACTGCTATATGTCGGGTCAGAAAATCAACTTCGCAAAGTCGACTTTGTATTTCAATTCAGCCGCGAGTACCTCACATAAGGCCGACATCTCGGCGGGCTTTGGGGTGACACAAGCCATCAACCCGGGATTTTACTTGGGGTTGCCAACCGTTTGGGGAAGATCGAGGAAGGAGGCGCTATCATACCTACTTGAAAGGGTACGTGACAAAATTTACAATTGGAAATCCAAGATGCTCAATCAAGCGGGTAAGGAGGTCTTGATTAAGGCGGTTCTCACTTCGATCCCGTCATATGTAATGCACGTGATCAAGTTACCTTCCACTTGGTGCTCGGAGGTAAATAGGTTGATTGCGCGTTTTTGGTGGGGATCGACCGAAGCAAACAAAAGGATTCACTGGAAGAAATGGGAAGCGATGACTCTCCCTAAGGCCATGGGGGGTTACGGGTTCAGGGAAATGCAAGCGTTTAACCGGGCATTTCTTGCCAACATGGCCCATCGCATCGTAAAGGAACCCGAGTCGCTATGGGTAAGGGTCTTGAAAGGAATATATTTCCCAACCTCATCTTTCATGCAGGCCGTAAAAGGAAACATACCGTCTTGGGCATGGGTCAGCATGCTTGAGGGTCGGGATATCATCAAGGAAGAGGGGGTGGGCTCTAGGTGATGGGGCTGTCATTAGACCTTTCCTTGACCCATGGGTTCCCTCGAAACCAAACCTGAGGATACGCCCAACAACAAACCTGGCTCAGGACCTTGCGATCACGGTCCAACACTGGATGGACCCGAGTCTCGGCTATTGGCAGGAGTCAGTCGTTAGGCAACAGGTGCACCCGAAGGATGTTGAGGTTGTTCTGGAGATCGCTATCCCGTCGCGAGCCCAACCGGACACCCTAAGATGGCCACATTCACGCTCAGGTCTAATCTCTGTTAAGTCGGCTTACCACCGCATCAACAACAGAGCTATGGACCAGAGCCTTGACCTGAACAACCGCCCGTCTACAGACCTTCCCGGGGTTTGGCCTGCCATTTGGAAGGCTCAGGTATGGCCCAAGATACGAGCTTTCAGCTGGAAGATCGCTGCGAGAACACTTCCCACAGCAAGTGGCCTCTTCCGTAGGGGGTCCCCTATCTCGCCATTATGTGTGCAATGTGGGGTGGAGGATTCAACCGAGCATGCCTTGTTCGGTTGCCCTTGGATGCACCAGGTATGGTTGAGACACTTAAACCTTGCGGATCTTAATATGGCTTTAAATTCTTTGGATGATTGGCTTGTGTGGGCGACTAGAGGCAACCAACCGTGCCGTGGTAACGAGGTACACTCGTGGCCACGCCTTATGATCGTGGCGTGGGTCGTGTGGAAGGCCCGTTGCAAGCTCATCTTTGAAGGGGAACCTCCTATGCTCGATCGGATCCTGACCGAGATTGACAGAATTGGTGCCGAGCTGCCGAACAATCACCAACCCGTGACAGACCGCAACAGGTTCAGGTCAAGTGGTCGCCACCTCCAACAAACACCATCAAGATTAACTGCGACGCCTCGTGTTCTCCGTCCACGGGGCGGGGAGGGGTCGCGGTCATCGCTCGTGACGATCGTGGTCGGGTGGTAGGGGGCAATGCTTATGCGAAGGGATCAACATCGGCCGAGACACTTGAGGCGGAGGCGATCAATGCCGCGGCAGATTTGGCGGTTTCAAAGGGATGGACGAGAGTGACGTTTGAATCGGACGCCCTTTCTGTTATTAACCACATTCGTGGTTTGGATTTCATTTGGCGACTTGATACTATGCTTTCTAATGCGGTTTCTAAGACAACCGAAATGGAGGTCGCCGAATGGAACCACACTCCCCGATCCGCAAACTCTTGTGCGGATTGGGTAGCTAGATCTACTTTAGCGAGGTCATGCCCTTCGGGCTGGGTGTCATCACCTCCGACCCCTCTGATTGCTTTACTTTCGTCTGATAGTTATTTGTATCCGAACTACCTCTCATTTGCGCATTAATAGTAGACGGAATTTATTTGGCCAAAAAAAAAAACCTAATGATCAAAGGGTCATTTTTTAGTATAAGTTTGATTTAGATTCAGGTGGGATCCTTAATTCTGAACCGAAACAAATCATGACTCATTTGCTCATTTATCTTCTGAAAAAAGGTCTACCATGTTGTTTTTTTCAACATAATTCTTTTTGAAATTATTGGGAAAAAACCCAGAATTCTAGCGTTATTATTTTGTATTGTAGATTAATTTATTTTGATATTTCTAACATGCATTTTCTTTAATTGTAAATTCTTCTGAAGAAATTTATATTATATACAATTGGAACCGATCTGATTCAAAATAAGCACTGATCTGATCTTATGCTTCAACATGAAAAGCAAACTGAAAGTGTGAAACATTAAAAACATATTGAAATAGACTGAGGACTCCTTTCATCATTAGCTTCAAACAGACTGATCCGGTCTGACATCAACATACTAACAGAGTAGTTGTTCATAGCTACTAATATAAACAGATAGTTAGTACGAACAGATAGTTATTCTCTCCTTCAAAATAGGTACGGTTCACATATGATTTGGTTCGGCCGAATATTATTTATTTTTTCCAGTCCTATGGTGCATCATGTGCATGTGATTCAACACATTGGAAAAACGAAAGTGGTCTATAAAATCAGCTTTTCGGCCCTTCAGATTTTTCAGTATCCACCATCCAATCACTTCCTTTATATTTCATGGGTTGTGCTTCTTCTTCCCCATCCAGATTATATTTCCAATCTGAAAGGAAGAAGAACTACGACATGTTAAGTGGTCAATATTGTCGTCACGCCGTCACGCCTCACCAACGGACTCTTGATCAAAGTTTTCTTTTTCAAATTCTAGTTATACATAGCGCAACAATCGATTTTGTGTGCTTCTCTAAGAATTCAACCATGGAATCCAATCCTAAGCACTTCACTAACAAGACAATTCACTTGAAACTGGATGAGACCAACTACCTACAGTGGAAACAACAAATCAACTTTACAATAGCCAGACACAGATTAGAAGGATACCTTGATGGCTCAACCCGTGTAGATGAGTTCATAACAAGCGCGGAGGGAACTAAGATTATTAATCCAGCCTACAGTGCATTCAAATAACAGGATAGTGCTTTATCTTCATGACTTCTAACATTGGTATCATCTTCTTTACTTCCTAACCTTGTGCAATGTCAATCATTCTTTGAGATTTGGAATGTGTTGCATCAACTTTTTTCGGTTGCTTCTACTACTCGTGTGATGAGGCTTCTGTGTTCCCTTCAGTCACAAAGAAAACGTGATATATCTATGAGAGAATACCTTGATCAGATTCAGCTCCTTTGTGACAGCCTGAGAAGTTCAGATCATCCTATATCCGAAACAATGCAAATTCGAACAATTCTAGTGGGTCCTACACCTGAATTTGAATATGTTGTTGTCGTAATCACAGTTAGCCGTCAATCTTATGATCTTGTAGATGTGTCCAGTGTACCCCTTTATGCAGCTCACCACTCACTCGACAACATTCAATGCTCAAGCCACTTATGGACCGACCCTGAGACAGTCAGCTTCATCCGGACCTCATGTCACATACCAATCTTGTCAAGGAGCTCCATATCAACCCTCAAATTCAGCACACATGTATAATCATCAGAATAACAATCTTGGATCGTATGGAAGAGGATGCGGTAAAAGCTTCAATAGCAATCGGCCACAATGTTAGTTGTGTGGGAAGCTTGGATACCTTGTGGCTCGATTCTGGTACATATTCGATCAGTCATTCCCTGGGATCCCATCACAAAATCAACCTCCTGCTAGGAACAGAGGACAAGCTCATGCAACCGAATTCTTTCTGCCTCTATAAATACAACTAAACCATACCAATTTCAGCACAAGTCAACAAGCTCAGCATCATCATCCTCTTTCGTAGGTCTCACCTCAAGTGTTTTACCAAAACACTTTCAAAGCAACTCATCATCATCTCTATCTATCTTCCACTAGTCACGAACACAGTATAGGAGTCTATCAACATGGTGCAGCTAACACAACTCTCAATGCAACCTTCAACACTTCATCTAACATCGGATGGTCGAATCTAACTTGGTTTCCCGATTCTGGAGCATCACATCACCTTACCAATACCTCCTTGAATGTTACCAATGTAGCCCCTTATACATGACAAAGTAAAATTAGTGTAGGCAATGGTAATACAATTCCAATTACTCTTACAGGGACATCTAAACTACAGGTTAACAATCGTTCGGTTATTCTTCTTAACGTTCTTGTAGCACCTCATATTAGCAAGAACCTCTTATATGTGTATCAATTTGTTAAAGACAATGATGCTTACTTTGTTTTCTTCCCAAATGGTTGTGTTGCAAAGGATCGGAAAACACACCATGTGCTCCTATAAGGATGTGAGTTCAGTGGACTCTACAAGCTGCTCTTATCTCCAAATGAGTGTGTTCAGTCTGGCTCTTTTGCTGTTCCTTCGTTCTTTTCATTTCTAGCTAGTAGTAATAAACATGTAGATATTAATAAAGATGGTAGTTGCAATAAATATGTTGGTGGTTTAGGCACCATTTATTCTAATAGTTCGATGTCTAGAGCTAGTGTTGGTTCGGTCTCTAGCATCAGTAATACAACTGATGTTCATGGTGTGTATCCTACTGCCTTAAGATAATTTTTATACTCAACCTTTTTATTTAAATAATTCAAGTGGTCTCAATAAATTGAATGTGTGTTCTACAACTAAAAATTATGTTCCTAGTTCTGAAAATTCTATTTTTAATGCGCATGTTTTCAGTACCGGTGCTCATGTTTCTTCTATTTCATCGTATGTATGGCATCAAAGACTTGATCACCCATATCCTCAAGTGTTACAACAATTCATTCAATCTGGATTACCCTGCACTGACAAGATAGACAAAACTCACGTATGTGTGGCATGCAAAATGGGAAAGACTCACAAGTTACCTTTGGGTCCTGCTGAGGGAATGTAGAATATTCCTCTCCAGTTACTTCAAGTGGATATATGGGGACCTACTACAGTCGGGTCAAATGGTTCTAAATATTATATCAGTTTTGTGGATTCATTTTCTCCATTCACTTGGGTATATTTCATTGCTAACAAGAGTGATGTTGTGAGTGTTCTTAAATTCTTCCATTCGTTTGCTGAAAAACAATTAAATCATCAAATAAAAGTTGTTCAGCCCAATAATGGAGGTGAATTTCTAGGATTATTTCACTCTTACGTAGTCTCTACAGGTATCCAACATCGGTTTACATGCCCTTACACCTCTCAACAAAATGAGATTGTTGAGAGGAAACACCGACATATAGTTGAGTTTGGTCTTACCGTGCTTGCCCAAGGATCAATCCCATTCATATTCTGGACAGATTCAGTTGCATATGCTATTTATCTGATTAATAGGTTACCCGCGCATGTGTTCAACAAGAAATCACCTTTTGAAAAATTGTTCAACAAACTCCTTGCATATAATTCATTACGTGTGTTTGGATGTCTATGTTTTCCTCACGTTCGTGATTTTAATAAACATAAGTTTGATTATAGGTCTAGGCCATGTGTGTTTCTTGGATATTCGTCAGCACATTTAGGATACAAGTGTATTGATCGAACTGGAAGAGTTTACATGTCTAGACATGTTCATTTTGAAGAGCATGTGTTTCGTTACTATTTTAAACAATATGTTTCTTCTATCTCTTTTTATGTTGATGACTCCTGCCCAGTTAATTTATTCTACACAGATTCATGGCTCGCGTCAGGATCAACAAGAATTCCTATGCCCACTTCAATTGTTGCAAGCAATGATACTAATCCTTTCTCACAAGCACAAACGGATATAAGAAAGCTCCCTTCTCCACATTCTCAAATCTGGAACTCAGATTCTCTAGATGTATGTTCTCAAAGGACCACTGAGGATCCCAACATAATCTCCTCCACTAGAAGATCAACTTATGCTAATAGTCCACAAGCTCAAGCTTCGAATGATAACAGACTGCCCTATGTTTTAACTGATGACTCAAGTTATTTACCTAATGTTTCCTCTCCAGTCTTAGATCTGAGCTTATCAATCTCTAATATACCTCAATCTACTAATGAAGATCCCGTGATTGTTTTAGGACTTAGAGCTCCTCCTCCATAATCATACATGCCCAATGATTCACCACAATCAAAACTTGTGTCGCAACCATCTACACATGGCATGATCACCAGGTCCAAATCCAGGTCTTATACAAATGCTCTGCTAGCATCCATAATTGATGTGAGTGAGCATCCATAATTGATGTGAGTGAGCATCCAAATGTCTACATAGCACTTCAATATCCAGAATGGAGAAAAGCCATACAGAAAGAGATCGAAACACTTCATGAGAAAGACACTTGGACTTTCACTTCTTTACCTCCTCGTAGAACTCATGTGGGCTGCAAATGGATATTCAAGATTAAAAGAAAAGCAGATAGCACTGTAGAAAGGTACAAGGCTAGACTAGTGCCCAATGGATTCTCCCAGAGGGTGGAGTATGATTACCTGAATACCTTCAGTCCAGTTGCGAAACACGCCCCGGTTAGAATCATTTTATCTCTAGCTTTATCTTTTAATTGGACATTGAGACAAATAGATGTGAATAATTCTTTTCTAAATGTAAGTTTGCTTGAATAAGTATGCATGCCTCAACCTCCAGGTTTTGAAATCACAAACGCTCTTGGGAACATACTTGTTTACAAACTCACTAAGGCATTGTATGGCCTAAAACAAGCTCCAAGAGCTTGGTTTGAGAAACTTCGAGAATGTTTGCTTACACATATCTTCTTTTTAAGTTCTCAGTCTGATAACTGCTTGTTCCTTAAGAGAATGTCTGACAAATTTGTTTATCTCTTGGTTTATGTGGATGACATAGTTGTGACAGGATCTTGTGATGATCTCATTGAATCAACCATAACCATCTTGAATAAGCATTTTTCCTGTAAGGATTTGGGGAAACTCAACTATTTCCTTGGAATGGTAATACAGTTCGGGCATGATTTTTAAGGTGTTAAGCCAGAGGAAGTACATCTGTGACCTGTTGTCTCGTGTCAACATGTCAAATTGTAAACCTTGTCCTACTCCACTGGTTGGTTTTCCTCTCCTTACATCCACCTCTAGATCATATATGCCTTTATATGATCCTTATCTATATAGAAGCACATTTGGAACCTTGCAACACGTTTGTTATACTCGTCCAGATATGAGCTATAGTATAAATAGGGTTAGTCAGTTTCTTCATAGACCTACAGAGGCTCATTAGCCATCTGTTAAGAGGGTGTTGATATACTTAAAAGGGTCTCTTGATCATGGCCTAATACTCATACCATCTTCATCCCTTGATCTTGTTGGTTTTACAGATTCAGATTGGGGAGCTGATACTGATGACAGAAGATTTACAAGTGGACATTGCTTGTTCTTGGGAGGAAATCCAATTGTCCGGTGTTCAAAAAAGCAAGTAGTGGTGTGTAGATTAACAGTTGAAGCAGAGTTTCGTGGATTAGGTAATGATATGTGTGATGTCATTTGGGTAACTTCTTTACTAACTGAACTTGGTTTATCATTATCATCTATTCATGTGCTTTGGTGTGACAATACTAGTACTATCTCTATTGCGGCTAACCCAATTCAACATGCTAAGATGAAGCATGTAGAATTGGATCTTTTCTTTGTTCGTGAAAAAGTTTCATAGGGACTGGTCCATGTCAATCATGTTCCTGGTACATAACAACTTTCTGATGCACTCACCAAACCTTTAACTGAGAAGACTTTCATTCCTCTTCACCAAAAGTCGGGTGTCTGTTCTTTCTCTGAATCTTTGTATGAAGGATCAAGTTTGGCCTCTCACTTGTCTCACCTTACTTCTACTCATCAGTTGAACTCTGAAGTTGTTCTATCACAAGTATTCTCTAATATCTCCCAATTGATCTCACTTTCTAATGGTTCTCATGATCTTCTTCTGAATGATAACAATGTTGATGAGTTACTTGCTGATGATGAATACTTTGAACATGTGAATTGAATGTTCTCAATGTGTTGGATTTCAGATTCTCGCAATGTTATATTGTGATAAGTTTTTCATGGTAAAAATATGTTAAATATCAAAACTCCTATATCTTGCTTTACAAGTGCATATCTTTCACATTTGTGATTAGTTATACTCAGATGATACAATGGGTTTGATTATTGTTTAGCTTGTGGCAAGTGATTATACACAAAGTTCAGGTATTCATATAACAAAAGCCAAAAGAAGATGTTGGGCACAAACCCAACCAGTCATAAAAAAAATAGTTGAATGATTACTGGGGAAGCAGAGTTGTGCAATAAAAACATAGTGGATAACAAAAGCCAAAATAAGATGTTGGGCAAAAACTCAGTCAATCATAAAAAAAAGAGTTAAATGATGACTCGGGCAGCGCAGTTGTGCAATACAAACACAGTGGATATATAAACCCAAAAGAAGAAATTGGGCACAAATTTAGTCAAATTTGTGTAAAAAATAACCATGTTGGCACTTGACTTGAACAAGAAAATGCTCATATGTGTGTACTAGCATAACTTGTTCACTGAATGCCGAAACGATTTGTTGTTGTATGATGAGATGGGGTTGAAGTTAAAAATGTTTAACTTGATTCCTCACCGTAAATCCTATATGTAGTATACATGTTGTTGTTTCTGTTTTTCTTGTCACTTTGATGAACAGGATGTCTAAGCTCAAGTGGCAAATCATCAAGAAAAAGCAAAGAGGAATTGTTTACTCAAATTGAGAATGGTAAAAACTCAAGAAACTGAAGAGTAGTGGTGAATGTTACACGATATAGTTTAGATTGAAGTTAAGTGGTCAATTTTAATTTACTTCAAGTCAAAGGATCGTTTTGTAATTAGTAGAAAATATCTCCAGTAGGGTTTTACTAATATCTCTAGTAGGCTTTTACTAATATCTCTAGTAGGGTTTTACTATATATATCATTGTACTTATTCTTTAAGAAACAATAAGAAACACAAACAACTTTCTCTATATTCAATTAAATTCTGTTAGAGTTAATAAACCTTTTACTACACCATGATTGACAACATTGGAAGACATTTGTTAATTAGTAGTTCCGGTAAAATTTGCTGCAGATTTTACCTTGAATTTGTTTGCCTCAAACTCCTTTCGCAAATTCGGATACTTTTTGAAACATCGTTCTTCACCATGACCTCTTCAGCCATAATAGTTGCAAATCACCGAACTCCAATCACGTTTATTATTCGGTTTTCCAGAAGAATACAGAGTAATCGAAGAATCATCTGGATTCTTTTATTTTCTTTTTGCATCAAAGAGTTGTATACCGAATTCACCGACGACAAAGGTCTCGTGAGAAGAAAGTTACTTTGTACTCCATGATATGTCTCATTCAATCCCATCAGGAATTGAACAACTTAAACTGTTCATACATCTGATTGAAATACTCCAAACCTCCACAATTACATTTAGAAGCACAAAAAATTGCAGAAAATTCATCCCATAATCTGCGTAACTTTGTGAAATAGGTCGAGATGCTAAGAGTACCTTGATGGATCGTACATATCTCTCTATGCAATTGAAATTCACGAGTTCCATTCACAATCTCGAATCGTTCTTTCAAGTCTTTCCAGATCTGGAATGTTATAGGTATGTAGAGAACACCACTCACGAAATCTGGTGAAACAGAATTTATCAACCATGTACCAACCACTACATTGTAACGATCCCAACATGATTGATGCTCCAGTGGCACTGAATCTCTAGTACAGGTTCCATCTATAAATGCAAGCTTATTATTCACCAAAAGCTGAGCTATAACAACTCTACTCCACAATTGATAATTCTTTGTACCAATTAACTTGAAAGAACACAACACAACATTAAAATCTGGTGGATGAAGAAATAAGGGATTCATTAGTGGATGAAGAAAACATGAGTGGATGAATCAGCACTCTTGATCGACCATTATCAACCAGAAAATGCAGAAACAGAGATTCACGAAACAGAAATGCAGATTGTGAATCACAGAGTGTGAAACACAAAATTACAATTGATAATGAGAAGGATGTACTTTCCTGTCAAATGCAGGTGTTCTTTGCCACTTCTTATACCAATCTTAAAGAAACTACGATCAATGATTAGCTCTTGGCTCTGATACCATGTCAAGAATATGAATAAGGTTTAACAGAAGCTCCAAACTCAAGTCAAGGTATAGAATTTCTATTGATAGAGTGTAGACGATTGCAAACTCTAATGGCTTACACAACTGTACTTTTACTCTATTTATAGTATTTTAGTAACAGAATTCTGACACAAGTATAACAAAATTCTTAACTAACTAACTAACTATCCACTTGCACCTTTATACACTGAACACAACCCCCGATAATTGTTTTACCTACCCGTAGATTGGACTCTATTGGCTTTGCCAAGACCAGACGTGTAGTTTTATAGCTTCGTCTGTTTGTGTAGTAAATGTTTATCTCTTTACCAAAAAAAAAAGACTTGTAGTGTGATCTATAAATAACTATTTCAACATTAAGAGATAGACCGCACAGAAAATGATGCACAACTATGACGAATTTATGAATACAAATATCGTAAGTGGTGTGTGATTTTTTTTTAAAATTACCTTAATTGACAAATATGTAAAGTATATCTATACACATATAGTATTTTAGAAAATGATAATTACAAAGTAATGATTGATTGTTTTGGCCAAAAACCAAATAATTATTGATTTTCAAATAAATTTTCCCAATATAAAAGGGAAGAATCATGTTTTACCTCTTTTATAAGTTACCGATTTTTCTGCTTTTACCCTTCCTATATTTTGTAGCCAAAATTCTATATAGTTTTTAATTATAAAATAGTCCTCTAAATCTCTTTTTGTCTTGCAATTTCAAAGTTTGTTTTAAATAATTCTAAAATTTTAAAAATATGCTAAAAGAATATTTCTTTTTAAATAATATCATCACCTAATTTAGTGTACAGGATACATATTAAAAAAATAACTAAATGAAAATCATTTATGCATTAAGTGTTTCGAACACTTTGTGGTTGAGGTGTCTCAACCCATAAGCTATGAAATTACCTAATCTTTAGTTCAAATGATTTACTGACCAACTATGTACTCTTGGGTAAAAGTAAAATACAAATTTGGATTGCAAGTTGTAAAACAAGTTTAGCATCATAATTTTTGTCCAAATAAATTAAAGTCGAAGGCAAAAAGCTGTTGTCTTTCTAGAGATTCCAAAGCAAATTGCAATTAAAGGGGAAAAGGAAAGGAAGAAGGACACTCAATCGTGTCACGTTGTGGGAGTCCCTGAGTTCATTTATTTGGGGTCGACTCGTCCACTTTTTCTTTTTATTATTGTTTTTCGCGGTAATTTCTTAGTTAGAGGGGCCAATTATAAGAGTAACACTCTTAGAGTCTTAATAGACTACTTTTTTTTGGTACATGAGTCTTAATATACTACTTACTCTATATTTAAAATAATTATGATTAATTCGTAAGAGGTATTTATTACTGTGGTTGTCTCTTCCACTTCAGTTCCCCTTCTGGTAGGGTTGGAGAGGCTTTTGTCGTTTTCCTCTTAAGTGGCTCGCGTTTCTAAATTAAAATATTGTAAATTTAGGAGGAAGCAAAAATGAGAAAGGGGTAGCAGCCACTGCATCCACCACTCATCTTCAACACACACTTTTGAGGCGTGTGCCGGACACAAGGCGATTTCCCATTGGATTGTTCTTTTTTTTTTTTTTGGCCATTCTCATTGAAAGGTTTGGATTTTAAGGAGATCGTCTTCAACGCACGCGTTCATGTTTTTTTTTTATAACTATATTTAGGAATCACAATCTATATAACAATATATATATATATATATATATATATATATATATATATATGAGTTAAATATCAATAAGCTACCTGAACTTTGAACGTTTTGCAACGAGCTACCCGAACTTTGAAAATTCAAAACGGACTACCTCAACTTTAAAGACGGTGCAAATAGCTACCCCGTCCAATTTTTCGTCAACGGTTGACGGAAATTCGTTGAAAAGTCGTTGGAAATTAGACGGAGGTAGCTATTAGCACATTTTTCAAAGTTGAGGTAGTCCGTTTTGACTTTTCAAAGTTCGGGCAGCTCGTTGTAAGACGTCCAAAGTTCAGGTAGGTCATTGGTATTTAACCCTATATATATATATATATTAATTTAACTAATTCACACGCAATATTGACAAATAAGCTTTTTATTGTATTTTCTCACTCCTAATATTAAATTAATATACTCTAATTGGTTTATATCAATAATAATTTTATCATTCCTAGTTGGATTGTCATGTAAATCAGTTTAAAATCCTTTAAAATCTTTTATTCATTCTCAAGATAAGTTACAAAACTCATATTATTTCTCATTCATTCATAAATTGTGTTTTTTATTAAATATATTTTATGAAGTGAAATTTATATAATAATAAATACACAATATTATATTTTATGAATATCAAGTATGCACATATTAAAATACTATTTATATCAAAATATTTTATATCAAAATATTTTATGAATATCAAGTATAACCCAACCTATTTTTGAATTATTAAAATACTATTTATATAATAAAAATATAATATATTATTCTTACTACTAAAATAAATAAATTAATAATTACTACTGATTTTAATATGGACATTAACATATTTGTTTTATAGTTTTGTGAAAAATATGTTTTAGATATTTATAACCCAACCTATTTTTGAATTATTAAAATGCTATATATATGATTATTATTACTAAAATAAATACAAAACAATTACTAATGATTTTAATAGTCTTTTGTAAACATATGAACTTTTTAATATTACTTTTAATTATTGACTCATGCATTTTTAACTAATTTTATGAATAAACACACTTAATATAATATATAATTTTTGTATTTCATAATATAATTTATAATAACTTATCTATATAATTAATTATTTCATGCATTTTTAAGTTTTAATATTTTTATTGTGAACAATTCAAATTTACAACAATCAATTTTTTGAAAAATTATTATAGTGTTTATTCACTCGCAAAATAACGTTTTAAACCTTATAACAGTAAACTTATTATTTTACTTTTTAAAATTAATTTACACTATATTCATTTAAAAATAATATAAATATTTTATACTATGTAGCATAAAAAGATAACTTATAAATATAAAAAATATAAATATAAATAAATAAAACATACTACTAATTGCGTAAAGCGCAAACTAGATATCTAGTTCACAATAATGGAGGTATAATCTATCTATATCTATATTAATTTAGCTAAAATATTTATAATTAGGACATATAAATTTTTTATTACATTTTTTGACTCCTAATATTAAATTAATAACTTCTTATCAGCTCATGTGTCAAACATATAATTTTCATGCATATGTAACATATAATGTAATTCACTTTAAAATCTTTCAAACGTTATCATCCCTTCTCTATATAAGTTATAAAAAAATAAATAATTTATCACTTCATCACGTGTACATATTGTCGTAGAGAAGGAGGAGCATGACGATGACATGGGTTTCTCCTTGTTCAAGTTGAACATTGAAGACTCCACTGCTCAACTTGAGGGGGAGTGCCGAATAGAAGCCGGAAGAGAACTCGATCGAAGAGGAAAGAGCATGGTTGAAAAGAAACCACAAGATGACATTCGACACGGCTAGGGGAGAGCTCTGTCGAAGAAGAACGAGCTCTGTCGAAAAGAAACCATATGAGAGCTCAACCCAATGACAGGACCAACAAACCAAAGGCAGTAAACACAAAGGTTTTTAAAGAAGTACTGGGCAAGATTAGTATCAGAGATCTGACCACTCAACTTGATGGAGAGTGTTAACATGACTAAGTCAACAAGTCAATGAGTAAACAAAAGTAAGAGTAAGTTTGTCAAAAGTGAAATAGTAATGTTGAAATTAGAGAGCCAAATGTAATGATTATGTAGCTAGACAAAGTAGTATAAGTACATGTAATTGTGGTTGAGTTGAGAGAATAAATCCATTCAAGAAATACAATGTTCTCCCTAATCAAGTCTATAGCATCTCAATTTACATATCTAACATTGTATACCCAATTATAATTATGCATGCAATATAATTTTGAACACACATATACAAATATATTAATAATATCAGTATTGTTTCTTAATATTTTTTTTTTAGTTATGTAGAATTTCAATTTTAGGCATACTTTCTACTTACTTCACATGTGAAATTATAGTTATTATTAAATCTTTTTTATTTAAATACTAAAATTCAAAATATTATACTTTATAAAGATTAATTAAGTGCACATATTAAAGTTTGTTATTAAAGTTTTACGAAAAATTATAGATAATATTTATGTTTTATACTATTCTTGATATAATGGAAATATAAGTGTAATTAGTATTAAAAAAATATTTTTACTTTTTTTTTGTATTAATTTATAAAATGTAAATTTTTTATTCTTTATAATATAATAAAGATTTATAATATATTAAATAACTAATTTATATGTCATCAATATTTTTTTATTAATATTATATATATATATATATATATATATATATTTACTTATTAGTAATTATATAAATACATATATATGGCAGTGCGAATAAGATTTTTAGTAAATATTTTAATCAATCTCTTGATTATACATTATTATTATTATTGAATTTGTATTGTTTAATATCATAATTATAGTTATTAATTTTGCTTTTACTCATAAATTTATATTTGAAATACTTACATTTTATTATAATACTTGTAAATTAATTTTTGAACGATTTGATCCTAACAGATTAATTTACATACTAAACAGTTAAAATACTTTAGGTTTAATGTAACCAAGTTTCATTCAAGTTTTCTTGCCCATGAATCGATGCTAATTGTAGAGGTGTATTAGCTGTGGGAGAGGGAGCAGGTCCTTAAGTAGATCCATGTGATGATCAACACTCTCTTGTACCTATGCGTTAGTTTTTCAATGAAACTTATGTTAATATGTTATGCATAATTCTTTTTTATTAATTCACTATGCATAAAATTTATTTAAATTCTCAATATTAAAAGCACAATGTAATTTTACAATCTTTTAGGTTACAATAATTTCCCTTTTTAAATAGTTAAAAACTATAATGTCTATCCACGAATCCTAGACAAAACTGAAGACACATTCGTTAAAGACAGACAGGACTCTCAGAAAATTGGACCAGCATTCTATGGTATTATAAAAGGTAGAAACTCTGGTAAGAGTTTTTACTTTATTTACAATTCATGCATGCCAGAAATTAGGACGTTTGACCATTGGTCACAACCTTCATTCCTCTAACAAGCTCAGTCGTCTTTATGGACTTTAACATAACATACGTCTTGTAATTATTTATGTAAGGTTTCATCCATTTTGTCACGCTACATTATTAGAAGGATATGATTGCAGACGTCTGAAAATAATACAAGAGGTATTAACTACTACCCTAAGAGTGGGACAACATATTTGATTACAAAATTAATTTACAATTACGAATTGAAATTACGTACATAAATAAAATAAAAATACTTAATAAACCAAAAGCAAGAAACGCATCTAAAAGTTAAAACGACTCTTTGAGCTCAAGTATATTTTTTTATACATAATTTAAAGAGTTAAATAACAAAAATTATTTTAAACTTGATTATTTTACAAAAATCTACCTACAGTTTGGGTTTTCAGATTTTGTTGTTAATACTTTTAGAGTTGTGGCAAAAAGCTATCTTTATTTATTTTTTAGTCAAATATGCACAAAAATTGACAAACAAAAAAAATAATCGACAAAGTTTAGACAATTGAGAAAAATATCAGAGTTTTACTAGAATATTTTTTATTTCAATAAAATATATTTATATTGAAAACTAATATTATATTGAAAACTAATATTGTTTTCTCAAAACTTATAAAACCCAAATCAACTTTACATTTTTTTAATATATATTTAAAAACATATATATACACACTAAATCAATTTTGTTTTTGACAAGTCAATTTTCATCCAGATTTGATACTAAAGTAAATAGGGATAATTTATTCACTCACCTCTAAAAGTATAAGTAACAAAATTTAAGGGGTTAATGGTTTCAATAGAACACTATGTTTGACATATGTTATCGATTAATACCCTATATTGTTTTATAATACCTTATATTTCAGAATTTTGTATAAACATTTTACAGTATTTTATCTTAATCTTTTTAATCAATTTTCTTATACTACTCTCGCAATGGTGGTCCATTCACTTATGCATCATCCTCGGATGCTTCCAATCACACCTTGCGATACAGGAGCATGATAAAAGAAGGTTGAACGACATTAGGAATATAAGGAGAATCCACTTAAGTTTATCAAAAAGACGAGTGAATTTCAAAATAGGTTACATTTAGAAAATAATTTTCAAACTAATATTTCTAAAAAACGTTTGTATGAATTTGTTATAAATGCAAGAGTTTTCGTTATTATAGCCTTTGGAGTATTGGTAGACGAATATCTCTTCGTATCTCTTATTGTATTTCATATATTCTCTTATATGATAATTTTTAGAATTTTTTAAAAAAGTGAGTATATCATATAAACAATTAAGAAAAGTATGTACGAAGGAAAACATTTTAGAAAAATGTTAATAGACGCTACTCCATGTAGTGTCTATTAACATTTTTCGCTACATCTGGTAGCAAACATCATAAAATGCTATCATCGGTAATGAAAAATAAATTCTCGCTACCCCATGTAGCGCACATTAAGGGCTCTGTCCGTCCCCTAACTCTGACACCCACCATAGTCGAGTAAGGCTCTGTATGACCTAGGCTCTAATAAACTTAAAACGCTTAAGAAAACTATGTTTGTCACCTCACTCTGACACCCTATTACAATGGCCTACCACTAGAGATTTTTTTTTCAAAAAATAACTACTGTACATTTTTTTTGAAAAAGTAGTATAGATAAAATATTTAAAAATATGTATATAATCGCTACTGTGAGTAGTGTATGATTGTTTTTACGCAATTCGCTATCTGAGGTAGCGTTTTTACTAAAACGCTACTCTAGGTAGCGTTTTTACAAAACACTACCTTTGAGTGACGTAATTTTATTTATTTATTTTTGCCTTTTTTCATTTTTTTTGACGACTCGATGTTTTGTTTTTTATTTTTCACTGTTTAAATCACTATTTAGATTTTTACGTATCATATGTAGAATTTTTTACGTGTCGTATTATACGGTCAATCTAAAAGTAAAAAATTAACGCCTAATTAGCGTTATTTAATTCGTAATTTTATCTACGCACTATAATGGTTTTGATTTTTTTTGAGTAAGTACATAATTAAATTTCTTACCTAATGCATTTAATTATTTATGTCAAATTATAAGACAAACGATGTTAGGTTAAAAAATCATTGTATTTCTAATAAAACAAATTAACCTAGCTATATAATTGAATTACGATATAAATAACGTTCACCGCGGTGAGTTTGGACTTACAGTGTGTGAGTTATATTTTTTTGAAGTCAAATTTTCATATCTCAACTTACGGCAGGTCGTACAGTCAATCCGTAAGTCCAAAATTAATATTTTTTGCATCATTTGAATCACAATTAAAATATCTACTTATTACAATTTTGTTTTAATCTTTTTAATTAATACATATTTTTATTTTTAATTAAACATCGAGTAGTAAAAAAAAAGTTAATAAAGGAAAAATAAAATAAAATTATGCCACTCAAAGGTAAAAAACTAGATTTTTTTACAAAAGTGCGAATTGTGTAAAACAACATATCATGCGCTAATTACAGTAGCGATCATATACATATTTCTAAATATTTTTTTTATATACTAACTTTTTCAATTTTTTTAAAAGTAGTTATTTTTTTGAAAAAATCACCCCTCGACCAAAAAGGGAATCACTTGGAGAAAGATATTGTAGAAAATAACATGAAAAGACGCAATGAAATCCTCATACGCTTTAGAGAGCCTAATAGGGCCTATGTCAGCCTACGTATCACTTGGACAAACATAGTTTTTTAAAATCTTTTTAAGCTTAATAGCATAGTTATAAGAACCGGACCTTTTAGAGGCTTTAGCGAGGTTTGGGTGAAGTGGATTAATGCTTGTGTCAGAAGGGTTATTATTAACGAGAAGCGCACGACGACCATCACACCGACTAGGGGCTTGAGACAGGGAGACCCGCTCTCTCCATATTTATCATTTTAATTGCTGATGTGTTGTCCAGAATGATTGAGAATCAGGTCACAATTGGTGCCTTGGAAGGAGTGAAGCCGAGATCGAGGTGTCCTATCATACACCACCTCTTCTTTGCCGATGATGCGTTATTCTTCTTTAAAGGGACGCCGGGAAACACTTCGAGGCTCAAATAGATCCTGGAGCTCTATTGTAGGGATTCGGGGTAGGCGATTAACTTCTCCAAGTCCAGTGTTGTGTTCAATGAAGCCATGCAAGAGGGTGCTAGGGTCGCAGTCACGGATGCTCTCGGGATTAGGCGCGCACAAAACTCGGGTCACTACTTGGGCTTGCCCACCATTTGGGGTAGGTCGAGGAAGGAGGCTCTTTGTTACCTCAAGGAGCGGATCCGGGATAAAATCCAAGGGTGGAGGAATAGACTACTTAACAATGCAGGCAAGGAAGTGTTGATCAAAGCGGTTCTCACGGCGATCCCGTCCTACGCGATGGCCGTGTTTAAGCTTCCGGTGACGTGGTGCGCTGAAATTAACTCCCTTATTGCCAAGTTTTGGTGGGGAGCCAAAAACGGGGAGAGAAAGATCCATTGGAAGCGATGGGATGTGCTCACAAAACCAAAGCTCGAGGGGGGATTCGGCTTTAGAGAGCTACAAAGGCACAACTTGGCGATGGTTGTGGGCACGGCTGCTAGGTGCCAAGGAGAACCGAACGCCCTGTGGGTACAGGTGCTAAAGGGTTTATATTACCCGAACTCTGATTTCATGTGCGCAGGGAAAGGGAGCCGACCCTCGTGGGGTTGGTCGAGCATTCTGGAAGGGAGGGATGTCATCAAGAGGGAAGGGGTATGGGTCATCGGGGACGGCCGAACGGTTCGTCCATTCTGCGACAGATGGGTAACCCCACGCCCGAGTTTCAGAATATCACAGCCTCAGCCTGCCTTGGCAAATGAAGATGACATGCGGGTTGCTAACTGGATGGACGAGGCGTCTCGGTCTTGGAACGAGGCTCTGGTCAGACAGCAGGTGAGGCACAATGAGGTCCAGCATGTTTTGCAGGTTCCTATTCCAATCATTCCACGAGAGGACCGACTCAGATGGCCCTTCACGTCGGATGGTGGGTTCTCGGTTCGAACGGCCTATCATGCCCTTGCCGAGGGACAGTCATCCTCGCACGGCCAGGGGGGAGCATTGGCTGCTGGAAGGACATTTGGGGAGCGAAAGCCTGGCCGAAGGTGAAGGCCTTCATGTGGAAGCTCCGTTCGAATGCACTGCCGCTGCGGGCTAACCTGGCGAGGAGAGGGCTGCCCATTTCTCCGTTGTGCCCCTTCTGTTCAGAGGAGGAGGATGGACAGCATATGGTCCTGGGCTGCGCCTGGACTCATCCCATCTGGGCTCAGGTGCTGAGCTTGGATGCTGCGGGAGTGGATGCGGGGGCGTTGGCTGCATGGATCTTCTCGGGCAATGGGTTCTTTGCGCAAGGGCAGGCATCGGTGGCAGATAGGCGGGAGGTCTGCATGCTGACGTGCTGGGCTGTCTGGAAGGGCCGGTGTAGGTTTGTGTTCGAGCATAGCGTGCCTAACGCTGCAGCAGTTGTCAAGGAGATCCTTCGGGCGACTGAGGATGTACTGCGTGCGAGGAGGGGGACGGCTGCTCCTGTGGACCAACTCCGACCTAGGCAGACGGGGCAGAAATGGACCAGACCGGAACCGGGTGTCATCAAGGTTAACTGTGATGCTGCTTGGTGCCCGGTATCGAGGCATGGTGGGATTGGGGTCGTCGCTCGGGACTCCGATGGTAAGGTTTGTGGAGGTTACCACCGTTTTGTAGAGGGTGGTTCGGTTGAGGAGCTTGAAGCCTTGGCGATTTTGGAAGGTGTAGCCTTAGCCAAGGCTTGTGCTTGGGATCGGGTAGTTTTGGAGTCCGATGCGGAGGTGGTTATCAACCACCTTAGTGGTCGGGTTTTTGTTTGGAGAATTGAAACAATTTTGTGTAATGCTTCTGTAATTGCTATGTCGTTAAGTAGCGTTTCTTGGTTTGCCATTCCGAGATCTGCAAATTTGTGTGCGGATTGGGTGGCAAAACAAGCTAAGCAACGGGTGTGTCCTTTGGATTGGGTTGTTCAACCCCCACCCTTTGGATTGGGTAATCGTATCTATTTCCTTGAATAGAAATTTTGTTTTGATGGCAAAAAAAAAAAAAAAAACCGGACCTTCAGAACCGGACCGTAGGTCCGATCGGGAACCGGACTCTTGTCCGGTTTGGTTTTGTTAAAAAACCGCTTTACAAATGAACAGTGTTTAAACCTGGTTGAACCGGGCAATTTTTGGAAAACCAGTCGGTTTCCGGTTCACTTTTTAATTTTTTTTTAGGTGGAAGAAAGAAAAAAAACAGTGTTTTGTTTTTAGAGTAAAAATTTAAATAGACTTGGTTCTAAAATATTTTTTTAAAAAAGAAAAAACTATATTTTGTATTCTACTTGACGTCCAAATTACCTTAAAACTATATTTTTTTTTATAATTTGCATCCTATAATTTATATTATGTTGCCAAAGAATCTAAAATGACACATATAATATAAATAAATCAAGAAAAAATAAGTAGATGAAATAGAAGAATTATAAAAACTTTTAAAAAGTGATAACATTTGGAAAAAATAATACTAAAGATAAATGGTTAAAATACCTATCAAACAAATATTTAAAAAAATTTGTAGGTTTTAATTTACAAGACTAAAAGTACGGAACTATAAGAGAAATTGAAAACAATGTTAGAAACAAACATAATATGATACAAAAAATAATCATTAAAAAGAATGAAAAAAAATCCATACAAAACTATATATATAGACTTAGTATATCATGTATTTTTTCATCACTTTTATACGATTTTATAAATTTTCTAGGTTCACTGCTAGGTTTAAACCTATTGTCATTGTATTTGATTTTGACACTATTGTGTATTGTGTATTGTGTTTGAGAATTGAGAGTAATGTGTGTTTGAAATTGAAACTATGTAGTTTGTGTGTGTGTGAGACTATATAGTTTGAGGTAATTATGTTTGTGTTTGAGACTATGTATGTATTTTAAGTTTTCAGTTTTTTCCCCCTTGTGAACAGTGAACCGCACACTGAACATGGTTGAACCGGCCGAACCGTGAACCGATGCCCGCACCGGTTCGATGGCCGGTCCGATTCTGATAACTATGCTTAATAGGCCATAGGTCATACAGAGTCTTACTCGTTGAGACATGGTGGGTGTCAGAGTCAAGGGACGGACAAAGCCCGTAATATGCGCTACCTAGGGTAGTGAAATCTGTAAAAACGCTATCTTAAGTAGTGTTTTAAGTTTTTTTAAGTTTTTCACTACTAGGGGTAGCGTTTGTAAGGATTTCGCTATCAGGGATAGCGACAAATAAATATGTGTTACTCCAGGTAGCGCCTATTAACGTTTTCCTAAAATGTTTCCCTACGTAGTTAGTACATAGTTTTCTCAATTTTTTATGTGACATACTCAGTTTTGGAAAAAGTATATATTTTTTAAACTTTTTATGTACAATGAAATGATTGATAAAACTTGGTAGTTTGAGTCATATTTCTCAAAAAACAATTCTCATATTGTAAAAGTTCACAAGGTTTTTAGGTCCTTGATAAACCACATTTTTACAAATAAATACCTGTATTTGTTTAAAAATAATAGGTATATGAGATTTCTATAGTGTTGATCCGTTTTTTTCACTGTCAGTTTTGGATGAAATGTGAAAATAAAGGTAGAATTAAGGTATTTGTATTTTGTCGTATTGTTGCAAAATAGTCTATGTAGTTTGTCTTATTATTATTTTTTCTTTTTTTAAATATGATATCTATACTTTGTTGTAATTTTTCTCAATATTCTTTACAAAACCGACGGATTAGAAGGCGGAACACTGTTTTAAAAATTTGGAGTACCTAATATTTAAAAAAAACATAGATATCTATTTGTAAAAATGTAGTTTCTCATGTGCTTAAAAAGAGACTTTTTTATTGGTTTTTTATTGATATAATTACCGCTGGTTGGAATTCTAATCTATACATGAATTTGCATACAGTGTAAATAATTTCACAAAATTATCCTTACTAAAGTAACATTATAATAAATACCCCATGCTCTTATTAGTTCCTAGCAAGTTTAAGATAATAAAATTATTCACACTATCTTTTACATCATATACAAATCAAACAATGTAATCTGACATTAGTCTTCTTAATCATGAAAACAAAGACATTAATATGAGATTACTATTTCAGTCTAATAGACTTTTTTATTGTTTTATTTTTATTTGTCTATTGTTAAGCTTAGTGTTATCAAAATCGGACCGAACCGACAATTGAAATCGGTCGAATCGTGAACTGGTCATAGCGATAGTCCGATTTTTCTAAAAGATCAAAATGCAAAGTGAACCCGGTTTAAAAGTTAAAAACCAGGTGATTTTAGTGAACTGGGTGATTTTCAGTGAACCACGCGATTCACCGTTCTGAAGAAAAAAAAGAGGGAGTCGTCGTCAAAATTGTTAGCGACATTGTGGTCGTCAGCATTGTGGTTGTTGGAATTGTGGGAATCAACGAAATCGTAAGAGAAGGTGGGGGTCCTGGAGTGGAGGGAAAACTGGAGGTGGACAAGTCAAGGTGAACGGGTGGAGATGGAGGGTTGAAAGGTGCAGGGTTGGGGTGGAGGTGGGCTGTTTTGTGAGGACCAAACTATATCATCATATAAGTTATGTATGTGATTTGTCTTTAATTTTTAGAGGCTTTATTTGCTTCTTTTTTTTTCCATCTAGACTTGGATTGTTTTTTGGATTCCCGAGTTTGTATTAATTGAAGTCTCTAGGATTGATGGGGGATCAAATTTCATTAATCAAAACTCTGAGAGGATCCCATCAAATGCTCTGTGCCTTCTAGGGTTTCTCCATTCCTCCTCTGTCCCTTCGGTTTTCTTCATCATCTTCACTATGAATTAATGTTTTGACTTGGTATCAGAGCAGAATCTCAGCCCCATTCCGCGGCTGAGTTGTTGATCGTTGCTTCTGCACCTTCTTCTAACCTTGTTTTTGTCTAGAAACAGTTTCGTATCCTTTAAACCCAAAGTCTGATTCGTCTTGAATCTGACTGAAACGATTAATCTTCTCCTTTTCTGTTTTGATTATCCTTCTTGATCTTGTCTGGTTGCCTCATAAACCGACTTTGATGGTATATTTTCTTCTGTCTTGTGAGATTTTGTTGAGATTGGTTGAACGGTTGTCTCATGGTGAATCGATATTGAGCACTGTGATAGCTTCCATGGCAGACGAGACTGGAGACGTGGAGGCGAAGGTTACTCTCGCAAACACGAAGGTGGTCCAGGCATGGCCCGATTTCACTGCAGAGGTTCATTCTAACCATCCTTTATTTCTTCACCCATCGAACAACTCAGGTATGAGCCCTATATCTGTGAAACTAAACGGTCCTGATAACTACCCGATGTGGAGCTGTGCTATGTTGGTTACCCTTCGGGGTAGAGATGAACTTGGCTTTGTTGATGGTTCTTTTTCAAAAGAGTTGTTTGATTCGAGTCTGCATGAACTCTAGGAAAGATGCAATGCTGTGGTTTTTGGCTGGATTATGACCTCGTTGTCTCATGATCTTTCTAATAGCATCATGTATTCTACAAATGCATATCTTGTGTGGAAATATCTTAGGGAACGATATGATAAGGTTAATGGCCCGATAATTTATCAGTTGCATAGAGAGATAGTTATTGCTCAACAGGGTTTGGATTCTGTTTCAACTTTTTTCACCAAGCTTAAATTCATTTGGGCTAAATATGATGCTTCTACTGATCTTGAACTTTGTGGTTGTAATCACCATTATGATAATCAGCGTGTGTGTCCATTTCTTATGGGATTGAATGAGACATATTCCAGTGTTAGAAGTAACCTATTATTGTGATCCCCTTTACCCACTCTTAAGCAGACCTATACTATAGTTGTTCAAGAAGAGAGTCAAAGAGGAGTCAATGGAGTAATGTCTGTTAATGTTGTGTCTTCTACTGAGAATAAGGGTAGATTCAATCCCAATCTTGAATGTGTTTTCTGTCATAAGAAAGGGCACACTAAGGGCAGATCATATGCGAAGGGTTGTGAGTTCTATCAGAAAAAGGGCCATGTTAAAGAGAACTGTTTTAAGTTCAGAGACTTTAAGAAAGGAAAACCCCTTGGCCTTCAGGTTAATGGTGTATCATCGGTTAGTTCTGCACCTGTTGAGTCTTTATCTACTCCCGTGTCTACTAACATTTCTAAACTGCAAGGAGGAGTAAGCTTCACTATTGAGCAGTTAGAGCAATTCATGCAAAGTATAAACCGTGCTAGTATCTCTTCTGTGCAGCGTAGTTCTGCATCAGGTGCCCAGGTTGATATGGCAGGTATTACCAATTCCTTTTCTTCTAAGCATCATGATGATTATTGGATATTAGATACAGGTGCTACAAATCACATGTCTAATAGGTCTGATTGGTTAGAAAATATGAAATTGGTTATATCTAAAGTTCAGTTGCGCAATTGATTGCATGTTGCTGTGGAAGGAATAGGTGATTATAGGCTAATTCTAAATAATATTTTGAAGAATGTTCTTTACTTGTCCAATTTTAAATACAACATCATTTTTATTTCCAAACTTACCACTGAATTAGGTTGTTCTATAACCTTTTTTTTTTTTTCTAAAAATGTTATTTTGCAGAACCTCTCGAGTGGGAGGGTCTTAGGGACTCATAAAGAGCATTTTGGTCTTTTTGTGATTACGACTGGCTGTAACTCTATTTTGGCTGATAAGTCGAATATTGTAGCCTTGACCCCATCTAAGGATCAGTCTCTACTGTGGCATAGGAGATTTGGACATGCTTCTTTTAGATCATTACAACATGTAAATGGTTTGGAATTTGTTAAGAACAAATCGACGATTGTTAATGATTGCATTGTTTGTCATCTTGCTAAAATTAGTCGGCTTCCTTTTCCTGTATCTCATTCGAAAGCTAATGGTTTGTTTGAATTGATTCATGCCGATGCTTGGGGTCCCTATCAGAGACCCACGCTTGATGGTAGAAGATATTTTTAACTCTAATTGATGATTATTCTAGAGTTACGTGGATTTACGTGATAGTGAATAAATATGATGTTGTTGCTTTGAAATAGTTTTTTGTCCTCATTAAAAATCAATTCAATGCTGCAATTAAAAATCTTACATCGGATAATGGTGGGGAATTCTTTAATGATATCTTGTGTGATTGTTTGAAAAGAAAATGGTGTTATACACTAGAGCAGTTGTCCTTATACCCCCCTCCCCCCCAACAGAACAGTAGGGTTGAGCGTAAGCATAGACACCTTCTAGAAGTGAGTAGATCTTTGAAATTGCAAGCCTCTGTTCCTGACATTTTTTGGGGTGATTGTATTGTTGCTGCTTGTTATATTATTAATCGAACTCCATCCTTGATGCTTGATGCTAAATCTCCATTGGAGATTATGATGAAAAAGGTCCCTAGGACATATCATTTTAGAGTGTTCGACTGTTTGTGCTAAGAATTTGACCATCACCGATAAATTGGATTATTAGTTGTTTACTAAATGATTGAATGGTGAGATTTCTGTTTTACTCATTTATGTTAATGATTTTGTGATTTCTGGTGAAATCCGTATTCTGATTGTTGAGTTAAAGGATGCCTTGATGACTAATTTTAAGATGAAGGATTTGGGTGACTTGAAATATTCCCTAGGAATAGAAATTGCTAGGTCTAGTAAAGGATTAGTGTTTTCTCAAAAAAATATGCATTATAATTATTTATGATTTAGGCCTTTCTGCATGTAAGCATGTTATGACTCCCATGGAACAAAATTTCAAATTGACTAGCTGATCATATGATGAGCATTTAGGCATTAATCAATGATTTACTTCTGCAGAATTCTAATGCATATATGCAGTTAATAGGTAAGTTGCTTTATCTTACCATTACTATACCTGTCATTTCATTTGATGTGCAACATCTCAGTCAGTAGATGCTGCGGTCAGGATAGTGAAATATATTAAGAAGGAACATGGTCTTCGTGTATTTATCGATTCTGACAGCAAACTTGACTTGTTAGCTTACTCTGATTCTGACTGGGCCGACTGTTTAGAAAGCCGAAAATCTGTTACTGGGTATTGTATCAAGCTAGGAAACTCATTGATTTCTTAGAAGGTGAAGAAACTGAGCACGGTCTCTAGGTCTTCTAGAGAGGCCGAATACAGAAGTATGGGCACAACCTTGTTCGAGATAGTCTGGATGAGTAGACTACTTGAGGAATTAGGTATTGAACATACTAATCCTGTTATATTATGCTGTGATAACAAAGCTGCCCTGCATATAGCTTATAATCCCATATTACACGAGAGGACGAAGCATATTGAAATTGACTACCATTATATCCGGGAAAATATACAAGAAGGCGTTATTAAAACCCAGTATGTGAAGAGTTCACACCAGCTTGCAGACCTATTTACCAAGGCTTTGGGGTCTCAGCAACACAACACTTTACGGGAGCAACTTGGTGTTGACAACATCTATTCTGTTGATTATGTTATAGCTGGTATTAGTTTGAGGGGCGTTTTGTGAGGACCAAACTATACCAACATGTAAGTTATGTGTGTGATTTGTCTTTAGTTTTTAGATTGTTTATTTGTTTTTGTTTTCGTTTCTTCTGGACTTGGGTTGTTATTTTGGCTTCCCGAGATTGTATTAATTGCAGTCTCTAGGATTGTTAGGGGATCATATTCCATTAATCAAAAATATGAGAGGATCCCATCAAATGCTCTGTGCCTTCTAGGGTTTCTTCATTCCTCCCCTGTCCCTTCGGTTTTCTTCATCATCTCCACTGTGAATCCATGTTTTGAGAGGCTGGTGGAGGAGGGGCAGGGACTGGAGGGTCTAGAGGGTGGGGGATGGAGTTGAGCGAAGCTGGAGGTGGTCAAGTGGAAGGATGAGGGCTGGAGGTGGAGGGAGTAGATGGGGTCTGTCTAGAAGGTCGGGGGTGAAGCTAGGCTGGTAGAGGTGGTGGATAGAGGGGAGTTGGATGGTGGGGGTGGGGGGATGAGGGGGGCTGACTGAAAGGTGAGGGGAGGTAGGCGAGTGGAGGGGCGCGTGTTGGAGGTGGTGGGGCGGAACGTTGCGGTGGGTAGTTGGAGGTGGTGGGGTGGAACGTTGCGGTGGGCAGTTGGAGGTGGTTGGGTGGAACATTGCGGTGGGCAGTTGGAGGTGGCGGTGGGTCTGAATGGGTCGAAAGGTTGAAGGTGTGTTGGAAGGTGGGAGAAGGAGTTGGGGTTGCAGAAAGAGAAGGGGTTGCTCTGCAAGGGAAAAAGGGAAATCGTAGAGGAAGAGGTAAGAATCCGTCGATTCATTTGGCGAACTGCGGTCAAACCGTTTGAATCGTGAACCAACTCTTTACCGGTTTCACTTTCAGTCCGGTTCTAATAACCATGGTTAGGTTTATTCCTAGATATAAGAGGTAAGAATCTGTCGATTCACTTTCACTTTCGAACAGTTATAAAATTTTTATACGTTCCTAGATATAATGTATTCCCAATCGAAACAACTCATAATGATTCGTTCTTTCTGAATTTTTTTCTTCTAAAAAAGTAGATATAATTTAAAAAATATTTTAAAAAGTACGTATTTTTTTAAGAAAAGGTATACACGCACCGCACCCATGGGGTAGTGAGTTGTGTCGAAAATGGAACAACATGCTACCTAAGAGGTAGCGTGATGATTTCTTTTATTTGACGAACGATGTTGATTAAAAATTAAATTTTGTATGTATTAAAAAATTTAGAGTGATAAATATTTGAATTATGATCTGAACTGTACAAACGTTATTGAATTTCGAATTATGAATTGACCATACAGTTTGTCTTAAGTTGAAATATGAAAGTTTAATTTGAGAAAAACTCAACTCAGAATCCTCTAAGTCGAAACTCAATGTCGTTTATGCTGAAATTTAGTTATCTATCCATGTTATTTTTATTTTTTTAGAGTTAGTTAACCAAAACTAAACCAAACTTTAATGATTTTGTAAACAATAAACGTTTTTTTAACAAACAAGAAACTAAAACTAGCAACTTTAATAATTATAAAACAAAACTCGTGTCCGTTAGTTTTTTAACAAGAAAAAATAATATATTTATACTCTCAGTTCAATCGTCGGTCCGCTGGTTCATAATCTCCTATGTTGCTCTATCCCTATCTTCTCCTCTTTTCCCTTGAACCCACCCACCTAATGTTCTGCTCCTCTTTATCCTTTCCCTCATCTCCCACTGTCCTCGTCTCGTCCCTTGTTCTCCATATCTTTCCCTCATCCTCGCCCACTCGGTTTGTCACTTTGGAGTCACCATCAATGGAGCCGAAAAGCTACTCGTTCAACCCAGATGCTCTCCACACAATCGGTGACTTCACTTCACTCTATCTAGCACACGTCTAACCCAACTGCTCCCATAACCTTCTCCCGAATCAATAGTTTGTTCTTCACACACTCACAAATCCTACACTTTGGATGGTTGAGTTAGTGATTGGTGAAGTCAAATAGAAATTAATGTTTTACCACATGCCATATTGAATAAATCCATACCAACGACACCGACACAGACGAACGCCGATAACGAAAAACTGGAGAAAACAAAACGACGAAAGAAAATTCTACTTCTCTTTATGCATAATCCAAACGTACAAAAACATAAAAGGTCCACCTTTCCTATCATCTATTGATAATTACCCTCATTATATTAGATAGTACTAAATAGGTCCTCAAAGTATATATATACTTCAATATTCATCTTGTTTTCTTTTCTTATTCATACTCTTCTTCCGCTTCCCTTTTTTACCGGTTCTTCATCCCAAAGCCTTCTAGCAATTTATTCATTTGAACCTTCCCTAATGCTTTAGTCAATATGTATGTGAGTTGTGCGCAAGAAGTCACATACTCGGTGCGAATGACTCCTTCCAAAAGTTTGTTCCGAACGAAATGACAATCGATCTCAATGTGTTTTGTTGAAGGTAGGATTGGCGATAATTTGAATTGCAGTCTTGTTATCATAATGTAAGGCGATGTAGATGCTTAAACTGAAATGAACCTCATCAAGGAGACCTCTCAACCGAACAATCTCGGAAACTCCCACTCGCATGCTTCTATACTCGGCTTCCGCATTCAATCACGAGATTGTTGCTTGTTTCTTCGATTTCCAAGAGACCATTGCATTTCCCAACCGTAAACAATATCCGTTCACCGAATTTCTTGTAATCGGACATGATGCCCAATCACTATCACAATAGGTAACCATGATCCGAAAATCATTCTTCGCTGGGAAGAATAATCCCAAACCCGGATTACCTTTAACATATCAGATTACCCGCATGGCCACACTCATATGGGACATTTTTAGATGATGTACAAATTGGTTCAAACGATGGAGTGGATAAGCGTTGTCCGATCGAGTCATTGTCAAACATAGAAGTTGACCTATTATTCTCCGATAACGATCTCCATTCTTAAGTAACGATTTTCGAAACCAATTCAAGGGAATATTTGCGTTGACTAAGCACAATACCTACCTTCGATCGTGCGACCTCCTATCCAAGGAAGTAACACAACTCCTCTAAGTCCTTGATTTTGAAATGAAGTTTGAGAATCCTCTTCAGTCGTCATCCCCATATTCGACCCCGTAATCATCAAGTCATCAACGTAAACCAACATGTGAACTTGATCTCGTCCGACGAACTAGCTAAATAAGGAATAGTCATATCGAGCCTGAATGTATCCATTGCATAGGAGATAATTGGTCAATTTCATGTTCTACTATCGTGAGGCTTGCTTAAGCCCGTACAAGGATTTTCGAAGTTTGCACACCTTTATCCCATATGTGGTTTGGTTATAAAGCCTTGAGGAATGTCCATGTACACATCCTCCTTTAAGTCTCCTTTCAAAAAAGCATTATTCACATCTATTTGGTAAATGCTCCATCCTTCGGTGGCCCCAATGCAAATAATGGTCTGAACGGTCACCATTTTAACAATAGGGGAAAATGTCTCGGTGAAGTTGATGCATTCCTTTTGCGTGTATCCATTAGCCACAAGTCAAGCCTTGTACCTTTCAATTGTCCCATCCGAACAATATTTGACTTTATACACCCATTTACACCCTATCAGTTTCGTGGGTGGTGGATGAACGATCAATTCCCAAGTACTGCTCTCTTATTAAGCTGCAATTTCATGTTGCATTGCATCAACCTAATTCTGATCCATGATTGCCTCATCAAATGAATGTGGATCTATCGTCTTGTTGAGAGATCCAAGGAAGCATACATAATCTTGAGAAATACAACCATATCTCAATGATTCACATGAAAGGACATAATCCTTATGCCAGCAAAGAGTTTCAACCCGACGAGTAGATCGTCGTATGGCAGGAACGGGGATACCCGTATCACCCGAGATAGCAATGTCGATCGGATCAGCTGGATCATTATGAAAACTCCCCATCAGTTGGGTCGGCACCCAAATCAGCTCCTCCCGTGGAAATAACATCATCTTTAAGAGAATAAGAATAATGCTCCTCGTAAGACGTTGAAGGATAAATAGGTAGGACATGAGTTTGGGAATAGCTTGTATCCTTGTGGGTGTCGCGAAACGAAAAGATCTTTTCTTTGAAGACACACCGCCATTAATGAAAAAGGGCTCCAGTGTCCAAACACAGCAAGACATATTCCTTTTGCCCAACCGTGTAACCAAAAACACGACTTCAATAGAACGAGGCCAAAACTTATGGGAAGCGATATGATTCATTGCATAGCACAAGCATCCAAAAACACGAAGGTGATGATAGTCAACTAAGTGTTGGTGTAAGAGCTCAAAAGGTATTTTTCCGTTCAAAACGAAGGAATACATCAAGTTGATTAAATAACATGTTAAAACACAATGGTTCCCAAGACAATCCGTAATTCCATCTTGACATTTCAAGGCGCGAGCAACATTCAACAAGTGTCGGTATATCCGTTCGACCACTCCATTCTGTTGAGGCGTTCAGACACAACTCATTTGGTGAAAAATTCCAAAGAGCTAAATAACCCATGAAACAAACTATTGCAAAATTAGGTTCCATTGTTACTTCGAAAGCATTTGATGAGGCGACCAAACTGATTTTGTACAATCGTGATGAAATCAGGAATAATATAAAAGACTTCATCTTTAAGATGTAGCATGTAAATCCAAGTTGATCGGCTAAAATCATCAACAATAATTAGGAAATAGCGATTACATTGTGTTGTACACACTCGGTGAGGTTCCCAAACATTCAAGTGAACAAGATCAAATATATCGGTTGTCCGAGTAGTGCTGAAAGAAAATGATACTCGGGTTTGCTTAGCCAAAGGACAAACCAAACAATTTGTTACATCCATAGCAAACCGAGAGTCAAAACAAAATAAACACTCTAGTTTCTGAATAGGCAAGAGACTGAAACGTTGATGCCACAACACGACATCATCCGAAACCGAGAGGACGACATGTTTATGGTTGACACTGGAACTAGTTTGGTATGTACAAGGAGGAGTCGACATCAAGGTGGAACAAAACGCAGCACGATCACGACCATATAATCTTTTATAGAGATCTCTAATCCCCATTATCTTCCCATTTGAGTGGTCCTGCAACACGACCATACTAGTGAGAAAGGTAACAGTGATGCCAATCTCTTTCGTCAATTTAGAAACCGAAAGCAAATTGTAACAAAAAATCTGGAGCATAAAGAACCAATCCAATTCTCAATGCTCCTCCAAAATAGCAAGACCCACAATATGTTATTACAGAGGTGACTCCATTCAGTAATTGAACTTCCCCATATGAGGATGCATTATTGCGAAGATCGCATAGACGAGCTTTATCACACACCATATGATGTGAAACACCACTATCGATAATCCAAGAATCAATTGAGTGATCAACAAAGGTCTTACCACATAAAATAGTACCTGTCATGTTGGCCGAGATATCCCCCGTTCCTGAGTGTTGGTTATGGTTAAGAAGATTCATGAGACCCTCCAACTAAGCAGCGGTGAACACGAAACCAGTTACTGAACCAACTTCATCACTATTGACCCCTGCGAGACCCAAACTGGAGATCGAAGCAGAGCTTCCATGACTATGAACAGTCCTGGAAGTGGATCCCGAATAGGTAGTGACAAAAACTGTATTCTTTCTACTAGTTGCGCTCCATTGTTTATTGATATGATCCGGCACTCTGTGTTTCTTCCAACAAGTGTTCGCTTTGTGTCCTTTCTTCCCACAAAAATGACATACGCGTCCTTACGCCCACGAAAAGTTTCATTTGAGCTTTCCTCCGAAACGTACTGTTTTGACTCCCTGCATAGAACACCGAATATTCTCCAACCGGAGAACTCAACTCTCTGTCGATAACAACATCATGATCGGAACTCACCATATAGCACTGACTATCCTATTTAATAAGAACCGAGTAAGCAAAGTTAACCGAGGGAAGGCGTGCATCATCAACATATTAGTTCGAACAGTTCCAAAAAAGTTATTTAATCCTATCAAGAGCCGAATCAGTTTCCGTTTATTCTTGCTAGCAACCCCTTGGGGAGAAGCTAAACAGCCATCGCATAAACTATAGTCATCGACAGCGGCTAGCTCATCCTAAATCCTTTTAATCTTATCAAAATAATCAACAACAGATAAGTCACCTTATTTCACATGATAAAGCTCTCGCTAATGTGGAAGATCCCTGTTCCATTTATCTTTTTGAATCGCTCACCTAAGTCATTCCAGATAATCATGACAACGAGGTTGTATATCAAACCATGAGTAAAATTCTTTGCCACAGATGTAGTTAACCAACCTTTAACAATCGCATTACAATGATCCCACTTATGTCGTCGATTCTAAGAAGCATTTCCACGTCTACATAACCCATCAACGAAACACATCTTGTTCTTCACAAAAAGAGCATCCGACATAGCCCGCACCCAAAGCATGTAGTTAGCACATCTAGTAAGTTGAAAATCGATTAGAGAGGTACCAGATGCAAATATAGCCAGTCCTTCAAATCAGTCATGTCAGCACTAACGCCAACACCCGCACCTGCACGCCAGCGCCAGCAGCATTTAGATTCAACCCCTCGGTCACCCCTACGCGAGGCCATGCTGTTGCTGGAAGGGGATTTCCAGACATAAAACAGAGCACAAATACTCCTTCAAATCAGCCACTAAACCAATGCAGGAACCAAACCCAAAGAATGGAAACCAACACAACTACCAAGGCAGGCCCAATATAATCAAGGAACTCAACAAATGCAGTTATGCAGTCATCAACAAAGCAGAAGAGAATTGCAGAGCTACTAACAAAATAAAGACGCAAGGAAACAGGGAGACAATGATGGGCACCACACAATTGTACGTTCTCCTCGCACAACCACAACAAAGAGACGAGATTCACCCTCACTCTGATACCATGAACAAATCCATACCAACGGCACGACACGAACGAACGCCGATAATAGAAAACAAAATGACGAAGGAAAACTTTACTTCTCTTATTGCCTAATCCAAATGTACAAAAACATAAAAGGGCCACCTTTCCTATCATCTATTGATAATTTCTTATTACCCCCATTATATAAGATCGTGCTAAATAGCTAGGTACTCAAAGTATATATATGTACTTCAACACATATCAACTTTCGGAAGAGGTGACACATAAAATTTGGAAGAAACTGGCGTAGACCTGCTAAGACGTTAATACGATTTCTTTATGTTATTCTCATAACACAAAAGCTAAAGTTGAGCCTGTGATAGAACTGACTTGGGATTCAAGTGAAATACTTTATAAATATTAGACTAATACTTTATTAATGCGATATTTACTTTTCACATTTTACATAATACTCCTTAAAATCCGAACTCAGTCTGTTACTGTGTTACAAAAGGAGAAACATCGAGTAAGACCTAATTTTTTCTTCATACAAGTTAGGGTTGGGCATGAACCGGTTCGGGGGCGAACCGGTTCAGAACCGTACCATTACCACATTTTAGGTAAGGTACAGTTCGACCCCGTCAAGAGAACCGCTCCAGATTTTGGCCAATTTATCGAACCTTATATGAACCAGTTTAGAACTGGTTCAGTAGAACCTTTTTATATATATAAAAAATATTTTAAAACTCCAATCTTGGTAGATGGGCGGTGGCTCTGCAAGTGATTCCTGTGGCAGCTAGTGCCATTGGTCCAGTGACTTCTTCTTCATCTTCACTGGGCCAATAAGGTTTCGACCAAGTCCATCACTTCACTTCATCCACAGATGCTGCATTAGAGGATTGAACCCGTCGAGAAGATAAATAACAGCTAAACTCTTCATTCTGGTGCCATCGAACATTAAAATTGGGTTAGAAGTAGCTCGAAAGGACCAAAATTGGTATGTGAAAATTATCGAGACCTCAAAACACCTTTCTTAATCAGCCAGATTTTAGGGCTTGAATTGATTCAAACCAATACACTTACCAATTCCCATGTTGAAGTTAATTGGTTCCCTTGGAAAACTACTCCCACCGAAGTGAAGTGAAGTGTCGAAGTGAAATGGGTTTAGGATTTACCCCGTACCGAAGGGAAGAACCAGTTGTACAAGAAAGTAGGACAATAACAACAGCGTAAAATCGTGGCTAAGTTGGGTTTTACCGTTGCTAAGATCACAAGCTGCTGCTAAGAGTTGTGCCTGTAAGCCCCAATGCTAAAGGTATCCGCACGGACAATATGTCGCGACTAAAGGCCAGCCGTTGCTGGAATGAACAGTTGTCTATAGTTGTAGCATCAACATATTGCTAATGGTGTTCATACCTAATTACCATCAGCTAAAAGTCGATGTTATATATGTTCGTTAACTACAAGTGATATTCATGGTAAAAAAGGGATCCATCCGTTACAACATATGTGCGTTTCTGTTTAATGTTTTTTGTGTCTAACATTTTTTGATACAGTAAGACCGAATTAACATCACTAATTATTTAGATGGTAAATTTAGATAAATAGAACAGCGTAACTTTTAATGCAAGAAAATGTTAATATTGTCTAAGTTAATGGTCGATGCAAGTCACACGTACGACCTAAATCGCATTGTTTGTTTGATGTTGAGGTTATTGTATACTTTTAGCCTCAGTAGTTGTCGTTGTCTATCGTACAAAGTTTGTTACAGTTAAAGAGTAACTACATCAGTTTTTTTCTAAATGTATTTGCCGCATGTATTGTTAATCAATTTTTCGATGTTAATGCAGTTGTACCAGATTCAGACTAAATTTTCTAGTTTTTCACTAGCTAGACATTACATAATGCATACCACCTACAACCAACCATTCATATATTTAACAACGTTCCCTACAAAGTGTCCTGAACAAACATGTCATTGTTTGTGCATACCGGATAGACCAACATTCAGCATAAACACACCACATTTCAGCATATACACGTGGTCCAAAACACACAACAAGCACATACAAAATACCGTTTAGATGTTCCAGAATTACAAAATGGCTATGGTGTTGTTTCAAGGCAGAAACTATAATAGGCCTTAACCCAACTGGACATCAAGTAAGTGCTGAAGATTACCTAAATACAAGTTGCGTCATATTTCATTCATTTGGATCTGCAAACACACCAATAGAATAACTTAGAACAACCTCACATTAAGATGCTTCAACAACAAAGTACCATCACTCAAACAAAGACCTGTTTAGTGTACCTTATGGATCTGAATCGTCGAGCAATGCACCATTGGCTTGCGGTGCCCTTATCATGAAGGTCATATCTCTTTGTACTACCATCATGTTTTCCTGGAACTGCATTAGAGTTGCTGTCGCTTCCTCCGCCTTCTTTGAATTCTCATTCTCTAACTTCTTGAGTTATGCAATTTCAGCTCTAGCTAGCGCCACTTCTTCCCTCGATTTCCTTAACAGCCCACTCTCCATCATTGGTGCAATTTTGGATACACGATATCGACGACGCTCATGCTTACAAAGTTTTTCATAAAGTTCATCCTTGTCGACGGGACCGTCCTCCTCAACTTGCGGTTCAACATCCCCTTGCTCAACTTGTTCCTACGGCAGTACAGTCCCACCTCATGTGTTAGGTTTGAAACAATTAAAAATTAAAAAGGAAGAGGATGTCTTATCGCTTACCATGATTGATTGACTTTTCGGATCCAGAGGAACCCCTTTATTGTTTACATGGGTGTTCCAGAACATGTGATATTCACCCGGATGCACCCCATTATTGTTCATAATCTGCATTTTTACAACAAGCATGGTAACTAAGTGGTTACTAGATTCTTAAGAGGGTGGGTGTATGGATGTTCATTACCTCTTCCTGTTCCGTCTTGGCAAAGTTGCATGGTCTCGCAGTGTGCCTAATCACATGGTGTGCTTTGTTTGCTTTGTTGCGCTCGGTCTTCACCTTCAGTATGAGGACACAAATAGTCAAATGGTTAATAAGATTCGAAAACTTGTTATAGGTCGTAGTAAAGCGTAAAAAAACAAGTTTTGGTCAGTTTAACCACCTTAAACTCTTCCAAACTGAACTAATTCACTAGCCACACCCAATCTTTTTTCACCACGTCTGGCGGGATGTTTTGTCTCCTTTCTTAATCGGTAAGGTATCTGTCACAATACATTCTTTTCAGGTTCGACCAGTAATTCTAGTACTTCTCTCTGAGTGTACATACAATCAGTTGATTTAAGTTATAATCTTCAGGGACCACAAACCTTTCCTGCGAAACAGCAATAGTTGATTCACACTTAAAATCGTAATGGTGGCAAAGATACACATTCTGTTTTATTGAACAATTAAATACACATGTAGTGCGCAACGTACGACCGTTAACAAATAGCATGTAAGTGTACATACTACAACGAGCTTTAGCATTTTCCTCTTGTAATCAATGGTCTCCTTTGGTATCTCTTACGAGTTTTTCACCATCAATGGTGCATTCGTTCATTTTCGTACGATGCAACCACACCTTGTGGCAAAATCCGATGCATTCTTCGAGCAGACCTAGCCCTGAGCATTAAACTATAACTTTTTTTTTTCATTGATCCATTTCTAGACAGTTTAATACACCTAGTCCGACCTCTACGGACCTTGTCAGGTATTAAACACACGTACAGACATAAGGATTCACTAAGCGTTCTATTAACATAACTCTTTTGGTTTATGAAAAATAGTGATTTCAGAACCGGACTGGACCGTCGGTTCGACTGGGAACCGGACCCCTGTCCGGTTTGGTTCAGATAAAAGACCGTTTTGCAAGTGAACAATGTTTGAAGTGGTCGGTTTTGGAAAAAACTGCCAATTTTTTTAAAACTGATTGGTTTCCAGTTCATTTTTAGGATAATTTTCTTTCCCAGAGTAATCAGTTTTTTCGGTTTAAACCAATTGGTTTTGTTCTGCACAAAGCAACAGATCGATTGGTTTAAAGTTAAACCGATTAAGTTTTCTCACTTTTTGCTCAACGCTCAGTTGTCTTCTTCTTATTCATTCAGCCATCACCTTTTCTGCTCACAGAGAGTATCTCCAAGGCGTTGTTCCAAGATCCTTTCGTTCTCATAGCTCAATGTAAGTCTTTCCATCTCTCTCGATGAAGAGGATATAACCAATCCCAATCTTCTAATTTGTCGCTGATTTTGGTTTGCTTTTAGATCTATGATAGAATCCATTAGGGACATCGACATAGGTCGCGATAACCAATGTAGAAATTCTCTTGGTTATGATTTTGAGCATTTAGTATCACCGCTGATTTCCAGTGGTCCCATTGAGATACAATTGATAACGCCGACGAGAGGTTATCAATTTTTCACCTCCTTTGGATTTTCAAGCGTGAAATAGGAACCGAAGGGAGCAAAATTCAGTAATCAATTGTTATTGATTGATTGAGAAGGGAAATGTGTCTTTTTGTTGAATGGAAAATATTGGATTTGATGGAAGAAGGCACACATATTTTCTTTCTTTCGTATGCATGAAAACATTAAATTTTATAGGGATTTAAGAGGCTCCTAACCACATCGCTCGCTTCCTCTGTTTCAACTCTGTTATGCTTTGAACATTGACAAGAGAAGTGTGGACCGTGACCTTGATGTCTACCGCAACCTGCTCACAAAGCTTGTTCAAGCCAAAGAATTGTTAAGGGAATATGTTGAAAGGTATACATCCCCCATCTAAAAGAAAAGAAATTGTGTTTCAGGGAAAGGAATAAGAGAGAAGAAAGGGCATCAGGTTTCTAGAAGACCAAGAGGCAATCACAACATAATTCACCGGCAACTCCATTCATCATTCTGTTGCCTTTAGTAATCAATTGTTATTGATTGATTGAGAACAGTGAACCACACACTGAACCGGGTCTGACCGGGTTGGACTGGACGAACCGAGAACCGCCCCCTCGCCGGTTTGAGGGTCGGTCCTGTTCTGATAACCATGATGAAAAAACTTACCTTGTTCAGTTGCACGTTCTTCCAAGAGGGTATATTTATGATGTGGTTCTTCTGCTTGAGTTTTTTCAACTGACGTGACCAATGGGGTTGGTGCTGGAGTGTTTTCAACCAAAGTGTCATCAACCGATGTATACAAAGTCCCTGTAAGTATAAAGTTAAACGGTGAGGATTAACGGCGTGAAATAAGGTCGACCTACACATTACAAACCCTGACCTGATTCGAACTAAGTCTCATATGGGTGTTTTGCACATGTTCATCCATACCCCAGAGGAACGCAAAAAATAAGGCCAAAATACACCTACTTGCCGCATGATAGTTCATCTTCCGGGGGGACCTCCGAGTTGGGATCGGTTTGGCCTTGGTCATGTAGTCACACATTCGTCTTGTACCCACCATCATCACAGTTGTCTTCTACACTGCTAGGGATGGGGAAATGAAGAAAAGTATGTTAAATGACTTAGGTGACTACGTAATGAGCATAAATTTGCGATTTTTAAATAACAAATATCACATTAACCCATATTAGTATTTTCTCAAAATGACCGAACGGAAAAGGAAAGTCATTGTTCAAAAGAACAAATTATAAACACACATGCATGCTCAAAACCGTGACTATCAACGTTTTCCAAAGCATTTTACTCACGGTGTGCAGGGGATGTTGAACGAACTTAAAGATACAATGTTTACTTCACTTTCGTGAAGATCCATGGATAAACTCAACATCAAACTCACAAGAACCCTAAATCAAACCGAAAATTTGTGGATACGTAAAACTAAACGATGAGGAACGACTTGGCAACACTCACCAGTTCTTCACTGGTTGTACATGGTAGTCACACACAACTAAAACAAGGCACCGAACTAGAAAGAACCGTACCTTTGTCAAGGAGATGAAGGTGTTTTTCTTCGACGAAGGGGATGAAGAGAGTCTTTCTAAGAAGAGGTTCTTATGAATGAATAGGGAAAGTTGTTTTTTGGTAGAATGAAGAGAGAGTTATATATCGACAAAGTTTCTCCGTGGGAGAACCGAAGGGACAGTAGGAGAAGTGAAATGATTTGTTGGAGTGTAAACTCACATAAACTGGATTTTCGAAATCCATCTGCTTCAGACGTTGTATGCTTATCGATGCAGAAGCTCACCGATTTGGAGACGATATTTCCACATTTGTGGACTTCGACCAAACTTGAATGGGTTTTAGTCCATCTCTAAGGACAACTTGTGGACTTTGAGAAAAGATGAACAACTCATCGATCCAAGGAGATCCATGGGAGCATTCAACCAACTTGTGGACTTTGGCCACATTTGAGTTATATTTTTTAAGATGGAATTAAGGATTATTATGTATATTATATATCAATTTTATGAAAATAATATTCACATGTTAATTTTATGTAGATGTTTATAATTATGTATGCAACATAAAATTTAGGCTATAAAAAAATATAATAATAATTCTAATATAATTTCTTTATAATTTTCTTAGATGTATCTTTATAAAATATCACTGTTATATTCTACTAGAATCAATATATATTACAAATTTTAAAAATATTTTATATAATTTCTACCAGTTTGTATTTATTTAAAAATATATGAAAACAATAGATGTCATAAAATGAATTTTAAAATCATTAGTTAGCATCATATTCATAATTTTTGACATTTGTTTTATAGTCTACTATAATTTCAATAATTTTGTACGACACCCATGGATTTTTATTAAGGACCCCATTTAACATAAAATATTGTGTAACTTGTGAAAAAATAATTATCAACCCTTGTTCAAGGGCAGTGATTTGATTCTCTTGCAAAACATATATTTAAAGTACTGTGTAGTTTTTTATTTTCTACAATTTCTAGTTCATGAAGTTTTTATTATTGTCATGTAGAAACTTCTCTCAAACTGTTTTTATTAAATGTTAGTAACTTAGTTTGTTATCTCAAACTTCTGACATACATCTCTCTTCCGCCCAAAAAGTGTATTACTAATTCCTTGTCTTTTTATATACACTAAGATATATATTGAACTACATCTATATATGACACAAAATACTTATACTCTTCCTAGGTGAAAGAGATCTCAAAAATGAGTTTGAGTTTGAACATAGAGGTTTGTTAACTACCGTTGTTGTTTTCAAATTAATATGCTTCAATATGAATTTTATAGGTTTTCATACATAACTTATTAAGAGAAAATAAGTTATGGTCAATTCACATGACAATTTGGTAACGTAGTTAATTTTTTTTAAATATATTTTACTTAATTTTTTTAAAATATTATTGCATCATTTCGTATTATATTGTAATTTGTTTTTCATTTTCGTTGAAATTATTTTGCATTTATATTTACAACATGTCTCTTTCGATTTTTTGTTATTCCAACCCGAATAATACTTATGTGTTTTGTTAGTAATAAATAATAAAAAAACAACTAATAAGGAACCGTGTGTTTTTGAAAGATAGCCTTGAACACTGCAATATTCACTCAGTTGGACCGTGAAAAACATCTTTGAACCTCAAAGACAGAGTTGTTTCACATCATAAGTACAAATTCAACAATGATGTTCACATCATAAACATTTTACAGCACCTTCGTGAACCAGAGCTGCTCATTCTACATAAGGACACATGTTGGGATCGTTTTTCACAGCAGAAGGACAAAACATGATCAATTTATGCGTACACATGTTTAATCGACTAGATACTTTGCCACAAAACCGGGAGAACTCATCGGGATAGAGTTACCAGGGGAGGCATCAATACTACAAGGCGTCATCATAGGCAACATCTATTATGGTATACCAGATAATATTTATTAAGAAATGTGATGTAAACAAAACAATTATGAAATTGTACAGATTAGAAAACAAATTGTACAGATTAGAAGAACAACAACCAACATGAGTCGATTTTTCACTTTTGTGGACTATATGAACTAAGAGAATAATATGAAACCACAAACTTGGGGCATACGAATTTCAAATTTTAACCTTTCTTATTAACACAAATTGTACAGATTAGAAAACAAAATAATCAAACTTATCTTCAACTTGAAGTTTCCAGTAGATATTCCCCAGTCACATTTCTAAACTATGAAATTTAGTGTCTGCTACAAGTAATAAGATAGCAAATAAGTTGGGATCTAACCTTTTCACCTCCGAGTTGGGATCGTTTTTCACAACAACAATAGAGACACAAAACCGATTAACACTTAATAGAGCTATGTTTTTTTTTTACAGAATCAACTGTCTTCTCCACATACAGTTTAAGACTCTAACACACAAGGTGCAATTGCCGAAACAGGACCAAACAAGATGAATCAGGGGATACTTGTCCATACACATGGAATACCTGATCGAGTGTCCACGCACATGGAATGAAGAATTTTCATATACCACTTACATGGAATACCTGATAGACTGCAGACCCTCGGATGCCTCTTCAAATACCTCTGGAGCTGTACTGCATAACCGGACACAACCTGTTTCCACAACAGATACAATTTCACATGCAAATGCCAAAAGGTAATCCAAGGCAATAACGGTTGTCTAACACCACCAATAAGATAATAAAAACATACATAACCAATGTCTACATTTGTTAAACCATCTCATAAGTTAGAGGACCTACAAATGCAAGAAACGAATCATTCTACACAAAGTACAGAGCATACAAGTCATCATTGGATGAAGACCCTTAGTCATTCTCGGAGTCATACAAGTCGTCCTCTAACTCTAAGTCAGTCGCACCAGTTGAAGAATAATCGCTACCATCCAAGACTTCGTCAACTTCGGTGTCTTCTTCAAGAACTTCTGTGCCTACTTGAATTTCATTGTTGAGAATGACATTATTAACGAGATTAGCTGCTACCTCTTGAGGATCAATGTCGTTCCTACACTAGTCGAGCTCTTCATCGTTCTGATCTACATCAGGGACATCCAGTACCACTGCAGTAGATGTTTCCTGGTACAGCTCCACAGCTTCTCCAAACATTTGTCCGCCAAGAACGAGCCTCCTTTTTGCCTTTGCAGTCAAAATCGTGCTCAATATTTGTTGGTATTGTCGGGAAAGTAGAAAACATGCGTTGCGATGATAGTATAAATGGTTCATATGTGGACAAATAGTTTGTTGTGATAATACAGACAAAACTGTACTCATCCACCTTCATGCCATTGAATGATGAGAGTACGTTGTACCTGTCACATTTGAACAGAACAATGCTGAGATCTCCAAGATATTGAAGCTCAACCACTTACCTTAAAATTCCGTAATAATCAATAGCCTCTTCTATGGGGTTGTTGTCGGAGGAACTAGCATAGCACGTTGTATCAGATTTGCATAAGACACCACTGTTTTCAAAGTTCCTCAGCTTTGAACGATCCTTTGTGTGGAAAATGAACCCATTAGCTTTATATCCACTGTATGTCTTCACGCTATATAGTGGACCCCGTGATGATGCCTTAAGCTTAAGGGTTTTATCATCGACATGTGCTTCAACCATTTGATCAACCTAAACCAATAAACAGTTCTATTGTTTCATAGATGTCATACATATTGTAAAGAACAGGGTTAAGGATTTCATACCCTTCCTTCTAACCACTGGATGAATGTTCTGTTGTGCATAACATTGATGTCCCGCCTGTTAACCTTGACTCAAAATAGTTTTCGCTTGTGTTCACTTAATAAAACAGACGTCCAAATGAAACGAGTTAGATAGAATTGATTGATGCTTGTTCGTACTTAAAGGAAGAACGTATTTAAAGACTTACTCTATGAAGAGCTTGACCTCTTCACATTGATTGAGAATGTATCGTTGACACTATCCCCATTCATCTTTGGTGAGTTCACAGACAACTACACGACCTATGGGTGCTCCAACACGACGGAAGATGCTTAACCCACTTTTCCACACCCTAACAACCTCTTGAGGAAAAACGGGTACTTGTCATGTAAATTTAGTTTCAATGTCATGTAAATATCTTGAACAGATTGTGAGCCACTCTAGGGAAATATAACCCTCTGCTATTTATCATTCTGACCGACTTCTATTGCAAACAAATGAATTCATTATACCCATGATCCTATAACAGTAGCATGTCATAACAATATAGGGACATACTAAAACACATCAAATTTCAATAGAAGAAGTGTCACCTTTCAATTGAGTACATCCAACGGTATTGAACTGACCTTGCTAGTTTTGCCTCTTCTGCTAGGTGAGTTATCAAATGCACGGTGATGTTGAAGAATGATGCTGGAAAGATTCTCTCTAGGTTGAACATTGTGATTGGTAATTGAGTCTCCATTTTCATTAGATCATACATGTGCAACTCCTTGAAGGATAGCACTCTAAAGGTGTTGCTCATGTCTATTAATGCTTTGCGTACATGTTTAGACAGTATGCGTTGCATCAACACATGATACTCATGACTTTTCAGACCAATCAACTTTTTGTCTTTCAACTTCACACAACGAGAGATGTTTGACGAATAACCACTAGGCAATCGCAAGTTTTTGAGGAACTCACATAGCTTCGTCTTTTGTTGTTTGGAAAGGGAATAGCAGGTTGACGATAATACCAACTTAGATCCATTACAGACGGGATGCAACAATAGTCTTATGCCTAACACCTGCATGTCAAGTCTACCATTCAAATTGTCATTTGTTTTTCCGGAAACACCTAGTAGTATCCTAATGAGGTTGTCACACACGTGTTTCTCGATGTACATAACATCCAAGTTATGAGGAACTAAAAGTTGAACCTAGTAAGGTAAGTTGAAGAAGATTTTTTTATTTTTCCAATTTCCAGTGACTGAGTCTAGTCCAACCTTCGTGGGTGGGCTGTATTTTACCAAACATGTCTGGTTGAAGGCATTCTAACTATCCCAGCAACTCATCCCCCGAATGTCTTTTTGGGGTACTCCTTACCTCTCGTGTTCCATCAAATACACTTTTGTTTCTCCCCCATCCAGGAACATTTCACCCCATGCTTTAATCAACGGTAATGGGTTTCCATTTGACAGATTGGACATGCCAGGTTACCATAAGTAGCCCAACAGGACAAGTTTGCATAAGCAAGGAGATCATTTATTGTTCATAGTACAACATCGAGCAATTGGAAATTCTCTTTATGGTGTGCATCATATGTTAACGCACCATTCACCCATAAGTCGTTCAACTCATTTATCAATGGCTGTAGATACACATCAATATCATTTGTTGGGGCCTTTGGCCCAAGAATCAACATTGACAATATGTAATTGGTATCTTGCAAGCAGATCTCCGGTGCAACGTTATATGGAATCAACACAACCAGCCACATGTTATATGGATGACTCTTATCATTGTAAGGATCAAACTCATGTGTAGCTAACCCAAGACGTACATTGCATTGCTCTGCCCCAAAGGCAGGGAGGACGCTGCCAATTTTTCTCCAAGCCTCTGTATCGGCAGGATGTCGTAGTATACTATCTTTTGTTTTTTCGGTATGTATGGTGCCAAGTCATAGATCTAGTTGTTTTAGGAGACATGAAACATATTTGTGGTATTTTAGTTAGTGGAAAGTATCATAGTACTTTAACTGGAAGTTTTTCACCATTTTGCTTAGATTTGTCTGGAATAATCATTAATCCGACCTATGTTTCATGACCTTGAAACCATTGTGATTCACCACATATATGACACACATCTAAGTGGACGTATTCCTTTCTAAATAGAATGTAGTCATTTACACAAGCATGTATCTTCTGGTAGTTTAATCCTTATCCGGATATAAACTTATTTGCCCCAGAGTACGACTTAGGTATTGTATTCTCGGGTGGCAGTACTTTACTCAGCATGTGAAGAAACTCATCCGCAAACTTTTTAAAAACCTTGTACAAGGCCTTTAGATGCAGCAGTTCAACTAAGAAAGACATCTTGATGTAGGAAACATTCTCTAGATATAAGCCTAGCTCACAATATTCTAACAGCTTATAAAATGTCTTAGCCTCTCCATTTGGTTCCTCACCCTAATCACAACTCATACCGCCTAATCTATCATTTATCATATCTTCCATTTCTTCACGAGACATGTCAGTCCTCATGTTAGTCATGCTTTATGGGAATTATTCCCCATGGTCCACCCATGTAGTGTAATTTGGTAGTATTTCATATATTTCAAGATGTAACTTCACTGTAGTTCTTGCCAACAAAAACACACCAAGACAATTATTGCAGGGACAGTAAATCCTCTCATACCAACTTGCCCGAGAATAGGCAAAGTCCAGAAAAGAGATAATCCCTGCCTTATATTCGAAACTTTGTCGAGGTTTGGTCATCCAACTTTTATCCATCCTTATTGAGCCTCTTTTTAGGAGAAGGAGAGTAAATTAAAACCAATATAACAACGTACGCGGTAAGTGGGCACTACAGTTGCCCACCCCCAATATGTTTGTAAAACGATTTTTTTTTCAAAACGTCATTGGACAAGTGTTTTACAAAACAGAGAACATGCATAACGTTCTTCTAAAAAATCATTTGTTAACTACTGTATTAATACGTTGAACTAGCATCATCAATCGAACCGGCAATGCATTTAACTAAAGACCTGAATTCAACGACGACTTTAGGACATTCAATTGTTGTAACAGAGCAGCAATGTTACAATCTTACAACACTTGGGTTAAACAAACAACATGTTGTTATCTCTACCTGACCAAAGAAGCAATACATGCCTTATGACTTTCGAACGAATCAATTTTGGACTCACATACAAAAATTCAATCAGTCAACGGAAAAAATGAAACTCGTACTTACTTATTGTAAACACAATGAAAGACATGGTCAACACGTTCATCCACACGGTCAACAACTTAAATAATTACACGCAGAAACAACAATTGAGCACAAAATATTACGTTGTCGTAAATAAGCTCCGCAATTCTGCATAAGGAAGGCTGAAGATGCAGGGAAAGTGTAGAATTCAAAAATTAAAGTGGCTTTGATTTGTCTCGGTAGAGTAGATCGGCTAGTGAATCACACATAAGGATAGGTTTCGGTGATCTTCAGAAAACTCTGCCTTGTTCGAGGTCGGGGATGCAGCTAAAGACCTTGTTCTTCATAAACTTTAAGTTTTTGGAAAGTCCGCTCATTTTGTGAGTTTGGCATGTGGGTATTCGATTTAGTAACATCTACTTTAGTTTTACCTATGATATCAAGTCGATAATGTAGACAGTTCTATTGCATCAACACATTTTGATGGTAAATGACTTAATCTGCAATATCCTATACGTCTGCTACTATTTATGTATATTCACCTCAGAGATGTAGTTGGCACGATTTGTTTTTATTGACTAACAAAAATTGTGGCGGAAAAAGTAGTTGCTAAACCAGTATATTCCGTCGTAATATACCGTTAACACTGAATATGTGTATTAAGCACGACCCCCTTGTGACAACACATTTTTTTCGTGGCTGTTGATGCAGATTCTTATAGTGCAGGGAGACGAAATGAAGCCTGAAAATGAAGATTGAAGAGGCCAAGTTAGGTTAATATTATATTAAAATCGGTACAAAAAGTGGTTCGATTTACCATTTTCGAAACAGATTTTTGTGGTTCATCAGAATCGTTCCATTTTTACCCAAATAACCGTTTGGTTTGTGAATTTGTTCGGCCAAATCGGTACAATTCAAAAAAAGTATGCTTCGGTTCGTCCGAACCGTTTTTTTTTGCCCAGCCCTAATACAAGTTAAGAGAATTGCATGAATACATGGTCGAAATGACCGTAATCGAACACCAAATATTTTACGTATTTTCTGTCCAGAATTATAACCACCTTATTGTATTGCGTCATCCTAAATAAAGTTCCACCGTTTTTTTTGTCTAAATCTTCACATTATATGTTTTCTCATAAAAGTAGTAGCACTTTCCTTTCCATTCCCGTATTTGTGATCATACTGCTAAGGAATCTAATGAGTTTTATTACGTAATAATCTGGAGGAATAATTGGTTTCTATGGTCACTACTGACATTCCCACGTTTACCGACGAAAAATTAATTTCGTCGGTAAAAAAAAATTTCACCGAAAATATCAAATTTCGTCGGCAAAATATATTTTTACCGTCAAAATCCAGATATTTCGTTGGTAAAAGCTCACATATTTGCCGACAAAATGTAATTATCGTCGGTAATTATGTATTTACCGACGAAACTAAATATATCGCCGGCAAATAAATATATCAGCTATAAATTTTACCGACGAAACTCAATTTTCGTTAGTAAATATATATCTTTACCGAAAGAATATACTTTTTGTCAATAAAATATATCTTTACCGACGATATATATTTTTCGTCAGCAAAAATAATATTTGAAATTTGAATTGTGAAAATCTTCTCCTCCAATCTCCTGGTGCGTCTATGCTCTCTTCTCTATCCAAGAAGTTCCATCTCGCGCCATCACCAGTTACTCTCTTCTGCAGACATTGTGGATCAGCTCTTCAGGACACTATCGCAATGTCAACCGCGTCCGACTCATCACCACCGACTCACTTACTTGCCTTGACAACGCAGCCTGGTCAGCCTGTCCGAGTCATCGCCCAGGAATCACTAATTCGCAGTTCAGGTGACACCTTTTGATTGATTCGTGTGATGAGTAATTTAGCTTGTGCAATTGAATTTGTGGTTAAGTGTGATTACAAAATTGGATGCTTAAAGGGGATCGATTGAGTCCTCGTTGTTCAAGCAATGGCTGAAGAATCTGCAGAGTGAAACAAGGGTTTGGAAGCTCATAATTGAGTTTGGTGTACCTTGAGACTCATAATTTTCAAGTATTTCTAGGGAGAATATATGTTTGAAAACCGCATCGGATTTCTCAAATTCAAAGCTAACATTATAGACATGGATACAGGAAGCAAGGTATGTTCAACATATCTCCATGTTATATTGATTGCAGTTTCCATGATATATAAAGACTTTTAAAAAACAATTATTGAGTGAAATAAAATGTTATTAGATTCCAGGTATAGTATTTACTTAAGGACCCGTTGTAGTTGTACTCGTCCTTCTGGAATCCAAGGGAGTAACTTATGTTGTTCTCACTGAACATGTAGTATCTTTAAAGTAAATAATGTTCTAGATTAATCTAAGAAAAGTATGCATGTATTATGCTAGTGTTCCTGTTGGAAGGTGTATCTTGATTCTCGAAAAGAAAAGGGTTATCAACGGAAGAAGGTCCATGAGGAGAGACTCCTCTAGTAGTGGTCATGAGGTATATATAATCGTAATAAAACATATATTTCTGTAGGGTTTATAACCCAAGTTTCTCTCCAAAACGGAGTTTTTTTTTTCTTGTGTTATCATAATTATAATCAACATGGAGTTGTATTTGTGAATGGAGAGCAGTACTATGGGGCGAAAGTGAGCATTAACGTATGAGATCCACGCGTTACCAACCAGTACGAGTTTAGTTTATCTCAATTATGGCTTATATCTGGTTCATTTGGCAATGATCTAAATACCATTGAAGTTGGATGGTAGGTAATTTCTTACCACGATACAGTTAATGAAAGAGATGTTATTTTTACATCTTTCTTTATTTTTTCATCATACTGTATATGATTAAGGTAAGTCCTAGAGTTGTATGGAGACAATTACCCACGATTCTTCACTTACTGGATAGTAAGTATCAACCTACTAGAGTTAATATATATATATATATATACTTCATCTATATACCTAACATAATAAGTAGTAAGTATGCATTGCTTCAAGAGGTACATATGTGATTCTTTCATTGTTGCTGAAATTTGGAACTTTGGCATACATTTAATTGTAATATTGTCTAAATTTGGAACATTGGCATACATTTACCCTTTTGGAACTATCATATTGGATTATTACGGATTCTATCCACACAATTGTTTCTTATTATTTGGATGCCAATGTATACAACTGACATCCAAATAATAACGCATACTACATAGAACATACAAATATAAAAGATTTGTAAAACACGACATAAGTTTATAAACAAACAATACATCAGTAGTTAGATTGAATAAGTTTTTCGTTATATATAAAAAAAAAGAGAAGATTGATTCAGAATATATTTTGATATGTCCATCCACACCCTGCAAGATATAGTGCTCTACACGAGTTTTTTATTTAAATTAATTTGGATGTAACATGATTTTAGTTTCTAAGCTATTTGTGTCGTATTAATTACCTTGCAATTTGAACTCAAAAGTTAGTTTGCAAATAAACTACTTAGACTTTATCACACTTTTGTTATTTTAATTTGAGAAATGTCTCGTGTTGGTGGTTTAAATTTTCCTATAAATATTAAATACAAATAATTTTAAATTTCTTCACCTTGTGATTAATCATATTATGGGGGCAATCAAAGAAGGAGGCACTAGGGTCACTCAAAGCAAAGATCAAGGAGAAACTAGCGGGACGGAGGCCAAAAACTTTGAATCAGGTGGGGAAAGAGGTGCTCATCAAAACAATCATAACGACGATCCCCACATATGTAATGAGTGTGTTCCGCCTACCAAAAACATGGTGTGCGAAGATAAACGCGCTTATTGTGGACTTTTGGTGGGGACATACTGCAGATGGGAAAATAACACACTGGAGAACATGGGACGTCCTAACTAGAGCAAAACAGGTTGTGGGGCTCGGCTTCCGCGAGTTGGAGAGCTTCAACTCGGCTTTGATTACGAAGATGGCAGCCCGGATACTAGAGGTACCGAACTCTATATGCTCCCAAGTACTAAAGGGGTTGTATTATCCCCGGTCGGGTTTCATGGAGGCAAAACGGGGAGGACGGGCGTCTTGGGGATGGAGTAGCTTATTTCATGGCCGAGACATAATGAAGAGGGAGGGCCTATGGGTGATCGGTTCAAGTGATGAAATACGTGTGTTTGTTGACTCGTGGCTACACACGAAGGAGGGTTGGCGGGTCAGCACTAAACATGCGGTTGAGCATGAAGACGAGCTTATGGTTAGCCACTTGACATTAACTAGGGGGAGATGGAATGAACCGTTGGTGAGGAGCATTGTCAACCCCGGAGATGCCAAACAGATTCTCAATACGCCTCTACCGACGGAAGGAGCAGGAATGGGCATCAAAGGTACTTTCGAAGGTGAAGAATTTCATTTGGCGACTAGCCACGAATTCCTTAGTCGTGATGTCTAATATGGTTAGGATAAGGATGAATGTAAGACTGACATGTCCAATTTGTGGGGAGGAGGAGACAAGGGAACAAATGCTTCTTGGATGTGCTTGGACAGAACTAGTGTGCTTCGGCCTATTTGGAATTTACACCGACCGTGCAAACATCCCGAATGTACCGACGTGGCTAGAGATGAGATGCAACGAACAAGGATGCCATGGACCGCAACAGGAGCTTCGGTGGGGGAAAACCCTTATCATATGTTGGCACATATGGAAAGCTTGATGCAAGGCCGCCTTTGAGGATAAGAGACCGAACCCAACGGAAGTCATCTTCGAGATCACCCAAGCAATAGTCGACCTATTGACAACCGAACACAAGAAAGAGGTGCTCCCAAGAAAGAGGGACAACCGAGCATGGAGTGCTCCCACCGGAAATACAATCAAGATCAATTGTGACGCATCGTGGTGTAAGCTAACAAAAAGGGCCGGCATCGGTGTCATAGCGAGGAATAACGAGGGCAAAGTTATAGGAGGCATGAACCGGAGGGAGTGGAGCGATGACATCGACATCATGGAAGCCAGGGCACTACATGAAGGAATACGACTCGCAACCGAACGGGGGATGGAACGACATTATCATGGAGACGGACTCACAAACGGTCCACAAACAAATAAGTGGAACGGATCCTGCGCAATGGAGACTTGAAACCACAGTACGGAACATTAGAACTATGGCGAGTCGAATAACCAACGTACAATGGAGGGCGATTCCGAGGACATCGAACGAATGTGCAAACTGTATAGCTCAACAAGTAAGAATGAGAGTGTGTCTAACTGATTGATTCGGAAGACCACCACTACCATTAGTTCGATTACTAGTTAATGATTGTAATTCGGGACATCCGTGACCTCGTGTCACGACGTTTTATTTTTTAAGTAAAGCGTTTCCTTTGACCAAAAAAAAAAATTAATCATATTATAAGTTTAGTAGAGACTTTATAAATTCAAATTTGTTTTGGCAAAGTTATTTTTTTTTACCACAAAAATAAAATGCTATAAGGATCGTATAAAATTGAACTTTCTAGAAACTTAAAATAGAATAATGTTCCTCATTGGAATGCCACTAATAAAGTCGTGCCCACTTGTCTGTATCACTCCCATTTTATGGGGTAAAAGCCACCCAATATAACAGAGGAGTGGAAGAAAAAGAATTGGCTATCTGGTCCATGTGTTTCGATTGCTTTTTTTCCTACTTTATATATATATAATATATATGTAACAATAAGTGAATATGATATGATGGATGCTTCGGTCCATACTTTTTTTCCTTTTTCAATATTTTCTGTATGAATACATTATTATCATGTTTTAAAGATCTCAATTCAGATTTGGGTCTATGAGGAATTTGACTGACATGGTTTATCCAAATCCATTGGCAACTCTTCTTCTAATTCAATTATAAAAAAGAATTTTAATTTAAAGATAATTCAGATTCTCCAAACTCATTGCTACTGCATTTTGTGGTAGGTGTGGAACATGCTAACCTTCCCCTTTCTGATCAGATTTTACAAAGTAATCATAATACTAAGGTAGGGCTACATTTAACGAAAACTTAAAGTAGGTATAGATTGTATGGTATGTTCAAAGAGGGAGGATACAAATAGCTCTAAATAAAAGTTTGGGTGGTAGTAGTGGTCGGTGCAACATTATACAAAAGGTTCAAGCTCACACCTTTATGTTGATTATTTTATCTTGTTATATTTGTGAAGGATCGATTTGGGTAGTTTGCAGATGTAATAAACATGATTTTTGATGGATCCTGGCCCTATGTGCCCTGATAGATCCGGGCCTCACATGCCCCCTATAGCAGAAGCCCCTCCAGACCTTACCTTTGGGCCTGTAAACCAAGGCCCGTCCTTGAGGGCGAGCCATAGAGAGGTGCGCCACCAAGGGCGCGCCACATGAAGCATGTCCCATCCTTACTGACACGTTCGAGGCTCGAGGACCGACATGGGGGATCTCCACGCCTGAGGTGAAGCTCCGGCACAAGAAACGAGCCCACTGAGCACCAGACACTAGGCAACACACTGTCCAATGTTACCCCACTCAGCGACGCCAGACGCCACGTAGGCTAACCGGGGTCAGACTTCAACCCGACTCAGGTTAAGGGTGAAGGCTATAAATACCTTCACCCCTCTCTACTTCAGACTAATCTGCTATTCATAACATACATACCTACACTTATAACAAACTCCTAGCTCACTTAAGCTTCAGAGGGCAAACAAAGGGCATAACCCGGGTTTTCCTTATTGCAAGACGTCGGAGCGCCGCGACAAGTTCGACAGGAGAACTTCAGGAGATCAGAATCCAACATTGGCGCCGTCTGTGGGAAGCTTAAGCACAATAACCATGGCTCCCCCAGTCACAAGAGCAAAGAACAACAAGGGAACAGAGGAAAACAGCTCGCTCCACGTCCTGCAACAACACTTGGGAGGCACGTCGGTCATACCTCCCCAAGAGAATCTGCATAACGTCCCAATCTCGGAGGCAGCTCGCCCCAGCGTGCGCTCCCAGTAGCCCACGGCCGTAAGAGCTGAAACAGCCAGGCCAGCGCACTCTCGGATCGCCTCTTCAGTAAGAGCGCCTCTGACTACTGCGGCAGGGCTGACAAACGGATTGACACCAGAAGTAATTGCTGCGCTGGAAGACCTACTCGATAGGCGAGAGCAGAGAGCTGAAGCTAAGGCCGCTCACCAGGCAGAGTCTACAATGGTGGAAGAGGCCAATTCCAGGTCAACGCCATCAGTCTCACAGTCTCATCCCCCCGCCAGTGGCGTTACCTCTGCATTCAACCGTGTAGGTGAGATGACAAATGAGGAGCTACAGCAGCTGATAGCTCGCCAGGTGAAGGAGACAAAGGGCGGGTGGGTCATGCCTGCAGTTCTTGATAGAGTGTCGCATCCGCTAGTCCCAGAGTTGCTGTGCCTTACGGGCTCACATCGGGTGCGTGTTAGAGTATTATGTAGTCTAGATTAGTCTTTATCTTTAGTTTATCTATATTAGTTAGTTTATCCTTTTAGATTTAGTTTATTATATATATAGTTAGATAGATAGTATGAGTATCTTTATAGATAGAATAAATATATATAGATAGTTATCTCTATACTATATATATCTAGTTCTCTATGTACTAAAGAACAAGTTTCTCAATAATGGAGTCAGATGTTTTTCTTATTCATCTACTTCACGCATTTATGTTCTTTTAATCCTAATAGTGCGGCCCGCGAAGATTGACATATACCGTGGCTAGGGCGATCCGGTGGAGCACATACAAAACAACGAGGCTTCCCTCTTGGGAAGAACGAGCGACGATAATCACTTTGTACTCTACTTCCCAGCGACCTTGAGTGGCGTGGCATCTAACTGGTTCTTCGGACTTCCTAAAGCATCAGTAAAAAACTGGACTGACCTAAAGGACAAGTTCATTATCCAGTACATGGGCGGCAGGCAGCTGCTTAAGAGCGTAGGAACCTTGGACACGGTCAGGCAAGGAAGTGAAGAAAGCCTGGGCGACTTTTACACAAGATTCAACACGGAGCTGGCGGGAATAGACCAGGTCATCACAGAGGGCGAGACCATCCGTGCTTTCACCAGAGCTCTGGGTCCAAAAGGCACCGCTCTCAGCGTAATCCCAGTAACCACAGTAAAGGATATGGCCGCCCGGGTCAAGTCGTACATAGACTTGGAAATCGTTAGGGAAGGTAGAAGATCGGGGCGAAAGGAGTTCAAGAAGGAGGCCGTAGAAGGGAGACGAGTAGAGCATCACGCTCCAAAAGGAGGCCATGATGAGGCGAAGCGTCGCCCTCTCATTCCGCGCCTCCCCAGATAAGTTTTTGAGTCCTTCACGCCCCTGACCAAGGAGATATCCGTGGTGCTCACAGAAATGGTGAAGAAAGATCTTACGACACCACCTGTAGCGAGGAGTGGCGATGCTCCGATGGGGAGCGACAAGAACGCTTATTGTCGCTACCATAGGTGCAAGGGCCACTCGACCGATAATTGTCGGATCCTCAAGAAGGACATAGAGTCTCATCAAGAGGGGCTATCTTAAGAACTTCATTGTGGGGCGTGACAGAAGCAGAAGTTGGAGAAGAGAGAGGCGAGCGTCGCCTAAGAAGAATACAGGTGCATCCGGCTCAGGAAAGAGCGAGTTGTACGTGATCAGCGGCGGTGTCACCGCGGGAGGGGAAACTGGCGCCGCCAGGGAGGTGTATGCATTCCAGTTAGCAGGGACTGCCAGGGCAGGAAAGCGAACCAGGGAGGAGGATGACGTGGTCATTTCCTTCTCGGAAAGGAAGATGGAGCATGTCACTTCGCCCCATGATGACGCTCTAGTCATCACGCTTAGCGTCGAGAATTTCAAAATGAGGAGGGTCTTGGTTGACTCCGGGAGCTCCTCAGACGTGCTCTTTTTGGAAAGTTACTTGAGGATGGGAAAGAAGGACAAGGATTTGAAGAAGGTTAACTTCCCACTCATGGGATTCGTCTCGCTCACCACCTATCCGGTGGGAGCAGTGACCTTGCCAGTCGAGATTGGAGACGGCTAGAAGGTCCTGAACATAGACATTACCTTTATCGTTGTGTACGCCCTGGCTGCATACAACGCCATTTTAGGACGCTCGACCTTGAACCCGCACTAGATGGTCCATTCTACCTACCACTAGATGCTGAAGTTCCTGACCCCGCATGGGATCAGACTAGTCAAGAGGGACCAGCTAGCGTCGCGAAGATGCTACGTCAACTCCACGCGTCGTCATGTCTTGAAGGGTAAGGGGAAAGAGGCCATGGCGATTCAGACAGAGGAGGATCCTCGAGAGGATAGGAGTCGCCCATAAGCGGTGGTAGGCTTGCGGAAGGTCGAATTGGAAGGGAAAGGTAAGGCGGTGCAGATAGGTGCGTCGCTTCCGGAAGGCGAAGCCAAGGCCTTATCTATGCCGTTAGTCGAGTTCAAAGAACTATTCGCTTGGAATCCTAGCGACATGCCAGGCTTCAGCAGGAACATCATCTGCCACGAGCTGAGGATTGATCTTACAATCAAACTAATCGCTCAGAAGCGACGCCCTGTGGGGGAGGAAAAAGCGATCGCCATCAGGCAGGAAGTGGGGAAGTTGGTAGAAGACAACTTCGTAAAAGAGATCAGGTTCCAGAGAAGCTAGAGGCGATCAAGAACATGCAGATCCCTACTTGCCACAAGGAGGTCCAGTCCTTGAACGGAAGATTGGCGGCGCTCAGCCGTTTCCTGGCCAAATCCAGAGAAAAGTCTCTCCCCTTATTTCAGGTACTTAGAGCCATCAAAAGGTTTGAATAGACCCCAGAATGCGAGAAGGCATTCCAGGACTTGATGAATCACCTGAAGACACTGCCTCCGCTAGCCAAGCCTGAAAAAGGCGACACTCTTTTTCTGTATCTAGGCATCAGTCCTATAGATGTAAGCTCTGTTTTAGTTAAGGAGGTCAACAAGGCGCAAGCGCTGGTGTATTATGTTTCCAAGGTTCTTACAAAGACTGAAATGAACTATATCGAAGTTGAGAAGTACCTCTATGCGCTAGTAGTCTCGTCTAGGAAGCTTCGCCCTTACTTTCACGAGCACGAAATCACAGTCGTAACGAATCAATCTTTAAAGCACTTCCTCCAAAGGCCTGAAGCTTCAGGAAGAATGATTACTTGGGCGATCGACTTAACTGAATTCCGAATCAAGTTCGCACTTAGGAACGCTATAAAAGGCCAAGCACTGGCAGACTTTATAGTAGAATCCACTTGTCCCCCAAAGGCGTCGCCTCCTGAAAGTAGCGGGGAAAAGGAGACTTGGACTCTCCATATGGATGGATCTTCATCAATAGATGGTTCGGGGGCAAGCCTAGTACTAACACTACCAGATGGAAGCGCGCCCCTGCGATACGCTTTGGTCCTTACCTTCAAAGCTACCAATAACGAAGCAAAATATAAAGCATTGGTCACGGGCCTGCGACTCGCCAAAGGTTTAGGCATCGAGCACCTAAGTGTCTACTGCGATTCACAATTGGTGGTAAATCAAGTTAAGGGAGAATATACCGCCAAAGGCGAGGAGATTAAGGTATACCTGTAGATGGCGCGCCACTTAGCAGAAGGATTCAGTAGCTTCCAGATAGAGGCTATCCCTAGGGAAGAGAACAAAGAAGCGGATGCATTAAGTAAATATGATTGGCAGGCGACGCCCCTACAAGTGTCATTTGTAGAAATTATAAGAAAAGAGTCTGGACATGTGTGCGCGAGCATTGAAAGAGGGGAGGATTGGGCGACCCTTATCATGAATTACATTGAGAAGGGCGAGCTACCAGAAAGCGAAGCAGAGTCAAAAAGAATATTGAGGCTCACCCCGAGTTATAAGATTATCGAAGGAACATTAAACAAAAAGGGCTACTCAACGTATTTCCTCAAATGCGTCACTCAGCCAGATACGATCATGATGCTGAGGGAGGTCCACGAAGGATACGCCGCCTGTCACGCAATGGGGAATTGACCTCTATAAGCGTTGCCTGGCCTTTCGCGCAATGGGGAATTGACTTGGTGGGCCACTTCCTAAGTCCAAGCAGCGCACCTATGTCTTAGTAGCGATCGACTACTTTTCCAAATGGATTGAGGTGAAGGCGCTGGCTTCGACCACAGAATTCCAAGTGATCAAATTCATAAAATCAAGAATCGTTTCTAGATATGGCATCCCAAGCATTCTAGTAAGCGACAATGGGCTTCAGTTCGCAGGAAGGGAATTGAAGAGGTTCTGTCAGGAATTGAAGATACAGCATAGACATGCTTCAGTCAGGCATGCGCAGGCGAACGGACAAGTGGATGCGGCCAATAAGACTATTATGAAAGGATTGAAGAAAAGACTAGATGCCTTACAGAGAAAATGGACTGAGGAATTGGAAAATGTACTTTGGGCTCTCCGTACCACGCCTAAACAGGCTACATTGGAGACGCCTTTTTCCCTGGTATATGGCTTAGAAGCGGTAGCGCCAACGGAAATAGCAGTCGCCTCACACAGAACAAAACAATGTAATGGCGAATGAGGGTCAAAGGCGCATGGAATTGGATTTGGCGGATGAAAAGAGATGGGCATCTGAACAGCTTCAAGGAAGAATGCGGTTAACGGCAACTAGATACTACAATAGGCGAGTTTCAGCTCACCAATTTTTTGTGGGGGAGATGGTATTAAGGAAGAAAGAGTTCGCTCATCAAGATAAAATCAACAAGCTCTCGCCTAAATGGGAAGGGCCATATAAGTTGATCGCCATTTCCCATCCAAACGCCTACATACTTGAAAACAAAGAAGGAAAGACGCTGAAAAACACGTTCAATGCAGTTTACTTAAAAAAATTATATTCTTAAAAGCGTTATGAACAATGTACTTAGGCAATTACCATGGTCTATAAAAGACTGGTATTCCTGTTGTATTGTTTGGGCACTTAGCCAAAGTAGCAAATCATGTATTGTTCGGACATTTGGCCAAAGCGCGCGAGTCATACATATATAATCGATATTGGCGCTCAAAGTAAAAGACTAATACAAATACTTGATTACAAGCGCTCAAGGTAAAAAGAGTAAAGATAAACACTTGTCTAAATTAAGAATAAATAAGGGCAAACGCCCCAGTTCATTACAAGAGATGCGTCTCACCCAAAAGAGGACTTCCTAAAAACACAAAGAGGACTTCCTAAATAGGATCTTCGGAGGGAGGAGCGGGAAGCACAGGCAACTCTTCGGCGGGTAACGGAGGAAGGTCTGGGGTCTCGCCTGAAGGGATCGCCCCATCTAAAGGCAAGGTAGGCTCAAATGTAGGGGCGCGCTTGGTTCGATGCAGAGGAGAGGGTTCAGGAGACTCATCTTCTTCGTCATCCTAAGGCTATGGCGCTTTCTTTTTAGCCGCCTCAGCCTCAAGCCGCTTCTGCTTAGCCTCTCTCCGGGCCTCCAACTTTAAAAAGTTGACAAACGAGGGGAGCGTCGCCAAAGGAAACTGAGGATCAGTCTTCCAGATGTCCTTGCAAATAGCAGCAAAGGCTTCTACCAAAGCCTCACGACACCAGCTGGCGCAAGTAGTATTAAACTCCTCGCTGTTCTTGTACTCTTCGACAGCTTCGGCGAAGCGCTTGCGAGCCTACTTTTGAATAAGTAGCACATCTTCCTCCAAGCGTTGAACGTCCTGCTCAGCCGCAATAGCGCGGTGCTCAAAGGAGCCTGACTTACTCTTTTCCCGGTCAAGCTGCCTGTGAAGATCAGAAAGCTGCTCATGCGCCTGGGATACCTGCTTATGAGCCTTCGCCGCCTCGGACAGTTTGGCCTTCACCTTGAGCATCTCTTGAGCATGGCGAGCGGATTCCTCATCCCTCGTGGCCTTCTCCGCGGCCAACTTACGATTAGCACGATCCTGCGCCAGCACCAGCCTTTTGGTTTGCTCTAGCTGAGCAGCAGTGGCCTCCCGCTCCTCAGACAGCTCCACAATGGCGGTACCCATTTGGAGTTGCAAGGGCAAAAGCTACACAAAAGGCTGACAGTTAGGAAAAAAGACTGAGTAAAAATAATAAAACCGAAGGAACAATTAGTACCTGAGAAAACAAGGTCAGGCATTGGTGCACAAGATTGTCCAAAAAGCCACTAGCCTTGTCGATATGCGTGCGATCAGCAGGCGGGCAGGCGTCAGTCAGCAGGTGGAGACCCAAATCAGGGTCCAGCAAAGTGTTCCCTCGCAGAAGGGGAGCATCCTGGAGACGCTCGCAGGGAGTCCAGGGCGCACAGCTCAGTTCCTCCTGAGAAACCCACTCAGGAAGCTCCTCGACTTTGAGATCCCTATCAAGGTCGAACGCCGGACCCGCGTACGACCTATAGCGCCCATCTTGACCACTGGGTAAAGGCAAGGGAGCCTCCAAGTCCATACGAGAATGGGGGGGGGGGGGAGCAGCTCGTTATCCGCCCCCGAGGCAGATTCCCTCGCCGGGGTCTTCTTCTCCCGAGAAGAGGGAGCGCTGATACTTTTCCCTAAGTACGCGGCTCCGTCATTCCTAATGCTTTTTTCTGTGGAAGTGCCATCATAGAAGACATGGTAAGTCCAAGCCATGCCCGAGTCCGTCATGCCAGGCGCACCCCACTTCTTAGTGTGGAGAATATTTAATCTTCTAGAAAAACCGGAATCTTTGCAATATCGAGAATAAGGGACCGCACCTTTGAAAAGAGTCACCGCCTCTTGAGTGTCAGGACTCAACGATTGAGGATCCGCGGAGAGCGGATCTATCTCATCCTCAGGGCGCGCCTTCTTATTCGAAGACTGTCGTTTCCTTTTCTTGGAACCCTCTATAGCGTCGCTCGGAGCCTTGGTAGCGAGAGGTTCTAATTCCTGTTCATCATCCGTGAGTGTGAAGGCAATGTCAAAGTGCGAAACAAGTTGGTCTGCAAAAAGAAAATAAAACGAGTTATTACCCGTGTCCTGTAAAAGCGATGCTGAACTGGAGAAATGCCAGCGTTGAAAAGGTCTTCCTCCTTGGTCTCTTTGGATATCCACGAGGCACGCCCTTCGAGGTGATCAGCATACACCATGTGGAGCGACTCCTTATACCAAGGGGATAATTCATCATCCAGGGGATAGGGGTCACAGAGCGCCTTCGAGGTAATACACCAAGGACCCCCCCCCCCCCCCACATTGAAAAAGAAGTATGAATTCTTCCAATTGGAGTTCCGGGTCCTATAACCAGTGACTAAGGGGAAGGAGGATTTCCAGTTCTGGAACTTATTGTCAGGGAAGCGACTGACAAAGCTAAAAACGCCAGAGCGGTTGGAACCTATCCTATAAAAATGGCGAAATAATACTAAAGAATATGTGTAGCCCTGACTCTCACATAAACACCTAAAGCCTACCTAGGTGCGGAGACAATAGGGAGAGTATTGGGTAGGGGAAACGCCATAGTAGCGAAAGGCCTCAGCCAGGTCAGGGCAGAGGGGAAATCTTAATACAGCATCTATCTGAAGGGGATAGATGGTTTCCTCGCCTGGCCCTGGTTTTGAGATAGGCGTGGCGTTCTCAGGATCACGTTCATCCGGGATAGGAAAGCGAAGTTCTAAGGCGTCGCTCATACACGACTCATCCAATGATCTATTAAAAATAGACCTAGAAATAATATTGGGTCTAAGATCACTAAACCCGGGAGGGAAAAAGACATTCGCCTCACCTCCTGTCAATCCGTTCGCCATTGAAGAGAGAAGGCGCTCGCGACGGGGGTAGAAGCTGGGCTCGAAAGGGGAGCAGCGAGCTATTTTGAGAGAGTGATCGGAAATCTAGAGAGAAGGCATAGCTTTCTAGAGAGAGAAGTTACGTTAGGAGGTTAAAATGACAGAATGAAGAGGAGGGGCCCTATTTATAGGAGCTCTTCTGGAGAAGCCCAACAGTCACCCTACTCCTAGGGAGCCTAATTGGACGAAACGTCCTCGGGAAGGTAAGGGTTGCCAACGGTTCGATCAAAACGATACGACTTCCCAAACGGTCCGATCACAACAGCTATTTCTTTAAAGACGAAACTCAAAGAATGAAATCCGACTGGAAAATGCCCACCACTACGCGCCCTCAAAGGCACGCCACTCGAGATTAAAATGAAACGGACAACAATGGATCTAGGAAACACCATCGCTCTATAACATTAGAGCGTCTGATAAAACCTAACACGAGCGTCGTTCGTATTAGGCTTCGGGGGCAGATGATGGATCCTGGTCCTATGGGCCCTGATAGATCCGAGCCTCACAGGCCTCCAATAGCAGAAGCCCCTCCAGGCCTTACCTTTGGGCATGTAAACCAAGGCTCGCCCTTGAGGGCGAGCCATAGAAGGGCGCGCCACGTGAAGCATACCCCACCCTTCCTGACAGGTTCGAGGCTCGAGGACCGAAAGGGAGGGAGGGGGGATCTCCACACCTGAGGTGGAGCTCCGGCACAAGAAATGAGCTCACTAAGCACCAGACACTAGGCACCACACTGTCCAATGTTACCCCACTCAGCCACGCCAGACGCCACGTAGGATAACTGGGGTCAGACTTCAACCCGACTCAGGTTAAGGGTGAAAGCTATAAATACCTTCACCCCTCTCTACTTCAAACTAATTTGCTATTCATAACATACATACATACACTTATAACAAACTCCTAGCTCACTTAAGCTTCGGAGGGGAAACAAAGGGCATAGCCCGGGTTTTCCATATCTCTGGTAGCCTCTTCCATATATGTATACTTTGAGGTTCTTGGTGTTATGGATGGAATAAACAATGTTACAAACTTGGTTGTTGTTGGTACACGGTACGTAGATCTGTCTGCTAATTCTTCGAAACTTCAATATGATTCACGGAGTTTGATCATAGTGACCATTGTTGAAAGACACCCAGGAAGGACAAGAAGAAGAAGCTCACGTTTCATCTTTTCAGCCGCCCACTTTCTCCTCCACCTTTCTCCAAAGTAGCATCCCACTTACAAGAAGGAGCAACCCACGTTTTGCATGAAGTTAGAAGAGAACTCCTACTAAAAATAGTAGAGTTCTGATCTACAGAAGGGAAGTGGAAGGCTTCAAGAGAGAGTGAGAGAAGTAGAGTGAGAGATTGAGAGAATTTATAGACTTTGGAAATCTCGTAACAAATTCTATCAAAGAGGCTCCAATAGACGTAGGCAATTGGTCGAACAACTTTAAAATCGTTTTGTGTGATTTCTGGAGAGGTGAGTGAAGCATAACAAGTGGTATCAGAGCTCCGGTTTGAAGTTGTATCAAAATTCAAGTAGCTCAATTTCAATTTTCGACAATACCAGGTTGTTCCTCTCGTCGAGACGAATCCGTTGACGCTAACGGAATCGAAAACGGAGGTCGGAGCATCCCACATTTTCCCCTGCAAGTTTCTGCTGCAATCCACGCGCCCCCTAACTGTTCAGCAAGTGATTCCACTCGCACGCACGAACCCTCACGCGCCCCACGCGCCCAACAGATCTGAACCGTCTATTTTCAAGATCCATTTTGGTTTTGATCGAAGCCATCCAGAGTCCTATTTCAATGATCAAATAGTGTTTTCCAACTATTTGGATCATTTCGAAGTCATCCCGTATGGTAAGAATTTTGAAATTTTGAGTTTAAAACTTCTAAATTCAAATGGAAAGATCGGGAAGATATGGGAGCTCTGATAATGTTAGTAGCTCTAGGCGACAGTCCAATGTTTCAAATGCCAAGTTTCAAGTTGAGAAGTTCGATGGAACAAGCAACTTCAACATGTAGCAATGTGAAGTCATAGACGTCTTGATCCAACAAGAATTGGATATTGCGTTGGGAGAAAAACCAGATGATGTGACTGATTAGGATTGGAAGAAGTTCAATACTCAAGCGTGTACTACAATCCGATTATGCCTTACCAAATAACAAAAGTATTTTGTCATGAGAGAGACAAATGCTAAGGTACTTTGGCAGAAGTTGGAGGATAAGCTCATGAAGAAGAGCATTGAGAGTCGTTTGCACTTGAAGAAGAAGCTCTTCAGATTCCAATTTCGTGAAGGTATTTCAATGTCCGAACATCTGAACAGTTACAACCAAATTCTTGCTGATCTGTTAAACTTAGATGTTGAAATAGATGATGAAGATAAAACTTTACTTTTGTTAAATTCCTTGCCTGATACACATGAGTATTTAATTACTATTCTACTGTACGGGAAGGAAAATATTAAGTTCGACGATGTATCTAGTTCTTTAATTAGTAATGAGTACCGGAAAAGGGATAAGCAGGTACAACAAGATACATCAGTGAAGCTTTAACAGTAAGAGGGAGACCACAGCCAAGGCATCCCAGAAAAGAAGAACGATTCTAAAACGCCTTAGGCTCTGATACCATGTGAAAACTGGTGAAGAGTGGCGAATCAAAATGAATATCAGACCTTGGAATGGCAATTCAGAGGAGAGGAAAGGAGAAGAGGCGCAGCAATTGGGGTTCATCGAGACTTGTTCCTTCATCCGGAAGTCTCTCCCCCTTAAATAAAATCAGTCTCTTAATTACAACCCTAGAGAAACAAAACGACGGTTCAAAATGGAATAAAGAAAATAAAACGACAATGAAGAAATGAAATGACTCAGCCAATGAAGATGGGCTGCACAACGAAGATGGGCTGCTGGCAGATTAAAGAAGACCAAGCCCAATTTAAAGAAGCCTTCCAGATTGAATAAGCCCATATGCATATCAAATTTCTACAGAAACCTTTCTGAATAAATAAAGACCAATTTCAGGTCCTTCTGCTGAGCTCAACTCGAAAACCTGAAGAATAAACAATAAGGAAAAGAATAAAGAAGAGAAGTCAATCACAACAGCCAGCAGGGAGGAGGAGTTGTATTAAATTAGAAAGCAACATGTGACATCAGCCCAATGCAATGCAGAGTTCCTTGCAGTGCTATCTCTAAAACAAGAAACTTCCAAGTCAACCTAAGCAAGTAAATTGCATCAAAGATGGAAAATGTCAATTGACGTAATTACAATCACATGCTCTTAAGATATTGAGCGCTTTCATCTCTAACAACATCCACTGGACAGCTTTCTAATACCACAATTGTAAATGGTAGAGTGCTAATGGACTTGGACTGAGAAACTAACAGCCACCAGAATATTACCTGTAGAGGATTTAGAAGAATGTTCATGCGTTGCCTTAGAGAGTCTCCTCGCCGAGCCCCCACTCTTTTTGTTTATGAAAACTAGCAAAGATCTAGAATCAGGAGGCATATCAATCAACTCATATCTCTGTTTCATTCTTAGTGTGTGAGAATCATCCTTTGGGGTAATAGATTCGCTTCTTTTTAAAGAAGAGTTTGTTTCCAACTTCTTGTCTTCATCACCATCAGGGTGAGAATTTGCCATGCTTACACTTCCATTACAGTTCTCCTCTACTCCATTTAAGCTATTAACAGGAGGTCTAACATCAGAAGAGCTATCAACCGATGGTTCACTTGCATTACCGCTATTTCCTGTATCAGCAGAGTTTTCAGTTCCTTGTTTGTATTTCTTCCCTTTGTTTATTAAGAAGGGTCGGGTGACTAAGAAGGGTCGGGTGACTAAGAAGGTGATGGGATGTCTAAAGGGTAAATTTGTCTTTTTACATTTAATTTTTTCAAAATAAACGTCGCACATGATTAGTACGTGACAGTTAACGGATATAATTAACGTTTGCTCCAATTACCAACAAATTGAAACATACGGGTGCCATAACATACGCCAAAAAACATATGGGTTCAATTACCAAAAAAAAAACATCCGGGTGTGTTTATCTACTTTTCCCCTATATTATAATTAAATACATAATATAGTTAATATATTACAACTCATTAAATTTGCAATTTGTTTTTCATCTCCCTCGTAACTTACTAAATACGTCAATGTAAATCACTAAATACCTCTACATAATGGAAAATCATTGTGTACGAAAGAAACAGGGATACCATAATTGAATGCTCTTCTTCTTCTTCTTCTTCTTCCATTTTTTGAGAAGATTTCTTTCACTTTCATTCTTCTTTCTCTTCTCCCTTATTCATTAATTTTATTCTTACTACTATGTAAGTATCTGCAGAATGCACATGTAATCCCCAAACTAAGGGATCTATCTTAGCTAGGGTTCACGTGTGCATTCCACAGACACTCAGAGATTGGTTGGTTGTCGAAAAAGAAGAGAAGAAAAATGTAGGAAAGAAACCTTGTATGTGCTTATCAGGGGAAGGAAGCCATTCTTATAGAAACAAAGGACGAGATAGTTGGTAGCTTGAGATATATCCTTCTTCTGTGAGGGTATATATAGATATCTCAAGCTGCGTATATAAAGATTAAAGATGAAATTATGTGGAAATCACTCCAATCTCATGCATGTTCCTCTTTTGGATTCTGGAAAGAAAGGAATCTTGTACCTCCCTCCCTACTTTCTTTACGTGTTTTTTTTTTGTGTGGGATGAGATAGGGTATATTACTATGATTACATTTTGGATAATTTAGATGCAGGTGTGTTAGTACCAAATTCATATTTCTTGTAAATGGTCCGGTCCAACCCGATGTCAACATTTTAGGCACATAGTGTGTGGACATCACACAGCTTTGTAATATTGGATTCATGGAATACTAATGGGGTAATGGTCCCGGAATGGAATTCCTTATCTACTGAATCCAATAGCAGTAACCTACACACTCACACAAGAAGATGATGAAGAAGAAGAATCAACACACTCGTATTCTTTTTTAGGATTTCAAAGGGGACGAAACCTTCTTTGAGATAATAGGAGGCCCAATGACAATCTTCTGCTGCAGCTGCAGAAACACAATTCTGTAATTAATGAATAGGGCCGGCAATGGTTCGTTGAAAACTCATAACCATGGTTATAACCATTACTGTTTAATATGGTTAACTGTACCATTATGGTGCGGTGCGGTTATGGTGGTGAATATTCTACCCATAATGGTTATTGTTATGGTTATGATATTTGAGTTATAATCATGGTTATAACCATGGTTATTATATAAATATAATATTGATTTATTATTAATAAACTAATTTATATAATATACTAAATATAAATTATATAATTGAAAATTTGAAATTGTTGAAAATTGAAGGCGTCAAAGTCCAACGATGGTAATATAGATTGATGTATTGTTTCAAATAAAATTTTCGATCTTTTATTATATTACATATGTGGAATGAATATGAGTATACGGTTAAAATCATGGTTAATAACCATGGTTATTTTAATGGTTATGGTATTGAAAATTATACACATAATAGTTATGGTATGTGGTGTAAAAATATGGTATGGTTATAGTATTTGTCATACCCTGAGCATGCCCTAACTATTGACCGCCCTATTAATGAACCAAATCTTTTAATATTTCGTGTTATTTTCCTTCTTATCAATACAGTTTGTTTTCCCGCTGGACATTCACTACTCAATATATAAAAGCATTATACATACCCACTATGTCATGGTCGTAACTAATAACAAGTGTCGAACACACTTGGTAGAATATATCTAACCATTTTCAAATATTTTTATAGCAACTTAATTTACACAAAATATATAACCTACATCCTTTTAATTTTGTTTTTAAAATCTCCATTCGACGAACGGAATATTTAATTATCACATTTTTAAACTAGTTGATTTAATTGATAACATGAAATTAGAATTATGTCCATTTTGAAAGGGAAGAAATCTCATACTTGTACCTATTTCTTAGGATAACTCGAAGGGTTCATCCGGACATTGATACTATTTGGTTTGTGTAGGCAAATGCATCTATAAGGGGTGCTCATGTAAATTACAGAAATTTCGGAGGCCAAACTGAACAGTTACGAAACATCGTAACTGCCCCGGGTTTATAAATAGACCCCTAGGGGGGCCTTCCCTAATATACATATATCTACAAATATCTCTCCAATTTGTCTTAGGAAATCCAATGTGGAAACCGAGGAACGCTCCGTTCATGTGACGTTCCTCTCGACCGGTATCGTCGTCATGACTTCGAAGCGCCGACGATCTCGCACGCTTTCGCTACCGCACGTTGATATACTGCACGACGATATACCGACTAATGTAAGTACGTTTGTATTACTAACGTGCTATTAGTATCAGTCGTAGGTTCGGTCTCCAACATCGTCTTTGTGATGGGGGTTTTCACCACTAATGAGTGTTCGTCTATGAAAATCTCACTTTGGGAAAGTCGATACTTCACATGACTCGATCTCTTTGGGAGTACGCATAATTTCTATGCTTCGTGCATGACCCTGGCCTTCATTATCCATCCATGTGTATGGACGAAAGGTCTCCTTGATGAAATGGTCTAATAATGTTCCTCCATTCTTCCTTGCATGAAGATTTGTTTTTGGCCGAAAGTGTTCGGTGGCGATGCCTTCATGCTCCTTGCTTTTTCCTTCTCCGGAACTTATTTCCCTTCACACATAGAATAGATGCATGGGTAAGGGGACATTTTGCACAGTGTTTTAGATGGTAGTGGCCATTGAAGGCATGGCAATCCTCCATAGTTGCCATCTGTGAGATCACCTCTCTCATTTGTGTGCTTTGAAAATGTGACATACTGAAAATGCTCCATTTGAGAGTGACCCTCTGCTATGAAATGAGTAAAGCGGGGATGAAAATATTTCAGTTCTTATGTTGGAGACATCTAGTGTACCGCTGTCGAGGAAAAGTGTCAACATATAAAGAAAGGTGGTGATTGTTTTTGGAAATGAGTTTTCGTCGAAGTCACCGGTTCCCGTCGAAGTTGTCAGTGATAGGTTCTCCGGTGGTTACTCGGAAAGTTGACGACAGTTACCGAGTAGTTTAATATCGGTTCCACACAAAGAGAAGGCGAAGAATATATGTTGGCCATGGTAGGAGTAAACAGAAGAAAACTTGCGTAGGAAACATGAAGAAGATGAAGAACATGGTGAGACAAAAAGGATATTTTTTTATTAATTTCGAAATTGTTTTTTTTTAAAAATGGGTTTAAATCGGTTCGGTCAGGATTGTGATATGACCAAATCGATCTTTATAATGGACCGACCGATTTATAAACCAACTGGTCTAACTAGCTGTGACACAACACTCAGCAGCTTGGGTTGTGGCCCAGCGACTTGGGTTGCGTCCTAACGGCTTGGGCTGTGACTTAACGGGAAATTGGGTTGTGGTCCAATTGACCTGGATTGCAACCTAACCAGTAGTCGGTTGTGGCCAAGACAGAGTGGGTCGTGACCCGATCCGTGTATAAAATATTTTTTTGGAAAATAGTCAATTAGGTCCTCAAACTTTATTTAGGGATAAAATAATTTTATTTTATTTTAAAATGCTCCCTAATCTTTTTCAAAGCAATGAGCTGCTATTTATATTTATTAGTATCATGCTTAGAAGACTATAATTTATAATAATTTATTTTTGATAAATTACATGATGCATGACCCTTATAGTTTAATTTGGTTGAACTATGTTCGAATTTGTTTCGCTAAAGTCTTAAGGGATCAAATTGTAATATTCTTGACTTTAAATTGAGCAAAAATTATGTCTAGAAAGACCAAGCTAGAAGTGAAAATTTGACACCGTTCCCCTTCCTTCCTAGCTCGGGAACCTTCATGTTTCGTCTAAGAAAAGGGTAAGTTTGGGTCTTCAAGCAAACCCTTCGGTCCACCTGATATTTTTTTCTCTAAACGTAACTTTTGAGAATATTACATTTTGGTCCCTATAGTCTACGAAAGTAGAATTTTATGCGAGTTAGTATTGTCAAAATTCGAAAAGGGCACTTGATGTTTATTGTGTGCAAATCATGTTACATGATGTTTTTGTAGTTTATCAAGCATGATACATATTAATGTATGTTATTTTCATGTATAGAAACATCATGTGTATTTGCTCAATTTTTATTACACTGTGTAATTTACACGTTATACATGTTGATTTGATTTAGTATCTAGTATCCATGTATAGGGACGTATGATAATATAAGAAAGCATGATGATACATCATCTATGTACAAGTTATTGGTGCATACATGTTGAATCATTTCATGTTTGTTGTGTGTCCTAACATGAAAAATTATTGATCATTTGTTTCAACTCCATGTGTTAGTAAATAAAGAGCATGATTACTTAATAAATAATTATAATCTTTGTGATTATTAATGTAGACTTCATATATAAATCAATCATAAAACATGTTTACTTGTTTTGATAATTATGTAAATCAAGTATGATGCATGTTTTGCGATTCATTCATGTGTACACTAAATCATGATTGTATGTTGTTTTGGTTTATGTGAATGGAGTGCTTGACTTGATTATTAGCAAAATTAATTTTTGTTAAGCATATACTTTGGATAATGATTTGGAACATAGTGAACTTTAGACTCTGGGATATGCTTGCATTGATTGATTTGTTAATAAGAAAGTTAAGTATAACATGTGTATGTACGTTGAACAATGAATCTTGCATGACTTGTTTGTATATGTTGATCCTGACGCGATGATCCTTTTTATGTATGAAGGATGACATCAATCCAATGCAAATTGTTGCCGAACTCAACTGTGTGGTGAAGTTGATGGTGATAACTATGAATTCTGAAAGGAGAAAGTTAAGTACTTACTCCAAAAGCTAGTGATTCTAGAGAGACCATATCTAATAACATGGAAAAGCCTATAGCTAAGCATATGACCTAAAAAAGGCAAGAAATGAAAGACTATGAAACCTGGAAAGATGAGAACCAAACATCGTGCATCATTTTGCTAAGTGCAATAAATGATGATTTGTTTAGGAAATTTCAAGATCATCAAAACGAAAAGGCGCTTTGGGAGGTTCTGAGAAATAAATTTGTTTTCTATTTCATAAAATGGATATAGTTCCTAACTATGAGATCAACCTCTTACGAGAGACACCTTAAACACTCTCTAAAATTATATATTTGACACATGGTCAATATAATAGATGAAGTCAGATGTGTGATCATGTTCTCACTCAAAACAGCAACTCCAAGTAGTGATTCGGTTCATTACATGTTTTGTGGATTCATTTTAATATACTTATATCCCGCTCTGATTGGGCTCCCGCTTTGGAAGAAGCCTAGGGGCTCCTAAAATTTGGAGAAGAAAAGCATAAGACTACACGAACTCTGACTTAGTTGCATGTGACAATTTTTCTCCAGTACCCAATAGAGACCGAAAAGGAGGGATATTAGTCAGAAAGATGAACTTCCTGATTCCAGTTAGAAACAAAAGACCAATGAAATTGGCGAGTGGAAATGTCCATATCGTGTCCAGATTATTAAAATGAAGTGTTATAGTTGTAACCGGAAGGGTGAAAACTCACAAGCTTGCACTGCTCTGAAGTGTGGGGATTAAGCCACAAACACGAAGCATTATCATTGAACTTTGAAATTCAGCCTAAGCATGATGAGGTAAAAAAAATTAAGAGTTGTCGCTGAAGGAGTCGGTATCCGCAAACTATGTCTATGTGACATCCAAGTCATCCATGCCTAGTTGATTAGGCAAAGAGTTGATTTTTCATTTATGTGTCTGTGAGGCCCAAGTATATTTCATTTACAGTATTCATGACATTGAGCTTATAATATATGGTCAGTTCCTGTGAATTTATTAAATATCATACTTGCATCATTTGTTCTTGCCATGATATCAATACATTCGTACATTTCCTTTGTGTTATTTTGTAACTGATGTGACCGGAAGACTTCACGTAGGCAACTAGAATTAGTTCACTTAGACATCTATAAAATCCATATTTGTTGTGGAGAAGTATGTTTATGATCTGTATCAATTATATTTATTTAATTTTCTACAACAGTTATGCGAGCCTTATGGATAAATTGAATAAATAATTAACTTACAGTTCGTAAATATGTTGAAATGTTGATTAGTTAATCGACTCAACTTAGCAAAATACATGATAAAGAGGATAACTCATTCGTTGACTATATTTTACACTTTGCAACTTGATGTTGTTGTTAGAAGTTGTAAGAGGAACGCTTCTAAAGAAAGTTAAGGGACAACATTGTCCAATTGCACATAGTCCACGGTCATGTGCGGGTCGCTCCATTGCCAGCACCCACTGTGTTCACGACGAATGTCTATCCACTTAGCCAAGTGCTTGTTAATCAACTACCTACCAATTCATATGAGTTATGAACCAGAAAAGTCCAAAAGTGGGTGTGAGATTGCTCCTCAAAAGAAAGATGTCAAAGTGAAATATTTTTATAAGGGTAAAAATTGGATTATGATACATTTTCGAGTTCTTGTGCTAAGGTACACCAAGATAACTTGATTCGAGTGGGGGGACTTTAACGGATGATGAATTCGTTTCTCGTGTTGATCCATCCACCTAGATGACTTTATTAGAGTGGGATGATTTTAGCGGATGTTGAATTAGTTCCTCATCACGACTCACTTTCTTCATCATCAGTTGCGAATACAAATGATCTTGGTTAAACCCTTAGTTCAAATGGGAGTAAAAAGTTGATACTCTAAGTGAGTGGTTGAAAATGTATCGTTACAGTGGGAGCGTATACAATATTCTTAATCCCAATGGGAATCATATTGTGACTCTTTATACTTCACCCTTTCTAAGGCAAAATGGATTATACGATAAAAGAAAATGTCAGGCATAAATAGGTCAAATGGATCCTAGAAGTCATGACTCATCTTGGGAATTGTATCTTGTCTGATTACGAATATAAGTTTCGTATAAACCCAGAAAGGTAGATCTTGAATATAAATGTTGCTAACGAAGTATTGGAGTATAAATCGAGGTGCTTTTCTATATTGAGTATGAGAATGCAACTTTAGGACTTAGTGGTCCCTTAGAACTCTATGTTTTCTCTTGAGATATTATTATAATTAAACGTGATTAGTTCATGTTAAATAGGATAATCACTATGGATTAAGTTTGTTAGGGAAATTTTCGCAAGATCTTGCAACAAAGTGTTTGTCACATAGTATGGGATGGGTAGGTACAAAGTTCATTAATGAATTCATAAGACCTAATTGATGTTTAAAGGGTAAACAATAATATATTCTTGGAATTGAGATCCCAAGAGAGGCTACTTGAGAAATTGATTTTTTAAGTGATAATTTTAGTATTACCCGTTTAAAACTCTTGTATCTAAACATTTATGACGCAATGCGCCAAATGTCTTAAAGATGAGCTAAGTTAGAAGATTTATTCATGTTGTGAGGTGTACTATACCAACTACCAAATCAAGTATATGACTCGATTGATTTGATGCTCAAGGATCACATTGTAAATTGTTGTTGAAGCATTGTGTATATGCACAGGATAGGATGTTATGAAGTTGTTCCTAGTGGGAGTTAAGACTTTCCAGGATAAATTTTCTTTCTATATATGGTCATCTGATTAGATAAGTGAGAAACAAGTGAGAACTTCATTGTAGGTGATTGAAGCTAAGCAAATGGTTATCTCACCAATAACTGAAATTTAGTTTGGTCTAACAGGTTCCTACAAGTATTTTGAATTATATACATTATTGATCCAGAGTTTGTCTATTGGTGATAAGCACATTTAAAAGGATCCTATTTACGATAAGCACATTTAAAATACCAACATTAATATGCATAAGGCATGATGACATGAAAGAAAGCGAATGTGAATTAGCAGTCAACAAAAGATGGATAAAGGGATAAGCCCGTGAACACCCTTCTGTAGGGATCTGATTTTTGTCTTAATGAAGCAAATGGTAACGACCATTGCGTAGATCAAAGAGTTTGATTTGGATACATACATGTTCATTAAGATTGCTTAGTGCATTCTTGATTTGTGTTTTAATGTATTTCGAGCAAACTTAAGGTTAGCTCACTCACACGAGTAACTGCCTTCGTGTCTCAGTGGTGTTGCGTCTATGTGACGAGTGGAGATGAGACAGGATTTCGAGTCAACAATCGGCAAACCGATGATTTGAGAGCTAACTACTCGAATTCATAAGTCACTTGTTGATATGAGACCATTAGTATAAGTGTTTTTTTTAATGGTATGATGTCATCAAAAATTATTTTTGAATTTATTTCTAAGTAGTTTACTTTTAACAGAAAGAGGGTTAGTGTTTTATGGTTTAGATGCATTCGGTATTTGGACACACATCCGCACAATACTGACAATATGAGAAATGACATACACTCCATGTGAAAAGGAGAAGGATGTTGTGACATGCATTTCATACTGCGTGTGCTATTAATCGACCACGGGTTTACACAACCATGATCTCAACTTGTTGTAGTATGAGACCCAAAGATCTTTAACAAGTTCAAAATTGTTTGCCCTCATGACTCTGATTAGAGACTTGAAACCTAACACGATATTCGCTAGCTTAGCGTGTTACCTGATGGTCATGTGCAAAAATTCAGTCGGTTGGGACATGTTTAGAAAAGCGAGTTGGATTAGTGTTTGAAGTATCGTGAGAATAGGAAGATTGTACACAGAATCTCTTTTAAGAATTGTGTTCACGGTGCGCACCAATCATGATTTAGTTTCGTGATTGTGAATACAAGGTATGATTAATGAGGTATTTAAAGATACCTATATGAGGTTCGACTATCTAGGGTACAAGCATACATTCTTATTGTAGATTATTCTCAATGAGAGATTGTATACTCCTAACAGATATACAAAAACTAACTCTCACTAAGTATGTTGGTCGCACGGTGGAGCCCTGTATGAAAAACAAACGAGATGTTAAGATTATGTTTGTTTACACACTGATCACCCACATATGTGTGAGTGATAGATGTAGGAAAATGCACCCATAAGGGGTGCTCATGTAAATTACAGAAACTCCGGGGACCAAAGTGAACAGTTACGAAACGTCGTTGTGAACACCTGATTTTGGCTCGGGGTCAAAATATCATATGCGAGGAACCGAGCCAAGAAAAATCAAGATAAAGAAAAAAAAAACAATAAAATAATTCCAAACCCGAAACTCCAAACCCTAAACCTTAAACCCCAAACCCTAAACCTCAAACCCCAAACCCTAAACCTCAAACCCCAAACCCTAAACCCCAAACCCCAAACTATAAACCCCAAACATCAAACCCCAAAGTCTAAACCTTAGACCCCAGACCCTAAACCTTAACCTTAAACCCTAAACCCTAGACCCTAAAAACCCTAAAAACTAAACCTTAAACTTTAAACCCCAAAACCTAAACCCCTAAACTCCAAAACCACGACCATAAACCCACCATCCCATCCATTTTCGACCAAAACCCCTTTCATGACACAAATCACTCTCAATTTGCCACCTTTCACCTAAGTCTCCCACCTTTCACCAAAGTCTCCACGTTTCATTAAAGCATGTCTCTTACCCAAACAAACCAAAAAATACAAAGGAGAATGTGATCTATAAGAAAAGCCACGACAATGAATGAAAGTGGGGGGAAAACCTAAGAAAGCTTGAAAGGAAGGAATTGTTGTTAGCTTTGGCCAAGAGAAGAAAAAAGGAAAGAAAAGAAAAAATAGAGAAAAAATTCAAGGTGCGGTATTGAATGGAAAAAAAATAGAGAGAAATTGAGGGAAAAAATCGACGATTATCGGTCTCGGTTCCTCGTGCGGTATCTAAACTCCGAACAACTTAGGTATATCTATCTCATATTCAATATTGTATTTGTATTTCCTAGTGTGAATAAAGTCTGTCTTATGATATTATGTGTTAATATTTATATTTCATATAAGAATTGTATTCGATTTTAAGTTCGGTATAACTTTGGGGTCATTTTATACATTTGTGAAAGTTATGGTGTTTGTTTCAGTCAAAATTAATATTTTCGAAAATGACTTAGATCATTCCAAAACTTTGATGAAGGTTACAACACGGTCCTTGGACTCTCGGGTCATTTTAGGACTTTACCAAGTGTTATAAACCAAATCAGAAACGTTTTGGGCCGATTTTGCAATTTTTAAACGTTTTTTCCAAATTAGCTTGAAAAATTAAATAATTGCATCTTAGTCCCTAAATTTTTCTGGACATCCTATTACTTCTCAAGGTATCACAAATTAATCCAATGTGCTTCGAATTTTCAAAATCATTAATGTATGTTTGACACGTTTAAAATAACCCCAAAGCTAAACTATCCTTTTAGAGTATGATTAACTTTATTCTCCTCAAGTTTATTTATTTTTAAATTAACTCAAAAACAAAATGCTTGTATATTGTTAATCAAAAAATGTGCATGTAATCTTTATGGTGAAGCATGATCGAAACGAGAAATTTGGGTAAATCGGTGAAAACAAATTCAAAAGCAAACTAAAGTACCGAAAGGGCGGATTATGAGCTCGTGATCTCATAAGACGTAATCAAACCCCCGAACTCGATTCTCTGGTCGTAGACCTTTCCAAGCCCTAGGATGTTAACTGCATGTACCCTAGGCAAATTTTAGGATTCCGATTAGCATTTAATTAATCAGTGGCGACTATTTCTTTTTTCGGTCCGGTTGATGACCCCGCTCAACTGGACCCGTCGCTCGCCAAGACCCGACATTTTCGAAAGAAACATAAATAATAATAAAAAAATCCAAAAAGAGTCGGGGATAGTCGAATTCAACGTCCGACAATTTAGAGGGTTTAGGCTTTGTCATGTTTGTTTTGCCATATTTTATTTTACCCTATCTGTTTTGGTTGTTTGCTCATGCTTGCAGTTTTAAATTTTGTTAAGAAGGCGATGTAATTGTAATAATTCAAAAAAATATTTAAATTCTTGTTTTGCACACACCACGCTGGTTACCATTACCCGCTCGGATCTATAGCACATTAAGAGCTTAGGGAATTTAGTAGGGGAATCCACCCGGAGCGGTTTGGACCGTCGACACGCACCCAAACAACTCAACTCGATGATCGAAATGGGTTTGTGATCCTCTATAGGGGGTGAGGTTCCACTTGTTCAGATGATCTAGAAATTTCATCCATTTAGAACAAAAGCTCCACACCGTGTTTAACCTTTACCAATTTTGTGTGTGTTCCATTTTTGGGCCCAATTAATACAAATGTGAATTCATCCTAAGTATTTGGATGCGAGATTGACCCACAATTCATGTAGAAGATTCGGCCCAACAGTTGTGAATTAGAAGTCAGTCCAATAACTGTAGATGGGAGTTTGGCCCATTATGTAAATGTGTTTTGTTTTGGCCCTAGATCATGACATGTATAGGATTGGGCCTTTTGTATTATATATTTCAGACTGTTGTAAATGTAATACGAACCTTACTAATGAAATTTACATTCTCACACGTGCATTGCATTTTTCTTAAAAAACGAATGTAAGTTTCGTTTATTCTATCTTGTATCCTTAGGACGTTTCATGCACCATCTTTGGTAAGGATGAAGCAAACAAATCATTGCCCTCACATTAAGACCATACAACCCTTACTGTCGAAAAATGCCTGAATATGGAAAGCCATGACAAAAGGGAATCAGAAATACGTGAATGAGAAGATTGGTGAAGTTTTCAAGATTGCAAGTTACAAAGTCAACTGGGTTGTCCTTGATGCCTTTTATAATTTCTTTGGAATACGTTGATTAACAAAAAGAGAATACGTCTACAAGTTTTATTCGGCTCCTGCAAGTCCATCTTTCAACCCGGAGGAGATAATCAGGGATAGACCCGAACAACCACCGTATTCTAGCAATTTGAGGGCACCTTCGAGAAATGTGGGGGCAACGTAGCTAAGTTGAATGACACCCTTGAATAATTCAGACGAAGGACGAGGCAAATAAAATGATATTTAAAATGTATGTCCTTCACCTTCCTTTGAACCAAGGAACAAACAATAAATGCACTCAACGAGTTGCGCTGTTGTGTGAAACGTTTTAAGAATTAGACTTCGAATGGCCAAATGCTTTTAAAGTGTTTTTGAGAAAAACTTTTGTCATATATGTAATCAAAGTCTACGAATGGAATGAACAGAACATGCAAAATTTTCAAAAACAATCATGCATGATCAATTGTGTATTCCTTCTTCTCACTATGGTATTTTGAACTTAGATTTCTGGGAACCCATGCAACATTCGACGACTCCAACACCTCAAGAACACCAATGGAACTGTGATTCAATATTGTATGGGGGAACCCTTGCCGATTCCGACTCTATACATTACGAAGAAGGATCCGGTGAGGAGGGTCACCAAATACTTATTGCTTAGTGTGTTCAACATGGTATCAGAGACATAATTCTCAATCAAGTAACATATTGATCAGCTCTTCATTTTCGTCATCATCATCTAACAGTTGGCCCGGAAAACATTACAATTTGGAACATAAAACGAGCACATCATCCAAAATGTATCAATTCCTGAATGCAGTAAGTGACGAGTATGAGCTGGAAAAACAAGATTTACTCAGAGAAAACCTGTTACATGAGGTGGAATTGACTTATGCAATTATCCGATCAGAAAGGGACCGAAGACAAGGAGGGACGTCGAGGTCCACATCACCGAAATCGAGTCTGGCTTCTATGTTACACCTCGCTCGGAGGAAGTGGCAATCAGAGTCAAACCGACCCACACCACCAGACCACAATCGACTACTGGAAGAGGTAAGGTTGGTTTACAAAGTAAAGGATATGAGAAAAACAACTCTCTATCGTTTAATCGAGTTAAAGCAAAGATGACTTAAATAGAGATGAAGCGACGCCATAATTGACACGGGAAATATGCTAGTGTTAACTCTTGTAGAACAGTCGCCATTGTTGACACGGGACAGGCGTCGTTGTTGACTCCTGTAGAGGAGATGCCATTGTTGACATGGGAAGACGTCGTATTGACAACAGGGGAGACGTCGTTGTCGATGCAGAGAGACACCATTGTTGACAAAAGTGTCGATCGAAAGGGCATGAGATGTAGCTACTACAGGAAGTTTCGTCATAGCAAGGCAGAGTGCTCCCAACTGATCGAATTCCCCGAAGGGTGGATAAACATGAAGGGACAACAACATCGACGCCAACAACGTCATCACCATGGGGACGAAAGATGCTAAGAAGAGAAGCAGTCCAACGATCACCTCATGTTCTTATTTGCATCCTTGCATACAAAAAAATTGGCAACGCTCGTACTCGCAAGTAAAATCTCTCCAAAAAACAAAACTGCCACTAGAAATCAAAATCAAAGAGGTTTAACAATCAAAGAATCATACGGTCAGTTGTTGTTCACTAATATAAAAGATGTCTCGAGTACGGAGAGTTCCTAGAGAACACAACAAGAAAATGACTGAAACGTAATGCGAGGGATGACTTGCAATTATTTGCCCAGCGGCGCGACTTTGTACAAATGATCATTCGATGATACACATTTGAGATGCGTGAATGCTGAAGAAGTTGAGCGTCTAATGAAAAACATTCATGAAGGTTATGGCGGCCCACACATGAGTGTCCGAGACTTGGATAGCTTTGGTCCACCAAGACGGTTGACTGTGTAAAACAGGTCCAACATTATCACATCTATCAAGTGTACGCAGATCAAATCTACGCACCACTGGACGATTTCTGTCCCATGACTTCCCCATGATCTTTCTCAAGGTGGGGCATCGATCTAACAACATGGTTTCCTCAAAGGCCCCCAAGGGCCATCGATTCATATTGGTGGTGATTGATTACTTCACCAATGGGGTAGATGTTATTACCTTGGCGTCAATAATGGCTAAGGCCATTGAATTTTTCATTAGGTAGGACATCATCATGCGTCATGGGATGCCAAATTCAAACACCACCGGCAATTCCAGAAATCTAAATTGGTCGATGGGTTGTGATCAAGCATAAAAATTCATCTCCATATCACCCACAAATGAATGACGTAGTGGAATCAACAAATAAAGGACAAGCACGACACGCTGCCTTAGGCACTCAGGGCAGACAGAACCTCAAAATGGACATCAACGGGGGAAACCTATTCTCCCTTATTTACGGGACCGAAGTCGTGTTGCCGATTGAAGTATAGATCCCGTCATCTAGGATCCTCATTGAGGCAGACGTGCCAAAGGCAATTGTATCAGCGACGCATGACTGACACATTTAACAGGAAGATGATTCCGAGACAATTGCAAGCGGACAATCAAATTCTCAAAACAAATCCTTCGAGTCAATTCAGACTCTCGGGGTAAGTTTGTGCCTAAATATGAAGGGTTTTATGTCGCCAAAGAGACTTTCCGCAAAGAAGTCATGATCGTCACCGACATGGACGACCAAGAACTCCACAGTCCAATAAATACGGACGCAATCAAAAAATCCTTAAAGAATTCATAACCAGAAAGCGAGCCTCCAAAAATGAGATAAAATCCCGCTAAATTGAAAACTCAAAAGGGCGGTTTAGGCAAAATTTAGAGAAGATGGGCATGATTAAAAATCCCTAGAAATGGTGATCATGGCAACAGAAGAGGAATTAAATCCCTGCTAGGTTGAAAACCCAAAAGGGCAACCTAGACAAAAATTAAGGGAATTGAGAGGTGCAGTAAAAAAAATACTGTAACAAAAGGATAGAAAATCGAGAGATAAAAAAACAATCCTTCAAGCCAATCCAGACTCTCAGGGCAAGTTTATGCATAAATATGCAGGGTCATATGGCATCAGACAGGTTTTCAGCGGAGTAGTCATGATCATCACTGACATGGACAATAAAGAACTCCCCACTCCAATCAATATAGATGCAGTAAAAAAACTTAAAGAACTCGTAACCAGAAAGTGAGCCTCAAAACTGAGAGAAAATTCCCGCTAAATCGTAAACGTGAAAGGGTGGTTTAGGCAAAATTTTGGGAAGAGATGCATGATTAAAAATCCCTAAAAATGGTGATCATGGCAAAATGAAAGGAATCAAATCCCTATTAGGTTGAAAACTTGAAAAGGCGATCTAGGCAAAAATTAAGGAAATCGAGAGGTGCGGAAAAAGTACTGTAGCAAAAGGTAAGGAAATCGAGAGATAAAATAAAAAAAAAGTTACTCAAAAGTGGACCACAGTGTTTTAAGCTACCTCGACAACTTGCGTGGATACACCTTGTGGACGTACCATGAATGACTTTAGGGAACTCCATCAAAAAGGACTCCAAAGTCGATTAATGAGAAAACAAGCCCAGAAGTCCGTACAAGCAGTGAGACATCTAAACATAGCTTTTTTTTAAGCTCAAAAGTGAATTACAAGCCGACAAGCAGAGTCTTTAGGTGCTCAACTCCGCAAGTCATCCTCGACAACCAGGATCTGTAGTTATCCAGCTCCTGGGAGTCACAAGCCGACGAGCGGAGCCTTTAGGTGTTCAGACTCCTCAAGTCATCCCCGACGACCAGGACTTGTATTTGTCCAATTTCTGGGAGTCACAAGCCGATGAGCGGAGCCTTTAGGTGTTCAGCCTCTGCAAGTCATCCTCGACGACAAGGACGTGTAGGTGTCCAGCTTCTAGGAGTCACAAGCCGACGAGCGGAGCCTTTAGGTGTTTAGCCTCCGCCAGTCATCCCCGACGACCAGGACCTGTAGGTGTCCAACTTCTGCGAGTCCCAAGCCGACGAGCAGAGTCTTTAAGTGTTCAGCCTCCGCAAGTCATCCCCAACGAATCACAACCCGACGAGCCGAGCCTTTAGGTGTTCAACCTCTGCAAGTCATCCTCGACGAACAGGACATGTATGTGTCCAACTTCTGAGAGTCGCAAGCCGATGAGTGTTTATGTACTCAGCCTCCGTGAACCATCTTGAATGATCGGGACCTATATTTGTCTAGCTTCCGAAAGTTGCGTGATGATGTCTATCTACTATGTAAACAATGAATCGAGAGGAGACAAAATCAGTCGTTTTTCTTTGAATACACATTCATGACATCCCATCCATGAGCGTGTGTTCAAACAGGGGAAACTCTAAACACCTAATTTTGGCTCGGGGTCAAAATCCCGTACACGAGGAACCGAGCCGAGAAAAATCGAGACAAAGAAAAAATAAAAAAAAAAAAAAATCATAAACCTTAAACCCCAAACCCTGCCCAAACCCTAAACCCTAAACATTAAACCCCAAACCCTAAACCTCTAAACCCTAAACCCCTAAACTCCAAAACCACGACCATAAACCCACCATGCCATTCATTTTTGGCCAAAACCCCCTTCATGACACAAATCACTCTCAATTTGCCATCTTTCACTCACCTTTCACCAAAGTCTCCCACCTTTCACTAAAGTCTCCACCTTTCACTAAAGCATGTCTCCTACCCAAACAAACCAAAAAATACAAAGGAGAATGGGATTTATAAGAAAAGCCACGACAATGAAGTAAAGTGGGGGAAAACCGAAGGAAGCTTGAAAAATTAATATTTTAGACATTTGGGAAAGTTCGGTCCTTGGACTCTCGGGTCATTTGGGGACTTTACCGAGTGTTATAAACCAAATCAGAAAAGTTTTGGGCCATTTTTGAAATTTTTAAAAGATTTTTCCAAATCAGCTCGAAATTTTAAATAATTGCATCTTGGTCCCTAAACTTTTCTGGACATCTCATTAGTTCTCAAGGTGTCACAAATTAATCCAATGTGATTCGAATTTTCAAAATCATTAGTGTATGTTTGACATGTTTAAAATGACATCAAAGTTAAACCATCCTTTTAGAGCATGATAAACGTTATTCTCCTCAAGTTTATTTATTTTTAAACTAACTCGGAAAAAATGCTTGTATATTGTTAATAAAATAATGTGCACGTAATCGTTTTGGCGAAGCATGATCAAAACGGGTAATTCGGAGAAATCGATGAAAACAAATTCAAAAGCAAACTAAATTACCGACAGGGCGGATTATGAGCTCGGGAGCTCATAAGACATAATCAAACCCCCGAAATCGATTCTTTGGACATAGACCTTTCCAAGACCTAGAATGTTAACTCCATGTACCTTAGACAAATTTTAGGATTCCAATTAGACTTTAATTAATCAGTGGCGACTCTTTCTTTTGTTCAATCTGGTTGATGACCCCGCTCGACCGGACCCGTCGGGGAAACAAAAGGGTCGGATGAAAGTCGGATCGGATGACCTACAGTCGTAACTGCCCCCGGGTCTATAAATAGACCCCTAGGGGGCTCCCCTAATATACATCTACACACTAATTCAAATATCTACAAAGATTCTCTCAAATTTGTCTTAGGGAATCCACTGTGCAAATCGAGGAGCGTTCCTCTCGACCGGTATCGTCATCAAGACTCCAAACCGTCGACGATCTCACACGCTTATGCTACTGCACGTCGATATACTGACCGATGTAAGTATAGTTTTGGTATTACATTGTTTGTCTTACTAAAGTGCTATTTCTCGTGCATGTGAATCTCGAAATCCAACAGTTTGTAATATCGTTGTTTTCTAATAAGGATATCAATTTATGTTAGATGTGTTAAACACGGATCATTATGAAGCCAAATTGTATTAAAATATGTTCGTGTAATGTGTGGACCTACATCTATTTCAAATCTAATTAAATTAATAAGTATGAAATGTTTTTGATCAATTTGTAAATCCATACAATTTGTGAACTTGTATAAATTTTGAACTCACATTTATATTAGATAATAATATGTTATATATAATAAGAATAAAAGTTATTCAGGTACCTCAGAAGTCGCGTTTTTAAAAATAGGCACCCCATAAAAAATTTGTTACTCTTTTGGGTACCTCAAAATTCATAAATGTATTTCCTTTATTTTGACATCCATTTTGGATGGAAAACGTTCCATGTGCTTGTCACATGTGCAATTTAGATCGAAATTAAAAAAAAAAAAAATACTTAGTGTGATAACTGAAATACCCTTCAGCATATCTACTCAAATTCATAACACTTCTAGGGGAGAACGAAGAACGATTCTTTCAAATTCTTCATTTACATTGAATGCAATGAACAGATAACCTTCAAAACCTTTACATTTGTGTTTTTTTCAGTCTTTAGAGTCATGGCAAAGAACTTGGAGGATGGATTGTCCCAATTCGGTATAGATTGGTCGTTTCCACACCAATTGATGTTTTCTTTTACAATAAATTTTGTTTTTTGAAGTAGATCGCCTCTTCTAATCCTCAATAATCTCAAGAATCAAATGAACTTTCATTTTGATGCCCAACCCTGTTTTTAGGGTTTCCCAATTGAAGGATTTTATGGCTAGACAAACAATAGAGTCACCAGTTGATTCGTCACATTCTTCACCACAATTCCAGCTCAACTCTGCTGGTGAGAGGTCGTCTTTACTAAAGATATCTAGATCGACGAGGGAGAGACGTAAATTTCTCATGATGAAGTTGAAGGAGAAAGAGGCCCACCGACTGTCCAAGAACATGTTACCACATCCACACAATCTTGTTGCCAGTTCACTCAAAAGAGCCTTGCCTCTCAAGAAATTTCTTATGTCCTAACAAAATATCGTATTCATTTCTTCCCATTTCTTTCAATGAGAGAGAGTTTCGTTCTATGATTGGTCAGTCGGGTTCCAACAATCTGCAATCTGTAGTTAAAACACTAATTCTTGATAAAAATAAGGGGAAAGATAAGAAAGAATGAAGAAAAAATAAAGAAGTCTGATGAATTTGAGTAGATATGCTAAAAGGTATTTCAGTTATCACAATAATTATTTTTTTGAATTTCAGTCTAAATTGTGCACATGACAAGCACATGTAACGTTTTCTATCCACTCTTAAAAACTTGACCTTTGTGGTATCTAAATGACTTTTATCCCTATATAATAACATAATATAAATATGTGAGAACTCAACTGAAGATTTACGATTAAAATACAACATATTATTTTATTCATATTGAACAAATTGTGTCAAATAATAAAAACAATTCTAATCCATACACTACCTACCCTGAACGGTTGAACCACACTCCAATCACTGAGGGGGTGTTTGATTGGATGTATTATTTAATACATATATTATTTAATACATATATTATTTAATATATGTATTAGGTAATACACGTATTATTAATACTACGTTTGGTTGAGACATATATTATGATAAATTGTTCCACTAATAACCCAAGACAGTGTTTGATTCAGTATAAAATTCTACGTAAAGTATTGAAGTCCACTGTGACTAAAATACCACACTCGTTGGTATACACAAAAATATGCACCACATATACAACAAGACTACCTCCTTCTATCATCAATTGGTTTTAGGATGGAACTCAAGTTGTATAATGTGGTTGTTATTTGGGTGTGGCTCAACCCCGATATTAAATTTAACATGGTATTAGAGCTCAGTTCCGTTTGACAGTGTTGGGTTGTTTCCCATTGTGGGTGCCTAATCTGGGTTTGTTGTGTCATGTTTACTCCACGTACCAGAGTTCGGTTTGGGTTCTGAACGTGAGAGGGAATTTGTTGAATCTCAACCCGTCTGGATTAAATGTGTTAGAGTTGTGCCTTTAAAAATACGAGTGTTAAAGTTCACTGTGACTAAAATACCACACCGGTTGGTATACACAAAAAATAGGCACCATATATACAAGAAGGCTACCTCCTCCTATCACCAATTGGTTTTAGGATGGAATTCAAATTGTATATTGTGGTTGTTATTCAGTCTCGATATTAAATTTAACATAAAGTGACAAAAAGACTTAAACGCCCTTAAATTTATTTTGTAATGTAGATAAGTTGTACATATGAATTGATTTATTTTTTTAAAATAAAATACATTCATATTCAAAAGATAGTATCCCATTTGAGTCATGACTGCTTCAATACACTTCGACTTTTCTCTTCTGATCTTTGCAATTTCATTCTTAAAATGTTACTCTCATGCATAAACTTTCAAAACTTTCATGTTCTCAAGCAATTCTGCGTAATCGATTTATGATTGAAGAGAAAACAAAATAGAGAATTGCATTGGTTTTACAAACAATTATAAAAATAACATGATTTTACAAATCGATTTTGGGAACAACATGACATGTGGAACCACACTTAGCAAAATATAGAGACGAAACAGTTAAATAACCACTTTTAAGTTTTTTCCTCATGACACATGCACATAAACATTCAAAAAATAGAGCAAATAATATATATTTGTTTAGTATTATTTTTAATATATATATTTAAAATATCAAATAGACGAGCAAGTATTAAAATATTATTGAGTAAATATTTCATTCATTTTTAACTATTTTTTAAAAAATATTAACTATATGTTATATATCATTGTCGAAATGAACTCACAAATTGTTCCTGAATTCGAATCGTACCCAACACTTGTTGTTGTGTTTGACTTAGTGTTTTTTATATAAAACACATTTGAAATAATTAATGATGAAAATTTATAAATAAATATTACATCATTTTATTTGTCATTATATATATATATATATATATATTAATTTTTTATTAATTATTATTAGATAATCTGACTAAATAAGAAATTTAAAATATTTTATATTAAAATTCACAAAGTTTGATAAATACAAAAAAAACTAACATGATAAACCATTCTTAGGTAGGATTAATAGACTTACGGTTACTATGTACTAAATAATACCATGATTAAATTATGTATTAATTAATACTCAATTAACACTATAATTATGTATTAGCTAAATACATATGTATTAGTTAATGCTTTCCATTATTTCTAATCAAACATTGTATTAATTAATGTCGATACATAGTTAATAAGCCAATCAAACGCATTAAACACAATGTGTGTAAAGATGTGGCAACCACCATTAACAATTTATGTTCGACCTATGATATCCACTTTCAGGCTCTTCTTAATCTTTAATAGAGCTATCGATGATTAAGGTATGGTACGAGTATGACAAATATCATAATCATACCATATTTTTAAGGGAAAAGTATGAAAAAGATGTAACATGTTTGCCCAAAGTGGTGAATGCGGCCCAATGTTTGTTTTTGATGGAATATGTTTGTTGGTGTAGGTTTTTGATGAATTCCGTCAAATTATGTTTGTGTCCGTCAAAAAAGTCCGTTAGTTGCCTCCATTCATGGCACGTGAGTTTCTGTCCGTTTGAAAAGACCAAAATGCCCCTTAGTACTTCACCTATTCTAACAGCCTTCTCCTTCGTTGAACCAATCTGTTTCTTCTCCAACATCCTCCTCCAAGGTGGCGTCCGTAGCAGCTTCGCTTCCCGATTTCGTCGGCCATTCATTGTTGTATCTCCAAGCTGGTCGCCGAGGAAGAATGGGACCGCAGTACTCAGGCAGCAGTACACCCAGCTGGAACACTAAACTAAACTAAACTAAACTGATTATTAAGTCTACCAGGCACATTTGTCTGAATTCAGATACTGCTAATAAATGAAGCTAACTACCTCAGTTCAGCTTTAGAATGAGCCAGGTCTGTTTGAACTGAGACATGAGGAATCGTTATCATTTGGCTCTCTTCTATACCATAAATTGCATGACCACATATGCATCCAATCTGGCGCCGCTTTGTCACAAGAATCAGATAATATGATTCCAGAAACTTGATGCATCTTGGACCGAATGAAAAAATAAAAAATATAACAGAGGACACAAAAAAGCTAATGAAGATCAAACAGAATTGTTAATTTGAAAAAGAGAAACCCACCTGTAACACTAAAACATTTCCCAACAAAGATCAGACCACCAGTGCTGCGATTTCCCTCGCTAATCCGCTGGAGCAGATTCTTGACTTCCAAGGGGGAATAAACAACTGGGTCTTCATTGATATTAAGATCGGATGGCTTTGAACGGTCAATCTTTAATACTTTGAAAAATCTCTTGTTTCGATCACTCCCAGTAAGAAGATAAAACCTCTGGTTTAAGTAAAGTAATTATCAGACCAAGATAAGGCATCGGTACACAAATGAGGAATAAGTCCCAATGATCAGAAAATCAAAACGAATCATCAATCACACCATAGAATAAATGAGCAACGTCAACCAACCAACCAAACAAAGATTTAAGCAGCATAATAACGTGATCAAGAAAACCCTATGGAGAAAACATATATGGTAAAACACAAAGCCTATCTATTAGGGCAATTCACTCAGATAGATCATTCCTTCACCTACATTTCTCTGAAGCTAAACAGACACTTTCAGCACCACTCAAAATTACGAAATGAATGAAATTCACAGAATTGGATTGAGCTTAAACTCAAACTGTACCGCTCGTGTCTCATAGAGACGAAATTTCTCGAGCGCCTACGAATTTGGATCGGTTTCCGGGTCGATAAAGGACTAAATTTTGGCGGATGAGTGGCCGCCGGAATTCTCCGATTTCGCCACCAAAGATCTGTTCAATTGCAATGACGTACAAAAAACCCGCCAACATGGATTCTCTTCGTATTCTGGAAAAGTCCTTTGCCTCTCAATGCTTTGAAAGTCTCAACCCCTTCTCTTATCCTAGCAAGCTGCCATTCGAGGCAGCCATACCTCTTCCTAAATCAGCAGCTAAGGTACTCTTCCTAAATCAGCAGGGTCTTCGGTCGGTGTTCCTAGGGAAGAAGAAGCGGTTCGATTAGCATAAATGAGGGAAACAGGGTAGTTTTGCTATTTTCGTTTTTTGTCTTTTAAACGTTTAAATTATATGTCACGTGAGAAGCACGTGTCAACTTTTAATGGATAAATTAACAGAAAAACTAACGTTTCTTCAAAAACCAACAGAAGTAAACGTTTTACATCAAATACCCGCGGCCCAAAACAAATTTCATCGATTACCATTTTAGGCAAACATGTTACATCTTTTTCATACTTTTCCCTATTTTTAAACCACATACCATAACCATAACCATAACCATAACGGGTACAAATTTAAATATCATAACCATTAAAATAACTGTGGTTAATAACCACAGTTTTACCCGTATACTCATATCCATTCCACACATGTAACACTACAAGAAATTTAGTTGTTTGTGAGGGTCAAATTTCTAAGGGAATTTCAAAAATCCCTTAGAAATTTCACTTTGTAAGGAATTTTCTAAGGGATCTACCCTTAACAAATAAGCTTGCTAGAAAAAAAACAATTTAAAAGGAAAATCCCTTACAAAAAGTTTCAACAAATTTTCCTTATAAAATCCCTAGCAAACTTTTAAAAATCAATTCCCTCACAAACTTATTAAGGGAATTTTGTGAGTATTTTCCCTAGTAAATTATAAAGGATTTTTTCAAGGGTTTTATTTAGTAAATTTACAAAGGGATTATTAAGGAAAATCACTATAAATAATTTTATAAATATATATAATATATATATTATATATATTATATATATATTATATATATTATATATATATATATATATTATATGAAACAAGTTTATAGTTTAAACATTCAAAGTGTTAACTAAAGAGATAACAATTATCAACGGTTCTTGAAACAAGTTTTCCAGGTTGATTATACACGACAATAATAATTATACAAAATTCTCAGTACTAAATTGGTACATATATCATGAAATACGGCTACTGAATATTTGAAAGGTATCGTCACTCAAACAAGTGAGTAAACCTCGATTCATGTCAACCCTGTATTTGATATCACGTAACGGGTGCTTTGATACTTTAAATCTCTGAAAACTTGCAAAAGACAGCAACTCTTGCAAGTTTAACTCACCTGATGCTTCATCGCCAGAAACAAACACCCCTTCTTTCGTATCATCCTCTGAACCAATAATTGCTGATCTTGGAAACCGAATATCACTTACATTTGCAGGCACCGATCCCAGTTTCTGGAAAGAGTCCCCAACTCTCTTAAAATGGACATTAGAGCCTTGTACTGCCTGCCCATCATAACGTTGGATTGGGTAAAGGAAGTTTGTGTGAGAGGCATATCAGTAGGTATCTCGATCTTAGGACGGTATGTGGTGACAGTGTCATCATTATGTGGGCAGCAAGCTAATGATATGCATGCTCCTTCACTTACACTTTCAGGAATCAGGGTCATCCTTCAAAATAAATAGATTATTATATCAGAAAAATGGTCATACATTGCAATTGCTGTTTACTAGAATACTAGATTATAAAATCAAAAGAAATTAAACCATAAAAACATTCATTAAAAAAGGATTTCCAATGAACCTACAACCAAAAGGGCAGTGATGAAGAAACTTAAGTAGTGGAACCATTATACCGTTGAAAGGGATTAAACTCCCGACCTTGTTTTGCAAATTGAAATGAAATTAAAACACGACCACAAACTCGACGTTTTCTTCCATGTGCATCAGATTCCATGTTTCTGGCCATTCTTCCATTAGTAGAAATCCTAAATCAAGCTCTTCAAATCGATATAAGATAAGAATTTATTCTTTAACATACTGATAAGATTGATTGTAATGCCTCCATCAGCTGCTTTATTGACCACTTCAGAAAGAGCACTGATAAGGAATTGATAAGAGATTAGTAAGAGAGTTTATTGATAAGGAAAAAACATCATCTCATTATCATGTTTTTTCATACAATTTCTGAAGGTAAGGAAGCCCATAAAAGGTGGCTTCTGGAATTGGTCCAGATATATTGTTGTTGGATAAGTCTCTGCAACATTTAAGTGAAACTTACATAATTAGTAGCAACCTCCACATGGTAGAATGCACTTTGTAATAGGTTCACAGAGTCTTACATTGTTGTGATATTTGATGAAAGCTTATTCGATGGTAATGATCCATTCAATTGGTTCGAACTGAGGTCTTTGAGGAAAATGAGATCAATAATAATAAAAAAAGCAATCTGGAAAACCAAAGAAACTCAAAGTTCTATTTGGGGTTAGATTATTAACTGTTATGATCAAGTATTCTCCATCAAATTAGTCTACAAACTTACAAATAACCAAGATCCTGTATCATGCTGAGATCTGGCATTGTTCCTTGTAACGTACAATTTCCCAGACTCCTATAAAAGCCAAACAACAATTACATCTTATCAAATCAAACGAGATGAATTAATAGTTACATAGAATTCATCCACGATCTATCTATATGCTAGAATTCTCGCTAACAAGTAAATCAACAACTTTGAAGCATTGGTTTCTAAGATGTACTTACAGCTTTAACAATTTGGACATGTTGCTGTAGGATGGAGGAATTTCAGTCCCATTAAAGTTCTTGTTATCAACTTGACTGCAGACACAAAAAAAATTAGAACTATTAATGCCATGGACTTACAGGAAAGTGACATCAATACAAAATATATTAAATAGTCAGCACAATAAGCATACAAAATTCATCGGAAGCATGAACGTAGATACATATATATATATATACACGTACAAAATGAGCAATCTAGGTAATTCAGAAAACTCTGGCAGAAGGTAGCCTCAGAGATTGTTATTATCAGGGAGTCTGCAATGTAATGAAGTTGTTAAAGTGGCGAAAGTTAGAAGTATGGTCAATACTACTTGCAAGAATAGCATAGCAACAACATCAACTTACAAGTGAACAAGCTTAGGCAACCTTCAAAGCTCAACTGGTATTTGACCGCTAATGGAGTTATTATTCATATGGCTCTTCCAATTTAAACAAAAAACAAAAAAAAGAGTCGATTCATGATCAGACAAAAAAAAAAATAAAAAGAATACATACATATCTCAATATATACATATTGTTGTAGGAAAGTGAAGGTGGAGATTAGGGCGAAGGTGGAGTCACACTTGGCTTCCAGATCGGAGATCTGGACGGTGACTGTGGAGGAGAAGGTGGAGTACTGGAGGAAAAAGAAGGTGGCAACTAGGGTGAAGAAGAGATCTGGAGGGATGGGAAGGAGTCGGAGATGAGGAGGGAAAGGCCGAGGAGAAGGACGACGGAGTCGCGGTGGATCGGCGACGGCGGACGATATGGCGCAGTGGAGGGGGAGACTATGAGGCAGAGAAGGAGGAAGTTTCACAATTAAGTTTCACGATAGGAATCATAGGATTTAACAATTGTAATTTCACAGCTGTATTTTATTTTTATCTAATATATTAAATCATATAATATTTCTTAGGGTTTTCCCTTACAATTTTTTTTTTGTTTTTCTAAGGAAATATAAATCCCTTGCAAAATGAATATATTTTATGAGGAGCTATAAATTCCTTACAAAATTTAGGATTGGAATAACTAATTAGTGAGGGGATATCCTTAAAATTATTTATTAGAAAAATCTGTCACAAAATATCCTTCATTATTCCTTAAAAAAAAATTCTTACAGATCTGTTAGTAAGTAGTAAGGAAAATATGTTTTGTGAGGAATTTTCCTAATTACTATTCTCTTCACTTAACCCTAACAAATACCTTATAATTAGTTCTAAATTTAAAGGTATTATTTCCCTTGCAAAACTTCCTTCACAAAATACCGATTTTCATGTAGTGTAATATAATAAAATACCAAATATCTTATTTTAAAAAATAAATAAATCTATATTACTGTTAGGAGCGTTAGAATTAGAACGTTAGAATTACCGTTGTTCCTTTCTAGGCTTTAAATTGAGATAGATTGGTGTACAGAAGATAGATTGAATATAAACAATTCAAGACTATTTTCTACATGGTATCAGAGCCTTACTGTTCTGGTTCTGCCTCCCTGCTTCCGTCGTCCGTTTGTTCACCGTCTGTTACCGTCCTCTGCTCGCTGCGTCTGTCCTCTGTTCTTTGGTTGTCCTCGTTCTTCGTTCATCTGTGACATCTGTTCACATCGGGGACCCATCACGGTTTCATATCGTCACAGCTCTCACTCCTCCTTCGGTCGCCTCCTGTCCCGCCTGGCTCTGCTCTGTTCTCTGCTGCGTCTCGTCCTTCTCCAGCTCAGCTCGCCTCCTGCTGCTCTCCGCTGCCTCCTGTCTGCCTACGTCCATCTGTTCGCTCGGTTCCACTGCTCGACTCTTGCAGCTCCATCGTTCGGTTTGCTGGTTTGCTGGTTCGCCGTCTCCTGCCTTCCATCCTGCAAAGTTGTTGTCATCTTCAACGTGCCTTTTCCATTGAGACTACCAGCTGTCTTCCATTTTACTTGGTTCGGTTCAGTTTCCGGTTTGGTTCACTGGTTGCCCAAGTTTGACTCACTGGTCCGGTTTAGTTCATTAATTTGAACCTGTTCTACTCTATTTGTTGCATCAAGTCTTGCGTTTATTGGTATGGATACCCAAATTGCAACAATGGTCCCACAAACATTTTCCATCCAACAATTGAAAATTCCTGTTAATCTTTCTAGCTTCAATTGGGAACAGTGGTCCACTTTTGTTGTGACTGGATTAGATTCCCTTAGAAAGGGAAAATATTTGACTGAAAATTCACAAGCTACCGAAGACTGGAAAGCTGAGGATAGCTCTATTCATATGGTTCTTTGGAATGCGATGGAGCCTGATATTTTATCCACTGTACACACCTTTAAGACCACTAAGAAAATGTGGGATCACCTTCAATCCACATATTCTAAAATGACCAGCATGGCACACGCATACACAATTTCTCAAGCACATGCAAGGTGTGAACAAGGTGATGCAACTCTGACCGAGTACTTCACCAAATTCAAGAAGTTATCTGATGGAATGAGTGACTTATTTCCCTTCGGAGCGGATTCAGCCACATCATGGGAGCAACTAAATACACTCACATTCATTGGAGGGCTGTCATCTAGATACTTATCAGCTCGACCAAACATTCTAAGTCAGACAACTATACCATCATTGTCTGGTACTTATCATCTTCTGTGGGAAATGTTTCCATCTGATGAGATTAGTCCATCACCTATTACTGAAAACTCGGCATTGGTGGCAAGCTCTTACAAGGGTAAAAACACAGGTCAGGCATGGGTGAAAACTTTCAATTTTAGTAGCAATCAAAATGTGCAGTGTCATTATTGCAAGGAGTGGGGACACATGAAAGGGAACTGCCCAAAGCGCCCAACACGACCACCACAGCACTTTCGTGCCAAGATGGCTATTGTTGATTCATCAATCAACGAACACACCAATTCTGAAGAAATAGCTACAATTGTTCATCGACTTGAGAAGTTGGGCTTCTCTCCCTCACAGACACCTAAGGCTACTATATCCCACTCAGGTATGACTTCCGAATGTTTTCTAGCATCAAAATCATCATGGATTGTTGATTCAGGTGCAACTGATCACATGACTGGTAACAAGAGTATACTGTCAGGACTTGCCACTATCTCACAACCACCTGTCTGTATAGCTAATGGTTCTAGCTGTAATATAGAAGCAATCAGATCCACTCAAATTTCAAAACACATGTCATTGTCATCTGTCTTATATGTACCTTCTTTTCCTAAGAATCTTATGTTTGTAAGCAAAATAATTGAACAATTATATTGCTCTGTTACCTTCACCCCAACTAAATGCACCTTTCAGGAACTGGGGACGAACAAGTTGATTGACACGACATATAAGGATAATGGTCTATATTGCATGAAGAGATCACCTCAACGAGTGGCATATTTGAGCACTAGTAGTGCTAAGTAGATTCATTATCAGTTGGGTCATCCATCTTTACAGGTGCTAAAGAAGTTACGTCCTGAATTTCAGTCTATTTCAGAATTAGTTTGTGAGTCCTGTATTCAGGGAAAGCATGTTCATGCTTCCCATCCACCTAGAGTCATTAATCGGTCTGCCAATATCTTTGATTTAGTACATTCAGATGTATGGGGTCCTTGCCCAGTTACATCTATATCAGACTTTCGATACTTTGTTATTTTTGTCGATGATTTCTCTCGTGCAACTTGGATTTTTGTGATCAAGTCTAGACAATAATTTTTTGCAAAATTTTCAAGCTTTTGTTCTTTTGTGAAATCTCAATTTAACACCACCGTCAAAACTCTTCGCAGTGACAATGCCAAAGAATACTTTACAAATGAATTTGTGAAGTATACTACTGATAATGGCATTGTCCATGAATCTTCATGTGCTTATACACCTCAACAAAATGGTGTGGCAGAACGAAAGAATCGCTATATACTTGAGGTGGCTCGCACTATGATGATACATGGACATATCCCTCATCGCTTCTGGTCTGATACTGTTCTAACAGCATGTTATCTGATAAATTGAATGTCATCCTCTGTACTAGATGGTGCAATACCATATAATGTTATATTTTCATCTGCACCTTTATTCGGTTGTACTTGTTATGTATACGATAATCGACCAGGTCGTACGAAACTTGATCCCAAGTCCCTCCGTTGTATTTTTGTCGGTTATTCTAGCACCCAAAAAGGTTATCGATGTTATAGCCCTACTCTTAGGAGATACTTCATTTCATCTTATGTTACTTTCATGGAGACCGTACCATTTTTCTTAAAACCTGAAATCAGTTTGTCTAGTAATCCTTCACCTATCATAACTATTCTGACATATCCAAATGTCAACTCTTCTTCACCCATTGAGAGTGAAAGACCGCAAACTGATACTGCACCTTCTGCGCCTCCTATTACTCAGGTATATACTCGACGAGATAAGAATCTCCCTGTTAATATTAACTCTGTCCAGACCATGCATGACCATGAGGCTTGTGCATCTCCAGTTTCACCACCTCATGTCTCTGATCTTGATCTTCCCATTGCACTTCGTAAAGGGTCACGCACATGCCCCAGTACCCGATATCCCTTAGATAAATTTTGTTCCTACGCAGCTCTATCCACAGATCACCGTGCCTTTACTTCCAGTCTTGACAGTTACTCTATTCCTAAGAATGTGACGGAAGCTTTACACAATCCAGGATGATTTAGTGTTATGCAGGAGGAAATGTCAGCTCTGCGGAACAATGAAACGTGGAATCTTTGTTCTCTTCCTCCTGGTAAAAAGGCAGTCGGTTGCAAGTGGGTTTTCACAATCAAGGTTCATCCTGATGGGTCATTGCACAGACTCAAAGCTCGCTTAGTTGCAAAAGGATTCTCCCAGTCTTATGGCCTGGATTATGATGAAAATTTTTCTCTTGTTGCTAAGATGGCATCTGTTCGCATTTGTCTATCTCTTGCTGCTATTCGCCACTGACCACTGCACCAATTAGATGTCAAGAATGCATTTCTCAATGGCATTCTTGAGGAGGAGGTTTACATGACTCAGCCACCTGGATTTGTTGTTCAGGAGGAGACTTCCAAAGTATGTCGTCTGCGAAAATCTATATATGGTCTGAAACAATTCCCCCGCGCTTGGTTTGGACGTCTCTCCCAAGCACTTAGACAGTTTGGCATGACAAGGAGTGCTAATGACCATTCAGTCTTTTATAGACACGTAAAGGAGCAGACCATCATTTTAGTCGCATACGTTGATGATCTAATTATTACCGGTGATGATGTCGAGGGGATATCAAAGTTGAAGAAATATCTAAGCAACCAATTTCAGATTACGGATCTTGGTAAACTAACGTATTTTCTTGGCATTGAAGTATCACGATCTCATGGTAAGATCCTTATTTGTCAAAGGAAATATGTCCTTGATATGCTTTCCGGATGTGGACTACTTGGTTGCAAACCCATTGACTCACCAATGGTCCCTGAGACTAAGCTCATGCCTGATGATGGAGCCCCCTACATGATTCAGAAAAATATCGGAGATTAATTGGGAAGCTAAATTGTCTAACAGTTACTCGTCCATATATTGCTTATCCAGTAAGCGTAGTGAGTCAATTCATGACAACCCCGCACACTACACACTAAGACGCAGCTATTCGAATCCTTAGATACCTTAAGCGTTCTCCAGGGAAAGGACTTGTATATTCTGATCAGGGACATAATAGGATCGGAGCATTCACTAATGCAGATTGGGCAGGTTGTCCTACTAGTCGAATGTCCACTACTGGATACTGTGTATTCTTTGGTGGGAACCTTATATCATGGAAGAGTAAGAAACAAACAGTTGTATCTCGATCTAGTGCGGAGTCAGAATATCGAGCAATGGCAAACACAGCTTGTGAGCTACTGTGGACAAAACGTTTACTCAGTGAGCTAGGTGTTCACCATGATGGTTTAATGAGGCTACATTGTGACAATTAATCCGCCATGCATATCTCCAAGAATCAGGTCTTTCATGAAAGAACCAAGCACATTGAAGTAGATTGTCACCTAATTCGAGACCTGGTTATAGGGACACGAGAGTGTCCCCATGTATTCAACTTATTCACGTCCAGACAAATCTTCAACTCGCAGACATTTTAACCAAGCCCTTTCACAAAGATTCGATCAATACTATATGTAACAAGTTGGGCATGATAGACATATATGCTCCAACTTGAGGAGGAGTGTTAAGAACGTTAGAATTAGAACGTTAGAATTAGAACGTTAGATTACCGTTATTCATTTCTATGCTTTAAATTGAGATAGATTGGTGTACAGAAGATAGATTGAATATAAACAATTCAAGAGTATTTTCTACAATTACCAACAATAAAAATATATAACACTAACATCATTCAACATTAATATTCACACCACTTAACATTAAAATTCAACATTAACACGGATAAAACATTAACATCGTTAGTATATTAATAATAACAGTGAATTCATTTATATTTAGTATACATTAGTTTATTAATAATAAATAATTAGTATCTGTATATAATAACTCAAATACTATAACCGTAATTATTATGTAGAAAATTTGTCACTATACTACTGTTAACCATATTAAACAAACCATAATTATAAATTTTTCAGTGTAGCCTGCACCATTACCGGACCTATTCACCATTGCCGGCCCTATTTTTTAACCCTTCGTTCCATCTTCTGTAGCGTTATTGAAGCTAGTCGACTCTGCAACCTCAAATCGCAGCAGTCCAGGCACTCACCTCCTTTTCCTCAGCTATTGGAAAGAGTCTCAGACAGCGACAAGGTAATGATTCTGTCTCATTCCCCTCTAGATCTTTCATTCATCTCCGCCAATTTGTCCTCTCCTCTCTTCCCGGCCATTTTCCTACCTTCAATGCGCCATCGCTAACGTCCTTCAATCCACCGTGCTCGGCTGCACCAATTGGATCTTTTTCCCCTAACTGGGGTCTGGACACCGCAAAGACCTAACTTGATATTGCTACCCTAATTTTTCCCGGTTCTATTGTAAGCCCTAATCACAGTTGCAGGTTCTCTCTTGACAATATTTGACGGTTTCTCTTTTCTAATTAGCGCTAGAGGATCAGTGTTATTTTTTTGAATGATAGAATTGATGATCCATAAGACCATGGTTGTGGAAAAGTGTCAAAAACATTCTACAGCTTAACTATTGTTGCTGCAGTTCCACTTTCAAATTGGAAGATCATGTTTTCATTTTTGAATGATTTCTTTTTAATCCATTTCAGATGAATATTAGTGGCATAAAAATTTACGGAAGATACATCTTTGAATATTGTTTTGAATTACAACCAGAATTTGGTATTATAAATCATCTTTTGATCAAGTTTTTTTTTTTTAAATCTGAAATCTGTTTACCATTCTGACTAAATATATGTTAGTGAAACAATGGACCAAGTGCTTATGATGTTTCAGTTTCTGTTTTATGGGTATATATTTTAATTGTATTTATGATTTTAGGTTTATATGATTTAGTTTGTAACATCTCAGTCTGATTTTGTTTCGATTTTTATTTATGTAGAATGGCGTGGAGCGCTACAATGATTGGAGCCTTACTGGGATTAGGCACCCAGATGTATTCCAATGCCCTCCGCAAGCTTCCTTACATGCGGCGTATGTAGCTCCTTACCTGTTCTCTTCATTGTCATATCGCATTCTATATCAATCCAATCAATTTCTGATTCTTACTTGGAGTGTCTGGTGATATTGCAGATCCATGGGAACATGTATTAGGAATGGGGCTTGGGGTGGTGTTTGTGAACCAATTGGTGAAGTGGGATGGCAAGCTTCAAGAAGATCTTGATAAGATGCTTGAGAAGGCTAAGGCCGCGAATGAGCGTCGCTACTTTGGTACGTTATCTCTTCTTATTCTTTTTTTATTCCGGATTGATTTATCGTAGATCTAGCACATCAAGTTTTGGAGCTGCAATTAATGATATCCCATAATATGCTGCAAAATGGGCTGCTCGCTCCTAACTTTTGCTGCTAAACTACTCCAAGTTATGTGATGATTGCCTTGCGAACAATAGATTAACTGTTTCGGTCACCTGTTTATCACCATAAACTAAGGAGTTTTAAACATGTTACTTAATACACTACAGAAGTAAATCATCTCTGTAATTATTTAACTGTTGAGGAAAGCTTTGATCTTGATGCTTGGACATGGATTTGCTTCAGGTTTGGGGGGCTTGTTATCACATTAATGTGGTTACTCCTTTTCTTTTGAGAATAGTGAACTGGGAGTTCACTTTTAAGCGGTTCTAGAAAAAGAGTGAAAATAAATTTAATTCTTTTGCCAGTCTAAAATATTTTACCAAACTACTCTAGCACATTGACCATGTCGTAACACAATGCTTAGCCCATAGTAACCTAATTCATGGTTCGATTTGGTACGGAAAACGGGTTCGGGAGCATAATTCGCTACTTCTCGCGGTGCGCAGTTCGAAAGGGTGCTTTCATTTAGTCATAATAAAAGTTAATAATTTACTCAGTATATATATACATATATATTCGTTTATCTTAAATATAAGATTTTATTTAAGTATGTAAAGAAGGTTACTAAATCATATCATCATTCCTCAAATAACATATAGTTATTTCAATATATTATGAACGTTTAATCTATCTTGATATTATTTTTTCCAAATAATTTTATATTTATTATGTTTTGCTGTAAAAATTTAGTCAAAGTATGAGTTAATCTACTTTACTTTTTTTTTAATATTATAATCAATCCACCTTCTCTCCTTCATTTTTGTTTCCCATCATATTTTACTATAATCAACCGACTATTACAATTCTCCTCTATCACTATTTGGGATCGCCTCTTCCAGCGACCTGGATCACAAATGTACCCTGATTTGGATCTTACAATCCAAATCGCAGCTTGAGGTAAAGGCACGGATTAGGTAACTACAGATTAGCAGCAGGGAAATGCAGTGGCACATTGAATCTAACAAAAGACTTCTCTGAATGGAATTGTTCCCTGTGGTCATTTCACTCTTGACCGTAAAATTAAGAAAATCTCTGCAAAATTCTAACCTTGCTAACTCTCATCTACACACACACACACCCTAGCCCCTATTAAGGCATATAATGGTAAACTTCTTTTCCCAATTTCCTTTTAAGGCAGGTATATGATCAATGGTCATAAACTTCTTATTTGTCTTTGATCTAAAAAACGTATGCCCCTTCTCAGTGGAACTTTTGCACCTGTCTTTATGTTTCTAACATCTCTACGTAGTCTAAGGAGGGTATGCATACCAAACCTGTCAAAACGTACATTAAATAATCAAATAAGAATATATGGTCTTTTCAATTTTTCGAGAAGGTAGATTCTTCCTACAAACCATGCAAATGGACTCTGATTGGTCACTAATTCCATAGTAGACGATTCATTACCACTAAGTTCTGGTTCATCTGTCTTTGATTACCTTACAACTTACATATAGTTGGTAGCTGAAATTGTATTAGTGGGAGCAGTTGGATTGAAAGAGCTCATTAGGCTGATATAGGCAAGTGAAATTAGCTTGATTGTAACCAAGCAAATCTGAATTGCAACTTTGCTTCTTTGTATTATGTTCCTGCTTGCTTGCTTAGCGTTGCTCTTTACTTTTTTTTCATGATCTATATATCTAAGTGTTTATGCTAAAGATGGTCTAAAATATATGAGGTATACCATTACCATATTGACAGAAAAGGTATACCATATTGATTTACTAATCTTCAACCATCTGCACATTGTTTTAAATGTTTCACTATTTATCTTCAGTTTACAATGTTTTCGATATACCCTGCATTTGGTTGCAGATGAAGATGACGAGTAATAATCATCTGCCCGGATTGCTGCATAAATTATGACGCTTTTCAACAATAAGACAGTGTGAGACATGTGGATGTTTGTTTTCAGTTCTTGCTGTTGTCTTTCTTGAATTATCGTTTTTGTATGTTTTTCTGAAAGAAAAGACTTGAGACTCATTCTTGCAAGAAATGGCTCTTGTGGAGCTGACAGTTTTCGGGATTGATTTAAATAAATACTACTATACCATCGTGTAGTCATGGTCGTGACAAGGGTTCGGTTTGTGCATTTTGTTGTGAATAAAATTCAGTCATGGTTGTTGTGGGCTGTACACAGTTCTTGCGGCATGGTCGATTCTTCAATGTTGAAGGTTAGTGATTGTTCTCCATGCTTATTAATATGAGGCACAATTATGATGTAGAGGAGGGGAGGAGGTTAAGTCCCGTAAATATATGCAAGTCCATACTTGCAGTCTTTAAAAATGCAATGCCATTTCCATGGCCTCTCATTTAGATTTTGTTGTTACATAGATTAGGTAGGAGTGAACAATTTGTCCGATCCGATCGATTCCGTACCGGAAGCATTATAATATTAATTTTTAGATCAAAATCAATAGCCTTTAACTTATTGGTATTTTCGGTCTTCACACTTATTTCAGTTTTAGACTATTGAACTCGACTATTAAGCAGCTGTAATGATTATTCATTACAAATGTGATACTTTTGAAAAAAAATGAATTACCAACTTTTAATATAATTAATTGCAATATAGTTTTTGTAAAAATTTATAATATAACTTGAACAAAAATTATTTATCTTTAGTAAATTTATCTAGTAGTATACTATGACAGAATATTGTTGGATAGGATCTTACTACATACTACCGTAAATTTATCTAATTATATATTATGAAAATAAAATATATTTAATAGAATAATCGGTTCGATCCACAGTTGTTTATAAAAAAATAGTTCAATATGTCTATTTCGACTTAGATGTATTGAAATTATTTGACTTCTTACTTATTTTATTAAAAAAATGAGAAAAATTAAATTAATGTTTAATAAAGAAAAACATTTTCTTTAGAATACACATAATATAATTTGCGTATAAGAAATTATCTTCATAATATAACGTATTAATTTCGATTTAGATTGAAAAAAAAAACTATATTAAATATTTTTTTTTTCAAAATAATAAGTATAATTTAAAAAATAAGTATAAAAAATATATATTTAGGAAAATAGGCATACGTGCGCCTTCTGAGTGTGGGTTATTTCCTAAAGCAGCCGTGTTGTGTCAAAATGATATAACATGCCACTAAGGGGTGACGTGTTGGTAGTATAGTTTTTTTTTCGACGGCACGATATTCAATTAAAAATTAAATTATGTATACTAAAAATAATTAAAAAAAATAGAGTGGGTAGATATTTTAATTACGATGAAAAAATATTAAATTTAGACTTACGAATAAAACAAACTGACTTAACAAAATCTAATTCAGGCTTATTAACGACATTTATGAGGAAATTCAATTATCTACCTAATTTATTTATTTTATCAGATATACAATTAATTTTTTTACTTAGCATCATTTGTTCTATAATTTGACCAGAATGATAAAGAATTAGGTGAAATTTTTAATTGTAAACTTACTCCAACAAACAAAATGAACAGTACGTAAATAATTTAATTACGACATAAACGGTGCTAACTATGCGTTGAGTTTCGAAATTCAGATTAACTGTATGATACCTACCTACATATATATATATATATATATATATATACATTGAATATATGTGTATAAGTTTTTTATCTATCGTATTATACGGTCAGTCTAAAAGTCAAAACTCAACACCTTGTTTACGCCACTTATATTGTACTTAAATGATCTAAGTACTGTAATTTTTTTGAAGTATACAAATGAATTTTTCACTTAATTCATTTTATTATTCCGGTCAAATTATAGAACATATGAAGTTATGTGAAAATTTTAATTGTATATCTAATTAAAAATATCCACAAAACTTTAGAGTGGGTAGATAATTTAACTTCGCTATAAATGTCGTTAACGATGTTGAGTTTGAGCTTACAAAGTCCGAGTTATATTTTTTTTAAGTCAAATTTTCATACATCAACCCAGGGCAATTGTGTGGTCAATCTATATGTCCAAATTTAATATATTTTTTGTATCATTTGAATTGCAATTAAAATATCTACTTACTCTAATATTTTATTAGATATAAATTTTATTTATTTATAATAAAATATTGTATTGTAAAAAAAAACTATACTACCAACTCGGGACTGTTAGTAACTAATAGTCGTAAGTACAAGTTATTTTTATATAGTTAGATAAATAGTTTTAAAGACTAGTTAATTTGATATTTAATTTTCAAATTGTGTATATTTTGGAAGAAAACAAAAAATCAATATGTGGAGCTGTTAAGTGACTATTTGTAAAATATAAGTATGCATTCTAAGCTCACACCATTAAACGATCATATGCAAAACAAATATTTCCTACAAACTATATATATATATGAGTTAATTACCAATTTGCTAGCTAAACTTTATGTGTATGGACAATTTGTTAGTATATTTTGGTTAATGAACAAATTTCTAGTTGTCTTTATATAAAGTTACCATTTTAAGAGTCCCGTCTAATTTCCTGTTAAATGTTAACAGAGAAATGCATGTGTCCATCACGTGTCAGTTAACAAATTGCAAATTTTTCAAAGTTCAGCTAGCAAATTGTCCATGTCCGCAAAGTTCATATATCAAATTTTAAATTTTCAAAAGTTCAGATAGCAAGTTGTACAAAACACTCAGAAAGATAATAAATAAAATGTAAGTTTGCATCACAATTTAACAATAAATTAGCAGTTGCAATTATGTGTAAGGTCAACTAGCAATTTGTTCAGTAAAAAATTAGCTAGTCAATTGTTCAAATACTCAGAATTCAGCTTGGAATTTCATACTTAACCCTAATTATAAATAGGGAAAAGTATGAAATTACATCCAGATGTTTGTCTCGTTTGATAATTGCACCCATATTGTTTGTTTTAACACTCGTATGTTTTATTTTGTTTGTAATTGAACATTTCCGTCCATTGTCGTTTCTTGTCCGTCAAATAATAATCACGTGTCTTTCATGTGATGTAATACTAAAATTATATTCCCAAAATACCCCTAGCATGTTATGTTGTTCAACTCCTCCCTATCTTGTTGTTCAAGTAAGCGTAAATGCCTCGGTGTCTCATAGTCCTAGAAATTATTTTCATTTGCAGGAATGACGAAGCTCGACAACCACTTTCAAGGAAGATTTCTATCCCATCATCTAGAATTAACCCTTACAGAATGGTTATCGTCTTGCGTCTCGTGATTCTGTGCACTTTCTTGCATTATCGAATAACAAACCCTGTCCCAAATGCCTATGCTCTATGGTTACTGTGTGTGATTTGTGAGATTTGGTTCGCCATTTTCTGAATTGTCGATCAATTCCCAAAGTGATTTCATTTTATATTATTTTGTAGATACGATAAAGAGGGAGAGCCATCACAATTAGCTGTTGTTGGAGCTGCCATGCTGACTTTCGAAGCTTTATCTGAAACAACAGAATTTGCAAGAAAGTGGGTACCGTTCTATGACCTCTCTTGTAAGTCCTTTTAGTGGCCAATAAAATATAATATAAGTATATAAATGTGGCTTTATTTCCATTTGCTTCTACATTTATCTAAGTTTCTATATTTTTAATCTTTGATTAGGTTCGGGTATCTGCTATTCTTACCAATGGACCTTTCTTGTTGAATGTCAATTGTGATCACTACATCAATAACAGCAAGGCTTTAAGGGAATCCATGTGCTTCCTCATGGATCATAACCTCGGAAAACAAATTTGTTACGTGCAGTTTCCTCACAGAAGAGGCATACCAACACATGAAGAGAGGGTCGTCTCTAAGTGAATTCAAACTGAACCAAAAATCTGACTTAATTAACCAACCGTACTGCAATATTAATAGAATAGTTAGGCCATCAAATATTCTCATGATATATTTCATTTTTTTGACCAAATATTCATTTCATTTGATGAAATAAAATGGCGTGACACTTAAACCGTGTCACGGATGTTCAGAGTTACAATCATTAGCTAATAAACATATAAAGGGAAGTGGGGGTCTAGAGACCCAATCGTTTAAGCGCACTCCCATTCGCGCTTGCCTTGCTATCCAGTTTGCGCACTCGTTCGCCAACCTCAGAATAGCTCGCCATTGCACTTGCTCGACATGTGCCGCTAGTGCTCGGGTGTTGGAGATCCATGTTGCTAATCTCCCTTCATTGGTTCCTTCACAAACTTGACGAATAACAACTTGGGAGTCCGACTCCATGATGATATTGGTCCATCCTCTTTCCCGCGCTAATCGGATCCCCTCGTGAATCGCCTGGGCCTCCATTGTTGTAGCATTGTTGCCCCTAAGTCTCCTGTTGGCGCCACCGACTGCGCCAAGCTCATCTCTTGCCACAACTCCTATTCCTGCTGCCCCGGTCCTTAGACACTACGACGCGTCACAATTGATTTTGATTGTCCCCCGAGTCGGTTTCTCCCATCTAGGAGTCGCTTGGGTTGTCGTCGCTTTTTGTCATCTTCGAGGATACGTATGGGGTTTGGTTGGACTCCTTCGAACTCGGCTTTGCATCTCGTTTTCCATATATGCCATGTTGTTATCATGCATCTTTCCCATCGTGTCCTTCGATCATCCCCTCCTATGTTCGTCGCATTCATGCACGCCTCTAGCCATTCCATGGTGTCCATGTTAGGAGGGTCGGTTCGGCTTGCTCCGAGTGTCGCCGCCCATATTGGTCTGGTCCAAGCACAACCCAGTACCATATGGTTCCTTGCCTGTCCACATATAGAGCACCCCAGATCTATATTCACTCCCTGACGTACTAGGTTACCTTTTAACGCCACCGCATTTGTTGCCAACCGTCACACGAAGTTATTCACCTTTGGAAGCACATTCGCTCCCCAAATCGCACTCCATAGACCAGTGCTGGTTCGGCTCGGTACTCCTTGTGTCTCACAGTTTGTGTTGGTCTCTCGAAGTCTATGGTAGACCGAACTTGCCTTTGGTCTGCCATCTTTCGTGTGTGGCCAAATATATTTGTCGTCCATGCGGTCATAGGGGATCGGTATCTCCAGTATCAGATCAGCATCCCGCCTAGATACCAAGGATCGTACCTTGGTTTCATCCCATTTGCCATCTCGCCCGAATATCTCACACACTCACGGTTCTTCCTCCGGTTCGGTTGTCTGGTCACGGTCAGCTCGGTACCCCGGTTTTAGGGGGATCCAAGGGTCCGAGTATAGGCGAATTGTTGATCCCGTGCCTAGCGCCCATAAGCCCTCCTGTTTGAGTACGTCCTTCCCAACAATGAGACTACTCCATCCCCAGGATGCCCGACCTCCTTTCCGTGCATCAAAGAAATCATAGTTTGGGAAATATAGTCCTTTGAGCACACGTACCCAAAGTGCCGTCGGTTCCTCCCTTATCCGGGCTGCCATCTTGGTTAGGAGGGCCTGATTGACAGTTTGAAGCTCTCGGAATCCCAAGCCCCCCGTGCCTTTAGATGTTGTTAGTACATCCCATCGCCTCCAATGTGTTCGTCGCCTATCCGCGGTTGTTCCCCGCCAGAAATCCGCAATAAGTGCATTGATTTCCGCGCACCAAGTCTTAGGAAGGTTGAAGATACTCATAACGTATGTGGGGATTGCTGTTATGACTGCTTTGATCAGAATTTCTCTACCAGCTTGGTTTAGAGTCTTTGGGCGCCATCCCGCTAGTTTGTCCCGAACCTTACTCTTCAAGTACCCCAATGCTTCTTTCCGAGATCTACCCCATGTTGTTGGTAGTCCCAGATATTTGTCCGGGTCGGACGTGCTCCTAATCAGTAGAGTCTCCTCAACCGCACGGATGTGGTTTGGATCAGCCCTTTTGCTGAAAAATAATGTCGATTTGGCCTCATTTATCCATTGGCCCGACGCCTTACAATAGGCCCCTATCGTCTCTCTTAAGCGCATCGCACTGGTGGGAGTCCCTTTCAAGAAGAAAAGGGAGTCATCCGCAAAGAACATGTGGTGAATCTCGGGGCAAGTCCTCCCTAACCGAATGCCCCTTAGTCTACCAAGCGCCACCTCCTGTTCAATATTTCTTGACAACACATCAGCTAGGAGAATGAAAAGGTATGGTTACAGCGGGTCACTTTGTCGTATCCCTCATGTCGGCCTAATGGTGGAGGACCGATCGTCGTTAATGACCACTCTATATGTTGTTGGCGCTATGCACTCCCGGGTCCATTTAAGCCATGTGTCACTGAACCCTCGCTTCTTTAGGGACTCTATTAGGAACTCCCATTCCACCATGTCATATGCTTTTTGCATGTCCACCTTTAGAGCACATTCGGTTCGGTTCGATTTCCCTTTCATCTTCAGGTAGTGGAATGCTTCGTGTGCCACCAAAATATTGTCCTGAATTGCCCGACCTGCTACAAAGGCACTCTGATATGGGGTGATAAGTTCTAGCAAATAGGTTTTTAGCCTATTTACCATCACTTTTGAGATAACCTTATATAGAAAGTTGCAACAACTGATCGATCTAAAATCCGTAGGGGCGGTCGGATTTTGAACCTTAGGAATCAAAACTACATCTGTTTGGTTTATAGGGTGGTGAAGGATACCTGATATGAAGAAAGTTTTGACTGCGGTGATGACGGCTCGACCCACGGTTTGCCAATTCCTTTGATAAAATAGACCCGGGAAACCATCTAGGCCTGGAGCTCTAGTGCCACCCATCTGATATACTGCACCCTTTACTTCTTTATCATCGATCGGTTCAGTAAGTTTCCGGTTCATAGCATCGGTTATTTGGTGGCGAATGCACTCAAGGATGGTTCGATCCGGCTCGGGCCGGTCCGACATGAAGATACCTTTGAAATACACTGTCATTTCCCTTGCTATGTCATCTTCCTTCGTTATCCACCTCCCATCTCGATCCCTAAGCCGGTTTATATGGCTCCTCCTTCGTCTCGATTTTGTCGTTAGGTGAAAGAACATGGTGTTCCAGTCACCTTCCTTGAGCCACTTGACTCGGGATCGTTGTTTCCAGTATATTTCCTCACGATGCCACGTTTCTTTGATTTGGGCTTTGAGACTCCTCTCCTCCTCCACTTCCAGCTGTTGCTCGGTCCGGTTTGAGCTCGCAACCGGTTCTTTAGTTCGGCAATTTTCCGAGCATTGTTACCAAATTGTGCTTTGCTCCATTGAATTAACCTCTTTCGGCATATACCCAGTTTGTCATTAATGCCTTTACCATCGGTACCCATTGGTTTCGCATGCCATGCATTCTTGATTATCTCCTTTCACCCCAGGTCCTCCAACCACATCTTCTCGAATTTGAATCTCCTTGCCTTTTGTTTCCTTTGTTCTTCCATTATAACGATCAGTGGGGAGTAGTCTGAGCCAAGGGCAAGCTCGTTGATGCATTGGTTCCGTGGGTAGGTAGTCACCCATCTCATGTTAATGAGGCCCCGATCTAGTCTTTGGCTAATTCGGTCCATCCTGCTCCGGTTGTTGCACCACGTGTATTGATACCCCTTAGAACCCATATCTTCACTCCGATATCCTCCATCAATTTATTGAACGAGTCCATTTGGCTTGGTAGTTTGGGTCGGCCCCCTTTCTTTTCATTCGGTCTACTAATGGTGTTAAAGTCCCCGATCACTAGCCATTTATCCGTTCGGCCAGCTCCGATCCCCCTCAATGTGTACCAGTTATCCTTTCTTCTTCGCTCGTCCGTGTCAGCATAAATCCATGTTATGTAGCTCGGTTCTTGTTGTTGGCCAATGGTCACCTCACAATCAATAATGTTGTTGTTCTCGTAGAGAACTGTGATCCTCGTGTCTGTATCCCACCAAAGTGCTAGTCCACCCGATGCTCATCTTGGGCTAACGTATTTGTTGTTTGTCATTCCCATTCTTGTCCTTATCGTCACACAATAGGTATTCCCATTCTTTGTTTCCATTAGAAAAATGATGTTCGGGTGATATCTCCGGGTGAGGTCTTTTAGGTGTTGGATTGTCATGGTAGACCTCAAACCTTGACAATTCCATGCGAGTAGACTCATTGGGCCCGTGTGGCTGTTTCGGGACAGCCACCACAACCCATTTCCATGTTTGCTACAGTATTTTCTCTAGCCTCTTCATTACGGTTCAGCTCACGCCTAATTCGGGCTGGTTTGGTTCGTGTATTTTTCTTCTTTGGTCTCACTCTTTTCCTTCCCTTCGGCCGACCGGTCTCCTCTCCTCGGTTCACCAATTCTGGTTCGATTCGCATACTTTTTTATGCTTGCTGGTCCGTTTCCTCGTCCATGTGCATACATTTGAGGGTCATTCGATTCATAAACGGGCTAAGGTCGGAACCTGGTGGTTGTATCTCTGTCATGTTGGCTTTGGGAGGGGTATCCGAAGGTTTCTCGACAATGTATGTGTGGTTTATCGGGGGGAGGGGGGCAGTGGGAGATGGTCGTTCGACTGTATCTGGGAGGTGTGTGATCCTGTGATCCGTGGGTGGTTTGGGGGGGGGGGGGGAGGAGTCTGTATATGGAAGGTCTTGGCTATCGGCTTGGTGTCTGGGGTTTGGAATGGATGGTTCGGTTGTGTCAGGCTGTGGTTCCATTCAGTTTGGAGGGTCATTTTCAAGCTTGGTCTTGGGTCGGGTTGGTGAGTTATGAGGGTTGTTTCTCGGTGGGGCTGGTGGATTATCATAGTTGTTTCACTTGGTGGAGAATTGAGATCAATCCCAGCATTTTGTACACTACTTCCCTTCTCATGATCCTTGGTGTTGTTGCCTCCCTCAATTTCAATTTCCATAGCAGCATACTCTTCGGACCCTTCCCTTTTTGGGTTGTCTCGGCCTGGTTCTGTGGGTTGGTGGACCGTGTTGCTTTCCTGCTTTTCTTCGCACTCTCCGCCTCCTTCATCACATCGAACCATGTTTTTTTGTCTCCTTTCGTGTTTCCCGGGGTGCGATGGCTGCTCTCCCCCATCGGTCTCATATCTTCCTTAATATCTTCCTTGCATGCTAGAGTAGTATGGCCTAGAATTCCGCACTCATAGCAAAAGTCGGAGAGACGCTCATATTTGATGGTAGCCCACTTCTCTAACCCTTGTGAATTCCTCCACCAAAAACCCGGCAAAAGGGGTTTATCAACTGCCACTTCCACTCTCAATCGAATGAAACTCCTATTTTTTAGTGCCTCCTCCCTTTCCATACCAATGCACCAGTCCATTCTATCACCAATCCTTCTAGCATTAGCCGAGTTGAACTTTTCGTACCCTAAGTCATGCACTTGATCCCAAAACGGCACCATATTGAATAATACTTCATTGACCTCAATGCTCGGAGCCCATCTCTTGATACTTAGGATATGACCATTTATCGCCCAAGGTGACATATCTAGAACCTTATCTCTAACCTCATCTTTGGCAAAATCAATGAACAATTTTCCCGGCGCAGTTTCGGATATCTTAATTGCATTAAATCTAGCCCAAGCCTCATCCAGCACGCTATTGAGCACACTCATCTTAATCGGCTTTTGAGATATTATCTTACCGACATATCTATCGGGCTCCCCATAATTTGATTCCTCGCTCAGTTCCCAGAGTTCCCGGTTAATATTTTCATCATCGGAATTGGCTTGGGGACTTGACATCCTCACCGTGGTCCACTCGCATTCACCGTGGTCTCCACTCCCTGCAATCAGTCAGAAAAGGAATTCAAATTCGGGTAATAATAAGATGTAATTTTTCCTAGGGTTTGGCCACTTCAATTCCCCTGCTTTTTCATTGCATGGAAATTTTGATGAACTTGATTTTGATTGGTCCGTGAGATTTGGTGGGCTCGGTCTGCAAAGGTACTCGCGAATTCCGTGCTGGATTTGACAGGGGATCTCCAGCAGCGGAATCTGTGTCGTCTGGCTGCTTTGGACCTTGTGCTGGGGGAGATGTGTTGATTTCCACAGGTACTTGGAGCTGCGAAACCAATCAGCTACCAGCTGCCCCTGTGCCGCTTGTCTCTGTCCGATTTGACCGATGTTGTTGTCTCCTTCTCTTTAATCCGTTTGTCGTCTGGCTTCTTGGCATCCAGCTGACAGGCCTTGGGAAGGGAGGACAGCAATTAAATGCTGGGGAAGACCAGAGGGACGCTCGGTCTGCTGATTCTGTCACGATTGGAGGAAACCCTAACAATTTGGGATTTCTCTTCGGGCAGAGAAGAGAGTGGACAACACGCGCCACTGATATTTCATTTAGCCACATGTTTGGGAGAAAGCGCAAACCTTCCTTAGATTCTCAATTATCAATCTGCTGTTTACAGCAACCAAAACTACAATACAGAGGTTGAAGAGTCATGCGTGACTCTGCCCAAAAAGTATGTTCATCAGTAACTTTGTTTTAGGAGAAGCATAATACCATCGTTATGCATACCTCAAGCATCACCATAAAAAACAATAACCACAATTCATAATATGATCAGCCATTAACCAGAATAACTAGTGGACAGTTGTAATTATCACAAAGCAATCGTCACCAATTCTCACCACACATCATAACGACACACGTAGTTATACAAAACAAAAATAGAGAACTCTGATTTTACCCATTTAAAGATGTTAGCGAGGAACTTCAGGTAAGCCCTTTTGTTCATCAAATAAAACGATGTTAAGTTCCAATTCTTTTAATTTTTGTGGAATCATTTGTCTATTGTAAATCGCAACAGATTAACTTGACAGGTTTGGACGGAATTCAAGGGCCTGTGTATGTGGCTATTGGATGTGTCTTCAATAGAACAACCTTGTATGGTTATGATCCTCCAATTAAGCCGAAGCATAAGAAGACAGGATTTCTTTCCTCTTTGTGTGGTGGATCGCGGAAGAAAAGTTCAAAATCCAGTAAGAAGGGCACAGACTAGAAGAAGCGGGGTCGAAACGACTTTCTCATTCACATCAGTTTGAAATTATAAACTAGGCTTATTCATTTAAACCGGTTCGGCTGAACTGGTCTGGTATGGTTCAAACCGATTCGGCCGAACTAGTATCAAAATCAGACCAGTGTTTTTAGGCTTCTAATAGACCAGTTCAAAATAGTACCAAAAATTCAGTTCGAATCGACTCGTTTTTTTTATACTGGATTATACTTAAATTTAAAACAAACAACTTTAAACCTATATAATTTTAGAACTGGTTGAAAGCAAAATCAACTAAACCAATTTGAAATTAAAGCAAACCTAGAGATATCTTCAATAAACCAAACCTAGAGATGTATTGGACTCTTATATGTTGATGTTGGACAAGATTTCCGTTGGTTGTTGAACTGATTTTCAGTCGGTTCAGTATATTTTTTAGTTGGTTCAGTGTTTTTCAGTCGGTTCAGTATGTTTTTTAGTTGATTCATTATTTTTTAGTCGGTTCAGTGTGTTGGACATGATTTTCAGTTGGTTATTTGAACCAGATTATTTCCTAACCAAAATTATTATTAAAACCCAGACCAGTTCAAACAGTTCTGAATCGTTTTGAAGCATACCAGTTTTTTTAACCTAAACTAGACCAGCTTTTTCTAACCCAACATTCGGGTGCAGTTACAAAAAAAACATCCGCGTGTAATTTCATACTTTTTTCTTATAAATAATATAACCAGAGAAAAAAATACAATAAATAAAAATATAATGGATGAAAATAATAGCATAATGTAAAGAAATATAATTATATTTTATTAAATCAAACCAGACATGTGACAAAACTAATAAATTTTAGAGTTTCAAATTTTAAATTGTTACAACATATTTTTTTCACGGAATATGGATCGAATAGGTGATACATATTCCGTATGAAGTTGTTTCGTTCGCGGAATTGAAAATTTTCGAAATACGGAATCCTAGAGTTGCGGTTATAAGAATTCTATCCAAAAAGCTTGTATTGTGTATGGAGGTTGTGCTAGGAATACATAATAGGAGGTAAAAAGACAAAACTATCCTTACCTGTTTTATTATTAAAATATTAATTTATTTTAAAAGTTTTTGCAATTATTAATTAAATAATATTAATTAATCAAATTAATTTTTTTTAAAGTGTTTTTCAATCATTAATCAAATATATTATAATTTTTATTATTCTTATTTTATATAATTAATTAATTCAAGTTATTTGTGTTATATATTATACTTATGAAAGTAAGAGCATATATGTTATTTTACCATATTCCATTACATTTTCATATAACGTTCAACCAAAAAAACATTAAAAATCCTTATTATATTCCATTCCATTGCATTGTATTCCAATCAACAACTAAACAACTTCATATTATTATGATCTCTAACAAGTTGTTCATTTGTCCTCACGTACTTTTCCTTTATAATACCTGCATTAATATGATCTCTAACAAAATGACAGTCGATCTCAATATGTTTAGTTCTTTCATAAAAAATATGGTTAGATGCAATCTGTATGGCAGATTTATTATCACAAAATAAAGTTACTGGATTTTCACATAAAATATTTAATTCCTTTAATAAACCTCTTAGCCAAATAACTTCAGAAACTGTAGACCCCATACTCCTATATTCAGCTTCAACTAAAGATCTGGAAACAGTGGCTTGTTTTTTTTTAACTTTCCAAGAAATGAAAGATTTACCTAATTTAATACAAAATCCAGTAACAGATTTTCTACTTTCTAGGCAGTTCCAACAGAGGATATTCATCTTGTACTTAGCTGGAGCATTTGACAAGTTCAGATCCCCCTACTGTTATCAGATATTTCTAAGTTTTTACTAATCACGTGAACTAGAAATGAGTAAGAGAATAAATTATTTGTCCCTCTTTCTGATGAGAAGGGTATGAGTTCCTTTGTTGGAAATCTATGTCATAATTTGATGCTCTCATTCTCTGAGGTTATCAACTTCTTCTCTGATCCCTTTCCTCATCTTGTGATTTTGTTTCCACGTGTCTTTCCCATTAGAGAATCAGGCGTTGTTCCCCTAAGCTTAGACGGTTGGCCAGCGTCTGCTCATTTCCCCTGATTAGGGGTTTCTCAACCCAATTTATGTGTGAACCCTTTCTTTTCCTTTGTTTTCCCCTTAGTGTGTCTGATCTATTCTTCGGTTTACATGGTTATTTCTTCCTCCAAGCTTTCCTTGTCAATAGATTTGCTAGTATAGGTCCTCCATTGGTGTTACAGATTCCACCCATGCATTTTCCATGATTTCCCTAATCAGTATCCTTCCGCGTTTTTTATTTTTTTCCACCACTCTTTGCTGAGTGGTCCATTATCTCATTTTCCTTTACATGCATTGTGCCAGTTGTCTCCCCTTTCGCTGCATGCCCCTTCATCTTCTTTTTCCATAAATACTTTAGTTTTGGGAAGCAAAGTTTTTCTTGGGCTTCCTCTAAAAGATTAGGAAACTTAGGAGTGTTAAGTCCCCTTTCATTTCCCCTAGGGGCATGACCCAAAATACCCGAATATGATTTTAAAAGATCCACTTTCCTTAGATTTTGATTCTCATTCCTTTTGTTCCTATTCCCTATGTTATTAGAGTTCATTAGGGATTTCCCGTTGGGGAAAGTAACATCAACTTTTCCGTCATTGGAGAATCAAAATTTCTAGGGTTCCAGTGGAGTTGTGGTTTCCTTGTCGCGGCCTTGTTCTGGTGGTTGACCACCATCCAAGGGCTACACTAATGCCTTTTTTCACCTGTTTCTTCAAATCTTTCGGATATTGATGTGTAGTCTGTGACCTTCGTCCGTGATTTCTAGCCTTGTTCCGACAATCTCAGGTAGGCGGTCTCTTTATCCATCTCATGATTTTTATCTGAATTCTCCCCTACTATTGGTTCGTCTATCAGAGTGATCTCTTTATCTAAGGCCAGACTCCTCCCTTTCTGGACACACGAATTTTCTTGGTGTCTAACTATACCACAATGGAAGCATACATAGGATAAACCTTCATACACGATATCCAAATGCATGTTGTCTATTTTGAAATAGGGCTAAAGGTTCCATTAGGTTAACCTGAATGCAAAAGCGAACACATTTCCCTCTCTCACCATTAACACCTCCCAGATCTATTTTCAGTAGAGTTCTCAACTACTTACCAATTTTCTCCAGATAATTTAGTTCATAGTACTCCAAAGGGAGTAATGGAATTCTTAACCAAATTGCTGCAATTGAATGTTTAGCTGGTTGGAATTGTGGTTCCCACATCCTCGTAGTGAGGAAACTTTGGTTTATGAACCAAGATCCATTTTTCAGCACAGAATCAAGATCATCATTGGATTTGAAAGTGACTTTAAAAATTCCTATCCCAAATGCATAATATCAAAATTCTCAAGTGTCCACATCATTCTCAAATTCCTACATAGGAATACGTAGTCCACATATTTTTTGAACATTTTTATGATTATGTCAAAGGCATGTTTCTTCATCCTCGTCATCTTTTCCTCTTTGGAAGAGAAAATCTTTATGCAGTTTACATAAGGGAATTCGCCAGTCTCATCCTTTAAATCCTCAAAGATATGTTCTTCATATAGTAGAAAGTTTTCACAAAAGCTTCCGGAATAATTCAAGTGAGTTTGGATTTATAGGATATTTGTTTTTTATTGTGAAGAGTTCCTCATCGGGGATTCCTCGTCTTCATGGGATCAGATTCAAACAAAGGGAAAGTTTCACAAGGGTCAAAGAACTATGAGGATTTCTTCGATACCAAATACGTTACATTATTTGTTTCCCACAAACACAAGATGATTTGTTAACCACCGATAGAGAGCATCTAAACAGTACACACTATAGTTGAAGAAGAGAAGTATTGACGAGTCACGAAATAACCACGATCATTTAAACAACACGATCCTGGACGACTCTATTTGACGTTCGTCTTGCTCCATCAAACAAAAGAAATTTTAAAACATCTGGGTCCAAGCTTTAAAGTTAATTATAGAGTTTCTTGCATAGTAATCAGGACCGGGCCGTACTATCCGTCTGACCGCGTCCAACCGTGAACCTTTCCCTGTCCGGTTTAGTTCAATGAAAAAATCCAAAATGCATGATGGAATCGGTTGAACCGGTGTGAACCAGCCGATTTTTTGAAAATTGGTTGGTTGTCGGTTCTTATTTTTTTGGGCGATTTTAATTTTATTTGTTAAACTGACCGGTTCTCTTCGGTTTAGACTTCTTCAATTCGGTTTAATCACAACAACTTTAATACTTCAACCGTTTCTCTTCGGTGTAAGACTTCAATTAGGTTTCATTATGTATTCCCATTTCATTTCACTTTGTAGATGTTTCATTCCAACTTCCAGGTTCTAGAGGATCTTCATTCTTCATTTCTTTTTCAACCTTCGGTTCTTCAACCCTTCTGCTTCTTCAAGCTTCAGTTCTGTATGTGTTGCTTCGGTGCTGCAGGTCCATGTAAGAGAAGTTGATTCACATCCTTCTGATGGTTTCAAAGGTAACTTTGGACATGTAATCTAATTTTTATGTATTGTTTTGTTAATTTTATTAGTTCACCTTTCCTCCCAATCAAGTTTAGATATGAACCCGCAAGTATTTCTATTTGGTATGAAGCTTGGATCAAGAAGGTAACTTGATATGAACCCGTAAGTATCTCTGTCAGTTTACCACTTTATGTCTTAGTTGGTAGCAAAACGAGTCATGGTTGATGAGTTTAGTCTAAGCCTGAGGTTTTAACAACTTTAGATACCAAGCCTGATTTCCTCTAGTTGGGCAAACTCAATTATGTATGTGGTAAACTCCACTTTAGCCTACTAGCTGAAGAAAGGAAAGGGTCACATATGAACAATGTTGGAGTGTTTGCCTAGGCAGATGTCATAAAAAACTGTTATTTCATGATATCCATTTTCACTGTATAAGATTTAATGATTTCCATTTGCAGGGTTGCAATCAAGGTCGATTTGTTGGTGGTGCTTCAATCCTAGAATCATCATGGAAGAATTTACAAGAATGGGTGTAGGCTACATCATATTTACATAAGGAACTTTTGTTTTTTATCAAGCAAGATAATTTAAAGAACAACAGAAAACATAAGAAAAATATGTAGAACTTGGATTAATTTTATTCGATATGCAATTGAGAATTTACTGCATATTCTTAGCTAATTAATTCACTGCTTCTACTACTTCCACTATTGTTAGCTAATTAACTCACTACTTCAACTACTTCAACTATTTTTAGCTAATTAATTCATTACTTCCACTATTTTTAGATAATTAATCCATTACTTCCACTAATATGGAAACTTGGTTTCAACTAACACTCCTCCTAAATCAGGTTGCTGCAAACTCTCAATGTTTCCCTAAATACTTGACCTTAATGTATTTTGTCATTCCATTCATATCTCACGTTTTATCCTAAATAACCTTCTTATTTGCATTTGTCTCTTCCTTTTCATTTCTTCTCAATCATGGTATCCTCATCCTTCATTGTAGCTAGTCATTTCTTATCAATATTGGTTTTATCATATCCTCCAGGTTCAAGGACTGCAAGATTGCATCTTTGATAAATCTCAGTACGAGATCTTGACCTGCTAACATATTGATCATCTATCAGTTCATCATCATCAAGGAAGACACTTTCACCTTCAACTGTAGGAGAAACAGAAGAACAAGACTGGAAGGGTTTGTCCTTGATCTGATCTCTCGTCCGCTTCAACTCCGAGTGAACGCATCCGCAGTTACATTTGCAATCTCAAGTTGCCTCTCGCTATTCCTTATGACTTCCATTGCATGAACTTCAGATTCTCTATAGTCAGCAAGTTCATTCCTTAGGGTTTCCACCAGTTTAGGGTTTCAGAGAGCTCCATACGGAGTGTATGGGCATCGTGATGTGCAGACTCTGTGATGTCTTCTTTGATTGTGAAAGCTAATTGCTCCTCCTCCAATGGATTGAGTGCAAAAATCTTTCACTTCATCTTGACCGTGAACAGTTCTTGCCCTACTGGATCATTTATCACACATACACTGTTTTTGAAAATCACTTTAAAACCTTTCTCTATTAATTGACCAACACTAAGCAGATTTCGATCAATATTTGGCACATAGAGAACATTAGTGATTAGTTTTGTTCCAGAACAATTTGTGATAGCTATGGTTCCTTTACCTTTGACGACAATATACTCACCATTTCCAATTCTGACTTTGGAAAGAACTGACCTATCAAGTTGTTTGAAAAGTCTCAAATCACCAGTCATGTGACTAGTGCAGCCACTGTCAACCAGACACCCATCACTCGACGCTTCTATTGTGAAGCAAGAAGCCGCAAATAGATACTCCTCCTCTTCTTCATGGACAACAACTTGAATTTCTCTCTTCGGTTGATTGTATTTTTTAGGGCAAATCATTTCGATATGTCCCATCTTCTAACACCTCCTGCATTTTATGTCTGGCATCTTCCAACATTTGTAGTGAGAATGGTTCTCCTTACCACAATGCTTACAAGGAGGAAGAGTTCCTCCTTTTTGGCCCATTACTGTCGCACTTGACTCACCATCACTAGAATTAGGCTTGCCTTTCCACTTATTCTCCTTACTCTTCTGGTTTAAGTACAACTTGGGCTTCATAGCACCTCCAATTGCCCCTTCTTAACGCATCAATCGTCTTTGCTCTTGAACTTGAAAAGAACTAAAGAGATCTGCTAATTTGAGAGTTGATAGGTCATTGGCGTTCTCCAATGAGGAAATGGTTGCTTCAAATCTCTCAGGAAGAGAAACTAATATCTTCTCTACAATTCAGCTGTCCTTTATCTCCTTACCAAGTATTCTAACCTGGTTTGCGAGTCTCACCAATCGATCTGAGTATTCTTGGATGGTCTCAGATTCCTTCATATGCTCCTTCTCGAATTCCCTTATCAAGTTCAGAGATTTTATGCCCCTTATCCTCTCATCTCCTTTGTATTCTTGTTCGAGAAAGTCCCAAATTTCATTGGTTGACTTTATGGACATGATTCAACTGAAAATTGCAGGTGAGGCATCTGAATAAAGGCATGACTTGGATCGTGCCTTTCTCATCTTCTTTTCCCTTTGAACCTTGATTTGAGCAAGTGTGAGATTGGGTGGAAGAGCTGGAATTTCATAGTTTTATTCAACAACCTCCCACAGACCAGTGCCCTCCATGTAAGCTTCCATTTTGACAGCCCAAGCTTGGTAGTTTGAGTCGTCAAATTTTGGTGGAGCAACACCTGAGAAGGATTATTCCAAATGATGAGAGCTTAGAGTGTTTATGGGTGGATGATCTCAAGAAATCCACAATCACACAACCTCACAAATCCCTCAAAAAATTAAGTTATGGGTGAATGATTTCAAGAAATCGGCAATCACTCAATCTCATATATCCCTCAAGAAGTTAAGCTTCAATACCACTGTTGTTTATCAAGCAAGATAATTTTAAGAACAACAGAAAACAGAAGCAAAATATGCAGAACTGAGATTAATTTTATTCGATCTACAATTGGGAATTTATACAAGAGATACTGCCTATTTTTAGTTAATTAATTCACTACTTCCACTATTTTTAGCTAATTAATTCACTATTTCCACTGCTTCAACTAATTTTAGCTAATTAATTCACTACTTTCACTATTTCAACTATTTTTAGCTAATTAATCCACTACTTCCACTAATATGGAAACCTGATTTCAACTAACAACTTTGTCTCCTTTGGAGCTAAACCTGTAAGCAACTCCATTTGAATTTTATACTGAGAATAACTTTTTCATGTTGCTGAGAAAGGCAAGTTTTTTGTTTGATGTCACATAGAGTTTCCTATCCGTTTGGGAAATCCACATGTCATAGCCTCAAAACTGGAGTTGTATCATCTGGTCCTTCAGGATACTCGTTCAATTCCTCCTACAAAAATCGTGAATTTTTAGAGTACAAGCAGGAACTTGGTAATGCTATTGGTATGTGTTCTAGTCATAAAATGCTCCCAGGCGATTATAATACAGTGTTATGAATAGTCTGAGAATTTTTTTTACTTTTCATTTGCAGTGAATTTTGCAAGAATTGTTCCAGATGTACCAATTGTATTTTCCCATCGTATTACATTTTCAATCAATGAATCGATTTGACATTTTTTTTTTTAAATTTATGTATTGTGAACCGACTGGTCCGACCGAGTATAACTTGCTCCAACCGGACGAACCGAGAACCGGCCCTCTCACCGGTTCGAGAGTCTGTCCAGTTTTGATATCACTGGTTTCTGGACTCAAATCTTTCATATTTCAGCACATCACACAATTAAGAATTCTAAACATTAATAAACTTATGAAAAAATCTACATTATAAGATAATATATAATTTTAATACTTATACATATATTAATTTCCTTTCCTTTTTTTCTATTACATATAAAGAAGTTATAACCTTTTTTTACGGTAGATTGATTTGTAAAAAACAATAATGAAAATAGACAAAAAGATTTTTCTCACGGTAAAATATGACATTGCTCCCTAAAGTTTAAGACGATTTTAAAGTTTTCCCTTAAAGTTTAAAGTCTCCCTAAATTTTGGAAATGATGAAAAAAAATCCCTTTGTCAAATACTCTTTCACGGGGAATTTTTCATTATTTCTAACACATTAGGAGGCACTTTAAACTTTAAAAGAGAATGTTAAAATCAGTGTCAACTTTAGGGGACAATGTCGTATTTAAACCTTTTTCTAATTGAAAAATATTTTTATTTTTGTTTTGCTCCAAAATGTCGGTTTTTGGCGAGCGACGGGTCCGGTCGAGCGAGGTCATCAACCGGACCGAAAAAATGAAAGAGTCGCTACCGATTAATCAAAGGCTAATTGAAATCCTAAAATTTGCCTAGGGTACATGGTGTTAACATCCTAGGACTTGGAAATGTCTACGTCCAGAGAATCGAGTTCGGGGGTTTGATTACGTCTTAAGGGCTCGTAAGCCCATAATCCGCCATTTCGGTACTTTAGTTTGCTTTTGAATTTTGTTTTCCAATTTAACCGAATTACCCGGTTTGATCATGCTTGGCCAAAAAGATTACATGCACGTTTTTAATTCACAATGTACAATCATTTTTTTAGTTAACTTAAAATAAATAAACAAGAGGAGAATAAGATAATCATGCTAAAAAAAGTTAACTTTGGGGTCATTTTAAACGTGTCAAACATACACGAATGATCTTGAAAATACGAAGCACATTGGACTAATTTGTGACACCTTGAGAAGTAATGGGTTGTCTAGAAAGGTTTAGGAACAAAGATGCAATTATTTAAAATTCGAGCTGAATTGGGGATATTTCGAAAATTGCAGAAATGACCCAAAACGATTTCTGTTTGGTTTATAACATTCAGTAAAATCCCATAATGACCCGAAAGTCCAAGGACCGAGTTATAACCTTCATCAAAGTTTAGGAATGACCCAAGTCAGTTTTGAAAATATATTTTTTTAACTGAAACAAAATTCCATAACTTTCACAAATGCCTAAAATGACCCCAAAGTTATACCGAACTTAAAATCGAGTACGATTTTTATATGAAATATAACTATCAACACCTAATATCAATAACACAAAATTTATTCACCTTAGGAAAAATACATATAATATTGAATACGAGAGGGGTATACCTAAGTTATTCAGAGTTTATATACCTCACAAGGCACCGAGACCGATAATCACTGATTTTTCTTCACTCCATTTCTCTCTATTTTGTTCATTCACTATCACTCTAATCCTCACTTTGCAATGGCATTCTCTTCTATTTTTCTCTTCTTTCTTTCTCTCTTTCCTTTTTTCTTTTTCTTTCCTTTTCTTCAATGTCGTAGCTTACGACCCTTGCTCTTCCAAGCTCTCCTTCGGTTTCTTCCTCCCTACTTTGTGTCGTAGCTTCCCCCCCTTTGTAGCTGCCATGGCCTCCTTTATGTTTGTCTTCTTCCTTCTCTTTTTGGGTGGGAGACATGTTTTAATGAAAGGTGGGAAACTTTGATGAAACGTGGGAGACTTTGGCGAAAGGTAGGAGACTTTGGTGAAAGGTGACAAATTAGGAGTGATTGGTGGCATGGTTTAGTGTTTTTTTGCCGAAATGGGGGTTTAAGGTTTAGGGTTTAAAGTTTAGGGTTTGGGGTTTGGGGTTTAGGGTTTAAGGTTTACGATTTGGGGTTTCGGATTTAGGGTCGATTTTTCTCAGCTCAGTTCCTCGCGTACGGTATTTTGACCCTGAGCCAAAATCAGGTGTTTACAGTTGCCTCTCTTTGAACACGTGCTCATGGAAGTGATCTCATGAGTGTGTGTTCAAAGACAAACATCTGATTTTGGCTTCTCTTTATTTTCATAGTAGACAAACATCATCGTGCAATTTTCAAAAATTGAACATCTACAAGTCCCGATTGTTGACGATGATTTACGGAGACTGGGCGCCTAAACGCTCATCAACTTGTGACTCCTAGAAGTTGGACATCTACAGGCTTTGGTTGTCGAGGAATTTGGTTTTTACCATCAATGAGCTGGAGGTGAGGATTTTGTTTTTTTTGCCAGAAGCATCGTTGAGGATGACTTGCGAGGGTTGAACACCTCAAGGTCCCGTTCGTCGGCTTGTGACTCTCAGAAGCTGGATATCAAGGATGACTTGTGGAGGCTGATCACCTAAATGCTCCGCTCATCGACTTGTGACTCGTTGGGGATGACTTGCGGAGGCTGAACACCTAAAGGCTCTGCTCGTCGGTTTGTGACTCCTAAAAGATGGATAACTACTGGTCCTGGTCGTCGATGATGACTTGCAGAGGTTGAACACCTAAAGGCTCCGCTCGTTGGCTTGTGACTTCCAGAAGTTGGATAACTACAAGTCCTGGTCGTCGAGGATGACTTGTGGAGGCTGAACACCTGAATGTTCCGCTTGTTGGGTTGTGACTTTCAGAAGCTGGATAACTACATGTTCTAGTCATCGAGGATAACTTACAGATGTTGAGCACCTAAAGACTCCGCTTGTCGTCTTGTAACTCCCAGAAGCTGGTTAACTACAGGTTATGGTCGTCGAGAATGACTTGTAGAGGTTGAGCACCTAAAGACATCTTTTGCCATCTTGTGACTCCCAGAAGCTAGACAACTACAGGTCCTGGTCGTCAAGAATGACTTGCGGAGGCTGAACACCTAAAGGTTCCGTTCGTCGGCTTGTGAATTCCAAAAGCTGGATAACTACAGGTCCTAGTCGTTTCATACAACTTTCGGAAACTAGACACTTATAAGTCCCGATAGGCGAGGATAACTTGCGGAGGCTGAACACCTATTGGCTCGGCTCATCGGCTTTTGACTCCCAAAAACTGGATACCTACAGGTCCTTGTCATCGAGAATGACTTGCGGAGCTTGAACACCTAAAGGCTCCATTTGTTGTCTTGTGACTTCTAGATGTTGGATAACTACATGTCCTGGTTATCGAGGATGACTTGCAGAGGTTAAGCACCTAAAATGGATAACTCCGCTTCTCGGCTTATAATTCACTTTAGAGCTAAAAAAAAACTATGTTGAGATGTCCGACTGCTTGTGCAGACTTCTCGACCTGTTTTCTCATTAATCGACTTTGGAGTCCTTCTTGATGGAATTCCCTAAATCTATTCATCGTATGTCCATAATGTATATCCATGCAAGTTGTCGAGGCAACTCAAAACATTGTGGTCAACTTTTGAGTAACTTTTTTTTTCTTAAATTTTATCTCTCGATTTCCTAAACTTTTGCTACGTTAAATTTTTCAATTTTTTAATGTTAATTACTTAATTGATTACACATGTTTCACCATTGTGCAGATTGGTTACACATGTTTCATAATGTGATTAATTGTTTTTGAAATGTGATTAATTGGTTTTGAAATGTGACTAATTGTTTTTTTTTACTGTTCACAGTTAGAAATCACAATTAAGTCACTATTTAGATACATAAAATGACGTATTTACCATTTTCATCAACCAAGATGTGTTCTTCATCACCAAGTTGTGTTATTCATCACCGAATTGAATTGAAGAACCCATAAACGAATTTCTGGATTCGATTCTGGTTCTTCAAGACATTATGTATTCTTCAATACAACTAAGGGCATAATAGTCATTTCACAATTCAATAATATGTTAAAAAAATTAATTAACGGTTTACTAACGGAATAATCAACTAATCATATTGGGAAAAAGATGTGTAAGCAATTAGTCACATAGCAAAACCAATTAATCACATTTTGAAACATGTGTAACCATTCTGCACAATGGTGAAACATGTGTAACCAATTAAGTAATTAACCCTTTTTTTACCACACCTCTCGATTCCCTTAATTTTTGCCTGGATCACCCTTTCGGGTTTTCAACCTAGCAGAGAATTGATTCCTTTCATTTTGCCATGATCACCCTTTTTATGGATTTTTAATCATGCCACTCTTCCCTAAATTTTGTCTAAACCGTCCTTTCGGATTTTCGATTTAGCGGGAGGTTTCTCTCATTTTTGGACGCCAACTTTCTGGTATTGCCGGTGATGATTGACTTTGGCTACCCATGACTTTGGCCCACCTTGCTTAGATGAAACTTCCTGCAGTGGCTACATCTCACGCTCTTTCGATTGACGCTTTTGTCAACAATGGTGTCTCTCTGCATCGACAACGTCGTCTCCCCTGTTGTCAATAATGGTGTCTTCCTACGTCAACAATGGCGGCTTCTCTGTAGGAGTCAACAACGCCGCCTGTCCTGTGTTAACAATGTCGACTCTTTTGCAGGAGTCAAGAACGGCGTCTGTACCGTGTAAACAATGGCGACTCTTATGCAGGAGTTAACAACGGTGTATGTCCCGTGTCAACAATTGCGTCTCCCCTGCATCAATATTGGCGTCACTTCATCTCTATTTAAGTCGTCTCTGCTTCAGCTCAATCAAACGACAAGGAGTTGTTTTTCTCATATTCTTTACTTTGCAAAACAACCTTCCCTCTTTCGATGCCGGATTGTGGTTTGGTGGCGGGGATCGGTTTGACTTTGATTGCCCCTTCCTCTGAACGAGCTGTAACATAGAATCCAGACTCGGTTTCGGTGTTGTGAACCTCAGCGTCCTTCCTTGTTTTCAGTCCCTTTCTGATCGGATAATTGCATAAGTCAATTATAACTCAGGTAACAGGTTTTCTCAGAGTAAAACTTGTTTTTCCAGGTCATACTCGTCACTTGCTGCATTCAGAAATTAATACAATTTGGTCTATGCTCGTTTTATGTTCCAAACTGCAATGTTGTTTGGGTCAACTGGTAGATGATAACGACGAAAAGGAAAAGACGATCGATCTGTTACTTGATCGTTAATTATGTCTCTGATACCATGTTGAACAGACTAAGCAATAAGTATTTGGTGATCCTCCTCACCGGATCCTTCTCTGTAATGTATAAAGTCGGATTCGGCAAAGGTGCACCATACAAGATTGAATCATAGTTCCCTTGGTGTTCTTGAGGTGCTGGAGTCGTCGAATGTCGCATGGGTTATCGGAAACCTAAGTTCAAAATACCATAATGAGAATAAGGAATACCCAATTGATCAATCACAATTGGTTTTGAAAATTTTGCATGTTCCGTTCATTCCATTCGTAGACTTTGATTACATATATGACAAAACAATTCTCAAAAATACTTTAAAAGGATTTGACCAATCGAAGTCTAAGTTTAACTTGATAAGAAGGGACTCATTAAGATTGTAATTAATTATAGTGCATTCTTTATTTATTTGAGTAAAACTTATTTTTATTATGAAATAATTTGTAAAATGCGTAGGATTTTACGATCCTAATCCAATTCTACAATCAATCTAATCATTCACGCCATCAATCTTAGCTAGATTCGTGATCCTATCAATCCTAGTAACATGATCGAAATTAGGGATGATAAATCTTGCGTATTATCTCGTGTATTAATACGTTTATCATGTGACATTTACAAAACACGAACACACACGATAAATTTATCATGTCATATTCCTCAACACGAATATGACCTACAAATTTTTGTGCGTTATCATGTTGTCTTTAATTAGTCAGTTATATTTTCAAATGCGAGAGTTATAAGAAAATATCAAAATAACGAATTGTTCATAGTAAGAATACACCATATTTCACACATGAAGAATATGAAAAATCATGAGGAATACAAGATAAAATTGTTATTTTTACATTTGTTAAACATATGTGACTGAATATAATACGTTTAAACAAAAAGTCACATTTTTTAAACGTACATAATCGTTTAGCTAGACAAAAAACATAAATGACTATTTAGTCACCGTGACTATTGATGTGGTTTAAAAAAAATTGAACTTTATTATGTTATCGTGCATGCAGGTCATGTTCTAATACTACTTAAACACAAAAATTCTTTCATGTTTACACTATCATGATATAGTTCTATAATATGCTTCCACAAACATATTTTATTTTGTACGTGTTGCGTAACAAATTGTGAATACTATGAATTTTCATTTTTTTTTTCTTTCTATAGTAAGTTGGTGGATCACAGAAGATACCGTGCGCACAGCTTAGGGAAAAACAGCCGTCTTTCACGTCCTGAGGTTCCTTAAACCCACGCTAAAACCCATGCCCTTAGAAGCGCGCGCGCACACACACACTCTTCGTTATAACCGTACTTCCCACTGACTGAAAGATTATACTCTTCCGCTTCCACTGGCTCCACTTGATTGCTCTCCCTAAACTCGACTCTCTTCATCACGTTACACACAATTCTCTTCAATTCGGACTCGGTTTTCCAGTTTCATCTTCAGAAATGGGTGGTGAACGGGTGCTTGATCAAGATCAACTGGAGACTCTCATTTGCAGGAAGCTCCGATCCAAGCTTCCTCAGCGACGACGATCCACTTTCAACTCCAATGTCTCGCGCGCGTTGAGCTGCTTTGGTGGAGAGGTTTCGGTTGTCAGGAGCACGAGTACTGAGTCGCAGAGTAGTGGCACTGTGTCCTCTGCTAGGAAGAGACGTCTCGATGAACTTGGGGATGGCGGATTGAACAAGACATCGAGGTTTTGTATTTCGCTGAAGGATAATGAATTTAGTCAAAATATGGAGATCTCCGAGACTTCGTGTTGCGAATCCTCCATCGTAGCTGATTTTGGAGAGAGAGGCTCCTCGTTGCTGGGAGCTTCTACAAGTTTCGGAAATACACAGGCCGTTGGAGGAAGCGAAGCGTCCGAATCGATTGCACGATCAGAAATCTCTTGCACTCACCAGAATTCCCCGGAAAAGTCAGTTGAATTGTCCAGCATATTACGCTCTGGAGTCTCAAATGTGGATGAAAACAGATATCTGGTTGACTGCGATGATGATGTCGTTTCTGTTACATCTGCTGTTGAATCACGGAAGAAGACTGATAAAGCCACTCATCGAGCTGGAAACAAAGATCCGAAAATCGAAGTAAGTTTAACTAGTGCGAATAAATTGCCAACGGTAGATGAAAAGCTGAAGATCAATAATCACGATTCTGAGCTTGCTTGCTCTGAGCAGCTATCTGATAATGACGTCTCAGACTATTCGTCCAGTCAGGATGAGTCGTTCTCTGATCTCCAATCAGAATTTTTCGCAGACAGCTCTGATTACTTCTCGTACTCTTCCTTTGAGTCCGGATCTGAATTCTCTGAAAAATCATTTGAAGATGCACCTCCGTCTGCTAGTTTTTCTCTGCTCCTCTTGTACAGAGAGCAGTTTTTTAGGTCGTCTAATTCTCCGAGAGTTAAAAGCACCAAGCCGACTGACATCAATGAGGTAAGCAGTTCTGTTACTCCAAGGTCATTTCAATCAATTTGGATTTTATTTGCTTACAACTATAGAAAATTGCACTGTTCACTGATTTTTCCAACTCTCGAAAATGGTATAGTATAAATCGATTGAAGGATTTGATGACGAGGAACACGCAGAGAGCTACCGGTACCTGAGGAGCAGAGAGAGAAACCAAATTTATTTGCGAAACTACGGGGAGGAGTACAGTGCATCTGTCATAGAGCAACGATCGCGAATGGTCTACTGGATAATTGAGGTCAGTCATTCTCCATTGAAATCACATTTGTTTGGAGATCTCTGTATGCGGTCAGTTTCCATATACGCCTTTACATAGCATGTGGGTCACAAACTGTAATTCGTATGGTACTTACAGTTTGCGCAGAATCTTCTAATTCTGTAGTAACATATGAGAGTTTGACCATGTACTTTTACATTTCTGCATTATATTCATGATACGGAATTGCTTTTAGCTGAAATGAAAATATATTTTCCTTATTTTATTTCTTGCCTCTGTCAAGGCCTTTTACAGAACAGAACATTGCATGCATCGAATCATCACAGGAAACGAATTGAAAAATATCTCTCGAGGCATTACAATTCGTTTGCCCAAACATTTCCTATCAGTGAGTTGCCATTAGGGAATGATTACGTTTTTCATGTTCGTGCTTATTGGAGAACATAACTATGAAATATTCATTTTTATAAGAATAATTGTATAATAGCTTTATCCTGTGATTAATGACCCACCCTGGAGTGCTGGCAATACAAATTATAGGTAGATCTGTTTTTTATATGTATGCTTAAGTGGGCAATGCAATACCGTAAGGGAATGAAGATTTTGTAACCAACACAAGTATCGGAACGTTGCGACCTAAATTTTTCCAGTAAGACTTATGTATTTGATGCATTTATATGCATCCTTATTTCTTCAAAGAATGAGAAGTTTTGGAAAACAGGCAGCATTGTTTTTATCTTTATAGCTTTGTTTTATGAGTTGACATGAATGTGATATCAATTTCCCAAGTTCGATTAATCGTGTTCACAACTGAAACTGCCAAAATAAGATTTATTTATAAATGATTGGATTCTTTTTCATCATCTAAAGTTATAAGCATGACTTGATAGCTGTTTCTTGTTGCATCCAATTGTTTTCCTGTATGTCTTTACTTGTTCTTTTACCGTGACACAGCAATCAAGAGAAAAAATGCTCCAGAAGGAGACTACCTTCTTAGCAGCTAATCTCTTCGACAGATTCCTGAGCATTGGATATTTTAAAAACAAAAGGAACATTCAAGTTGCTGGAATAGCCTGCCTTACCTTGGCCAAAAGGATTGAAGAAAATCAGCCTTACAACAGGTGGTACCTTCTTCATATACATTTTGTTCTCCAAAAGAGTTAGTAACATCCGATTGCAATACCAGTTAGTAACCTCTGATTTAGTTTGATAGCAATTTACACTGTAATAAATTTAGATACAATGCAGCAAATATTAATTCACTTCTCTACATTAGTGCTATGCTACTTTAATCTCTAAATTTTCCAAGTTCAGATAGGATCATTTTTGCATGACCTGTAACCTTCGGGGTTAAATGGCTCAATAACAAATAAAGCTTTGAATATTCAGTGTTCGTCAAAACACTTTCCATATGGGCAGCAACAGCTACAGCAGATTCGAGGTAGTGGCCATGGAATGGCTAGTGCAAGAGGTCCTGAACTTCCAGTGTGTTCTTCCCACCACTTACAACTTCTTATGGTCTGACTCTATTACCGAATTTTCGATCACTCCATTACACTGCAATTGTTGATGGACCTGCCGCTGAAATCTTTAACTAAAAAATGCAGGTTCTATCTAAAAGCCTCAAGGGCTGATGACAAGGTGAATAAGAGGGCCATAGAATTAGCAGCACTGGCGCTGATGGACCACGAACATCTAGGTTTCTGGCCTTCCACTGTTGCAGCTGCAATAGTCATTCTAGCTTCTTTGGAGGACGACCCTTGCCAACGAGTTATAAAGGTAAGAAAGAATATCAATCTAACTGGTTGCCCTTATTGCTTTTTATGGTGTTCTTTCAGATTGTCGTTTTTAATGGCTTTGCAGACTCATGTCAGAACCAAAGATGACGATCTACCAAAGTGCATCGAGGTAAGTAAACTTATACTGTTATGTGCTCTCTAAGTAATTTGTCCAACCCTGAATTTTTCCTGTCTGAACATGGTTAACATTGAGCAATATAAACTGGATCGATAATTGAATACTGCTATCATTCCAATTTTGACAGAGCTTGCAGTGGCTGGTAAAGTACTTGTGCTAGTGGATTTAGAAAGACGATTAGCACGAGAAAAGGAAACCTCTTATTATAGGTTATACGATTCAGTCCCCTACATCACCATATAGGCGGAGAAGCTGTAAAGGATAATACAGCTAGCTAGCTATAGGTCCATACAATTCTTTCAACATCATAAATTTTGTTTGTAGAAGTACATATAGAGTCTTTGGAATTAATTACTTGCAAGTAAAGTAACTGCAGGTTGGGTTATGGCTGTCTTATAAACCTCTATCATAAACCTGTATGGAGAGTGGATTTACTCATTTAGAAAATATAAAGTCTCTATTCCGTTATCTACTGTGTTTGAACTAATCTACAATCATCAATGTTTTATATACACACACGAAAAATGTCTCCAGTGATGAGAATCATCAGAGACTGAATATGTTTCAGGAATCAAAATGTCCGCTTGAGATCTTTGAAGTCTTGGGAATCGATACACTCAATTCTCTCCCTCTGGAGATTCAACAGCTTCAGCAGCTCAGTAGCCCGCTCCTTGGTTCTCTCTCCACACCCGACTTGCAGCAGCAGCAGGAGCTTCTGGAAAGCCCCAACTTGGAGAGCCTCAAACATCACTTTGTCTCCTTCTTTATCTCCTTTCCCCAACTTCCATAGAACCGACACTGAAAATTCAGTCGCAAGGTCTGATACACGGAGAAGCTTCTTCACCAGGACAGGCCCCGTCAAGGAGTGCTCCCTCAGTGCTTCCTTCCCTTGCTGGGTGCTGCAAATCCCATTCAGCACTCCAAGGGCCTTCTCGCTTGTGCTTCGGTCAGCATCGACTATAATATCCAGCATCAAATCCACCACACCCATCTGAACCAACCTATCGTTGACTCTCTCATTGTTTGATGTGCTCATGTGGTAGATTACCATTAATGACGCTTTGGTTGCTGCGGGGCAGATCGGCTCTTTAAGGAGCTTATAGAGTCCTTCCAAGGCCTTGTCAACCTCTCCCAACGCCTTGATTGCCTCCTTATTGGAGGATACAATCTCTTTGAGAACCAAAACCGATTTGCTTCCCCCTGCCAACCCTCCAAAACTCAAAAGCCAAACAATGGACTCCAAACATGGAGGTGACCCAAGTTGAGACAGTGTCTCTTCATCAAGAGGAAGCATCAAGATTAAGATAGATAGCGTTTCCTCCAAAAGATTCACATTATTATAGAACGACTCAATAGCCACCACCATCGCAGTTCCAGTCCCATTTGAAGCAAAGTAGCGCTTGTTCCTCTCGCTCTCTTTCACCAGTATCTTGATTTTTCTTAAAATGTCACCACACCTGTCTTGGTCCCCTTTCTTGGCCGCCAAGACAAAGTTCCTGAGGGTCTCTGAAACATCAATTGAACTGATAGGGATCCGTGGAGTCGGTATCCTCTCGATTCCATGATCTTGATTCTCCACACACCAGTCCTGTATGATCCTCCGAATCACGTGGTTTGGTATGGGCTCGAGGCTCCTCAGCTCCTGTTTGGTGATGGGGCAGGTCTCGTTGCCTGACTCAATCCACCTCTCTATGCTCTGACGATCATAGGTGACTCCGGTGGATAAGGTGACGGGGTCTCTCATCAGGTGAAGAGATATCGGGCACCTGAAGTTGTTTGGAATGGAGAGCTCCATTTCGGTGGCATCTTCGCTTGAGATCTGCTCTTTCCTAGTCCGTCGGGAAGATACCCGTCGCCTCCAGGAAGAGAACATCTTGCGGATGTTTTTGGTAATAATGGTTACGAACTGAAGAGTAGTTGAAGAAAAGCTGGTGGCCCTGGTTTGATCTGGTTTGTGTTCTTTCTTTCTTTCGATTATGAGAATATTGCGAAACTAGTAGTACATATATTATGGAGGGAATCGCGTCACGTTTTCAACATTCAAAGCATGGATTATTTTATTTTATAAAAGATATTGACTGTTGAATTGTTGAAATGGAATAGCAAAGAGGAAAGGAAACGGTCGGTGGTGGGCGCGTCTGTGGAATGGATCAAAGTCAAATGTTTTGTCACAACTTCGTCAACGTAAGCAAGCAGCGGTGCATGGCATTGATCGGTTTTCTCCCATGCACGCAGATGATAAAAAGTTAAGTACTCTCAACTTAAACAAAAATTGAGACTTCCCCCTTATATTTTGTTAAATGTTCTCTTTTGATATTGGCCAGAGAAACCACAACTAATTTTTACAAAATGTTCAATCAAACCGTTTATATATATATATATATATATATAAAAGCGCCCCCTTAAGATTTCACTATTCTTTTTTTACAATTCCTCAGTTGATTTGTAGCTCGATTGTAGACTTAAACGATTAGAGACTTCAGCACAAATTGGTAAACATAAAGAGGAAATAGTTATTTAGACGGAAAAAACTAAAAAATTGACGAAGTAAACGTAAGCGATATATATATATATATATATATAATTATATCCCAGTGATTATACTGTATACTGCGCCTAATTTGTGTGGCAAAAAAAAAAATAGTTGCCTTTTCCCCTGTACTGGACCTGCCCAGTGGAGCTTCAACTGAGCATTTACGTTACGACCACTAAAGTTAGCAAATTTATTAAGCCGGACAAATATTAGAGTAAATAAAAATAGTTAAAAAATAAATAAATTTAGTGGGGTAAATATATAATTTAAAATGATTAAATTAAAATTTATTATAGTTTTTAAGATTAAATTTACACAAAGTAAAAATGAAGAGGTTGCCCCTCATCCATTGCTCCTTAGTCATCAAAATGGTGACAACCACGGGACACGAAAAACACCATGCATTTGAAAGTTGAAACCCTTTCTTCTTACTGCAATTAAATAGTAATATTATATTTTGATTAATTAATAATAATATCAGATTTATCTAAATTTGGCATCTGTAGTCGTGTTTGGCCGAAAGAGGTCGGTAACCCTCCTCTAAATTTCATATAATATTATATACATATATATACTATAGAGCTGTAGACCTACTATTTTTTTCCCTATTAAATATCAGATTACCCTCTAATCTTTTTTTTTTTTCCAAACATTACCCTCTAATCAAATTGTGAGTTTTCTAAGTTTTAATAGTAAAATTTGTTTGTTTCTTTCATTTTTTTTTTTGTCAAAGTTGAAGTTTGTCTCCTCCGTAAATTTTTTTCATCTAAATTTAACATAATAAATGTTTGAAATTGTAAAAATAATCGAAATTTTTCAAAAATATCACAAATTAACTATTCCAAATTTTTTAAAATGTTATAATTGACTTCTTATTCAATCGGGACTCGATTGAGCACCAATTGAAGGAGTTCGGGTCTGTGTCTTGACCGAGACCAAACCCTCGTTGGTGGGCAGCCAAGTCTAGTTAAGGCCCTGACCCAGACCTGAGCCCCCTGGATTGGGGCTCAATCTAATTGGGGTATGATTTGACCCCCATTTGATTGGGGCTCGATTGAGCCGTAACCGGGGAAGCTCGACGGTGGTATTTTAATGAGTTGGGGCTCAATCTAATTGTGGAGTTTAGTGAGTTAGGATTCACGGTGGTATCAATATTAAATTTGGATTAAGTTAATGTAAGTAGATTAAATTTAATTTTATGTTTATCAAATAATTTTTTTTCTAAATTGCATGGAATTTAAAGATAAGGTAAAACTATTTAAGAGCATAAATATATAAATTTGGATCAACTGCTTGAAGTTTTGTTTGACCGCATGATTTCGATATGCTAAAACTATTTAAGATCATGAATATGAGTTTCGTTTATAAATTTGGTTCAAATGTTTGAAGTTTTGTTTGCTAGTATGATTTCGATATTGTCCGATTTTGTAAGTATATTTTGTGAGTTGGTTTGATATAAAGTTTTAGTGAAAAATAGTTTATTGAATTTTATCTTTGGAAGCCGACCTTTTCTGATTTTGTGCTCGTAAGACTATTACAATATGAAACCCTTACGAGGGCCCTCCGACTTATCAGTATGAAGATCATGATCATAATGGTCGCCTCAACGTATATACTTGGGCTTTTCCATTGAAACCTTCCCACAATATTGTAGGTGTGGACTCTGATTCATTTAGACATTCAACAAGTTCGAAATTCTATTTTTGTTTAGTTTCAGATTTCGATAAGTAGAAAATGTCCAATTCTCATTAACGTTTGACTTAGAGTTACTTCTTAATTTTGACAAGTTCACATTTTTTGTTTGACATATGTGATTTTGATAAGTTATGTTTTGTGAAAACTTTCAAACTTAGCATTGCCTTAATGTTTAATCAAAGCTTGTTTATATTGGTTACAAAATGCGTCTTATATATGAGCTTGATCAAATAGGGATAAATTACTACTACTTGTGGGCTTCGTTATGTATCAGTTTATTACTAATAAATAACAACCATCACTCATAACTTAAACGGTGGATACGGGGTAGGGGTGAATCTAGCCTATTCATTAATTATTTTCAACTTAGAAGCATAATTTTTCAGCTTGTATAGAGTTTTTATAATTTTAAGAGAGATTTATGGAGGTAAAAGTCACTAGGTTCTCGCTCTCATGGGCGGTGGTAGTCCTGCGATGGTTGTCTTGTCTTAAATCAATGAGGTAAGAGTTTTTGAAGGCCCATCTGTCGCCATTAACATTTACTGTCGACATATGTTTTTACCCCAATAGACCCGGAGCGTAAAGATTGGCACAACGACAATATACCATCATTAGTAACTTGTTACCACTAAACTAAAAAACTCGAATAATATTCAGTGAGAATAAGTATCGCCACTATATTAACAACAATCAAAATTGCCACTAAATAGTTGTATCAACAACAAAAGATATTGTCACAAAACATAGTGTTTTAGTGGCACAACAATTCGCCATAAAAAATATATTGTAGTGTCAGTTAATGCTGCAGCTAAATACAATAGTTCTATGACAGCAAGTGTTACCCATTATTAAATACAACTTTTGTGTTTTATTTTGTATATTACTGCTTATAAGATTGAACTTTTCAACACATTTACATAAAAACAAAAAAAAAACATAATATATTATTTATCAAATCATTTATCTATATCTTAATACACATCAAAATCAAATATGTACAACAATTAATAAAAATAAATACATATAGTTCATCCAGTTGTTGAGCCACGATTCTCAATTGTTTCCTTCTAAAATATAGAGTATAAGGCAAAGGATAAATCCTTCCTCCAATAGTGTTGGATTTTGTAAACACAGGGAACAAAATGTAATTATTGACAATAATGTTAAATAAGTAAAAGCTTGTAAATTACTTCGCAGACAAGTCTACCCTAGAAGACTTCTTAGTCTTCAAACAACAACAATTACGCTTAATCTAGCATTACATTTGCAATATAAAGAATTTAAATATAATTGCTCCTTAATATTTTGTGATATTTTGAGTTTCCCCTTTAAAATTTAAATTATAAAATTTTCTTCTCTCATGCTTGGCCAAAGTTAAAATTTGTCCACTTCGTCAACTTTTCCATCCAAATTTAATATAATAAGTTTTGAAAAATGCAAAATTAACATAAAAGTTTTAAAACATCATTATTTAATTTTTGAAACCTTTTCAACTATTACAACTGAGTTCCGATTCGATTGGAGCTCAAACTCAACACTGAGGACCCGTCATACTTTTGGAAATTACCATGTCCTCTAGCGCCTAGTCCGGAAGAACCACTATGTTCGACCTTTTTCTTGCCACGCCTACCTCTTTTGCTTGTCAAGTCCTCACAATTTTGATGTGGTGGCACTGACATCGTAGATCCGAGGAAGGCACTACATCAATCTAAGAGGATGTGTGGTGATTGTGACGATGTTCTTGGTCCAAAAGTTTTTCCTTCAAACCATTACAAGAAACCTAATGAGGAATGTGGCTGATACTGACAACAAAGGCGTCATACTCCTATGCGAGACCATTAAGAGTTTGTATCCCAACATCCTTTCACTAATCGTACAGTTGACAGCAGTCAAGGAATCCACGACTGCTTTAAGGTCTGAAAGGTAGTATGAGATTAACTGACTCGGTTGCCTAAAGTTACCATAGAAATGTAATTTGAGTGTAATCTCGTTTGAAGTGCATTGATTTGTGTAGTTTCTAGGAAAAGCTTGCCATAACTTGTAACTAGTACTAAGATTATGCACTTCTTTGTGAATAGGATATTTAAGAGTGGAGGTTATCCATTCTCAAACACAATGCTCCTATTTTAGCGCAGCATAAAATAAGTCGGAGTGAAAGTTGCATTGCCCGATTGATTTGAGACAATCTTTAGCATGTACAAAAGTGACCCATCGATGAAGAAGATCGTAGTATGTCCGGATTGATTCTATTTTAGATTTCCAGACAAGATTATTCTCGACATCAAGTTTGATGGAGAGGAGATTGAGAAATTTTTTTTTAAATGACATCGTAGTATTTTTTTAAATTTTTAAATGAAAAAATTATCCCTCATTACCAGCACTTCTTCTTCCTCAGCTAGACATGGATTTGGAGATGCATGAGCTGAAGCAGGACTCTACTTCTGGCGGCGAAGGTCACGTTGGGTTTCTTCCTTCGTCACCGGCAGTTACAGAGGGAGTGAGGTCGATCGATATACTTTCTCCAGACTAAGATGTTAAGCGACGACAGCCAATTGCCTGAGGAACACGACGACACCGACCGAAACCTCAATAACCAGGTCGACCAGTCCCAAGAATGGGAAACCATAACTCAAGCTTGGCTCCGTGCCTTCCCGAAGGCCAGGGTTGTCAGCGCCATCGAGGTTTAAGGGTGGGTGGACGTGAACCACGATTGCCTTCCCTCCGAACTCAAGTCCATGGAGCGCGGAGAGCTCATCGAGAAGCTCCTCTCCATTCAGAACTTCCTCAGATTACAAATTCAACGCCTAGTTTATGTTTGGTTAGAATCCCTCAAAACTTATGTTGTTGTTAATACCCAAGATTTTGCTGATTGGTTGGCAAACAATCCAGAAATTCAAGATCGACTATACTCTAAACATTCTAGGTACATTCGGGATCATACAGTTCGCGGCTCAAAGAGAGATCTATTTCTCCATTCTCACGCACCCATTCGGGTCGCACTTCTAGGGTCTGAGCTAGGAGGACACGAGGGAGGTGCTGGAGGTGCCATGGAAGCTCTTGTTTGAGCATGAAAACGAAGCTCTCTCTCTCTCCCTCTCTCTCTCTCTCTTCGATTGCTAGAGGTGCCATGGAGGTGCATATCTTACCCCGTTCCTAGAACGAAGGAAGCAAGGGTCTGGAAGCATCCTTGCCTTGGGATTGGGAGGAAATCTCTAAAATGGTCTCAATGGCGGTATAGTTTCATGTTTCGAGGACATGCCCACAGACGATGCCGAAGAATGAAGATGATGCTCAAGTTTGATTTTCAGTGAGGTCTTCAATTCGTCATAAATAAAATTTTAAACTTTAAGGGGGAAACTTAAAATCGGTCTAAACTTTAGGGGGAACTCGTATTTTACCCAATTCTAAACCATATCACTTACTCTTTAGTTATATTTTGTTTATCTATTATACCCCTTTACTAAAACTAAAAAATAAATTGATTGAAAATCGATGCGATTACTGCATGCTCTTGCCGAGAGGTGACACCCCAAAACTCATACATTTCACCTCTCTACTTGATATCCAAATGATCATAGGTGTACGGGTTGACGGTCGACATGTGATCGATGATTACAGTTTGTGTGATGACGAGGTAGACGTGGTTGACTTATGTCCACGACTACTCGGTGCACTAGGTGACATAACCAAGACTGATATGCAATTATCTTTGTTTAAGGTCTTGTTTCAGAGAAAACCCAGTGACCAGGACTGGATCTCAGCAACTGGAAAATAAATCATGCTAAGAGCCAGATGATATATTTTATGCATTCGCGGTGCATGTTTAGTCTTGAACACAAGAGGAGATAAAGTGACACTTGAGTACCTCCCTTTTCTGAAGGACTTACATCAAACAACTCAACACAGTTAGGCTTTGCTGTATTGAGATTTTCATACGCTAGTTTGTGCAAAGGTGTGGCTCCTAATAGAAAACGTATCACAGGATGCATTGTATTGCTACAAGTACATGTTATATTCTAGAGCAGTTTCACTTAAATATTTTTCTTTCTAATCTTACCTAATAGTATGTTGTAGGTATGGTGTTGGAAGCATATATTTGTATGTATACCTATGATTTACCCCACCGTCGCGTATTTTACACATCAACATGTGAGGATCTGGTAAGAAAATAGATAAATATCTCCTTAAATTAATTATATACAGTACAATTTCTGATGTTTAACATTCTAAATTAGGTGGCTAGAACAGAAGATGTCAAAGAAGAATCCAACACCTCACAACTGTCAGTTCTATCGAGATGAGTTGAGTGCCCTTGGTGATGTCTAGTTACGTTTCATTTGAATTTGACATGATATTAATTATTATAATAGTAACTAAACATAAGACATACATTTTATATTTTCAGATAGATTTAAACCCCTTTAACGTGCACTGTATCTAGAACCTCCCACTCATTTGTACAGACGAAGGTTGGCTAAATGTGTTATGATTCTCACTCATTCGCTTCAACAATGTTGAATGACACATGTCGAATTGCGTTTATCACCATTTTCACTTCCAACGGCATATCCCGACCCAATTGTAGACCGTCAATTCTATTAAATGGGATAGGTTGCATAAATTGTGGTGGGATAAGTCGCCTCATGGATAACCTGTTAGAGCCCTCGGATTAACAGAAAAGAAATGAAAGAAAGCTTACTTGAGAGTGAAGAAATTCAATTGATCTTCAATTCAAAGGTTGGTTAACCCAGTTACAACTATTCCTATTTATAGCCCACAACTATTCTATAATTGCAAGCTAGTCATTCTTAGTAATTACAAACTGATCCTTGAATCATATGTAATTATACATATGTCCTAACATTTCCTATTCAAGATCTAATTTTGAGTCTTATTGAAATTCTTCACTTATTTTCTTACTTCATCGAAACTTGATGTTAAATCAGATGCTAAATCCTGAGTTGAATTTCTGAGTTGACTACTGAATTCTGAGTTGAATTTCTGAGTTGACTTCTGTACTGAGAACATTCATACCCTGCTGCTAAACAGATCCAAATGATTGATTATTTCACATAAACAAAACAATCACCATCTCATTAACCAAAATGCACAATGAACCTGAATAATTTCTCATTCTTACTGTTTATACATGACTCAACCTATCATCATAGCACAAACTTAGTCATATGTGTTTAAATGATCCACATCACATATACTCCAAAAGAACTTAATTTTATTACAACACATGGAAGCCACAGTCAAGATACACACACTTGCAACACCCACATTCCAAAAGATGGACATGACAGTTAGAGTTTGAATCAAAGAAAAGATCAATGACTAATAACATTTCATTTGATACAGAATATGTACTGACAACTCAGTTCTCATTTAATTTTTTTTTTCAATACTCTTTCTTTTTTTCCAGATTGATTTCATCTGAACCTCTCCTTGACATAAGGGTTTGAGCCCTTTTCTTACCAACAATGGTTGAAGGGTTTTAGCCATTTTCTTTACTTCCTCAAGAAACAATCTGAAGTATCTTGGCGTTTTCTTGAGATTATATTATATTTTTGAAATCAAACCATGTTTTATGCCAAGGAGAAAGGAGATATATCACAATATTCACTTATGTTCTTCGGGTTTTTTCCCAGAACAACAACTGACAAAACAATTCCAATCAAAGAAATATATCAGACACCAAATTTCTCTAGAATGCAAACATCTAACCATTGCACCACACATGAGGAATGCAAGTGAAAGCAAAGCATGAATATTTCATATAATAACCAGAGTTGTATTTAAACGACTCATGAATCTATAAGTGCCAGAAAATGATTTAAACAACATGACAAAGCTAGTACTGCAACAATATACTGAGACAATCATGAAACAAAAGATATAGAAACATCATAACATCATTGTCAGAGAAGATAATCAGACTGGACTATCGTGAATATGATCAACACAAACAATCACTAGAATACTAAAAGCAGCAGAGACAAATATAACAGTAGAAAACAGAAGACAAGAACTCATAAATTACTCAGTAGTAGCATCAGCTTCAGATGCAGACACCGTATTTACACCTTCATCCAGATGATGTCCAACCAATTCATCCACAGAAAAAATGCCCATCTTCTTCCTGCAAGGCACAAACATTTTTCAGTTAAAGGCTTAGTGAGAATGCAGCTACATGTTCACTAGAAGGAACACAATTAACCATCACATGTCCCGAGTTCATTTTCTCTCTTACAAAAAACAGATCTATTTCAACATGTTTCATCTTGGAATGTTGAACAGGATTTTCCGACAGAGTTGCTGCACTAGTGCTATCAATCCAAACAACTGGTGTTGAGGACAATTGAAGACCCATCTCAGTGAGCGATGATTTGACCCATATAATCTCACAAACTGCATTGGCAACAACACGAAACTCAGCCTCAGCACTAGACCTAGCAACAACTGATTGTTTCTTAGAACTCCAAATGATAGGGTTCCCATTCCGTAACAGATAGTGACCTGAAATAGATTTACGATCTGAAATATCACCACCCGAATCTGCATCAGAGTAGGAAGTTAATGAAATTTCTTTCACAGGAAACAAATTCGTTCTAAACATAAGACCATGATCAATGGTACCTTTTAGATAACTAACAATACTCAAAACAGCCTTCCAACGACTTATACTAGGAGTTTGCATGTACTGACTTAATTTGTTTACTGAAAAATTAATGTCAGGTCGAGTAAGACATATGCTGCGATATAGAGTGACATCATCAAAAGTCTCTGAGCAGGTGATCATACCAGTTTTTGACAGACATGTACATGTCATAGGTGTTGGACAGACATAAGCATCCGTAAGACCAAGTTTCAAAACAAGATCATGAACATACTTTCTTTGATTAAGCAGCAGATAATCATCAGTAGCCAAGACCTCCATACTTAAAAAATAGCTCAGATTGCCCAAATCCTTAAGATGAAACTCCTTATTAATAGACTGAATGACTTCATAAATATTAAATGCAGAAGGACCAAAACCACAATATCATCAACATAGACTAACTTAAAAATAGAACCAGACTCACAGTGTTTAATAAACAAGCAACTGTCAGCCACAAACGCCTTGAACTGCATCTGATTAAGAAGAAAACACTTGAACTTTTCAAACCAATCCCGTGGTGCCTGTTTGAGACCGTATAGAGCTTTCTGTAACTTACAAACAAGAGGTACATCAGTAGTTGATTTTTTTTCAAAACCAAGAGGTTGAACCATGAAAACTTCCTCAGATAGATCACCATGAAGAAAAGCATTGCCATGTATCTATTTGTCTCAACACCCATTTGTGAGATAAACCAATAGATAGAAATATTATTACCGTAGCATATTTGACAACGGGACTGAATGTATCCTGAAAAATCAAACCCAGGTTTTTGAGAGAAGCCATTGGCAACTAATCCAGCCTTGTAACGAGTAATTGATCCATCAGAAATTTTATTGATCTTGAAAAACCATTTGCAACCAATGGGAATTCTACCCGAGGGAAGTTGAACAACAGGCCAGGTGTTATTTGCTTGAAGAGCAGAGTATTCCTCTTCAACAACAGCTCTCCAATGAGGACTGTGAAGGGCTTGATGAATAGACTTGGGTTTTATAGTAATCAAAGCATCAGATGACTCAACAACTGTAAGCAAAGACTGAAGAGAAGAGTGTTGCTGAGCATGGGTTTTAGATCTGGTTATCATTGGATGAACATTGGAAGAACGCAATAATGAAATATCAGAAGCAACAGGAAGATCAACAGATGAAGTAGGAATAGACGAAGAACTAGAAACCAGATGAAAACCATGAAGTCTATACGAAACAGTAGGAATAGATGATGGCATAGAAGAATGAGATACATGATTATCACAGCCAGCATTATTAGATCCATGATTATCAGCAATAGTAGAAGGATGACAGAATGAAGAATGAATAGACAAGCAAACAAGATCAGGTGATGGAGAAAAAGACTGACAAACTAAAGATGACGGAGTCATGATAGGAAAAGAGACAGAATCAGACAAATCTGATAAAGTAAACTAATTATGACAAGGAATAAAGAAAGGAGGAGACGTATAATACTGAGTAGGAGCAGTGGAAGTGAAGAAACTGCTTTTAGAATCAGCAAATGGAAACACAGTTTCATGAAAAACAACATTTCGTGAAGTATAAACACGACCAGAAGCAGACAAACACTTATATCCATGATACTTCGCACAATAACCCAAGAAGACACATGGTTCAGAACGAGGAGCAAGTTTAGCATTGTGAAACGGTCTTAGATGAGGAAAGCACAAACAACTGAATACACGCAAGAAAGAGTTATCAGGAGCATATCCAAAAAGCTTTTCATGAGGAGACAACTTATGCAGACTTGATGAAGGTAACCTATTAATAAGAAAGGTAGCAGTAAAAAATGCATCAGACCAGCAATGAAGAGGAACCGAAGCTTGAGCTAGGACTGTCAAACCCAATTCCACAATGTATCTGTTCTTTCGCTCTACAATGCCATTTTGCTTCGACAAATATAGACAAGTAATACAGTGAGCTATGGCAAACTGAGGAAGATAAGATGTCAGAAACTGAAATTCCCCCCTCCCCCCCGCCCATCAGACTGAACTACTTTAACAGAATAACCAAGCTATTTTTCAGCAAGCCTATGAAATTCAACAAAACATTTAGCAGCAACATTTTTCTTTTTAAGAAAATAAATCCAGGTATATCTACTGTAAGCATCAACAATGCTCAGATAATACTGATGATCATTAGAAGCACAAGATGCAGGTCCCCGCATATCAATTTGAACAAGCTCCAAAGAACACTTATATACAGACTCAGATGAGTTATAAGGTAACTTCTTACTTTTTCCAACAACACAAGTTGTGCATTGCGAGGGTGAGTGAGACACTGGATGATTATGCAAGTGCAAGAAATTAACAAGAATCTTATTAGAAGGATGCCCCAAACGCATATGCCACTGAGACAACGAATCATGAGAACTTAAAGAAGAAACAAAACATTCAAAATCATTATTATTAAGAGCTTCAAGAGCTATAAGCTGAGAAGAATTATTAGAATCAATATGAATAGAAATCTCATTGATCGAGAAATCAAAAACCAAAAACCAAAAACCAAAGTAGCATTCTTATTATGAGTATGAGTATTAAAACACTCCATATCAGCAGAGTTTGGAGTAACAACATTATTATGACTATCATGCTTAAGAAATAGACACTGATTAACCGACTAAACTGACAAAATTTTGACAAATCAAGTTTATACAATCCATCATTCTCATAACCATGAAGCGGCACTCGATGAGTTTGAGAATCTTTGATCAGACAGTGTATATGATGAAATTCGAAATAAACTCGGTTATCCTTTGCGAACTGAGACACGGAAAGTAAATTCTTAGTCACACAAGGAGTGTATAGCATATTATGAAGATGTAGAGAACAAGAATGAATAGGAATAACAGCAGATCCAATGGCAAATATATTAAGAGATGATCAATTACCAACAACAACTTTACCTTGACCGGAGTATGGCACACATGCTCAATGTTGAGTGGGAGAGGCATTGGTAAGATGATTTGTAGCTCCAAAATTAGAGAACCAACTAGAATCATGCTGAACAACCTGAGAAATAGAAGCAATATGAGCTTGCGGATGACTGACCATCGATTGAGTATCCATATTGTATCACGTTACACCAGAGATGGATCCAGGGACAGAGGGAGCACTAGGAGTACCAGGAAGAGATGGATGATAAGGATAAGACACAGTGTGAGGATGATACACAGGAGTGTGAGGAGGATAGAGAACAGATGAGTTAAAAGGAGGAGGAGGAGCATAAACAGGCGAATAAGGAGGAGGATACGAATGAATCTGAACAGATGATGAACCAGGTGAATGAACATATCCAGGCTGAGCAAAAGAAGGACATATCCAGGCATACAGAGATGACATTGTCAAACTGTCCTTTGACTTCATTAAGAACTATTAAGATCTGTTGCGTCTCTTCGATCGGATGACCACAACTTGCCAAACTGTCACAAGCAGATTGCACAACCATCAGATAATCTTGCATGGATTGGTGAGGAAGCTTCCTAACCTTAAGACGATCATATATATGCATGATCCTAGTAGTTGATGAGGAAGAAAAATCTCAATGCAGTTTTTGTCAAATTGATGATGATGCCATGCATCCTATTAGACCACGACTGACCTGAGAAGAAACAGATGCAAGCATCCATGAAGCAAGAAAATTGTCTTTCTGAACATACTTCAAATACTCTATATTCGGATCTTTAGTTGCATCAGGTCCAGGTATTGATACAGGAATTGTGACATTTCCGTATAAATGAGCTTCTAGATTATGACCGCGAATAGCTAAAAGCACCTGTTGCCGCCATGATTGAAAGTTCTCTTCTCCTTCAAGCTGTGAAACCTTCTAATTGAAGAATGACGATGTGATTTCTTCCATCGCATTAACAGAATGACAAATCAACCAGACAAAACACAGAATTGCCAAATCACAGAAAATCAAGCACACAAACCAGAGTTGCAGCAGGCTGATCAACGCCTAACAAAATTGCAGGATTGAAGAAGCTCTGATACCATGTTAGAGACCTCAGATTAACAGAAAAGAAATCAAAGAAAGCTTACTTGAGAGTCAAAAAATTCAATTGATCTTCAATTCAAAAGTTGGTTAAACCAGTTACAACTATTCCTATTTATAACCCACGACTATTCTATAATTGCAAGCTAGTCCTTCTCAGTAATTACAAACTGATCATTGAACCATATGTAATTATACATATGTCCTAACATAACCAAGCATGCTTTCTTCTACAGAGAGTTGTGGGCGAACATAGTCGGACTTCCAATACTGAAACTTGTTGGAGTACCCACCTCTGACTATATGACGTGTTACCGTAGGTATACCATGACGAAAATCCACGAGACACTATCCTCCCACTATGGACCCGAAAGAAGAAGAAGCGTCAATCATACCCCTAGTGCAGTTGGAACCACATGGAAACGTATTCATGTTAATAGTGAGTTACATTTTTAATTGTTTTATTTCCATAATTGGTTTGTTATTGCATTAATTATTAATTGATTTTATACTACAGATGCGAGGGTGGCGTCGCACGGCCAATTGGCAAAAAAGTGGTTGAAGAAAACAATTGTTAGGTCGAAGAAATATACAGAAATGTTGATTTAGACTTGTCGTTACAATTACGAACTTATTGGTGAGCTTGACCAATTTGATGTAATTAGCTGAACTAGCAATTTGACACAACTAGTGATGCCGAGTTCCTAGGAGGATTAACTCGACTAGCAATTTGACATAACCATTCTTCAACCACCAGTGACTATAGAAGAGTTTATTCAGACTTGTCATTACAGTTAAGAGCTCACTGGTGAGCTTGATTAGTTGGATGAGATAAGACCAGCTAGCAATTTGACACTACCAGTGACGTCGAGTTCATAGGAGGATTAGCCTGGCTAGTAATTTGACGTAACCGATGTTCAAACACCAGTGACTCAGCCTACTCAAGTAAAGGAGGAGGTAGTTGAAGCACTGAGGCACGCTAAGATAAGAAACATTCGGGGTCGAGATAAGGGTCGGGGAAGATATAGGGAGAGAGAATGTGATTAAGATAAGGGGTGGAGGTATTAAGTTTAGATAATATTATTTTGTTATGTATCTGATTTATTTTAGTTTATATGCTGAGTTATTTTATAAAAAATATCAATATTTTAAAACTTAATGACGTTGATTGGTATAGACTTTAAGTTGTTTATCCATTCAATCTATTTTTTTTTAAATGGTACTAAAAACTGTTATTTCTAAACTACATGGTTTTAAGGACCGCTAAAATATTTTTTTAAATAATGTAATTATATTTATTTAATTTTAAAAAAAACTCTATCCGACAATCACAACTAGAATTGAAATAAATCCTATTGCGACTTTCACTAGCATATTAATATAATTTTGTAAATAGTTGTGAAAAAATGTTATTTGATTTTTAAATTGAGTATATTTTTAAAAGAAAAAAAAAATCAAAAGTACAGATGAATTGGGATGGATTTGGATAGCCGTGGATGGAACGATATTATTACTTAATTTTGAGTGTAAAATATGATTTCTGTTTTAAGGGGTTAGATTTGGGAAGGAATAAAAAAATTGATTCGTCGTATAAAGTTAAATGTGATGGAGACTGCTCCCTAGTAGTAGTTATCTCGACATGACATGAAGTAATCAAACGACAATACCTACTAATTTGGTTTGGTTATTCCATTTGCCTGCCTCTTTTAAATTAACACGACAAACTAATCTAGTCCACACACAAAATAATCGTGTCAGCTCAACCAACGATTCCATGAGAGTAGCCACCTAAAACTACATGACAAACCATAACTCTCGGATTCTCCAACCAAATAAAGAACCCCCTCTTCCATTCAAACATTCATAATCCATCCGATGAAGCCTGTTCAACCAAAATACGAAAGTAATAAATCATCTACATCAGGAATTCAGTTTGATTCCTCCCTCCGGGGGTGGGGGGGACCGGACAAACATACAACAATTTATACACCGACAGGACAAAGGACTATGTCCACAAAACAACAACACTAAACCCAAAATTCTAAATACTGTCCGACAGCTGTGACAACAAATATATCCTCCAATTTACCGTCCGTCAGCTGATGTGAAGGAGCTTGCAAAGCCAGAGGGTCGAGTTGGGATGCTCGTCTGTGTGCTCTCACCGCTCCGTAAGTAGGATGAAGAAGACTCATCAATATTGCTCATTCCCTCGTATTCCTGCCATTTCTTCAGGGCTTGGGGCAATGTCATGTCCAGGTCAATTCCATAAATGTCTTCGGAATCAGGCTCTGAGGGTTTCCAGAGCTCCACCAGGGAGGATAGGACATTGACAGCATGACCCATGTCTGGCCTCTGGTAGGGTTCCCTCGCACAGCAGTGGCCTGCCAGCTCAGCAACTATACTGATGCTTGCTAGGGTTTCCTCACTGAGGTCAAGCGTGGGGTCGATAGATTTTCGGAAGGTGTCCTTGTTTAGGTGCATTCTTCGGAACCACGTCACGAGGTGGATGCTGTCCTCGGGTTGAGTCTCGTCGAGTGCTTTCCTTCCGGAGATCATCTCCATTAAGATCACACCAAAGCTGAACACATCGACTTTTGTGGTCACTCGTCCAGTCACTGCCAAAAAACCGAACAATACATAAAATACCACATCAGATAAATCAATACCCTGTCTTGTCTATTTATCTAGAGAGCTTTAGATAACCTCCCTAAAAAGATTTGATTTTTTAAGAAATTTCCTAATGGTATTAGAGACTACGAAACTTGCACCTTGCGAGGTAATATTAGATAAACCAGCAATCTGCTTGGTATAATATATAAAGAGATTTGGATAGCATCCTTTATAAGGTTGAAAGTTGAAGGGATTGACTAAGACAATGAGGTCAAATGCCATGCTAATTTCGTATCTAATAAAAAGAATTTCGTAACTACGTCAAAAAGAACCACAATTATTATTATGCCCATTTGCAATACAATAATTCGATTTGTGTCTACGAATTCATGCTTCTTTCAACCAAAACTGCCAATAAGCCACAAAACTTGATAGATAATTACAGACAATGTAATTACCTGCATATTCGGGTGCAAGATACCCAAAAGTCCCAGCAAGACAAGTCTCAAACGAGCCTTTCCCTTCTGGAGCAAGACGAACAAGGCCGAAATCCGCCACCTTGGCACGCATATCATCACCCAAAAGAATGTTCGACGGCTTCAAATCCCGATGAATGAAAGTTTGATGTGCCAGAGAATGAAGATACTCAACGCCACGTGCAACATCAAGAGCAATACTCAATCTCCTTGTCCACTCAAGAGGCTTCAACCCCTCATCATCCCAATGAAACAGAAACCTACTCAGAGTCCCCTGAGGCATGTACTCGTACACAAGAAGCCTTTCATTTCCATCCATACAGTACCCAAGAAGTGCGACCAAATGGCGATGCCTAACCTTGGTTAGAACTGCAATCTCCGACTTAAACTCGTTAAACCCTTTCTGAGACAGAACAGAGGATTCCATCCTCTTCACGGCTATCTTCGTCCCATCATGCAACTCTCCCTTATACACTGTCCCGAACCCTCCTCTCCCGAGTATGTTATCTTCACTGAAATTGTTGGTCACACTTCTCAGCACCTGGATGGAAATTACCATATTACCCGCCTCAACCACATGAACATCTCCAGTCCCACCACTGCTTTGGCTATAGGTTTCGCTTCCAGTTCCACCATTGGCACTCGACCCTGCAATGGTTATCTTAACCCCAGTTTGATCTCCTGAACTTTGAGGGTGAATCACAATATTGGTTGGACTTTGTACTTTACTTGATCTCTTTGTCCTTCTCTTATAAAGAAAAACTAAGAATAACAAGGCTGCTAATAGCCCAACACAACCAAGTATTCCACCCAGAATCGGCCAGAGCTTACTTTTACCTTCCGGTTTACCATTGGGTGAACTTGGTGGAGAATTGGGTGCACCAGGAGTACCTGGTGGTGAAGAAACATTTTTACCAATGTCTGGATTTCCATTCGTCACAATTTGTACATTTGAGCGAAAAGATGGAATGGATCCGTGCAATCTATTGTAGGCAACATCTAACTCTTCAAGATTAGACAATTTAGTCAGCTCAACAGGAATGGTACCATAAAGATCATTATTGGACAGTATGATTTTCCTCAGAGCTGTAAGCGAAGCATAGCTAGGAGAAATAGTCCCAGAAAGACCCATGTTCTGGAGATTGACAATTGAGATGTTCTGTCCAGTACACGTGATACCGGTCCATGGTTTAGAATTATCACAGGGATTGTTTCCCTCCCAATCCTGAGCAAACTTCATTGGGTAACCCACACTTTGAACTATCGAAAGAAGAGTACTAACACCTGAATCACAAGGAGCACCAGGAGTAGGCAAACAGAAGCTGTTCAACCCTGACATATCGACTTGAACTGAGTCACCAAAAAAAGGGGTTGGCCCTTGAAGCAAGTTGTTGGTCAGATTTACAATATGGAGGCTCGGGAGTTTCATCAAAGTTTCGGGAACGATCCCCGTCAACTGGTTGTCTCTTAAGCTCAACTCACGCAAATTCTTCAAGTTTGAAAGGTCAGGGATTGGACCAGTGAACTGATTACCGTGCAACCAAACTTGTCCAAGCTGTGTCATATTAGCTAACACCTCAATGGTTCCATTGAGCTTGGAACTACCCTGTTGACCATTTAACCAGAGGGTTTGTAACGAAGATCCGACAAAGCTCGTCGGAAGGGGACCTTGAAGGTTGTTCATGGCTAACTGAAGCTCAACCAGAGAGGGGAAGTTTTCCGAAGTGAAGAAATCTGAGATTTCTCCAACCAAGTTCGCTTTACTAGCAGAAAAATTCTGCAAGGAAGTAGCATTGAGGAGGCTATCGGGAATCTGCCAGGCCGAGAAGGGATTGTCGCCAACGTCAACAACTTGCAGAGAAGACATTCCCGAGAAGAAATCGGATGGGAAGGAGCTGAATTGGTTGCTGTGGAGAAGCAACACCTACACAATTGTGGAATCTATTTACTATACGTGCTCAATTTTGGGTTTTAACCACATTTTTGCAGAGAAAAAAACTAGAACTTGCAAAATCTGAGCAAGAACAAAACGTTGAGCCGTACCTGCAACTGCGACAGCCCAGCTAGACTCGGGACGTCGCCGGTCAGATTGTTGTTCATGACTTCAAGCTTTACAAGAGCAGTGAGGCTCTTGAGATCGGGAGGTAACTCGCCGGCTATGCCCTCGCCGCCTATCTGGATGCGCGTGATACGGTCTTCAGTCGAAGAACACTGGACCTTGGACCAGTTGCAGGGGCTGGCGTCGGACCAATCGAGGGAGGTAGTGAGTTTCAGAGCTTTCCTGAGAGCCAGCATTCCTTGAAGGTCGTCGTCTTGGAGCTGAGCCGATACGCCACCGAAACCGGCCGTCATAAGCACTAGAACAGCTAACAATCGCATACCCATTTGTTTTTTCCCCGATTTTCTCGAGAAAAACAGCGTGAAAAGGAAGTCAACCGGCCGTTTGAGTTTCTCGGTACTGGAGAAATCGCTCCTTTTGTTCTTCGCTACCATGCTCGTCATCCTCTTGGTCTAGCGTTTAGGGTTTTGGCCGGGTGCCATTTGCTTCTAGGACAGTGTTGAGAGAGACGAGGAATGTTGTGCGGATTTTTGATTAAATTATTACACAGAGAAGAGAGAGGAAGGACGGAGAAGCGGCGGAAATTGGGGAAAGGATCGAGAAAAGAAAATCGCGTAAAGGTGTAATAATAATAATAAAGAAGGAGGGAGGGAGGGAGGGACAGGTTTTCATTTTATCGTGTTCAATAATAGTTTTCTTTATTAATTAATATTTCTGTCTGGTAATAATGTTTGTTTTTTGGTTGGACAAAATACAGCTGGCACTCGGTGGGTGGGGCCAAGAGATACGATTAACAACTTAATGCTTCCCACGTTAATTCAATCATATAGATTTAGATTTAGTCTACGATTTAAGTGTGTCCGCCCTCCAAAAAAACATTTCTTCAAAATTAAGATTAAGGATATTAAGACATGAAATTCCAATTTTGAAAAGGTGTGTTGAACGTGAATTCTCAACTTCGATAGACATTTTTCGCTGAATGTTTGGATTTTGATTAGTGAGAAAGAGGGGTGGATTGCCGATGCCCAGTAACCTTCTCTCTTATAAAAGCTAGTGAGAGAATATTCTTCTTCGGAAATCGCAATTGGGCGAAAACTACGTATAGATGAAGACATGTCAAATCATGGAGGAATCTTCCCCTGAAGCTTGCAATCAATGCGAATTGATTGTGTCATTCTGCATGAAAACACACGAAGCAACAGCAGCATGCAGGCCCTAGCGCCATTGTCGACCTGTTTCTGAACTGCGAAACCTTAACGGAAGAAGACCTAAAGTGTTCTGATTGAAGAGGGCGCCGGAAGCACGGCGGGGAGTCAGAACATACCTACCAACCCAAGACGGACCTCGCCTAAACAACCAGGTGTCACCCACACGGGAAGCCCAAGATACAGCAAGGTGTGAGGTCAGAAGATTGGGCAAGGAGTTAAGCACTCGGTAATCCATAGGGGCTGGCCCGACGGGGAGAAGGCAGCCTACCAAGTATGAGCAAGCACACGGCTAACCAGGAAGCACTCCATCCCTGACGAGGCCATTCCTTGCTGCTGCAGGACAAGAACCACAGAGGAGCAATCCATTTAATCCGATTCAAAACCATTCTTTTCTCTGTCTGTTTTGCAGGATAGGTGCGACCCCGGTTATGACACCTGGACTCGGTTCTCCACAATGAGCGATCAAAGTGAAATTCTGGCTGATAGGATACTTCCGAGGAAGCACGCGTTGGACCTGTCGTCGAACCCCCATTGGAAAGGAGTGACAGATATGTGGGAATGATTATATCCCAGAAACCGGTTAAGGCAGGAGCAATTCACAATGTACTGAAATTGACATGGGAGAGGTACGGATCAGTAGTTATATCTGATGTGTCGGATAAGGTAGTCATGTTTGAATTCGAGAACGAGGATGATAGGAAGCAAATATTTGATATGTCGCCTTGGTCAATTCAAGGACATTGCATGAGTATGAAAAAATGGAGCCCAACTGTAGATCTAGCATTGGTAGATTTCAAAAAAGTGCAATTATGGTCACAAGTTCATGATTTAGGGCTAGAGAAGTATAGTGTAGAGAATGCAAAACTTATTGGAGGAAAAATAGGCAACGTCATACAAGTTGATGAGGAAATGGAAAGTACTCAAATGACATTTATGCGTATGAAAGTAGAAGTTGATGAGCCATTGATAGCGAGTTTCTGGGAATAACTCAAAAGGGGAGGAACAATGGGCATCCATTAAGTATGAGAGGCTGTCTGATTTTTGCTATGGGTGTGGAAAACTGGGACATACTACCCAGGTGTGCAAGGATAAGGTGGTTATGTCAGAAGCAAAACAAGGGCAACCAATGTATGGGCCGTGAATGTTAGTACAAACGACAAAAATGAGAAGGGAAAGTAGAATGGGAGGAGGAACGAGGAGTGGTCCCTCAGGGGGACAAAGTGACATTCGAATATCATGGTTTGACATAATGAATGAGTTTAAGGACCATGAAAGAGAGAAGGCAAATCCAGAAAAAGGAGAGAAACAAACCCAAGCGGACGACCCAATGGAACATACAAGCAATGGAGGATTCGACCGAGGAGGTGCACCCGCCAGGTGGCACCACCACCATCATTCCATACCAAGGGGGAAATGTCATAGCCAACACCGAACAACCAAGGACCAAGGATCACAAATCACAAACCCAATATCCTCAACCCATGATCACTACTGAACCATACCAAGACCAGCTGAACCAACCATCCCAAACCCAGCCCGATCAGCCTTACTAAAGCCAACCGAACCCTACAAAAACTCGCCCACAAAGGCACCAACCGAACCAGCTGACTCACTTAGACAAAACCACTAGACCACAAAACCTACATGAGCCCCTCACTATCTACACCACAATAACCTGAACCATAGCCGACCGATACATTGGTGGAAACCAATCGAACCACCCATACATGCCAAACCAATCCAACAAGTCGCACCAACTAAACTAGCCAGTCCAGCCAGACCATACGACTGAGTCGACACCACCTATGCTCGCTCAATCGAAACCATACCAGAGTTACATATGGAGAAATTGACCGACATATCCACACCAAGGCAAGGAGGTAACAACCGAAAAACAGGTGAACCACAACAAACCCCCCGGTACAACCCATAACACGACCAATCATTATCCAGATGTCCGACAACTTCACCCACCAAACCGACCTTATGGACACGGTCGAACCACAAGTGTACCTAGTGGAGACTCCACCTGAGTCACCACGATCCGACAGTGAACAAAAACAGAGAGAGAAGGAGATGGGGCTCAACCCTTTTATGCATAAAATGAACCTGGAGAGGAGTAGGGAAGGGGATGAGGATAAGACCGGTATAATAAGAGCAAGACGGGGCGTAGATGAGATGACTGATCAAGAGGGGGTGAGGGGAACAAGTAATGGAAGGGGAAGAAAGAAAAACATGGCTAAACACTCACATGAGAGGAAGAGAAAACCTCAAGCACGAAGCGAGGGTATGCTATTTGATGTTCTAATCCGAACAAACATGGAGGTCTCAAGCGAAAGCACGAGTTCTGGTGGCTGTCCCGAAACAGCCACACGGGATCAATGAGCACAATTGTTTGGAACTGTCAGGGACCGGGGTCTTCCTTGATGGTTCGACACCTGAAAGACATTAATGGAAAGTATCACCTAGAGATAATTTTTCTTATGGAGACAAAGAATGGTGATGCTTTCTACGAGCGGATACGGGAGCAAATCGGGCTAGATAGGGCATATTATGTGTCACCCAGAGGTAGAGCGGGAGGTTTAGCATTGTGGTGGCGTGAAAATGTAAACATGCAGATCTTGAGGGAAAGTCCATACATGATAGACACAAGAGTGATAGACCAGGAAGGTAACTCCTCCTTTCTAACATGGATTCATGCCGACACGGAGGATAGTGCGAGGTACATAAATTGGGAAGGAAGGGGACGCATGAAACCACAAAGGAAAATTGACGCCTTCAACCGTTTGATAGAGGACATAAGGATGGAAGATATGAGATCAAAAGGACAACGCTTCACCTGGTGTAATAACAGAGGGGGGACGGAACGGGTGTATGGACGTTTGGATAAGGTACTAATAAACTCAGTTGGGCATCCCTATTCCCAAATGACGAATGCGTAAACGAAGTGGCAATGGGATTAGACCACTCACCATTGGTCATATCCAAAAGATCTTTAGATTTGAAGAAATGTGGCTAGAATATCTGGAATGCAAGGAGGTTATCTGAATGGTTTGAGGGGAGAGAGAGCTGAACCAACCGAACACAACTGTTTTATGGCTGGAACTTGGCAAGTGTAGGTGCAATCTCATTGAATGGAGTAAGGGTAGGTTAAGGAACAATATGGCACAAATGTGAAAGGCGAAACAACGTCTCCAAGTGATTGGGAGGGGTCAACAAAGCACGGAGACCAAGGAGGAGGAAATCAACCTTAAGAGACAAATTCGAGAATTATTGAAACGAGAGGAACTATATTGGAAACAGAGGGCGAGGGTCAAGTGGCTCACTCAAGGAGACTGAAACACAACCTTTTTCACCTTACCACAAACTCGAGGAGACAGAGAAATCGTGTAACCCGCCTCAAAGGGGAAGGGGGAGAATGGATCACAAAGGACCGAGAAATAATGGAAGAAGTTAGAGACCACTATGAAAATGCGTTCACATCAGAAAATCTGAACCCAGACTACACTATATTGGACAGTTTACCACACCAGATAAGCGAGGAGATGAACTCAGACTTGACAAGGGGGTGACTATCGAGGAAGTAAATGAGGCGGTGTTCCAATTGGGGGGTTCAAAGGCACCGGGGCTAGACGGATTTCCAGGAATACTCTATCAAAGAAATTAGAACACAGTGGGCCCAAATGTCTTCACAGCAGTCAAAGCCTTCCTCGAATCAGGTACCTTTCCTACACCCCTAAACCAAACTGATATACCACTGATACCGAAAGTGCCTAATCTGATACATGCTTCTGACTTTAGGTCCATAAGCTTATGTAATTTTGTGTATAAGGTGATATCAAAAGTGCGGATCCGAAACCGTGTAAATCCACCCTCACAGTCAACAAGGGGGCGGATCTGAACAGGTGCAAGGAGATAGAGGAAGCCCTACAAATACCGAGCACGACCGAACCGTGTAAATACATGGGCATACTGACAGTCTGGGGGAGATCAACGAATGAGGCATTGGGATACCTAAAGGAAAAAATCAGACATAAGATCAGTGGATGGAGAGTGATGACACTCAATAGGGGGCGGATCCGAACATGTGCAAGGAGATAGAGGAAGCCCTACAAATACCGAGCACGACCAAACCGTGTAAATACATGGGCATACCGGCAGTCTGGGGGAGATCAACAAATGAGGCATTGGTATACCTAAAGGAATAAATCAGACATAAGATCAGTGGATGGAGAGTGAAGACACTCAACCAAGCGGGAAAGAAAATACTCATCAAATAAGTGATAACGGTGATCCCGACATATGTAATGAGTATGTTCAAACTACCAAAACATAGTGTGCGGAGGTTAACTCGATGATTGCGGACTTTTGGTGGGGGAAAATGAATGAGGGAAAATAGATTCATTGAAGAAGATGAGATGTCCTCACTAAAAACAAACTTAAAGGAGGATTGGGATTTAGAGAACTTGAGACTTTCAACACGGCCCTTCTTGTGAAAATGGTTGGAAGAATGACAACCGAATCCAATGCGTTATGGGTCCGGGTAATGCGAGGGACCTATTGCCAGGGGAGAGACATACTCATGGCCCGCAAGGGTGGGAGAGCCTCGTGGGGATGGGCAAGCTTGCTATGGGGACGTGATAGACTTTTAAATGAAGTCCTATGGAGAATAGGAGACGGGAGATCCATCCGAGTGTTTGGAGACCCATGGGTTGCTACGGTGGACGGTTTCAAGATTAAAATTAGCCTAGAATGCGAGGTAAACCCGGACATCAAAGTGCCTGAGTTGCTGAACCGTGACAGAACCTGGAATGCCGAGTTAGTCCGAGCTCTTGTTGAGCCGAGAATGGTAGCGAGGGTGCTACAAGTACAGGTACCGAGGAAGGTACGGGAGGATCGACTGATCTGGCCATATACAAATGACGGGAGGGTGACGGTCTGATTGACATACCACCTGATAAGAGAGCAAGCTGAGTTGCATTCTAACTCCAACACCACCACGAGACGTGACAATGAGGCCCGATGGAGAGTCATATGGAAATGTAACATGATACCGAAAGGGAACAACTTCATGTGGCGACTTCAATCAAACTCGGTGTCAGTCATGAAGAATCTACAAAGGAGAGTTAAGAATGTGGCAGTAAGTTTCCCGATATGTGGAATGGATGAGGATAGGGAACACATGTTGCATAAATGCAGGTGGACGGAAGGGGTGTGGGTCGACTTGCTTGGACTCCAACCGCACCACCACGATAACATCCAACTTGACAAATGGTTGCGGGAAAGAAAGGAAGATACATGTACGCAAACGATATCAGGAAACTCTATGGAAATTATGTATGGTGATTTACTGGACAATATGGAAGGTGCGGTGTCGTACGGCCTTTGAAGGCAAGATGCCGAACAACACGGCTACGGTGGAGGAAGTACAGCGTGTCAGAGCATACAACATCAACAAAACGAAGAACTAGGGTGTATGTGAGAACACTACATAGATTAGTTTAATGTTTTCTAGTTTAATCATTATTAGTCTAAGTAGTCTATTGTCTAGAGTTTTATTCTAGTTTCTCTACATAAAGAGTTTTTCTTTGTAATGAACAGTAGCCGAAATTATCAACATGTTCTCTCTTTTGAAAGCTTTGTGTTCTTCCTTTTCACCTCACCTTTCATTCATTCACCGTGATTTCTCTATCCAAGCTAACATGGTATCAGAGCTTGTCGATTAGGGCCTTTATCTTGCTTCCCCGCTGCAAATCCTGGTCTCCTCTGCAAGTAATCATCCGCTGCAATAATCATCCGCTGCTTCTCAATAATCATCCGCTGCTTCTCGTTCATTTCTAGCTCAAGCCAGCCATGAAAGCATCAGCATCAGCACGACCACGACTTCTCCAATCTACTGGTTGATGTGAGTCTCATTATTCTGCTCCGAGCCTTTTTCGTTTAATGCTGAGTTGAAATCCTAGCACGTCTGCTCTGTTTGCTGCAAGAAATAAGAAGAAATATGTTGTTTGCTTAGGCTTGTGCTGCATTAAAACGACAATGAGGATTAAACAATGAGGATATCCGATTGGTTGAGGTTTGTGCTTCATTAAACAATGAATTTGAAGTTTGTGCTGATTAAACAATGGCAAAGAACAGAGGCTGATTTAAACAATGGACATATGTTGCATTAAACAGAGGCTGCATTAAACAATAGGGAATGGACATATGCTGCAACGAAACACTTGAATCTGTGATGGTGCTGCTTTAAACAATGGACATATGCTGCATTAAACAATGGCATTAAACAGAGGTTGCATTAAACAATAGGGAATGACATATGCTGCAACGAAACACTTGAATCTGTGATGGTGTGTCATTTGGGCGTGCTGTTCTTCAATGATAGGTGCTGGATATCAGCTGGATATCAATGATAGGTGCTGGAAGTCATTCTCCACAGCTTGCTTTTTTCATAATACGAAGTCAGTTGTTGAATTTTTGGAGGACTTCTTCCACAGATGGATTGCTGATGCTGACATGCTGAAATTTACTGAATAATATGTTGATATGCTAAACTGAAATGCTGATATGCTGATCTGAAATGTACTGAAATATGCTGAGTTGTGTACCAATGCTGAGCTGAAATATGCTGATTGTTGTTGCTGATGCTGAAATGATGAAGTTTACCCCGGTTCCATACTGAAATTTGTTGATTAAAACTCCTGCAACCAATGCCGAATTACTTGTTTTCGAATTGCTAGATTAGTAACGTGAAGATGTGTAATCCCGTTGAGTTTGGACAACCAAGTTTTGATGACTACAATAGATTTGATACCAGTTTGAAGTGTTGAATTCAGATTTTAGTATTAGATTCTTCTTTAACGGCATGACCACGACGAGATGACCGAGATGGCACCGCAATGGCATGACCGAATCCTCCCTCTTCTCGTCTAGATATCAACTTGAAGATATTGTGTTTGAATGTGGAGTATATAATTGAAGATGAAGGTGTGCAAGCTCAATTAGGTTAGAGGTTTGATCGAGATTAAACTTGGGATTCGTCACGAGCAAAGAGCATTGGAAGTTTGGGGTCGAAAATTCAGCAAATCAAGAGAAAAACAAAGACCGTTGATGAATGTCAGAGCATACAACATCAACAAAACGAAGAACTAGGGTGTATGTGAGAACACCACATAGATTAGTTTAATGTTTTCTAGTTTAATCATTATTAGTCTAAGTAGTCTCTTGTCTAGGGTTTTATTCTAGTTGCTCTACATAAAGAGCTTTTCTTTGTAATGAACAGTAGCCGAAATTATCAACATGTTCTCTCTTTTGAAAGCTTTGTGTTCTTCCTTTTCACCTCACCTTTCATTCATTCACCGTGATTTCTCTATCCAAGCTAACACAGCGAACCCGGGATGAGTTGATGACCGAATCGAGAGCAAAACGGGGAGAGGGTGGTCCAGCACAGACCGAAAGATGGAGGGAACCAGAACATGGATACGTCAAGGTGAATTGTGATGCGTCATGGTGTCCTCGAACAAAGGCAGGAAGAATCATTGTAGTCGCAAGGGAGGGGGAGGGTTGACTGATAGAGGGGACGAACAGAAGAATGCAAGGGACAGATGCAACAACGATTGAGGTCGAAGCCATCATGCTAGTTATGAAACTGGTTTTTGAGCAATGATGGAATCGGGTTGTGGTCGAATCGGACTCGGAAGTGGTGATCAACCATTTGAACAATAAGGCAACCACTGGAGGATCGGAACGATATTTGATAACATCAAAGTCTTAGCAAGAGAAGTGCAAGTGATAGCATGGAATAAGATTCGACGATCCACAAACGAAAGTGCCAATTGGATCGTGAAACAAGCAATATTAGAAGTGCAACTAGGTGATTGGGTTGAAAGACCCCCACTCTTATTTAGTAACATTTTGAGTACAGATTGTAACAGAAGTGAAACTAGTTTGATTCTGGGATGAATAGATGCATCTTTTATGACCAAAATAAAAAGAAAGAAAGAGAGGTGGATATGGAATACATATATTAATCTCTCTCCTTTTACATGCTAAGCACGTAATTTTGGACCCGTAAAGACTATCATCGTTGCACTACACGTTCATCAGTATTTATATGTGAGTGGTGGTCCTATTAGAGATTCAACTAATTCATCCTTTATTTGAGTTTTAAGGAAAGTCGGTGCGAAGAAAAGAAGGCAAGTTATTCACTGAAATTGTCTTACATGTTCTTTACTGATGATCTCATTCTCATGGGAGAGACTACTCTTGAAAATTGTAATTGCATTAACTCGATTTTGGATAACATTTGTGCAATTTCGGGTCAAAAACTCAACCAGGGTAAGTCAACAGTGTTCTTCTCCAAAAAATGTTTCAGCTACAAAAAGAAATGATTTGTCAAAAGCCTTAACATTCAAGATGGTAAAATATTTAGGGTCTTACCTTGGTTTTATACTTGAACTATCCAATTCTAAAGCTAATTCCTTTAACTTTATCCTGGATAAAGTTAGGAACAAACTTTCGGGTTGGAGGACTAGTCTTTTATCGTTGCAGGTAGGGTAACATTGGTGAACTCCGTCTTGTTTAGTATTCATTCATACTATATGCAATGTACTATGCTTCCTATTGCAGTTTGGAAAGAACTGGACAACATACACATGAATTTTGTTTGGGGATCCACGAACCAGAAGATGAGAATTCACCTTATTAGTTGGGAGGAAATTACAAAACCGAAAAACCTAGGGGGGACTAAGAATTCAATCGGCATCAATTCGAAATAGAGCCTTGTTGGGTAGTCTTGTTCGAAGATTGAAAAAGAAACGAGTTCGTGGACCACAATTATTAGACACCGAACTTTGAGGCAAAATGGGTTAACATTGACCTCTTCGAACAAAACATCTTGTAATTGGAAGGCAATTAACGAATGTATGAATACTCTTAAACTAGGAGTTGAGTGGGTGGTGGCAAATGGTAGGGACATTAAATTTTAGCATGATGTTTGGGTTGAAGATAAATTTTGCGTTCTGCTATCTATGGTCCACTTTCGCATGAGGAAGACAACCTAATGGGCGGGTAAGTATTCCTTAATGTCAGGTGGAACCTAGATAGAACTTCCTTCGAATTTCCTAAAATCATGTTGGATCAGTTGCTGAGCATTTGAGGCGACCGGACAAATGAATCCTTGGATAGACAAATTTGGAATTGCGCTAGGTCAGGTAACTTTATAACTGCTTCTGCCTATGCTCTTTTAGCAGGTCACGATAGTAATAACCATATTCAAGTCCAATGGGATTGGGTCTGGAAAACTAAAACAATTCCTAAAATCCAGTATTTCATTTGGAAGTGTCTCAAAAACAAATTAGCTACGTGCAAATTGTTGAATCATAGAGATTGCAATATTAGCGATATTTGCAGAATCTGCCAAACATAAGTGGAGGACATCAATCACATTTTGCGTGGGTGTGAGCATGCAAAAGTGGCTCACGCAACTCATTTACCTTTGAACTAGTGGATCAAGTATCAGGGGCTCCTATTCAAGGAATTGAATGGGCCATGTTCTTTCCATATGCAATTTGGAATATATGGAAAAGCATAAATTCACTATTTTTTAAAGATAAAAGTTTAAATATTTCCATTTTCGAGTTGTCCTTATCTCTGGCCGGGTTTCACCAAAACGCTATTCAATTGATTGAGAACTTTAAGCCGCTTATCTCTATTGATGTTAGATGGCTCCCTCCAGAATAGGGGTAGGTGAAAATCAACAGAGATGGATCATCTAAGGAAAATCTAAATCATGCGGGTTCGGGAGAAGTCATAAGAGACAATATGGGTCAATGGATAGCTGGTTTCTCTAGGAAACTAGGTTGCTCCAACAGCCTCGTAGTGGAATGTTGGGATATTCGAGATGGACTAATGATGGAAAAACAACTCGATTTTAAATCAATTCACTTAAAAACAAATGCTCAGTCAACCCATAAGCTTATCTCTCATGACAATTCTTCAAATCTTAAACTAATACCCGTCATTATGGATTGTAGGAAATTCATGCTTAAGTTCAACATAATGAAGTTCCTTCATATCTTTCTAGATCTAATGTGGTGCTGACATCATGGAAGCAATGGGGATTAACCAAAGTCAAATCTATGTTATTCATGAAATTCAACCGACGGTAACAACAAATGCTATCCGAAAGGACGCCGTTAGTTTGGCCTACTCGAGTACAATAAAGTTTAGCTAATTATAATGTTGTAGTAGAGATTAGGGTATGGGCTTCTCACCCATCTTGTTTTTATTTTATTTTTCCTTATCTATAAAAAAACATATATATATATATTATTGTTAGACCTTTTGGTGTATTAGTAGGGCTGGCAATTTCTGACACTACACGATTAAACGACACGACACGATTTGCTTTAAAGCGTATATGGGTTTGACCTGAACGGATCTCGTTTCTAAAGAACTCTTATACGTTTAGACACGATTAATAATCGTGTCTAAACACATCAGATAAGCAGATATCTTTATAAATACGATTAATTAACCGTGTCTAATCGTGTCGTGTATACATGTGACATGTTTAGACACATTTAAATATAATAATAATAATAAAATATTGAAATACCCACTTACTTTTTAATATTGAACATTCAAGGTCTTACTTTGTGTATATGGATTTGTGTATATACCCGCTTTAAAGCGTTTATGAGTTTGACCTTAACGGATCATGTGTCTAAACAACTCTTGTACGTGTAAACACGAGTAATAATCATGTCATGTTTTTTTTGAAGCTTTGAGACACGAGACATGTTTAGACACGACATGATTAATGACACGACACGATTAGACACGACATGAAACTATTGTCAGCCCTGCCCATTAGTTAGTATTGTTCTTTATTTTAATTTTGGTACAATAAGTGTAGCCTAATGTTTAGTCAAATTTTAAGTTTTCTCTTTAATGTTTAGTTACAAATTAATTATTTCAAACGTTATAATTTAACTATTTAAAGCGTTACAATTGAATTTTGATTCGTTTAAGGCTCAATTGAGTCATAATCGATGGGGCTCGAATCTGGGTCTTGACACAAATCTCATCCCCTACCCAAGGGGGGTCGGTTCACGTCAAGACCTAGAATCAACCCCTAATCAAATTGGAACTCAACTGTAATATTTGAAAAACAATTGTTAAATTCTTAGATTTTTTAAAATTTATATTATTTTTGTAATTTTCAAAAGATATTCTTTTTAATACGGATAAAAAAACGTTGACGGTTGAGACAAACTTGCACTTTGTCAAACATGAGAGTTGAAAATTTTACGATCTAAACTTTAAGGGGGAAACTCGAAATCTGCTCTAACATTAGGGGGCAATGTGATATTCCAGTCTTTTAATTTTATGCAATCAAGTTTTTTGCAGATATGAGATGGGTCATCGGAAAAGTCTACTATGGTTTTTTCATATCAATGAAGGAAAAGCAAGTTTTTTTTTTATAAGAGCAAGTATATATATATATTAAATATATATGCGCACCCACCACAATGCAAGTTTTGAAGTAATTAGCCTCGATTTAACATAAAAATCACAATTTAGATAAAAGTGTTTGTGTAAACTTTCATATTTTCAAAAGTGTGGGAAACTCAAAATCTGATCTAACATTAGGGGTAATTTGATATTCTACTCTTTTATTTTATGCAATTAAGTCTTGTAGATATAAGATGGGTCATCGGGAACGTCTACTATAGTTTTTTCATATCAATGAGAGAAAAGCGAGCTTTTTATAAGAGCGAGTATATATATATTAAATATATATGTGCACCCACTACAATGTGAGTTTTGAAGTAGTTAGCCTCGATTTCACATTAATATCACAACTTTATAGAAATGTGTTTGTCTAAACTTTCATATTTTCAAAAGTGACGAAATTCAAGGATTTGAATGTGGTATGTGGATTGACTATTTCTATCTGCATTCAAACATAGAACATATTTTTTCAAACTATTGATTGAACATCGTACTTCACAAACCAACAATCATAAAACATAGGTTCTCCAAGACTAACATAATGTCAAACATAATTAACCTACAAACACAAACTAAAATACATAACTACTTTAAATTTCTAAATAAATATACTTATTTTAATCACCAATTTTAAGAATACACCAAACAAAACAACAAAAATAAGTACTCCAAAAAATTTCTTCTTCCACCTTATCATGCATCATTTCTCTGAATTTGTTTTTGGTCCTTCTTTAGTACATGCACATTGGGAGAGTACACCACTAAAAAGGTTGACACATATTATACTGCAATCAACATATTTCAGTATAAAATTACTGTTTTTAAGATTCAAATTTGGGGATTTTTAGAATGATAGTAAAATTAGGGTTTCAATCAACATAAATCGAAAAAGCATTACCATAAAATTAGGACACTCATAGACACATTCAATTGAAATTCTCCCATATTGATGTTGTTTTAGGATGAACGGCTAGCCCACAAGGAATGGTAGTCTTCATGGGGCTTGAAGCTTTGTGCAGAGCTAATGGAGTAATATGGCGAACTGAAGCTCAACTAGAGAGGGGAAGTTTTTCGAAGTCAAGATATCTAAGATTTCTCCAATACTAGCAGAAAAATTCTGCAAGGAAGTAGCATTGAGGAGGCTATCGGGAATCTGCCAGGCCGAGAAGGGATTGTCCCCAACGTCAACAACTTGCAGAGAAGACATTCCCGAGAAGAAATCAGATGGGAAGGAGCTGAATTGGTTGTTGTGGAGAAGCAACACTTACACAATTGTGGAATATATTTACTATACGTGTTCAATTTTGTGTTTTAACCACATTTTTGCAGAGAAAAGGACTAGAACTAGCAAAATCTGAGCAAGAACAAAATGTAGAGCCTTACCTGCATTTGCGATAGCCCAGCTAGAATCGGGACATCGCCGGTGAGATTGTTGTTCATGACTTCAAGCTTTACAAGAGCTGTGAGGCTCTTGAGATCGAGAGGTAACTCGTCGACCATGCACTTTGACCAAACATGAGGGTTGAAAATTTTACGATCTAAACTTTAAGGGGGAAACTCGAAATCTGCTCTAACATTAGGGGGCAATGTGATATTCCACTCTTTTAATTTTATGCAATCAAGTCTTTTGCTGATATAAGATGGGTCATCATAAAGGTATACTATGGATTTTTGATATCAATGAGGGCAAAGCGAGTTTTTTTTATAAGAGCGAGTATATATATATATATATTAAATATATATGTTCACCCACTACAATACAAGTTTTGAAGTAATTAGCCTCGATTTCACATAAAAATCACAACTTTACAGAAACATGTTTGTGTAAACTTTCATATTTTCAAAGGTGGGGGAAACTCAAAATCTGATCTAACATTAGGGGCAATGTGATATTCTACTTTTTAATTTTATGCAATCAAGTCTTGCAGATATGAGAGGAGTCATCGGGAACGTCTACCATGGTTTTTTCATATCAATGAGGGAAAAGCGAGCTTTTTATAAGAGCGAGTATATATATATTAAATATATATGTGCACCCACTACAATGTGAGTTTTGAAGTAGTTAGCCTCGATTTCACATAAAAATCACAACTTTATAGAAATGTGTTTGTCTAAACTTTCATATTTTCAAAAGTGACGAAATTCAAGGATTTGAATGTGGTATGCGTGGATTGACTATTTCTATATGCATTCAAACATAGTACATATTTTTTCAAACTATTGATTGAATATCGTACTTCACAAACCAACAATCATAAAACATAGGTTCTCCAAGACTAAAATAATGTCAAACATAATTAACCTATAAACACAAAATAAAATACATAACTACTTTAAATTTCTAAGTACATATACTTATTTTAATAACCAATTTTAAGAATACACCTAACAAAACAACAACAAGTACTCCAAAAAATTTCTTCTCCCACCTTATCATGCATCATTTCTCTGAATTTGTTTTCGGTCCTCCTTTAGTACAATGAACATTGGGAGATTACACCACTCAAAAAATTGACACACATTATACTGCAATCACCATATTTCAGTATAATTAGTGTATCTAAGATTCAAATTTGGGGATTTTTAGAATGATAGTAAAATTAGGGTTTCAATCAACATAAATCGAAAAAAATTACCTGAAAATTAGGACACTCATAGAACATTCAATTGAAATTCACCCAGGTTGATGCTGTTTTAGGATGAACGACTAGCCCACAAGGAATGGTAGTCTTCATGGGGCTTGAAGCTCCATGCATAGCTAATGGAGTAATATGGCGTCATTTAATGGCTGATGAGAAGATGTCAACGATAAGAAGGAATGAATGAAAAATTGGGACGAGGAAGAAATAGAAGAATGGATGAATGAAGAAAATGAGTCGACTGCTTATAACAAACATGAAAGATAATGACAGAGACGGTAAATGTATTTTGCACTTTTTTCTTATTTTTTTGGATCACGTGACTTGCACGTGACCACTTAACAAAAACTTTGGACGACACATCACAAACTTCATCTAAAAGCAACAAGAGCAAACATGTATTATCTGAAAGAAATAGGTCTATACACTTACCAGATTGGGCAAACCTATTACATATTGTAATACATTTTCCTAGTTTAAATAAATTGAATCTCATCAAGTGATGATCATTTTCACCGTTTTCAAACACAGTGTTATGCTTAGTACAAAAGTTATTAAGCTCCTAGTGATGTGATTCTCGTCGATTTTAGACAAAAACACTACAAGTCGATGTCATCGGGGACTGTTTCTAGTTCAAGTTTAAGGATATGATGAAGACACCACAAACGAAGATGGAGATTCATCTGATAAGTCGGAGGTTGAATACCACAAGAAAAGTCATGATAAGATCAATAAAAGACGCTAGAAACGGGGATGGATACCCATATGATAAATCGGTGATTGAACGCCACGTAGAAAGTCTTGATAAATTCAATAGAAGACACCACAAATAGTGATGAAGATCCGTTTGATAAGTCAGGGATAGAACGCCACAAGGGGGAAACCTTGATAAGTTCCGGAAGAAGACAAACTCCTATAGCATTTTACTTGAGACCAAACTCTATTTTATTCAATTACAACTTATGAATATATAGAAAAAACTCTAGCTATAGAAAATAACAAGATATATATCTTACCTAAAACTAATCTGAGGAGACAAACTCTTATCTATAAATACATGAAAGAATATATTTTGGTAATATCATTTTTCCTATCTTTATTAAAACTAATTAAGAAATAAATCTATATATCTATAACTAAATCTGTAATGTATCTACTAAATATAAGACACATTTATTCTCATATCAAGTAAAAAAAAGTAAATCCTAGATCAATAATAAAAGATAGAAAACTTGAAACTAGAAGTTGAGCTATGATACCAAATAATGTGATTCTCATCAATTTGAGACGAAGTCTCACAATCTTAGAAGTTGATGTCGTTGGGATCGTTTCTAGTTCAGATTTAGAGATATAATGAAGACACCACAAACAGGGATGAATATCCATTTGTTAAGTCAATGATTGAACACCACAAGGAATGTCCTGATAAACTCAATAAAGAACTCCACAAACGGTGATGGAGATATATTTGATAAGTCAGGGATAAAACGCCACAAGGGAAATCCTTGATAAGTTCAAGAATGGAGACACACTCCCTTTGAAATTTTATTTGGGACCAAATTTTGATTTATTAGATCATAATACATGAATATATATATATATATATATTTATATATATATAATTATAGCTATATAAAATCGTACGAAAATATACATTTCCTAAATCTAAGCCTCTAATGATACACTATTATTTATAACTATACTATTACTAAATGGAAAGAAATATATTTACTAAAATATCTATTTTCTTTCTTTATTACATATGAATAGAAAACAAAATATCTATCTATATATAACAAAAGTTATAATCTATATATTACAATTTTATTGTGCACATTTATTCTCGTATCATCTAATTTTTTCTTATTTATACTTTAGATACGCATAAAAGCATGTTGGTAAACTAGATTGAAATTAAGTGTGAACTAAGAATGCTCGCCAATCATTTAGGTGTTATTTACATTGTATCTACATAGTTTATATCTTTATTAAATCAAACCTATTCATTTGACTTTAATCAAAACCTACCTTACTTATATCAATAAATTATGGATCCTTCATTAACCCACTTAATATTTTATATATATATATATAAATTAACTATAATTAAAAATATTAAAATCGGTATTATCAGAATCAGATTAGATTAGTTGTCGGATCATAAATCTCATAGTGATAGTCTCAGTCTCTTTAAAGACTGAACTGCATATTGAACCCAGTTCCATAGGTGAAAACTAGGCTGTTTTTTGAGAATCGGGCGTTTTTTTTTGAAATTATTCAATTTTTTAATTAGTCAATTTTAGTGGGAAACAATAAAAAAGAGGTAGGAGGAGACAAAGGAACTGTCCCCGTCCCGACGCAACATAACATAGGTGTCATCACCCGACCAAGATGCATCGCAAAAGGACCGCTAATACTCCCCCAAACAAGAGTAATTGAATCATCCTTCAATATAATACAGTATCACAGTATTAACTAAAATCCTCCATCTTTAGTTTTCATGCTGTTAAAATAACAAAACAACAAATTACTCAAAACTATCTCATTCCTTAAGGAAGAATATGCAAGCCACATTTCACTAAATGAACCACATTTTTTGAATTCTTCGAAGAAAATAGTGTTGCCAAGGATGAGGTGGAAGAATAAGAAACTAATTTATATTTATTGAACCAACACACAAATCGACGGTTCAACCGAGAGAACCAAAAATTGTTGCCTTGTTGTTTGATGTCTAGTCTAATTTTGATAATTCTGATCAAAATTAAGACATACTTTTAAGATAAAAACAAGGAGGCTTGCCTCTTATCCTAGCCTATACCTAGAACTACAACCCTAGGAACCATGGTGAAAGAGAACTACATCGAACCTAGAGTTTGAGGTAACACATTAGTCATAATTCAAACTAGTGTTATTAGAATCAACCTAGCACTTAGACCGCGAAATGGCCATACTGGTGGTATAGTTCTCTCAAAATATTGAATTGCATATTGAACCTAACACTAGAATAAAAATTTATAATTTTTTTAGAATCAATCGATTTTCCGTTTTAATGGGGAAGCAACACTTTGTTAGATTGATCTTCGATCATAATCTATAGAGACTCCATTTCATTCTTCATATAATCTAGGGTAAAATATGAGTTTCCCCCTAAAGTTTAACCCGAATGTAAGATTCTCCCTTAATGTTTGAAATTTGAAATTTTAGTCCTAAGGTTTGGACATAATTAAAATTTCCCCATTGCCATCCAAAAACCGTTCATTTCTGACGGAAGCTTAGTAAACAATTGTCCTTCATCCTCTCCAACATCCATGGCGTTCTCTCCTTCATCCTCTCTAGCATCCTTCAAGCATTTCCTACTGAAAATTGTCAATCAAAAGACACAACAGATGGAGAATCAATTAAAATTGTGGAAGGCTGATTTTAATTTTTTTCCAAATTAAAATGAAATTTTCCACATAAGATGAAATTTTCCAAATTAAAATTCGGAATTCTTTGTTTGCCAATTAATATGAACATTCAGTAGAGGTTTCACCATCGATCATATGCAGTACAAAACAAAGAATTATCCCTACAAACCAGACGGAGACATGGTTGATAGGAGATGGAGACATGGAAGATGATGAAGACTAAATCACAGAAGGAATCCCCGCGGAGGTCAATGCTTCTGACTGGAAATTGATAGGGAACCAGCATCCTTCAAGAACTCCATGGGTAGAGAGAGAAATTTGAGAGGGTGGAGAATAAAAAATCCTCACCAGCATCCATGTTGTCCTAACCGTCGAGCTCCAAGACCAAAGAATCCATTGCATCCATCTCCGTTGAGCTCCAAGACAAGAGCATCCATGGCGTTCATCTCCGTCGAGCTCTAAGACCAGAACATCCATGGCATTCATCTCCTTCGAGCTCTAAGATCCCTCCGATCAAGTCCCCTTCTCGGGTCATCCGACCAATTCTAGCTTCTCACCGCGGAACACGGAGATCCTCTCTCCGAGCATCTTGAACTTCACAACCCTTATTCTTAGCCCCGTCACCCCAACCCTGTGTCGAGAGTTATTTCTGGTGACATCACCGAGGATGCCATGGATGGGTAGGAGGAACTCTGGTGTCAGTGAGGACGACGACAATTTCGTCAATTCCCACCTTGAAATTACCACGTGACCCACACCTAAGACGGAATCTGTCCAAAATTAACGGTTTTTGGACGACAAAGGGGAAATTTTAATCGTGTCCAAACATTAGGACTAAAATTTCAAATTTCAAACATTAAGGGGGAATTTTAAATTTGATTTAAACTTTAGGGTGGGAATTCGAATTTTACCATATAATATATACCCAGAACTATAACTCTATGACCCATGGTGAAATAGAACTACATCGAAACTAGAGTTTGAGGTAACACATTAGTCATAATTCAAACTAGTGTTATTAGAATCCACTACGGGATAGGGTACTCAAATTTTAGAGCCGTCATATTTATTGAATTCGTTTTTACGGCTCATCTTTTTACTGAGCCGCAATTTTTTTTTAATTAAAAATATTTTTGAGCCGTCAAAATTAATTTTGATTAAAAAGATTATTTTGAAGGCTCTACCGTATTCGAGCCATCAAAAATAATTTTGATTAAAAAACAATTAATCAAAATTGTTTTTGACGACTCAATATTATTGAGCCGTCATTCAAAATAATTTCCCTCTTCAAAATTTTTAACTTTCCGTTTGTTTTCCCTCTTCAAAATGAATTGACATTCACTTACAAGTTAGGTGATATAATCAAAGCCTCCACCTCCGCCCCCTGCAGGATACCGAACGCCTCCTACAGGATACCCAGCCTCCTGCCGAATGTTCAACACATCCACCTCCTGCAGGATACCCAGCCTCTTGCAGAATATTTAACACCTCCGCCCCATGCAGGATACCCAGCGCCACCACCGGCAGGATACCCAGCAGCATCGCTGCCGCTACCAGCAGGATAACCACCGCCAGGCGGGTATCCATACCCACCTCTGCTAGCAGCAGCAGCGTACCCACCTTCGCTTGGATACAGGTATCCGCCATTGTACGTTACTTATCCTCCGTCGCCTCCATCTTCACGCGTGAAGATTGGTCTTCCATGGGAGGAAAGCTGGATAGCTCCACCACCGGCAAAGAAGAAGAAGAATGGAGGAATCCGAGGAGGTGAAGGCCGAACAGAAGAGGAGTAGGAGGCTGAACGGATGAGGAGGAGGCCGAATGGGAAGGCTGGGAACGAAGGTTTAACGGGAAGGTGGTCGACGGTGGTGGAGCTTCAAGAACGGGAAGGTGAACGGGAAGGCTGAACAGGATGAAGCTTCAAGAAGCTATGAGCTTCAAATATTAGTTTAAAAAAAACATATTTTTGGCGGCTCAAACAAAATGAGCCGTCAAAAATAAAAATAAATAAATTATTGATATATAATTAATTTTGACGGATCATTTCATTGAGCCGCGAAAAATACCGAATATTAAATATATTTGTATTTTTGCCGGCACTTTCTTATTGAGTTGTCCTTTTGACGACTCTTTTTTATTGAGTCGTCCTTTTGATAACTAATTCTTATTTATCCGTCATAAATGGGACGCCACTTATTATGATGGCTCGTTTTTAATTGAGTCGTCTTTAATTAACGACTCAAAAAATGAGTTGTTAATGAACATACTTTCAGCCGTTAACATAATTATTTCCCGTAGTGATCGGACTAGCACTTAGACCACAAACTGGCCATATTAGTGGTACGGGTTTCTCAAAAGATTGAATTGCATATTGAACCCAACACTAGAATAACAATTGATAGCTTTTTTTAGAATCAATCGATTTTCCGTTTTAATTGGGAAAAACATTTTGTTATATTGTTCTTCGATCATAATCTACAAAGTCTCTAATTCTTTCTTCATATAATCTAATTTCTTCGAGCATTTTTGTAATATGAATCTCGTTTGAAGATAATTCTCCATATCATTGTTTGAGTTTGATCTACGAAGACCCTAATTTATCCTTCTTATAGATTTTGAGCTCAGACTCTTGCATTTTCTTTAGACTGATTTGAGCTACTTATTTCCAACATAATTGTGTTGTTCAACGAGCTTTACTCACTCTTCAACTTTATATCCCAAGACGACAATGATCTAAATCACATAACAAATAAACCACTTTAGTTTTTTATTTATGTGTTTGATCTTACATTTAATAAGCCTATCCTTTACATAATCAATATGTTAGAAAAGGGAAATACAAAAATATAGAAAGTTTGTATTTAGGAAACAAATCTCATATAATATTTCCTATTCTAAACATTTCCTAATAGATATATACCATGTACAAGTTATAAGTATAACATTGTAAATCAAAACTAGTACACAAAAGTTTTACCGAGAAATACTTTATTCCCTTCGTGTGTTCCTTCAGTCTGATCATCATGGTATTAGATCTGGAAATCTCGATCAATTAAAGATCAACCTTTCTCAGCATTCATCATCTACGAGATCGTGTTTTTTCTTTCAGCCATGGTAGAATCTGAAGATGGTAGTGTCAATTCCGGTGAACCTGCTACAATGGAAACCACGTTGGTGGCTTAATTTGCGGCATTACTCTCAAATTTGTCACAACCAACCAACAACTCACAAAAACAGTCTATATCAGTCACAACAATCAACCTAAGTGTAAAAGTAAATGAAAACGACAACTCCATGTGGTCTCGGTTAATATGTATGAAGATTGGCGGGCAAGGATAGCTTCACTATCTCACAGGCGTTTCGGAGCCACCTTGGCCCAAGGACCTGAATCGCCCATAGTGGAAACACGACGATTTAATCGTATGTTCGTGGATGCTAGATAACATGGATACGGAGTTGGTGCATCAGTATGCGGAATTCTGTATAGCAAGATGCAAAAAATATGGAGATAAATCGAGTTACGGGATCCTCATCCCATGAATTATCCTGAAGATATTACAATTTGGAACACTAAGAGTGCTGCATAAACCAAATTAAATGAGTTATTAAAAGTTGTCAATGATGAGTTTGATCAAGAGAAAAGAGATCTACTTCGAGAGAACCCACTACTTGAGGTGGAGTCAGCAAACGCTACCGTACAATTTGAGAGGGGCTGAAGATTAGTCATGAAAGCATTGAGAAGGGATGCAGAACCAAAGGTGAAACAACAGATACCATAAGTGGAACCGAATTCTCGTCCAGAACTAATTTCCCACAGGTATGTACATACCTCGCTCAGAAGAACCCGACTTCCCCAAAGGCCACGTCACCAAGCCAAAATCATTCTCTAGAAGAGGAAAATCATCTTCTGGCGGCAACGTTGATAGGAAGAACATGTTGTGCAGTCATTGCGGGAAGTTTCGTCATAGTAGAGCCGAGTGGTTTCAACTTAATGGATTTCCTGAAAGGTGGAAAAGCCAACGAATGGACATAATCGGTGTCAAGATCAGTGTCATGAACATGGCCACATCAGCAATTCATATCGGAAATCACAGAGCAATGAAAGGAACGACCATAGTGGATGAACAGAGCTCGATAGAAAGACAATGAGAGGAGCTAGGGTTTGCCACAACAAATCTAAGCCTCTAATGATACACTATTATTTATAACTATACTATTACTAAATGGAAAGAAATATATTTACTAAAATATCTATTTTCTTTCTTTATTACATATGAATAGAAAACAAAATATCTATCTATATATAACAAAAGTTATAATCTATATATTACAATTTTATTGTGCACATTTATTCTCGTATCATCTAATTTTTTCTTATTTATACTTTAGATACGCATAAAAGCATGTTGGTAAACTAGATTGAAATTAAGTGTGAACTAAGAATGCTCGCCAATCATTTAGGTGTTATTTACATTGTATCTACATAGTTTATATCTTTATTAAATCAAACCTATTCATTTGACTTTAATCAAAACCTACCTTACTTATATCAATAAATTATGGATCCTTCATTAACCCACTTAATATTTTATATATATATATATAAATTAACTATAATTAAAAATATTAAAATCGGTATTATCATAATCAGATTAGATTAGTTGTCGGATCATAAATCTCATAGTGATAGTCTCAGTCTCTTTAAAGACTGAACTGCATATTGAACCCAGTTCCATAGGTGAAAACTAGGCTGTTTTTTGAGAATCGGGCGTTTTTTTTTGAAATTATTCAATTTTTTAATTAGTCAATTTTAGTGGGAAACAATAAAAAAGAGGTAGGAGGAGACAAAGGAACTGTCCCCGTCCCGACGCAACATAACATAGGTGTCATCACCCGACCAAGATGCATCGCAAAAGGACCGCTAATACTCCCCCAAACAAGAGTAATTGAATCATCCTTCAATATAATACAGTATCACAGTATTAACTAAAATCCTCCATCTTTAGTTTTCATGCTGTTAAAATAACAAAACAACAAATTACTCAAAACTATCTCATTCCTTAAGGAAGAATATGCAAGCCACATTTCACTAAATGAACCACATTTTTTGAATTCTTCGAAGAAAATAGTGTTGCCAAGGATGAGGTGGAAGAATAAGAAACTAATTTATATTTATTGAACCAACACACAAATCGACGGTTCAACCGAGAGAACCAAAAATTGTTGCCTTGTTGTTTGATGTCTAGTCTAATTTTGATAATTCTGATCAAAATTAAGACATACTTTTAAGATAAAAACAAGGAGGCTTGCCTCTTATCCTAGCCTATACCTAGAACTACAACCCTAGGAACCATGGTGAAAGAGAACTACATCGAACCTAGAGTTTGAGGTAACACATTAGTCATAATTCAAACTAGTGTTATTAGAATCAACCTAGCACTTAGACCGCGAAATGGCCATACTGGTGGTATAGTTCTCTCAAAATATTGAATTGCATATTGAACCTAACACTAGAATAAAAATTTATAATTTTTTTAGAATCAATCGATTTTCCGTTTTAATGGGGAAGCAACACTTTGTTAGATTGATCTTCGATCATAATCTATAGAGACTCCATTTCATTCTTCATATAATCTAGGGTAAAATATGAGTTTCCCCCTAAAGTTTAACCCGAATGTAAGATTCTCCCTTAATGTTTGAAATTTGAAATTTTAGTCCTAAGGTTTGGACATAATTAAAATTTCCCCATTGCCATCCAAAAACCGTTCATTTCTGACGGAAGCTTAGTAAACAATTGTCCTTCATCCTCTCCAACATCCATGGCGTTCTCTCCTTCATCCTCTCTAGCATCCTTCAAGCATTTCCTACTGAAAATTGTCAATCAAAAGACACAACAGATGGAGAATCAATTAAAATTGTGGAAGGCTGATTTTAATTTTTTTCCAAATTAAAATGAAATTTTCCACATAAGATGAAATTTTCCAAATTAAAATTCGGAATTCTTTGTTTGCCAATTAATATGAACATTCAGTAGAGGTTTCACCATCGATCATATGCAGTACAAAACAAAGAATTATCCCTACAAACCAGACGGAGACATGGTTGATAGGAGATGGAGACATGGAAGATGATGAAGACTAAATCACAGAAGGAATCCCCGCGGAGGTCAATGCTTCTGACTGGAAATTGATAGGGAACCAGCATCCTTCAAGAACTCCATGGGTAGAGAGAGAAATTTGAGAGGGTGGAGAATAAAAAATCCTCACCAGCATCCATGTTGTCCTAACCGTCGAGCTCCAAGACCAAAGAATCCATTGCATCCATCTCCGTTGAGCTCCAAGACAAGAGCATCCATGGCGTTCATCTCCGTCGAGCTCTAAGACCAGAACATCCATGGCATTCATCTCCTTCGAGCTCTAAGATCCCTCCGATCAAGTCCCCTTCTCGGGTCATCCGACCAATTCTAGCTTCTCACCGCGGAACACGGAGATCCTCTCTCCGAGCATCTTGAACTTCACAACCCTTATTCTTAGCCCCGTCACCCCAACCCTGTGTCGAGAGTTATTTCTGGTGACATCACCGAGGATGCCATGGATGGGTAGGAGGAACTCTGGTGTCAGTGAGGACGACGACAATTTCGTCAATTCCCACCTTGAAATTACCACGTGACCCACACCTAAGACGGAATCTGTCCAAAATTAACGGTTTTTGGACGACAAAGGGGAAATTTTAATCGTGTCCAAACATTAGGACTAAAATTTCAAATTTCAAACATTAAGGGGGAATTTTAAATTTGATTTAAACTTTAGGGTGGGAATTCGAATTTTACCATATAATATATACCCAGAACTATAACTCTATGACCCATGGTGAAATAGAACTACATCGAAACTAGAGTTTGAGGTAACACATTAGTCATAATTCAAACTAGTGTTATTAGAATCCACTACGGGATAGGGTACTCAAATTTTAGAGCCGTCATATTTATTGAATTCGTTTTTACGGCTCATCTTTTTACTGAGCCGCAATTTTTTTTTAATTAAAAATATTTTTGAGCCGTCAAAATTAATTTTGATTAAAAAGATTATTTTGAAGGCTCTACCGTATTCGAGCCATCAAAAATAATTTTGATTAAAAAACAATTAATCAAAATTGTTTTTGACGACTCAATATTATTGAGCCGTCATTCAAAATAATTTCCCTCTTCAAAATTTTTAACTTTCCGTTTGTTTTCCCTCTTCAAAATGAATTGACATTCACTTACAAGTTAGGTGATATAATCAAAGCCTCCACCTCCGCCCCCTGCAGGATACCGAACGCCTCCTACAGGATACCCAGCCTCCTGCCGAATGTTCAACACATCCACCTCCTGCAGGATACCCAGCCTCTTGCAGAATATTTAACACCTCCGCCCCATGCAGGATACCCAGCGCCACCACCGGCAGGATACCCAGCAGCATCGCTGCCGCTACCAGCAGGATAACCACCGCCAGGCGGGTATCCATACCCACCTCTGCTAGCAGCAGCAGCGTACCCACCTTCGCTTGGATACAGGTATCCGCCATTGTACGTTACTTATCCTCCGTCGCCTCCATCTTCACGCGTGAAGATTGGTCTTCCATGGGAGGAAAGCTGGATAGCTCCACCACCGGCAAAGAAGAAGAAGAATGGAGGAATCCGAGGAGGTGAAGGCCGAACAGAAGAGGAGTAGGAGGCTGAACGGATGAGGAGGAGGCCGAATGGGAAGGCTGGGAACGAAGGTTTAACGGGAAGGTGGTCGACGGTGGTGGAGCTTCAAGAACGGGAAGGTGAACGGGAAGGCTGAACAGGATGAAGCTTCAAGAAGCTATGAGCTTCAAATATTAGTTTAAAAAAAACATATTTTTGGCGGCTCAAACAAAATGAGCCGTCAAAAATAAAAATAAATAAATTATTGATATATAATTAATTTTGACGGATCATTTCATTGAGCCGCGAAAAATACCGAATATTAAATATATTTGTATTTTTGCCGGCACTTTCTTATTGAGTTGTCCTTTTGACGGCTCTTTTTTATTGAGTCGTCCTTTTGATAACTAATTCTTATTTATCCGTCATAAATGGGACGCCACTTATTATGATGGCTCGTTTTTAATTGAGTCGTCTTTAATTAACGACTCAAAAAATGAGTTGTTAATGAACATACTTTCAGCCGTTAACATAATTATTTCCCGTAGTGATCGGACTAGCACTTAGACCACAAACTGGCCATATTAGTGGTACGGGTTTCTCAAAAGATTGAATTGCATATTGAACCCAACACTAGAATAACAATTGATAGCTTTTTTTAGAATCAATCGATTTTCCGTTTTAATTGGGAAAAACATTTTGTTATATTGTTCTTCGATCATAATCTACAAAGTCTCTAATTCTTTCTTCATATAATCTAATTTCTTCGAGCATTTTTGTAATATGAATCTCGTTTGAAGATAATTCTCCATATCATTGTTTGAGTTTGATCTACGAAGACCCTAATTTATCCTTCTTATAGATTTTGAGCTCAGACTCTTGCATTTTCTTTAGACTGATTTGAGCTACTTATTTCCAACATAATTGTGTTGTTCAACGAGCTTTACTCACTCTTCAACTTTATATCCCAAGACGACAATGATCTAAATCACATAACAAATAAACCACTTTAGTTTTTTATTTATGTGTTTGATCTTACATTTAATAAGCCTATCCTTTACATAATCAATATGTTAGAAAAGGGAAATACAAAAATATAGAAAGTTTGTATTTAGGAAACAAATCTCATATAATATTTCCTATTCTAAACATTTCCTAATAGATATATACCATGTACAAGTTATAAGTATAACATTGTAAATCAAAACTAGTACACAAAAGTTTTACCGAGAAATACTTTATTCCCTTCGTGTGTTCCTTCAGTCTGATCATCATGGTATTAGATCTGGAAATCTCGATCAATTAAAGATCAACCTTTCTCAGCATTCATCATCTACGAGATCGTGTTTTTTCTTTCAGCCATGGTAGAATCTGAAGATGGTAGTGTCAATTCCGGTGAACCTGCTACAATGGAAACCACGTTGGTGGCTTAATTTGCGGCATTACTCTCAAATTTGTCACAACCAACCAACAACTCACAAAAACAGTCTATATCAGTCACAACAATCAACCTAAGTGTAAAAGTAAATGAAAACGACAACTCCATGTGGTCTCGGTTAATATGTATGAAGATTGGCGGGCAAGGATAGCTTCACTATCTCACAGGCGTTTCGGAGCCACCTTGGCCCAAGGACCTGAATCGCCCATAGTGGAAACACGACGATTTAATCGTATGTTCGTGGATGCTAGATAACATGGATACGGAGTTGGTGCATCAGTATGCGGAATTCTGTATAGCAAGATGCAAAAAATATGGAGATAAATCGAGTTACGGGATCCTCATCCCATGAATTATCCTGAAGATATTACAATTTGGAACACTAAGAGTGCTGCATAAACCAAATTAAATGAGTTATTAAAAGTTGTCAATGATGAGTTTGATCAAGAGAAAAGAGATCTACTTCGAGAGAACCCACTACTTGAGGTGGAGTCAGCAAACGCTACCGTACAATTTGAGAGGGGCTGAAGATTAGTCATGAAAGCATTGAGAAGGGATGCAGAACCAAAGGTGAAACAACAGATACCATAAGTGGAACCGAATTCTCGTCCAGAACTAATTTCCCACAGGTATGTACATACCTCGCTCAGAAGAACCCGACTTCCCCAAAGGCCACGTCACCAAGCCAAAATCATTCTCTAGAAGAGGAAAATCATCTTCTGGCGGCAACGTTGATAGGAAGAACATGTTGTGCAGTCATTGCGGGAAGTTTCGTCACAGTAGAGCCGAGTGGTTTCAACTTAATGGATTTCCTGAAAGGTGGAAAAGCCAACGAATGGACATAATCGGTGTCAAGATCAGTGTCATGAACATGGCCACATCAGCAATTCATATCGGAAATCACAGAGCAATGAAAGGAACGACCATATTGGATGAACAGAGCTCGATAGAAAGACAATGAGAGGAGCTAGGGTTTGCCACAACAAAACCAGAAATGGCAGCTAAAAAAGGAGAAGATTCAGTTGAACTAGGTATAATGTTAAGAGGGAGAAAATTACCCTCAGTCTTCTCCATATACTCAATTTAAACTAGGGGTGGAAATCGTGTCGTGTCTAATCGTATCATGTCCAAACATCGTTTCGTGACTTAACATGTTTCGTGTCTAAGAGGATAATTTCTAAACGTGTCTCAAAACATCAGACACGAACACGACACGATTAAGTAGCAGATCACACGAGACACGACACGATACGACACGAACCAACACGAATTAATTAAACACGACACGATACGACACGATTAACATGAAATGACACAATTAAGAACAACATGATTGATACAGATTTACACGATTAAACACGAGACGACATGTTACACGACACGTTGCACGACACGATTAACATGAAAAAACTTAATTTTATATATTTTTCTGAACGTGTCACGATTACACACGATTAGTTAACCGTGTCTTTATTCGTGTCACAGGTATACACGACACGATTAGACACTATTAGTTAATCGTGTTTGTATAGATATCCACAGATCTTAGTTGTTTAAACACGATTATTAACCGTGTCTAAACGTATAGGACTTGTTTAGACACGGGATCCGTTAAGGTCAAACCCACATACGCTTTAAAGCAGATCGTATCGTGTCGTTTAATTGTGTCGTGTCAGAAATTGCCACCCCTAATTTAAACCCTCATGTTTTTTAGTTGACTAATTCAGACCCTAAACTTAGTAGTAGTCAACTTATGTTCTTTTCTAGAAAATCAACATATAATCATTAGTCTCTTATAACTCGGGTATCTAAACCTGAAATAAATAATAGACGGTTGATTGATTTAGGAGATACCAACACTATGACGTATGAAAAGAAGGACTTTATTAGCCATTCAGTACCAAGTAGAAAAATGATACAAAGTGCAAATCAGGACTTGTCAAAAGTCCATGGAGTAGGAACTATTGTACTATCGCCGACACTACAATTACAGAATTGCCTCTATGTGCCAAGCTTGTCGCGCAAACTCCTATATATTAGGAATGTGACCATATAACTAAATTGTATGGTACTGATCTATCCAAGTTTTTATTTATTGCAGGACATCGTTCGGGGAAAGTCGTTGCAAGTGGTGGTAAGTATCAGAGATTGTACTATGTGGATGAAGTGACTCAACACAGAACTGCAACACTTGTTCACATGATAGTTGACAGGCAACAATGGTTGTGGCATTGAAGATTATTACATCCGTTTGCAGGGTATCTTCAAAGTTATTTCATAAGTTATTTCCGTCAAATACACATATTTCCTGTGAGACATGTATTCTTGATAAGAGTCATAAATAGTCCTATTTACAGTATAATTCTAGGTCTAAGTCTGTTTTTCCCTTGTTCATTCAAACGTGTGAGGCCCTACTCCAAATAATGGTAGATGCATGTCTAATGATGGGTTCAAATATTTTGTACTCTTTATAGATGATTTTTATCGTATGTCATGAGTATACTTCTAAAACATAAGTCCGAAGTATCGCCTAAGTTTTTAGAATTTAACAGCTTAGTTCAAACACATTTCCATTCCCAAATCTAGATCATCCGCTTTGATAACGGTGGAGAATATGTCAATTCTGCACTTTATTTATTTTTTTCCTAGAAAACAACGTTATTCATAAGACTTCCTATCCGAATACACCACAACAAAATGGGGTAGCGGAAAGGAAAAATCATCATATCCTAAAACGACAGGAGCTCTTATGCTCGAGTCACAAGTTCCTATTACTTTCTGGCCCGAAGCAGTTGCAACCTTAGTCTATCTCCTTAACCGTCTACCTATCAAGGTATTGAAACTTCAAACACCTCTCCAGATTTTATCCAATCATATGAGTGTTCCGACAGTCTTGACACTTTAACCACATATCTTTGGTTATCGTTGTTATAATCCTCACAATCATCGTATGTATATCACGATGGGTTGTGATTTTCTTGAAATAGTGTACTACTATTCCGGGGAATCAAGTTCCACCCAATCTAGTGATCAGGGGGAGAGCATAAATAACCCATTATATTGGTTGATCACTACATCGTGGCCCAAAACAGTTCCAACAAAGTATAGTCTCTCGAGATGATGAATCCCATAGTATAGTCTCTCAATGACTTAGACACTTCGACAATGATAGTCAGGAGGATCTTGTCATCGATGTCACGTGACTTTATTGTCGCTGTCTATACTCAGGAGATACCTAGAACAATAGAATCAACACTAAAGACTCCAGAATGGTGCCAAGCTATGAAGATAGGGATAGTGGCGTTAAAGAAAAATGAGACTTTGGAGAAGTGTGTCTTACCACACGAAAGGTGGTAAGATTTCAGTGGGTGTTGACCAAAATTATCGTGCAGATGGATCAATTGAATGATACAATGCAAGATTAGTAGCCAAAGGCTATACTCAGACATACAGTATTGAGTACTCATATGTATTCTCTCTGGTATCTAAAATCGATACTATTCGAGTCTTATTTTCCATAGAGACTAAATAGAACTGGTCATTCCACTAGTTTTACATAAAAAAACGCTTTCCTACATGGTAATATGAAGGAAGAAGTCTATATGGAACCACCCTCAGGTTTCAAGTCAGGATTGCATGGCTCAGTTGTGTGTAAATTGAAGAAGGCCTTATATGGATTGAAACAGGCACCCAGAGCATGGTTTGGATGATACCTAGGAAATATCTCAACTCATGCAAAATTTATTTCAAGAATTTGAGATGAAGAACTTTGGGAAGCTCAAATATTTATTTAGGATGTAGGTATTATGATCTAAGACAGGTATTTTCATTTCATAAAGAAAATACATCGTTGATTTAATAGGAGAGACAATCTTGATTGATTGTAAGCTCGCGGACACACCAGTTATGTTGGATCATGGTTTGAAGATAGTTGAAGGAGTAGAACTGACAAATAAAGCTCGTTACTAACATCTAGTAGTGAAGTTTATCTCTCTCACACACACAAGACCTGATATTGCATATGCATTAGGTGTTTTGAGTCAATTCATGCATAAGCCGCAAGAAGATCACATGGAAGCTGCTCTAAGAGTTCTCTTATATCTGAAGGGGTCTCCAGGAAGTGGAGTATTGTTCAAGAGGAATGCACACAAAGATGTGGAAGCATATAAATATATTGACTGGGCAGGCAATACAGTAGACTGAAGGTCAACTTCAGGATACTTCACTTTGGTTGGAGGGAATCTAGTTACCTGAAAGAGTAAGAAGCAAAAGGTTGTGTCACTCTCAAGTGCTGAAGCATAGTTTAGTGGAATAACTCGAGGTTTAGCATAAGTGTTGCGGTTATGAAGCTATTAGTTGAAATTGATTAAAAGGGGAATGCCGAATCATGTGTGATAATCGTACAACAATCAGTATTTCAAAGAATCCGGTACAACACGACCGTACGAAACACGTTGAAGTCGACACTTTATCAAGTAGAAGTTGGAAGATAAAATCATTGCTATGAATGGAAGAATCTTTAGAGAAGTTCTGTGCAAGTTGAATATTGGTGATTCAACTATTTAACTTCGGGGGGAGTGTTAGAAAAGGGAAATACATAAATACATAAAGTTTGTATTTAGGAAACAAATCTCATATAATATTTCCTATTGTAATCATTTCCTAATACCTAGATACCATGTATATGTTATAAGTATAACATTGTAAATCAAAACTAATACACAGAAGCTTTTATCAAGAAATTCTCTATTCTCTTCGTGTGTTCCTTCAGTCTGATCATCACAATCTAAATATCTTTCTGACGTATTTCCTTGCTCGTAAAAATCGTGGGAACAAGAATCATTCATTTATTGCAAAAATCCTAACTTCTCCTTCTTACTATGCATTTTGAGTTCACACTCGGTGAAACCTTAGGGATACAGAGGGAGGGGAAGAAGGATAGGAGGAAGTTGGACGGGAAGAAGGGAAGGCGAGGGAGTAGATATGGATAAACAATAGGAAGGTGAAGAGAGAAAAAGATACATAGAGCACGAAAGGAAGACTGTAGAGAGTAGACCAACTATCAGATCAGGTGAATATGAAACCGACAGCTTGGCGGATTCGATTAGCGATTCTCATAACTAATGCTCAAAATCATGACATCTTTCCTTCTTCTTCTTTTCCCCCTCTTTCTATATTTTAACTTTTATTTTATATTTAGCGTAAAATATTTTAGAGATTTATAAATTCTATAAAAATCATTATAATTTTACATTTGATATTTGGGTATTATACTTAATTTGTTATGATACTTTTTTAGACTTAATAGTTTCAATGGTCTCACATATTTGACTCATGTGATTGATTGGTACGTTAAAAGTTTTTGCGCAAATGCATCATTATGTTTGTGAATGTTGACTTATTTTTGTCTTTCGTTACTTTTTTATGTTAATTGCTCACGTGACTTGCACATATTGTGTCAAATCAACATCATGTTTGCTCCATGTCATCGTCACCAACGTCTCTCTCTCTCACTCTCTCTCTCTCACACACACACACACATATATATATACATATAAAATTTATATTTTAAAAAAATTATATGAATATTTTTCAAATTTGAAAATAAATTATCAACATTAATAATTAACTGAAAAATGAAAATTAAGAAGAAAAATATATAAACATATAGAAAACATTATTTTTTTATAAAAAAATAACAACATATAAACTTATTATTTTTAAATTTATTTTAAAAAATGAAAAAGAGAAAAAAAAACATGGAGAAAATATATTTTAGGAATTTAGGTTTAATAATTTTTATTTTTCTGTTAATATTATATATATATATATATATATATATATATTTCTACTTATTATTACATTATTTTTCAAAATCTATTTAAATTTTATATGATTTTGTTTTATATTTTTTAGGTTGAATACACTCAATGGGTACGTATCTTTTTCTCATGTGACTAATTGATTATTATTTGTGCAGAATGGTTATGTATCTTTATACATGTGAGTATTTGGTTACAATATTTTTTTATGAAATGAAAAGACAAAAATACGCTTTTGAATTATCATCATCTTCATTTGTTCATTCATGGTAGTTTTCTTCACAATCTTCTTCTTTTTCTTCACAATCTTCTTCTTCTTCGAAATCCAAAAATCCTCTATGAAATCTTCAACTTCTTCTTCAAACGAACCCATATTGCATTTTTGAGTTCGATTTGCAAAGAATAAAATGAACTTGAAGATGTACATGAAGAACCTGAAAATGAATATGAAGCATGATGAAGATAAGTGGAAAGGAAAAATTGTAATTTTTGTGACTATTTAATCACATTTTTCAAACATGAGTAACTAAATAGCACAAGTTGTAACCAAATAGTCACATGTTGATAGTTATGTAACCATTTAGTTACGCGAAAAAATATGTATAACTAAATAATCACATTGGGCAAAAATGTATAACTATCGAATATATTGACCCTATTTTTTATTTTTACTTTTTATCTGACTTGTCAGAGTTATGTCATTTTGTTCGTCAAACATGACAGACACAAATAATTTTGACTAAGAAACAATATTTTTAAACACCATAGAAATAGTAACTGATCAAACGAGTCAAACATGTTGGATCGTTGAAACAAGGGATCCCGTAAAACTATTAAACCCATTTGTGTAACACGTGTTATTGTTATACTCAACTTGTGACATTTTTCAATAAGTAATTTTATTTAAGATTTAAAGTCATGTATCATCATAACAAAAACTTATATTTTTTAAAGTTTTTCTATAAAGCTTAAGAAAAACATTTGTTTGTAGATACCAAATTTAATTAAACATTTGTCACAATCAATGTTTAGCTATCAACTTTCAACTTAAGACAAATTTCAAGTATACTGTTTTTTATAATACTTGACCCTATCTAATGTTTTAATTTGTCAAGAAAGGATGACATTTTATTAATATATGTAAGCCGCAAATGAAAAAGGTTAATAACTTTACAACGATGAACAATAGAGATTAACAGTGTGTTTCTTTCACAGAATTAGGAACATAGAATACGGATTAGGGAATATGAATAAGGAATAAGAAATTGAAGATAAGAATATGAAGTTATTTCTTTGGTGGAATTGAATGGAATAAGAAATTCTGTTGTTTATATGGTGGAATTGTATATGGAAAAGGAATGGAATATGGTAAAATGACATATTTGTTCCTCTTTGTATATGTATAATATATAATACATATAATTTGTATTAATTAATTTTAAAAATTAATAATAATAAACACTTAAATATAATTAACTAATAATTAAAAAAATAATGTATTTAATAATTTAATTAATTTTAAAGGATAATCCCTAGACGTGTTTTTAGTAAATATGACTTTGAATCAAATACAGAACAACATCGTATTTTAATCAATATGACTTCGAATGGATCATCGTGTGTACAATCAATACAATATGACTTCAAATGGATCATCGTATGTACAATCATACAACAACAACATGACCCTATACTAAAACCCAAAGAAGAACCAATTTAACATTGCCATACCCATTAAGCTTTCTCTTGAACGATCCCTCTGGCGCTTTCTTCAGGCCCATCCAAGATTTGTTCATCTGAAAATTTGACAAAACATCATTAATGTGTTTGGTTCCTATAATGTTTTTCCTATTTGGGATGAAAGTGTGAATCGTTTTTTCAGCAAAGCTAAAATACTTCTCTACATCAAGAACACACATTTGAGATCCATTTTCAGTTTTAATAGGAGATGTACATTGAAAAAGAATTTGATAAAACATCATTAATGACAATCGCAGCAAAACGAAGAGTGAATATGTTTGGGTGCTAGTAAGACTTCATTTTGGCAGAAAATGTGCAGAAAATTCAATTGCATAAGAAATGAACATATCATAAAGAAATCATACATAAGGAATCAATCTGTGAAAGGCGCAACCACACAATGGAAAGTGCCTTATTGGAGGCAAAATCAACGCGAAGCTCAGCATTGGAGCGGGCATGACTTGATTTGAATGATATCTTCTTCCAGAGCTCCGTTACACAAAATCAAACTAAACAACATAAATCAACTAAACAACACAATCAACTAAACAACATAAACACAAAATCAAACACAAATCAACCATATAAATAACATCACCATAAACACTGTAACCATAAACACCATAACCAAAATCAACATAAACACAACATAAACACATCATAGACCTCATACTCAAACATCACAAACACAGCATAAACATCATACTCAGTTTGATTCTGGGTTAGAATCGAACCTAGAATCAGTGATTCAGGGTTAGAATCAATGGTTGTGGGTTCTTTGTGAACCCAGAAACAGAATTCTGGGTTCGATTCAAATCTAGAAGGATGAACGAGATGAGGAGTGAACGTACCTGAGGATGAACGAGATGAGGAGTTATGAGAAGGATGAACGAGATGATTCTCGGTTCGAATCGCAGGAATCAGAAAAGGATGAACGAGAAGGAATCAGAGAAGGATGAACGAGATGAGGAGTGAACTTGTGTGGAAATGAGGAGTGCCGAAGAGTGGTGAGAAATAATGCTGAGGGTAGTCTAGGATTTAATGAAATGTATTGATGGAAAAACATCCATTTACCGACCTATTTCGGTTTCCTCTCCCGCCCTCCTTAGGAAATCCGAACTTTTAACACAAAATGTCTAACACTAGAGGGCTAGGATTCCGTAAGCTGAAATTTTCAATTCCACGAAAAGATCAATATACAAGCCTAACATCGCAAAGGCACCTACTGAGCAAGGGAGTCAGAATGTTCAAACTCAGGGAGGTGAGTGTCAAGGTGAGGTATCTAACATGAGTTTAGATGTTATTAGTTCTATGTAATTGGTTTGGTAGTGTTTATAGCATATTAATTATGAATCAAGTACAACTATAAACTAATATGGTTCCAGAAAAAGCCGATATGAGATCCATAATGTGGAATGTTGGAAGATTTGGCAATCCGGTAATTGTCAAGGCGGTAAACCATCTTATCCGTACTCACAAGCCTACAGTGTTAATATTAATTGACACTAGACTTAGTGGTCAAACGATGGTTGAGCAAGCAGATAAATTACCTTTCAACAAGTTTCTAGGGGTGGACGCCAGAGGTTTTAAGGGATGAAATTTTAGTGTTGTGGAATGATCATGAGACAAAAATTACGAAGACAGATTCTACAGAGCAGGAACGTCACTTCAAAATCCGGGTTATCCCTTCTACTCTTTTTTGGTTCATGTGTGCGATCTATGCTAGCCCCAATTTAAATGAAAGATTACTAGTGTGGGATAATCTTAAATTGGTTGCCTCTACTATATCTAGTCATTGGCTAGTTGTAGGTGACTTTAATGATGTCGCAAATAGTTCTGAAAAATTGGGGGAAATAGTGTTTGCATGAATAGGGTGTCTCTTTTTAATGACATGATTAGTGATTGTAATTTGATTGACCAAGGTTTTAGGGGTCCAAATTTTACCTGGGTTAATATGTGGAACTCTGATAGATTAATCCAACAAAGACTTGATAGAATAAAACGATTTTTGGAAATGTTTTTCAGAGAAATAAACATTTCTTCGGAGGATCTCTGGAGCTCAAAAGTATATTTCTAATTCCACAAATGATTTCATCGTCTCTCTGGAAAAGAATCTTCAGTTAGAGCTTTATGATATTTTTGACCAGGAAGAAAAACTTTGGGATGCAAAGTTTCGCACAAAGTGGATTAGAGATGGGGATAGAAACACTAAAGTCTATCATATTTCTACTCATGTTAAAAGGAGAAGAAATTAGATTTTGGATATTAAAGACTTCATTGGAAATTGGATTTTCGATGAGGGACTTATTCAGGTGGAATTTCAAAAATTCTTTTGAAATCTCTTCACCACTTTTAAGATTGCCTCGCCTTTGTTGGTTGTTCGCCCCGCCTCTTGGAGAACTATTTTGTCTGAAAACCAAACCCTCTTCCTAAATAATTTTATCACTTTGGAAGAATTTAGGAAAGTCACTTGGCATCTTAAACCTTTTAAACCTTCGGGCCATGATGGTCTTCATCCGACTTTCTTCCAAAAATTGTGGAACTATACTGGTAGCTCTTTGACAAGTGTTGTTAGTGAAGTTTTTAAAAGGGGGTTTGTCCCTACAAGTTGGAACGAGAAGTTTATGTGCATAATTCCAAAATGTAGTCAGCTAGATTCGGTCTCCCAATTCAGACCTATAAGTCTTTGCAATTCTATTTACAAGGTCATTTGAAAAATTCTGGTGAATAGAATTAGACCGGTCCTAAATAATATCATCTCTCATTTTCATACTAGTTTTGTCCTAGGTAGAAGGAGTTATGATAATGTAATTATTGTTATAGAAGTATTTTATTTTTCAAAGCATAAACAGGGCAAAAAAGGGGTGCATGATTATTAAAATAGACCTTGAAAAACTTATGATAGAATGGAGTGGGACTTCATTAGAAGTACTCTCAATTTCTTTAAATTCTCTGATAAAGTCACTTGGCATCTCATAACGTCCTTTCCACGTCTTCGATTGAGATTTTGTTTAACGGGGGGAAACGGAAAATTCACTTGATCAATTGGGATGAAATTACATATCCAAAATAAAACTAGGGGGACTTGGTATTCAATCAGCAATGTATCGAAATAAAGCGCTCATGGGGAGTTTGGCATGGATATTGAAAAAGGAAACGTCTCCTTGGGATGTGATCATTAGTAAGAGAACGTTTAAATAGGATGGAACTTCTCTCACTACTTCGAACAAAACATCATGTAATTGGAAAGCAATCAATGAAGGTATGAACACTCTTAAATTGGGTTCGGGTGGGTCGTGGCAAATGGCAGTGATATTAATTCTGGCATGATAATTGGGTGGGTGGTCAATCCCTTCGATCTTCTATCCATGGTCCACTGAAGTATGAGGAAGACAAATTGATGGTAGTAGATGTCTTCCACAATGACGAGTGGAACCTAGATAGAGCTTCTTTTGATTTCCCAAAAATATTTTTAGACATGTTTCAGAGACTCCCGGGGACAAGACCAATGTCTCTTTGGACACTCAAATATGGAATGTCACAAACCTGAGGACACTACTGCATCTGCTTATTCTCTTTTAGCGGGTCATGTCTCAAATAGTCAGGTACTTGAACAGTGGGATTGGGTTTGGAAAATTCAGACTACCCCAAAAATTCAGTATTTTATTTGGTTGTGCCTTAAAAACAGACTAGCCACTTGCAAATTATTGAACCATATGGGTTGCAATTTGAGCCCTCTCTGTCAAATTTGTCATTCTGGGGTGGAGGACATAGATCACATATTGCGTGGGTGTGACATTGCAAAAAATATGTGTATTTCAGTCACTTGGTCATCCAGTCTGGGGCAATCGTTCAATTATGCTTTGAATGAGTAGATCATGTTTGGTTGTCAAGCATCGGGAGTCACTGTTCAAGGAGTTGACTGGAATTTCTTTTTTTCTTATGCATTTGGAAAAATAGGAATTCATTTATTTTTAATGATAAACCCGTTTTTTCTCCTATTTATAATCTATCTTTCTCTCACGCAAAGTTTCACCAAAATGTTTATCTTGAGACTGAGACCACTAATGATTTTATCTCCATTTATATTAGTTGGCTTACTCCAAAAAAGCATTGGTTTAAAATAAATACAGATGGAGATGCTAAAAGAAATCCAGGTTTAGGAGGATCGGGTGGGGTGATCCGAGATTATAAGGGTAAATGGGTTGCAGGCTTCTCAAGGAATTTGGGTTGCTCAAACAGTCTCACTGCGGAATGTTGGGCCATCCGAGATGGGCTCCTATTGGCAAAGACACTCGGATTAAATTCTATTCACATTAAAACGGATGCCCTCTCAGCTCATAAGGTAATCTCTGACAAAAACATGTCAGATCTAAAACTAATGCCCATCATTGCAGATTGCAGGAAACTCTTGATGCAGTTCGAAAGAAGCAAATGCGGTAGCTGATATCATGGCGGGCATGACGATTAACCAGTGTCATGTTTTTGAACTTCATGCCACATCTCCGAAGGAAACTACTAACGCGCTACGTAAAGAGTCTGTTTGTTTTTCTTTTTTCGAGAATTGTTAAAGTTAACTAGTTTTTGTTTGTGTAGTTTGAACTTGGGTGAAAAGTTTGTCACCTGTAGCGGTTTATTACATAATTATAAAAAAAAATGATACAAAGGGTAGGTATGAATGGACACAAAAGACACGTAATGAAACTAAAAACAATGAGCAAATGGGCATGACTAGACAAGATAGAGGTTTGAAATATGGATAGAGATAGAACGGTTGGAGAACATTCTACGCACATTCCTAACATTTTTTTTAATTGTTGATAACTTTAGTCTTGAATTCTTGTAATCATGTAATGCTTATTGACATGTAGAATTAAAAGCTTAAATTTTACATTGTATCTTTCATTTGATGATAAATTCAGTTCGAGTTATGAGTTATAATGCAGGTAGTATCAAAAATCAAGTTACCTCATATATTAATGGAGTAGTAAGATGAGGTATTTGTAAAGATACTTAATAGAGGTTTAAGATTAGTTTCACACCATAATCAGTCATTTGTAATGTTGACAAATGAACCATAATCACTTCTTATCGCCCTGAAACATGGGTCTCTAACTGACGACTCGATATCTGATGTGACGAGAAGAATTCTTATACAAGGACGTCTTCTTAAGTATCAGCCTTATGGGATAGTTAGAATTTACATTTAGGAAGATGTTACTTTTATTAGAGATAAAAAGAAGCAACGTATACTTATTTATTAGAGAGTCACTGCCTTCACTTCTAAGTCGGGTGGCCCCGAGTATCAGACGGGTCACGAGTCTTGAAGTCAAGGCATGAACTTTGACTTTTCAATGCTTATTATCCATCATTTGGCCATCAGGCTAATAGGAATATTTAGGTTCATAAATGTGATCTCTTGATGAAGACATCAGTTTAGTTATTCCTACTATTTGTTTCTCAAGGTTTTTCCACTTAAATGACGTTAACATCTAACATCTGACGTGGAATTCAAAATTTCAAGATCCCTGGAATCTCTTTTTCACCTTACTATATAAAAATTTCTTACCCTCTCCCCACTCATTTTATTTTTTACCGAAGTTTCCTCTCTATAGATTCTCCACATTCCTTTCTCTCTCTAGGGTTCTTCTTGAATTAGAGAAAGTGTGACACTCTTATTTCCTTAATTTTCTAAACAGTATGTTGTTTCCTCTCACATATTGTTAAGGTGGTACATGGAGCGAAGGATGTCTTCTGGTAGTAGTTGCGACACTCCTGTTCGAACGACTGATAACATTTTTCTACCTCCTTTTCTTTGGAATTTCAAACCCAATGTCTTGACTCTTGGTAATATTATTGAGGGTTACAGATTTCGAGAGTGAGTGGAGCTAATTGCCCGAGATATCCCATCCCCTTGAATTTGGAGCTTGATGTTCTCTTTCCTATTTGTAATCATCCTTTCGACGGAGATGAGGTATTATTTTTTGCGCAAATAGATGCGAGCCTCTATTTTCCGTATTCCCTCGACTTAGTCGATTTATGTCAGTACTGCAAGGTGACACCGACCCAACTTACTCTCAATTCCTTGCGTGTGTGAGTAGGTTTCAGTGTGATTCATTGCTGTAGGAAATTGACACCCATAGGGGTGCTAAGTGCAAGCCATAAATATATCGGGGACTAAAACGTAAATACTAAAAATGAGTAACTACCCCAAGGATCTATAAGAATATCCATTTGGCTGTGTTTTAGAAACACCTTCAAGAATCCGACTTCTAGAATATTATTCTTGTCTTAGGCAATCTCATGTGAAAACATAAGGAGTGATCCGCTTAGTGACGTTTCCTTCGGACCGGTACTCCCTACCGTGATTCCGAACCGTTGGCGATCATTCCGCTTCCGTTTCCACACGCCGTCGAATGAGCAATGTAAGTATTGGAGTATATGAGCATCAAGGCGAAGTATTTGGGGGCTTATTCAGATTTATAATTAGTTAAGGGTCTTTTATGTAATTACTTACTAGGGACTTATGATTAATTTCTTCTTGTTCAGCGTCTTTATATGCTAGGCTTCAGAACAGTAATCGTAAGTTTGTCTGATTGAATGAAATCAAAACAATGTTGCTTGTTCATCCTTGCTTTCGATTCTAAGTCTGTCTCCATTACTCCCGACCTCTGATTTGTAAATTCCAACATGGTATCACAGGTCATCTTGTTCATTGGCAAGCTGGGTTCTTTTGATTGATATCTCCGTTGCTGTTCTATTTTTCCATTTCCTACTTCGTATGATTGCTTTCTTCCGCTGTTCTTGATTTTTTTGTGTCTCAGATGGAATCGGTCAATGATTCTTCTCCGTTCTCTTTCGATTCACAAGCTGGTTCTCCATGCTATGTGTCTCTGGTTCTTATCTAATGTAGTTGACTCAATAATCTCGGCATTAAGATAGAGGTAAGGCTGCGGTTCTAGGGTGTTCTTCAAGTTTTTGTAGTAATACCAACCCAGTCTTCTTTATTCTCGGTCGGTCTCCCTTTCTGCATTTCTGTTGGCATAATGGTTTGCTTATCTGTTTTCCTTTAGTTTCTTCATGCTTATGTTCATTTAGTTGTTCTGGTATTGCACCGACTGTTTCTTTGTTCATGTGTTCTGTTTTTAGTTCGGTCATTATGGATGACTCCTCACCGGTATTTTCGATTAAGAAAATCTCATTACTCATTGGAGACGAGAACTTCCAATCTTGGAAGCAACAAGTCTTACTCACGGTGAGGGGCTTCAATCTTGAGGCTCATCTCTTCGGCACCATTGTTGTCCCACAGTTTATCGTGGATGCGGCTGATAACAATGTTGAAAATCCTGAGTATCCTAAGTTCATTCAGCGTGACAGCTCCTTAGCCTCTTGGCTACTAGCTTCGATTTCTCCTTCGGTAAATAGGTGTCTTCTTAGATGTATGACAGCATGCTCCATTTGGCAAAAGCTTCATCAAGTTTTCTCTTCATCTTCAACTACCCGTATTATGAGTTTATATGATCGGCTTAAAATCCGTAAGCTTCCGCATCAGCCCATGCGTGACTATCTCACAGAAATTCAAACAACGTGTGATAGTCTCGCTAGTTGTGGCCATCCCATTTGAGGAAATTCAGCAAATTTTTATTATCCTAAATGGTGTGAAGGGTCAATTCGATCATGTTGCTGCTGTCATACATGTCAGTCGAAACTTATATGACATTACATCTGTTTGTTCGGTCTTGTTGGATGCTGAAACAAGGCAAAGGGATCTTCTGTTTGATATTCCTCCTGCTACTAAATTGGTTACTCATTCTGTTATGAACACAGCTGGTGCTTAAGTAACTGATTCAACACATGATCATGTTGGTGCCAATAGTCCTCCTCTGAAAAATCAGTCTGCCGAACTTGTGTCACACCATGCTACCTCAGCTCAATCTGGAGCAAATCAGCATTCACTATCCTCTTCGCCATACATTGGCCGTGGTCGGGGCCATGGTCGAAATTCTGGAGGTAATAAGCCGCAGTGCCAGCTATATGGTAAGATCGTCCACCTCGTTCATCGTTGCTTTCAACGATTTAATGTAAACTTTGTGCGAGTAACTGATCTGAATGCTGATACCTCTGCTGGAGGGAATATGAGTGCTAATATATGTGCTAACACTGGGACTGAGCAAAGTAATGCAGCACCATTCAATGTGACTCATGGACCTACGGCTCATCATGTGCATCCTTACAATACGACCACTCCTTATTCTGCATCAGCGCACTTCTATCCAAGCCCACCAATGCAGGTCTCCCTCCCTGTTCCGCATCATTTTCCTTATCCGAGTCCTACATCACCTATGGATGTCTTCAATGCGTATACCGACTCTGCATTCCCGTCCTATTTTACTCAAACACCTGGTACAACATCATATTTTGTAGGCCAACCTGGACATTCAGCTTCTGGACTTCCGGTGGTATCGGGTCAGACCCCTATCTCAGGCTCTGTGCCTTTGATGAACACTCCAGCTCAGACTGATCATCTACCCTCCCAGTCGGCTGTTTAGTTTATGGCGTGGTACCCGAACTCTAGTGCCACAAACTACCTCATACACACAGCATCTTCATCAGACACAGTGCCGTTTCATGGATCAGGTAAAATAACAGTAGGTAACGTCTCCTCGCTTGACATTTTGGATATTACAAATTCAGCCATTCATACTTCAAATAGACCTCTCATGCTTAACAATATATTTTATGCTTCCAATTCACTAAGAATCTGGTTTCCATTTCGCTGTTCACCAAGGATAACCAGGTGTATTTCGAATTTCACCCCTTCCAGTGTGTGATTCGTGATGCTTCTTCTCATCAAGTGCTTCTGTGTGGAGCTGATTGTGACGGTCTTTACTGCATTGATCTTGCCAAATTTGAGCGTCTTTTACCTAGTGTCCATAAGAGTTCTAGGTTAGGATCCGAGGGTTGTTGTCTTGCAACTCATCGTATGTTAAAGTCAAATGTGTGGCACATGAGGTTAGGTCACCCATCCTCACAACTCTTGTCGCATATTTTAAGAATGAATAAAATTGTCGTTCCTAATTCCACTCAAGATTGTGTTGCTTGTGCCATAGGAAAAAGTAGAAAACTTCTGTTTCATACTTCATTATCCTCATATGCATCTCCCCTTGAACTTGTGGAGGTGTACCTTTGCGGTCTGGCTCCGTACCTATCCAATGGTAACCGATATTACATGAGCATTATTGATGTTCATAGCCGGTATATGTGGATATATTTCCTTCGGACCAAGAGTGACGCTACAAACTCGTTTGCCCAATATCACAAAGCTGCTGAAAAACAGATTGGTTTCACTCTCAAAGTTGTCCAAACAAATGAAGGGGCTGTATTTAAACCCCTTTCATCCTACTTACAACAGCTCAACATTTAGCATAGGATAACCTGTCCTCACACATCTGAGCAAAATGGAATTGTGGAAAGAAAACACTGTCACATTGTAGAATTATGACTTACTTTAATGGCTCAAGCCTCCATGCTACTCCATTATTGGAGTGATGCGTTTTTTACTGCGGTTTTCCTTTTAAACAGGTTGCCTACTCGTGTTTTAGCTGATGTTTCTCCCCATGAATGTATGTTTAAAGTTTCACCTGATTACTTGTTTTTACGTGTGTTCATATGTCTATGCTTTCCTCACCTTCGTGCCAACAATACTCACAAGCTTGATTTTCGGTCTGTGCCATGTGTTTTTCTTGGTTATTGTTCATCATATCATGGTTATCAATGCTTAGATGCATCTGTTCGTGTATATATTTCTCGGCACGTAACCTTTCGTGAATCTGTTTTTCCATTTGCAGACAAATCTGGTCCCTTCCTTAAATCGGCAGCTGTGAAGAACACGATAACATCTCCTCCTTTTTTCTTACGATTTGATTCCTCACTTCTGCATGATCCAGGTAATTCAGTGCCTCCATCACCTGACTCCCAACGTGTCTCAGAACTAGTTCAGCATTCGCATTCTGTGTTCTTTTCTCATGATGGTGCTATCCCTTCGATCCCTTCCCCTGTTTCAACATCACCCTCGGTTTCAGCTGGAGTCTCCCCTGCTCCAGCACCATCACCTGTTGTGGCAGGTGTCTCTTCTCCTTCGGCTCCTGTCTCGGGTTCTCCAGGGGAGCTTTTATATCAGCTTTCAGCACCTATCATCTGGTATGTACCAGGAAATCCATCAAGTTCAGGCCAAGCATCTGGTATTGTTCCGCTCAGTGTCACCCCTGATAATGTAACAAATCAGTCATCACATACATATTTCAGTCAACCTGCTTCTTCTTGTGCAGACCCACCATCCACCATTAGGTATATTCCATTGAGCTCCAGTGATTCAACATTAATCCCACAAGTTCAGCCGACTGCCCCGCCCCTCTCTACTCACCCCATGCAGACTCGGTCCAAAACTAAGAGTACTTATGCTTTAACAAATTATTCATCCTCTGCACCCTTGGACACAATTATTGAACCCCTGAACATTCATGAGGCAATGGCTCATTCCAGTTGGGCGTTTGTGGTAAAATCTGAGTTGGATGCCCTTGATACTAACAAAACATGGTCTCTTGTTCCCCTTCCATCAGGACGTCATCCTATCAGCTGCAAGTGTCTCTTTAAGGTTAAACAGAAGGTTGATGGTTCAGTGGGTCGAATCAAGGCTAGACTTGTAGCTCGTGGATTCTCACAGAAACCTGGCTTCCACTTCCAAGGCACCTTCATCCCAGTTGTTAAACCTCAAACCATGCGCATTATCCTCACGATAACATTAACTCACCACTAGACTCTTCGGCAAATTGACATCAACAATGCATTTCTTCACGGGGAATTGCTTGAGGATGTATATATGACACAACCCCCGATGTTTCAAATTACCGATCATAATGGTGTTGTTCTTGTGTGTCAGCTGCATAAAGCAATCTACGTGCTTAAATAGGCACATCGGGCCTGATTCTAATGAGTGAAGTTTTTTCTTCTTCATTCTCTATCGTTTACAGTCTCCAATTCTGATAACTGTCTTTTCATTAAGTTTTCTAATTTAGGTTATGTGCTTCTTCTTGTTTATGTAGATGACATAGTAATCACTGGGAGCTCCGATGAGATCATAAGTGAGGTCATTTTCCAGCTCAACAAAGAGTTTCAACTCAGGTATCTTGGGGTCTTAAATCACTTCCTAGGTATGGAAGTCCAGCGCACTGCATACTACTTTCTTCTAGGACAGAAGAAATACACCACTGATCTCCTGGCAAAAATTGGACTCACCAATGCTGATCCGCTCCCCACTCCAATGACAGGTAAGTGCATGACCAAGTCAAGTATGATACTTGACCAAGAAAATTTCTCTGATGGCCTACTCCATAGAAGTACTATTGGGGATCTCCAACACATTTGCATCACTTGCCCTGATATTCATTTTGCGGTAAATAGGCTCATTCAATTTATTCAAAATCCTCATTTATCTAATTGGAAAGTTGTGGTTAGAATCCTTCGTTATCTAAAGGGAAAGTATGAAATTGCACCAATATGTTTATCCTTTTTTGTAACTGGACCTATATGTTTTTTGCCGCAATTAATTACACCTGTATGTTTCATTTTGTTGGTAGTTGCACCAAGCGTTAATAATTCCCGTTAAGTGTCACGTGGAGTCGTTTATTTTGAAACGATGCAATGGAAACATACTAATTTACCCCTGAGGCCATCCAATTTACTCCTGACGCTACTATTGGAGAAAACGCGTTGCAGAAAGATGCTGGGGAGACGATCTTGTTCGTCTTCCCATTATCAATCTCTTTTCTTCTGTTGTCAAATTCCCCAAATGCCGCTTTATCTTCACGCTCCCGATGACGCCACCGCCACTGTACCAGCGGTGCCACGTCGTCGTTAACCCCAACGCCGAAGCGGAGCCACAGTCTCCTCCTCAAGCCATTAATCTTGATACTCATCACCACAATTTTCTTCATTTTCCTCGGTTTCTTGGCTTTCGTCCTCTTCCACCTCTGCCTCGCCTGTGCCTTTCTCCACCGCCGCCGCATACATCAGATGCATCAGGTCGCCCCTCCCCCTTCTCCCTAGTGACATCCTCTCCCCGCGTAAGTTCCTTAATCCTTGTCGGATTCAGTGTGGGTAATTTCCTGTACAAAGTTTTGAGCTTCACCTCTGTATTTTGTCCTTTGATCTCTGTTACTCTAAATCAATGACATAAATTAGTTATTTTGGCTATTGGTTTTATCAATTTCTTTTGCAATTTGAGCTGCTTGACATTAAATTCTGCTTATTTTACATTCTCTATGCATCCAAAATTGAATAGAAAAAGGATTCAATATCGATTCCAACTGTTGTTGCAGAAAGGAAAAGTAAGACATTTTACCAAAACTTCACAAACTGAGTGGAATTGTGGAAGCAAGTGCATTTCTTGATCCATTGTAGCACTTTGACCTCAATTTCTTGAATTTGTGGTCCATTCAAGGGTGTTTGGTTTGGTCTCTAAATTAAATAATTCAAGCATTGTAGTTTCAATTGACACTGCCTGCCTTCGATATCTTCCTATTTGTTTGTTTGTTTGATTCAATTAGCTCAACTTATGATCCATTTGCTATACAGATACAGCTATAGTATGATAGTTTACTCTCTTTTCATGAAATTTCCATGTATGATAGGTAGTTTTTAATTGAAACAAGAAGACTCCTTAAGTGAAATAAGAAGGATCTTGGCTAGAGATCATATTCTTTGAATAATAGAAATTTGGCTACAATAGAGTTGGACGATGATTTTGTGAGGGTATGAAATTTAACTATTTACGATTAATGGACATATGGACAACATCTTCAAACATTTATGTTTATGTAGGTTGGACGCCCATCTTCGTCGAAGGCGTTCCCAGTAAACATAGAGTCGGACGATGATTTTGTGCGGGTGATATCAACTGCCACAGAGTTATCACGTTCTCGGGCATTAGTGTTATCTACCTAAACACTTAAAACGGGGAAAATAAGGAAGAAGACTATGGTAAACGGTACTCGCACTTCACCCCAGACTAAAGGTTTGTGTTGAATGTTCTATTGGATAGTGTGTGTTCTGTTGGATTTCATGTCGATACATATGAGTGCTTTCACAATTTCGTCTAAACATAAGGGTTGAAACACACACTATACAACAAACATCAAGTACAACTGAATAACAAAGTACATAACTTGTGGTTCCACAAAGTAGTCATTAAACAAACTTCAAGTACAACTGAATGACAACGTAGATAACTTACACACTATACAACAATTGTTTTAAACGTAGCTACATCTTCAACATAAGTCCAGCAACAACGAAAAGTAAGAACACTATAACACACAGTTGTTGCTAATTTCTGCTACGCAACACAGAAATTTGATTGTTGAGTTCGGATTCCTTTGACACAAACTTGGTCATGACTCTCCTTTCATACACACACATAGGTGGATCTTCCCAAGCGAAGAAATCACAACCCCTCTTCAAAGAACTTGATGGCTGCTTAGTAGTAACACATGAAATTAGGGTTTCAAAAAATCCATAATTTTTTCAACATAGACCAATCGGTCATATCATCGTAATTAACACAAGAAATTGGTTTCATTACCTGGTATCTTGGACATGCAAAGAACATACGACCAGAATTTTTCATGGTCCAAGTTGTTGTCGCACAGGATTGTAGACCGCAGTAGCACAGGGGTTCCATGGATGTCATGTTCGGCTTGGATGCCCAAGAGGAAGAAGAACGAGAAGAGCATTCATCATACTTACCACCCGTGCTGTACCGACCTTGGAGCAATAGTCTTCACCTTGGAGCAATCGGCTTCGTCGGCTTCGTCGACTTCGCTGGGGACATAGAGCAAGTAAATGAAATTGGGAAGACAGACATGGAGACTTTATTAACATGAAGAGGCTGGGGTATTTTAGGTATATCAGGTTAGGTTTAGTGCACATGGACAGCACGTGACGGTTATTTAACGGACAACCAACAAAAATGGACGGAAAAGTCAAATTATCAACAAACATAAACATCCGAGTGTGGTAATAAACATCATGGGTGCAATTACCAATTGTTGCAAATATCCGGGCTGTAATTTCATACTTTTCCCTTATCTAAAAGGTTTGCTGGATCATGATTTAATGTTCAAGATTGATACATCTGCTTTGCGTAATGATGCGGTGTTAGTGTCTTACTTAGATGCAGATTGAGGTGGTAATGCTTCAGATCGCATGTCTATCTCCGGTCACTATCTTCTACTTAATGTGAAGAAGCAACATGTGGTGGCGAGATCGTCTGCAGAAGCGGAATATCGAGCCATCGCAAATGCAGTCTGCGAATTCCTCTGGGTTACATCCCCATTGACCGAGTTTAACATCATTCTTGCCACTACACCTACAATTTGGGCTAACAACAGCAGTGGAGTAGCTCTATCTGAAAGTCCAATGCAACACTCCAAAATGAAGCATGTGGAAATCGATATGTGTTTTGTCAGAAAAAAGGTTGCTGCAGGACATGTACTTATCAACTTTGTTCCAGATGCTGAACAACTCGCAGACATACTTACAAAACCTATCACGGAGAAGCAATTCATCTCGTTTTGGAAAAAATGTGGTGTTACATCTATTCAAGAACTTAATGCGGTGGTTGACTACCTTGAAGATCACACCATCCTTGACTGTGTCACCAAATCAGCATGTCCCCAACTAAGGCTTCAAAACTAAGTCTTAATCTTTATCTCCTTTTATTTCTTCAGTAAAATTTGTGTTTGCAGGCCTTGGTCTCAGCATAGGGATAGTTGGCATATGCATCTGTATCGGCTGATTTCCAGAGCATCTCAGTGGTTAGTAATCCTGTTTTTTTAGTCAGCACTACTAAGATTTGCATTAACAGCCTTGGGCCTCTATGGTGTGACTTAAGTAGCTCAGCTAGTTTTGTGTGTCTGATTTTGTGCCATCATTTATTCGGTTCTTAGGTGTAGTTTGTGTCCAAAAACAGAGTGTTATCCACCACACTCTTGAGGACTAAAAGATGAAGGCTCAAACCTTGCAATCACAGTAGGTGACATAAGGTGTGGTTTAAGTCCAAAAATAGAGTGGTGAATCCTTGTGGAGACAACGTTAAGACACTCCATGTGTGCACTCTTGATGATAAAAATATGAATGAAAAACCTTCCAATCATACTGGTAAGAAAGAGGTTCAAACATCTTTGTCATCTGTGTTTAAATATCAAATTGTGTTTTTTTCACCTTCATATTGGTAACATCAAAATCGGCTGGATACTTACAGATGTCTGAGCTTATCAGTTGCAGTTGGAAATTGTGTGTTTGCCTATATCAGGACTAGCTGCTTCGTTATGGTTGGAAATCAGTCAGTACCTATGCAGACTTGCTATATACACCATGAAGCATATCAAGGTTCAGCAAACCAAACTTCATGGGGGAATATTGGAGTATATGAGCATCAAGGCAAAGTATCAAGGCTGATGTTTAATTTTTCTTCTTCAGCGTCTTTGTATGCTCATAACAGTAATCGTAAGTTTGTCTGATTAAATGAAATCGAAACAATGTTGCTTGTTCATCGTTGCTTTCGGTTCTAAGTCTGTCTCCATTACTTTCGACCTTTGATTTGTAAATTCCAATAGTAAGTGTCGTTGTTGTATTGCGATATGTTGTCTATCTAACGTGTGTATTTCCCATGTATGTGAATAGAAATCCAATATTGGTATCATAGCCAAATGTTCGGTTTTTGACTCGTTGTATTCGTGACGATAATGCCGTGACGATTTTTGTATCGTTTCTCGGTCTTTCCAACGATGTTTTCCTTCGGTGTCTTCGTGACAAACACATTCCCTTGTTGCATTGCTGTGGGTTGTGGCATGCATACGAGAAAATGAACAAAGTGTGTTGTCCTCTCTATGCAAGTGGTGTGTCATGCATTTGCTATGACATGGACAAGCGATGGAAACATGTTTCCATGTGCGGCGCCCTACATGTTGGGTCGTCAGAAACGTGTTTCCGTCGACTCATTGGAGAAGAGTTTCTGAAGACTCGCGACCTCTCCTTAACGAGCGAGCATGTCATACATGTTCAGTGGCCATGCATGATGGGTCGTCGGCAACGAGTTTTCGGTGACTCCTTGTAAACAAGTTTCCCAAGGCTCGTCGGAAACGAGTTTCCCAAGGCTCGTCGGAAACGGTTTCTTGCAACGGTTACCACTAATGTTTCGTCCCTTGTTGCCCACTGAACTGCCATCCCCTATTATTTTTCTGAAATGAGTTTCCATCGAAGTCACCGATTTCAGTCGTCGGTGATAAGTAATCCAACGGTTACTAGGAAGTTGAAGACGGTTACCTCAAGAACTTGAAACGGTTGGTGATGGAGGTTAAGAAGTTTGGCAATGGAGGAATGAAGGAATAGATATCGTGGGAAGAGAGGTTGAAGATAAGTGTAAATTGGAGAGAGAAAATATTTATTATTTTCGGATTAAAAAAAATGTTTTTTTTTCCTGCAAACAGGTCTGGGAACTGGCCCAAACTAACTTGGATCTGCTGCCCAAACCGGACTGGGCAGAGTCCCATCAGCTAGGCCCTGTCCAGTCAACAACTGGGTTTCAGCCCAGCCGCATCTAGGCCTCTGCTCAATTTGTAGTTGGGCTGTCCCAACCGACTGGGCCCTGGCCCAGTCATCCTCTAGGTCGCGACCCATTAGTGGGCTGTGGCCAAATAGACCGGGTCATGACCCGGTCCGTTAATAAAAAAAATTTGGGCCCTTTATTTTTAAAAATGTTCAATTAGGCCCTTAAACTTTATTTAGGGATAAAACAATTTTATTCTATTTCAAAATGATCCCTAATCTTTTTAAATGCAATTAATTGATTCTTATATTTGTTAGTATCATGTATATGATATCTTTTCGGATAATTTTTTTTTAATTGCATGATGACTCCTATAGTTTAATTTGTTTGAACTGTATGCGAATTAGTTTCGCTAAAGTCTTAAGGGATTCAATTGTGTTATTATTGAGTTTAAATTGAGTAAATATTCTGTCTAGAAAGACTGGGCTAGAAGTGGAAACTTAATATTGTGCCCCTACATCCCTGGCCTGGGAACCTACAGGTTCTGTCTAAGAAAGGGGAGAGTTTGGGTCTGTCATGCAAACCCTTCGGTCCACCTGGGAATGTTTACTCTAAACGTAACTTTAATAGAATATTACATTTTGGTCCCTATATTATTCCAAAATGAGAATTTGGTATGAGTTAGTCTTGTCCAATTCTCTAAGGGGTACCTTATTTGTTTTTGTTGTTATTAGGTACTTTTTTTTTTTGATCAAGATACTCGTTTCATTTGATGAAATAAAACGGCGTGACACGTAACCGTGTTACGGATGTCCGGGATTACAATCATTAGCTAATAAACAGATAAAGGGAAGTGGAGGTCTAGTGACCCAATCATTAAGACGCACTCCCGTAGGCGCTTGCCTTGCTATCCAATTGGCGCATTCATTCGCCGCTCTCGGAATAGCTCTCCACCGCACATGCTCAATGTTTTCCGCTAGTGCTCGGATATTGGCAATCCATGTTGTTAGTCTCCATTCGTTTGCACCATCTTGTATTTGTCGTATGACAGCTTGTGAATCCGACTCTACCACGATGTTTTTCCATTCTCGTTCTCGCGCTAGTCGTATTCCTTCGTGGATTGCCCCTGCTTCCGTTGTCGCTGCGCCATCGCTCCTCATTCTCTTGTTGATGCCGCCGATCACTAGGCCATGCTCGTCCCGAGCTACAACCCCGATTCCCGCTGCTCCGGTTCTTGGACACCACGACGCGTCACAATTGATCTTGACGACGCCTCACTCCGGTCTTTCCCAGTTTTGTTGGTTCGGTGGAGTCTCGGTCTCAGCTCTTTGATTGCTTGGCTCTCGGCTCATCTCTTGCATGTCACGCCCGATGTCAGCCAGAATGCTTACCGGGTCCGGTTGTACTCCTTCGATGTCAGCCGATGTCAGCCAGAATGCTTACCGTCTCCGGTGGCTCGGCATCTGTCCAGCCAGTCCATTGTCCCAGCTGTAGGTTCGGTTCTGTTGGCCCCCTGCGTCGCCGCCCATATGGGCTCGGTCCAGGCGCATCCTAGAACCATGTGGTCGTGCGACTCAACCTGTCCACATATGGCGTACCCTGGATCAATGTTCATGCCTCGTCGAATGAGATTACCTTTCATCGCTACCGCATTGGTCGCTAACCGCCACACGTAGTTCTTCACCTTCGGGATTACATTCGCACCCCAAATCGCCCTCCATAATGCTGCATTGGTTCAGTTTGGTTCTGCTGGTGTCTCGTGGTCGGCCTGGACTTCACGTAACCGGTGGTAGACCGAGCGAGCTCTCGGTTTCCCATCTTTCGCATGAGGCCAAATGTGCTTGTCTTCGGTCTGGGCGTATGGAGTCGGCATGTCTACAATGAGGGCTGCATCCCTGCTGGAGAAAAATGTGTGAACCTTGTCCGTATCCCATCGTCCATTCGCGCCTAACAGATCCTTCACCCGTGGTTCAGCTTCTGGTTCGAAGGTTGCCACTGTGTCCGCTCGGAAACCATGTTTTTGGGTGATCCATGGATCCGAGTAAATGCGGATGTCTACTCCCGTGCCCACCGTCCAAAGGCCCTCCCGTTTAAGTACATCTCTCCCTACCATGATACTACTCCAACCCCATGATGCTTTACCTCCTCTCCGGGCCTCAAAGAAATCACAGTTTGGAAAATATAGTCCTTTAAGGACCCGTACCCATAGCGACGTTGGTTCCTCTCTTACTCTTGCCGCCATCTTGGTAAGGAGTGCTTGGTTGAACGTTTGCAATTCGCGGAAACCCAAGCCCCCTGTTCCCTTAGATGTTGTCAGTTTGTCCCATCGTCTCCAATGGGTGTGTCGCCTCTCCGTAGATGATCCCCACCAAAAATTTGCTATAAGGCCGTTGATTTCCGAGCACCACGTTTTGGGGAGGTTGAAGATGCTCATGACATATGTGGGGATCGCAGTTATGACTGCTTTTATGAGGACCTCTCTACCTGCTTGGTTCAGTGTTTTGGGTCGCCAACCCGCAAGTTTCTCCTTGACCTTGTTCTTCAAGTACCCAAGCGCCTCTTTGCGCGATCTTCCCCATGTTGTTGGGAGGCCGAGGTATTTCCCCGGGTCAAGAGTGCTTTTGATTTGGAGCGTTTCCTCGACCTCTCGTATGCGGACCGGATCGGCCTCTTTGCTAAAGAATAGTGTTGATTTGGCCTCGTTTATCCTTTGTCCCGAAGCCTTGCAGTAGGCATCAATTGTCTCTCTTAGCCTCCTAGCTTTGTCGATTGAGCCCTCTAGGAGGAAGAGTGAGTCATCCGCAAAGAACATATGATGAATTTCCGGGCATGTCCGCCCTAGCCTTATCCCCTTCAATCGCCCACTAGTCACCTCCTGATCAATGTTTCTGGACAACACATCAGCTAGGAGAATAAACAGGTATGGTGATAGCGGATCACCTTGTCTTATGCCCCGTGTCGGTCTAATGGTAGAGGACCGATCGCCGTTAACGACCACCCTGTAGGTCGTTGTTTCAATGCATTCCCTCGTCCATATTAGCCATTTTTCATTGAACCCCCGCCTCCTTAGACTCTCGATTAGGAAGACCCATTCCACCCGATCGTATGCTTTTTGCATGTCTACCTTTAGGTCACACTCGGTACGGTTCTTGTTTCCCTTCGTCTTGAGGTAGTGAAAAGCCTCGTGTGCCACCAGTATGTTGTCCTGGATTGCTCGACCTGCTACAAAGGCACTCTGATAGGGGGTGATAAGTTCTGGCAAATAGGTTTTGAGTCTATTTACCATCACTTTTGAGATAACTTTGTATAGGAAATTACAACAACTGATAGGTCTAAAATCCGTGGGAGCTGTCGGATTTTGTAACTTTGGTATCAACACTACATCTGTTTGATTTATAGGGTGGTGAAGCGTACCTGATGCAAAGAAAGCTTTGACAGCGGTGATGACGGCTGGACCCACGGTTTGCCAATTCCTTTGATAAAATAACCCCGAAAACCCATCGGGACCCGGGCCCGAGTTCCCCCCATCTGATAAACAGCAGCTTTTACTTCCTTGTCAATCGGTGGTTTGGTCAGGTGTAGGTTCATTGTTTCGGTCACTTGATGAGGCACACATTCAAGGATGGTTCGGTTCATCACAGGCCGGTCCGAAGTGAAAATCCCCTCGAAATATGTAGTCAGCTCGTTTGCAATATCCTCTTCCTTTGTTAGCCATCTTCCATCTCGGTCCTTGAGGCGGTTTATTAAGTTCTGTCTCCTTCTCGAGGTGGTTGTGAGATGAAAGAATGTTGTGTTCCGGTCTCCATCCTTTAGCCATTTGACTCGGGATCGTTGCTTCCAATATATTTCCTCTCGATGCCATGTCTCCTTGATTTGGGCCTTAATTCTCCTCTCCTCATCTACTTCGCTCTGGTTTTTGTTCGGGTCGGTCTGGTTCCGTAGGCGGTTCTTAAGCTCAGCAATTTTCCTTGTGTTGTTCCCAAATTGTGCTTTGCTCCACTTGATCAGTTTCTTACGGCATGACCCCAGCTTCTCATTGATGCCACTTCCATCTATTCCCATTTGTCTTTCTTGCCACGCATTTTTGATCACCTCTTTGCAACCCGGGTCTTCCAACCACATTTCCTCGAATTTGAACCGTCTTGCTCTCCTTTTCCTTTGCTCCTTAAGAATGACTATCATCGGTGTGTGGTCCGATCCAAGGGCAAGCTCATTGATACAATGACTCTTTGGGTATGTCGTCGCCCAATTCATATTGATGAGTCCCCGGTCAAGTCTTTGGCTAATACGTTCCGTCCCGTTTCTATTATTGCACCATGTGAATTGGTACCCCTTGGATCCCATGTCTTCGACGCCAATGTCTTCCATCAATTGGTTGAAAGACTCCATTTGGTTCGGAGGTTTGGGTCGTCCCCCCTCCTTCTCGTGTGATTTGCATATGGTGTTGAAATCCCCAATGACAAGCCAAGTGTTGGTTCGGCCGGATCCTAGCCCCCTCAAGGTGGCCCAGTTATCCTCTCGTTTCCTCTCGTCCGTGTCGGCATAGACCCATGTGATGTAGCTCGGATGTTGTTGCGGAGCTATTGTCACCGCACAATCAATAATGTTGTGACTCTCGTGTAAAATCGTAATCCTTGTGTCGTCATCCCACCAAAGGGCCAATCCTCCCGATGTGCCCCGTGGATTGACATATTTAGCATGTCCCATTCCCATTCTCGTTCTTATCGTCTCGCAATAGGCATCCCCATTCTTAGTTTCCATAAGAAAAATGATGTGCGGGTGATACCTCCGGTTGAGGTCTTTTAGGTGTTGGATTGTCAAGGAAGACCTCAAACCTTGACAATTCCATGCGAGTAGGCTCATTGGGGCCGTGTGGCTGTTCCGGGACAGCCACCACAACCCGTATTTTCCATGCTTGCATCGGTACTTCCTCCTGCTATAGTGCCTTGGCTCGGTTCCTTTCTGTTTATGTGCGGTTTAGCCCTTATGGTTCTCTTCTTTGGGCTTGCCCTCTTTTTCCCTTTGAGCCGAGCTGATTCATCCGGGCTGATTGTCACTCCTGGTTCGATTCTCATACGCTTTGGTTGGTGCACTTCCATCTCCTCTTCCGCATGCATCCTTTTGAGGGACATACGATTCATGAACGGGCTTAGACCGGAACCCATAGGATTAGGCTCGGTCATTGGTTTCTTGGGTGGGGTATCCGGGGGGTTTTCGACTATATAGGTTAGGGTTATTGGGGTGTGGTCAGTTGGGGCTGGGGGTTCGGTTGTGTCTGGAAGGTGGGTGATTCTTGGTTGGTTTGTGGGTGTGTGGTGGTGAGTTTTGTTGATCTGGTACTTCTTGGTCCTTGGCTTTGGTTCGGGGGTATGGGAGTTGTGGCTCTCTTGTAGGATGTTTTGTGGCCACTCGGTCTGGAAGGTAAGTTTTAGGACAGGGTTTTGTTCTGTTTGATGGGGTCTCAGTTGGATTGGTTGGTGGATGATCATGGCCGTATCAGCTGGGGGCTCGTTCAAATTCAGCTCAGCTTGTAGCTCGGTCTCTCCTTTGCCATATGATTCTGGCCCTTTGTCCCACTCCATGTCACACTCCATTCCATTAGCTTCACCTTCATCCTGCTCTGTTTGGTGTTGCTCAGTCTGGTTCATCTTTCCTTTCCCTTGTGCCGTTTTCCTGTTTTTCTCAACACTTTCGGCTTCCCTCATCATTTCGAACCAAGTCTTCTTGTCGCCTTTTGTGTTTCCGGGTGTGCGGTGGCTCTCCCCCCCACCCCCACCCCACCCCCGTCGGAAAGGAGCTTGAGTTGGACTGCTTCGGCCTCATACCCACGAGCCATGGACCGTAAGCGGGTGCGAGAGGATTTGTTTCAGATTTTTTAACGTCTTCCTTGCACGCAAGAGTCGTGTGGCCAAGAACCCCACATCCGTAGCAAAAGTCGGAGAGGCGTTCATACTTGATAGTAGCCCATTTCTCCCTCCCCTCCGAGTTTCTCCACCAAAACCCGGGTAGTAGTGGTTTGTCAACCTCCACTTCCACCCGCATGCGTATGAAACTCCTATTTTTTAGGGCCTCCTCCATTTCAACTCCTATGCATTTGCCAATTCTATCACCGATCCTCCTAGCATTCGCCGGGTTGAATTTCTCATAGCCCAGATCATGCACTTGAACCCAAAACGGCACCTTGTTAAATTCCACCTCACTGATCCCAATACTCGGCGCCCATCTCTTTATGCTTAGTATGTGCCCGTTAATGGCCCAAGGTGACATATCCAAGACCTTGTTTCTAACATCCTCTTTAGCAAAATCAAGCAATAATATCCCCGGCGCAGTTTTTGATATCTTAATAGCATTGAACCTAGCCCAAGCTTGATCTAGCACACTATTAACCACATTCATTTTGATCGGCTTCTGGGAAATAATCTTACCGACATATCTATCGGTCTCTCCACTGTTCAGCTCATCACTCAGTTCCCTGACTTCCCGGGGGTTACTTTGATCATCGGAATTGGCGTGGGGACTTGACATCCTCACCGTGGTCCACTCGCCTTCACCGTAGTCTCCACTCCCTGCACTCAAGCCAAAAAAGAAAGGTTTGGGTTAGACAAAAACAGATGTAATTCGGCCAATTCTATGGATTTTGCCCTGTTCACGTTCGGTTTCTGTATCATGCAGTCTGCATGGGGGTGTAGCAATTTCCAATTTGTGATTGGCCAGAGAGATTCCGTGGGCCATTCAGATGTCAGCCGCAGATCTCTGTGCCATCGCCGTGGGATTGGTGACCTGACAGGCTGAGATTCCTCAGATCCACCGACCCGTTGTCGTGATTTCCGCATCTCCTTCCATCTTGATTCCTGTTGACTGGTTGATTTGGATTTGTGTGGGAGGAATTGAATGCTCGGCCAATTGGGAAGCTCGGTGTCCTGTGCAGACTTGTCGTTGTCCTATTTGACCGGTACTGTGTCTGTTGTTTCTCGTGACCTCTTCGCCTGGGATTCCGAGTTCCAGCTGCCAAGCTTGCTATTGGAAGGTAGCAATAAATGTTTTGGGGTAGTGATTAAGGCTGATAAGACCAGATTTTCACGGTCTGATAAAATCTGTCACGATTTCCGAAACCCTAAGAAATTGGGATTTCTTCGTCGGCCAGAGAAGCAAGTGGACAGCACGCGCCACAGATTCAATAAGGCAACCATTAATTATTAGGTACTAAGCATGTTATAACATACATGTTGATTTATTTTAATGTTCACATGTATGAATACTCGTCATAATCATGTTAAGAAATTTTTTTTTACACGTCATATATGTTGATTTATTTTAGTATCCATGTATAAGAAAGTGTAATTATCATAACAAGCATGAGATGTTTTTTTGTTATAATCAATCTAAGAATCGTTTGATATTAGTATGTCTTACATGATACATTGATTTTTTTTTACATGCTTGTATCTAGTCCCTAGAAACATCATTTTACCTGATGTGATTGAAATACTTAACTTATTTATTGAATGAATTAATCATCATGTAGCATGAACTTTAAGATAATGATTGGGAACATACTGACCTTTTAACTCTGAGTCATGCTTGTGTTGATTAATTTATTCGGTCAAATAGGTTGAGTGGGAGCATGTGCGTGTTGAACATTTTATCTTGCATGTTATTATGATGATCCTGATATGTATGTTATTCTTTTACATGAAGAATGGTAACTTCTAGCAAGAATCTTATAGCTGAGCTCAACAAAGAATTGAAGCTAAATGGCGATAACTATGGCATTTGGAGTCTGAAAATCCAATACGTACTCGAGGTTGAAGAATACTAATGTCATGAACGAACACGATGCTGGCAATTCGGCCAAGCATCGACGTGAACTTGCGACCTATACAAGCTGGAAAAAGAAAGATGGTCTAGCTCGTCTCACTTTGTTGAGCGCTCTAGAGGATAATATCTTAAAGAAATTCAAAAGCTATCATAGGGCTAAGGACCTCTGGGATGTACTGAGGGAAAGGTCTGGTACCTACTCCATTGCAAGAAAAAGATCTTTAACTGTTAAGTTTGATTCCTATAAAAGATGTCATGAGCACTCTATGAAAACGCATCTCCGACAAATGGCCAATATGATTGTTGAGTTATGTGATGTTGGTCATGTGTTGACTGGCGAGCAATAAGTCCAATCAGTGATTCGTTCCCTTCCACATTCTTGGGATCTGAGGAAGACTACCTTAACCCACAATACTCAAATCTGCACTCTGCAAGAAGTCTGGAGGCATCTTGAGTTAGAAGACGAACGCCTTCAAGCAACTAAGTCTTTGTCTGAGTTGCACATTTCATCATCTTCCAAACCTAAAAATAGGTTCAAGAGGAAGAGACAAGATCAGGTCCAAGGGAAGGCTAGCTCAAGTAAGAAACCTAAGGCTGCTCGGCAGCCCAAGCAGAAAAAGAAAGTTCGTGTGCAACTGAAAAGGGTCAAATGTTTTAACTGTGGCAACAAACGACACTTTGCAAAAGATTGCACTCAGCCCAAGCCTCAGGTATGTCTTGGCACTTATACTAGTGACATTCACGTCTCTAGTTCATTTTTTTTAGCTGAATCTAATCCTCTGTGGATCATTGACTCAGGATCAACCGACCATATAGCTCGGGATAGGAACGCTTATGTAGATTTCCATCGACTTTCACATGGTGCAAAATGAGTTTATGTCGGAAAAAACTCACGAGTTGCGGTCGTAGGAATTGGGACATGCAAGTTACTCATGCGTGATGCCCGATCTCTACTACTATACGACGTCCTTTACGCTCCACAAATTCAACGGAATGTTGTATCTGTTTCTGCTTTGATGTTATTAAGTTACAATTTAAATTTTCATGACAATGTTTTTGAGTTGACCAAGGGGTCAACTCAAAAATTAGACTTGGATACTTACGAAAATTCCAGTTTTTCATTACTTACTTATTCTCGCAATTATGATAGCCTTATAAAAGTATGGCATGCTAGGCTAGGCCATATTGGCCAACAAAGAATGCAACGACTAGCAAGAATTGGTATGTTGCAAGGCATTCAAGATGTGGAATTGTCTACTTGTGAATGTTCTCTAGCAGGTAAAACCGCGCGAAAGCCTTTTGGTAAGGCAACCATAGCTGACTTTCCTCTTCAATTAGTTCATTCTGACATTTTTGGGGCCTATGAATATACGAGCTAGGCACGGTGCTTTCTACTTAATTACGTTTATAGATGATTACACTCGTTTTGGTCATGTATATTTGATTGCACACAAATCCGATGCATTACAATGCTTCATGAGCTATATGAGCTTAGTGCAAAATCAATTAGATCGAAATATTAAGTGCATTCGAACCGTCTGAGGCCGTGAATATCTTTCAACCCAATTTCAGGCGATATGTAATGAAAAAGGTATCATTCATCAGTTGACGATTCCTTATACTTCGCAACAAAACGGTGTAGCGGAGAGACGTAATAGAATGTTAATTGAGATGGTTCGGTTAATGATGGCACAGGCTAACTTGCCAATTCATTTTTGGGGAGATGCCGTATTGACTGCAACTTATGTTCTCAATCGCGTACGTACGAAAGCATTGGTGACCACCCATTATGAGTTGTGGACTGGAAGACGTATGGACATAGGCAACTTAAAACCACGGGGATGTACGACCTAGACCCACGATCTTTCACAGAAATATGGCAAGCTAGGCCCGAGAGGTAAAAAGAGTGTGTTTGTTCGCTACTCTGAGACTTCTAAAGGTTACGTATTTATAGGTCAACATGACAGTGGGATTTTACTGAATTTGAATCCCGAAATGTCACATTTATCGAGGATGAGTTCCCGAGAAAGGGTGAGATAGGTCAACACTTATCTCTTAATGAATCTGCGGATCTAGACCAACCAAGCCCACCTCATTTGAGTGGGAGGAATAAAGGAGATAATGAAATAGTTCATCATCTGCAACGATCTCCTTCACCGATTGTTACGAATAGAAGTGAGTTTGGAGCTCCAAGTGAGAGTGAAGAAATGGGACTTAATCCAAGTGGGAGTATTAATATGAGATTAAAGAAGCATTAGTGAGGACGAGGATATCGTAAAATGATTCTACGCCGACGATTTGAAATTGAAGGTGGCGAACTCTATATAATGCTCTTACAAGACGAAAATGAGCCACAAACCATAAGTGAGGCTCTTTCTAGCCTTTCTCGTAAGGAATGGACAAAAGCAATGGATGAGGAAATAGAGTAGATGGAGGCCAACAATGTTTGGAAATTAGTTGACCTTCCTAAAGGACGTAAAGCTATAAGGGCCAAATGGGTCCTCAAGATAAAGCACAAAGTCGATGGCACAATCGAGCGATATAAGGCCCGATTAGTAGCTAAAGGTTATACGCAACAACATGGAATAGATTATGTTGGGACACTTTCTCCTGTTGTGCGTTTGTCCTCTATTCGGTTAATACTGGCTATAGTAGCTAACCAATACCTTGAATTACATTAAATGGATGTTAAAACTGCTTTTCTAAATGGGGATTTAGAGGAAGATATTTACATGGAGCAACCCGAGTGCTTCATAGTAAAGGGTCACGAACACAAGGTTTGTAGACTCCTAAAGTCTATTGATGGACTAAGGCAATCTTCAAGGCAATGGTACAAACGTTTCCATGATGTGGTGGTAAATAATGATTTTGTCATGATGAATGATGACCATTGCGTTTATACCAAAAGGTCTAAAAGAAAATTTGTGTTTATGACATTATATGTTGATGACATATTAATAGCTGGGAATGATATGGTGTATGTTAACGAGGTTAAGACTTGGTTATCATCTCAATTTGAGATGAAAGACATGGGCAATGCCACTTACATTCTTGGGATAAAGATCTCCAGATATCGTTCAAGAATGTTATTGTACCTTTGACAAGAAAATTACATCAACAAAGTTCTTGAGTGATTTAGTATGCATGCATGTAAGCATAGTATGACTCCTATCAGTAAGGGACATGCCCTATGTAATAAAATGTGTCCAAAGACTCCTGAAGAAAGAGAAAGAATGACTTGAGAAAGAAAGAGAAAGAATGAAATTGGAAGCCTAATGTATGCAATGGTGTGCACTAGACCAGATATTTGCCAAGCTGTGGGATTGGTTAGTCAATACCAATCTGATCCAGGTCCGACACATTGGCAAGCGATAAAGAGGATCATGAGATATCTAAAAGGAATTTTTGATTATGCACTTTGTTACTGAGGTGGTGAAAGTCTCCGTTTAGAAGGATGTAGTTATGCCGACTATGGAGGAGATCCCGATGAACGCAAATCCACCTCCAGTTATGCGTTCTTGATGTGCAACGGTGCTATCTCTTAGAGTAGCAAGAAGCAGTCCTGTGTGTCGCTTTCCAGCATGGAAACTGAATATGTGGCCCTCGCAACAGCAACTCAAGAGGTTGTTTGGTTGAAAAGGTTCCTTGAACATCTGATAGATATTAGGGAAAAGGGTGAGTGAGTATTGATCCATTGTGACAGTCAGGCAGCAATTTCTTCCACCAAGGATCCTAAATTCCACAACAAAACTAAACACATTGAAGTCAAGTATAACTATGCGAGGGATATGGTTAAATGACTCCATCAGTAGCAGATGACTTTTCCGTTGTAAATGTACATATTTAAATATAAAAAGTTTTGTCGTAAATATATCTATAACAGCAACAGATGTATGTCGTAACTAATAAATATTGTCATCATTAAAACATAAGTACCGAGAAAATTATATAATAGGTTTGCGTGTCAATATATTGTCAACATTAGTATAGTCATTCAGCAACAGATTCAATTATTGTTGAAAAATAGTTTATATAGTGATGACTATTGTTGTTGTCGTGAAATTGTTTTTAAAAAATTTCAAAAAATTTCCCGCTCAAAAGTTCCCTCACCCTCACAGTGTCAGATTCTTTTATTTCACATCCTCACTTCACCTTATTTTAATTTCACTTCACCCCCACCCTCACCCTCTCCATCTCCCTATCGTCTCCTTCTTGTCGGAGCTGGAACCGAAGCTCGACTGGTCTCGTACAGAACCGAAGTAGATGGTCTCGTCGGAGCTGGACATAACCAAAGTAGCTGGTCTCGTCGGAGCTGGTCTCGTCGAAGATGGAAGACGCCATGGATGAACCGAAGCTGGAACCATGCGAGAACAATGCTGCACATATGTAAACCGAAGACTCCATGCCGAACGATGCTGGAACGATGAGGAACCAAGCTGGAACGATGCTGGACCGAAGAATCCATGGATGAAGGTCCAAGAAGAAATCAGTCATGGATGAACCGAAGTGAGCTCGATGGATGAAGCCATGTTGGATGAAGTGCCAAGACAACCATGGATGAAGAAGGATGAAGCCATGTATGAAGAAGGATAAAGCCATGGATGAACAAAAATAAAAAATCGTCCAAAAAAATAACCCAAAAAATCGTCCAAAAAATCGTCCAGAAAATCGTCTAGAAAATCGACAAACAGTTGTCATAACTAAACGTAATCTATAACATCGGCAAGGTGTTGGTGCCTTTCATCTGTGTTTAAGAACAGCGTGATGCCGCTGTAAACCCGGAGTGGGGTGTGTCATCTTAACAGCGGCAAGCCTTTTACAACGGCAAATTGTCGACCTATAGACCTTTAACAACGGGGGCTACCGCGACGAAGATTTCATCGCTGTTAAGACTTAACAACAGTATTTATGCATTTAGCAACACATTTTTGCCGATGTGTATGCTCGAGTTTCTTGCAGTGGAGGTTAATCAAGGGTCTGGTGTGATACAATTTCACCAGTTATGCCGATGTAACTTTTCCATTTTGTTTCTTCTCGTTTCCTTCTTATAATACCTAACTTATTTTCTAAATGTTTCATTACAGATGATCCCTGTTCAGGCGCAGGTTAGGGTGGCGGCAGTGCAGTTTGCCCATAAATGTGTCACCCTTGAAGCCAAGTCCATAAAGGCGGTAGTGGAGTGTTGGCTTTTAGGGATTGGTTCGCCCATTAGTGGGAGCTCATTCTAATAAGTGAAATATTGGATACTGACCCAAGTCATTCTCTCTATGTATAGGGATGTTCAGGGTTGGAAAAATTGATGATGTTTGACGCTAGGTCACTGTTCGTTAACCTGTGCGTGTCCTCCCGTCCGGCAGACTATGATCCCAACATCGGCGCTTCCGCTAAGGCAATTGTTCAAGGAGTTAACTTAAATATGTATTTTTGTTGTGACATAAACGAACTTGGTGCTGATCCTGGACCCAATGTTGGTTCAAATAACCAATTTCATTAATAATATTTTGGGCTAATTAAATTAATTGTTTGATCAATTTAAATTGCTTGGAGAGGCTTATATTGTTGTATGTTGCATGAGTGGATAGGTAGAACACTATGAGGGTTCCTTGAGTTCCTTGAGTTCCCTGAGTTACTTTGTGTTTTCTGCAGGGTAGATAATTTTGCCTTACTTTATTTTATTGATTCTTAATTGCATGATTAGTAGAATTGACTAGGTTATGACTTGTTGAGACCCAACATATTATTTGAAAATTGGTCTAGTGTGTTACTTAGTTTTATCACTACGAGGGTTCCTTGATTCCATGAATTTAGTCTGTTGAGACTTTAGTCCCTAAATTTTGTTTGTAGAGACTTTAGTCCCCAAATTTTCATTCGTTGAGACTTTTGTGCTCAATTTTTTAATTCATGGTAGTTTTAGTCCTCCGAAATTTTATTCATGGTGATTTTAATCCTCAAATTTACGGTTAGGGTGATTTTGGTTCTCAAAGTTTTGAAAAAGTAGAAATTAACCCCAAATTAATTTATTGTTGAAAGTTATATATATATGTGTGTGTGTGTGTATGTGTGTGTGTGTGTGTGTGTGTACATGTATGGTTTGTTTCTTTGCTTGCATGTATTAGAATGCCTAGATAGGTAAATCTAGTTTTCGCTTAGCATAGATAGTAAACTTTTAGGATTGTCCTTAGTAACCTTTCGGAAGTTTGGACAAGTATGAGCTACACCTAGAGAAAATGTTTCTGAGTGTGAACCGGTCGGTTAGTCTGCGAGGTTCTTCGAATTTGCTTGAATAATACTAGGACAATTGTTTTGTGTAAGAGTCGAACACTCTGGTTTAGTGTGATCTATTCGACTCCGGACCGTTAGAGACTGTTGGTATAAATTGTGTTTTGATTGGTAGTATTGACTTTAGTGCATGCTTAGAAACGGGGAGTGCTTATCGGCATAGCTAAGGTTGTCCTCCAGGTTTAAGTATGTTCTCAATCCTGTCTTATCGATTTTAGACTTATCTTTCACATGCAGTAGAACATTGTTCCTTGTGTCACCATGGTCCTATTAGAATTTTGTTTTATTAGAGAAATTAGGCCGCCATGAAAAAACATTATCGCTTTGTTGGACAAAGGTCTTAGACTTAACGGTGACAATTATAAAATTTGGATGAAGCATATAAAGATAGTCCTAATTTAGTAGAAATTCATTAACCACATCAATAAGATTATAAAAAGACCCGGCTCTGGAATGACGATTCAACAGAAGGCATTACATTCGAGTGGGAGGTTAATGATGTTGACACGTGTGCCATAATGCTGAGTACGGGGGATGACGACATACTTTATGAGTTTGAGCTCATCACTCGGCTAACAGGTTGTGGTATGCTTTGCAGGCTAGACTTGGTTCTATACGACCGCTCAGCTACACTCACTCGACATCAAGTTTGATTCATATAAGATGAATCCTCAACACTCCATGAGATAGCATATGAGGCATGTGGCCAATATGATTGTGAAACTCAAGGAGAACGATCAGTTAGTGACCGACGACACTACAAGAATGTTGATCTACACCCGCATACCAAATTTCTTGTCACTAAATACTATCGCTACATAAAATATTTTGTGTCGACATTTGATGTTGTGGTTATACAACTGATTTAGTGTCAAATAGTTTGTCGCAGCAACAACTCATGTTTTGTGTGGATTGTTTCCATCGTAGAATAGTCCAGCTTGAAAAAATGCAATGGCAAGACATCATCGACATTAATACAAGTAATTAGTAATACACAAAAGTTTTACTGTAAAAACATATATTTAGTAGTCAATATAGTTATTGTAAATTATATACTAACAAAGGAAAGTTTTACTGTAAACATCTATTTAATTAATTAAATCAAGTTTTCTGTTGAAATCAACTAAAATGCCCAAACCTGGTTCATTTTTAACATATTTCACAACTCTAATAGTAACATCTAAATGAGATTTGTTTTTGGCTCTTGAGAAATAACCAATACATTAGTTAACCTAGCATTTTCTATCCCCCAAAAACACTTTAACTCCCCTAGGTCTTTCATTTTAAAATTAGTTAATAAAACCTCTTTCAACTCAGGAATAAGAGAACGACTGTTACCAAAAATCACAAGGTTATCAACATAGATTAATAGAACAATAATTTAATCATTATGCTCCTTTATAAACAAAAAATAATCAAGTTTGAATTGTTGTTAGCCTTTTTAAATCAAGGAAGAAGTCAATTTAAGATTCCACTATCTACAGGCTTGTTTCAATCCATAAAGAGATTTTCCTGATCTGCAAACAAGGTCACCATTTTCCCCCTGAATACCAAAACCATGAGAAACATGCATATAAACGTCTTCACTTACGTCCCGTTGTAAAAAATCATTGTGTACATTTATTTGGTTAGGGGTGACAATTTCGGACATGACACGATTAAACGATCTCTAACGATCTATCTTTTACACGATAATGATCTGCATTAAACACATCCCGTGTCTAAACAACGTTTATCTGTTTAGACACGTTTAATAACTCTATCTAAACACATCTGACCTACAAATACACATTTAAGTATATTTATCTAATATTTAGATTTATTTTTGTACTTGTTTTTTAATCACTTATGGGTTTTAAAACTTGATTGTGAAATTAAATTATAGTATTTGTGAATTTCATATTGTATTATTTCTTTCGTCTCATTTCATGTCATGTGACACGATTTATGTTGTGTATATATGAATTTTTTTTCTTTATTCAAAACGTTAATCGTGTCTTAACGTATGTTCCGCGTGTGATTTGTTTAAACCCCTATATGTTTAACCATGAAACACGTTTATACACGTTTAAGATTTATTTGTTTACACACAACATCTGTCTATACACGACACGATGAATCACACCACACGATTAGGTACGACACACACAAATTTGCCTCACCTACATTTGGTATAAGAGTTAATTTTTAATAGAAACAAAGGCTAACACAGTTCTAACAGTGTTCATCTTGGCAACTGGAGAAAAAAGTTTCAAAATAGTCAATTCCATGAGAATCTAATCTGGCTTATATCTTTCAAAAGTTCCCTCAGATTTATACTTTAAAATAGAAACCCATTTACACCCTATAAATTTTTACCTACACGGAGTTGAACCAAGTCCGAAGTGTGGTTTTCTTCAAGAGCAGCAACCTCATCCGGCATAGCTTGGACCTAGTTGCTATTTTTTGAGCCTCGACATGGGACGTTGGTTCAATTACTTTAGACATTGAGGTTAAAAAACACAGAAATGGGGGCTGACAAATTATGGTAATCAACACATTTTAATATGGAGTGTTCAACATTGGAACTGTTAACCTGGTAATCTTTATGCAAAACAGGAGGGTGAATTACCCTTCCAGACTGGCGAGGGACATAATTAAATTTCTGTGTAATGAAACCTTCTCTTGACGAGGAGTAGAAGACTAAGATACCAGATCATCATCGTCTTATAGTTCAGGGCCAGGAGCATCAATATCTAACTCAGATAAACTATCATCAGAGTTATTAGCATCATGTATCTCATACTTAGAGCAAGGGGTATAAGGCTCATGAGGCATATCACTAGTAGTTAGATGCTCATTAAAAAAAGGCGAGACATCAACATTCTATTTAGAAAAAAAGGGAAGATATATATGCTCATAAAATTTAACATCCTTACTAACAAACAAAAGTTTAGTTTGCAGATTATACATCTTATATCCCATTTATCTTTCAAAATATCCCATAAAAACCGAGGCAATCCCCTTAGGAGCCAGCTTATCAGTGTTAGTACGACTTTTGACAAAGCAAAACATCCAAGCACCCTTAAATGATCAATTCGAGGAACTCTCTTTGTCATAATTTCTAATGGAGATTTTCCATCAAGAATTGTCGAAGGGGTTCGATTAATAATATACCAATCAACAAGAATATATTCAGCCTCCAAAACAATATCGGGAATAGAAATATGGAATTTAAAAAAGAGCTGCTTACTTCTAGATGGTGTCTTTGCTTAAATTCGACCCTACTATTTTGTTGGGAGTATATGGGCAACCACTGTGACGAACAACACCATTTTCCTTAAAGAATTCATTCAAATTAGCACTAAATAATTCACCACCATTATCTGATCTATGATTCTTAATGGGCGTGTTAAACTAATTGTTAACCAAGGCAAACAATTGTTTCAGGGCAACCACAACATCAAATTTGTTAACAATCTGATAAATCCAAGTAACCCTATAATAATTATGTACAAGGGAAATACTTTCTACCATCATGAGTAGGTTTTTGTTAAGGACCCCAAACATCGGCATGAACAAGTTCAAAGAGTGCACTTGCGTTAGAATCATATATAGGAAAAGGTAAATGAGTAATCTTGGCAAGAAGACATACAATACACAAATTCTCTAATTTTGATAAACCCCAAACCATTTACATGTTGCAATGATTTAAAAGAAATATGCTCAAATCTCCCATGCCAAAATAGTGGCAGATCCATAGAAGAAGTTAAGGCAACAAAACTTGAGGTACTAGGTAACAAAGAATGAAGTCCAGTTTTATGAACAAAGAGGCTAGAGTCTTCTCTACCAATCCCCAAGACCCTCCCACTCGAGAGGTCCTGTAGAACAACATTTTTTTTTTTGCAAAAAAAAGGTTATAGACCAACTCAATTGAAAAGTGAGCTTAGACACATAGATAAGATTATCCTTTAAGTTGGGATCTACAAGACAATTTTCAGAATCTTGCTAGAACTAAACCTATAATCACATATACCACCACCACCAACATATAATCCATTTGACAATTGTACCTTAGATCTACCCAATTTTTTGTTCTCAAGCCAATCAGGTCTATTAGACATGAGATTTGTAGGTTATGTATCTAAAATCCAATAATCATCATGTTGATCAGTAGAATTAAAACTAGTCATACCTGCCATATTAATTTGGGCATCTAGGGCAACACTGGTTTGCACATAAAAGGTACCAACACGTTTGATAGTTTGCAGGAACTGTCCAAACTGCTCAGAAGTAAATCTCACTCCTCCTTGCAAGTTTGAGTTGTTAGTAGATAAAGGAGCATAAAAAGAGTCACTGAACTCAGAGTTGGTGGAGGACACAACATTAACTTGTGGGTTGAGACATTTTTTTTTTTTTAAATCTTTAAACTTGAAATAGTTATCCATAACATTGTTCTTCCTCTAACAAAACTCCCAACCATTGACATAACATCTGCCCTTAGTGTGACCTTTCTTGTGACAAAAGTCACACTCAAGACTGAAATTAACCCTACCCTTATTTTCAGTAGAAGAGACGACACTGATTATCATCACAACAGTAACCCCTCTCTGACTTTCTTCTTGAATAACCATACTATAATCCTGGTTAAGAGTGGGTAAGGGGGTCCAAAGCAAAATATTACTTCTAACATCTGAATTAGGCTTATTCATGAATCGGTTTGATCCCAAACCGGTTCTGAATTGAGCTAGAATTGTTTAAACTAAACATGTATTTTTTTTGGCTCACTAAAAGAATTGGTCTACTTATCACATAAAAATTGGTCTTGTTAGAATCGGTTGATGAACTAGTTTGAACTAGTTTGGTCTATGTTTTTCAAAACAATCAAGACTTTATTCCAGTTTAGTAAAAAATAGTTCTGGTTCAGTAAAAAATATATCAGCTCGGTCTAAAAATAGAACCATAGCAATAAATAGATGCCATTTAACATTGAACTATGCAGAATACACAAACCATTTACACTGAGGGGCAAAATTACCTTAAGGAGGATGTTTTGATACGTAATTCCGTATTTTTTCAACAAAATCCATTTTCTAGGGGCAATTTCGTCAATTTGCATGTCCATCAATAATTTTATGCATTTTTAATTTAGAAAATTATTATTAAAATAAAAATGTAATTCTCCTATATTATTAACAATCTGATCCCCCATCAACCTTAGAAGCTAAGCTTAAATAGTAGCAAAAGCTTTCAACCCTAACAAATAGGTCCAGAACAAATCGAAACTGTACAAAATTACCCTAAAGAAATATCTACAGAAGCAAAAGAAAGCTAATAACATAATAACCCTCATACTTATAAGATGGTGCAGTTTGATTCTCACAAAACCATTTAATCACATTTGTCAAATATAACTGACTGAATATAACAAGTTGAATAAAATAAATTCATTTTTAGAATAAGAGCATTTAACCAAAAAATATAAATGAATATTTAATTAACCGAAGGGTATTTTTCTTTTGGTAAGAAAATTTATAGTTACACAAATTAAACAGACTTAGCTTGAAGTTACAAGTCTAGTCTTAACTATGCTAGAAGAGTCTCTTCTAAAAATAGACAACACATTTAATGGAAGACGCAATAAAGTCACAGATTGTTCTTCAATATTGACTGTTTCCTTTGCAAACAGATCTGCTAGTTCATTTGGTTCCCGATACACATGGCTGATTTTGAATATTTTATACTCCAACAACAACTTCATGCAGTAAGAGATTAGTGGCATTAGTGGTCTATCAATAGTCGTTTCTTCAACAACCATCACGAACATCTTTGGAGTCAGAACTAGTTTGTCCCTTATCCCCCATAACTCTACCACCAGGCTATTTGCTATCCTCAGTTTTCTTTGGAAACCCTTTAGCCATCCTCCCATGTGATTGAGGATCACACCTACTCAATCGACTAGGTCGTGGTTCTCAATTGACGATTCGTTTGTGTTCAACTATACCCAACTGAACTCCAGTGGCATCCACCTGACTTCAATTATGAAGCATTGTTTGATTGTAGAACTCCATACAAGGATGGAAGCTACATCTTTTGCCTGTGAAAACATTAATCCCACAACATATGTATGTATAGATTTTCTATTAAAGATAAAGAGTTCCTATTTTTCCATATATACCATATCGTAGAAGAAAACAAAGACACCATTGAATTCCATTCAGGTGAATAAATGTGTTCGCACAAATAGAATGAAACCAAATTAATAATGGGACCCCTTGAAAGTTTTTACCAATAGGGGTGACTATATTAATCCAGATTTTTCTAGCAACCTTGCAACCCTAAAAATGTGAAGGGTGTTTTCTTCCGAAATGTTACAGTTTGTGAAAAACAGACTAATATTGATTCCTCTTTTGTGACGCATGCTTGCAGAGGGGATACAATCGTGATGGCAGATCCACATAAATAATTTTATCCTCAGAATAATTTCACACTTCCATATCCAATTCCAATCGATCATCGCTGAGTCAATGTGGTTATGACATTTTTTCCTGGATGCATTTGTGAAGTGAAACAACAGAAGGGATGGCTTTTGTGGATCTCATCTACATTTTCCTGTCACAATAACCCGACTGAATACTTCTTGGAGTGGCGAAAATAAGAGATTTGATGTTATCAGGGATCTGGAAGGAGATTTTAGAAACGTTCCAATCTCCATTTTCCCTAATAATATCTTTCACTTTAAGATTTTCTTCTCCAAGACCAAGCGACCCATGAATGAGAAATTTAATATTACAACTGCCCAACCAGTTAACATACCCGAGATTCTTGTTGGAGCCATCTCCAATTATTCATCCTTCCCCCTTCCATCCTCCTTTTAGGCCCTCAAACATAGCTTTCCAAGTAGTAGAGCCCACATTAACCATCCTCCTATTAGGGTTCAAATATTTGGATTTGAAAACGGAAGCCCACGGATGACCAAAATTTTCAGTCCTCCAGGCCAAATTGGCGATCATCGCCTGGTTTCTTTCTTTGGATATAGGAATACCCAACTCACCCTTATCTTTGGGAAGGGTGAACTTCCCAACTTAAGGTATGCATTTTTCTTTTTATATCTGAGGAGACCCAGAGAAAACCTATGTTCAGGTTGTCCAACTCTTTACATGTAGTTGTTGGGAGGGACGTGCATTGCATGAAGTACGATTGGACAGTGGCCATGACCGAATTTATAAAAATGGTACACCCCACCATGGATAGTTTAGAGTATCAACCCGCAAGTTTGCATTTCACTCTATCCAAAATGAATTTAAAAGATTTGGAATCCGTATTAGATAGACATAGGAAAGCCCAAGTAAATGGATAATTTGTCCACTTTTTTAAGACCCAAAGTCCTTGCCATGTGGGACACAACCTCAGGTGTTGGATCACATAAACCGTATTCTCCTTCCAGGCGTTTGCTCCGCTAACCTGCACAAAGGAAACTCAGGATGTCCCGTTGTTTCCCTTCCGATGACAAAGTAAGTCGGAGGTTCGTTTGTAATATGTATATGTATATGGAATGCTCTGGTCTAAGAGAATTCTTGCCCTCTAATGAATGTGATATTGAACTATTTATAACATTTCATACATGTAACCATAGTCTAGTCAGAACATACCCTGGTTATCCTAGCTGTCCTTAAGGCAAGCTGACTATAGTTACTTTAAAGAATATTCTCTTTTAGTGGCTACTCCACTGTAGACTATCCTTTGTATTTGTGTAATCCTAGGCATGCTAAAAGCAACCGGCCTAATTCATAAGAATACAGGCGCACCATCAGAGGTGGTTAGTGGATGCGGTGTCACGCACTAAAACTGAACAATTCATCTTATGGCGTCACCCTTAAGGGCGACGTCTTTATTCTCCAATGTCCATGGGCGACGCCCATAAATGATTGGGCCTTTAGTAAATACAATCTGAAGTACTTATTAGGCCAAATGCTTAGACATAGCCCATTCCAATATTTATGACCCATCATCTGCCCCCGAAGCCTTGAATGAGCGATGCTCATTTGAGTATTATTAACTTTTCTTTATCAATCGTTTCCTCCTTCAAAGTCTATTCATCTTATATAGGCGACGCCTAACTACTTGGAAGAAATCCTTCCTTTATAGGCGTCGCCTGAATCCCTTCCTTCGTAATTGCCTTCCACGCGTCCATCGTGCATGATCATTACTAAATCACACTTTTATCGCTAATTCAAATTTCAAATTTCAAATTTTAAGCGGTATCTTCTAGAAGCTTCGGGAAACGAAGAGACACTTTCTGATTGGAGGGTAAAATCGTAATTTCATCTTTAATAACTGTTAGCCTTTTGTGCTTGTAGGGGTATATCTGTAATTTCCTACCCTATGAAACGGTTCGACTTCCTTAGGGCTCTATAAATACCCCCACCCCTCCTTCATTTAATACTTTTCCTTCTTCTGAGCTTTCTCTCTCTAGGAAATCCTATGCCTTTTCTCTAAAATTCCGGCCAAACTCCGATCGCCTTTTTCCAAATTCTGATCGCCTTTCATCATAGCTCGGTGTTTTCCCCTCGCCCTTAATGCTCATCATGTCTGCGCCATTCGATCATATAGAAGAATGGCGTCCGACTTTGACATTGGTAATTACATATTCCTCCCTTCGCCTTTTACTGATCTTAAACCCAATATCCTTTCTTTATCCACTTTCAAGCAATCGATGGCTGAGGCTAGCATGAGCGACGCTCATGCCCCCAGGTATCCCATTCCTGACGATACGGATCCTGAAAACCCTCACCCTATATGTCATCCTAGGGAAGGCGAGGAAATCATTTTCCCTCATCAAATTGAGGCGGGATTAAGATTTCATTATTGCCGTCCCTTAGTCGAATTATGTCGCCATTATGGCATTTCCCCCACCCAACTTTCTCCAAATGGTCTTCGCACCTGGATAGGATTCTGAGTCCTTTGTTTTCGTCGTGGGTGGGATTATACTTTAAATCATTTCCGTAGCTTTTATCGTCTTGAGGGCAATCGTTTAGGCGTGTGCCTTTTTACAACTAGATTAACTCCTCTTTTCAAAGATTGAACTTGGAATTCTTTTCGTCCCTTAGTCACGGGTTTTCGATCCCGTAATTCGAATTGGAAGAACGCCTATTTCGTTTTTCAAGGAGGCGTTCCCTGGTGTCTGGTGTCGTCCAAGGCCAGCAAATATCCTGTTCCAGGCGTCGAGGAACTTTCCTCAGCCGATATGAATGCCTTGGCGACCATCTATTTAGATCATCAAGCTGGGCGCGCATAAATAATCTCCAAAGAGATCAGTGAGTCTGACTTAGAGGAAGCTGGCCTGTCCCTTGTAGATCGTCACCTTCTGCCCTTATTTCCGTTAAATAACTTTTATTTTTATTTTTTCTTGCAGATAAGGATGTCGAGGATGCGCCATCTCGTCCTTCTTCTACGTTGGATCGCCAATGCTACGAAATTCATCCCCTTACCAGGGTCCCACCCTCGATCCTAGGCGAGAGCTACTGACCAATGTACATTCACCAAATCCTCAAGCGCCATGGGAGCCTTGGACCAAACTGAAGGGAGCCTCCCTAGTAGTTGGTCATTCCAGCCTTGACCCCAACCTGAGTCTTCACCTTTTATCAGGTTCATGTCCTCCTGCTGACGGGGGCCCTTGAGCCTAGAAACTGAAGCTGCAGAGGGATTGGTTCGCCATTCCCTTTCTATAATACAGGGTCAGGTATACGCGTTTCTCTATATTTTCTTGTTTTCATACTTGTATTTTTTCTAACTTTTATTTTCAAACTTTCTGATTATTCCTGCTGCTCTGAAGATGGGTGCCACCATCCTGGGTTTAACCAAAGAGAGGGAGGGCAACATCTCAGTCCTCCGCAAGGCTGAAAAAGAGAAGTTTGAGCTGGAGAAACTGCAGCGGCGCCTCGCCATTTCTGAAGCTGCTCAGAAGGAAATGGAAGCTGACCTTGTCCACAAGGAACAAGTCGCCACTCAGCTGAGAGAGACTCAGAAAAGAGAAAACGCCTTGAAGGTCTCACTCCAGAAGACTCAAAAAGAACTTGCCCACTTCAAGGATGAGGCGTCGACTTCCCAGGAGCTAGCCAAGGAAGCCAAAAAAGAAACTGAGCAAGCCCTGAAAGAGGCATCACAGTCAGCTCAAGAGGTCGAACTCCTCAAAACTGAACTCCCTAAGTGATTAGAGAAGGCAGTGGAATCTTTCCGCACCAGCCCAGAGTTCGCCAAAGCTGCTGCTGAATGGAATCGCACAGGAGTGCTAATCATCTTCAAGAAAGCGACCAAAGATATTCATCAGGTCGACCCCAACTTTCCTCTGTAAAAGTTGAATTTTCTGAAGGGTTATCTCGCCATGAAGGTTCAAGAAGAAGCTGGGGCATTGATAGAAGCTGGAGAAGAGTCTGAAGATGAAAGCACTTCTTCTGGAGAATCCGCTCCTGTAGAGCCGCCTCTTGAATCTGTGCCTGATGAGACAACTCCTGAGGTGCCTGCTGTCGACGCTCTTTCAAGCCAACCACCCCCAGCCAGCACATAGACTTTTTCCTTTTTATAGTTGTAGTCTTTTTTAAGTTTGTAAGAACTTATTTCAACGCCTCACTATTGCTATTATGAATTTCCTCTATCCATATATGTCAATCTTTTCATACTTAGTTTTATTTATACTAAGTATAAATATTACTTAGCTTATCATACTTGTTATTTTCAACAAGTCACCTTATGGTTGTAATCCATATCATCACCATTTTGTTCCATTAATCAAACTTAAGCAAACGCCATTAAGTTTTAAGCCGATTTAAAACATCACCACTAGTTATAAAATTTCAACTTAAGAAATCGTCAATAACTCAAACTTAAGTCGTTGCCATTAATTCAAACTTAAGCAAACGTCATTAATTCAAACATAAGCAATCGCCATTAATTCAAACTTAAGCATCGCCATTAATTCAAACATAAGACATCGGCATTAATTCAAACTTAAGCAATCGCCATTAATTCAAACATAAGCCATCGCCATTAATTCAAACTTAAGCAATCGCCATTAATTCAAACATAAGCTTTCGCCATTACGAATAGAATTACTTCGACATTAATAGTTATTCATACAATCTACGCCACTTATTTAAGCATAAAATGTTTTCAAATGCTTTGCACTAAAAGTATTCTTCAATACTTTTCCTTCTTGGTCTTCTAGCACATATGCATTTGGATGAGGAATGGAAATGACTTTGTAAGGTCCTTCCCACTTTGGTTAAAATTTATTTACTTTATCTTGATGTGAGAATTCATGTCTTCGCCATACCATCTCCCCCACAAAAAATTGGCGAGATGAAACTTTTCTATTATAGTATCTCGTCGTAGCTAAACGCATCCGCCCTTGAATATCTTCTGAGACCCATCACTTATCATCCACCATATCCAATTCCAAACGCCTTTGGTCCTCATTATTCAAGGCCTCATAATGCTTTACCCTATGAGATTCGACTGCTATTTCTGTCGGAGCAATCGCCTCTGACCCATATACCAATCCAAAAGGCATTTCTCCAGTCGCCTTTTTTGGCGTTGTTCGCAACGCCAATGAGACATTTTCTGATTCTTCTGTCCACTTTCCTCCCAAGGCATCTAGTCTTTTCTTTAAACCGTTCAAAACTGTTTTATTCGCCGCCTCCACCTGTCCATTGGCTTGCGCATGTTTAACTGAAGCATGCCTATGGTCAATTTTCAACTCTTCACAAAACCATTTCAACTATTTTCCAGCAAATTGTGGACCATTGTCACTAACCAACACGCTTGGGATTCCATATCGAGAAACAATTCTCGACTTAATGAACTTGATAACTTGAAACTCATTAGTTGATGACAACGTCTTTGCTTCAATCCATTTTAAGAAATAATCAACCGCCACTATTATATAGGTGCGTTGCTTGTATCTCGGTAAAGGTCCCACCAAGTCGATTCCCCACTGTGCAAATGGCCATGCTGCACACACACTAGTAAGGTTTGCTGGTGGACACACTATTTTAGGACTATACTTTTGGCATGATTCACATTTCATAACCAAAGCAGTCGCCTCTTAATTCATCATAGGCCAATAATATCATTGGTGTAGGATTTTCCTCACAATTGACCTCGCACCTTCATGACAAGTTGCATACCCTTCATGTACCTCCCTTAAAATGGTAGTGGTTTCTGGATAAGCGACGCATCTGAGATAGGGCGTTGAAAAACCCTTCTTATAAAGTAGACCATCAATTATTCGAAAGCTAGGAGCTAATCGAATAATCTTTTTAGAATGAGCGTCATTTGTAGGGAGTTCTCCTGGTTCCAAATATGCTCTAATAAGCGTCGCCCAATCCACGGTCACATTTGTGTTTGCGCAATGAATATTGACACTCCCATGATTGGTTTCTATGAAAAGCACCTGTTTGGGTGTCGCTTGCCAAGCATATTTGCTTAAGGCATCAGCTTCTTGATTCACTTCTCGAGGAGTAACTTCTATTTGAAATTGTTTGAATCCTGCTACTAATTACATAGCCTCTTTCCAATACAACTTCATTTTTTCATCTTTAGCCATATACTCCCCTTTAATTTGGTTTGCCACCAACTGTGAATCGCAATATACATGTAGAGAAGCAACGCCTAATCCCTTAGCCAACCTAAATCCTGTAACCAGAGCCTCATACTCCGCCTCATTATTTGTAGCCTTGAAGGTGAGAACTAGAGCGTATCTTAATGGTGTTCCCCCATCTGGTGGCGTCAACACTAGTCCTGCCTCGAGCCTTCGACTGATGAAGATCCATCCGTATGAAGTATCCAAGTATTTTCCTCTTTTTCTTTTTCTTTAGGCGTCGCTGGCTGAGGACATGTGGATTCTACAATGAAATCCGTCAATGCTTGACCTTTAATGGCATTTATAGGAGCAAATTTGATTCGAAATTCACTTAATTCGATAGCCCATTTGACAATTCTTCCTGAAGCGTCTAGTTTTTGCAGGATATGTTTTAACGGTTGGTTTGTTAAAACTGTAATTTCATGTTCATGAAAATAAGGGCGTAGCTTCCTTGCAGATACTACCAACGCATAAAGATACTTCTCAACCTCCAGATAATTCATTTCCGATTTGGCGAGCACTTTTGATGCATAATACACTGGCACTTGGCCTTTTCCTACTTCTTTGACCAACACCGAACTTACAGCAGCCGGTGTGATACTTAAATATAAAGAAAGTGCATCGCCCTTGGAAGGCTTTGCCAATGGTGGAAGCGTCTTGAGATGCTTCTTTAAATCCTGAAAAGCCTGCTCGCATTCGAAAGTCCACTCGAACTTCTTATTGGCCCTTAACACCTGGAAGAAAGGAAGTGACTTGTCTCCTGCTTTTGCTAGGAAACGACTGAGCGCCGCTAGCCTTCCATTTAAGCTTTTCACTTCTTTGTGGCAAGTTGGGCTTCTCATAGCCTCAATTGCTTCCAATTTTTCAGGATTGACCTCTATTCCTCTTTGGCTCACCATGTATCCCAGAAATTTGCATGATTGAACGCCAAAAGCACATTTTGCTGGGTTAAGCGTACTTGATGAAGGCGCATCCTTTCAAATGTTTTCCTCAGGTCTTCAACATGACATGCACTCTTTATGGATTTCACCAGCATGTCATTCACATAGGCTTCCATGGTGACGCCTATCATGCCCGCAAAAAGCTTGCTGATCATCCTTTGATAAGTAGCTCCTGCATTTAATAAACCAAAGGGCATCACCGTATAATGATATATATCACTATCCGCATAAAAGGCTGTGTGTTGAGTGTCACCATCCGCCATTTGTATCTGGTTATAACCAGAGTACGCATCCATAAAGCTGAGCAGCTCATGACCCGAAGTGGCGTCGACCAATTGATCTATCCTTGGCAAAGGATAGGGATCTTTTGGACATGCATTGTTTAATTCGCGATAATCGATGCACATCCTCTACTTCCCATTATTTTTCTTGACCAACACTGGGTTGGCCACCCAAGTTTGAAACCTGATTTCCTTCACAAATTTTGCCTCTATCAGCTTTCCTACTTCTTGCCTGATTGCGATCGTCTTTTCCTCACCAACGGTGCGGCGCTTTTGAGCAATAGGTCTGACCTTCAAGTCCAAGTTTAGCTCATGGGCGATGACATCTTTGCTAATACCTGGCATATCACTAGGTTTCCAAGCGAATAACTCCTTGAAATCTATCAGGAGCATCGAAAGAGCGGTAGCTTCTTCTTCTTTGAGTGTCGCTCCAATTTGTAATTCCTTCCCTATGCCATCAATGTCTACATTATTCAATCTCTCGACTGGGTATGGACGACTCCTCTCTTCCCTAGGATCCTCCTCAGTTTGAATCGTTAAAGATTCATTCTTCTTGACATGCCAACGCGTCGCCTGGACATAATAACTTCGTGTTGCTGGTTGATCCCCTTTTACAATTCCTACACCATGTGGCGTTAGAAATTTCAACAATTGGTCATACGTGGAATGCACCATTTTATTTGGGTTCAATGTCGAGCGCCTTAAAATGGCGTTGTAAGACGCAGGCGCATCCACAACGATAAAGGTAACCTCAAAGTTTAATGCTTTCCATCCTTCGAGGCGCTTTCCTCCCTAACTGGAAAAGTCACAGACCCTACTGGGTAGGTGGTATGCGAGGCGAATCCCATCAACAGAAAATTGACCTTTTTCAGATCTTTTTCCTTTCTTCCCATTCTTTTATAAGCATCCAGGAATAGAATGTCAGTTGAACTCCCCGAGTCCACCAATACTCTCTTCATGTTGAACTTGTCGACGCCCATTGTAATCACCAAGGCGTCATCATGCGGGGAAGTGACATGTCCCATTTCTTTTTCTGAAAAGGAAATGATCACTTCCTCTTCTTCTCTCAAGCACTTTCCCTGCTTGGAGGTTCCTATCATTTGAGAGGCACATACCTCCCTCGCAGCACATGTTTCTCCTTCTGAGGTGAAACCTCCACTTATCATATTCAGGTCCTCTTGTCTGCTCGGTCCAGCTCCAGTTTGAACATTCTTAGGCGACGCCTTCCTAGGACTCCTACTCCTCTAGCGTCGGGCCAAGAAGTTTTTTAAGTGCCCCTGTTGGATCAACCTCTCAATAACCTTCTTCAAGATATGACAGTTATCCGTGTGGTGACCCTTACAACGATGATATCTGCAATATTGGTTAGGATTACTTCCCATAACCGTGTCAGGTTCGAGGTGGTGGGGGCGTTGCCCAATTCTTCTTTTCCATTTCTGTCAAAATAATGGATATTTCCCTATTTAAAGGAGTGAAGCTCTGAAAAAATTCTCTTTGAGGTCGAGGTCCAAATGGGCGATGCCTATCATCATGTCGCCTGTCATCCTGTCCTGACTTTGAGGGGCGCTGCTCCGGTCTTTTCCCTTCCTCATTATCTTTTTTGAACGCCTCCTTGTTAGCCTTTCTTCCTTCCCTTGCAATTTCCAAGTCTATGTAAGACTTGATCCTGGCAGCCATTTCTTCTACGGTGTTGACTGGTATAACACTCAGGCTATCATACAAAGTCGAACCCCTTGGACCCAATCCTTGAATAAAGGCGTGAATGGTCTCCCCCTCCGTGATGGTTTGATCAATTCCAGCTAGTTCTCTATTGAATCTAGAATAGAAGTCGCTCAAACTTTCTTCCCCCTTTTGCCTTATGTGATTGAGTGTTCCCACACTTTTTAGGAGGCGACGCCCTCCCATATATTGCACGATGCATTTGTCTTTCAATTCCCCCCACGACTTTATTGATGCCTTGGGGAGATTGAAAAACCAATACGCAGGAACATCCCCTAAGGTAGCAGGAAAGAGCAATGCAAGATGCATCTCGTCACTTGTCCTCCCTAACAAAGAATTTTCATGTATTTGTATATGGAAAACAGGATCGCTGTCACCATTATATGTATCTATCCGAAAAGTCGGTTGAACGTGAGTCGGCAATGAAACTGACAATATCTCTGGAGTAAATCGATGCGTCGACCTATCTCGTAGGTGAGGCATGGTTCGACCCTTTTGCTCCTTCAAAGTTTGAGCAATGAGCTATTTGATATCCTCCTTGGTTACCCGGAGCAGGAGCTGTTGTCACACCAGTGCCTCCCGTGGCGGCACTTGTAGGAAGAGGTGCTCTTGGTGGGTTTCCTGGTACATCTCGTGGTCTAGATGTAGCTTCATGCGCTGCCTGAGCGTTTGCTCTCTGAGATGCTCGAGCAGCTGCCCTTTGATCCCTTCTGTCCAAAAGCTCGTCGAGAGCCATTATGAACGTTGGTGTCAGTATAATCTCTGGAGCTACTTCTACCCGACGAGGCGACGCCCTTACCACAGACGAGTCCATACGAGACTGCGCGGGTCTTGGCACATCATGATCATATCTTTGCTCCTCGGGAACTGCTTGTTCCTCAGGAGCGAGCTCTTCTTGAGCAGATTGGTGTGGCACCATTTGAACTGGTATGTATGATGTTTGTCCCAAGTGATGTTGCAGGTTTTGGAGCGAATCTTCATCGTTCACTTCCCGAATGATCTTTGCTCGTGTTGCAGGTGGAACCACGACTGACTTTTGTTCAAAGGTTCCCACAGACGGCGCCAATGTGTTGGATCACATAAACCGTATTATCCTTCCAGGCGTTTGCTCCGCTGACCTGCACAAAGGAAAGCCCGGAATGTCCCGTTGTGTTCCCCTCCTATGACAAAGTAAGTCGGAGGTTCGTTTGTAATATGTATATGTATATAGAATGCTCTGGTCTCAGAGAATACTTTCCCTCTAATGAAGGTGATATTGAACTTTTTATAACATTTCATACCTGTAACCATAGTCGAGTCAGAAAATACCCTGGTTATCCTAGCTGTCCTTAAGGCGAGCTGACCATAGTTACTCTAAAGAATATTCTCTTTTAGTGGCTACTCCATTGTAGACTATCCTTTGTATTTGTTTAATCCTAGGCGTGGTAAAAGCAATTGGCCTAATTCATAGGAATACAGGCGCACCATCAGAGGTGGTTAGTGGATGCGATGTCACGCACTAAAACTGAACAATTCATCTTATGGCGTCACCCTTAAAAGCGACGCCTTTATGCTCCAATGTCCATGGGCGACGCCCATAAATGATTGGGCATTTAGTAAATACAACTGAATTACTTATTGAGTTAAATGCTTAAACATAGTCCAGTCCAATATTTATGACCCATCATGAAGGTTAATATTTTTCGAGAACACAACTTGAGATTTGTCAAAATTTGTGAACACAAATAGTTCAGAGTGTTCTTCATACACGTGCAATTAGCGAGAGAAGCATCACTCATAAGAATTAGATCATCTGAGAGACGTGAGAGAGGGATAAAACATTCCTCTCCATCTTCATTGGAATCCATCTCTTCTTCCTACCCTCTGCCTCAATGAGGAAACTAAAATAATCCATGCATGCAGAGAATGAAAACCGAAGGGTAGTTTACTCTTGTATATTCGGCATCATGGTAACGGTTTATCCAAAAAATGAGACCAAGTCATACGAGGGAGAGACATTACGCGTAAAGCATGAAAAGCGCAGAAACAAGCCATCGTAATCGTATTGGATATTTGCAGTGGGGACCACTACTTGCATTTTTCTAGCTCCGCTACCAAGCAAATGCAAAACCATTGAAGTTTGAACACACACCCAGTCGTCCTCGTCAACACTTCGAAATTTACAGCCGTTACAGAGTCCGGGAATCAGTCAAATGTCCGAAGCTACATCCTACCTCTTGACTCCCTCTTATGCTCCAGACTGCCCTTCTTCCTCTTCTTCTCTCTGTCTCCACTCCTCTGGGTTAATTGATTTGCGGCCATGTTCGGCGAGGGCAATCTCTCCAACGATGTTCTAGCCATGCAAGAAGGCTCTCAGAGTAAGCTCACCCGATTCCGCGGGTTGACCCAGAATCGTTTCAACCCCGATGATAAGATCGCTTCTTTAGTCAATGGCGTGGATTTTTTCCAGGAATCGAAGATGGGTTTCAATCGGGTCGAGTCCAGATCCTCCTCAAGAACAGGCAATTCTAGTTCAGAGCTGAGCCTGAGCTGCCTAATGGGAACCAAGGGCAAGGAAATCGCTGTTCCAGATAATTCCGACGAATGGATCGAGCGTGATTTCTTGAATTTGGGTCCAAAGAGAGAGGTGGAAGAACAAGAAATCGAGGGAGAGGTCAACAATAGAGAGAAAAGGCAGAAGCTTGAGACGCTAAACCTTTCCCTGGCTCCTCCGGATGCGTCTCACGCAGCTGCAGCTTCGAGTGCGCTGCAGAATGCAAGAGAAACACAAACCCTAGCTACAGCTACAGCCCCGTCGACCACCAACAACACCCAAACGACATGCTCGAATGATTTCACAGCTCCCTCCATGTCCTACTCCTACTCGCTTCCCTTCTCTCATAACCCTAGTTGCTCCCTGACTCGCCATTCCACCGAAAACTACGATGACCCAGTTTGGCATGCAGGTGAGGGGACAAACGGCTCGGTGCACAGCCGATTCAAGCCTGTCGGCGATGGAAGCGTTGCGCTTTCTAACAATCCCAGTGGAGGAGGTACTAGTAATTTCTTGAGTCTTTACAAAGCTAGTAATACCAGTGACAGTAATTCCTATTTCCTCCCCTCTGAGTTGTCCGCTTGTCCACGGAGAGACACAGTATCCGGCGATTCGAGGGGAAGGAGAGTTCCGGGGCCCGAGCGTCTTGTGAGAGAGATTGTATCAATTTCCATTCCGATCATGGCCAAAACCATACAGGATCTCCCCAGTGGAGCAATTGAATTAGCTAAGGACTACTTGAAGAACTTGATAGTGGAGAGGAGGGAAGAGTTAGCTGTCCTCCAAAGTCGACTTGATAAAAGATCTGATCTTTCAAAGGAATCACTCGCTAAATGCCATAAAGATCAGCTCGACGTGCTGGTTGCAGCACGAACAGGGCTCGGTAGCTTCATATCTCCCAAGAACCGTCTTCCTAGTCCCGAATTGATAGAAATTTTCTTATTCATGAGGTGTAGAAATGTGATGTGCAAGAGCTTGTTGCCAATTGATGATTGTGAGTGCAAGATTTGCTCTGCAAATAAAGGGTTTTGCAGCTCTTGTATGTGCCCTATATGCCTAAACTTTGATTGTGCACAAAATACCTGCAGTTGGGTAGGCTGTGATGTGTGTTCGCATTGGTGCCATGCTTCCTGTGGAATTCAGAGGAACCTGATAAGGCCTGGACAGAGTTTGAAGGGTCCAATGGGTGCCACAGAGATGCAGTTCCATTGCATTGGCTGCAACCATGCTTCGGAAATGTTAGGATTTGTTAAAGATGTTTTCACGTGCTGTGCAAAGGACTGGGGTCTGGAGACTTTGTCCAAGGAGCTTGATTGTGTTAGGAAGATCTTTAGGAGCAGTGAAGATTTTAAGGGCAAGCAGATCTATCTCAAGGCTGAGGAGATGCTTTATAAACTCCAAGGCAAATCCATCTCTCCTTCAGAGGCCTGCATTCTAATCGTAAAGTTCTTTAATGGTAAGCTTCAATTTTTTTAATACCATGCTCCATGCTTGCTTCATTGATGTCGCATTTTGTTTGTAAACCATATTCTATAGGTTTGCTATGTGTTGTAAATGTAAACGGACGGTAGGTACCTCATTATATATGTGCTTTAAGGCTTTGTGTTATATAAGAGTAAATTGAGTGGGGAAGAAAGTAAAAGTCTATTCTATTCTTGACTTGGTAAACATAAAATTTGGAGGGCAAATCAATTGTTTGCTAATGGAGGCCTAAATTAGTACATTGTACCATCAGTTCACTCATATAGAAAATTTTACATATTCCCCAATATGGTAGGATTTAAAAGTTTTCCTTTTCCGCCATATGAGGGAGGTTAAAGGAAGCGGGATTATAGTAAAATCACTATGCTGTTTATTAGAAGGATAATTTAGTTATCTACAGTATTTATCTCATTTTGTTTACTTCTGTGAACTAAAAGCTTATCCTATCCAAGTAAGGGAAGCAAAGAAATATTATCACTTTTCTTTTGTGTGTTAAGAACAGTTTTTATTTTCTTGCCTTCACTTCTCTTTCATTTCTTTCAAAACAAAATGTAAATTCTTGAGGTAACCTCTCTAAGGTCTGCAGAACTTAAGTTGACTGCAGTATGTACTCTGCGTATAAATGATTAGTTTTGAAGAGTTGAGTTTTGAAATTAATTGGTAACTTGTTTGACTGAGGTCTTCCTTGTTAGCAGATGATTCTGAATGCTGTTGACTTCCATGATCCGACCTTGTCTTAAGTTTTGATAATCTCAATAGAAGAAAAATCTGCTCAATTTTTTGTTCTTTCAAAACAATGAGAAATGATGGAAAATGATACTTTTATACTATACACTGTATCTTCAATTATTGTCTTTAGATGAATAGTACAACTGGAATTACTTAGGGTATAAATAAAATGTGAATTTCGACATGATTATATATAAGTTTTCATGGTTAAATTCGTTTATCTCATCTATAGTGACTACAGTTTGTTTCTGATAACGAGATCTGAGACTAATATGTCTGCTCTATTGAGTGAGCCCAAACAAGTCAATCTTCTGCATGATAGTTGTGGCTTTATTCCTTTGATTGAGTTTGATATTAACACGATTTGTTTTTCCTATCAGGTATAGAAAGCATGGTAGACCTTCCCACCATCATCACCACATCATCAAAGGAAGCCACCATGCGATTCAACATGAGTAACTTCACTCATCAAGAAATAGCTGCTCTTCTACAGCCCTCTTCTTTCATGAGATCCTCGGACAACTTTATGGATGGTGATCTCCCCAAGAAAACCCTCCAAGCCTCTTCCCTACCAAGCATCGAACTAAAAGCAGAGGATGATCTCAAAGTGGACATGTTTGATAACTTGGAGAGCATCATTCGGATCAAGGAGGTGGAGATGAGGATGTTCCAGAACAAGGCAGATGAAGCAAGGAGAGAAGCTGAGGCTTACAAGGAGATGGTTTGCATTAAGACAGAGAAAATGGAGGAAGAGTATGCACAGAGGATCGCAAAGCTCTGCCTCAGAGAGACGGAGGAGAGGAGGAGGAAGAAGCTTGAAGAGCTCAAGGGTTTGGAGAATTCTCACTGCGATTATCAAAACATGAAGCGGAGGATGCAAGCTGAGATTAATGGGTTGCTGCAGAGAATGGAATCCACTAAGCAGCAGTTGGTCTGATTTTCTCTTTTTGTTTGTGCTTTTTTAATCTATTTTTTGGTTTTGTTTGGACATAATAATGGTGATAAATAGTAATGTTGTGCTATATGATGTAATCACCATTTGTTTATTTTGTTTTTTAGAATGTTGCATCTTGCTTGCTTGGACTAGTTGTGATGCTGCATTGCATTTGTATGCTTTTGCCTTTTTGGTGTATCCAAGAAACATGTGTACATCAAGTTGAGTTTTCGTGTAAGGTAGCATCTTTACTGGGATCATAACTCACTTTACAAGTTGATTCACTTTGAACGTGCTTTTTGACTTTTATTGTGAACTTTGGAGGGCTCAAATTCATACATATACTAAATTTCCAAATGTAGTTTGTTTGCGTGAGATATTATTATGGGAGTAAAGTTAAACTAGGATGATAAATAAAGATAAAAGTTCAAAAGTAAAAATAAATTTAAATCAAGCATGATAATATTATAAAACTTATATTTTTTCTATAAATATAAATAAAATTTCTCTATCGACTAAAAGAAAAACACTCTTTAACAACTTTCAATTGTTCGAAATACTTTTATTTGTATAAAAAAGTATACAATTATCTTACTATAATTTAAGTTTATTTTTACATTTTATATATTTTGGTAATAATTTATCTCGTACCATTCTTGTATCATCTTATAAGTATTATTTTTTTTCCAATTCTTAGAAGTAGTTTGATCTTACCCTTGTAATACTTTATTCATGACAAACTACGATAACACACTGTCAGAGTCTAATATAATAACCATTAGAGTAATCAAAACCATATGTTATCATTTTAAATTATATCTACGATCGTATATACCATATGTTATGTTGATGGCATGAGCTTCATGTTATGCGTACATAGTTAGGAAGGAGAATCACTTAACAACCATTATTTGAAAAAAAAAAAAAAAATTGTATGTGTGTATTCTAAAAATAGACTAAGATAAAAGTTATAACGCAAGATAAGTTGTAACATATGTATATTAATGCAACGTGATTTTTTTTCCTTAAAAACTTATGATGCATTTGATATTATGAAGTTATTTAAATTTGGTATATAGTTTGTTGTTAAAAAAATGGTGATTTAAATTTGAGTTATTGATAATAAATTTTTTGATGGAATATAAGTTAGCAAATTTATTTATTTTTCGAAAACATGCTTCTTAGCATAACTTGTCAGCATAACCCGGGAAATGAGAAAATTACAGTGAAACATGTTAAAGATCAAATAATTTAGGAGTGTAATTGAGTAAATCAGCTAATTACATCGTAATCCATTGAATATTAAAAATATTAGGTTGTTAATCATTTCAGCCTTGTATCCCTTTCCTTTGTGGTATGAACAATATCTTTTTGATGATTATCGCGTCCACTGTGTGTCCAAACAAAGAAGGGAGATGATTCTAAAATAAAATAGAAGTTTCTATATTGTATCAGAGCAACCGATCAAGAAAATATGATCGAAGTTCTTCGTTCATGGCAGCAATAGAGATTTCGTTTACTGAAGAAGCGAATGCAGATGCTCTATTCGAAGGTGATGCGATCGTGTTTGCGCAAGGACTAAATACTGATGACAGGTTGTTTCTACATCCTTCAGATGGAACTGGAACTATACTCAATACGTTTCATCTTGTTGGATAAGAGAATTATCAGTTGTGGAACCGTGGTATTTTTTATGCGTTACTTGTGAAATTTTTTTTTTTATTCATTGATGGTTCTTGTCCGAGAGATTCAGTTCCAGCAGCGCGACGATTTCGATGGGATAGTTCATAGTTGCAACGCCATAGTGAAGGTTGGATCGTTAACTACGTGTCAAAGGAATTGATGAGTGGTTTGATGTATAATCCTATTGCACAGTCGGTATGGGAGGATCTGAAAGAGATGTTTAGTAAGGTGGATGAAACCAAAGCATTTCAGTTGACTAGAGAGATATATCAAACGAAACAAGGCACGATGAATATTACATCATTTTTTGGCAAGATGAAGTTATTTTAGGATGAATTATCTGCCATAGATGATATGTTGTTGTGTCCTTGCCTTGAATCTAAGCGATCGATGATTGCTCGCATCGATAAGCAAAAACTGTTCCAGTTCCTTCTTTGTCTGAATGATAGTTTTGCCACTATTCGTAGTAACTTGCAATTGCGACAACCTTTACGTACGCTTAATATAGCGTATTATGTTCCATTACAATAAGAAGGACAATGATTTGTGGCAGGATCGATTACAGATGGATTAATGGATAATTCTATTGCCCTATATTCTTCTTGAAACAATGTTAATGTAAGAGGTGCCCCTGCTGAAAATCCGTTTGTGATTGGAAGGAATAAATGTGATTGGATTTGTTCCTATTGTGAAAAAGTGGTCATCAGAAAAATGACTGCTTGAAAAAGAATGGAGTTCCTGAACACATGAAAAAGTATTGGATATCCTCTAATAATGTGTCTGGTATGGAAGATGATATAACTTCGTAGAGTCCATTGCAGCAACCCATAGAGAATGTTTCTACTGCATGATCAAATATGCAGTTCACCAGGGAGCAACTTGAGTAAATAACTCATTCTATGCAGAGACAGTCCTCCACGAATACTCTGACCGAATACAAAACCAATATGGCAAGTGTTGGGATGTATGAATACGATGAAAGAAATTACATGAACAAACAGGAAAATGAGCTGTAATCTACACATTTCAACATCTAGGACATTAGAGAGTGTCTAAGAATCCTTTTGTATGATCTTGTTGTAACTAGAATAGTCCAGAAGAGTCGGATATGTTGCATGGTCAAGCCTATATAAATGCTACATCTTTATCTGTGTAAATTAACTTTGAAAGAGAGAATCACAATACAGTTTAGTGCATAATTCTGTTTTTCATTTATGTTAGTTAGTTGCTTGCTACTCAAGGTTTCTCCATCCTTCTATCTATTCGATCCTATCTTCTGCATTCTTCAAGACCTTATTCAACCTCAAATCACTCACATGATATTAGAGCTTTTGTCATGACTTATTGTTCTGCAACTCTGAAGGAATCAAGATCTACAAATCAATTTCATTTTACTGCAGATTCACCAAACCTATTGTCTGTGAAGATTTCTGTTCGCTGCTCTGTTTTATGGATGAAACAAAACCATTGTTCTTCAACAAATGAGTTGGCCAATTCACAGGTGAAGATAACTTCCAATCTTGGAAGCAACAAGTTCTTCTTGCAGTTCGAGGTCTCAATCTTGAAGGTTATCTGTCCGGTACTGTCCATGTTCCTCATATGATTGATGATTGTGATGAAAATAAAGTCATCAATCCATAATATGCAAAGTTTACACAGCAAGACAATTCAATTGCATCGTAACTGCTTGCTTCGATTTCATTTTCAATCAGCAAAGGCTTGGTAGGATGTATGCCAACTTCTTCAATCTGGGCCAAACTTCATCAACACTTCTCATCTTCGTCAACAACAAGGATTATGAACCTTTACGATCGGTTGAAGGTTAGAAAACTATTCAGTCAACCTATGAGAGAATATCTTCCTAAAATCCAGTTGATATGCACTAACTTAGCTGGTTGTGGGCATCCTATAAATGAGATGCAAAAAATCTCAATTATTCTTAATGATGTTAAGGGACAATATGATAATGTGGTGTCTATCATACATGAAAGCAGAAATTCGTATGATCTTGCATCTATAAGCTCAACTCTGTTATATGCAAAACTCATGCAAAAAGATGTAGCGTTTGATAGTACATTTCTATTGCAAATGTTGCGATGAAGCCATCAAGTGAAGTTACAAGCACCACAAGTTCAACTATGGTAGATTCAGGACAGTCTCGACCTCAGATTACTCTAAAGTTTCAATCCAATTCAACTGAATATGGCAGAGAGGCAGATAATTTGTAAACAACAAGCCTCAATGTCAGTTATGCGGAAAATTCAGCCCTCTGATTAACAGGTGTTTCCAACAATTCAATGTTCACTTTCAAGGTGTCACAACTCAGTAAAATATGAGTGTTAATCTTACTGTTGCTGTGAATTGGAGTGATGAAGAAGATCTTCATCCTACAGCCAACTCAGTTGTTCAACCATTACAAGTGTTTCAGACTAATCCAACTCAGATGCAAGCATATCAGCCGAAGACAAGTCTAATGCCTACAGGAGTACCTACACCAGTATATCCTCCTGTGTACAGTCCATATCTTCCTACTACGATCCCATACTATCTTCCTACATATCTTCCCATACCATTCACCCCATCTACTGGTGATTTACCTGCTCATGCCAACTTGGTTACCACTCCTGCTCAACAACCAGACAAAGCCTGGTATCCTGACTTCGGGGCCACAAACCATTTCACTCATGGACAACCTACATGTAATCATGCTCAACTCTATATGGGATCAAGTAAAGTTCAAGTTTCAAATAGTGTAAAGTAACTTTGAAAGAGAGAATTACAATACAGTTTAGTGGATAATTCTATTTTTCATTTTTGTTAGTGAGTTGCTTCCCTCAAGGATTCTCCATCCTTCTATCCATTCGATCCTATCTTCTTCATTCTTCAAGACCATATTCAACTTCAAATCACTCAGAGCAGGTATAATCTGAGCCTTCTCTAGTATTTATGTTAATAGGAGTTGGATCATTGACACAAGGACTACTGATTATATGACTATATATAGAGATTGGTTGATTGATGTATTTCATAATACAACACAAAATAAATTTGTTCAGCTTCCAAATGGACAAAAATCTGTTGTTACTCATATTTTTATTGTTTGTTTAACTCCCAATTTGAGATTGCGAAATGCGCTCTTTGTACCTGATTTCTCCTACAGTCTTATCTTTGTATCGAAGTTGTCCCGTGATCTTTGTTGCACAATGGTGTTTCGTCTTGATGAAGTTTCGTCTCAGGCCTAGTTAGATGGGATGACATTGGGGACTTGTAAGTAAGAAGGAGGTTTGTACCTGTTTGCTTCAACCATTCCTTATCAAGTGCATGGAAGTCGTGAGCAGTTTGTTGGAGATGCAACAAAAGACTTATCGGATGATGTATTGCTATGGCATAAGCGTTTGAGACATATTTCTTATACACAGTTGTCTCATGTACTTGGTATTAAGCCAAGTAAACAGTTAGAGTGTTCTATCAAGGATTGTGTTGTTTATACATTGGCCAAGTTATCCAGATTGTAATTTAATGTGAGTGCATCTAATGTTGCAAAACCTTTTGATTTGGTTCATATGGATTGGGGGGGACCGTATCGGTCTGGAACAATCAAAGGGTACAAGTCATTTTTGACTGGTTTGGTTGATTGTAGTAGAGCAAATTGAGTGTATCTCATGGATTGCAAGTCCAAACCCATTTTATACGTTAAATAGCTCTTTCAAATGGTTCAAACTCAATTTCAAAAGCGCGTGAAAGTGATACGCAGTGACAATGAAAGTGAATTTGTCAATGAATCAAGCAAACAACTCTTCGGTAATCTGGGTATACTACATTAGATAAGTTGTCCCTATTCTCCACAGCAGAATGGTCGAGTAGAAAGGAAATATTGTCACTTGTTAAATGTCGTTCATTCTATTAGATTTCAATGTTTGTTTTTGGTGAAATACTGGGGATATTGTATTAAGGCAGCATGTTATCGCACAAATTTACTTCCATCCTCCATGTTGGAGGGGAAGTCTCCATACAAAGTTCATTATGGGAGTCCTCAAAGCAAACAACAGTTGCATGTTCTTGGATGCCTTTGTTTTGCAATAGACTATGCAAATCAAAGAAATGATAATTTTTCTGTGAGATGGAAGGCTTCTATATTGATGGGTTTTTCGATAACACAGAAAGGATACTTGTTAATGAGTTTGAAGGAGGTTACATTTTGAAATTTTCTCTCTCTAGGTCGTGAAAGAGTATATCCTGTGTCTTCCATCGCCGACATCCATCACCAGCGTCGCACATGTTGGAAACCCTAGCTCCCTAAAGATATATCCTGATTGGAGGAAGAGTGCTAGGATTTTATTCTTCACGAAAAGTCTCATAAAAACAACCTTGGTTCCAAGTGAAATATCATCCGGAGTCTTCAAACGCTGGAAGCTACCTTCTGAACTGCCGAGAAATGGAAGAACATCGACCCTGTATCTGTGCAGGAGACGTCGTAAAGATCAAACCTTTACACACCTAAATAGTTTTCCTGCGCTAGAGTTTGTTCCATGCACGGATCCTTTCGGAAAACCCTAGTGAGAAGAGATGACCGTAGATGTCTTATAACGGTGCAACCGACTTGGTGATCGACGTGGACTCAGTGCAACTTGGGATGATACCTGTGGCTAGTTTTGAACGTAATAAATCTCGATGGAACCTCTGTATAGACGAATCTAATTACTGCTAGGGTTTGGCTGCACAACTTCATGCTGGTGCGACTAGTAAGTTTGTGTGTTAGTTGTGTTAGGCGTTTTTCTATTTACATGTCTTTGTTGGAAGACACGATTGCCGTGAGCACTTCTGGACAACTAAGACATGCCGACTCCAGAGGAAAGATGACAACTTGGAAAACCACACTGAATTTGGACTCGAACCCAAGGTAGGGTAGGAATTAGGATTGATAGATATGTGGGAGCGATCATAGCACAAAAGCATGTGAAAATGTGGCAATCATCAATGTGCTACAACATGCTTGGGAAGGATTTGGTGATGTTAAGTTCACGGAGGCATCAGACAGAGTTGTGATGTTTGAGTTCGAGGACGAGGAGATAAGAACACATATATTTAATATTTCCCCGTGGTCCATCCAAGGACACTGTCTGAGTATAAAAGAAATGGGCACCGAGCACGGGACTAGCAAAATTCGAGTTCAGAATGGTTCAATTTTGGGTCCAGATTCATGACCTAATGTTGAACATGTTCAATATTGGGAATGCGAAGAATATTGGAAGCAATATTGGTAAATTTGTTAAAATCAAAAAGGATACTGATAAGGCTGCCAATTGCTACTTCAGAATGAAGCTTGAGGTTGATGTGTAAATCAATCTCTGCTGGCTATTTTTTGGTGGAAGAACTCGGCAGGAGATGAAAGCTAGGCCTTAATAAAATATGAAAGATTGTCGGACTTCTAGTATGAATGTGGAAAACTTGGACATACTACTCAAGGCTGTAAGGAGGAAGTTGTCGGAGGAGAATCAGGGACACACAATGGATCAGGACAAGATGGATCGAAGGAGGGAGGACCATCCCAGAAAAGCCCTATGCAGAAAAAAAAAATCCTAGTTTGAGATAATGAATGAGGCAAGAGTCATGAGAAGGAATAAGGAGAAAGCGAGTGAGAGAGAAAGTGTTGAATGGAATGAAGAAGGAGAATACAAAATTCAGGCAAACCCGGTTGAACACAAGGAGAATGACCGTATAGAATTGCAGGGTGTTGAGAACAGGAGAGTCAAAATCGAAGTAATGCAGGTGGATGAAACAGACTCAGTTTGCTAGGACCGAATGGAGAATATGGAGATAGCTCGCTTATGATCATATTGCAACTAATGATCATAAGGAGTCTGGGGCTGAAAGAACCCCCTACCATTTGCAACTAATGAAGTTAGCCCGCTTATGATCATATTGACCACTATACAACACACCCTTATCCAAACTCCCTTACCCCAAATTAGAAGCCAATGTTGAACCCCTTTCACCCTCCATCATGAACCCCTTACACACAGACACATAACCATCCAGAATCTACCCACAAAAAAGCCATCACCATCCTGCAAAGAACATCCCAAAATTGCATATCCCTATTGTAGAACCCAAAATAACCTCTTAACCGAACCCTTAGCCATACTTCAGATAACTGACTTTAGCCCAATTCTCACCAGGATGTCTATGAAAAAAAGGAGTGACGAAATGGAGGAAGAGAGCGAAGCACAGGAAAGAAAATAAGGTAAGATATGACACAAGTAGAGAATGATCCGGTGAGTGGTCATGTACAGGTGAGCAGACCGAGAGGAAGGCCTCAAAAGAAGGGGAGTAGATCAAAATTAGTGAGAACCAAAAGAATTGTAAAGAATGAGGAAAAGGAAAAGAAGGAAGGTCAAACACAAATTGCTAAAATGGGTTGTGGTGTCTGTCCCGAAACAGCCACACAAGAGCCATGAGTATAATTTGCTGGAATTGTCAGGGACTGGGGTCTTCCCTAACAATTCGTCATTTGCGTATACTATCTCAATTCAAGAGGTGTGTCAGGAGGAATGACTATGTGGTAGAGGGATGATGTTCGAGTGACTGTTAAGTCGGCCACCCATAACATTATCGACTGCGAGGTGAAATTGAGTGATCAGTTGAACCCTTATCTCATCACATGGGTGTATACGAATGCAGATCCACAAAGGATAAAAAAAAATTGGGATGAGTTGCGCGGTATCGGAAGGGAGCAAAGGGTGGCATGTATATGCATGAGAAATTTCAATGCAATAAGCCATCATCATGAAAAGACAGGTGGTCAACCAAAATCTGAAGGACAGATAGATGAATTCAATTAGATGATAGAGAATATCAATATGGAAGATTTGGATGCGAAGGGCTCCAGGTTCACGTGGTCCAATAACTGTCGAGGGGAGGAAATGGTAATATGAAAGAATCGATCGGGTCCTTCTAAATGAAGCACTAGATGTAATACATTCGGACATCCAATGCACAAATGACATAACATTTGGATCAGATCATACACCTCTTATTCTTCATCGTGTGCAAGAAGGGCGAAGAAAAGGAAACTACTTCCGGTTTGAAGAGATGTGGCTAGAAAACGTCGAGTGCAAAGAAGTCATCAAAGAGGCCTCAACCGAATGGGATGGTAGGGAAACAAAGGTGGATATTTATGTGAGGTTGGAGAACTGCCGTAGGATATTAACTCGGGAGAGGAAGGAAAATTTCGGGAATAATCAAGTTGAACTGAGAAAAGCAACCGATCTGCTCCGCGTGTCACGAGTGGCCAGCCGAACATGAATACTCAAGAGAAGGAGGTAACTCTAAAAAATTGCATTAAGGATCTCCACCATCGTGAAGAGGTGTATTGGATTCAACGGCCAAGAGTTAAATGGATCACGAAAGGAGACCAAAATCCAACATTCTTCCACGTGACAACCATTGCGAGGAGAAAAAGGACTGTGATACCAGAATTCAGAATGATCGGGGAGTGTGGATAAGTTCGGCCAAGGGAGTGGATAATGATATTTGTGGGCACTTTAGATCGGTCTTTAGGTCAGGAGGGGAGGACATGAATGAATGAGAGATTCTGTGGGTCATTCTGACACCAATCATAGAGGAGATGAACACTGACTTGGAAAGGGATGTGTCATATGGAGAAATCAGGGTTGCGGTCTTTCAATTGGGAGGGGAAAGAGCTCCAGGTCCAGATGGTTTTGCAGGTCTATTCTACCAAAGGAATTGACACACCGTTGGTCCAGATGTAATCATGGTATTTAAATCATTTCTCAGGTTAGGTGTCTTTCCCTCCATTTTACATTGTACAAATATTACCCTCATCCCTAAAATTTCAAGCCTAGCGAGCGAGTGATTTTAGATCCATAATACTTTGCTATTTCATATATATAATTGTATCCAAGGTCTTAGTGAAAAGGCTAAAACCCTATTTATCGGACTTTGTCACCCCCTATCAGAGTGCTTTTGTGGCAGATCGTGTAATCGAGGACAATATTCTTATTGCGCACGAGGTGTTTCATCATTTAAAGAATTGAAAGGGCAGTGAAACAATTGATTGTGCTCTGATCGAATCGAGTTGGGCTTTCTGTTGAAAAGCCTCAAGAAGAGTGGTTTCAGAGCAAAATGGATCAAATGGATGCGTCAATGCATAACGAAGACATCATATTGAGTCTTGATCAATGGAAGAAGAACAAGCACCATTCAGCCTACAAGGTGGTTGCGCCAAGGTGACCCTTTCTCACCGTATCTATTGATCCTCTTGGCAAGCGTGCTATCAAGACAAGTCGAGGAGGCTATACGGATGAAGAGGTTGCGAGGACTGACATGGAAAAGGGGATGTCCAGAACAACATCACCTGTTTTTTTTTTTTTTTTTTTTTGCAGATGACTCACTATTATTTCTGAAAGGTACGGTGGAGAATGATCATGTTTTAAAGGAGATCTTGACTAGGTACTACATGGCCTATGGACACCGCATAAATAATGTGAAATCGAACCTAGAACGTGGTGCTCAGAGATCAATGCCATGATTGCAGACTTTTGGTGGGGTGTGTCAAATGAAGGAAAGAAAATTTATTGGAGGAGATAAGAGGTCTTGGAGAGATCTAAACCAATGGGGGGTCTAAGCTTTCGTGAATTGGAGACCTTCAATGAGGCATTTCTTACAACAATGGCTGCGAGAATGCTCAATGAACTAGGTGATCTTTCAGTCCAAACCCATAAGGGATTATACTTCCCCAACACTGAGTTCCATTCGACAAAGAAAGGTGGCCGAGCATCTAGGGGATGGACGAGTTTGATCCACGCTAGGGACATCGTATTTAAGGAGGGGATGTGGAAAATTGGAGATGGCATGGAGGTGAAAATATTTGAGGATACTTGGGAGGTAACAAAGCCAGGTTTCATATTGGACTGGCCAAGTGAGGGAGGTCAGTCGCCGTATATGAGAGCCTAAGAATTGATTGGGCCGAACCGAACTTGGGATGAAAAAATTCTTCGAGGTAGCTTCCGTGATACGGAAGTACGTTGTATTCTTAACATGCCACTAAGATTAGAATCTTGCCTTGACCGAATGATATGTCCCTAAACAAATGATGGGTTAATCACGGTGAAGTTGACCTATCGCCGGTTAAAAGAGAAGGACAAAGCCATAACGCAATAGTTAGGTCCTGAGGATGATATATGGAGAATGATATGGAAGGTAAACACTCTACCAAAGGTTAAGAATTTCATGTGGCGTGTACTTTCAAATGTGATTGCTGTTAGACGAAATCTCAAGAGAAGAGGGATGGACGTGGAAGTGGAGTGTCCTATCTGTTGTGGTCTAGAGGAAACAAAAGAACACATGATTTGTGGGTGCGAGTGGACAGAGGTTGTGTGGTTCCATGTTATGGGAATACGACATGTTCAGGGACATGGTGAGGCCCTTAATGTGTGGATCAAGTAAAGAATGACAGAAGGGGCGGGGTGTGACGGGAAGAGTAAGATAATCACGACAAAGTCTATGTGTGTGGATTTGTTGGCATATGTGGAAACCCCATGCAAAGCAACCTTTGAGGGGAAGAGACCAAATACGATGAAGACGGTTCTTCCCATAAAATGAGCACATTCGGAGTTGGCAAGAGCCGACCTTAGAGAAGCAGCAGAACAAGAGAGAGTCTACCTGAACAGTGGACAAAATCGGGAGTGTGTGTGATCCAAATCAATTGTGACGCGTCATGGTGCAATCAAACGAAACGAAGGGCATTGGCGTAGTGTAAAGGTACGAGAATGGTCAGCTCTAGGAGGACTAAACTGAATATCTTGGGGTGACAATATGGAATACTTAGAGGCTAAAGCGGTATTGGAAGGTGTTAAGCGGTATTGTGAGGTATTGGCAAAAGATTAAAGTAGAACCGGATTCCTTGAGGGTCGTGGAGCAAATTCAGGGAAAGACAAGATACTGGAGACTGGACATTACATGTGAGAATACCAAGAACATGGCACAACAAATTGAAGATGTCAAGTGGAAGACAATCTCGCGTTCGACCAAGGAGAGCGCAAATTGGATAGCTTGGCAAGGCAGATTGGGTATGCATTTAGATATTTGGGTCCTTGAGCCCCCGCCCCAACTGAATAGAATTTTAGAAGTTGATTGTAATAACACGGGAAATCTATGAGAAACTGCAACGAGAACATCAAAGACAACGAAAGAAGAGCTTCTAACACAAGAAAAAAAGAACGTCCCTGATCGCTTTATTGCGTGATTTTTCTTTGAATAAGAAGTATTGCACTTGTTGACAAAAAATAATTAATGAGTTTGAAGGATTCAAGTTTCTATGTTAGTCGAGATGTGGTTTTTAGTGAGAAAGTGTTCCGAATCTCATTTACAAAAGGTGAATTTTTCTCACATTTCCCACCTGAAGTAGTGTGCAGTGTGGATGTGTTTGACACTATAATACCATATGCAACGGTGAAACATTGCAATAGACTGAATAATACTAATGATCTTGCTGCTGCAGAATCCATATAGGCCATACCTACAGAGGTTGAAGCTGAACCTGCAGAGGATGCAAAGATATCAATGGATGCAGTTGAAGGTCGGGATTTCGAACTTAGACGATCTACATGACTTACTTGTCCTCCTGTTTGGATGCAATATTTTGTTACACCTTGTACCCAATTTTCAATGTTTCTTGGGAAAGTTTTCAAAATTTTATGAACCAATTTGTTATGAAGATGCTGATCGTGATCGTGCTTGGGTAGCAGCAATGAATGAAGAGTTAGCTGCTTTACAAACCAATAACACATGGGAGAATGAAGACTTACCTCCTGGAAAGAAAACTGCTGTCTTCAAATGGGTATAAGGTGAAATATAATTCAGATGGTACATTAGAATGATATAATGCGCGATTGGTGGTGAAAAGTTACACACAAACGGAGGGGATCGATTACACCAAAGACTTTTTCTCTGGTTGCAAAGATGATCACTATTCGTGTCATCTTAGCATTAACAGTAACTTTCATTTGGCCTTTAAGTCAGATCGGCATAAACAACACATTTTTACAAGGTGACTTGATTGACGAGGTTTTTATCAACATTCCTATGGGGTACAGTGCAAGGAGAAAGGCTTGTCGACCCATGAAGTCCCTCTATGGACTGTGACAAGTATCCAGAGAGTGGAATATTAACCTCACCCAAGTGCTGAATCATAATGGATATGTTCAAAGCAAACTAGATTATTCTCCTTTCATCAAGTCAATGGGTAGAAAAATGGTGTATTTATTGGTATATATAGATGATATCTTGATCAAAGGTCGGACATATGATTGATTGATGAGCTTTAAACAGTTTTAAAGTTGAACTTCAAGCTTAAGGATCTTGGGCGCTTGAGATACTTTCTGGGTTTGGAGATTGCACGTTCATGTGAAGGGATTGTTGTCAATCAAAGGAAGTATGCATTGGAACTGGTGGCTGATCCTGGTTTAGGTGCAGCAAAGCCTGTTCCAACTCCGATGGAACAAATTCTTCATCTCACTTCGGTAGAGTATGACAAAATGTTTAATCTTTATTCAGAAAATGATTTTCTTTTTCATGCAGATGTGTACAGAAGGCTTGTCGGAAGACTTATTTACTTAGGGATGACTCAACCAGATGTTTCTTATTCCATTCAACACTTAAGTCAGTTCATTCACACGGCGAAATAGCCTCATTTCCGTGCTGCAATAAGAGTTAATCGCTACATTAAAGGGAGTCCAGGACAAGGTTTTTTATTTCTTACCAACAACAAATTGCAATTGTCAATTTTCTATGATAACAATTGGGCTTCATGTGCTTTTACTCGTCGTTCGTTGAGTGCCTATTCTATAAAACTGGGAGAATCCTTGGTAGGATGGAAGGTGTAGAAACAAGTTGTGGTTTCTCGATCAAGCACACAAATAGAATATCAGAGCATGAGAATTGTTGTTTCTGACGCAGTATGGATTCATAGTTTAATGAAGGAATTGGGGTTCTCTGATAAAAGAGCAGTTCAAATTTTCTGTGATAACACTGCAGCTTTGCATATTGCTAAAACCCCGATGTTTCATGAAAGCACAAAACATGTCAAGATCGATTGTCATTTTATTTGTGAAAAAATTTAGAATGGGACAATCACAACGCACCATGACTAAAGCTTTTATCAAATTGCAGCTTCACCATCTATTATAGATGTAAGGGATTAAATAAATTTTTCCCGGAAGGTGGATGGGAAGAATGCAAATCAATAGATTATTGAGAATAAGATAGAAGAAACATAGATTTGGGAGAATATAGAAGTGTCTAGAGTCATGACGTCGTCAGAAACTAAGACTACAATAAATAGTTAAACGTTAGTTAGATGTAACAACTTTTCATTCTGTTGTTCATTCTGTAGTACATGAGATCCTATGCTCATGTGACTGAGTGGAGATGATTCTATAATAAAGTATAAGTTTCTATAAACGTCTTATTTACTTTACTCCTTCAAATTTTGTTTTTCAATTGCTCAACTATAGTAGTTTCAATCAACGAAAAGGTTGTTTTTGAATGGACATCTAAGAGGGTCCAAGAGAGGATTGTGTGAGTGGATGTTAGTGTTGGATCCTTACAAATTTCAACATGATAGGTGCTTGAATATAATTATTTGTGATGTGCCTAGATTTTTAATTAGTGAAAATAATTAAGACGATAATGGAGAATGTTGATCTATGTAAAGATCAACACAAGCTGCGACCCCAAACAAGCACACACACACACACACAATAAAACCTACACGAGGTTTGCCTCTTTAGGTAAGGGAGGGAGGTAGAGCTAAGCCAAGCAGAAGATGCTAGAGATGACTAAACATGGGCATGATGCATTTTAAGGGCGCGTGCGATCGTCCAAGCTTGAATGGGAAGAATAAGAGAGAGAATCATGCCAACATATCTTGAGCCATTAAATTGTCCCTCATGTCAATCTCACTAGCTCGATTTTATCCTACGAATATTAGATCTCAAGATATTGTTATTAGGGGTCTGTCAAATCTCAGGTACAAACAAAAAAAAAACAAGTTTAAAGTGCATGGTCCGCTGGAAATGCAGATATTGTTTTCATAGTTTTTTTTAATGGGATTGCTATTAATTCGTTCTCATTTATAAGTTTAAACCGTAACTATCAAAACCGGACCAACCGTCGAACTAGTAAGGGGGCCGGTTCCCGATTCAACCAATCAGACTGACTGATGCATATCACTTAATACAAAAAAAAAGGGAAAAGTATGAAAAAAATGTAATATGTTTGCCAAAATTGGTGCTTGATGAAATGAGTTTTGGACTGTAGGTATTTGATGTTACATGTTTCATTTTGTTGTTTTTAGACGAAAACGTTTGTTTTTCCGTTTGTTGTCACGTTAAAAACCATCATGTGTCAGACACGTGACATGTTTGTTGATATTTTAATGAAAATATTCTGGAAATGCCGAAGTTACCCCTACATCTATTTCCCTCCATATGCTGAAGTCTCCCCGTCTTCCTCGAAGTCCCATTTCTCACACGTCCCGTCGTTCTGATCGAAGCTCTTCCCCCCAATATTTTCGAAACCCTAAGTCGTTCTTCCTTTATCCGGTGCGACGTAAATCTTTTGCACATTGACAAAATTCATCCTCCCCTCTTTGACGAGAAGACTCCCTTCAACTCAAGTGGCATCTGTGCGACCGAATTGACTGCACCACTGGGTTCGTTGCGAATCGTCTCGTCGGTTGGAAGAGTCGCCTTAACCTCTAATTATTCCTCCCTATGTAAGTTCCTTAGCACCGACATGCGGTATAAATTGAAGATTTTGTACGATTCCGGCTTGTATGTTTCCAATTTTTCAAAGGTAACTATTTCGACTTATATGTTTACTGGGTAATCTGTTTTCGTTAAAGTCGGCATTGTGATTGGTGGTGGAGTAGATATGTGTTTCGACTGCAATACTGAGCAACACTCTTTTGTAGGTAAGAATGACCAGTTTACGGGATGATAAGTGGATTTTGCAAATCCACTACAATGCAAATTGGGTCGATGGTGTTTGCAACGGTAAACTGTACTCCATGGATATATTAAAAGAAGTGTTCACTAACTGCACAGTCGCTACGCTTCTTGAGTATTATGGTCTAAAGAGGAATGGGACTATCACCTACGTTACACCCAATGGAGATTTGAAGAAAGACATTGAAATTATTTGTAGCGGAGAAGATGTGTAGCTAATTAGGGAGAGACATCGAGATAATCACAACATTAGTTTGTATGTTGTTCCCTCGTTTGATGAGGCAGCATGTGCTAAAGATCCTTGGTTGGAAGAGATTCGAAACAACGCTTTGGTGAAGAGTATTGCAAATAGAAGAAGGATGTCATCTGAAAGGCTTACTAAACTTACCGCTCAGCGATTAAGTTTCAAAGAGTAAAGGAAAGCACCCAGGACCGAGATGTCAACCGAATCACGATCCGAAGAGTTCTCGTCCGATTCTGAGTATATTTCCGACCAAAATTGGAAAGATGCAAAGAGGGAAGAAGAGTCTGACACTGAGTTTGATGAAGTGCAACGGAAAAGATCGAAACCACATAGGTGATCAACCAAATCCCCCTCAATAGAAGGTGTAACATATATACCCGACTAGGTGGGTGCTATGGAATGTAACTTTGGTGATACGGCTGAAGGTATTGGAATAGAAAACGTAAATGTCTATGTTTAACGTTAATCTCGAGTGTCCGAGAGCCACATTATGGACGCCTCCTGACTCGTAAGACGAACACGGATATACAAGGATGTCTAAGCAGAGGGTTATTGATGAATAAGTAACTTCTAAGTTCGATCGACCAACGAAAAGATATGAACTCAAACCTGGTATGCAATTTGTCGACGCAAAGGCTTGTGGGGATTACGTTATTGGACATAGAATTTAGGAGGGTTATGAGATGGAATCAAAGGGAACGAATGGACCCAATCGAATAAAATTTTGATGCAAGCAAGCAAATTGTCATTTCAAGGCTGGCGTTGTTCGACTTCAAAAGCAAGTTACTTTTCAGTTACGGATGTTAGTTGAAGATCACAGTTGTGGAAGAGCATTCCATACAAAGAATATAGGAGGCAAGTGGATATGTGAAAACTTCATGGAATTGATACATAATGAACCTAAGGTAAACAAATGCGACAATCGCGGATGAGATTCAAAAACGTTTCAACTTTGAAGTGAAACGATGGAACATACGCGATGGGATAATGGTTAGCCCGAGAGAAACTCTGTGGTGATAGATTATGGAAGTTTGAACGTCTAAGCGACTACGCCGGGACCGTGATGATGCACAACCCGGGAAGCAGTGTGTACCAACTTTTGAGTGCATGTATGTTTGTTTGAAGGGATGCATAGAAGGTTTTAGGTCTGGTTGTCGACCTTTTATTGGATTGGATAGTTTTCATCTCAAGGGACTTGATGGGGGCCAATTGCTTAGTGTCGTATCTAGGGATGCTGACAACAGGGATGGTGAATAATGGATGTATTATGTTTGGGAAACTAAACACGTGATGTATTATGTTTCTTAGGGTTTAATAATGGTCGTAGAAGAGACCCTACCAACTACTGAACATCGTTTATGTGCTCGTCACATTCATCGGAACATGCTCGCGGCAAAACACAATGATACTGGAGTGAAATCACATTTCTCGGCAACAACTTGTTCATACAATTATCATAGGCACAAGGATCATATGGAGTATATGAAAACCCACTACTCGAAGACTTGAGAGTACTTGGACAAGATTGATACCAAGACCTAGTGCAGGTTTGAACTTTATCCTGACTCAAAGACTCATTTGGTAGTGTAAACAATGTGTTCGAGAGCTGGAACGCAAAGATAAAAAGATGATAGGGATAAGCCACCAATTACCCTCATGGAAACTTTGCAAAGAATCATCATGAATACTTTCACAACAAGGAGGGAAGAAGCAGTGACACACGAGGGGTCGTTGTTCAGTAATGTTCTGGAAAATATAAAAAAGAAAAAGGATACTTCGAGGGGAATGGGTGTATTATACGTGGGGCAATGTGAGTATGAAGTGTTGGTAGGATCACAATACCAATATACCGTGGATATCAATAAGAGGACCTGCAGTTGTGTAGAATGGAATTTGACTAGAATTCCTTGTTCTCATGCTACGACATGTTTGGTAAAATCTAGGCTTCAGGTAGAAACTTTTGTGGATGTTGTATACCATAAAGGGATCATGCAACGTATCTACACATCCGTCATACATCTCGTTCCCAGTGTAAAGGATTGGATGAGAGTGGACTCTTTACCTATTGATCCTCTTGATTTGAGAAAACAAGGGGGAAGACCGAAGAAAAAGATAACGAAGGGTGCAAGCGAAACAATTAACAAGACCGGGGATAAAATGACCAAACATGGGATACTGCAGTACTGCTTACTTTGTGGTGTTAGTGGTAATAACAAGAGGGCTTGTACTGAGAGAGGTAAGGGAACACAACCAACTCACACAAGTCAGACGTGTCAGCCGACTCAAACATCACTAGGTGCGACAAAGAAAAGAATAGGGAAACAGTTAGCACAACCAGTCAAGAGGAGACTAAACACACAACAACCTGATGTCCCGTCCCAAGCGAAAGGGAAGAGGAAGGTCGCTCCTGCTGCAGAACAACCAAGTGAAGGTCATGAAGAGTTGGATACGGTTATACCCGAGAGTGTTCCAGATTCACAGCCTCACCTCAGTAAAATGGTTTAATATAGTGAATAATTAGTTGGATACTTATTCAGTTATTCTTCGCAGGAACGAGTAGATGAATACGTACCCCCCCCATAATTCCAAAAACAAGAAGGCCCAAATTGCCATCGAGGAAAAAAACAAAGGTTTAAGGGTTGTTGAATTATCAAAATTTAGAGCAGTCCGTATGTTGAAATTCTAACTGTAATGTTGTTGTTTACTCATAGGTTAAACGTTTGGCTGAAAAGATTGTTGATCTGGAAAGTGATGTTGAACCCGTTCAAGTGAGCTCAAGTTCCCCACAACTGTTAGATTGTAGAGCTCTCATCGAAGTTGATATGCCTTTGAAAACAATCATCCCAAGGGAAAAAATATTTTGAAGAGGGCGAGACCGTCACGGAGTTCCTCTCATTTCAAGTCAAGCAAGTACACTAAATTCCCGACACAATGAAGATATTATGTCAAATGAAATTAGATATGATGTGGTTTGGTATTACATGGTATTTTCATGTGCTTTGGTGCATGCATGCTGTCATTTTGATGAATTAGGATGTGTTGTGGATTTTGGTGAACTTGGTATTGTATGAAGGTACTTTGTATAGACAAAAGGCAGTTAACCTCAAATATGGTGTACTTTTGAATCATCATGGGTTCTGTATGTTTTGGGTGAAAGGTTTTAATTTCCAGGTGGAATTCAATTCGGTACTGTTGGTAAGGTTTTTCACCAATCATTCCAAGCATATTACATATACTTTGTATTGTTGCATAAACACATTTCATCAAACACCACCAATTACAAAACATATGTTTTCAAATAACAACAGACATACTAACATAATTAACCTACCACCGCTCCGCAAACTTAACTACACCTAATTCACACACTAACACAGTTCAACTAATAACAAATTTTAACATTACAGAAACAAGTAGGACCGCAAGCACTCCAACATCAGTAATGAACATCTTTTCCCTCCTACGTACAAGAACAACTTCGTCTTCAATCTTGGCATGCATATCTCGAAATTTGCTTACGGTCCTCCTTCCGTATATGCACATTGGGGGGTCACACCACTCAAAATAGTTACAACAGTGGTTCTCGAAATGGACCTTTACAACCGTGGTTCGACAAGAAATTTTCAAATTGATTCTACAATTAGGGTTTAAACCCAATGAAATCGACAAAAATACCTTATAATTGGGACACCCATAGAAAAATCGACTAAAAGTATTCCATGTTGAAGCTTGTATAGCATGGCTGGTGAACCCACAATAGCAAATCAACGGTTGGTTCTCTCCATGGGGCTTCAAGCTTTGAGAAGAGCTGCTGGAGTAATGCGATGACATCATTGTTGGTAGAGCACACAAGGACGAAGACTTCGACTCCTCAATTACAAATATAAGACACGCAGTTCCAAGGAAGGAGTGTTATAATTGATATTTGAAGAAGACAAGGACATTTAAGGACTTTCACACTACAACGACGTCACGTGCAAGGCATGTGAATACTTAACGACTATTTTGGACGGAAACTTAACTACTTCATCAAAAACCAACAACAACAAACATGTTGCATCAAAAACTAAATATGTGTCGCTTTCACAACATTGGTCAACATATTACATATTTTCCATACTTTTCCCCCAAAAAAATGTAAAAATACCTACTACATAGATTCAATGTAGTAGTAAAATTATGGGTTAATAATCAAATCCTTACCCCAACTTTGAGCACTTTACAAATTACTAGCTGAACTTTATTGTTTCAAAATTTGCTACCTATAATAATGGAGTTGGGGCAAATTGCTACTATCTAAGTTAAGTTTTCCGTTAAATATAAATGGAAAATGTGTGTCAACACATGATTGATCCATAATTTAGAAAACTAAATGATATTTTAAATATAACAAAAGAATTTGAATTTTATTTAAAAAATATGAAAAAATAATAGTTTTTACTATAATATTTTTATTGAAAATATTAAACAAAATAAAAAGCTAATTATTTAATATTGTTTTTTATTTCATATTTTTAATAAAAAATTTATATTAAAAACTCATATTTTCCCTCTTAATTTTCCAGTTTTCTTATAAAAAAATCAAGTTTTTTGGTATCTTAAAAAAATCATTTAGATTTTAAAATCAGGGACCAATCATGTGTTGCCATGTCAACTTGACTGAGATAGCAATTTGCCCCGAGTGTCAAAGTTTATGTAGAAGTTTTTGAAAAAGTATAGTTCCTGTAGCAATTTATAAAGTGCCCAAAGTTAGGGTAGCATCCAATGTTACAGATGTTTAAGGGAAGGTCGAGGACACATCCAATGTTATGGATAAGTTGTGTTCTGAAATAGAGGAGCTTCATAGGGAGAATGCAAGAATCTTTGAATTGACAGAGATGTAGACAAAAATTGTTGAGATTGCTGGTCTGCGAGCTGAGATAGAGGGCCTGAATAGAGAGATCAACCAAATGCGGAGAATGCGCCTCAAAGGGTTGGGCAAACACCTATACAGACCTCTTCTAGATTCAATCCGATAAGTTCAAAGGGTCCCGGGTGACAAAGGACATGGACAACACTTTGTTCAACATATAAGCAACGCGAGTAGATGTTGATATGTCTAGGTTAGCATAATTTTCTCTTATTTGCACAACACGCCGTTGCTTTGGGTGCGGTTAAAAACAGGACAAATGGATGGGTGAACCAGTTAGAAGTTGGGAAGAGTTCGTGGTGGAATTTCATAAATGATTCTTCGTGAAGTATGCCGAGAACAAGGCACGCGAGAAGCTTCTTCGCTTGGAGCACAAGGGAGAATAACCAGAGTACGTGAAAGAATTTTTGGAGTTCATGCTACAAATCTCGCCCATGATCAAAGGGGAACCATTTTTCCAATTTATGGATGGACTCAAGCTATAGGAAGAACAAGAATTAGAGTGTGGGGGCGTGGAAAATGTTGATAGAGCAATGTCGATGATCGAAGCCCTACTTGTGTTTCAATCGAAGCATAAACTGAATGACAGTGTGATGACGTTGGGTCCTACAAGTCCAATAACGAAATAGATAATCACAACTCTTTCAAGTTCAATGGTAGGGAGGTTTGGGGTCAAAGTTCAATGGTGGGAGAGATCTTGATCGTTCTTACAAGTTGGATGGAGGAAGAACCTGCAAGTCCAACGACGAAAAGTACGATAGGAGAAAAATAAACTACATATGCTAGCTGAGGTGGAAGGACTGCGGCCCGAAAGAAGTGCTTCTTATGTAAGGGACCCCATTTGGAGTGGGATTGTTCAATGCGGGAGAAACTTGCAACGCTCATTAGATTGGAGGGAATATAAGAAAATGCGTGGGATTTTTCAATATGGTAGAAACTTGTAGCACTCATTAGCTTGGGCGGCGTAAACGAAAATGAGACACTGGAGAAAATGCGGTTTGGAGCATTGCAGAGACTTAGCTCTATCTGGAGCAAGAGAGCAAAGACAAAGGGTTTAATGTTCACGGATGTGGAGATCACATACAAACAAATGCATGTGCTTATCAATACGTACATTTTCAACTTATTTATGCCTGAAGCAGTCGCGAAGAACATGAAATTTCGCCTGGATAAACAAATGTGCGACTCAAGACAGTCGATTTAGAGGAATATTGGCATATGATGTCATACACTAGGTAAGCATTAAGATAGGTCAATGGAGTAACAAAGAGTCGGATCATGTAGTTCCTCTCGATGACTACAATTTTGTTATCGGAATGGAATTTCTTCACAGTTCTGTTATTTCTAGTTATTATTCGTAGTTTGTTAAGTGATTTTCAACAATTAATAAATTAAACTTATGTTTTGGGTATTTTAAAGTATTTTGCTTGAGTTAAATTTTTTAAGTCGTATAAGACTTTAATTGGTTGAAAAATACCAAGTTTCATTACATAAGTCCATTAGTGTTTGTTTGAACTAAGTATTAATGTTGTTAGTATTAATGTTGTTAGTATTAATGTTGTTAGTATTAATTTGTAGTCTTTTAATAATCATCTAATGCTATGACTGAGTTTGACAACTCAAAATTTGAAAAATGCATTGTGAGGACTTTTCTTATTCTTTGAGAACTATCGAATTTATCATAGGGTTAAATACCAATGAGCTACCTGAACTTTGGACGTTTTGCAACGAGCTACCCGAACTTTAAAAATTCAAAACGGACTACTACCTCAACTTTGAAGAATGTGCAAATAGCTACCTCTGTCCAATTTCCGACGACTTTTCGTCAACAGTTGACGGAAAAATGGACGAAGGTAGGTATTTGCACATTCTTCAAAGTTGAGGTAGCCCGTTTTGAATTTTCAAAGTTTGGGTAGCTCGTTGCAAAACGTCCAAAGTTCACTTAGTTCCTTGGTATTTAACCCTTTATCATATTGTTTTTGTGGTTTTAGTCAAGTCTTCCAACTTATCAATCAAGTCTTCCATCCTTGATTGTGCATCATTCAAATATCAAAGTTCTTGTTTCTCTAAACAATGAGTCAATGTTCATTAAACAAGGAGTCCAACGACATTAGCTTGTTGGGATTTCTGACTCACATTAACAAAAAATCATATCATCGCTACTAGTTTTTATGGATTGATTGGAAATCTAAAATGCAAAAGTGTCGTCATAATAAACTTGGTCCATATACGAAAGATTGGATTTGATGTTTCTACGAGTTTTAGACACAAATGTTAACAATCATGCTCTCTCAATACTTGGTTGCTAAAAGATTACATTTTTCTGTTAACCACTTTATTTAACCATAAACACATGATTTTTTGGGGTGTATTTTCTTCATGTGGTCAATGAATGTAAAATCTCTTTTATTACATATTAAAAGCATTTGTAATGCTAAACGTTCAAATCTTGTTACAGTTTGCTATGTCTTTATAGATTAATTAATGTATCACCCACAGTAAACTCGAAACACACTCCTATAATTGTTAAATATTTAATACCAAGTTCTCTATTCCTAATTTAGAATTCACGTGTTTAATAATTAATTTTATACATTTTTTCTTTATTTTTCTCCTTTATATTTAATTATCCACTCATAATCATAACTGGTTTGTAGGAATACCCATAGTTCATGATTCCTTCTTTTCAATGAAATGACTAATAATTGAGAGTTGTTAGTTTCACTTGTGATATTAAATAGAAAGTAAAAACACATAAATGTCATGGGCTTAAAGTTTATGAAACGTTAAGTGAATTTGGCATGTGTGGCATCCATCACTTCGAGGATGGATCAATCATTTCTATGCACAAGGTTGTTTTCGATAGCCCAAACTCACACTGCACATATGTACAACTGATGTTCCCCTCCATCCGAAATGTATCGTCGTTAGGGTAACTCGATATAGCTCGTCGAATGACTTTCAGTCTTAGCCATCATCTGGGAAACGACATCAACTCTTAAACCAACAAGGTCTTGAAGGACGTGTCATGCCTTAACTGATGATGCCACGACTTGTTCGCTTACGCGTACAGAAAATCCAATCAAATCCAATAGTCGACACCCTCCAAGGATGGACGTCGTGTTTCAAGGGATAGAAATCCCTGGACCGTAACATACTCCTTGATCCATTTAATGTGGTGCCATCGACACATCACTTCTATTGTCCATGATCATGAAAATATTTATTCCTTTGGCAATAGAAAATTTTACTACTCCATCAATCATTCTGCCTTTGAGTTTATCTGAGTTGCTTTCTGTTATCTCACTTTAGCTTTACGTCTAAGTTCTTTCATTAGGAACCACTCCTTCGGCCAATAGAGACTCCTTCTTTGTGAAAAGCTATTTAGCAATTTTTCTTTTCTCACTGACAGCTTTCTCAACTGCAACTCAATCATCCCCTCGAACACTTATTCTTCTTACCACAATAGACAATATATGCACGTGACTCCCATCTTTCTAGCGGAACCACTATGTGTGGCAATATCGTTGCATATCCTTGAACTCACCAATTGAAAGGCCCCTCGTGTTAATTAAAAGACTAAGTCACACCACTCGATGAAACTCGTGGAAAAGGTGAACCACGACGTTCAAATGTTCAAAGTCCTCAATAGTATTTATCCTAGTCCCCTCATGAGTCGAGAACACTGCTCTGATAGCACTTGTCACATATCCGAAGTATTGGAACATGTGTACGAAACATGCAATCGATTAGGTCATAACATAACACATATTTAAGTTACCTATTGAATGATTGCCTTAGCGGAAGCGGATCTGCCTGAGGTTGGGATCACGGTCTGCCGGACGGGAGGACACATCATGGTTTGACGGACAATGACCTATAATACCACAGGTACTGACCTCTGTCTAAACTGTAGGGCGGCTAACTATCATTAGCATCATCAAGTTTTCCCTAACCCTGAGCACCCCTATATATAATGATATATAGAGGAATAGTTTTAAGGCCAGACACACAACTGGACTTATACGAATGGGCTTCCACTTATGGGCGACCCATTATCCTAAAACCAACATCTCCCACTCGCACAAAGTGGGGGGCACGCTCATTCATCATGCCAGCACCAAGAGAACGAATCTCATTATACAGTAAAGTCACATACGAGGAGGCAACCGTGCGACCGGCAGACACAACGAGCAAAGTGCTACGTACCAGTTAAGAATACGTAGCGACCCGCGGATCCCCACCAGCAGTGGAAATGTGCCATGCACCCTTGGTCATGTAATCTTTCTCCAAGTCTGACTGCACAAGGATCTTTGAGACCTATATATGTATTGTGCCCACAACTGCAGCCGATGCCGCGGTTGGTGGCCACCGTGTGGACAAAATATCGAGAAGATCCCATAATGACCATCCTCTTACCAAAAAACCATCAGTACAATTCAACTCGCTTCTCTAGAACCGGGACCCGGGCGGAATACGTCGAAGGCCCATCGAGCACGGACTAAGATAGCAAACACTGAACTGAACCTCAAGTATTTGTTCATAGTAATGAGGGTACGTACGCGACTCTTACGCAATGAGCTCTGGGTCTGACACGACTCCGAGTTAAAATCAAATCTCAGGTAATACCCATGGTCGTATTTGGGTGCGCCGCGGCATGGAACGCGACTGATTTGGTACTTATTTGGTACTCTGCAAATACCGCGACTGATTGACGATGATGAAGGAAACAATGTACTGAATCCTGATTTTCCTAAGTACTATCAATAAGATTCATCACTTGCTTCCTGGTTGCTTGCGTCAATTGATTCTCCTATTAGTAAAGGCCTTGTAGGATGTATGACAGTAGCTTCTATATAGAACAAACTTTATCAGAATTTCTCATCCTCATCAACTACACGCATCATGAGTATTTATGATAGGTTGAAGGTCAGAAAATTGTTAAATCAATCAATGAGAGAGTACTTAACAGAGATTCAACTCACCTGTGATAGCTTGGCAAGCTGTGGCCATCCTATCGAAGAAATGCAGCAGATCTCTATAATCTTAAACGGTGTCAAAGGTCAATATGATAGTGTGATTGCTGTAATTCATGCGAGTAGGAATCCATACGGCTTGTCTTCTATCTCGTATGTGCTGTTGGATGCTGAGGCCAGACAGAGAGAATTGCTATTTGATACCTCGCTTGCTACTGCAAATGTTGCTGTCAAAAGATCAGACCAGAACATCAAGTCTGCAGATGGTTCTATCCAAAGTAACTCAGTCGACACAGGACAGTCTATCCAGAAGACAAATGCATATGAGTATCAATCAAATTCAGCTGCCTATGGTCGAGGAAGAGGCAGAGGTCGAGGCTATGGGAACAACAAGCCTCAATGTCAACTTTGTGGGAAGTTCGGCCACTTAGTTCACAGATGCTATCAGCGATTCAACACAAATTTTCAAGGAGTAACTGCGCAGACTAATGACAACTTTAGTGCAAATCTCTCAACTGTTCACTAGAATGATGATGACTCCATGTCATATGCCAATTTGTCTGCCTCTTCTGTCTCTACATCAGCTCCCTCACCAGCTTACAGTCAAGCAATATCTCCTTCTTTTAACTCAGTACCTCCAGCTGTTATACCTGGTCCTTCAATGACCCCTATTAATCCATTCCAGTCTTATGGATCTGCATATCCCACTACCTTGATCAATGGGAAAAGTATGAAATTGCACCTGGATGTTTGCAATTTTTTGTCATTGGACCTATATGTTTTTTGCCGCAATTATTTACACCTGTATGTTACATTTTGTTGGTCATTGCACCCAACGTTAAAAAATCCCGTTAAGTATCACGTGAAGGGCACGTGTCGTCGTTAAATTTGAACTTATGCCATGTTAAATGACCAATTTACCCTTAAGGCAAACCATGGACGTGTGAAAGAGGAACCAACTCTCCGGCAAACTGGAACTCTCTTCCCTCTCCCTCCCTCCCGATAAAGTTGGAGCTCTTTAAATTTGGCTTTTAAACTGGTTGGAGCTCAAGCCTATCACCTTCTTCTTCTTAATCTTACGACGCGTCACACATTCGTACTAGAGAAGAAGATACCCACGATAACGGGAAATGGGACAAAGATTCCTCTGCATATCCTTCATTCACACCTCCAGTTTGTTCGCACTTTTGATATCCTGCATCTTCTTCGCTTCAACAGGTCAATGGAGGATTCCTCTTTCTGCATGAACCCAATGCTTAGAGACCATGAGTTAGAGAGTTCAAGGAAATTGAAAAAGGAAGAAGAACCTGAAATTGATGACACTAAAGTTGAAGAAATTAATGCTGAGGAGGGTGCTTTGTTTTTAAACAGTTCCCGTTGATTAAGAACAGTGAGTAGCTAGTGGTAGTCTTGCTGGGTCTAGTGTCAATGTGTCATCATATGTTTGATACCCAAGGATACAATTTAGAATTTGGATTGATTCGCTATAGCTAATATGTTGATTTTGTAGCATTTCTCTTTCTTTCTGCTCCATCCTCTTTTGTTTGTACGATCACTAAGTCACAGTAATGGGAAGCTTCAGGACAACAATATGTTTGAAGTATTTGGATTAGAATTGTTTTTGCTTTCATTGACTGCTATTATTCAAGTCTGCCTGTTATGTTACAGAAACTCACTTGACAATTTATTGCCTTGTAAGATTTACACAGATCTAGTTTTTTGGGAGGGTTAATTTGTCTGAAATCCTCTCAATTGGAGCTTCGTTCGTTTCCGTTTTATGATGACTTTAAGAGTAAACGAACTTCATCTACCTCTTTCATGTGTTCTTGAAGTGAACTTCTTTATGATCATTCCACTGCAGCAGCATCAAACTATGGATGTTCCTGAAAAAGAAGAAAAAAACGTGACTATCAGCAGCATCGTAGCGTTCCAAATAGAACATTAAAAAAAAAAAAGTATAAGTACCAGCAAAGATTGCAACTGTTGTGATATTAGTGATAGCCATTATTTGGTAGATACGGTACTCTGTCAAGAAATGCCAAATGCATAGATGAAGGACAGATATATTGGTTGATAGATCGGCTTGTTTTCAAGGTTAAACGCGCATAAGAATATTATATATATACTGGTGATTTGGGAGAAGACGGCAAGTCGGACAACCCTTACCTCTCTGTTGAAGAAGTTGATGAGCTTGGTGTTGCTGGCGATGAAATTGGCTTTGACAATTAATTAAAAAGGCTGGGGGTATTTTCGGTATATCAGGTCAGATATATGGCACATGGACAGCACATGCCTGATATTTAACGGTTACTGTCTGAATTGGATGGAAAAGCTCAATTACAAACAACTGTAAACATATGGGTGTAAGAACAAACATCATGGGTGCAGTTACCAATTCTGGCAAACATCCGGGTGCAATTTCATACTTTTCCCCTTGATCAATCCGTGTATTCCCCCTTCTTCTGTCTTTTATCCATCTCTACATCCATCTTATTATGTCATGTCTCCCTACAATTTTCCAAACAGCAACATCCCTCCGATGCCTATACCAAATAACAACTTCTCTTGTTCTTCACTGCCTTTCAACTCAAGTCTTCCCTCAGCACCGGTGCAATCTACAAATTCTTCATCTGCAGTGGACAATTCGCACCAGGTTAATCTCTCCATGGAATCTGTAGGTGGTTCCAACACTATGAACAAGGCCTAGTATCCAGACTCCGGTGCCACAAACCACTTCTCTCATGGAGCTCCTGATGGTGCTCAATCCTATTCTGGTTCTGGTAAGGTTCAGGTTGCCAATGGAAATTTCTTAGATATTACTAGCATTGGTACTTCGGTTATAAATACAGCTTCCAAATCTCTGATTTTACATAATTTACTACACATTCCTCAGATTACTAAGAACTTGGTTTCTGTGTCGCAGTTTACCAAGGATAACGAAGTGTATTTTGAGTTTCATGATACTGATTGTGTGGTGAAAGATTCTCGAAGTCCTCAGGTGCTGCTACGTGGATCTGAAAGTGCAGGATTATACAAATTAGATTTCAGTAATCTTGATAAGTCTTTGTTGCATGTCGGTAATAATAAGAGCAATGTCTGTTTTGCTACTTCTTGTATGAATAATAATGAACTCAGTATTAATAAAGATGTTGTATGCAGTGTTGTTCAACTGAAACTTTCTCCCATAACTCTTCATCAACGTCTGGGACATCCATCTCAAAACATTCTGTCCATTGTTATTAAATAATCCAATTTGCATCTATCTTCTAAGATTCCTATGTGCAATGCTTGCGCCATTGGAAAGAGATGCAAAATGACGTTCAATGCTTTCCAGATAGAATATCAATTTCCTCTTGAACTACTTCAGATGGACTTGTGGGGACCTGCCCCGGTGTTCTCCAATGGAAATAGGTACTATCTTAGTATTGTTGATGTGTTTTCAAGATACACCTGGATTTATTTTTTGAAAAACAAGAATGATGTGTCTGTGATATTTCCTCAATTTAAAAAATCTGTGGAAACACAGCTGGGTTTCACAATCAAGTCTGTACAGACTGATGGTGGTGGTGAGTTCAAAGCCTTGTCTTATGTTTTTATTCAGTATGGCATTAATCATCGTCTCACATGTCCTTACACGTCGGAACAAAATGGCATAGTCGAACGTAAACACAGACACATTGTAGAGATGGGTATCACATTGCTTAATCAAGCCTCTTTACCTATGCAGTACTAGACTGATGCGTTTTTCACTTCTGTGTTTCTGATTAATAGATTGCCTTCTAAAGTGCTAGGTAGTATATCTCCTCATGAGAAACTCTTTTGTCAAACTCCTGATTATGCATTCTTACGTGTTTTTGGATGTCTATGCTATCCGTTTATCAGACCTTTAACAAACATAAACTAGATTACAGATCCACACCTTGTGTGTTTCTAGGGTACTATGCGAATCAGCATGGCTATAGGTGTATGAATGCATCAGGTAAAGTATACATTTCGAGACATGTCAAGTTTAATGAAGTTGTTTTTCCTTTTTTAGTGAAACCAGGTTCATTCATGCAGTCAGGAGCAGTTAAAAATATAGCTACATCAATGCCTTTCTTTCTCCCATTTAATTCCTCAATCCGTGATCCTATTGATGCTGATATAGATATCTTTCATGTTGCAGATCAGGTTCATCCGTTGATACAGCCAGCCAACACTCACACAAGATATGACACTACTTCTCCTGATGAGTCTCCTCCAGTTAACACTGAATCTTCTCAAGAAGATCAGGTTAATGTTCAGGTTACATCTTTTCCTTCTGACAATGTTGTCACTGCTGCTGAGGACAATCGAGAGATTGAGATAGATGTTATTAGGTATGGTTTGTCTGATTCTCTGCTTGTTCCGATGAGGAATAATCAACCTGCATCTATGTTACCTATAGAGCCAACTGTGACAGATATTTCTTATGATGATGTGTGAACTTCATCTGGTGTTCATGCTTCTTGTAATAAATCCAGATATAATACTCATTCTATGCAGACTAGGTCGAAATCAAAGACTTTAAATGCCTTAACAACCTCGATGGTGCTTTCTACAAATTTCACTAACACTGCTCCAGGTGATGTGCATACTGCAATGCAACATTCTGAATGGGCTTCTACCATTAAGGATGAGCTTCATGCCTTGGATATTAACAATACATGGTATCTTGTCAAGTTACCTGCTGGTAGAATTCCAATAGGCTGGAAGTGGCTTTTTAAAATCAAGAAGAATGCAGATGGCTCGATTGCGAGGTACAAGGCTCGTCTGGTTGCCAAGGGTTTTTCATAAAAGGCAGGGTTCGACTTTCAGGATACGTTTAGTGCAGTGGTTAAAGCTTTTACGGTACGAATTATTTTAACTCTTGCGCTAACATACAAATGGCAGCTTAGACAAGTTGATGTGAACAATGCGTTTTTACATGGTGAGTTACTTGAGAATGTTTACATGAATCAACCACCTGGCTTTGAGAAGACTGATGATCAAGGCAATGTTCTTGTGTGCATATTAAATAAAGCTTTATATGGACACAAGCAAGCTCCTCGGTCTTGGTTTGAGCGACTCAAAAGTTTTATGGTTCAGACTCTACAATTCTCGGTGTCTTTAGCTGGTAATGGTCTCTTTATCAAGAAGACTGATGCAGGTATGGTATTTCTTTTAGTATATGTTGATGATATAGTTATTATAGGTAGTAATGTAGATTCTATTGAACTTGTCATCTCAACTATTAACAATGAATTCAAACTGAAAGATCTTGGTTCGCTTAACTACTTTCTAGGAATGGATGTGCAGGTTACCGAGGATAGTTTAATTCTGGGACAAATGAAGTACATTATTGAACTTCTGCATAGAACTGGCTTGATGGATGCGTCACCATTACCTACACGAATGTCCGGAAACTTTCTTACAAAGATAAGTGAACTTCAAGTTGATTCTCCCCGTGATGATGAACATTTATATAGAAGTATCATAGGTGCTTTAAAGCATGTTTGTGTTACCAGACCTGACATACATTTCGATGTTAATAAGATGAGCCAATATATGAAACATCCTTCCATTTGTGACTGGAAGGCTGTTGTTCGTATTCTGAGATATCTTAAGGGAACAATAGATCACAGTCTGCTTTTTCGTGCTAATCCTATAGTTACATCTGATGTGGTGTTAGTTTCCTATGCTGATACGGATTGGGGAAGTGATCTAGCTGATCGCAAGTCAGTTTCTGGTCACTATCTTCTTCTAAATGGCAATCCAATTGTATGGAGTTCTAAGAAGCAATCAGTTATTTCCAGATTGTCAGCAGAAGCAGAGTATCGAGCTATTGCAAATGTTGTTTGTGAGGTTATGTGGGTAATTTCTCTTTTATTTGAGCTTGGCATTAAACTCACTTCAATTCCTGTAATTTGGAGTGACAATATAGGAGACGTGGCGTTGACGGAGAACCCCATTCATCACTCGAAAATGAAACATGTGGAGCTTGATCTGTGCTTTGTCAGGGAAAAGGTTCAAACAGGACAAGTTATGGTGAATTTTGTGCCTACATCTGATCGGATTGCAGACATTTTAACAAAGCCAATTACAGCAAAACAATTTCTTCCATCCAGAAAGAAAATAGGAGTGATGTCATTTCAAGAACTAACTTCCTCATCGTGTGATTCTGAGATGTCAATTGAGAATGAAAGTGGGCAAGATATGGCTTCAGATGTTGAGTAAGTCTGATGTTTCTTAATATTGTCTTCAGATATGTTTCTGAGTGTCCTTGTTCATTTGATTTTTCTGGTTTCCTCATGAGTTCTTGTCTGTCTGTAATGCTTGTGTTATGTGTCTCAAGTTTTCTTTTTTCTTTTTCTTTATATGATTTGTTTATCGTAATCATTTGATATTACTTGTATTCAGATATCTGCTGACGTTGAGCCATATGCTGTGATAGTCTATCCTGATTGATTTTTTCTCAGATGTTAATCTCATCTGTCACTATGGTTCTGATGGTTCCTGCTCATGCCTTCTGTATATCTTCTATATGGTTCTCTGCGTTGTTGATCTCAATTACATGTTGATTTGTCTCTTATAATCAAGAGAGCAAGAAGAAGAATCAAGAATGAAAAAAAAAAAGCTCGATAAGCTGATGATTATACTGACATAGGGTGGAGTTTGAATCCAAAAATAACTCTTCTTAAAGAAAACGCTGAAGATACTTTGAGGAGAGTTTGAGGATGTAAAGATGGAGGAAAGTGAAAACCTCCCAACTCCACTGGTAAGATAGAGGCAAGTGGAAACCTTTCTATCAGTATATTAAAAAAAAACTCAAGAAAGAATCATGTATTGCAGAGACAATGATCTTGTATTGATGATTGCTGAGTGGAGAGTTATGTATAGGGTTATAAGAAGCTTGTCTGGTATTTGTTACATATGTAGTGACAGATGAGATTTGTGTTGGAAAATTTTTCATCAAGTGTGAATATCAGAGGTATGAATCGATAAATGTGTGCATCTAGTTATATGAGTATTTCAAGTCATTGCAGGTATACAATTTATATAGATGGATTAAAAGATTGATTGAGTTAGTTCATTCAGCATTCAGAAGGAAGAATTCTGATTGAGTATCATATTATCAAATTGGATTTAGAAGATTTAGAAAGGAAACTTCTCAAGGGAGTGTTAGGATGTATGACTAAGTGAATAGCTTGCAATCCATGTCTTCAAAGATCTGTGCCTTAGATGTCAAGAAATGTCGAGAAGCTTATAGATGCTTCAAGGTTGTTGTAATTGTATTCAGTCCTAGTTCTGTTTGTTTAGTATAAATAGGACTCAATTGTAATGGTTTGTTTAACTCCTTTCAATGGTACGATTTCAGTCATGAAATTATGTTATTTCTGTTGCTTAGTTTACTTAGACTCGAAGCTTTCTTCTCTTCTTCTTCATCTTCATCTAGATTGTGATCAGTTTACTAAAAATCCCAACAGATTTCCAAAACTAGAAACCATCACCAGCCTCACCCAGCCACAAAGGCATAGAAGTTATCACCCATGTGAGAGGGTGATCTAATACACTTTGACATATATCAATAAACAATCACAGTAAGAACATACAAAACACTCAAACTGCGAAAACATGCATACTCAAATATAATTTAAGTTAAAGAACATTGTATGAGAAATAAAATCAATGAAGTACATCAACTAAGTCTACACAGTCCTAGAGATTTCACATGCCTCACTAAAGACTACCTCTTCAAGGTTGGAGAGACGGTCCACGACCATCTCATCCGTAGACTAGTACTTCAAACTGATTACCTTGTGTCTAACCACGTCTCTAACATAGTGTCGCTTGATATCTACATGTTATGACTTGTTATGATACTTGGGTTTCTTTGTCACTGAGATTGCGACTCCAATGACTCAACAATCAATCTGGAAGTGTCTTCAACCATACAATCTACTGAGTGGTCCACTGAAGACCCACAAATTTGGCATCAATGGCGATTAACACAATGCTCGACTGCTTATTGCTCATCCACGATATGGCGCCATCAGAGAGCAAAGCATAATATCTGAGGTGGATTTTCTCTCATTAAAGTCAACACCATGGTCAGCATTGTTATACCCAGTCATCTAGAGATTCTCGGATCTCTAGCAAGTTTCTAGCAGAGAGCATGACGATGCCCTTAAGATATCACATGATCTTATTTATTGCCTGCCATTTCTTAAATCCGGGTTCAACTTGGTACCGACATACCATGCTGAATACATGACAAATATCAGGTCGAGTACACACTATTGCGCACATCAGGCTTCCGACTGCACTTAGCTACAAAATTTATTTATCTGGTCCATATATCCATTTTGAATGGTTAACCAACCTAAACTGGAGTTTCAATTGGTTCGCAGTTATGCATGTTGAACATTTCCAACACTTTGTTTATGTAGCTTTCCTTTGAAAGCCACAACTGCCTCCTACGGCGATCTCTCGAGATCTCAATCTCAAGGATGTGCGCCGCCTCACCCATGTTCTTCATCCCAAACAGAGAAGACAATCAGGCCTTTACCTGTGTGAGGATCTCCAAGCTATTTACGGCTATGAGTATGTCATCTACATAGAGAGTCAAACACAAAGTTCGGTCCCTAGCCTTTTGGTGTACAAACAATGATTCTCATCCATCAAGAAAAATCCATTTTTCACGACCAAATCATGAACTCTGCGGTACCACTACTTAGAGAACTGTTTCAGACCATAGATCAATTTGTGAAGTTTGCACACTAAGTGCTCATGGTCTTTCTGCACAAAGCATTCAACCTGCTCCATATAAATCTCTTCTTCTAACTCACCATTGAGGAATATGGTCTTAACGTCTATCTAGTACAGTTCTAAGTCTAGATTCACTCCAATAGTCATAATCAATCGAGTTTTGATACTCAAATTTTCATCAGCCTTGAGCTTCATCTTAAGAACTCATTTAGCTCTATTGTTCTGTGTCCTCTCGAAGGTCGAACAATGTCCAAACACCGTACTTCCTTATAGATTCCATCTAGTCCAAAGTGCTCATCCCATCTTCCATTAATTTCATCCATTCTTATTAAAAGGGTCCATTGCGAGCTTCTCTAACGTTTTACGGCATAATAACAATATCGTCACATATTAGGGTGTTTCGTTCTCCATTACCTTCTAATGCATATCGTTGGGAGGAAAACTTAAGTTCTAGCCCACGACTTAACAACTCACTACTAACAGGGCATGACCATGATCACTCCCACTGAGAAAGATATCCCTAATGGTCCCACTCTCAATAAGATCAACAGGATTGGAATCTGTTCCATTCGCTCCAGCTAGCTGTGAATCCGACGGATGACGAACTGATTCATCATCTCCGGTTTCAACTCTCCCACTCGAATTAACAGGTGTCTGCTCAACTTGATCTTGAATCTCATTTAGAGATCGATCCAAGTCAATCTCCCAATTCTTAGGAAATTCGTTCTCTTCAAACGTTACGTCTCGTGATTCGATCTTGGTAACACTTCCTCTGTCCTGCTCGGCTATAAACACATAACCCTTGGAGGTATCAAAGTAACCAAAAATACTCTTCTTTCCTCTAGGTCCAATCTTTCCCAAACTTATTTGAGAAATCATGGGTATAAGCGGCACACCCCTATGGCCGCATATGGTGAAGGTCCATAACTTATTCCAGTCCAAAACTCATATGAAGTGGAGTTAACCATCTTCGTCGTAACATGGTTCAGGATGTAGGCAGCAGTCTCCAAAGTGTTTCCCAATAAGGAAATCAACAATTCAGTCTACACCATATCGACCGAACCATTTTAAAGAGCGCTCTACTGTGCCTCTCTGCAATACTATTTGTATAGGGGATCGTCAACTAATGAATGATCCATTTTCATTACATAAACCGTTAAATTTCGCTGAAAGGTACTCTTCTTCCACAATCCGGGTGGAGAGTCTTTACCCTCCTGTCTAACAGGGGTAATCATCTGTAAGTGTAATGAAATTTCGCGCTCCGTTCCGAACCCTAGCACTAAGAGGGTCACGGACGTCCGAAGGGACTAATTGCAATGGAAATTAGGCTCTAGGTGCCTAACCAAAAATGTGTTCTGATGGAATTTTCTGCTAGACAATTTACACAAGTAGACGACTCCACTTGTGGAATGTTGGACAACAAACCCCATTGGTCTAGCCGCTGCATTCTATGTTGACCTTTATAGTCAAATCTAGCTTGTATGTCATTCTCATCGCAAACATATCCGCGAGTAGAAGGAAAAACATGAAATTATTATTCTTCCATGAATACAAATTTGAAACAATAAATCCACTAGAAAGAATACTAAAGCCGAACGAACTGAAACTAAAGACAATTGGACGGAAGATTCATGAAAAAATAATATAACACCGAGTTTCATTAATCCTAAGACTGAAATAACATATTTCGGTGAATCTGCGGACCATAGAGGATATGATTTCAGACTAAAACTCTACCGTCGCGCAAGCGCAGCTCACGAGTTCTAATCCCTTCGACTTCAACACAACAGTTGTTGTCGATGTAAATCCACCTAATTTCACGTGGGACTCTATGGTACTCTACGTAAACGTCACGATCCTTGGCTATGTGATTTGTCGATCCTGAATCCAAAATCCACAAAGGACATGACCCAGTCAACATATATGTACTATCAATACAAAATTAATAATATTAGACATTAAGACATTCATGTCAGATTGATTCAAGGCATGCGTTCACAAAGTGTAGCCACTGGCCACACTTGGAGCATTTTTTGTACTTAGGCTTCTCGGCCTTACGCGAACATTTTCGCAGTGTTGTTTTCAGAGGAGTCATTGGGTTCACCTCAGTCTTTGTTTACTTTGCCTTCAATGCATTTGCGCCATCGCGTTGTGCATTACTCCCTCACCTTCGGCGATTTTTCTTAGGTTCAGAGGATGTCGCCACATACACCTCAGCCTTAGGTCCAGCGACCTTGGGTCTGTCCTCTTCAATTCAATGTGTCTTCGAACGTGTTCAAAGGAATTGAGGACCTCAGAACGAGTTATTTAGATTTTCACATGTTCCTAGGAGTTTGGCAAAAAGCAGATTATAACCTGGATTTGCTGCTCATCAGTCACTGACTGACCGTTCTCCATGAGTTTCACGATCATGTTGGTCACATGCCTTAATTTCTATTTCGCGGAATGCTTAGGATTCATCATGTATGAATCAAACTTAATGTTGAGTGAGCACAATTAAGCAATCGTATAAAACCATTTCTAGCCTGCAAAGTATCCACCAACCCTTTAGTCGTATATTAAGTTCAAACTCATAAAGGATGCCATCATCCACCGTACTCAGCATCATGGCGCACGTCTCATCATCATTAACCTCCCACTCAAATGGGAAGCCTTCTGCTAATTCGTTATTCCAAAATCGGGTATTTTCATAATGTTCTTGATGGGGTTAGTGGACTTCTACTTAAGACCATCTTTATATGTTTTCTCCGGATTTTATAGTGCTCACCATTAAGTCTAAGACCTTTGTCCAACTAAGCGATGATGTTCTTCATGGCAACCTAATTTCTGTAACTAAAGAAAATTCTAATAGCATCATGGAGACACAAGGAACAATGTTCTAGTGCATGTAAAAGACAAGTCTCAGACCGATAGGACAGACTTGAGAACATACTTAAACCTGGGGGACAACCCTAGCTATGCCAAGAAGCACTCCCCATCGCTAAGCATGCCCTAAAGTCAATACTATTAATCGAAACACAGTCTATACCAATAGCCCTTAACAGACCGGAGTCGAACATATCACACTAAATCAAAGTGTTCGACTCTTACACAAAACAATCGTCCTAGCATTATTCAAATAAATTCGGAGAACCTCACAGACTAACCGACCGGTTCAAACTCAGGAACATTTTCCTAGGTGTAGTTCGTACTTCTGAAAGGCTACTAAGTACAATCCTAAAGGTTTGCTATCTATGCTAAACGAAAACTAGATCTACCTATCTAGGTAATCTAATACATGCAAGCAAAGAAACAAATCATACATATCAATACACACATGTATATTGTTACCTTTCAAAAATAAATAAATTTGGGGCTAATTTGTAATTTTCAAAACTTTGAGGACTAAAGCCACCCTAACCAAAAGTTTGGGGATCAAAATCACCATGAATAAAAATTTGGAGACTAAAGTCTCAACAAATAAAAATTCAGGGACTAAAGTCTCAACAAACAAAAATAATTAACATGTTAGACCAATGTTCACACACTATGCTGAACAATCACAACCTAGTCAATTCTACCAGTCATGGAGTCAAGAGTCAATCAAATAAAGTAAGGCAAAACTATCTACCCTGCAGAAAACACAAAGTAATTCAGGGAACTCAAGGAAACCACAGTGTTCTACCTATCTAGTCACGCAATATAAAACAATATAAGGCTCTCCCAGCAATTTAAATTGGTCTAACAATTATTTAAATTATCCTAAAAACTATTTATAAAAGGGTCCAGGCACATTTACCGGAATGAAATAAACCACTAAGACCCACAGAGGATCCATAATCGACACCAGATTCGTTTCAGACCAATTCGGATGGCCCAAAGTATCCAAATTAGCGCAGACCGGTTAGAACAACATTCATCAATCCAAACTGAACTGAATCGGTCAGTCTTTGCCAATCGAACTAGACCGGTCAGACTCTGCCGCCCAGTCCGGACTGAACCAGTCCGGTCGATAATCGAACTTGTCATATTAAACCGGTATGGTCCAACTCGTCGGACCAAACCAGTCTGGACCGGTTCACTCAGACCGGTCCAGATGTTTTCTTCTTCGTGGAAAGAGGGGAGCTAAAGTTTCTGAAACCCTAGCCTCCGCCCCTTGTGGCTGGCCAGCCACAAAGGTTGTCATACACCGCAAGGGTCTGCCATGGTGGCTGGCCCTATCTCCCTTTGGGTCAGCCACGATGGTCGAACCCCTCTCGCAAGGCTGCCACGAGGGTTGGGTCGGCCATCACTGGCCGACCTCACCCTACCCTAGCGACAAGAGTCGTGACCACAAAGGCCACGACAACCAGTCGCTGGGCCAAATCCACGAAGGTTGTGACGCCGCCTGCGGTTGCGGTTGTGGTTGCCACGGTGGCTGTTTCTAGCAAGGGCTGAGCAGTGATCACGAAGGTTGTCGTCGCCCCTGATTCGACCTCGGGATGGTGGTTTTAGTGGCTAGGGATCGTCGCGGTCACGACTGACCGCAGTGGGGATTTTTGTTGAAATTCGAAAATTCGAAAACCAACCTACTATGGCTCTGATACCAATGTTGGAATATGTGTACGAAACATGCAATCGATTAGGGCATAACATATTTAATTTACCTCTTGAACGATTGTCATAGCGGAAGTGGGAGCGGATCTGCCTGAGGTTTGGATCACGGTCAAGCCAACCGGGAGGACACGCCACGGTTTGATGGGCAATGACCTATAATACTGTTATAATCTTCAGATCAATAACAGAAAGCAAAATAAAGATTGCTTGTAAACTAAGAAAGTAAAATCAGCTTTCATTTCAAGGTAGTTAATATCGTTACAAACCACTTCTATTTATAGCCTATATTCCTATCTATTTACACTTCAGTCCCTCATTCTTAACTAAACTGATCCTCAATCTATATGTATTTATACATATACCCTAACATTCCCCATTCAAGATCCAGTTCCTTCTTCAAATCAGTTTCACAGATTTCTGAGATCTTCTTGAGCTTCTTGAGCTTCTCTGAAGTCACACCTTCTGTTTTCAACCTGAAAGCTTTAACAGAACTTGGCATCCTTCTATATGAAGATAACATCGCAATATATAGCTATAGACATCAATTATCCCTGATTTTACCAATCATCCTTGCACTATGCCATATATCCACAGCATTTGAACCTTCTGATGTTTAACAAATCATGATATTTTCTTATCATATTATCACATTTCTCAGCATACGCACATAAATCTTTCACAGCTCATATAAATCAACTCAATTGCCTGAACACATAATGATCATTATCAGATATCCACAGATGCATTATACACTATCATTCATGCTGTACATATCAAACCAGATTGTTCATCAAGAAATCCAGAATGCCTAAGCAGCTGTCAACTGATCATACTCTATGCATACCCGATCAATCTCTTAATGCTTAATTATGAATCTCACTTGTCTTTTTTTGATTTTCTTCTTCTTCTTGGCAGAAGGGTTTGAGCCCTTTTCTTTTAACCATGACTGAAGGGTTTTAGCCCTTTTCTTTTCTTCCTCAAGAATCAGTCTAAAGTATCTTAACGTTTTCTTTAAACTGATTCTGCTTTTTGGAATCAAGCCATGATATATACCAAGATCACACACCTTGATTGTATTCGAATGCTTTGCATTCTTCTTTCTTTTTATTTTTTTTCCGAGAGATGAATAGCACAGAAATGATCAAGGAGACAACTGAAAGGCAAACACAGACTACAAGCTGAGCAAACCGAGGACAGCACCACACATGATCACAGTATAAAACACAGTTTGAATTCCTAAGAAACAATCATTAATAGTTCAGCAATGATAGATGAGATAAATGAGCCAAGAAAGATTGACATGATATGCAGAAAATCATGACATATAACAGAAAACACATGACTAGATAAAACCAGAAAGAACAAACACAACACATATAGACATAAACAATGAGCCAACAATGAATCACGAATAACCTCATCTAACCATATATCACAGATGACTCAACATATAGATGACAAGGACTACTCAAGTACCTCAGACGGAGTTGTGGATGAAGCTTGAACAGCCATACTATCACAAGTCAGTTCATCCACAGAGAAAACACCCAGTTTTTTCCTACAAGGCACAAATAACTTCTCTGTTAGTGTCTTAGTTAAGACGTCAGCAACTTGATCATTGGAAGGAACAAAATTAATCAACACTTGACCAGAATTCACTTTTTCTCTGACAAAAAACAAATCTATCTCAACATGCTTCATTTTCGAGTGTTGTATCGGGTTTTCAGAAAGTGAAGCACCACTTGTGCTATCAGTTCACACAGTAGGAACAGAGGAAAGACTCAGCCCCATTTCGGTGAGCAATGACCACCCATATAATTTCACAAACTGCATTTGCAATTGCACGAAACTCTGCCTATGCACTCGATCTAGCCACCACGGTTTGTTTCTTGGAGCTCCAGATTATTGGATTCCCATTCAGTAGCAAAAAATGTCCCGAGATAGATTTTCTATCACTGACATCTCCTCCCCAATCTGCATCAGCAAATGAAGTCAGGGATATGCCTTTCATAGGAAATGAGTTTGTTCGAAACATCAATCCATGATCAATAGTATTCTTCAGATATCTAACAACATGTAAAACAGCTTTCCAATGCCCAACACTTGGAGTTTGCATATACTGACTCAACTTGTTTATAGAAAAATTAATATCAGGCCTTGTCACACATATATGTTGTAAAGCACCGATTGCACTTCTATATAATGTAACATCATCAAACAGCTCTGAAGAATTAACCATACCTGTCTTAGACAAGCAAGAACCAGTCATAGGAGTAGAAAACCAGACACATTAGACAGGCTGAGGCGATCAACTAACTCCTGAGCATATTTCTTTTGATTTAAAAGCAAAAATTCATCTGTGGCTATGACTACCATGCCAAGAAAATAACTCAGACTTCCAAGATCTTTCAACTTGAATTCTTTATTTATAGCAAGGATAACATCCGAAATATCAGAAGCAGATGGACCTGTGACAACTATATCATCTACATATACGAGAAGAAAAACAGAAGACATGCCTGTTGACCTTATGAATAAGCAACTATCAGCAATGGATGCATGAAAGTCAAACTGAGAAACCAGAAAACATTTGAGCTTTTCGAACCAAGCACGAGGACACTGTTTAAGACCATAAAGAGCTTTTGTCAGTTTGCACACCAGAGGAGCAGCAGATGACGAAACCTGTTCAAATCCAGGTGGTTGAAGCATAAACACTTCTTCTGTCAATTCACCATGAAGAAACGCATTGTTGATGTCAATCTGTCTAAGATTCCACTTGTGAGACAGGGCAAGAGACAACACAATCCTCACAGTAGCAGCTTTAACAACAGGACTGGACGTATCTTGAAAATCAAACCCAGATTTCTGAGAAAACCCTTTTGCAACTAACCTCGCTTTGTATCTAGAAATGGTGCCATCATCATTTTTCTTGATCTTAAACAACCACTTACATCCTATTGGAATACGACTAGACGGCAGCTCCACAATCGACCATGTCTTATTATCTTGCAAGGCAACATATTCCTCTTCAACTGCAGCCTTCCAGTGAGAAGAGTTGAGAGCCTGATGAATAGAGTTGGGTTCATCATGAACTAAGGCATCCCGTGATTCAACAGACACAAGTAAACCATGAAGAGATGAGTTATTTAACAAGTTAGTTTTCGACCTGGTCTCCATAGGATGCACATTACTAGGTACAGCAGATCTGGAACGAGGTGAGGGAACAACAGTAGATTCTATAGATGCATAAATCAATCTATAATAACTGGGAACAAGACTAGACCCTTGTAGTCTATAAGTGACAGAAGGTATAAAAGGTAGATCAGAAGAATATCCTACCTCGCGAGCAGAAACATCCAGATCATATGGGATATTTCTCATAGCATCATGATCCCTGTCAACAGGTTCATTCGACTGCAAATTTGAAATGTTAGTAGATGAACTAGAATCTCTATTATCATAAGGAAGAGTTAACTGAGGTAAAGTAACAGAATCAGCCATATCAAATTCAGAAGATCTACTATTTAAACCCGCATCACAAGGAATAAAAAATGGAGTAGAGGTGTAGTTCTTAGTAGGAGCAGAAGAAGTAAAGAAACTCCCTTTTGAATCAGCAAAAGGAAAGGTTTGTTCATGAAATGTAACATTCCTGGAAGTGTATACACGTCCAGAGGCTGACAGACATTTGTACCCTTAATACTTCGCACAATATCCTAAGAACACACACGGTTCCGAACGCATAGCAAGTTTGTGTTTATTAAAGGGTCTGAGATGAGGAAAACAAAGACAGCCAAAGACCTTAAGAAATGAGTAATCAGGTGCTGTCTTAAACAAGCATTCATGAGGAAATAAATTCCTAAGACTAGATGAGAGCAACCTATTAATGAGAAATATTGCAGTGAAGAACGCATCTGACCAATAGTGAAGAGGTACCGAAGATTGAGCCAACAGAGTCAGTCCAAGCTCTACCACATGCATGTGCTTCCTTTCGACAATCCCATTCTGCTGGGTTGAGTAAGGACATGTGATCCTATGATGCACTCCAAACTGAGGAAGATATGTGTCAAGAAATTTGAACTCTCAACCTCCATCTGACTGTACCGCCTTCAATGAATGGCCGAGCTGTTTTTATGCAAGTTTATGAAACTCTACAAAGTACTTAGAAACATCACTCTTTTTAGATAAGAAATAGATCCATGTGTATCTACTAAATGCATCAACAATGCTGAGATAGTAGTTATTACCATTGGAAGAGCACGCAGCTGGTCCCCATACATCCACTTGAATTAGCTCTAAAGGATGCTTATAAACGGTAGTGGATGATGAGTAAGGTAACTTCTTACTCTTACCTATGGCACAAGCTTGGCACAGGGAAATGTCATGCATGACAGGATGATTGTGCAGCTTAAGAAAACTGGTGAGAATTTTGGACGAAGGGTGTCCAACCTCATGTGCCAGAGCTGAGTTGAATCTTTAGTTTTTAAAGCAACAACCAAGCATTTTATTGCTGTCTGAGATGTACATTCAGAAGTGATAAGATTAGAATTACTCGTAGAATCAATAACAATTTCAATTGTATTAGCAATCGAATTAGAACACATAGTAATAGAATCTGTAGTGCTAGTTTTATTCTTGTGTACTTCAGAAAATCCAGATAACAAACTATAAGGAATACTGATAGGAGAAGTAACAGAAGCTAAATATAGATTGACAGGAGTAGAAACATTTGAACTAGACTGAAATGTACGATTATTCCTAAATTGAGTCAAATCTAGTTTATACAATCCCGAACATTCATGACCATTGAGTAAAGCTTGATGTGTCTTCGAATCACGGATGACACAATGAGACGCATGGAATTCAAAAAACACATCGTTATCCTTGGCGAACTGTGAAACAGAAAGAAGATTTTTAGTTACACCGTGAGTAAACAGCATGTTATGAAGTTGCAAGGGCCGAGAGACAGAAGGAAGACATGCAGAACCAATAGCAGCTATATTTAAAGATGAACCATTACCTACAACTACCTTACCTTGGCTAGAATAAGGAGCACATGCTTTGAATTGACTAGGATGCATATTAGTCGGGTGATTAGTAGTACCAGAGTCAGGAAACCAGCTGGAATCATTTTGAATGACAGGTGCAACTGACGCTAAATTCACCTGAGGACTGCCATATAAGGATTGAATGTCCATATTATAAACGCTTCCAATTGTGAAAGATGCAGCTCCAGATGGTACAGAAGTAGTATTATGAATAGCATGAGAGTAGCCTTGAGACATAGGATGATAAGTAGGATGATAAGGCAGTTGTTGCGGCAAACCAGAAAAAGGCATAGGCCTAACATTCTGAAATGCAGTAGGATGAGAACTGGAATGGTATGATGAATTCGAATACACCTGATGAGGAGCAAATGAAGACTGATGCACAGGAATGGTCGATGGGAACACAGATGTTTGCTGAGGCTGAGGCATGATTGGCGAATATGACTGAACAGATGAACCAGAATGAGGTAACTCCACAGGATCATCCCATTGTGATGAACAGAGATTGACATTTAATTGATTGACATTTGCAGGATCTATCACACCTGTGAAGTTGACATTTAATTTTTGGTAGAACCTATGAACCAGGTGCCCAAATTTGCCACAGAGCTGGCACTGAGGTCTATTAGAGCCATAGCCTCTACTACGACCACGGCCACGCCCATTACCAAAGGATGAGTTTTTTGATTGAGAAGATTGATGCTGAGATGTACCTTGATTTGTGATACTGCTGGACAGAGCATTGTCACACTACAAGAATCTGTTGCAACAACAACGGTTATTTTATTTTGTATTAGGCACAATGTATTTTCCATCACTATAGGTTACATTTAGTGTGAGTATTTGCCGTCACTAAACTGTTAACATGGATGAAAGTGTCACAACAGTAAATGATTGATGTTAAAAAAGTTCATTAGTTGCGATCATTTTGTCTGAAGACAATATATGTATTCAACAATGGAATTTGTTGTCTCTCTTGTACTGAAACAACAACGGAACTAAGGTGTTGCTATGGTGTTTTGTTGTCACTAAAACATGAATGACGGGCAGAGTAACAGAGACATTAAATGAGGGACTCCCTTGCAAGTAACATACACATTAATTGAGCTGAAGAAACACCATTTCATTCCACCCATTCTCCGATTGAAAGCAGCTCCTTTCTGTTGAGTGACAAGTGATATCAAGGATCATATACCAGCTCCTAGATCTGCCGTGTCTTTGTCAATCTGCTGCGTTTTCATATATCGGTGATATAAGTAGTTCACACGCTTGGGCATCTGCTGCGTCTTCAATCTGCAGCTTGACTGGAATATAAGTTCCCCCTCCGAACCAAAACACGACCTGGGTCGTTCATTTCTACAGCTGGTTAAACATATTGCCTGCTAAAAGTGTATCATGTAGTGTTTATGTGTATGGATTTGCTGCAACATGCTACAGTGCAGATCTGTAATTGAGTTCTTCACATTGTGTTGTTTGGTCTGGTTAGCTGTAATTGTACAATCACCGTTACAATGAGGTTATTATGTTGTTGTAAAACAAGTTAAACATGCATTGTTGTTCTTTCTTTATTGCCGTGAGAGTAGTTTGATATATATACATGTATAAACTAAAATAACACTATTTATCTGTTTCTTCTTACATAGCTAGCAATGGACAAGAGTTGGATGAAGAAACCCCGACAGAGCAGTGAATATAAGGATGGGGTGAAATCATTTTTGAACTTTGCCTTTACTAATTCGTCTTGGGGAGGAACAATATACTGTCTGTGCCAGAGCTGCAATGGTTGTTTGTTAATGTCAAGAAGCAATGTGAAGATGCATTTAGAGAGGTATGGGATACTCCAAACATACACTACATGGGTCGATCATGGAGAAGAGTACGAACATGTAGTAACCAATCGACGACACAGTAGTAGCAGGGATGAAATGTTCAACATGGTGAACGACGTGTTTAGGGGTGGTAATATGGAAACTACTGAGGAACCAAATGAAGATGCAAAGACGTTCTACAAAAGGTTAGAAGATTGTGAACAGAGGTTATACCCAGGTTGTTCGTCGTATTCGAAAATGTTTTTTACCGTTGAATTGCTTCACTTAAAGGCACTTTTCAAGGTATCGAACAAGTTTGCAGATCAGTTGCTTCAACTGTTGCACAAGGTACTCCCAAAAGACAATACTGTGCCTCACTCTTATTATGAAGCCAAAACATTTATAGCGGATTTGGGGTTAGACTACCCAAAGATTCATGCTTGTAGGAACGATTGCATCTTATTTCGAAAGGAGTACCAATGTACTGATATGTGCCCTAAATGTGGACAGTCCATGTGGAAAGAACAAACACAACATGTGAGTGGGAATGATGCTTCACTAAACCCTGGTAGAAAGACCCATAAAGTGCCTGTGAAAGTGTTACGCTACTTCCCACTAACAACCCGACTTCAACGCTTGTTTATGTCCCCTAAGACTGCATCAACAATGAGCTGGCATAAGGAAGGTCGCATCAATGATGGCGTCCTTAGGCATCCAGCTGATAGTTCTTCGTGGAAAAAACTTGATGAGATGCACCCACTTTTTGGTGGAGAAGCACGGAATGTCAGATTGGGTCTAGCAACAGATGGATTCGATCCTTTCAGTGACAAAAGTCATCCGTACAGTATGTGGCCTGTTGTCATCATCCCTTATAACGTCCCACCAGATGTATGTTTGAAAGATACAAACTACTTGCTTTCTCTTTTGATTTCCGGACCAAAAGCTCCGACCAATGATATTGATGTTTACTTACAACCATTAATCGATGAACTGCACAATCTGTGGGAGAATGGTGCTGAGACATATGATGCATCGAAGAAGGAGAACTTCAAGATGCATGCTTGTGTTCTTTTGACAATTAATGACTTACCAGCTTATGCCAACTTATCTGGGTGGGCTACGTATGGTAATCTTGCATGTCCTGTGTGTAAGATGGATACTCATTACTGTCGGCTAAAGAATGGGAGGAAGTGTGCCTTTTTGGGTCACCGTCGTTTTTTACCCAAACATCATTCTTGGCGGAGGAATAAATCGTCCTTCGATGGGAAACAAGATTTCAGAGGACCTCCAACGAGATTATCAGGAATGCAAGTTTTGCAACAGTTGCAAAATCTTGAGGAGATCCCCTTTGGAAAGACACAACCAAGTCGCAAGGTTGGTGTTGATTCGGTGACCGGTAATTGGAAGAAGAAGAATATTTTTTTTCAACTACCCTACTGGAAAGATTTGTTACTCCCACACAACTTGGATGTGATGCACATTGAAAAGAATGTTTGTGCTAATGTCGTTGGGATACTATTAGGCTTGCCGGGGAAACGCAACGACAATTTGAAAGCACGCCTGGATTTGAAAGCCATGAGCATAAGATATCCCCTACATCCTGTGCAGAGATGAAACAAAATGATTCTACCACCCGCAATTTATACCCTGTCGAAGGCAAAGAAAACAACATTCTGTCAGTTTCTAAAAGATTTGAGGTTACCAAGCGGTTATTCCTCTAACATCTCTCGTTGTGTGCACGTGCATGACCGGAAACTTGTGGGACTAATAATCCATGACTACCACATACTTATGCAGCGTATTCTGGCAGTTTCAATAAGAGGACTACTACCCAAACCAGTGTGTAGTTCAATCGTAGACATGTCTAATACATTTCGTGTACTCTGTTCGAAAGAATTGGACGTACGTGATTTGGATTGGTTGGAGAAACAATTACCTTTGACGATGTGTAATCTGGAGTGGATATTCCCACCTGCCTTCTTTAATATAACTGTCCATCTAGTAGAAGAAGCAAAGTTGGGTGGTCCACTTCAATACCGTTGGATGTACAACATTGAGAGGTAACGTTTAGTAAATACATGTCATGGTGTGTTAACATAATTGAAATGCAAAATGTGATTATACTTTTACTGATGTCAACAAAATTATTTATTGTGGAACAGGATAATGGGGATTATGAAAAGTTTTGTTCGCAATAGAAGTCGTCCAGAAGGGTCAATTGCCGAAGGCTATATTGCGATAGAGTGTCTGACCTTTTGTTCGAGATATTTAGTTGATACTCAGACGAAGTTTCAAAGGGTACCACATTCTGAAGGAGAGGCAGAAAATGTGTGTAGACCAATTTACCTTTCTATTTTTCGACCAAGCGGAGCACCGCTGGGAGGTGCACAGTCAAGAGAATTAACAAATGTCGAATGGGAACAAGCTCATCGATATATACTAAATCAATGTGAAGAGGCTGTGCCATACATACAGTATGTATTCTTGTTTATTTCAGGCATATGTTGCTGACTAAACCTGCAGGAGTATGTCTAATGTGGACGTGTTGTTTGACAGGGAGCATAAGAGGATGCTTATGGGGGCTAGAGTCTCAAGGAGAGGAATTGACGTTGTGCACCACAAGACCTTTGCAAACTGTTTCGAAGGAAGGGTGAGTATGCAACCTCACATATTACAAGTTGTGAGTTTGTACCATGTTAACACACTATTATATGCATAGATAAGCCGACTGGTTGCCTCAGCAGATACTGAATCAGTCAAACAGTTGAGAGCACTATCTAAAGGTCCTTTATATAGTGTGAAGAGGTACCCGGGCTATAAAATAGAAGGCGTTGTCTTCCAATGCAAAAACAGATCCGCCATGCGGTCCTTTGACAATAGTGGAGTTCAAGTCAAAGCGGATACAACGTGTTATAGCAGCACTCGAGATAACAATCCAATCTCTGGAGACATAGATTACTATGGTGTGCTGGAAGATGTTATTGAAATTCAGTACTTAGATAACCTTAAGGTTGTACTGTTTAAATGTCAATGGTTTAATGTTCTGTCAGAGGCAAACGGATTCAAGATTGACGATTACGACTTCACTTGTGTTAACCACACCAATTTTCTGCACACTGACGAGCCGTACATTCTTGCATCTCAAGCTACGCAAGTGTTTTATTTGCCGGATCACACAGACCGTGCTTGGAGCGTTGTGCTGACAGCAGCTATCAAACGTCAGGTGGTTCTTGCTGGACGAACATCGGGTGATGAAGTTGAGGCATACCAAGAAGGGAGCACAAGTGGTCAACGTCCTACGATAGTTGGTGATCAACATGAAATAGTTCAGTGGGGTAGAGATGATGAAGAGGGTGAGATGGTTGACGTTAATGTTGCTGCAATAACTGAACAAAACACAGGAGAACAGTTGGGAGATTCGGATCAGGAGGAGTTTTCGTCCAGCAATGATCTGGAGGATGAAGATGATGTTCACACTGATGAAGGCAGCTATGAGTCTGAGGAGAATGACCATGTTAGCACTGACTCGAGCAGCAATGATTCGGAGGATAACGACGATGGTGGGTCGGATGAAGCAGAACTCTCTGATGCAAGTTAGAAGAATGATGACAGTATTCCTAACTTGATAATTTATGCAGCATTAGGATGTGTACTATGACAGTTTGCATTAGGATGTGTACTATGACAGTTTGCATTAGGATGTGTACTATGACAGTTTCTTGTTTCTGTTATTTGCATTGTTGTATTTGTCTAAACAGTTTGTAACAAATACTTTGTGTAGGTTTAAATAATGTTCAACTCCAATATTTCCAGTGAAACAGGTTCTGTGTTTTCTTTGCAAACAGGTTCTGTGGAAGCACTACTTCGTTTTGAGCTTCCAAACATTCAGGTTCTGTGAAACTGCAGGTTCTGTGTTCACAGGTTCTGTGAAAAAAACGAATAGACATAGTGAAACAAGTTTTGTGTTGAGTGAAACAGGTTCTGTGAAAAAAATACAGGTTCTGCTGCTGGAAATTGTTAAAACAGGATGTTAACCCTGTTGGAAATTGTTTGCTGCTGGAAATTGTTAAAACAGGTACTGTGTTTTGAGTGTAACAGGTTCTGTGGAACAGGTAATTCGTTTTGAGCTGCAAAAAATCCAGGTTCTGTGAAACAGGTTCTGTGTTAACATGTTCTTTGAAAAAAACGAATGGACATAGTGAAACAGGATCTGTGTACAGCAGCTACTGGTTTTGTTTCAAAAAATTCAGGTTCTGCTGCTGGAACTCTGTTAAAACAGGATGTTAACCCTGTTGGAAATTGTTTGCTGCTGGAAATTGTTAAAACAGGTAATGTGCTAATGCTAATGCTAATGCTAACTGTGTGTAGTGTCAACTATGTTAAGTCTGAATTTCTAGTACAATGTGTGCTAATGCTAAAATTTCAAAGTGTTTAGGTCCTAAGTCCCTATGTAATCCTACTGTCCATGGTTTGAGTGTAACAGGTTCAGCTCCTATCCTTGCTACATGTTCAAAAGAACAACCGAAATCTGAGTTTTCTAAAGATGGTGCTGTTGTGACTGAACATTCTCGTTTGATAACTGATTTGATGAGTGTCTCTCTTGGTTTTGTGTGTAATACTTCTTTACATAAACTGAAAAATGATTCAATGCCTCTCTCTATGCACAATAACTCAATAACTACACTTGATATATGCTCAAAGCAACAACTAAAACATGATGATTCCTGTGATGGTGCTGTTATAGCTAGATAATCTGATGTTCTGTGTGCTGAAAGATTTGGTGGTCTATGTGCCACAAAGAGAGTTATGTGCCAGAAAGAGAGTATCTTCTGACTTTATCTGTGATGGTGTTGAACATAATCTGGATTATCCTTCAAACCAAGTGTTAAAATATGTTATCAATTCTGGATTATCCTGTAATGATAAGATTGACAAATCTCTCATGTGTACAGCAATTGCTGTGAAACGTTGCTGCTGGAAATTGACCAGAACCCAGCCTTCTTGTTTGGCCAACCTGCAGAATGTTAACTCAGCCTTCTTGTTTGGGCCATACCAGAACTTGCTAAGAGTTTGGGCCATACCAGAAGTTGCAGTAGCCCAAAACACAGCCTTCTAAATTTAGTGGATGCCAAATGTAACGTAGTGGATGCCAAATGGAACGTAGTGGATGCCAAATGGGTGAATACGGTACAAGACAAGCCATGTATGATTTGTCTTGTTGCAGAGGGAATTAATTATGGAAGCTGAAGGGGAGTAACGGAGACAGTCGTATTGGTTAGCACCATATCCCGAGGCAGATTATATGTCCCACGAAACCTTTTCTTTCCCTCCATAACATACATCTTACTTGGCATTTTTCAAAGCTGAAGGTTCTGCTTCTGAAAGCTTGACGAAGACGAAGCTCCGCAGGTAATTCGTTCTCTCTGCAGATCAGCGGTAAGTTCAGTCCTGCAGCCAACGTGGGTTCCCTTCATCTGTTTGATGATGTACTGCATGTGAACAGGCCACTATCCGTAGGCTATGCTTTGATATACTGGAAAAATGGATTTCCTCTATGAGTTTCTTGTTTTTAGGTTGATCTGTGTTTAGGTATCTATGTTAGGCATGCTTTCTTGTTTTTAGGTTCCATCTGTGTTCATCGATCAAGCTTGCTCTTTTGTTATCCGTTTCTTGTTCTTCACCGTCTTTTCTTCCTGTTCTTTGTTTCAACCATAGAGTATGTTCCGACTGGGTGTTCTTTCTTGTGAAAGTTTCGTCCTTTATCTCTAACCTATACAGTGGGTGGCCTAAAAGATATGTTCGGTTGTCTCAGTCCCATGTATATTTATGTTTTCTTAAAGTGTTTCAAGCAAGCAAGGCCGGTTCGAAAAGAGGTGACTCCAGGAAACAAGCTGCACAGCAAGTGCCACTGCGTAGATCTCCACGGAAATCTGGACGAAACACCAAATGTAAGTTCATTCTTATGGACTTATGATTGGGTGGTCACGCAAAAACTGTTGTCCAAGTTGAATGGCTAATTTGTTTCTTTGTTAATTTCCATGCTGTAGGGAGGAGCTTGGAGACATCAGATTGTGAAACAATCTGTCCCAACACCTATGTTCAAATGCTGAGGGAGGAACCAGTTGCTCTAACACCTGTGGAAGAACCAGTTGCTCCAACACCTGTGGAAGAATCAGTAGCAGGTTATTCTAACATACCGTTGTTTATATAGATGTGTTACTGAAATGTCTAGCTAGCATTACTGAAATATATGTGATCGTATTTAGCCTATTGTTGTTTATTCATGCACCTGACGCTTGGGCATGCAGATCCTGTCCCTGCACCTGATGAGATCCTTCCACCAAGTGTCCTGAAGTTACGTCGTGGGAGAACCCGTTGTATTAGGCTGTCAAGAAACGGTATAAACGAAAAAGAGGAGCTCAAGTTTAATGAACAAGGTCGGGTGTGTTCTCAAAACGCCTCAACTTTTGCATTATGGCGCGGCTGTATTGTCCGTAAACGGACAAATGCACCTTTACAAGTGAAAGATTGGGGTGATATTCCCAAGGAACCAATAGACTATGAAGCTAAGATGCTTGAGGTGGTATCAGTAAGTATATAAGCGTACACTCTTTCATTGATCACCTTTTTTACTGCAACAGAATGGTTGGCGATTGAATAGGGTTTGTCTATGTTTAGGAAAAGTTCGTGGTGCCTGTTGGATCGTGAAATCCTGAATGCTGATCTGGCAGTGAATTGAATGCCAGACAAGGTTGGGGATGACGCTTCAGCTCCAACTCCGGTGAACCTGCAAGTAGGGGAGCGCAACAGAGGGGGTGCCTCTGGGTCCCTCTCCGATGCTTAAATGAGTATATGTGTGTATAAAACTCCAAACGTAAAGTACGTATGTAAAGCAAGGATATTTATAGGGTAAGAGAGATAGAACCGTATAAAGGCAACTGAATATCTTAATGTATATTGAGTTGCTGAAGATTCGGATCGTGGGATATGGCAGTTACTGCGAGATATTGCAGTTACCAAATCTAATCTTTAGTGAATATGTGACCGGGATATGCGGGATATCTTGGCCACTCTGTTATTAACGGTTTAGTGGGACCAGAGGAGAGAGGCAAGGCTCTCTTCGGGGCGAGCACTCCCATGTCGAGCAGTGGAAGGTCGCGACTTGGTAGAGAATGGCGAGCAGTCTGAGAGCCTTTGGCGTCTCTATAGACTTTGGGCTCGATTCTGGATTACTCGATGGTGGGCCAAGTTTGGCTTGTACTTGGGCCGATCCGGTTCGGATGTCATGGGTTTACCCCCTCTATAGTTATTGGGCCTTCGAGGCCTTTTCTTACTGGGCCGTCACTATCGATACCCAACATTTGCCCCCGAAGCTTGATTGAAGTTCCTTCAGTCGAGCTTGATTTCCTGGTAGGGTTTTAGATAGTGACGTCTTTGGTAATGGTTCAGTGCCTTTGAGACACTTCGAGCTCATTTGGCGAGCAATTCCTTCTCTGTTCAAAGCCGAAAGAATATCCTTCCTTTTATTCCCTTTTGGCGATCACTCGAGGTGACTCAGGCTTATGGAAGTCTATCTTTCTTAGTTAGGCGATCATTATCTACCCGAGGTATTTCTGCTAAAGCTTTATTAGTGCGTTGGCGACCACCTTGTCTCCTTAGTGGAATTTTAGCATTTAATAACTGCACGGTTGTCCAGAAATCGAACGGTCACTTGAGGCACGCCTGACATTTACTTTTCCGTAAACCCAGGGTAGCTTGACAGCTGTCTGTACCAGCCAACCGTTGTCTCTTGGAATTCTGACATTGCTTCGGTTTTTTCCAAAAGGGTGCAATTATTCCTCTGCGTCGCTTCGATTTGCTCGTGGCGGTTACTCCCCTTTTGGTCTATATAGGAAACGTCAGTTTCTGCATTTTGTTTTTTACGCTTATCCACTCCTTCAGATTTTCAGAACTTCGCTGCAAACCTTCCCTTTCTCTTTCAATCCTCTTCAGTTCTCATTTCGACCATTTCCATGGCCCCCAGAAGTCAGCGAATAAAACACATGGCCATCAAGGGTGCTAACAAAGCCAGCGCCCCTCAGAATGTCGGTGTTCCCTTGACCATTAGGGATGAAGTTGTGCCCTCCTCAGCGGGGAAACAGCCTGACGTGGGAAGGTCTGCGGCCACCCCAGTGGTGGTAGATGGCCCTGAGCTGAACACGCCTATTTTTTCCCCAAAAGGTAAACTTTCGCCCTTTTATTGCTCTATTTTGGCAATATCCTCTGTTTTCCTTTGTTTTTATACTTGCTGTGCCATACTTGAATCATTCTGAGTAGATATCAAGCCTAACGAACTGAAGCCGGCTTACTTTAAGACCATGGTGGCGCTTGGTGGCTTCAGTGCGGAGGATGCTCCTAGGTATCCTGGCCTAGGTCTGCATTTTCCTCACGATGGAGAGGTTTACATTTATGCGGCCCAGATCGATGCTGGGTTGCGTTTTCCTCTCTGTGAGGATTTACAGACCTTGTGTCAGTTTTACGGGATTCACCCCACACAGCTTGTCCCGAATGCCCTCAGAATGTGGGTCGGCTTCAAGTTCCTATGCTTACGCCAGGAATGGGTATATTCACTGGCCCTGTTCCGGTGCTTCTTCCGGCTGGCAGCAGGGGCTAACCACTTTCACCACTTCCAATCCCGCTGGCCGAAGTTTTCGGAGTGGGGAGGCCCTCAAGGATGGGCTTGGAACGTCCATGTCCGCCTGATCGATGATTTCCGGGCCACTAACTCCAATTACAAGAAGTTTTACTTCTTGTATAAGGGGGGCGTACCTTGGAAATTGTTTGCTCCGGACAAGGATTTTCCTCCCTCCTTCGAAGAATTGTCCGGAAGTGATCGGAATGCCATCGACGATTTATATCGGCTGCATCGGTCATCTCAGTTCAAGTCCATCCGCTCAGTGGCGGAGACTACCGAGAATGCCCTTGAGATGGCGGGCATTCATCAAGCTACACCAATCTTTGATGATTGGGTAATTTTCTAACCCTTCCCTTGTTTTATTACTTGTAGGGAAGGTTGTAAGCAAGAGCAAAAAACTGATAGGTCTCTTTGATGACCAGGGATCGGCGGGATTGTCCTCCGACCAGGTGCTGCTAAGCTCTCCCCCTCCTCCTTCTAGGCGTTCGACCAAGAGGAAGCCCGAGGAGACGCTTCCTTCGGCCACTACTGGCCCTCGCCAACCAGGTACTACCTCGCCTTTGGTTGATTTAATGTTTTTACATTCTGCGGTTCTCTGACTCCTGACTTATTGTCTTGTTGCTTTGCAGTGGAGTCCTTGGCGGACGTGGCCCGGGACCCTCCTCCTCCTCCTTCTAAGAAGGTCAGGAGTGAAGAGCACCCTGATGTCGACCAACATCCTTCTCCTTCCCCTCCTAAGGACCTTTCTGCCAGCAAAGGGAAGGGTTTGGACACGGCGTCTCCTTCTCCCTCTCTTCAGGGCCCTTCCGCCGCTAAGGAGAAGGCCTTGTCTTTGGCGCCTCCCGCCTCTTCAGTGCCCACGGCTCCTACTAAGGAGTCTGGGGCCCAAAAGAAGGGGCCTGCTGCTTCCAGCTCCTCGAGGGCTCCCGCCGAGGAGTACTGCTCCATGGCGAGCTTGTTCCAGCCTTTTAAGGTTGGGGACTCTCGGAGGCCTTGGGTCCCTTGTGGGGACCTTGCCAAGAAGGGGTACCCCGCCCAGAAGAGCCTACGGGGTAGCCCGGATATGTGCATGCGGCTCCTTGATGGGATAATTCCTCCCAAGGACCGTTCGATTGTCCCTACGGAGCTTCCTCAGATCGAGGGGTTCTTACGGACCCACTTCGAACGAGTTGCCCTGGTATGATTTCGCCCTCTTTCCATTATTTATTCCTTGTCATTCCTTTTCATTTTGATGACTTGACATTTTCCTTGTGCTTTTGTTGTCAGCTCGTTCGGGAAGAGGTGATCCTCGGCCGCGTTTTCGGCGAGCTCGCCGACAAGCACTCTGAACTGCTTGTCGAGCTGGAGCAATACCGAAGCACAGGGGTCACCCCCGGGCAGTTGGAGGCCATCAAGAAGACTGCTGACATGGCAATCACCTTGGTGGACGGCGCCCGGGAGGAGTATTTCAGGAAGGAGCAGCGCCTCCTTGCTGATGTCAAGAAGAGGGAGGCTGATGCTGCAGCCTTCCTTCATGAAGCTGAGGCCCTTCATCAGTGCCTTGATGAAGGGGAGGCGGTCCGTGCTCGCCTGGAGGCCGAGTTGAAGGAAGCTCGTGCCCAGTTGGTCGAGTCGGACGCTCTTAGGGTCGCCGCGGAGGCCCAGAGGAATGCTGCCGAAGCTAGGGGGGTCGCCCTAGAGGAGGAAAAGAACCGACTGGCTGATCAGCTGAAAGCGGTTCCTTCACCCCATGCCGTGATTGAGGAGTTCAAGGCCTCCGAAGACTTTGAGGACCAGGCCTTGAAGGTGATGAAGTCGGCGATTGCCGAATTTCTTCAAGGCCTGGTGGAGGAGGTCCAGGCGGTCGATCCCCACTTTCCTCTTGGGGAAGTTGCCTCCTTGAAGACCTTTCTGCGGAGTCAGCCTTCGCAGCCCTCTGTTGCTGGGGAGGCTGCTCCTGAAGGCGAGCCCGATACTTCTGCCCCCGAAGGCGAGCAGAGCGTCTTTGCCCCCGAGAACCCCAAAGCTTGAAGTACCTAACTCCTTGGCGACCGTATTTTTCTTTTTTAGATAGCCATTTTTGTATTTTCTGTTTTTGGTTTGTAATTATCTGTCGAAGACTTGGATTTTTCTATTGAATGCTTTTATATTCTTGAGCCTTTAATCGACTTCGAACATATTTAGCTATCCAATATCTTACTCATAATTACTTTCCACTTTTTTCTTGCTTTGTAATGTCGTCGACCCTTAAAGCCGTAGACCCAACATAAGCTAAACTTTCTAAGGATAATACTTTTGACACTTAAAAGCGTAAACTTCTAAGTTCAAAGAGATATTACCTTCTTTGAAGTTTAAACCTTTGAGGTGTTGGCCTAATAACAAGGGATTTGTAATTTGTCAGGCTTTATCATCGATAGTGATCGCCTAAACTTTCTTTGGCCTGACTTTGGCGTCAGGGCTTTCATTTTGCCTAACATTTTGCTAGGTCTTTTGGCCTGACTTTGGCGTCAGGGCTTTGCCTGACTCTTGGCGTCAGGTTTTTTGAGGCCTAACTTTGTTGTTAGGGCTTTTGTGGCCTAGTTTTGTTACTAAGGCTTTTTTGGCCTAACTTTGTTGTTAGGGCTTTTGGCCTGTCTTTGGCGACAGGGCTTTTTGGCCTAGCTTTGTTGCTAGGGCTTTTGGCCTAACTTTGTTGTTAGGGCTTTTGGCCTGTCTTTGGCGACAGGGCTTTTTGGCCTAGCTTTGTTGCTAGGGCTTTTGGCCTAACTTTGTTGTTAGGGCTTTTGGCCTAACTTTGTTGTTAGGGCTTTTTGGCCTAGCTTTGTTGCTAGGGCTTTTGGCCTAGCTTGGTTGCTAGGGCTTTTGGCCTAACTTTGTTGTTAGGGCTTTTTGGCCTAGCTTTGTTGCTAGGGCTTTTGAGGCCTGACTTTGGCGTCAGGGCTTTTGGCCTAGCTTTGGTGCTAGGGCTTTTGGCCTAGCTTTGTTGCTAGGGCTTTTTGAGGCCTGACTTTGGCGTCAGGGCTTTTGGCCTAGCTTTGGTGCTAGGGCTTTTGGCCTAGCTTTGTTGCTAGGGCTTTTTGAGGCCTGACTTTGGCGTCAGGGCTTTTTGGCTTCAGCTTGCTTCGAGTGGACACGCTTTGTGAAGGAATGGCTTTCTTTTATTGACATAATCCGTTTGATTACAAGCTATGCATAAAATCTTCTTAAATGCTCTGAATTAAATGGACGAGGTAACCTCTCGCCTTCGGTGGTTTCCAAATAGTAGGATCCTGGTGCGGCGATCTCTACTACTTTGTATGGTCCTTCCCATTTGGCTGAAAGTTTGTTTTTACTGTCCAGCCTTGTAAATTCATTCCTTCTCATAACCATCTCCCCCACGAAAAATTGGCGAGCGCTAACTTTTCTATTGAAATACCGAGCGGTCGCCAAGCGCATTTTTGCCTGTGTTTTTTCCGAGAGCCATCTCTTTTCCTCTGCCAAATCGAGGTCAGTTCTGCGCTCGATCTCATTTGCCTCCGCGTTAAAGTGTAGGACTCTGTGGGTAGGCACTGCTAATTCAGTTGGTGCTACTGCTTCTGATCCGTACACTAAACTGAAAGGCGTTTCTCCTGTGGCCGCCTTAGGCGTTGTTCTGATGGCCCATAATACGTTTTCCAGTTCGTCTGCCCAGTTCCCTTTGAATGCTCGAACCCTTTTCTTGAGTCCTGCTAAGACAACCTTGTTGGCTGCTTCAGCTTGCCCATTCGTTTGAGGGTGATGTACTGAACTGAAGCGATGGTCGATGTGATACTCTTCACAGAGCCATTTCAATTCCTTTCCAACGAATTGCGGACCATTATCGCTGATGAGTATTTTGGGAATACCAAACCTGGAGAATATGTTGACCTGCATGAACTTGATAACTTGGAATTCCGTTGTCGAAGCTAGAGCTTTCGCCTCTACCCACTTAGTGAAGTAGTCGATCGCCACTATAATGTGAGTACGCTGACCAGTGCTAATGGGAAAAGGACCCAATATATCGATTCCCCATTGAGCGAAGGGCCAGGCACCCGCCATTGGGGATAATAATGTCGATGGTCGACCCGATCGTGGTGCAAACTGCTGGCAAATTTCACACTTCTGTGTTAATTCGGCTGCGTCTTTTCCCAAGGTCGGCCAGTAATATCCCAGTCTGAATATTTTCCTGCTTAGTGAACGAGCACCTTCATGACATGCCGCTGCCCCTTCATGAGCTTCTCGAAGAACTTTTTCTGTTTCGGGTAGAGCAACACATCTCAAGTAAGGCGTCGAATAACCTCTTCTATAGAGTTCTCCATCGATGATTAGATAACTGGCTGCGAGTCTTCTAATCCTAGTGGATTCGCCTTCGTCCTCTGGGAGGATGCCTTCTTTCAAATAATTCTGGAACGGGGTCATCCAGGTGACCTGTTCTTGAATGTTGAAGACCTCCGCTCTGTTTTCAAGGACTGAACATAGGGCCTTTTCCAGAAATTGCACATCCTGGATTGTCGCCCCTCCGAAGGCTAGCTTACTCAAAGAATCTGCCATCTGGTTTTCTTGGCGAGGAATAAACTCAATCGCGAAATTTGGGATTTCCACAACTAGTTTTTTGGCGATGCCGAGATATTTCTTCATCTTTTCTCCCTTTGCCTCGTAGGCGCCATTAACCTGATTGACAATAAGTTCTGAATCACTTTTTACTTTAAGCGCTGTTATACCCATTCCTTTTGCCAGTCTGAGTCCAGTGATAAGAGCCTCATATTCTGCTTCGTTATTGGTCGCCGGGAATGTCAAGGCGATCGCGTATTTCAGAGGCTCGCCCTCAGGAGGAATAAGAATTAAACCTGCCCCCGAGCCTTCTTTTGATGAAGACCCATCCGTATAGAGTTCCCAGATTTGATTGTCGTTTGCTGACTGACTTGGCCTGTTTTCTGCCTCCGCTTGACCGTTACTCGTGCTTTCCACTATGAAATCAGCTAGTGCTTGACCTTTGATGGCCGTTTTTGGCGCAAATTTGATCCTGAACTCGCTGAGCTCGATCGCCCACTTGACCATTCTTCCTGAAGAATCTGGCTTCATCAGGAAGTTTTTGAGAGGTTGATTGGTGAGGACCGTGATGTCGTGCGCATGAAAGTATGGTCTCAGCTTCCGAGCAGCAATAACTAAGGCATAGAGATACTTCTCAATCTGGACATATTTTATTTCTGCTGAGTTGAACATTTTGCTAATGAAATACACTGGACTCTGAACATTATTCTCCTCCCTTATTAAAACAGCACTGGCTGCCACATCGCTAATGCCTAAATAGAGGAAAAGCTGCTCGCCTGGAACGGGTTTTGCCAGAGCTGGGAGTGTTTGAATATGCCTTTTCACGGACTGGAATGCTTCCTCGCAGTCTGGCGTCCATTCGAACTTACGGTTGGCCCTCAAGGTTTTGAAGAACGGGAGGGACTTGTCGCTTGCTTTGGAGAGGAAGCGGTTAAGAGCAGCTAGTCGGCCGTTCAGGCATTGGACTTCCTTATGGCAGGTTGGTGACTTCATTTCTTCTATGGCCTTTAGCTTTTCCGGGTTTGCTTCAATGCCCCTTTCACTGACCATAAAACCCAGGAACTTCCCGGACTTGACTCCAAAGGCGCACTTTGCTGGGTTCAGGCGAACGCTGTGTCTCCTCATGCATTCAAAAGCTTCACGGAGGTCGGTGGTATGAGGATTGCCTTTGATGGATTTAACGAGCATATCATCCACGTAGGCCTCCATGTTCCTTCCCAGCATGTCCTGGAACAGCCGGTTCACCATCCGCTGATAAGTTGCCCCGGCATTGATGAGACCAAAGGGCATCACCTTGTAGCATAGAATGTCCCCGTCAGCATAGAAAGCAGTGTGGGCCTCGTCGTCTGGATGCATTCTGATCTGGTTGTAGCCTGAATAGGCGTCCATGAAGCTCAGCATCTCATGACCCGAGGTAGCATCGACTAGCTGATCAATTCTTGGAAGGGGATATGAATCTTTGGGGCAAGCCTTGTTTAAGTCGCGGAAGTCAACGCACATCCTCCACTTGCCATTAGATTTCCTGACCAAAACTGGGTTGGCTACCCAGCTCTGGAATCTTACCTCTCTGACGAAGTCAGCTTCAATCAACCTGCCGACTTCCTGCCTGATCGCCAAACGTTTATCAGTCCCGAACGATCTTCTCTTTTGGGCGATCGGCTTGATGGAGGGGTCTATCCTGAGCTCATGCGAGATAATATCTGTGCTGATTCCTGGCATGTCGCTCGGCTGCCAGGCAAAGAGCTCTTTGAATTCCTTGAGGAGAGCGGTCATGGCCTCCTTCTGATCCTCTTTCAAGGTGGTCCCAATGCGCACCTTTTTGTCCGGACCATCGATCTCGACCTCCTCCAATTCCTCCATGGGTGCTGGTCGAGCCAAGTCCTCGCGGGGATCGGCCTCTGTCTCGATGGCGAGCGCCTCCCTTTGGTTCTTCCTGCGTAAACAGTTCACATAACATTGCCGCGAGGAAGGCTGATCTCCGAGCACTTCTCCAATCCCGTTCGGAGTAGGGAACTTCATCTTCTGGTGGACAGTGGAGGCCACAATCTTATTTGGGTTGATCGTGGTTCTCCCTATAATGGCGTTGTAGGATGTAGGTGAATCGACCACCAGGAAAGTGACCGACACCTTGATGCTTTTCCACCCCTCGCCAAAAATCACTGGCATGGTTATAGCCCCCAGTGGATAAGTTGTCCTTCCCGCAAATCCGATCAGCGGAAAGTCGACCCTCTTCAGGTCGCGTTTTGATTTGCCCATCTTTTCGAAGGCGTCCAGAAACAGGATGTCTGTCGAGCTGCCTCCGTCGACCAGAATCCTTGCAACATCACAGCCGTCTATATCTGCCGTAATGACCAGAGCATCGTTGTGGGGCGTAGTGACATGTGCCAAATCATCTTCAGAGAATGAGATGACAATGTTTTCTTCAGGTCGGGGTCGCTTCCCCAACTGAACTGCCGTAGAGATCTGAGTGGCGTAGACCTCTCTGGAGTTTGACCTCTCGCCGCCTGCGCCGAATCCTCCCGCAATCAGATTCACTCTCCTCTTGCTTCCAGAAGGCTCAGCTTGATCCGCAGGGGCTGGTGAACGATGTCTCCTGGGGGGCGTTCGACTTCGGTCTCGCCCTGCCACAAATTCCTTCAACATTCCCCCCTGAATCAGCCTCTCTATATCTCGTTTCAGAATCTTGCAATCGTCTGTCTTATGGCCCTTGCACTTGTGGTATCTGCAATAGCTCTCGACATCCTTGCCCATGGGTAACCCACCTCGGCGAGGCATCGGTGGCCTCGCCAAGGATCTCCTCTCCATCTCGACTAGTACCGCTGAGATCTGCCTATTTAAAGGCGTGAAGTACTCAGGGACCTCTGGATGGCGAGGCGCTGGAAGAGACTCGACTCGTGGCTTACTTTCTTTTCCCTTTTTCTCCTTCTTGACCTCCTTCTTACCATCGCGTCGGGGTTCAGGGGTTACCCTTAGCGAGGTCGTCAGGAGGTTAGCCTCGATGTTTGCGCGCTCAAGGTCTATGAAACCTTTCGCTCTGGATGCCAACTCCTCCAATGTCTCTATCTCCTTTACGTGATAGCTGTTTCGCAGCTTTCTCGAGGCCTTGTTGGCCACATCCAGACCTCTGTAGAATGCTCGAATGATCTCCCCATCCGAGATTCGGCGATCTAATTCTGTGACGTTTTGATGAAAACGCCCGTAGAAGTTGGACAGCGACTCTCCAGGCTGCTGTTTGACCGAGTCAAGGGCGACCACGCTCTTCAGCAACTGGCGCTCGCCCATGTATCTCTCCAGGAACTTGCTTCTTAACTCTGCCCAAGTTCCGATTGATCCTGCAGGGAGGCCGAAGAACCAGGACGAAGCCGAACCCGAAAGAGTAGATGGAAATAGCAAAGCCAAATGATTGGGATCGTTTGACTTACCCAGAAGGGAGGCCTCATGCTTGTTGACATGTACGGTGGGATCTCCTCCACCGCTATACTCAGGTATGGCCCGAGCAACCACATCCTTCGGGATTTTGATAGCGACGAGCGCGTCGGTGAATGGATGAGAGGACTGTTCCTTGAAGGGAGCTATGACTGTCAACTGTCTTTCCTGGAGCCTTTTGTTGAGGAGGTCATCCATCTGCTCCACAGTGCAGTACATGGGAGAGGCTCCGGGTGGAGGCGGACCGGAAGGATTGGCAGTATATGCGGCTGCTGGCTCCTTGGTGTGCGCTGGAGGTAGGGACTGCTGACCTGACGTCATCTCCTGATCCTCCTGATGCGCAGCAGGACTAGGATTGGCCGCTTCTGAAGGTGAAGGCCCTGTGGCAGCAGGGCGGTGATTTTCCTTAGGAGCAGAGGGATTGTTTTCCTGAGGAGCAGGGGCCTGGCGGCGCGCCTGTCCTAGGATGGCTTCCAGCAAGGAGACCATCTCGGGGGTTAAATTAATATTCTGCCCCGCAATGTGGACTGTCTGCGGCGCAGGGGCTCCGTTTTGATCAGCAGCTGGGGTCGGTCTTGAATCACCGACATGTTCTCGGGCTGTCCGCAGAGGAACAGCGTTAACTCCTGCTCGGCTGGCAGGTTCCTGTTGAAGCGGTGAAGCGGCGGCGGAATCAGAGCTATCTGAGGATCGTTCCCTAGTCTGATTCCGACGGTTGCTTTGGGATCGAGTTCTCATGGCTGAATTGCTCGTTTCCCACAGACGGCGCCAAATGTTGGATCGTGAAATCCTGAATGCTGATCTGGCAGTGAATTGAATGCCAGACAAGGTTGGGGATGACGCTTCAGCTCCAACTCCGGTGAACCTGCAAGTAGGGGAGCGCAACAGAGGGGGTGCCTCTGGGTCCCTCTCCGATGCTTAAATGAGTATATGTGTGTATAAAACTCCAAACGTAAAGTACGTATGTAAAGCAAGGATATTTATAGGGTAAGAGAGATAGAACCGTATAAAGGCAACTGAATATCTTAATGTATATTGAGTTGCTGAAGATTCGGATCGTGGGATATGGCAGTTACTGCGAGATATTGCAGTTACCAAATCTAATCTTTAGTGAATATGTGACCGGGATATGCGGGATATCTTGGCCACTCTGTTATTAACGGTTTAGTGGGACCAGAGGAGAGAGGCAAGGCTCTCTTCGGGGCGAGCACTCCCATGTCGAGCAGTGGAAGGTCGCGACTTGGTAGAGAATGGCGAGCAGTCTGAGAGCCTTTGGCGTCTCTATAGACTTTGGGCTCGATTCTGGATTACTCGATGGTGGGCCAAGTTTGGCTTGTACTTGGGCCGATCCGGTTCGGATGTCATGGGTTTACCCCCTCTATAGTTATTGGGCCTTCGAGGCCTTTTCTTACTGGGCCGTCACTATCGATACCCAACAGTGCCTGATGATGATAACCTGAAAAAGCTAATTGTCATGGTCCTAAGAGACAAGTACAGAAACTACCGTGCAAATTTGAAGCGTTTCCACTGCGATAGGTATCCTACAAACGAAGAGCGTCTCCAACATTGTCCTCCAGATGTGGTAAAAGAAGATTGGGTATATTTAATGAATTGGTTCAGTTCTGATAAATTCAAGGTCTTAAATCTATCTTTACTCAAATCTTGTTATTTATCACATACATTAGGATCAGTTAGTAAGTTTATCTCAAGCTAATTATTTTTCTACTTCTCCGGTTAGATCATAAGTGAACGAAACAAAAAAAATAGGTCTAACCAGGTTATGCGCCACACATCTGGAGCATGCAGCTTTGCAAAACGTGAAATGCAGGAGGTAACAGTGTAGCTCTTATACTGCTCTAACCTGTAGGTTTTACTGTTAATTAAAAATTATACATATATTATGTGTTGTGGAACAGATTGAGAAGAATAACGGTGTCCATCCTAGGGAGTATCACATGTTCTTGAAAAATCATCTCGACAAAAATGGGATCCCAATTGATGCAAAGTCAAAGTCCATCATGGTAAGTATACACTCTAAAGTATTTTTATTCAATGTGGATTTGGTCAATCCAACATACTGTGTAAATAATTGCTTGTAGGACCAAGTTGAAGAGATGGCTGCTCAAGTAGAAGTTGAGGATGATCTGCCTTTGAACAAGGATTCCTTATACGAGGAAGTTCGAATGTCGGAGAAGCGTAGAAGTCGTATCTCCAAGGTTGCAAGGGCCATGGAGAGTGTGCAGCTGAGACAAGCAAGGGAAGAAACAAAGGAGTTTAGGGCAATTGCCGAAGAAAGTGCTCGCAAGGCTGAAGAAGCCACTCGGCAACTGGCTGAATTTCAGTCTAGTATGGCTGCTGTTCAGAGGGATATGGCTATCATGAGAAGGGCTATGCTAGCAAATGGCCATCTCCAAGATGATTACGACACACAAGGTAAACTGACATACAAACATGTTGATGAGTATTTCAGCTATTAATACGTACGAAGATATTATTCAATTTCGACTAACACTTGGGTGGTTTGATGTGCAGATCCAAATGCTTGAACTGGGAGCAGTAGTACTGACTAATTTTAACTGTTAAGCTTTTTAAATCCATCATGATGATAGTGGGTGTAAGGACTGTTAGATAGGCCATGGTTTAGTTGATATGTATGTTTTTGGGGAACAACCTGTTTGTGGGGATGCATAGTTGGTTTTCTGGTTAGTATGCATGATATGCATTGGACTTATGACGTGTTCTATGTACAAAGTTTCATGGTTTTTGGGTTGTTATGCATGATGTGTATTCAGCTTCTGAACTTCAACCAATTATGGTAACTGTCTTGGTAGATTAATGTCAGCTGAAAGGTGGTTGACCGAATGCACTTATAGCAGCAGTGAATGGATTTACATATATATGAAAAGAACATGTATAACGGCAAATATTACAGTTGTTATACATACACAATTGACAACACAAATAAATTAGGATTGTAACAAATTATAACAACTTGCATCGACTTTATGTTGACACAGATACAAACATGTAACAAAGCCAACTTTTGGACAACAATACGACCATTCAGATACATACATTGACGATAACAATGTGTGAGTGAACATAAATAAACTTGATTCATTACAAATATCATTGACGTTAAAAACAGAGGTTTTGTTACAACAAAAATCCAATCGTAGATTTAAATTTTTAACGACAATGAAATTGGAAATTGTTTCCTTTGAAAGGCAGCAACTATTAGTCGTGTCTAAAACAATACTTGTACGACAGAACATTATCATCACTAATACTAATCTATAATGTCGACATATAGTTGTCGTTGTTCATCTGTGTTTAACAACAAACTGATCCCGCTGTAAAGTTGACGCGGGGAGCCACATCCTAACAGCGGCAATCATTTAACAACGGCAAATTGTCGACGTATAGACATTTAGCGACGGGGACTACCGCGACGACGATTTAGTCGCTGTTACGACTTAGCAACGGTATTTATTAAGTTAGCAACGCATTTTAGCCGATGTTTATGCTCGAGTTTATTGTAGTGTCATTTGCAACCGAATCTTCTCACGTAGAGCCTCCATTCTTCACCATCGAAGACTGATTCATGGCCACATTTGCAGTGATGTTGCTGTCAAACAGAAGATCACCTAATCTAGCTTCTGCATCAAGTAAGACAGAACTGATGGAGGCCAAATCATAAGGATTCCTACTGCCATGAATAACCGAGACAACACTATCAAATTGTCCCTTGACACCATTGAGGATTATGGAGATTTGCTGCATTTCTTCAATCGGATGCCCACAATTGGCCAAACTATCACATGCCGATTGAATCAAAGTCAAATAATCCCTCATTGATTGATGAGGTAATTTCCTAACCTTTAATCGATCATATAAATGCATTATCCTTGTAGTAGATGATGATGAAATGTCACGATGAAGCTTCAACCAGATGGAAGATGCAGTCATGCAACATACCAGACTACGACTGACCTGAGAAGAGACAGACGCCAGCATCCACGATGCCAACGAGCCGTCCTTTTGAATGAATTTTTGATAGTCTGGATTTGGTATAGGCGCTCCATCATCTCCAGGAATTGTAGGTAGAACTGTGGCATTTCCATACAGGTGTGCCTTCATGTTGTGCCCACGAACAGATAGAAGAACTTGTTGACGCCAAGACTGGAAGTTTTCCTCTCCTTCCAGTCTAGACACTTTCTTGTTGAAGAAACTAGTTGTTGTACCTCCATCCATTGCAGATAGAATACCAAAACAGCAGCACAGAATCGAGATGCAGATAATAACAGTACATAAATCACAGCTGAGACAAATACCAGCAGAGAATCACAGCAGTGAAACAATCGCAATCTATCGCAAATTGGCAGACGACTTGATTCGAACAATTCTCAGAAACAGAGTACAATCGCAACAATGAAAACGATAAAATCACCTCGTGACGAACGAAATCGCAGGAAGGAACAGCTCTGATACCATGTTATGATCTTCAGATCAATAACAGAAAGCAAAATAAAGATTGCTTTTAAACTAAGAAAGTGAAATCAACTTTCATTTCAAGGTAGTTGATATCGTTACAAACCACTTCTATTTATAGCCTATGATCCTATCTATTTGCACATCAGTCACTCATTCTTAATACTAAATCGATCCTCAATCTATATGTATTTATACATATACCCTAGCAAATACCACAACTACTAACATCTGTTTAAACTGTAGGGCGACTAACTATCATTAGCATCAACATGTTTTCCTTAACCGTGAGCACCCCTATATGTACTAATATATAGAGGAATAGGTTTTAAGGTCATACACACAACTGGTCTTATGTGAATGGGCTCCCACTTATTGGCGATCCATTATCCTAAAACCAACACGAAGTTTATTAAGCTTCCAGTAGAATTGGCCTGCGCGACATCCACCTATTCGACTCTTCGAGGTTTCGATCAACTGTCTCTATGCACAAGGTCGTTATCTATAGCACACACTCGCATTGCGTATACGAAAACAAATGTTCCCTTCATCCAGAATGTATCATCGTTTGGGTGTCCAAATCGATATAGCACGTCGACTGTTTTCGGTCTCCTTGGATATCATTAGGGAAACAACATTAATTTTCCAGCCTACAAGGTTATGAAGGATGTGTCATACATTAGTTGACGATGTCATGACATGTTCGGGGGTTTTTTGGTCGAATTAGTCGCTTAAATTTAAGAAATAAAATGTCGTGACTAGGTCACGTATGTTCATACATCATGTCATTCGCTACTAAACACACAAAGGGAAGTGGTGGTCTTTCGACCCAATCTTTAAGACACACTCCCAATCTAGCTTGCTTTGCTATCCAATTTGCACATCCGTTGCTCGTTCTTGGAATAGCTCGCCATTGCACTTGCTCCACTCTCGTTGCTAAAACTCGGATGTTTGGAATAATTGTTGATAGTCTCCAATGCTTCGGCCCTTCCATGATTTGTTGGTGAACCGTTCTTGCGTCCGTCTCGATGATAATGCTTGTCCATCCCGCTTCAATTGCAAGACGCACACCTTCATGTATTGCCATGGCTTCCATTGATTCGATGTCATCACTCCGTTGTCGCCGATTTAGTCCTCCTATTAGCTTCCCGTCCTTGTCTCTTGCAACCACTCCTATGCCGGCTCGTTTTGTTATATTGCACCATGATGCATCATAATTAATCTTGATCGTGTGACCCGTCGGGGGTTGCCATTGCCGGTTCGGTTCCTCCTCTTGCCTTAGCCTTTGTTCGGTCGGTCAGTGAATTCTGAATTGCTCCTCAAGTGCTTGTTTAGTCTCCTCTATCACGGTCATTGAGTTTGGTTGTTTCGCTTCAAATGTCGCCTTACATATTTCCTTCCATATATGCCAACATGAAAGTAATATCCGAGCCCACCTCTTATCGCTCATTAGGCTCCCCCCCTTGTGTTTCCTCTAGCCTCCGATGTAGCCAATCCGCCATATCATGGTCGACCGGTCCTTGCGCCTGCACCCCAATCATCTCGGTCCATACTTGCTTCGTCCACCCACATTCTAATGTCAAGTATTCCCGTGTTTCCACTTCTCCACATATGGGGCAACTCGGGGGCACATTCATCCCGCGTCTCACCATGTTCGCCTTACCGGCAATAGAGTTCGTGGCAAGTGTCCATATCTAGTTTTTGACCTTGGGGATTACCTTTGATTTCCTTATGTATTTCCACAATGAACCTCTTCGGTTAGGCCCTTGCTGAATTTCGGTCCTCTCCCGTAATTTATGGTATACCGACTGTTGGATCACGTACACCGTATTCTCCTTCCAGATGTTCGCTCTGTATACCTGCACAAAGGAAAGCTCGGGATGTCCCGTTGTTTCCCCTCCGATGATGAAGTAAGTTGGAGGTTGTTTGTAATATGTGAATGTAAGGTTTCTGTATCAGAGAATACTTAACCTGTAATGAAGGTAGTGATGAGCTATTTATAACATTTCATACCTGGAACCATGGTTTGGTCAAAGTTTACCTTAGTCATCCTATCTGTTCTCAGATGCATTGACCATAGTTACTTTACTGAATATTCGTTTTTAGTGGCCACTCTACTGTAGACCATCCTTTGTATTTGTTTAATCCTAGGCGTGCTAAAAGTAGCCGGCCTAAGTCATAGGTGTGCAGGCGCACCATCTAAGGTGGCTAGTGAATGCAGTGTCATCCACTGAAACTGTCATAAAGTCTCTTCTGGCGCATCCCATTTAGGCGACGCCTTTATGGGTATGTCCTTGATGGCGACGCCTCTGGTCCTTCTGATATAGGTGGCGCCTTTAGCAAATTGGGCCATGAAGAGATAAAGTCCAAAATGCTTATTGGGCCAAATGTTGATTATAGCCCAGTCCAATATTTGTAACCCATCATCTCATCTGCCCCCGAAGTCTTAAATGAGCGACGCTCATTTGAGAATTTAAGATCTTTCTGAAAGTCGTTTTCTCAATCTATTTTTATATTTAGGCGACGCCCAATTTCTTTAGAAGAAGACCCTTCTATTCAGGCGTCGCCTGTCTTTGTATCTTTGTAACCGTCATCCACGTGTCCCTCATGCACAGGGCGACTTTTCCGTTTTATTTCAAAATTTGAATTTGGGCGGGACCTTCTAGAAGCCTCGAGATATGGAGTGACCGTTTCTGATTGGGGGGTAAAGTAGTCATTTCAACTTTAGTAACCGCTCGCCTTTTGAATTCATAGGGGTATTCCCGTAATTTCATAGCCTACGAAACGCTCAGGCCCCCAGGTATCCCATCCCAGATGATGCGGATCCTGAAAACCCTCACCCTATTTGTCATCCTAGGGAAGGCGAGGAGATCATTTTCCCTCATCAAATCGCCGCAGGATTAAGATTTCCCTATTGTCCTCCCTTAGTAGAGTTGTGTCGCCATTATGGCATTTCTCCCACCCATCTTTCTCCCAATGCCCTTCATACCTGGATAGGCTTTAGGGTTCTTTGTTTTCGTAGAGGGTGGGAATACTTCTTAAGCGTTTTTCGTAGCTTTTATAGATTAGAAAAGAATCGTTATGGCGTTCACCTTTTTACAACGAGGGCGACCTCCCCCTTTAAGGATTGGACTTGGGATTTTTCTCGTCCCTTAGTCACGGGTTTCAAGTCCCGTAATAGCAATTGGAAGAACGCCTATTTTTGTTTCCAAGGAGGCGTTCTTTGGTGTCTGGTGACGACCAAAGGTGGCAAGGATATAGCTCCAAGCGTCGAGGATTTTTCCTCCGCCGAAATGGACGCCTTGACGACCATCTATTTAGATCATAAAGGAGGGCGCGCGCAGATAATCTCCAAAGATATCTGTGAGTCCGATTTAAAAGATGATGGCATCTCCATTGTAGATCGTCACCTTCTGCCTTTATTTCCGGTAAATAACTCTCCTTTCATTTTTCTTCTTGCAGATAGGGATTTTGCAATGTTTTCTCACCTTGTAACGCCTGTTCAGAAAAAGGCGCCCAAGGAGAAGAAGACCAAAGAGAAGAAGGCCAAAGAGCCTAAAGGCGACGCTCCAGAGGGCTCCAAAAAACGCAAAGGACACCATTCCTCCAAGGGCAAGAAAAAGGCGAAGCCTATGGAGGACTCCTTGGACCCTCTTAAAGCTCCAGCCGAGCTTTTTAGCGATGACACTAATGATGTCGTCGAGGCTTTTAAAGGTGAGATCCCTAAATCTTACTGGGTTAATAACAGCGTCACTAGTAATAGGAATAACGTTTTATTCACAAAAAAGTGGGGTCCTCCAGTCTTAGCCTATGGTGGTATCATGTGGACCTACACCGAATATCATTCGGGCGTCCTTAAGAAGGGACCATTTGACCCTTCCTTTGATCCGACAGGAGCGACACCTGCTGGGCCTTCAATACAGAAGACGCCAACTCCCCCTCACCATATCCCTTCCTCCTTCCAGGAGGTAATTTTGGTCGACCCTTCTCCTGGTGACAACGCCTTGCCATCACCTCCTCCTTCTCCAACAGATCGCCAACGCCATGACGACCCTCTTCAATTCAAGGGGCCCGCCTTTGACTTAAGGTGGGATCTGCTGGAAAAGGTTACATTGCAAAATCCACAGGCGCCATGGGTTCCTTGTACGACTCTCAAGGAAACTTCCTTGATGGCGGGTCATTCCACCATTGACCCCAACCTCAGCCTTCACCTCCTTTCAGGTTCTTGCACCCCTGCTGATAGAGGGCCTTTTAACTTGGAAACCGAAGCCATAGAGGGTTTGGTTCGCCATTCCCTCTCTTTAATACAGAGTCAGGTATGCGCCTTTTTTCCTTACAACTTTTCTTTCATACTTGTCTTTTTTCTAACCTTTTCCTCGTTCATTCCTCAGATCATTTCTGCTGCTCTGAAGATGGGCGCCACCCTCCTGGGCTTAACTGATGAGAGGGAGCGCAACCAATCCATCCTTTGCCAAGCTGAGAAGGAGAAATTTGAATTGGAGAAGCTGCAGCGACGCCTCGCCATTTCTGAAGCAGCTCAAAAGGAGATGGAGGCTGACCTTCTCAATAAGGAACAGCTCGCCACTCAATTGAGGGATGCTCAGAATAGGGAGAAAGCCCTGAAGATTTCTCTCAACAAGACTCAGAAGGAGCTGGCACTTGTCAAGAAGGACAAGGAGAACACCAAGAGAGAAGCTGAGCAAGCCCATAAAGAGGCGGAGAACGCCAAGAGGGAAGTTGAGCAAGCTCTTAAAGTGGCGTCTCAATCTACTCAGGAGGTGGAACACCTCAAAGCTGAACTGCCCAAATGTCTGGAGGAAGCTGTGGAGTCCATCCGCTCAAGTCCAGACTTCACCAAAGCTGCCATCGAGTGGAACCGTACTGGCGTTTTGGCCATCTTCAAAAAGGCTGCCAAAGACATCCAGAAGGTGGACCCCAACTTTCCTTTGGATAAGTTGGATTTTTTATATAGGTACCTCACCATGAAGGCTCAAGAAGAAGCTGAGGCGTTGGCAGAGGGTGATGAAGAGTCTAGTGATGACAGCACCTCTTCTGGTGATTCCACTCCTATAGAGCCGCCTCCTGAATCAGTGCCTGCTGAGACAAATTCAGAGACGCCTGCCACTGGCACATCTCCTAAGAAAACACCTCCAGCTCTTTCTTAATTTTGTTTTCTTTTTACTTCGCCTTTTTTGTAAAGACTGTTTTGCAACGCCTCGCCGTTGCTATTATGAATTCTTTATTTCCATATGTGATGTGTATGTTTTTCCATACTTAGCTTTATTTCACACTTAGTTTTATTTTTATCGTACTTGTTAAAATAACAAGTCTTATCTCATTACCAAAACTTAAGCGAACGCCAATAAGCTTTGTTTGAATATCACCCATAGGTTCTATCATTATTGATTAAGTCATCACCCTTAATCTTAAAATAACCATTTCCAGTAATCTCCATTTAATCAACTTATTCAGCAACTAAATTGAATGTTAAGTAATCACCACTAAATTGAATGTTAAGCAATCACCATTTAATCATAGGTTAAGCAATCTCCATTAAATCAGGTTTTAAGCAATCACCATTTCATCAAAGGTTAAGCAATCGCCATTAAATCAGATTTTAAGCAATCGCCATTTCATCAATGGTTAAGCAATCGCCATTAAATCAGATTTTAAGCAATCGCCATTACTCATAACACACTTTGATTTCAACAATACTTCATACATCGCCTTCGACATTAAGCATAAAATTTTTCAAATGCTCAAAACACCTTCGACATTAAGCATAAATTTTTTTCAAATGCTCAGCATTAAAAGTATTCTTCAACACTTTTCCTTCTAGATCTTCTAACACATATGTGTTTGGGTGAGGAATGCCAATGACTTTGTAGGGTCCTTCCCATTTGGGTGATAGCTTGTTTACTCTATCCTGATGTGAGAATTCATGCCTACGCCATACCCTCTCCCACACAAAAAATTGGCGAGATGATACTTTCCTGTTGTAGTATCTCGCTGTAGCCAATCGCATACGCCCCTGGATTTCTTCTGAAGCCCATCGCTTTCATCAACCATATCGAATTCCAAACGTCTTTGATCCTCATTGTCCAGAGTGTCATAATGTCTTACCCTGTGTGACTCGACTGCTATTTATGTTGGAGCAACCGCCTCAGACCCATAAACTAATCCAGATGGCGTCTCTCCAGTTGCCTTTTTTGGTGTTGTTCTCAATGCCCATAAGACGTTTTCTAATACTTCTGTCCACTTTCCTCCCAAGGCGTCTAGTCTTTTCTTCAAGCCATTCAAGACTGTTTTGTTCGCAGCCTCCACCTATCCATTGGCTTGTGCATGTTTTACTGAAGCATGCCTATGGTCAATTTTCAATTCTTCACAAAACCACTTCAATTCTTTTCCAGCAAATTGTGGACCATTGTCACTGACCAACACACTTGGGATTCCATATCGGGAAACAATTCTCGATTTGATAAATTTGATAACTTGAAATTCAGTGGTTGATGACAACGCCTTTGCTTCAATCCACTTCAAAAAATAGTCGATTGTGACTATTATATAGGTGAGTTGCTTGGATTTTGGTAATGGTCTTACCAAGTCGATTCCCCCCTGTGCAAACGGCCATGCTGCACATATACTAGTAAGGTTTGTTGGTGGACGCACTATCTTCCGACTATACTTTTGACATGATTCACATTTCATAACTAAAGCAGTCTCCTCTTGATTCATTGTAGGCCAGTAATATCCTTGATTCAGAATTTTCCTCACAATTGACCTCGCACCTTCATGACAGGCCGCATATCCTTCATGGACTTCTCTTAAAATGGTAACAGTTTCTGGATGAGCGACGCATCTGAGATATGGCGTGGAGAAACCCTTCTTATACATTAAACCATCAATTATTCGAAAGCTAGGTGCCAATCGAATAATCCTTTTGGAATGAGCTTCTTCAGTAGGGAGTACTCCTGATTCTAAATAAGCTCGGATAGGCGTCGCCCAATCAACTGTAACATTTATGTTGGCACAATAAAGGCTAACACATCCTCCATGGTTGGTTTCTATAAAATGCACCTGTTTGGGCGTCGCCTGCCATGCGTATTTACTCAAGGCATCTGCTTCTTGATTCGCTTCTCGGGGAATAGCCTCAATCTGAAATTTATTGAATCCTACTACCAACGCCATAGCCTCCTTCCAATACAATTTCATTTTCTCCCCTTTAGCTGTATATTCCCCTTTGATTTGATTGACCACCAATTGTGAATCACAGTATACATGTAAAGAGGCGATGCCTAATCCTTTAGCCAATCGTAATCCTGTAACCAACGCCTCATATTCAGCCTCATTATTCGTAGCCTTGAAAGTGAGGACTAAGGCATATCTTAATGGTGTTCCTCCATATGGTGGTGTCAACACTAATCCTTCCCCCGAGCCATCGACTGATGAGGATCCATCAGTATGAAGTATCCAAAGATTTTCTTCTTTTTCTTTTTCTTTAGGAGTCGCCGGTTGAGGACATGTGGACTCCACAATGAAATCTGTCAATGCCTGACCTTTAATAGCGTTTCTAGGAGCAAATTTAATTCTAAATTCGCTTAATTCGATAGCCCATTTGACCATTCTTCCTGAAGCATCTGGTTTTTGCAGGAAATGTTTTAACGGTTGATTTGTTAAAACTGTAATTTCATGTTCATGGAAATAAGGGCGTAGCTTCCTTGCTGATACTACCAACGCATAAAGGTACTTCTCAACCTCCAAGTAGTTTATTTCAGATTTGGCAAGTACTTTTGATACATAATACACTGGCACCTGGCCTTTTCCTACTTCTTTGACCAACACCGAACTTACAGCAACTAGTGTGATACTTAAATATAAGGAAAGAGCGTCTCCTTTGGAGGGCTTCGCCAAAGGTGGAAGTGTATTGAGATGCTTCTTCAGATCCTGAAAAGCCTGCTCACACTCGAGAGTCCATTCAAATTTCTTGTTAGCCCTCAGCACCTGGAAAAAAAGGGAGTGACTTGTCGCCTGCTTTTGCTAGAAACCGACTGAGCGCCGCCAATCTTCCATTCAAGCTCTGCACCTCCTTGTGACAAGATGGACTTCTCATGGCTTCAATGGCTTCCATCTTCTAAGGATTGACCTCTATTCCTCTTTGGCTCACCATGTATCCCAGAAATTTTCCCGAATGAACGCCAAAAGCGCATTTTGCTGGGTTCAGGCGAACTTGGTGAAGGCGCATCCTTTCAAATGTTTTCCTCAAGTCTTCAACATGATCAGCACTCTTTATGGATTTTACCAGCATATCATCGACATAAGCTTCCATGGTGACGCCTATCATGCCATCAAAAAGTTTGCTGATCATTCTTTGATAAGTGGCTCCTGCATTCAATAAACCAAAACGCATCAACGTGTAATGATATATGTCACTATCTGCATAAAAAGCTGTGTGCTGGGCGTCACCATCCGCCATTTGTATCTGGTTATAACCAGAGTAAGCATCCATAAAGCTGAGAAGTTCATGTCCAGAAGTGGCGTCGACCAATTGATCTATCCTTGGCAAAGGATAAGAATCCTTTGGGCACGCCTTATTCAAATCACGATAATCAATACACATCCTCCACTTTCCATTGCTCTTCTTGACCAACACAGGGTTGGCCACCCAGGTTTGAATCCTGACCTCCTTCACAAATTTAGCCTCTATGAGCTTTCCCACCTCTTGCTTGATAGCAATCGCCTTTTCTTCACCGATAGGGCGTCGCTTCTGGGCAATAGGTATGACCTTCAAATCCAAGTTGAGTTCATGGGCAATGATATCCTTGCTAATGCCTGGCATGTCACTTGGTTTCCAGGCGAATAATTCCTTGAACTCAATGAGTAGCATCGAAAGAGCAGACGCTTCTTCTTCTCCAAGCGTCGCTCCAATTTGTACAACTTTCCCCTTGCTATCAATCTGCACCTTCTTCAACCCCTCAACAGGTTGAGGACGACTTCTTTCTTCTCTGGGATCCTCTTCTGTCTAAATCGCTAAGGATTCTTTTTTCTTGTTATGGCGAAGCGTGGCCTGGACATAACAGCTTCGTGCCGCCGGTTGATCTCCTTTAACAATACCTACACCATAGGGTGTAGGAAACTTCAGCAGCTGATGATACGTGGAATGTACCATTTTGTTCGGGTTCAACGTTGAACGCCCCAAAATGGCGTTGTAAGATGCAGGTGCGTCCACCACAATGAAAGTGATGTCGAAGCTTAATGCTTTCCATCCTTCGCCCAGACTGACTGGCAAGGTTATTGCTCCCACTGGATAGGTGGTGTGTGAGGCGAAGCCCATCAGAGGAAAATTGACCTTCTTCAGATCTTTTTCTTTTCTTCCCATTCGCTTGTATGCATCTAGAAATAGGATATCAGCTGAACTTCCCGAGTCCACCAATATCCTCTTCATGTTAAACCTGTCGACGCTCATTGTGATCACCAAGGCGTCATCATGAGGAGAAGTGATATGCCCCATTTCTTTTTCTGAAAAGGAAATGATCACTTCCTCCTCTTCTCTCGGGCGTTTTCCTAGCTTATCGATTCCAGACATTTGGGAAGCGTATCCCTCCCTTGCTGAACATGTCTCTCCTCCTGAGGTGAAACCTCCACTGATCATGTTCAGATCCTCCATCTTATTGCTAGGTCCTTCCCCATTTTGTATGTTTTTAGGCGACGCCATCTTCCTCGGACTCCTACTCCTTTGGCGCTGGGCCAAGAAGTTTTTTAAGTGCCCTTGCTGGATCAACCTTTCTATATCTTTTTTCAAGATATAGCAGTCATCCGTATGGTGGCCCTTACATTGGTGGTATCTGCAGTATTGATTTGGATTATTTCCCATAACCATATCTGGCTTTCTTGGTGGTGGAGGCGTCCCCAATTCTTCTTCTCCATTTCTGTTAGGATGATGGAAATTTCCCTATTTAAGGGGGTGTAACTCTGGAAAGTTTCTCTAGGAGGTCTTGGCCCGAAAGAGCAACGCTTATCCTCGTGCCTAGGATCATCTTGTGCTTGCTTCGAGGAGCGTTGCTCTGGCCTTTTTCCTTCTGCTTGCTCTTTTTTGAATGCCTCCTTGCTGACCTTCCTTCCTTCTTGTGCAATTTCCAAGTCTATGTAGGACTTGACTCTGTCTGCCATTTCCTCGACGGTGTTGACTGGTATGACGCTCAAACTGTCATACAAAGTCGAACCCTTTGGACCCAATCCTGTTATGAAGGCTTGAATGGTTTCCCCTTGTGTAATAGTTTGGTCAATTCCAACTAATTCCCTGTTGAATCGAGAATAAAAGTCGCTCAGACTTTCCTGATCCCTCTGTTTGATATGGTCGAGCATGCCGACACTTTTTAATAGGCGACGCCCTCCCATGTATTGCACGATAAACTTATCCTTTAACTCTGTCCATGACTTTATTGATGCCTTGGGGAGATTGAAAAAACAATGCGCAGGGACGTCGCCCAAGGTAGCTGGAAAGAGCAACGCCAAATGCGTCTCCTCACTTGTTCTTCCCAACAAAGAATTTTCATGCCTTTGTATGTGGAAGACCGGATCAGTATCTCCATTGTATGTATCTATACGAAAAGTCGGTTGCACTTGGGCTGGTAGTGCCACTGACAATATCTCCGGGATGAACGGATGCGTCGACCTGTCCCGAAGGTGAGGCATGGTTCGATTCTTTTGCTCTTTTAGCGTTTCGGTGATGAGTTCTGTAACCCTTTCTTCGCTTAACATTCTGGAAGCAAGCGTTGTTGTTACAACAGCGCCTGGCGCGACCATGCTTCCCGCAGGAAACGCCTGAGCGTCTCTTGGTCTTGACGTGGCTTCATGTGCTGCCTGAGCGCTCGCTCTTTGAGCTGCCCGAGCAGCTGTTCTTTGGTCCCTTCTGTCCAAGAGCTCGTCGAGAGCCATCATGAACGCTGGTGTCAAAATGAACTTTGTGGCCACCTCCACTCGTCGAGGCGGCGCCCTCACAACCGACGAATCTATGAGAGATTGTGCGGCACTAGGTATGTCATTATCATATCTTTGCTCTTCAGGAGGGGTCTGCTCTTCATGAACACCCTCTTGTTGAATCGATCTAGGCCGCACCGTTTGTACCGGTATGTAGGACGTCTGTCCCAAATGTTGCTGCAGGTTTTGGAGCGAATCATCATCATTCACTTCACGAATGGTTTTTGCTCGTGTTGCAGGTGGAGCCATGGCTGATTTTTGCTCAATGGTTCCCACAGACGGCGCCAATATGTTGGATCACGTACACCGTATTCTCCTTCCATATGTTCGCTCCGTATACCTGCACAAAGGAAAGCCCGGGATGTCCCGTTGTTTCCCCTCCGATGATGAAGTAAGTTGGAGGTTGTTTGTAATATGTGAATGTAAGGTTTCTGTATCAGAGAATACTTAACCTGTAATAAAGGTAGTGATAAGTTATTTATAACATTTTATACCTGGAACCATGGTTTGGTCAGAGTTTACCTTAGTCATCCTATCTGTTCTCAGATGCATTGACCATAGTTACTTGACTGAATATTCGTTTTTAGTGGCTACTCTACTGTTGACCATCCTTTGTATTTGTTTAATCCTAGGCGTGTTAAAAACAGTCGGCCTAAGTCATAGGTGTGCAGACGCACCATCTAAGGTGGCCAGTGAATGCAGTGTCATCCACTGAAACTGTCATAAAGTCTCTTCTGGCGCATCCCATTTAGGCGACGCCTTTATGAGTATGTCCTTGATGGCGACGCCTCTGGTCCTTCTGATATAGGCGACGCCTTTAGCAAATTGGGCCCTGAAGAGATAAAGTCCAAAATGTTTATTGAGTCAAATGTTAATTATAGTCCAGTCCAATATTTGTAACCCATCACCGACCGACATTAACTTTCCAGTCTACAAGGTTATGAAGAATGTGTCATACATTAGCTAATGATGTCATAACCTGTTCGTTCACGCCCACATAAAAACAAATTGAATTCAATATTCACATATTTTCAATAATGAGCATCGCGTTTCGATGAATGGAAATAGTGGACCATGACATATGCAACTGCTTTAGGAGATACGATGAAATTGTAGTCGCACATAATCGGGCTAAGTTGACAAGATAAACTTATAGTTGTTCCCATACCATCATCATTTCAATATATGGTGAACCACTCAATGAATAAGAGACACGTCATCCGTTGAGGAAACTTTAGAACAGTGTTGGAATCTATTTTAAAGTTTTAAGTAATTTATCTATTTTTTAAAATATAGTTTTCGTCAAAAAAAATAAAATATAGTGGGAAGTGCTTATAAAATTATGTATTAGTAGGACTGTAGGAGTGTGGATTAATTAATAGATTAATAAGTAATTTGTTTTGTTCCTATTTTTATAAGTTCTATATCTTCAATAAGGAATTAAGTTTTTCTAAGTCCAATAAATTATTTGTATTTTTTCTCATTATTTTCTACACTTTTAAAACTCTTTAAGCTTAACTATGATATCAATTTGATGGAGAATAATAATAAATTATATGGCGGAGAAATTATTTATTCTCAAGTTTTAAATTATTTATTCGTTGGTGGGAGTGCAGGACCAAGTAACAAACTACTAATTTTTTTTAGGGTTATTAGTCACAGTGCCCCCTAAAGTTTGGACGAAATTTAAGAATTTTTCTTAAAGTTTAAAATTTTAAATATTAGTCCTAATGTTTGGACGATTTCAAAAATCGCCCATTTCCGTCCTAAGTCCGTTTATTTGAAACGGAAAACGGTCATGTGCCTAGCACGTGACTTCACATAAATATTAAAGATCAAAATGCCCTTAATTGCTTCCCTGGCTAATTGATCTACATCCTCATGCTCACCTCCTTCAAACCACCCCCGTCACCGCCGAGCGTTACTGTGACCCGACACTCCCTTTATTTCTTCAATTTTGTTTTACTTTTCTTTCTTACCACCTTGGGGAGTACAGTAATTGAGTTTTCGATTAACAGAGGAAAGTAAGGGAGTGTCGGGTCACGGTAACGCTCGGCGGTCACGGTACTCCAAAATTGCAGTTGCTCGCCTGTATCTACTTATATCAACCTATGAAAGAAACAAAAAAATGAATGAACAAAATCATCCATAAACATAGCAGCAGCAGCAAACCAAAACAGCATTGAATCGAGACCAAGAAATGACCAACCAAGAGATATATGGCGATAAAGAGGAACCCGGCAGCACCAGCAGTTACGCACGTGTAACTGCACCAGTATACAACCTTGTTCATAGGCATCCCTAGAAACAAAGACAATAGGGGTCTCAGTTACTATATTTGTACAGCACAAACAGTCTAACCGAAGAAATTTAGCACAAAGCCTACGGTAGTAAGGCATGAAGATAACATCATCCAGTGGAAAAGTCTGTCGCTATGATCCTGACAGCAACAAGTTCATAACACACTTTAGATGATAGATAAGAATCTCCAACCAAGCAGTATTATTTAGTCGGAGATTTGATTTGTTCACCTCAAAGTGGATGATTATGTGTCCAAAGTGTAACCCGATCAAGCAAGTAACAACCGCCATCACTGAGCTGCAAGCAAGAAAATAAAACACTATCATTCTGTAGTTTGAAAACACATATTGTGAATGGTGAATCTTCTTTAACAATTCGAGAAGAAAAAATACAAATTGTGAAGCTAACTTACCTCAGAAGGCCTTCAGGGTCAAAAGGGGCTTGACACCATGAAGGAGCGTACGGAGGTAGGGGAAAAGCAGCTCCAGTACACCGTGGAGTACGTTGGTTGGTTGGATGGAGTTACGTTAGTGGAGTTACTTGGAGCGGGAAAAGCAGCTCCAGTACACTGTGGAGTACTCAACCCTACTATCTCCGCTCATCCAGTGCCTCTCAACAGAATCAGGTCGGGTCCGGCAGATGCTGCAGGATCTTTTCGCCACCGGGTCGATGACGATCCAGCTGATGCTAAGATGACTTGTCTGAGTTTGGTGTCTGCAGTGGAAGGCTACGAAGCAGCGCAGAGGGCCAGGGAAGCAATTAAATCAATTACTATTCTATACAGTGATATAGGGGCAATTTTGTCTTTTCAATTTAAGTCAAGTCACGTGCTAGGCACATGTTCGGTTTACCGTCTCAAATAAACGGACTTAGGACGGAAAGGGAGAATTTTTTATTTCGTCCAAACATTAGGACCTATATTTAAAATTTTAAACTTTATGGGGGATTCTTAAATTTCGTCCAAACTTTAGGGGGCACTGTGACCAATAACCCTTTTTTTAAAATAAACATATTAAGAATAATATTTAAAAAAGTAAATATAAAAAAATTCGTCATATAGGTATAGGCGCTACGAGTGGTGAATCGTCAAGCCCTTAGCCTTGGTAGCGCATTGACTCAACGCGCAAGTGTAGGTAGCGCATTGACCAAAATTTGCTCTCCACCCTCTTTAAATTCGGTCATTACCCTATCCACACACCCATCTCTCCACAACCGCTCCAAGCTTTCCCCCTCTCGGCAACCCACGTTTCTCCATCAACAGCAGACATGCTTTTCTCCCGCCACCCACCTTCTTCTTAACTCGTTGCTCTAGTAGACAAACGATTCAGTTCCTGTTTCAGTTTTACGCTACCCTCCGTGAAGCTCGCCTCCGCCAGCCTCTGGAGTCGCTCGCACCACCGTGCCACCGCCTACAAGAAGCTCACCTCCGACCCTCTTACATCCCTTAGCTGCCTCGCACTTCGCCGTGAAGGATCGTCGCTGTGAAGGCATCCAACAACCGTTAATTGTTCGTGCATTTTGTTATTCTTTTTTTTTTGTTATTATGTATTTTATTGATTTTTTATATTTATATATATACTGAAATTTAAATATATTATTCATAATTATGTACATATATTTAAATTAATAAAAAAAATGACTATTAAAAGTCGTCCTGGTTGTCCCATTCGTACTTTGGGGACAAGATAAACATCATTCCTTATATATGATTGGAAACCAACAGATCTCATTTAGATGTTTAAAAATAGAGAACAATATCATATCGGAAAAGGTGAAGGTCATTGTGCAAGTTGTTAATTTATGGGATGTGGTTCATATGTCACATCCCAAACTCAGTCCAAAATTGCTCACCACATTGTACGAGCGTTAGCGGACAAACACCCACACGTTCCATATTTAACATTGGGAGATGGCAGTCACTTTGGAGGATGTTGTCGCGTTACTTAAACTTCGAGTACACGGTGATGCATTTACTGATAACTATGCTCCTAAGGAAGATATAGTTGGTGCGTGTGTGGAACTGTTGTGGATACATTTACCAAATGGCCGTAAATATTTTCTGCAAATCATAGAGTTAAGGCAGAATCTTCTCCAACCTCACCTTACAGCCGAACAATAAGTGAGGATATTAATTCTGATCTTACTAGGTAGTGTTCTGTTTACAACCACAAAGAAAGATAAGGTGTCGTTGATGTATTTGCCACTGCTTCGAGATTTACAACGAGTCTCACAATATATTTGGGGTTCATCTGTGTTTACAGTAGGTACTGTTTATGTGAGACATCTGAGATTAATATTGCCACATTCTGTGGATGTGCCATCCTAGTACATGTATGACGTTTAAGTCATTTATAAATATATATATGTGTAATAAGACATTTTATAATAGTATTGTGTTCTACAATTTTGGTCGTGGGAGCACCTCCACATCGGTCGATCGGTTATTCAAGGTGAAGTGTCTGCTGGAGAATTACATCCCTTAGGCTACAAGTTAGTTAACAAGATTTATTTACTTGAATATAACATATCTTATGAATACACCAATGTAATGGAAATTGTTAATGATTTAATGAATAGGTGGTTATTCTTAAAGAGATCGTTCCTATAACTGCCTAATTGAAGCATATAATTGCTTCATTGCGCCACTTGGGATAGCGCTTATTAAGATTTTACCAAAATCGTTTCGAACATGGCTACTTAAAAAAAAAAAGATTAATATGACTACTTTCTGAAAAAATTCCAAACTATTCGATAAAGTGATAAGAATTTTTTTTTACCAACATACGCCTTAAAAAAATAATAAATATGGAAATATCTTCTTTTAAAAAAAATACGAAAGTTTACATACCCACAAATGAGATTCGCGGGTGGACCAAATAAACATTACTTACAAATAACATTGACGGATGAAAATCATACTAGCGAATGTGATTCACAGGTATAAATTTCACTCTCAGTTATAATGTCTCAACAACCTTTGTTTTGGTCTCCCCTCTCCAATTTGTTTGATGAAAGGCATACCTCTCATTTCTCAAACTTTTGTTTTTGTTCGATTTAGTTGCATACCTCTCTCCTTTCTCCAAATTTTGTTTTTGTTCAATGAAAAACCAACTGCAAGCCTCCTACACCCACACATGGTATTCGCGGATACAACTTATATGTTTACCGGCGAATAAAATTCACGATTGCTAAAAAACAAGTTTTTTCCTGCGAATCTATTTTGTATTTTTCGCGAAGCCCTTTCGTATTTTTTAAAAGACAGGATATTTCCATTTTTTAGGTATATGATGGTAAAACATTCGTGCTAAGCTTAGTGATTGATTGACTTTTCTTTTTTGGATTTTGATACACCAATTAAAAGTCGAAGATTATGGACACAGGAATCTAAACCGTCACCATGTACTTCATCAGCACTACGTCTCATAAAGAAAAGATAAAATATTTTTTTTAAAGTAAATATAATTTTAAAAACTAGAAAAGTTAATAGAAAATAAAATGTATTTAGAAAAATAAATATATGCGTATTGGACGAAGTGTGACTTGTACAAAAGATGCATAACTCATATTTGTACAAAAGATGCATAACTCATATTTCAGGGTAGTAAATTGTATCATTTTGTGCATAATCTGTTGCCCTTTATGACGTGTATAGATTACCAGTTTTTTTTTACAAATGATATTTGATTAGAAAATAAATTATGTAAATATTAAAAAAATTATAGTGAGTAGACATTTAAATTGTAATTCGAACGACTCAAACGATATTGAATTGGAATTATAGATTAACCACACGTTTTGTCATAAGTTGAAATATTAAAAATAATAACCTAAAAAACACAACTCATACCATTTATAGCGAAACTCAATAGTGTTAGCGAAATTTATAATGAAATACAATTTTCTACCTACTATAATTTTGTAATTAGGTATACAATTAAATTTTTAACATAATATCGTTTTTCCTATAATTTGATTGAAATAACAAAACGAATTAGGTGGGAAATTTAAGTATCTACTTATTTAAAAAAAATAAAGTACGTGAATAATTGAATTACAACATTAATGACACTAACAATGTTGAATTTTGACTTTCGAACTGATAATACGATTCAATCGACCAAATATTATATATCTAGATATATATTCAAAAATATATATAACGAATCTATCTATAATGTATATTACATATTATATATGTGTATAATATTTAACTTATCGCACCATACAGTCAGTCTGAAAGTTAAAACTCAACGTCATTAAACTCAACGTCATTAACGTACATATTATATATGTAAGTATATAGTACATATGATTATGACATAAAATAAATACTGATAAGGAAATCTAGGATTTTTTTTAAAAAGTATGTATTTTCGATTTTTTTTTTGAAAAAGTATATATATAAAAAACATATTTAGCAAAATATGTATACGCGCACCCTAGGGGCGCGCCTATTGGACATAGGCGCATCCCAGGTGAATAGGCGCAACTTAGAAGTTGCTCAGGGGGCAAAGGCAAGTTAATTTTTTTTTTTTTAAAAAAAAGAAAATCATTTTGTCCGAAAAATGATGACTCGATGTTTAATTAAAAATAAAATTATGTATCTATTAATTTTTTTTTAAAAACATTATAGTAAGTAGATATTTTAATTGCGATTCAAATGATGCAAAAAATATTAAATTTGGATTTACGGATTGACTATACGGCATGCCGTAAGTTGAGATATGAAAATTGTACTTAAAATATTATAACTCGGACCATGTAACTCCAAACTCAACACGGTTAACGCCATTTAGGTCGTAAATCAATTATCTACGTAGGATAATTTTTTTGATTAAAAATACACTGATTTTGTAACCCCCCATCGTTTACACCCAAATTTGACCGAAATAAGTAAATGCATTAGGTGAGAAATTTAATTATATACTTACTCAAAAAATATCAAAAATATTATAGTGCGTAGATAATTTAATTACGATCTAAATGACGCTAACTATGCGTTAAATTTTGACTTTTAGACTGACTGTATAATACGGTACGTAAAAAACTCTACATACGATACAAAAACTTCCAAATAGTGTTTACACAGTGATTAAACAGTAATTTTACTGTTTAAAACACTATTTGGAAGTTTTTGTATCGTATGTAGAGTTTTTTACGTACCGTATTATACAGTCAGTCTAAAAGTCAAAATTTAACGCATAGTTAGCGCCATTTAGATCGTAATTAAATTATCTACGCACTGTAATATTTTTGATTTTTTTGGGTAAGTATATAATTAAATTTCTCACCTAATGCATTTACTTATTTCGGTCAAATTTGGGTGTAAACGATGAGGGGTTACAAAATCAGTGTATTTTTAATCAAAAAAATTATCCTACGTAGATAATTGATTTACGACCTAAATGGCGTTAACCGTGTTGAGGTTGAAGTTACATGGTCCGAGTTATAATTTTTTAAGTACAATTTTCATATCTCAACTTACGGCATGCAGTACAGTCAATCCGTATATCCAAATTTAATATTTTTTGCATCATTTGAATCGCAATTAAAATATCTACTTACTATAATTTTTTTAGTTTTGTTTTATAAATACATAATTTTATTTTTAATTAAACATCGAGTCATCATTTTTCAAACAAAATGATTTAAAAAAAAAAAAAAAAACTAACTTGCCTTTGCCTCATGCGCAACTTCTAAGTTGTGCCTATGAATAGGCGCCTATTCCCCTGGGTGCGCCTATGTCTAATAGGCGCGACCCCGGGGTGTGCGTATACATATTTTGCTAAATATTTTTTTTATATATATACTTTTTCAATTTTTTTTTTCGAAAATACATACTTTTTTAAAAAATTCGAAATCTAGTTTAAAATATCAGTTTAACTTTGTTTGTAATAATTAACTAACAATTATTTACTTGGATGTTCCCGAATTAACGTAGGACACGTTCTTATCTCCCAAGTCTTCTTCTCTTTTGATAATGAAAGCTTAAACGGTCACAACTGACAACACTCCCCCTTCTTCTTCTTCTTCTTCTTCTTCTTCTTCTTCTTCTTCTTCTTCTTCTTCTTCTTCTCTTTTGATAATGAAAGCTTACATGGTGACAACTGACAACACCCCATTCGCTTACATGGTGACAACTGACAACACCCCATTCTTCTTCTTCCCCAACTCTCTCGCATTAGGATCCTCCACTCTCGTATATATTATTATATCTATTCACACGGCAAGATGTAGGCCATTCTACTACTAGCCTTGATCGGAATGTGTCGACGGTAGCACCTTTGGGACCGACACGATCCGACTGCCAAAGGAGCTGCGACAACCTCACGTTTCCATACCCTTTTGGAATCGAAGGCCAAGAAGGTTTTTATTGGGACGATGGGACTGTTCCACTGCCGTCCTTTATGATCACGAGCGACCAAGTGGATGGACGACAATCCATGTTCATGTACAATAGAACGTTTAATTTTGAGATTCTCGACATTTCCATCGACAAACACGAGATTCGAGCATTAATGTGGGTAGCCAGAGATTGCTACTCCTCGTGAAGAAACCAAATCATAAGTCCTGCTTCGCTTGGTCTCCCTAAGTTTCCGATATCAAGCAACAAGAACACTTTCACGGCCGTTGGATGCAACACGCTGGGTGTTTTCCAAGGAGAAACCGATCAGGTCGATGCGACGGGATGCGTTTCGTACTGCGAGATCATTAACGGTATCACCAATGAAACGTGCTTGGGCAAGGGTTGCTGCCAAACCAGTAACATCCCCAAGAACACCACCAACTACCAAATTGTCCTCTCCTGCAGCTTCTATAACCATACTTATGTGAACAGCTTTAATCCTTGTAGCTACACTTTCATGGCGGAGATGGCATACTTTAATTTCAGCACTCAGTATCTTTACCACTTGACAGAGGCGAGGATGCCTATGATTCTTGATTGGTCCATTGGCAACCAGACATGCGAGGAAGCTAGGAAAAACACAAACTACATATGCACGGAATACACAAATTTGCGTACGCAGGGATACGGAAAACGGAAGCGGATACCTCTGTCATTGAATGGAGGAATATCCGGTATGGTTCGTAGAGAAAACCGTACATAAGTATGTCCGGAGGAAGAAGAATAACAGTAGAGAGAGAAGAAAATGTTTGTTGTTTTCCAATCTGCATAATACCGAACAGTGTCTTGCAACTTATACAAGCTTAATGGGTTGACATTAACTTATTTATAACCGGCCCAAGTCCTAATGGAATGGTTGCCGTAAACTCGTCCGATGACTGGCTCGTAACATTGCCCCCCCCCCCCCTCAAACACCGACCTTGTACTTAAGGTCGAAGTCCAGAAATCTTCGCCTCAACTCGTCGATGAACTCCCATGTCGCCTCCTCTTTGGCTTTCCCCTCCCACTGAATTAGTAGCATCGTTGCAGCCTTGTTACCGTGACGCACCATTTTCCAAGCAAGAATCGAGTACGGAGCACGCCCCCTAGTGCGAGTGAACTCCTTGGTGTTAGGATGTATGCGTTCGATGAATGAAGACCACATTTCAGGTTACGTGCATTGCAATGAAGCTCAAGATGATCAAGGAAGGCCAAGGAAGATTCCGTGCGGTTCAAGATAACTCTAGAAGAGTCTTGAGTGTTCCAAGATCATCAAGCTTGTTTATGCATTGTGTTTAGTATAAATACAGGTCTAATCTCAGTTGTAAACTTAACTTGATTCAATGATAAGTTTCAAAGTTCAGTTTATTCTGTTATTGCTATCTTTTCGTTAACTTGCAGTCTAAGCTTTCTTCCTTGTTCTTCATCTTCTTCAAATCTGGTTCAACCTCAGATTACTGATATGGTATCAGAGCTTTCGTCTGTTGATTCCGCTACCAATCCGTGAAGTTTGAAGTATCATTTCGACTCTGCATCAGTTCTTCTTGCCTCGCATTCAATCTGCAAGATCTGTCATCGCCTGTTCTTCGACTTTCTGGTACTGATTCTGACTCTGTTTCTGCAATTCTCGATTCATATTCTTCTTCAATCTGTTAGAAGATCCAGCTATCTCTTCATGGAAGACAATCAACATACATTCTTCAACAAATGCATCTGTCAACTGACTGGAGAAGAGAATTTCCAGTCCTGGAAATAGCAAGTTCTTCTAGCTGTTAGAGGATTCAACCTTGAAGATCTGCTGTTCGGTGTTGTTCTAGTACCTCATTGGATCGATGATGGAGAAGGCAACAAAGTAGTGAATCCTGATTTTGCCAAACACAATCAACAAGACAGCTCGCTAGCTTCTTGGCTCCTAGCATCCATCTCAACTCCGATCAGCAAGGGACTTACAGGATGCATGACTGCAGCTTCAATCTGGACAAAGCTGCATCATCACTTCTCCTCATCATCCACAACCAGAATCATGAATCTGTATGACAGATTAAAGGTACGCAAACATTACAATCAATCAATGAGAGAGTACCTTACGGAAATACAACTGATATGTGATAGTTTAGCTGGCTGTGGACATCCTATTGAAGAGATTCAACAAATCTCTATTGTCCTAAATGGAGTAAAATGTCAATATGATAATGTGGTCTTGGTTATTCATGCAAGCAGAAATCCGTATGATCTGTCATCCATATCATCTGTCATCCATGTCATCCATATCAGAAGGAGATAGCCTTTGACAACTCGTTTACAGTTGCAAACGTTGCAGAAAAAGCCGTTCCATAACAGACACCAGTGAGTCTTGGACAATCTGTTCAACCGAATCCTGTTCAACAGATTCTTCAATCAGCAAGTTAGCAAAACATCAATTCCGGACAACAACTGATCCCGGAGTATCAAGCAAATTCCACAGGAGGATATGGCCAAGGAAGAGGCAGGGGCAGAGGCAATGGAAACAAGCCACAATGTCAATTATGTGGAAAATTTGGACACCTTGTCCATAGATGTTTCCAAAGGTTCAATGTCCACTTTCAAGGAGTGACAGCACCTGCAGGTGAAATGAGTGCTAATTTTGTCTCCACCGTGCCATGGAGCTCAGATGGACAACAACCTCTACCTCAACATATGCAGCAATTTCAGCAATCATCGATGCCTCCAATGCAACAGCTACCTCAACCTCCACCGATTCAGTTTTTTCAACAACCGTCTCAAAATCCAATGATGTGTTCACCGATGTTCAACCAGTATGCATCTTCTCCTACTCCTTATTACTTTGTTCAGTCTTCACATGCTTTTCCTACAGCTCCTCCAGCTCCCACAGCTCTTATTCTGGACACTGTTAGTCAAGCTCACATGACTGCCAATTCTGGTCCTATGCAAGTCTCGGACAAAGCCTGATATCCCGATTCCGGTGCTACCAACCACTTTGCACAAGGACCTCCTCCAGGTACCACACTCTATCCCTATCATGGATTAGGAAAAGTTCAGGTTGCCAATGGTAGTTATCTTGTTATTACTAGTGTTGGTACCTCAGTTATTAATACTGATCCTAAATCTCTTGTCTTAAACGATCTGCTATATACACCAAAAATAACAAAGAACCTTGTTTCTGTTTCTCAGTTTACAAAGGACAATGAGGTTTTCTTTGAATTTCATCTGACTTGCTGTCTAATTCGTGATGCTGTTTCAAAGAAGATTCTTCTCACTGGAGTCGAGTGTAATGGCTTGTATAAGCTCAGCAAGTTAGGAAATGTTGGAGCTGTGTGTAATCAGTCTAGTCTATTAGATCATTCGCCTAATAATAACTCTGTGTTGTATGGATCCTTTTCAAACAATAATCTATTGAATAAAACAAGTGATTCTGATATTTTCTGTTTCTCTAGCAAAGTTAAAATGAAATCATCCATTCTTCATCAACGTTTGGGGCATCCTTCGAATAAGACTCTTGTTTTAGTGGCTAAGAGTAAAAACATTGCTTTGATTGATGATATTGATTCATGTGTTGCATGTACCATTGGTAAGTGCTGCAAGTTACCATTCAAACAATCTGAAACTGTGTATCAAAATCCGTTGGAACTTGTTGAAATGGACCTTTGGGGACCAGCTCCTTTATTGTCAAATGGATGTTCATATTATCTGAGTATTGTTCATGTATACACTCGGTTCACATGGATTTATTTTTTGCGTAAAAGGGTGATGTTGCTCAAGTGTTCACTGATTTTCATAAGTATGTTGAAAAAGCAACTTGGAATGCAACTGAAAGCTGTTCAAACCGACAATGGAGGTGAGTTTCGTGCACTTGCTTCTTATTTGTCTCATCATGGCATCAAACATAGATTTACTTGTCCTTATACATCCGAGCAAAATGGCATAGTTGAGAGAAAGCATCGGCACATTGTCGAAACAGGTTTGACATTAATGAAACATGCATCTCTACCTATGCAGTATTGGACGGATGCTTTCTTTACTGCTGTATTCTTGATTAACATATTGCCATCTAAAGTAGTGCAGGGTGTATCTCCTCATGAAAAGCTGTTTCTTACAACACTTGACTATGATTTTTTGCGGGTATTTGGATGTCTCTGTTTTCCTTTGTTGAGACCGTATAACAGACACAAAATGGATTTTTGATCCTCGCCATGTGTCTTTCTGGGCTATTGTGCAAATCAACACGGCTACAAGTGTCTTGATTCTTCTGGCCGTGTGTATGTTTCTAGGCATGTTTAGTTTCATGAGAATGTTTTTCCTTTTGCTGACAAACAGGGAGAGTTTATGCAATCCTCGTCTGTCAAGAATACAGCTACTTCCATTCCATTCTTCCTACCATTCAATTCAGCTCTGTGCAGTCCTCTTGATGATCATGTTTCTGATACTGATACCTCTTATACTCAGCATCATTCTGATCTTTAGCATCATTCTGATCCTGGCTTTGTGAATATATAGGATGTCACACCTGTCTCTAAGCCAGTGACTTCCCCGGTGTCTAGCAACTCAGGAAATGTCAGCTCAAGTGATAGAGCAACTGAGCCATCATCATCAACTCACTCTGCTCCTGAGACGTCTCCACTTGACTGTTCTATTCCTGTTCCAGCTCATGCCATCAGATATGTGCCTCATGGTTCAGACTTGATACCATCAGTCCCTACAGCTCAACCATCGACCACTGCACAGTGTAATGCTGATTCAGTAGGTGATTCTCTTTATTTTAATGATACTGCTATTGATCAACTCCCAATCAGGTATGTTCCACATAACTCTGATCTTGTACCTGCTCCAACTTCGCATAATGAGCCTAGTACTACTGATGCATCTGTGACTGCTGTTTCTTCTTCTTCTGCTCGTCCTAGTGTTCATCCCATGATCACCAGGTCGAAAGAGAAGTTTATCAATGCACTGACTGCTCGTGTCATGCCTTCTGATGAGCTTAGCCACTCTCCACCTGAAGATATATATGAGGCAATGCAGTCTCCTTACTGGAAACAAGTTGTACAAGACGAGTTACAAGCATTGGCGATTAACAATACCTGGTGTCTCACTCAACTACCTGGTGGAAGAATACCAGTAGGTTGCAAGTGGCTGTTCAAAGTGAAAAGAATCCTGATGGCACAGTAGCTAGATATAAGGCTCGTTTAGTTGCAAAGGGATTTTCTCAAAAACCAGGGTTCGACTTTCAGGATACCTTCAGCCCGGTAGTAAAATCTCCCACTGTAAGGATTATACTTACTTTAGCTTTGAGACATAAGTGGCTCTTGAGACAGGTTGATGTCAACAATGCGTTTCTACACGGTGAATTAGCTGAAGACGTGTACATGACGCAACCTCCAGGATTTGAACAAAGATATGAACAAGGAAGGGTGCTTGTGTGCAGACTTAACAAAGCACTCTATGGACTAAAACAAGCCCCCCGTGCATGGTTTGAAAGATTTAAAAATTTTCTGCTCAATTCTTTATCTTTTACTACGTCTCTAGCTGATAACTGTTTGTTTCTTAAAAATACTGATCAAGGTAGTATATATCTCTTCGTATATGTTGATGACATTGTTGTCACAGGGAGTGATTCAACCGGAGTGGAAGAAGTGATTGAGCAGATCAATCGTGAGTTTAAGATAAAGGATTTAGGTTTACTTAACTATTTTTTAGGTATGGATGTTCAAGTTGGCGAGGATTGCTTGCTTCTTTCTCAGAAGAAGTACATCAATGAGGTTCTTCTTAAAGTAGGACTGACTAATGCCTCCTCTCTGCCTACTCCAATGTCGGGCAATTTTCTCGGTAAATCTTCCACAGGTTCTGTCTTTTCTCCATTTGATACTACCTTGTATAGAAGTACTATAGGGGCTTTACAGCATGTATGCATCACCAGACCTGACATAAGCTTTGCTGTTAACAAGCTTAGTCAGTTTATGCAACATCCTACTCAACATCACTAGAAGGCTATGTTACGTGTGTTAAGGTATCTTAAAGGTACCATCAATCATGGTTTGTTGTTTAGAGCTCCTCCAGTTCCTTCGTATGAGGTAAGCTTAATTTCATTCTCTGATGCTGACTGGGGTAGTGACTCTCTTGATAGAAAATCTGTGTTAGGTCATTACTTGCTCCTAAACAACAATCCTATTGTTTGGAGTTCTAAAAAGCAGTCTGTCATTGCCAGGTCGAGCTCTGAGGCTGAATATAGAGTTGTGGCTAATGCTATGTGTGAGGTGATGTGGGTAGTGTCGTTGCTATCTGAGCTAGGTGTCAAGCTGTCCTCCATTTCTATTATCTGGTGTGATAACACTGGAGCAGTTGCTCTCACTGAAAATCCAATTCAGCATTCCAAGATGAAGCATGTCGAGCTTGATCTGTGCTTTGTGGGGGAAAAAGTTCAAAATGGACAGATTATTGTTAACTTTGTCCCTGCAGCTGATCAAGTAGCGGATATCCTTACTAAACCTCTAACTGAAAAGCTGTTTTCTCATTTTCGTGAGAAACTTGGAGTTCTGACATTTGATGCAGCTCCTGATGATGTTCGTCCTGATGAAACCAAGAGTGTTTTGAGTAGTAGTTCTGAGGATGATGTTGCTGATGTTCAAAGAAATGATGATGAACTGTGAGTATCCGGGTTATTAAGCTGCTCCTTGCTATATGGTACATGAGATTTGGTTCTTCTTTATCTTACTCTACTTCTGTCATTCCTTTGAGTTTTTTTTTAACATCTGTTTGTCTTCAAGTTTCTTTCTGGTTATACTGGTTTATATGCTGCTTGTTACTCTATTTGTTAGGCAGATTTTGTGATTACATTCTGCTGTATGTGATGATTTGTTAGCACTTTATGTGCAGATCTGCAACGAGATGATCATTCGTATGTCAGCATCAAACTATCTGATCATTCTGGTAAACTCTCTTTCGATCAGTGGTGTATTACATATATGTCTATGCTTATAAAAGAACATCCATTTCATCGGTTCCTCAGGATTGATCAGCCCTGTTAAAAAAAAATCTATCAAACAATATTGTAATCTGACATGGGGTGAAGCTTAGATGCCAAAAATAGTTGTTGCAGAGATAACGTCAAGATACTCTGTTAACACTTGAGGCGGGTAAGATGGAGGAAAATTGGAAACCTCCCAGCTTCACTGGTAAGATGAAGGCACATGAAAACCTTTCTGTCAGAAAGAAAAAGAAGACAACAAGCAATCAAGCAGAAAAGAAAAGAAGTGTTATTAACAAGTGGTCATCTGAGTGTGAACTGAACCCGATGTTCTGAGGTGTTCTTGATAAACTAGGTGTTATCTGATCACCCTGATTGATTGATGATGAGTTTTGTGGATGATAAGATTTTGTTTGATATGATGAACGTGTGGTTATCTTATTTACGATCTGATTGAAGTTCTGAGAAATTGTTGTGCAACAGAGTGTTAAGCTCAGAATCTGCTACGCAGATATTTGATAAGCTGCATTATGATCAGTTTCGATCAGGAGGATGATTTGTAAGATTAGATAAGATGTTAAGAAAAGATCTTTTTAGAGGAATGTTAGGATGTATGAGTTCGATGAATGAAGACCACATTTCAGATTACGTGCATTGCAAGGAAGCTCAAGATGATCAAGGAAGGCCAAGGAAGATTCCGTGCGGTTCAAGACAACTCTAGAAGAGTCTTGAGTGTTCTAAGATCATCAAGCTTGTTTATGCATTGTGTTTAGTATAAATACAGGTCTAATCTCAGTTGTAAACTTAACTTGATTCAATGATAAGTTTCAAAGTTCAGTTTATTCTGTTATTGCTATCTTTTCGTTAACTTGCAGGCTAAGCTTTCTTCCTTGTTCTTCATCTTCATCTTCTTCAAATCTGGTTCAACCTTAGATTACTGATACTTGGGCCGTTGTATGACATGTCCCACCACTCGTGAACTATCTTCAATTGTGATACGTGTATTGTTGGATGGATGAGCGCCGTGTCGGGAAGATCCAAACGGTAAGCCAGGGGTCCGAAGTAGCGGGGTTGTATATTTTGTACACCTTGCTTCCTCATCGAATGTTGAGTGTACAGGTGTAGTTTGAGGAAAACCCAATCCCCAACCTCAAAGTTCTGATCCAACCGCTTCCGGTTTGCCACTTGCTTCATCCGATTTTGTGCCCGAATTAAGAGAAATTTCAGCATCTTAACATTTTCATCTCGATCACGTAGCATGAGGTCGACCGTTTCTACCTTTCAGTCCCTCGGAAAATATGACACGTGGAAAGGTGGAGCGGACCCATATAAGGCCTCAAATGGTGTCATTCCGATGGTTGAGTGGAAGGAGGTGTTGTACCATCATTCAGCCAATGGTAAGAACTTAGTCCAAGATCGAAGACGGTCTTTAACCCGCCATAAACCTCAAATAAGTCTCGAGACAACGGTTAACTACCTCAGTTTGGCCATCGGTTTGTGGGTGGTACGCGCATGATGTGCACAACGAGACTCTGAGTTGCTTGAATAGTTCTTGCCAAAAAGAACTCACAAAAACTGAATCGCGGTCGCTTATGATGTTGCTCGGGAGTCCATGTAACTTGTAGACTTGATCAATGAATACTTGAGCAACCATAGAAGCCGAGTAAGGATGGTTGAGTTCCATGAAATGACTATACTTTGTCAAACGATCAACCACCACGAATATAACCTCCTTGCCATTTGATTTTGTTAGCCCGGTAATAAAATCCATTGAGATGTCCGAGAATATCCCTTCAGGCACGGCAAGTGGATGCAACAATCCCGAGGAAGCCAACCTATCATACTTGTGTTTTTGGCACACCTCACAATTTCGCACGAATTCCCGCACGTGCTTTTTGAGCCCTTTCCAATATAAAAAGTGGATACCCGTTTGAGAGTCGTCACAACCCTGCAATGAACCCTGGTTGGTGATGTGTAGAATATCTTCAATATATCCACCCTCAAGTCGTTATCTCCCCCACATCGATCTTATCATCCTTCTTGAGCAACCATCTTTTAGGGTGAACCGACCCCGAGCGATCCCCTGTGAGAGTTGGCCTAGTATACTGTGGTAGTCGGGATCGGTTTACCAACTAGACTTCACTCTATCGAGCAGCTCGGTTGAGATAGTCGAAAATTTCAAAGCAAATAACTCTGGTCCGTCTACTCTCGACAATGCATCGACCGCTTGATTGTCCACCCCGTTCTTATACGCGATCTCGTTGTCATAACCAAGCAATTTGGCCAACCATGTGTGTTGCAATGGCGTAGATAATCGCTGCTCCAGTAGGTATTTCAAGCTACGGTGGTCCATCTTGATGATGAAGTGTCGGTCAATCAAGTAAAAATGGCATTTCTTGATCGCAAATAAAATAGCCAAGAGCTCCTTCTCGTACGCGGATAAGGATTGGTGTCGCTTTGATAGTTCCTTACTAATTAATGTAACGGGGTGTCCTCGTTGCATTAGAACCGCCCCAATACTCGTGTTGGATGCATCGGTCTCGACCGTAAATGTTTCGTTCATGTCGTGTAGTTCTAGAACCGGTGCATTAGTCATAGTGTTATTGAGCTCCTTGAACGCCTTCTCTGCCTCCTCCGACCATTTGAATGAGTCATTCTTTAGCATATCGGTGAGCGGCCTACTCATCAATCCATAACCCTTGATGAATTTCAGATAATAGCACATGAGGCCGAGGAACTCATGTAGTTGATTCACCGATGTCAGCACTGGCCAATTCTTCACTGCCTGAACCTTAGTTGGTTCGGTCGAGACCCCGGACCCTGTGACAACGTGCCCTATATATTCCACTTGCTTTCCCCCGAACTTGCACTTAGATAGCTTCACATATAGTGAATGACTTCTCAATAATTGTAGCACAATCCGTAAGTGGTCGAGGTGTTGTTGGAGGCTTGGGCTATACACCAACATATCATCAAAGAATACGAGCACGAACTTCCGCAAATGTTCCTTGGAGACGTTGTTCATGAGCCCTTGAAAGGTGGCCGGGGCATTAGTTAAGCCGAAGGGCATTACTAGGAACTCATAGTGACCCTCGTGTGTCCGAAAAGTCGTCTTGTGGATGTCGCAGGCTGCCATGCGTATTTGGTGGTAACCGAACCTTAGGCCAATTTTGAGAAGACCTCGTCCCCGTGAAGCTTGTACAATAGCTCATCAACTAGTGGAATCATAAATTTGTCCTTAATGGTTATATCATTCAACCTCCGATAATCAATGCACATCCTCCAGGAGTGGTCCTTCTTTCGCACCAACACCACCGGGGACGAAAAAGGACTCAAGCTAGGTTGCATGACCCTAGTCTTCATCAACTCACCAACCATTTTTTCAATAATGTCTGTTTGCGGTGCCGGGTAACGGTAGGGTCTTGAGCTTACCGTGGTTGCACCGTCCTTGAAAGGGATTCGATGATCGACCATCTGCCTAGGAGGTAGGCCTTGTCGCTCGCTGAACACGTCACTGAATTCTTCTAAAATACCAGTCACTTCCTCCTGAGCCTAGCCTTCAACTACTTGTGCAGAGAACACGAACGGTTGACGAATCGTTTTGGTGATCAAGGGCAGGCTACATAGTTGAACCGATGTTGTATCCTTCTTATTTGAGAGAATATTACTGGTTTTATTGGTTCGGCTTAGTCTCGGTGCACTCTCTTCGATACCACGCAACTCACATACGTCGTTTCCACGCATGAACTTCATCTTTAACGTGCTGAAATTCCACAGAATATAATCCTAAGTAGCTAACCATTGCACTCCAAAGACCATGTCGTAGTTATCTAATGGCACCAAGAACACGCTTGTCTCGAATCGCTTCCCACGCATGCTCCATTCGAACTTCTTACACATCCGATTGCATGCCATCTCACCACCGTTAGCGACCAAAACCTTTAGGGGTGGAATTGGATGGGTATGACACCCAAGTTTCTTGGCCATTGCATTATCCAATACATTGTGAGTACTCCCCGAATCGATCAATACTTGTAACTTCCCATGATTAACCCGACCCTCAACCTTCATAGTTGAACCTCCCGACTTACCTGATATAGCATGTATCATTAACTCCGGTGTGTCCTCTACGGCCCCTTTTTCACTCATTGAGTTCGGTTCGGGTTCGGATGAAGAGGGCAACTCAAATTCAGCCCCACTTTGGTCATCTTCACCAGCCTCAATCGTAAAAATATGTTTGCCCTTGCACCTATTACCCGCAACATACTTCTCAGGACACCAATAACATAATCCCCTAGCATGTCTAGCTTCCATTTCTTTACTAGTCGTCACCCTAGTATTAACACTCATATTGGCAGCAAATCCTCTACCCTTACTATCAACAACCTTGGGAGGAAGAGATTCACCGATAGTATTATGGTTGACCATGGAGAGCTGTCAATTGATGAAGGGTGCGGGTGGCCTAGCGACCGATGCTTGTGACCGAAGGCTCGGGGAGGCGATTGAGTCGTGCAACTTGGCTATTTGATATGCTTCACGGAGGTCTCACGACTGCCTCAACCGGACCGATGCTTGGAGGTAGTGCTTCTCAAGTCCTTTGATGAATTGACTCACCGCTAAGTTCTCGAATATATCCTCCTTAACTTGGACAGGGTGGAGCAAGGCATAGAACTCCCTTTGGTAGTTGGAGAACGACCCTTCTTGACGGAGGAGATTCTTCATTTCTAGAGTCGGGTCTCTAAACATCTCGTTACTGAAACGAGCTTGCAACACATCCACGTATTCGGCCCATGATATCCCCGTTCCTCCCTTGCGTGCTGTTAGGAACTTAAACATATGCAGAGTAACGAAAGAAAAGAAGAAGAAGAAGAGAACTTACTTGTTGTTGAAAAAACTAACTTTCATTCATCAAAGGTTAGTTTAATCTGTTACAACCGAAGGCTATTTATAGCCTATAGATCATGAATTATTACAATCTGGTCCTTACCTACTAATTCTAGAATATTACAGAACAATCCTCAAACAACTCATATGTAACTATACATATATCCTAACATTCTCCCATGAAGATCAATATTGATGACTTTTTCTTTTTTGAGATGATGACCATAGTTGCTAGACAAGTCTGACAAAGCTGATGAACAAGATGACACGGCTGATGAACAAGGCCTAAGAATATCTTTCTGATGAAGAACACAAATTTGAAAATCATTTGCGATTGTACCATTAAGGCATATTAACAGAAGAACAATCAAGATTTGCCAATAACCATTGAACCAAATCCTTTTAGTACACTCAACTATACTTCATCAACCATTTTCTCAGTAAGACTAAATCTTACTGAATGTTCAATACTTGCCTCTTCAACCTAGAACATTGTATATCATATGCAAACATATCATTCACAGCACACACATATTGACATATCTAGTCATAGCAACTTAGCAATCAGCCTGAATTACATCTAGACATCTGAACACTTTAACTATTTTATGGTGAGTACTTTTATCTAAGCACAGTCATCAATCAAGACAAACGAACTGAGAACATGTCTGATTATTCCTTCACACCTTTGATTCTTTTCAGTCTTTTATTTCAAACTTTTTTTTCTTTTGATTTTTTTTTCCTTCTTGACAGAAGGGTTTTTGCCCTTATCTTACCAACATAGCTGGAGGATTTTTTCCCTCATCTTTACTTATTCAGGAGTAATCTTGAAGTATCTTGACGTTTTCTTCATGATTAAACTCTATATTTGGAATCCAACTATGTTTTATGCCAAGAACACTAGCAGACAATCATATTCTGATACAAGACTGCTGAATCTATGCTTCAGCTAATATTTTTCTTTTGCTTAACCAGATATGCTCACAGTATTTAATCTTGAATGACAAACTGGAAATATATTCTACACCACACAAAAAATTGTGAAAGAATCAGATCAAAGATCATTCAAACCAATGACAAGCAACTCAGACATATTAGAATCATGTGTATGCTGGAGACACATCTGCAAAGAACAAGACAAGCTAATCAAACAATCAGAAAAATTCAACCAAGCTTAAAAAAGAGAAACAAATATAGACCAAAAAGATAAGCATATGCATAGAGTGACTAACAAAATAGCAATGATAAAGACTTCTCTTGACAGTACTGCCATACCCTTAATGATAGCCACAAATGACCATCAAGCACCTATTCTTTAACATAAGTTATTCCTCAACTTCAGGAGCCTCCTGAATCGTTAATGTATCAACATCATCCAGCTCAGCCATTGAAAAAAACCCAAGCTTTTTCCTTCATGGAACAAATTGTTTTTTTGTTAAAGGTTTTGTTAAAACATATGCTACCCGATTGCTAGATTGTACAAAGTTCCCTAGAATTTGTCTAGATTTCACCTCCTCCCTCATAAAGAAAATATGAATCTCCACATGTTTCATCTTTGAATGATGAGTAGGATTTTCATACAAAGACAATGCACTTGTACTATCTGTCTAAACCACAGAAACCGAAGACAATTTAAGACCCATTTCCATTAGTAAAGACTTAACCCACATAATTTCACATACTGCATTTGCAATAGCTCTAAACTCAGCTTCAACACTGGACCTAGCTACCACTGATTGTTTTTTCGAATTCCAAAGAATAGGATTGTCATTAAGCAGCAAATAATGTCCATAAATGGATTTTCTGTCAGAAATATCTCATCCCTAGTCTACATCATAATAAGAAACTAAAGATATACCCTGCATAGAAAAAGTATTAGACCTGAACATCAAACCATGTTCAATAGTTCCTTTTAAGTATCTAACAATATTTAAAGCTGCTTTCCAATGACTGGTGCTTGGTCTTTGCATAAACTAACTGAGTTTGTTGACAGAAAACTGAATATCCGGCCTTGTAATGCAAATGTGCTGAAGAGCACCAATAGTACTGCGAAACAAGTGATCATTTTCAAACAACTCAGTACAATTAATCATACCTGATTTTGTTAGACATGTACCATTCATTGGATTAGGAAAGCTTGATACTTTAGTGAGACACAACTTCTCAATTAGCTCCTGAATATACTTTCTCTGATTCAACAACAAGTAATTGTCAAATGCAGTAACTTCCATACCAAGAAAATAGTTCAAACTACCCAAATCCTTTAATTGAAACTCCTTATTAAACGAATGAATAACCTCTGAAATAACTGAAGGAGGATTACCAGTAGCCATAATATCATCCACATAAACCAATAGAAACACAGAAAAACTATTAGTATGCTTGATAAACATACAATTGTCTGAAACAGAGGCACAAAACTGTAGCTTATGAATTAGAAAAGCCTTTAGTTTTTCAAACCAAACACGAGGTGCTTGTTTAAGCCCATATAGAGCCTTTTGCAACTTACAAACTAAAGGAGAATCAGTTTCAGAAGAAGAAATTTGCTCAAAACCCGGAGGTTGAATCATATATACCTCTTCAGTAAAATCCCCATGTAAGAATGCATTATTGATATCAATTTGTCGAAGACTCCATTTATGATATAATTCAAGTGACAACATAATTCGAACTTTGGCTGACTTCACAACTGGACTAAATGTATCATGAAAATCAAAACCTGCTTTCTGAGAAAATTCTTTAGCAACAAGCCTAGCCTTGTATCTTGCAATAGAACCATCAACATTCTTTTTAATTTTAAAAATCCACTTGCAACCTATAGGAATCCTTCCAGAAGGAAGAGGAACAACAGTCCAGGTATCACTACATGAAAATCAGGTTTTTGTGAAGGAAATGTTGCAAGGGAAATAATCCCTTTAAATTTACAACTATTTGTAAGGGATTTGTTAGGGTTAAGTGAGGAGAATAATAATTAGGGAAATTCCTCACAAAATATATTTTCCTTACTATTTTGTGACGGATTTAACTTACAAATATATCTTTCGCTGCCTTCATTGCACATTCAGAGAATCACCAGCAAAAACATTAGGTAAGATGAAAATTCTGGAGATGTTCTGTTCTCGTGTGAGGTTGTTGCAGTAATCGTGTCTAATCCTCCAATTTTGCAATTTTCGCTTTAGGTTGTGACTGCTGAACAATATTTCTTTAGCAGTTGAAGTAGCTTTAGTGTAGTGTAAGTCTTATCACGAATTTTGTAAGAGAGCTTGTTGAGCCAACACAATATTTCTTTAGCAGCTACTTTAGCTTATCTGCTTTGTTGGATTCCTGGTGACTTTGGGAGCAACATCAGTTTTACTGTAATTTTTTCAAGGAATAGACTTATGGTAGCTGACTTTTACTATGATTGAGAAATAGAATTTATTTGATGAATTTACAAATATAGATGAGGGAAAGATTGTTCATACCTTCCCAGGGGTAGGAGTGGCTAGAACTGCAGTATTTCCTTAAGGGAATAAAATATCTAACGTACACGCTCCATTAGAAAAAGTACACTTGTAATAAGCTCTACTGGTGTTATAGAGATAAGCTCTAAATGTGAGGTCCAACTGAACCTGTTAAACATGAAGTATCCAAAATATGAACACCAAATCTTACAATAGAAGTTTAATTTTTGATAACAAAGGATAATCTGCGGCTTAGTGCTGAAAATGGGTAAGGACCGTCTTGCATTCAAGTGATTCATGGATAACAAAAGATAAATCTAAATCGTATTTCCTGTGTTTCTTCAGTATATCTCACTATTATTGTCTGATTCATACTAAACCTTCAAATGTTTAAATGAATGAATACGTATTAAAGCAGGTGAAGTGTCCAACACTGATGTAATACGTATTAATGCTGGTGACTTTGGATTTCTAATGGTCAATGTCTGTTTGATTGCTAACCATTTTTAAATGTTATGTGCTTGTTTCTTCTTTTGTGAAGGGCATAGATGTAGTCTGTTGTTGGTATGGTGGGTGTAAAATCGTTTTACAGTAAAATACATTTGAGTCAACATTGTCTCTGTAGCAATGTGTTGAATTCATTTATGACAGGAAGAACTTAATTAGGCTGAATTTCTGTTCATGAAATTTAAATTCTACGTAAGTTTTGTCACTACACCCTCTTTAGCATATTTATAGATATAGACATTGTTAACTGTAGCTTAGACCTATCAGGAACCCTGCTCATAAATATGTTGAAATAGTTTATCTAGTTTGTAGTCATTTTTCTAAGTTGATTGAATCTTTATTTTAATAGCATCGTGAAGTTCTTAGAGTTAAATAATTGTGAGTCTTCTGTTCAGGTACTTAAATAACTGTAAGTAGTTATGGACCGTAGTTGGATGAAACGTCGGTTTGATAATAGAGGTTTAACTAGTGAGTTCGAAAGAGGAGTAGATGAGTTTCTTAACTTTGCATATTCAAATTCTTCCTTTGTTAGTATGGGAAAGATCAAGTTTCCTTGTCGCAAGTGTAAAACCATTACCAACCATTACTTTACCTTGACCAGTATATGGTACACATGTATGCAGACCAGATGGAGATGCATTGGTAAGGTGGTTTGTTGCACCTGAATCAGGGAACTAGTTTGTATCGACCTGAATTATTGGAGCAACTGAAGCAATATTTGCTTGCATAACTGAAAAAGAGTTATATGGCATAGGAACAGATGAAGAGTACATAAAAGTATGAAACATAGGTGAAGGAGCAACATAAGAAGAAGCGTCATAGGGATTAGGAGAATAGATATCAAAATATGGATGAGGCTGAGCAGAAAATGATTGAGGCTGAACAGGAAAATATTGAGACTGATTAGTAATCAACTGAGATGATTGAGACTGCTGTTGTTGTGGTTGATGCGGTAGAGTAGATACTTCAGAAGCTTCTTCCCATTGAGCAGAGCATAGGTTGGCACTTGCAGAGTTTGCATTGTTCGGATCTGTAACACCACTGAGATTTACATTGAACCTTTGATAACACATGTGTACCAAGTGACCAAACTTACCACACAACTGACATTATGGCTTATTATTTGCATAACCTCTGCCACGACCTCTACCACGTCCATAGTTGAAAGATTGTTGTTGTTGAATAGCATGACAATTGAAGGAGTCATTATGATGACCTTCATTAACAGGTGTTAGCAAAATTCCATCAGATCCACTTCTACTATTAGTCATAGACTGACTAGTCTTAGACATATCTGAATCCATATCATTCTTCTTTCCACCAAAACTTCGATTGATAGAAACATGAGCCAAAATATCAGCATAAAACAACAAATCACACTGCCTTGCTTCTGCATCCAACAGTACAGAACTAACAGACGCAATGTCACAAGGATTTCGACTTGCATGAATAACAGAAACTATAATGTCATACTGTCCTTTGACACCGTTGAGTATAATTGATATTTGTTGCATTTCCTCAATTGGATGACCACAAGATGCTAAGCTATCACATGCACATTGAATTGTTGTCAAATAACCACGCATAGATTGGTATGGAAGCTTACGAATCTTAAATCTATCATACAAATGCATGATTCTTGTTGTTGATAATGAAGATAAGTCACTATGTAACTTCTGTCATATTGAGGCGTCTCTTATACATCCTATGAGACTTCGACTGACTTGCGACGAAACTGAAACCAACAGCCAGGAAGCTAACGAACTATCCTTTTGGATAAACTTCATATACTATGGATTGGGCTCATCATCTCCATCTAGTCCAAGAATTCGAGCTAGAATGGTTACATTTCCATAGAGATGGCTTTCCAGATTGTAACCTCTTATTGACAGAAGCACTTGTTGATGCCATGACTGAAAATTCTCCTCTCCAACGAGCTGTAACACTTTCTTGTTGAAAAATTCAGAAGAGATTTCTTCCATGGAATTGACGAATTTGGCTACGCCAATTGATCAACAGACGACGTAATTGACTTCGCACAGACTTGAGCAAAACCGAACTTGCTCTGATACCATGTTAGGAACTTAAACATAATGCAGAGTAAATAAAGAAAAGAAGAATAAAAGATCTTACTTGCAGTTGAAGAAACTAACTTTCATTCATCAAAGGTTAGTTTAATCTGTTACAACCGAAGGCTATTTATAGTCTATAGATCTTGAATTATTACAATTTGGTTCTTACCTACTAATTCTAGAATATTACAGAACAATCCTCAAACAACTCATATGTAACTATACATATATCCTAACATGTGCTTGGATTTTCATATAACCTTGATGCCATTGCAAGGCCTCACCCTCAAGGTGTATCACAACAATATTTAGCTTCGCTTCGTCGGGAGTACCGTCGACCTCGAAGTAGTAGTCGCATTGGTATAACCAACTAGCGACATCGGCACCCGAGAATCGTGAGAAGTATATCCTCCCAACCAGATAGGTGTGTCTAGTCTTTCGATCCCCTTCAGCGTATTCATGGCCTTTAGTCGGAGCTGCGCGGTTCACCGTGATGGTCGGGTGGATGAGTCACGACAACGGGAGGCGAAGTGCAAGTCGTACTCGTCCCGGAACCAACGATTCCTAAAGAGTATCTAGTGGCTTCTGGCTGGTGTGATGCTATGGAGCATTTAACGTCGTTGAACATCAGTATAACCTCGGTGAAGGACTACTTGACATCTTCGAAGGACGATCGGGTTTCTTGTGCGAAGGCTTGGTGGCGTTCCTCGGCAGCGGCCATTCTTTCAATCAGCTAAACAAGGAACCGATCGTGTCCACTGATCGCGGCGTCGAATCGGGCATCTTTCTGGGCTATGGACTCACTCGGTGGGTTGTTCGACGAAGCCCTGGTAGCGCGACGATGGAAGGTGGCAACGAGAGGTGATGTAGCTCAGTGCTACGGCGACCGACGGAACAGGCGAGGCTTCCTTACTAGGTAGGTCCTCCTCGGTGGTCTGCAAGTGGCGTGGCTCTGACACCAAATGGTACGGTTGGTAGAGAAAACCGTACATAAGTATGTTGGGAGGAAGAAGTAGAACACTAGAGAGAGAATGAAATGTTTGTTGTTTTCCAATCTGCATAATACTGAACAGTGCCATGCAAATTATACAAGCTTAATGGGCTGGCATTAACTTATTTAAACTAGCCCAAGGCTGAATGGAATGGTTACCGTAAACTCGCCCGATAACTGTCTCGTACCAATATCATGGAAATCCCTACCTACCAAAATGGTTGCCAATGTAGTAAATATAACGTATAATTATTTCATTTCTTAATTTGTTGTAACAATATTTGTGTTTTTTTTTACAGATATTGAAGAGTGCAAGACCCTACAACCTTGCTGTTGAATCTGCACGAATTTGGATGGGATATACAATTGTTCATGTCCTTTGGGACACACAAGAAATGAAAACAAGAACGAAATTGGTTATTCCCCATTTCGATGGATAAACAAGTTTACGAACATAGATTCTATACTAAATAATTAATTTGACAACCGTTAAAAAAAATGAGTCAGGTCAGAAAAATTGTGGATTATAGTAAAACCCGGGTCGCGCAAGGAAAGATTTTCGGAGCAATAATCATGTTTGCATGATGCGAGAGCATATGTGTCGACTCGAACTGAGGAGTGCACATCGAATCGATCTACACTCACATGGGCACGCGAGAGAGTCTTTTTACTTGAAAGTTATTACACCAGTATAAAGCAAAACTCAATATATACCCACAAAAACACCAAGAAGTGGTTGGTGTGGTTCAAAACAAATACAAGAAAAATTGCTTCTTATCTCATTTGCCATTCAAAAAACACTTGGGCTCGTTTTGGGTTAAACTGACCTAGACCGTAAAGAATCGCCCCAAATATTTGGGTCATGGTCAAAATCCCCCACATGAATAGAGAAATAAGAGTGTTCCTAGACGCTCTAAACTTGGAATAACAATTCAACGGTCGACACCTGTATATGATAGGTAGGTGTAATTACCATTTAAACCTTCCCTTGTGAAATTACATCGACTTTACTGACTAGTCAGTTGATGCAATGTCTTTGAACTATATGTCGTTGGTGTAAATGATGACATAACTCACACAAGCATCTTTGTAGTAATGTTCAGTTCACGCGTTCATGCTCGTTCTCGCCATAAATATTGTCTGGTTTTGCAAGCGTTTTTAAGAATAGTGTCATCAACAATTCCTTTCGAAGCGACCATTCTTCTCACTTACATAGGTGATTCTTTATCGCATCTCAAATGTTACTCCGCCACTCTGTTTCTGAATCATTAAAGGCATTTGCTTAACCTCATCCACCATCGTCACTGTTTCCCATCATAAGAATGGACTCGAGGTTTAAAATCTCCCATAGTGATCTAACCTCACTCTTGTGATTTGGTTGTCCCTTTGAACCTAGATCGTGGGATCTCCAGTCAACTAGGTTAGACTTTTCTTCTCAAAAGTATTTACTGCACGGGTTTTAGCCCCATTCCTCTTGATGATTGACCAACATGCTCTTTATTTAACCATTTGGTTAACAGATCTGCTATATTATCCTTCGAATTGACATAATCGTTTGTGATAATTCCTATCGAGAGCAATTGTCTAACAGAATTATGTCTACGACAAATATGTCTAGACTTACAATTATACATATGACTTTGTGCCCTACTAATCGCAGATTGACTATCACAATGTATGTTGATTGCAGACACTAGTCTTGTCCACCTAGGAATATGCTCAAGAAAATGGCATAGCCATTCAGCTTTTGATGTGCATTTATCCACTGCTATAAACTCAAATTCCATAGTGGATATGTCTATGACTGTTTGCTTTGAGAATTTTCATGATATGGCTGCACCCCCAGGGTAAACATGAATCCACTTGTGGAGTTCGAGTCTCTTGGTACCGACATCCAATTAGCATCACTATATCTTTCTATAATAGTTGGATATCTCGTATAATTCAGCCCATAACTATGAATATATCTCAAGTACCTAAGTAATCTTTTGATTCCATGTAATTGATTAGTGTTTGGATTACTCATATATCTACTCAACACACCAACAGTGTCTGCTAAATCCGGTCTAGTACAAGTCATCAAATACATGAGCCTACCAATAACCCAAGCGTACTCAACTTGAAAGAAGTCTTCTTGTGTATTTCTTGAGAAATACTTATTTGGATCATTTGGAGTGTACACTTCCTTTTTGTCATCCTTATTGAATTTACTTAATATCTTATCGATATAATGAGATTGACTTAGTGCAATTACTTCTGATGTCTGATTAATTTTAATTCCAATAATTACATCAGCTAGGCCTATTTCATTCATGTCCAATCTCAAATTCAACATATCCTTCATGGATTTAATCACCTTAAATACACAAAATGACATAACCTTCATTTGTATCTTTCATGTATATGCATTTGTCACATTTATTTTAAATCATTTTTCCACGATGACATTGTTAATTTTTTTATGTCAGTGTTTTGATGCTTGTTTCAGACCATAAAGTGATTTGACCTGTTTACAGACGTTCTTTTCTTACCTGACGCAACAAAACACTCAGGTTGTTCCATGTGGATTTCTTCCGCTAAATCTTCATTTAAAAAAGCTGCTTATACATCCATTTGATGTATTTCCAAAGTTTGCAATGCAGCTATTGAGAATATCACCCTTATGGATGTTATACTTGTGACCGGAGAATATATGTCAAAGTAATCAAGACATTTTCTCTTCTTGTAACCCTTAATTACAAGTCTAGCCTTATACTTGTCAATTGATCCATCTATTTTCATTTTTCTATTGAAAATACACTTGTATCCTAGTGTCTTGGATACAGGAGGAAGATACACTTGCCTATTGAAAATACACTTGTATCCATCTATAACTTCATCTTCACTTTTGAACAAGTATACATATCAATATTTTGTACTATCATCCACAAAAGTGGTGAAGTACTTCTTTCCTCCACTCCTTTTCACAAACTTTAAGTCACAAACATCGCTATGTATTAAATCAATAAATTCTGTATTCTTTTCAACTGAATGAAATGATGATCGGGTTAATTTAGCCTCGACACATAGTACACATGTTATGAGGTAATCCAAAACTTAACAACATTGAATTCATTTTCTCTTTCAATGTTCAATTTTTCCTTTTTTCGCTTCCCCATTTGATTGGGGTGAATAAGGCACAGTAAGCTCATGTATATTTTCATGTTGAACACAAAATTCACCAAATGGAGCATCATACTCGCCTCCTCTATCACTACGCAACACCTTGATTTTCTTGCTAAGTTGATTTTCAACTTCTTGTTTATAAAGCTTGAACTTTTCTATAACTTCATCTTTACTTTTTAATAAGTATACATACCAATATTGTGTACTATCATCCACAAGAGTGGTAAAGTACTTATTTTCACCTCTTGTTTGGACAAACTTTAAGTCACAAACGTCGCTATGTATTAAATCAATAGGTTTTGTATTCCTTTCAACTGAATGAAAGGATGATCTGGTTAATTTAGCTTCAACGGATATTTCACACTTATGTTTGCCATCAATTTGAAATGTAGGGATGTTAATCATGTTAATTAACGTTCGCAAGGTACCATAATAAATATGTCTTAATTTACCATATGCCAAAGATTAGGAGACTCAATCTAGTAAGTGTAAGAAACAATTTTATTCTTGTTCAGCTTAGGCTTATTAGCTATTACATTCATCTTGAACATCCCCCCCACATACATTCCATTTTTCGTGAGTACAAATTTATTCGACTCAAATACAAGACAGAAGCCATGCTTGTTGAGGACATATCTTGACACCAGGTTCCTGCGAATTCCTGACACATACATCACATTCTTCAATGTCAACTGTTTCACAGAGAAGTCATCTTCAGAACGAAGCTTCCTTTGCCTTTAACCTCGGACGAGGCAAAGTTTCCCATGTACAAGATCTCCCCAGAATTAAGTTCTTCATAATTGAAGAATATTCCTTTGTCTGAATAGACATGCTTGGTGGGACCTGCGTCAACCCACCACTTCAGGGGGTTGGAATCAGTCATGCTCACTGTTGGGTATCGATAGTGACGGCCCAGTAAGAAAAGGCCTCGAAGGCCCAATAACTATAGAGGGGGTAAACCCATGACATCCGAACCGGATCGGCCCAAGTACAAGCCAAACTTGGCCCACCATCGAGTAATCCAGAATCGAGCCCAAAGTCTATAGAGACGCCAAAGGCTCTCAGACTGCTCGCCATTCTCTACCAAGTCGCGACCTTCCACTGCTCGACATGGGAGTGCTCGCCCCGAAGAGAGCCTTGCCTCTCTCCTCTGGTCCCACTAAACCGTTAATAACAGAGTGGCCAAGATATCCCGCATATCTCGGTCACATATTCACTAAAGATTAGATTTGGTAACTGCAATATCTCGCAGTAACTGCCATATCCCACGATCCGAATCTTCAGCAACTCAATATGCATTAAGATATTGAGTTGCCTTTATACGGTTCTATCTCTCTTACCCTATAAATACCCTTGCTTTACATACATTCTTTACGTTTTGAGTTTTATACACACATATACTCATTTAAGCATCGGAGAGGGACCCAGAGGCACCCCCTCTGTTGCGCTCCCCTACTTGCAGGTTCACCGGAGTTGGAGCTGAAGCGTCATCCCAACCTTGTCTGGCATTCAATTCACTGCCAGATCAGCATTCAGGATTTCACGATCCAACATTTGGCGCCGTCTATGGGAACGAGCAATTCAGCCATGAGAACTCGATCCCAAAGCAACCGTCGGAATCAGACTAGGGAGCGATCCTCAGATAGCTCTGATTCCGCCGCCGCTTCACCGCTTCAACAGGAACCTGCCAGCCGAGCAGGAGTTAATGCTGTTCCTCTGCGGACAGCCCGAGAACATGTCGGTGATTCAAGACCGACCCCAGCTGCCGATCAAAACGGAGCCCCTGCACCGCAGACAGTCCACATTGCGGGGCAGGATATTAATTTAACCCCCGAGATGGTCTCCTTGCTGGAAGCCATCCTAGGACAGGCGCGCCGCCAAGCCCCTGCTCCTCAGGAAAACAATCCCTCTGCTCCTAAGGAAAATCACCGCCCTGCTGCCACAGGGCCTTCACCTCCAGAAGCGGCCAATCCTAGTCCTGCTGCGCCTCAGGAGGATCAGGAGATGACGTCAGGTCAGCAGTCCCTACCTCCAGCGCACACCAAGGAGCCAGCAGCCGCATATACTGCCAATCCTTCCGGTCCGCCTCCACCCGGAGCCTCTCCCATGTACTGCACTGTGGACCAAATGGATGACCTCCTCAACAAAAGGCTCCAGGAAAGACAGTTGACAGTCATAGCTCCCTTCAAGGAGCAGTCCTCTCATCCATTCACCGACGCGCTCGTCGCTATCAAAATCCCGAAGGATGTGGTTGCTCGGGCCATACCTGAGTATAGCGGTGGAGGAGATCCCACCGTACATGTCAACAAGCATGAGACCTCCCTTCTGGGTAAGTCAAACGATCCCAATCATTTGGCTTTGCTATTTCCATCTACTCTTTCGGGCTCGGCTTCGTCCTGGTTCTTCGGCCTCCCTGCAGGATCAATCGGAACTTGGGCAGAGTTGAGAAGCAAGTTCCTGGAGAGATATATGGGCGAGCGCCAGTTGCTGAAGAGTGTGGTCGCCCTTGAATCGGTCAAACAGCAGTCTGGAGAGTCGCTGTCCAACTTCTACGGGCGTTTTCATCAAAACGTCACAGAATTAGATCGCCGAATCTCGGATGGGGAAATCATTCGAGCATTCTACAGAGGTCTGGATGTGGCCAACAAGGCCTCGAGAAAGCTGCGAAACAGCTATCACGTAAAGTAGTTAGAGACATTGGAGGAGTTGGCGTCCAGAGCAAAAGGTTTCATAGACCTTGAACGCGCAAACATCGAGGCGAATCTCCTGACGACCTCGCTAAGGGTAACCCATGAACCCCGACGCGATGGTAAGAAGGAGATAAAGAAGGAGAAGAAGGGAAAATAAAGTAAGCCCCGAGTCGAGTCTCTTCCAGCACCTCGCCATCCAGAGGTCCCTGAGTACTTCACGCCTTTAAATAGGCAGATCTCAGCGGTACTAGTCGAGATGGAGAGGAGATCCTTGGCGAGGCCACCGATGCCTCGCCGAGGTGGGTTACCCATGGGCAAGGATGTCGAGAGCTATTGCAGATACCATAAGTGCAAGGGCCATAAGACAGACGATTGCAAGATTCTGAAGCGAGATATAGAGAGGCTGATTCAGGGTGGAATGTTGAAGGAATTTGTGGCAGGGCGAGACCGAAGTCGAACGCCCCCAGGAGACATCGTTCACCAGCCCCTGCAGATCAAGCTGAGCCTTCTGGAAGCAAGAGGAGAGTGAATCTGATTGCGGGAGGATTCGGCGCAGGCGGCGAGAGGTCAAGCGCCAGAGAGGTCTACGCCACTCAGATCTCCACGGCAGTTCAGTTGGGGAAGCGGCCCCGACCTGAAGAAAACATTGTCATCTCATTCTCTGAATATGATTTGGCACATGTCACCACGCCCCACAACGATGCTCTGGTCATTACGGCAGATATTGACGGCTGTGATGTTGCAAGGATTCTGGTCGACGGAGGCAGCTCGACAGACATCCTGTTTCTGGACGCCTTCGAAAAGATGGGCAAATCAAAACGCGACCTGAAGAGGGTCGACTTTCCGCTGATCGGATTTGCGGGAAGGACAACTTATCCACTGGGGGCTATAACCATGCCGGTGATTTTTGGCGAGGGGTGGAAAAGCATCAAGGTGTCGGTCACTTTCCTGGTGGTCGATTCACCTACATCCTACAACGACATCATAGGGAGGACCACGATCAACCCAAATAAGATTGTGGCCTCCACTGTCCACCAGAAGATGAAGTTCCCTACTCCGAACGGGATTGGAGAAGTGCTCGGAGATCAGCCTTCCTCGCGGCAATGTTATGTGCACTGTTTACGCAGGAAGAACCAAAGGGAGGCGCTCGCCATCGAGACAGAGGCCGATCCCCGCGAGGACTTGGCTCGACCAGCACCCATGGAGGAATTGGAGGAGGTCGAGATCGATGGTCCGGACAAAAAGGTGCGCATTGGGACCACCTTGAAAGAGGATCAGAAGGAGGCCATGACCGCCCTCCTCAAGGAATTCAAAGAGCTCTTTGCCTGGCAGCCGAGCGACATGCCAGGAATCAGCACAGATATTATCTCGCATGAGCTCAGGATAGACCCCTCCATCAAGCCGATCGCCCAAAAGAGAAGATCGTTCGGGACTGATAAACGTTTGGCGATCAGGCAGGAAGTCGGCAGGTTGATTGAAGCTGACTTCGTCAGAGAGGTAAGATTCCAGAGCTGGGTCGCCAACCCAGTTTTGGTCAGGAAATATAACGGCAAGTGGAGGATGTGCGTCGACTTCCGCGACTTAAACAAGGCTTGCCCCAAAGATTCATATCCCCTTCCAAGAATTGATCAGCTAGTCGATGCTACCTCGGGTCATGAGATGCTGAGCTTCATGGACGCCTATTCAGGCTACAACCAGATCAGAATGCATCCAGACGACGAGGCCCACACTGCTTTCTATGCTGACGGCGACATTCTATGCTACAAGGTGATGCCCTTTGGTCTCATCAATGCCGGGGCAACTTATCAGCGGATGGTAAACCGACTGTTCCAGGACATGCTGGGAAGGAACATGGAGGCCTACGTGGATGATATGCTCGTTAAATCCATCAAAGGCAATCCTCATACCACCGACCTCCGTGAAGCTTTTGAATACATGAGGAGACACAGCGTTCGCCTGAACCCAGCAAAGTGCGCCTTTGGAGTCAAGTCCGGGAAGTTCCTGGGTTTTATGGTCAGCGAAAGGGGCATTGAAGCAAACCCGGAAAAGCTAAAGGCCATAGAAGAAATGAAGTCGCCAACCTGCCATAAGGAAGTCCAATGCCTGAACGGCCGACTAGCTGCTCTTAACCGCTTCCTCTCCAAAGCAAGCGACAAGTCCCTCCCGTTCTTCAAAACCTTGAGGGCCAACCGTAAGTTCGAGTAGACGCCAGACTGCGAGGAAGCATTCTAGTCCTTGAAAAGGCATATTCAAACACTCCCAACTCTGGCAAAACCCGTTCCAGGCGAGCAGCTTTTCCTCTATTTAGGCATTAGCGATGTGGCAGCCAGTGCTGTCTTAATAAGGGAGGAGAATAATGTTCAGAGTCCAGTGTATTTCATTAGCAAAATGTTCAACTCAGCAGAAATAAAATATGTCCAGATTGAGAAGTATCTCTATGCCTTAGTTATTGCTGCTCGGAAGCTGAGACCTTACTTTCATGCGCACGACATCACGGTCCTCACCAATCAACCTCTCAAAAACTTCCTGATGAAGCCAGATTCTTCAGGAAGAATGGTCAAGTGGGCGATCGAGCTCAGCGAGTTCAGGATCAAATTTGCGCCAAAAACGGCCATCAAAGGTCAAGCACTAGCCGATTTCATAGTGGAAAGCACGAGTAACGGTCAAGCGGAGGCAGAAAACAGGCCAACTCAGTCAGCAAACGACAATCAAATCTGGGAACTCTATACAGATGGGTCTTCATCAAAAGAAGGCTCGGGGGCAGGTTTAATTCTTATTCCTCCTGAGGGCGAACCTCTGAAATACGCGATCGCCTTGACATTCCCGGCGACCAATAACGAAGCAGAATATGAGGCTCTTATCACTGGACTCAGATTGGCAAAAGGAATGGGTATAGCTGCGCTTAAAGTAAAAAGCGACTCAGAGCTCATTGTCAATCAGGTTAATGGCGCATACGAGGCAAAGGGAGAAAAGATGAAGAAATATCTCGGCATCGCCAAAAAACTAGTCGTGGAAATCCCAAATTTCGCGATTGAGTTTATTCCTCGCCAAGAAAACCAGATGGCAGATTCTTTGAGTAAGCTAGCCTTCGGAGGGGCGACAATCCAGGATGTGCAATTTCTGGAAAAGGCCCTATGTTCAGTCCTTGAAAACAGAGCGGAGGTCTTCAACATTCAAGAACTGGTCACCTGGATGACCCCGTTCCAGAATTATTTGAAAGAAGGCATCCTCCCAGAGGACGAAGGCGAATCCACTAGGATTAGAAGACTCGCAGCCAGTTATCTAATCATCGATGGAGAACTCTATAGAAGAGGTTATTCGACGCCTTACTTGAGATGTGTTGCTCTACCCGAAACAGAAAAAGTTCTTCGAGAAGCTCATGAAGGGGCAGCAGCATGTCATGAAGGTGCTCGTTCACTAAGCAGGAAAATATTCAGACTGGGATATTACTGGCCGACCTTGGGAAAATACGCAGCCGAATTAACACAGAAGTGTGAAATTTGCCAGCAGTTTGCACCACGATCGGGTCGACCATCGACATTATTATCCCCAATGGCGGGTGCCTGGCCCTTCGCTCAATGGGGAATCGATATATTGGGTCCTTTTCCCATTAGCACTGGTCAGCGTACTCACATTATAGTGGCGATCGACTACTTCACTAAGTGGGTAGAGGCGAAAGCTCTAGCTTCGACAACGGAATTCCAAGTTATCAAGTTCATGCAGGTCAACATATTCTCCAGGTTTGGTATTCCCAAAATACTCATCAGCGATAATGGTCTGCAATTCGTTGGAAAGGAGTTGAAATGGCTCTGTGAAGAGTATCATATCGACCATCGATTCAGTTCAGTACATCACCCTCAAACGAATGGGCAAGCTGAAGCAGCCAACAAGATTGTCTTAGCCGGACTTAAGAAAAGGGTTCGAGCATTCAAAGGGAATTGGGCAGAAGAGTTGGAAAACGTATTATGGGCCATCAGAACAACGCCTAAGGCGGCCACAGGAGAAACGCCTTTCAGTTTAGTGTACGGATCAGAAGCAGTAGCACCAGCTGAATTAGCAGTGCCTACCCACAGAGTCCTACACTTTAACGCGGAGGCAAATGAGATCGAGCGCAGAACTGACCTCGACTTGGTAGAGGAAAAGAGATGGCTCTCGGAAAAAACACAGGCAAAAATGCGCTTGGCGACCGCTCGGTATTTCAACAGAAAAGTTAGCGCTCGCCAATTTTTCGTGAGGGAGATGGTTATGAGAAGGAATGAATTTACAAGGCTGGACAGTAAAAACAAACTTTCAGCCAAATGGGAAGGACCATACAAAGTAGTAGAGATCGCCGCACCAGGATCCTACTATTTGGAAACCACCGAAGGCGAGAGGTTACCCCGTCCATTTAATTCAGAGCATTTAAGAAGATTTTATGCATAGCTTGTAATCAAACTGATTATGTCAATAAAAGAAAGCCATTCCTTCACAAAGCGTGTACACTCGAAGCAAGCTGAAGCCAAAAAGCCCTGACGCCAAAGTCAGGCCTCAAAAGCCCTAGCAACAAAGCTAGGCCAAAAGCCCTGACGCCAAAGTCAGGCCACAAAAGCCCTAGCAACAAAGCTAAGCCAAAAGCCCTAACAACAAAGTTAGGCCAAAAGCCCTGACGCCAAAGTCAGGCCACAAAAGCCCTAGCAACAAAGCCAGGCCAAAAGCCCTAACAACAAAGTTAGGCCAAAAGCCCTAACAACAAAGTTAGGCCAAAAAGCCCTAGCAACAAAGCTAGGCCAAAAAGCCCTAGCAACAAAGCTAGGCCAAAAAAGCCCTAGTAACAAAACTAGGCCACAAAAGCCCTAACAACAAAGTTAGGCCTCAAAAAACCTGACGCCAAAAATCAGGCAAAGCCCTGACACCAAAGTCAGGCCAAAGAAAGTTTAGGCGATCACTATTGATGATAAAACCTGACAAACTCCAAATCCCCTGTTATTAGGCCAACACCTCAAAGGTTTAAACTTCAAAGAAGGTAATATCTCTTTGAACTTAGAAGTTTACGCTTTTAAGTGTCAAAAGTATTATCCTTAGAAAGTTTAACTTATGATTGGTCTACGGCTTTAAGGGTCGACGACATTACCAAGCAAGGAAAAAGTGGAAAGTAATTATGAGTAAGATATTGGATAGCTAAATATGTTCGAAGTCGATTAAAGGCTCAAGAATGTAAAGGCATTCAATAGAAAAACCCAAGTCTTCGATAAATAATTACAAACCAAAAACGGAGAATACAAAAATAGCTATTTAAAAAAGAAAAATACGGTCGCCAAGGAGTTGGGGACTTCAAGCTTTGGGGTTCTCGGGGGCAAAGACGCTCTGCTCGCCTTCGGGGGCAGAAGTACCGGGCTCGCCTTCAGGAGAAGCCTCCCCAGCAACAGAGGGCTGCGAAGGCTGACTCCGCAGGAAGGTCTTCAAGGAGGCAACTTCCCCAAGAGGAAAGTGGGGATCGACCGCCTGGACCTCCTCCACCAGGCCTTGAAGAAATTCGGCAATCGCCGACTTCATCACCTTCAAGGCCTGGTCCTCAAAGTCTTCGGAGGCCTTGAACTCCTCAATCACGGCATGGGGTGAAGGAACCGCCTTCAGCTGATCAGCCAGTCGGTTCTTTTCCTCCTCTAGGGCGACCCCCTAGCTTCGGCAGCATCCCTCTGGGCCTCCGCGGCGACCCTAAGAGCGTCTGACTCGACTAACTGGGCACGAGCTTCCTTCAACTCGGCCTCCAGGCGAGCACGGACCGCCTCCCCTTCATCAAGGCACTGATGAAGGGCCTCAGCTTCATGAAGGAAGGCTGCAGCATCAGCCTCCCTCTTCTTGACATCAGCAAGGAGGCGCTGCTCCTTCCTAAAATACTCCTCCCGGGCGCCGTCCACCAAGGTGATTGCCATGTCAGCGGTCTTCTTGATGGCCTCCAACTGCCCGGGGGTGACCCCTGTGCTTCGGTATTGCTCCAGCTCGACAAGCAGATCAGAGTGCTTGTCGGCGAGCTCGCCGAAAACGCGGCCGAGGATCACCTCTTCCCGAACGAGCTGACAACAAAAGCACAAGGAAAATGTCAAGTCATCAAAATAAAAAGGAATGACAAGGAATAAATAATGGAAAGAAGGCGAGATCATACCAGGGCAACTCGTTCGAAGTGGGTCCGTAAGAACCCCTCGATCTGAGGAAGCTCCGTAGGGACAACCGAACGGTCCTTGGGAGGAATTATCCCATCAAGGAGCCGCATGCACATATCTGGGCTACCCCGTAGGCTCTTCTGGGCGGGGTACCCCTTCTTGGCAAGGTCCCCACAAGGGACCCAAGGCCTCCGAGAGTCCCAGCCTTAAAAGGCTGGAACAAGCTCGCCATGGAGCAGTACTCCTCGGTGGGAGCCCTCGAGGAGCTGGAAGCAGCAGGCCCCTTCTTTTGGGCCCCAGACTCCTTAGTAGGAGCCGTGGGCAATGAAGAGGCGGGAGGCGCCAAAGACAAGGACTTCTCCTTAGCGGCGGAAGGGCCCTGAAGAGAGGGAGAAGGAGACGCCGTGTCCAAACCCTTCCCTTTGCTGGCAGAAAGGCCCTTAGGAGGGGAAGGAGAAGGATGTTGGTCGACATCAGGGTGCTCTTCACTCCTGACCTTCTTAGAAGGAGGAGGAGGAGGGTCCCGGGCCACGTCCGCCAAGGACTCCACTGCAAAGCAACAAGACAATAAGTCAGGAGTCAGAGAACCGCAGAATGTAAAAACATTAAATCAACAAAAGGCGAGGTAGTACCTGGTTGACGAGGGCCAGTAGTGGCCGAAGGAAGCGTCTCCTCGGGCTTCCTCTTGGTCGAACGCCTAGAAGGAGGAGGGGGAGAGCTTAGCAGCACTTGGTCGGAGGACAATCCCGCCGATCCCTGGTCATCAAAGAGACCTATCAGTTTTTTGCTCTTGCTTACAACCTTCCCTACAAGCAATAAAACAAGGGAAGAGTTAGAAAATTACCGAATCATCAAAGATTGGCGTAGCTTGATGAATGCCCGCCATCTCAAGGGCATTCTCGGTAGTCTCCGCCACTGAGCGGATGGACTTGAACTGAGATGACCGATGCAGCCGATATAAATCGTCGATGGCATTCCGATCACTCCCGGACAATTCTTCGAAGGAGGGAGGAAAATCCTTGTCCGGAGCAAACAATTTCCAAGGTACGCCCCCCGTATAGAAGAAGTAAAACTTCTTGTAATTGGAGTTAGTGGCCCGGAAATCATCGATCAGGCGGACATGGACGTTCCAAGCCCATCCTTGAGGGCCTCCCCACTCCGAAAACTTCGGCCAGCGGGATTGGAAGTGGTGGAGGTGGTTAGCCCCTGCTGCCAGTCGGAAGAAGCACCGGAACAGGGCCAGTGAATATACCCATTCCTGGCGTAAGCATAGGAACTTGAAGCCGACCCACATCCTGAGGGCATTCGGGACAAGCTGTGTGGGGTGAATCCCGTAAAACTGACACAAGGTCTGTAAATCCTCACAGAGAGGAAAACGCAACCCAGCATCAATCTGGGCCGCATAAATGTAAACCTCTCCATCGTGAGGAAAATGCAGACCTAGGCCAGGATACCTAGGAGCATCCTCCGCACTGAAGCCACCAAGCGCCACCATGGTCTTAAAGTAAGCCGGCTTCAGTTCGTTAGGCTTGATATCTACTCAGAATGATTCAAGTATGGCACAGCAAGTATAAAAACAAAGGAAAACAGAGGATATTGCCAAAATAGAGCAATAAAAGGGCGAAAGTTTACCTTTTGGGGAAAAAATAGGCGTGTTCAGCTCAGGACCATCTACCACCACTGGGGTGGCCGCAGACCTTCCCACGTCAGGCTGTTTCCCCGCTGAGGAGGGCACAACTTCATCCCTAATGGTCAAGGGAACACCGACATTCTGAGGGGCGCTGGCTTTGTTAGCACCCTTGATGGCCATGTGTTTTATTCGCTGACTTCTGGGGGCCATGGAAATGGTCGAAATGAGAACTGAAGAGGATTGAAAGAGAAAGGAAAGGTTTGCAGCGAAGTTCTGAAAATCTGAAGGAGTGGATGAGCGTAAAAAACAAAATGCAGAAACTGACATTTCTTATATAAGCCCAAAAAGGAGTAACCGCCACGGACGAATCGAAGCGACACGGAGAATAATTGCGCCTTTTTGGAAAAAACCAAAGCAATGTCAGAATTCCAAGAGACACCTCGTGGAGACAAACGGTTGGTTGGTGCAGACAGCTATCAGACTACCCTAGGTTTACGGAAAAGTAAATGTCAGGCGTGCCTCAAGTGACCGTTCGATTTCTGGACAACTGCGCAGTTATTAAATGCTAACAAGTCCACTAAGGAGACAAGAGGGTCGCCAGCGCACTAATAAGCGCTATTAGAAGTACCTCGGGCAGGTAGTGATCGCCTAGCCAAGAAAGATAGACTTTCATAAACCTAGATTACCTCGAGTGATCGCCAAAGGGGAATAAAAGAAAGGATATTTTTTCAACTTTGAGCGAAGAAAAAACTGCTCGCCAAACAGGCTCAAAATGCCTCAAAGGCGCTGAACCATTACCAAAGACGTCACTATCTAAAACCCTACCAGGAAATCAAGCTCGACTGAAGGAACTTCAATCAAGCTTCGGGGCAAATGTTGGGTATCGATAGTGACGGCCCAGTAAGAAAAGGCCTCGAAGGCCCATTAACTATAGAGGGGGTAAACCCATGACATCCGAACCGGATCGGCCCAAGTACAAGCCAAACTTGGCCCACCATCGAGTAATCCAGAATCGAGCCCAAAGTCTATAGAGACGCCAAAGGCTCTCAGACTGCTCGCCATTCTCTACCAAGTTGCGACCTTCCACTGCTCGACATGGGAGTGCTCGCCCCGAAGAGAGCCTTGCCTCTCTCCTCTGGTCCCACTAAACCGTTAATAACAGAGTGGCCAAGATATCCCGCATATCTCGGTCACATATTCACTAAAGATTAGATTTGGTAACTGCAATATCTCGCAGTAACTGCCATATCCCACGATCCGAATCTTCAGCAACTCAATATACATTAAGATATTGAGTTGCCTTTATACGGTTCTATCTCTCTTACCCTATAAATACCCTTGCTTTACATACGTTCTTTACGTTTTGAGTTTTATACACACATATACTCATTTAAGCATCGGAGAGGGACCCAGAGGCACCCCCTCTGTTGCGCTCCCCTACTTGCAGGTTCACCGGAGTTGGAGCTGAAGCGTCATCCCAACCTTGTCTGGCATTCAATTCACTGCCAGATCAGCATTCAGGATTTCACGATCCAACACTCACCTCATACACCACTGACGATAGGTTGATGTCGTCAAGGTCTTCGGCGATTCCCTGCACCATGCTGGTATCCTTTCTCTTAGGAAACATGCAAGCATTATATTTATGGTCAGTTTTACCACATATACAGCAAGAGCCAATAAATCCTTGTGTTTTAGATGCTGACTTCTTTGAGACTCCTCCCTTAGGACCTAGAATGAATCCTCTTTGCTGCTAGATCTTAGAAGAACCCTGGATCATCATCCTCGCCTTGAGTTAATGGTTCTTCTGTTAGGAATCGGGTCAAGCTCAAAGTGATCAGATAGAACTTCATCTTCTCCTTCCACCTCTTGAAGTTGGAGCCGTTGAATTTCTCGAATTTTCAGCATGCACAAGTCCATCCAAACGAGTCATGGTTATCCCACCAGTCAACGCAATGATAGGCGCGTTCCACGACGAATTAGGGATTTCAGTCTAAGTGAATGCTCCATCACTACTATCAACATCATTGTTGTTTGCAGTCATTTAGCAGAAATATAAAACTCTGAATTATTTTACGGAAAATAATTTTTTTAGATTACTCAAATGAATGAACCGAACAAGTTCTTTAGTCTCCTCAATCAATAAAACACAATAAAAAATGTGTTAAGATTGTTAGTAATAATATAGGAGAATTAAATTTGTAATTTAATAATATGTTCAGATTAAAATTGCATAAAATGTAGAATAACATGCAAAATGACGAAATGACGAAATTGCCTTTAGAAGGAGTGATTAAAGGCAAACTATGATATTTTCAAAATCATATTTTCACAAAATCAACGATTTAGTATATGATATCGTCGGACGTCAAATCCGACATTCCCCGACCCGTTTTGAAAGATACTTTTAGTTTTCGTTTGAAAATGTCGGGTCTTGGAGAGCGACGGGTCTGGTCGAGCGGGGTCATCAACCGGACCGAAAAAATTGAAAGAGTCGCCACCGATTAATTGAAGGCTAATCGGAATCCTAAAATTTTGCCTATGGTACATGGAATTAACATCCTAGGGCTTAGAAAGGTCTACGTCCAGAGAATCGAGTTTGGGGGTTTGATTACGTCTTAAAAGCTCGCAAACTCATAATCCGCCCTTTCAGTACTTTAGTTTGCTTTTGAATGTTTTTCAATTTACTCGAATTGTCCGTTTTGATCATGCTTGGCCCAAAAAAAGATTACATGCATTTTCTTAAAATTAAACAAATCATATACAGACATTTTTTTTGAGTTAATTTCAAATAAACAAGAGAGAACTAAAGTTAATCGTGCTCGAAAAAAAATGGTTTAACTCTCGAGCCATTTTAAACGTGTCAAAACATGAACGAATGATTTTTGAAGATATTAAGCTCATTGGACTAATTTGTCCCATTTTGAGAAGTTATAGGATGTCCAAAACAAATCGGGACTAAAATGCAATTTACTAAAATATGAGCTGAATTGGACAAATATTTTCGAAAATTGCAGAAATGACTCTAAACTATTCTGGACTTATTCGTAACATTTGGTAAAGCTCCAAAATAACCCAAAAATTATTCTGGACTTATTTATAACATTTTGAGAAATCATGGAATATCCAGAAAAAATTAGGAATCAAAATGTAATTTCGAAAATATTATAACTGAACTGAAAATAATTTTTTTTTCAATTACAGAATTGACGCTAAACTATTCTAGATTTATTTGTAACACTAGGTAAAATTCCAAAAAATAACCCGAAAATTATTGTAGACTTATTTGTAATATTTTGAGAAATCGTGGAATGTCTAGAAAAGTTTAGAAATTAAAATTTACTTTTAAAAAAGAGAGTTGAATAAACAAAAAATTCAAAAATTGCACAAATGGCCCAAAACATTTCCGGTTTGGTTTATAACACTCGATAACGCCCCAGGAATGACCCGAGAGTCCAAGGACCGAGTTGTAACCTTCATCAAAGTTTGGGAAAGACCTAAGTCATTTTTTTTATATAATTTGTTTCACATATTACATATACATAATATATAGATTATACATATAGATAGATAGATAACATTTTTTTTTTGCTCAAAAGATAGATAACATAGACATAATATATATATATTAGACATATACATATATAGTATTACATAGACATAATATAAATATATAGTATACATATAGATATAGATAGTATTACATAAACATAGTATAAATATATATTATACATATAGATATATATAGTATTACATAAACATAATATAAATATATATTATACATATAGATATAATATCACATATATATTATACATATATATATATATATATATATTAACAAGTATATTGTACATAAATATATATAGTATATGTATATAAACTTCTTTTTTTATAACATGAATAATAACAATAGAAAAATACAAACACAATATTAAATGCGAGAGAAATATACCTAAATCGTTCGGAACTTAAACACCGTCCGAGAAACCGAGATCGATAATTACCGATATATATTTTTCACTCTTTTTTTTTTCCAATCACTCTTCTCTACTTCAATTCTTTCACTCTTCTTTCATTTTCTCCCCCCAAACACCATAGCATTCACCTTGTATTTATAGAAGAAATCTACTACTTATTTAATTAATTTTAATAAAAACGTTTTTTTTATAATAAAAAAAAAATCGGTGGAAAAGATGAAATTTTCCACATACTTTTTTTTGGTTTTAGTTTTCAAATATATATATGTATATATATATATATATATATATATATATATATACTATATCTATATCTATATCTATTTTATCAATCTCGATTACTCGCATACAGTATTTTGATCTCGAGCCAAAACAGGTGTTTACAGATATTTTCAAGTATAAGTATAATATTGAATGTGGGTAAAGGAGTGATTTAAGGATGGGCGTATGTGAAGGTGATGAGGGTTGATAAATATGCATCTTGTACATAGGGGTGATCAAAAAAGACTGTAGGACCGAATTCCCGACAAGATCGGCCCGAGATCGGCCCGACTAGGACCGAGACCGAGCGGGCGGGTTTTTTTCTTCAAGGTCGGGCTCAGTCTCGGGCTTTTTCCCGAAAGCCCGTTTAGGCCCGGACCGGCCCGAAGTTATTGTAGAAACCCTAAAATTTTAAACATTCCCAGTCTTCATTCAGTAACGCCGCAGCCATTCATTTCATTACTTCCAAGTTCCAACTTCACAGAGACTCTCGACAGCTCCAGCCTCCCTCCAGGAACGACAGCTCCTTCCGTTGGTAATTAGCATAGAAAATAGTAATAGAGAGAGAGAGCTTCCTTCGCTGAAAATATTCAGATTCCCTTGGTATGAATCTTTTCTCTTTACTCAATCTGTCAATCAAATGATTCAAGGTTTTCAATTTTCCATCGTTTCGAATGATTTATTGTTGCTGGAATGATTGATTTTGGGAAGAAATAGCTGCAATTTCGGTGGAAAACTAGAAATCGAGTTAAGTTTAAATTTTTTTTTTCCGATTCCGTTCCTCAGTTGATGAATTTATAATAAAATTGAGTTAAGATTTTATTGTATCTGATGCTTGATGAAGCTCTTATGGCGTTGATTCTTCACTGTTCCTCGATGTTCAGCACAAAGTTGTAGCTGTGAATGATTTATGTTGTAAAACTGGTCAATCCTTTTTAATTCTGGGACCTTATAAATTAAATTGTATTTGAACTTTTTTTATTCTGAGATGTTAATAATACTATAATAGTGTAACAGCAGCAACTATATTCATAAACAAATCCCATATGAAAAAAATTTCACAAGAAAAAATGATTACTTTATTTGATTAGCTTCAGATATTGCTTTTCAAAAAACTATAACTATACAAGCTCCAGATGGATTTACTAGAATGAAGCTACGTTCCTTATGTGTAAACCAACTGAGCAGCAACTCGTCAGCTAGAAATGTTATGCCTTTATGGAACTGATTTACTGAATTGTTGATTATGTAGATGACTTTGGTGGGTGAGTGTGAATCCGCTGCTCCAAGTTCGCACCCGGCTCCAAGTGATGCTGGGTCAACTCCAACTCCAATAGAAGATGCACCGGCAATCACTGAAACTGCAAGTCTACCACTTGCAAGTGCTGCAACTAGTAGAGGTAAAACTTGGTTCTCTGTTTGGAAACATTTTGTGAGAATTGCTTCAACTAGTAGAGCTACTTGCAACTATTGTGGAAAAGATTTTGCTTATAGTAGTGCTCAAGGAACTAGTGGTTTGCACCACCATCTTAAAGATGCAAACTTAATCCACATAGAGTCCAAGGTAAAAAGCAAGAGACTCTTTCATTTACCTCTGCTGCTAGTAGTGAAGCGTCATGGAAGTTTGATAACGAAGTAGCTCGTAAAGAACTAGCAAAGATGATAATTGAGTTTGAAAAACCATTTAACTTAGTTGAGAAGGAGAGTTTCAAAGGGTTTGTAAGATCCTTGAACCCAAAAGTTGTATTGCCTGGACGTCTAACTGTTGCACGGGATTGTATTAGTTTGTACAATGAAGAGAAATTGAGGTTGACATAGTATTTTCTTGTGTCACAACAAAGGGTTTGTCTTACGACTGATACATGGACCTCCATTAAAAATCAGTGTTTTATGTATTTGACTGCTCATTATATTGATCCTGATTGGAAGTTACATAAGAAAATTTTGAACTTTTGTCAAGTTGCTAGCCACACCGGTGAATCGATGGGTGTAGTTATTGAAAGATGTTTGGTTATGTAGGGTATTAACAAAGTGCTTACTATCACTGTTGATAATGCCAGTTCTAATGATGTTCTTGTTAACCATCTGAAAAGAAGGTTTCAAGTATGGAACACAACCATACTTAAAGGGGAATTTTCTCACGTTAGGTGTGTTGCACACGTTCTTAATCTTACTGTGAAGGATGGGTTAAAAGATATCACTGTATCTATTAGTAGAATCCGTACAGCAGTTAGATTTTGGAGAGGATCTCCAGCTAGGTTGCAGAAGTTTAAGGATGCAGTTGAACATGAAAAGTTGGTTTGGACAGTAAATTTGTGTTTGGATGTTGAAACAGGTGGAATTCCACCTTTAATATGTTAGAGACAGCTATCAAGTATAGAAAAGCATTTGAATATTTGGAAGGGAAAACTAACTCGAAGTATGTGTTGGAGCTTAGTAGTGGTGTAGGAGTTCCTACTGATGAAGATTGGGATTTTGTTGAGTCAGTTTTGCTCTTTCTTAGAATTTTCTATGATGCTACTCTACTTGTTTATGGTTCTTCTTATGCTACCAGCAACAATTGCATGACTGAAGTGTGTAAGATATCAATGCAAATTAGTGAACGTTTGCAAGATGCTAGATTTTCTACCATGGTTGCAAAGATGAAGAAAAAACATGACAAATATTGGGGAACTGTGAAGAGTCTTAATATGTTGTTGTTTGTAGCTGCTGTACTTGATCCTAGGCGTAAATTGATATATGTGTCATGGATGATTGATGAGTGTTATCATTATGATATAACAATATCTTCTCAATTGAAAGACAAATTGAATTTGACGTTGGAGTCTTTGTTTCGGCAGTATGAGACGCATTTTGAGAAAGAAAAAGGTATGTCAGAGGATCATAATGCAGTGAGCAAAATTACTACTTCACATGCAGAGGTTACTAATGCGTCCGCGGATTATTTGGATATGAAGTTCTTGAGTAAAAGTGGGCAGCAAGAAATTAGTGATGAGAAATCGGAATTAGAGAAGTATTTAAGGGAAGATCTCGAGACTCTTAGAGGTGATTTTGACATTTTAAATTGGTGGAAGTTGAATGCTGCACGATATCCCATTTTATCAGCAATTGCAAGAGATGTCTTAGCAATTCCAGTCTCGACAGTTGCATCTGAAAGTGCTTTTAGTACTGGAGGGCGCGTGTTGGATAAGTTTCGGAGCTCACTATCAGCATGTATGGTTGAAGCACTAATTTGCATAGGTGATTGGCTCAAATCTTCAACTAGTTCAACACTTGACATTGATACCGAAGAAGTGTCAGGTACTTATCTTAATATTTGTATTGTACTCAAATCATCAATTAGTTCAATTGTATTGTACTAGTCAATTGTATATTTGTATTATACTATTCTTTATAATTGCAGAATCTGCTGAGGTGACATTGGAGTTGGCACAAACCTTTCCGTTGTCTAATTTGGATTATGATGACTAGGGAAACATGGTTACGGGCTACAGCTTACGCGAATTTTGATTCCATTAATGTATCTTGATCATTGCATGGTATTGTTGTAACTTTTATGTAATGTTGGGAGAAAATGAACTTTGTTGTATGTTTGTTACTTGGTTGATTTGTATTTTGTACTATGTATGTTTGTATTTGGAGTTTGGACAAATTTAGTTTTGTTTTTGTTTTTTTTTGGGGCAGATTCGGTCCAGGACCGAGACCGGCCCGAGTCAAGGAAGACCGACTCGGTCGGGCTTTTTTGGCCGAGGTCGGTCTCGGTCCTCCAGATGGCAAGACCGAATTTTCGGTCTCGGTCTTGCCTTCAGGACCGGACCGGCCCGCCCATGATCAGCCCTACTTGTACATGTCAAAGGTAAACGGTAAAGGTATTCAATGAATGCAAAGTTCTAAACTGTGCCTATAAGTATTTTCTCAAAAGCCTTTTGCCAAAATTATTTTTATTGAATTATTTTATTTGAAAATTATTATTTATAAAAGTGCTAAAGTTGAAATTAAACCTCAAAATAGTTGGTTTGGTTCACACTTACTATTTATTATCTCCTTTTTTTTTAATCAAATTAGTCGCTTTACTTTGAGAAATAAAACGCAGTGACTAAGTCACGTATGTTCGTACATCATATCATTCGCTAATAAACATACAAACGGTAGTGGTGGTATTTCAACCCAATCATAGATATGCACTCCCATTCTCAGTTGATTTGCTATCCAATTCACACATTCATTGCTCTTCCTTGGAATAGCTCGCCATTGCACTTGCTTGATTCATCTAGCTAGTGCCCGGATATTTGGTATGATCGTTGCTAGTCTCGAATACCTCGGTCCTTCTATTATTTGTTGGTGAACCACTTGCCCGTCTGTTTCTATGATGATGCTTTTCCATCCCGTTTCAATTGCTAACCGAACACCTTCGTGTATCGCCAAAGCCTCTATTGTTTCAATTTATCTTGATCATGTCACCCATCGGGGGTTGCCAACTTTGGTTCGGCCGGTCTTCACGCATGGGTTGTGGTTGAGCGTCACGGTTGGTACCGACTTGCTCCTCATATGCTTGTTTGATCTCCATTAAGACGTCCATCGGTTTTGGTTGTTTCGCTTCAAAGGTCATCGCGCATCTCGTTTTCCATATGTGTCAACACGTTAGTAGGATTTTTGCCCACCTCTTATCGGTTTGGTTGCTTAGACCGTGCATTTCCTCCTTCATTTCCTTGAGCCACTCCACCACGTCTATCCGGTTTGATCGGTCTATTTGGCGACCCAAAACATCTCCCCAAATCTGTTCCGTCCACCTTCATTCCAACAACATGTGTTCCCGTGTTTCATCCCCTCCACATATAGGGCAGTTCGGGGAAACATTCATCCCTCTACGAACAACGTTCACTTTGATGGCTAATGAGTTTGTTGCTAGCTGCCATATAAAGTTCTTAACCTTGGGTATTACCTTTGCCCTCCATACATCTTTCCAAACCATACCTTGTTGATTTGGGTTCGGTACGGGTCTTACCTCGGCTCTTTCGCAGATTTTGTGATAAACCGATCGGACTTGAGGTACTCTATCCTTCGTATGTGGCCAAATGTATCGCGTGGTAGGGTTATGTTTAGGATATGGGTTGCATCAATCGTGTCTACCAAACCTCTTATTAGGTTTGTATTCCATGTGCCATTTGGGAGGATGAGGTCGCTTACTCGTAAGTTCCCTCCATGTTCCACCATGATATCACCATTCACCCTTTTACTCTCCTTGGTGTGTATCCATGGGTCCTCAAAGACTCTAATGTTCTCCCCTGAACTAACCATCCACATCCCGCTCTCCTTAATAACATCTCGGCCACTTAATATGCTCGACCACCCCCATGAGTTTCAGCCCCCCTTTCTTGCCACTAGTAGTGAGCACCTTGGGAAATATAGCCCCTTGAGTACTTGTGCACATATGGTGTCGAGTTCGGTCATGATTCGGCTTTCCATCTTCGCCAAAAGTGCCGTGTTGAAGCTTTGGAGTTCCCGGAAGCCTAGACCCCCACTCTCATTTGCCTTCGTCAATACTTCCCATCTCCTCCAATGCGTTCGTTTCCCATCAGAGGTTTTCCCCCACCAAAAGTCCGCAATGAGAGCATTTATCTCCGCATACCATGTTTTTGGTAGCCGGAATACACTCATTACGTACGTGGGGATCGATGTGATGATCGCCTTTATGAGAACTACCTTTCCCGCTTGGTTTAGGGTTTTCGGCCTCCACACTCCAAGTTTGTCCTTGATTCTCGTTTTCAAGGAGCCCAAAGCCTCCTTCTTCGACCGACCCCCAACCGATGGTAGTCCTAATTATTTCCCTGGATCTCCCGTACTCTTAATATGTAATGCATTCTCCACCTCTTATTTCTCATGTGGTGCAGCCCCTTTGTTGAAGAAAAGGGTTGATTTGTCCTTGTTAATCCGTTTTCCCGATACCTGATAGTATTCATTAAGAATGATCCATAGTCCCCTTGCATTTTCAGCCGTACGTCTAATAAAGAACAACGAGTCATCTGCGAAAAACAAATGATGTAGTTCCGGGAAAGATCTCCTTAGAGTGATCCCCTGAATACTTCCATCTTTAGCGGCTCCTTCCATTCTTCGTGACAGTACATCCGCAAGCAATATGAATAGATATGGGGATAAGGGGTCACCTTGTCGTATGCCTCGAGTTGGATGAATGGGAGCCGTGTGGTCCCCGTTCACCATCACTTGATATGTCGTTGAGGATATACATTCCCTGATCTATCCCACCCACTGTTTCGCAAAATCTCGCTTCCGTAATGCACTGATTAGAAACTCCCATTCCACTCTGTCATAGGCCTTTTGCATATCAATCTTGAGTGCGCATTCCACCTTACGTACCCGTCGGCTCATGTTCAAATGATGGAAGACCTCATGGGCTACCAAAATGTTATCCTGTATGTGTCGACCTGATACAAATGCACTATGGAAAGGGGTGATAAGATCTGATAGATAACATTTCAAGCAATTCACCAACACTTTTGATATGATCTTGTACATGAAATTACAACTTATGGGCCTAAAGTCAGTTGGCCTCATCGGGTTCTGAATCTTTGGAATAAGCACAATATCCATATTATTTAGGCGGTTTAGAAGCATACCTATTCTGAAGAAAGCCTTAACAGAGATGATGACATCTGCCCCCACGAAGTTCTAGTTCCTTTGATAAAATATACTTGGGAAACCGTCTGGCCCTGGCGCTCGTGTTCCTCCCATTTGGAAGGTTGTCGCCCAAACCTCTGCATCTGTCACCTCCCTTGTCAAATCTGCATTCATCTAAGGTGTGATCCGGTTCCTCTCAGTCACCCAGATCGTGTCTTAGGAACTCATCACCCAAATCGGTCCTCTCGGAGGTAAACATATCCCCAAAGTATCTGTGAATCTCATGGGCTATCTCTGGTTCCTCTTCTATCCACTCGTCATCCCCCCCCCCTTTCAAACTAAATATTTGATTCTGTCTCCTTCTTGATATGGTAGTTTGGTGGAAGTAGGTCGTGTTTCGATCCCCCTCGTTAATCCATTTAACCCTCGACCTTTGATGCCAATAATTCTCCTCTCGCGTCCAAAGGCTTTTGAGTTGGCCTTTTTGCCTCTGTTCCTCCCGAACCGCTTCATCATTCATCCCCCCTTCCATTTCTCCTTAGGGCCTCCTTTATTTTTGTGATCTCGTGCATGTTGTGACCAAAATTCTCCTTACTCCATACCCCTAATTTGATTCGGCACTTATGAAGTTTTTTTATACTCTTTGGATTTCTCTTCCCGTTGTTTGTCCCTCCCATACCTTTTTGATGACCTCCTTACATTCCGGGTTTTCCATCCACATCGCCTCAAATTTGAAACGTTTTTGATGTCTTCTTTTCGGTTTTTTGAGTTGGAACACCATGGGTGTGTGGTCCAACCCAATTGGGAGCTCATTTGTGCAACAAGCCGTGTGGTATCGAGTTGCCCATCCCGTGTTTATCAAGGCACAGTCTAGGCGTTGAGTTATCCTTTCTGTTCCACTTCTATTGTCGCACCATGTGAAAGCATTGCCCTTTGCTATCATATCCTCCATTCCTATATCCTCGATCATTTGCTTAAACCCATCCATTTGCCTTTGTGACTTTCTCCTACCACCTTGTTTTTCATGAGGATGGCATATAGTATTGAAATCACCAAGAACTATCCAATCACCTCTTCGGCATTTTCCTATCAAGCGCAAGCGGTTCCATAATTGTGTTCTATCTCTTGCCTCCGTACTCGTATATATCCAAGTCATAAATATAGAATTTTCCTTGATATCCATCTGAACTTCACAATCAATAAAGTTCTGGTCCATGTGTATGACCGAAACTTTCGTATCCTCTTTCCACCACAATGCTAGCCCCCCGGATGTTCCAGTTGGGCTAACATAATGCATCTTGTCCATACCCATCCTTTTCCTCACTCTTTCGCAGTAGGTATCCCCATTCTTTGTTTCCATTAAGAAGATTATGTTTGGGCGATACCTTTGGTTGAGGTCTTTCAAATGTTGGATTGTCAAGATAGACCCCAAACCCTGACAATTCCATGCTATGGCACTCATTGGGCACCCGTGGCTGTTTCGGGACAGCCATCGGAACCCACTTGTGTCTTCATTGTTTCATCATGTTCCCTTGTTTCTTTCGCTTTCCTCATCACCTTTTTCTTTCGGCTCAGTTTGGGCCCGAGCCCTCTCTGTCTCGGACTTTGTCTAGTCCGCACTTCTTCACCCACGGACCCTTCCTCCGGTATTTTCCTCCTCTTCGTCCCCGGTTGTTCCTCCATTTCATCTCCGGTACGTTTTAGGGTCATATTTTTCAAATATGGGCTAAGGTCAGATGTGGGGATTGGTATCATGAAGTTGGGGGATGGTGGTGGTGTGTCGGGTGGGTCCTCCACGGTATACGGTTCGGTAGGGGGAGTATGGTCTACTATGTGTGGTGGGTTTGGGTTGTCCGGGAAGTATGTGATAATGGGTGGGTTGAGGGGTAGTGTCGCTTGGGCGACAGGGTGTGGATTGGTTCGGTCCTGGTTTGGTTGGATCGATGTTGGTTGGGTATGTGTATGGTTAAGGATTTGTCATTGGGCTGGGCATTGTGTGGTTCGGTTGGTTTGTTGGCTTTGTCTATGTTAGCCTCTGTTTCCATGGGGTCGGTGGCTTTGGGCTCCCTATGATGGTGCTGCCCGGATCTTGGTTTAGTCCACGAATCTCCACTTTGCCCCTTTCCTCTTGCCTCCCCTCAAGTCCTTTCCCTCACTTCGGCCATGATATCAAAACCACGACTTCCTTCCCTCTTGTTTTTTCTTTGACCCTTGCCCCTCTTCACCTCCTACTGTTTGCTTTGTCTTGGCTTGCTTGGGTCGAACCCCAACAAGCCACGGGACATACATAGGAACTGTCGGATCCTGTTCAGCAAAACATACATCTTTCGAGCATGTTTGAGTCGTGTGACCCAGCATGCCACACCCATAATAGAATTCAAATAAGCACTCATACTTAATGGTTGCCCATATATTCCCTTCTTACGTGTTTTTCCACCAAAAACCCGCAATCAAAGGCTTATCCCCATCAACTTCCACTTTCAACCGCATATAACTCCTATTTATCCTCCCTACCATCTTTTCTATTTCTAGGCATTTACCTATTATGTTCCCTATCCTCCAGGCATTAGTATGACTAAACTTATCCAGGCTAAATCATGCACCTGAGTCCATATGTGTACCTTTTGGAAGTCGATCTCATTCACTCCCATGCTCGTGTCCCACCTCTTAATGTTTAGGGGATGGCCACTGACTGACCACGGGGATCGGTCTAAGATTTGCTCGGCATCTTCCTGCCTTTCGAAATCAAACAACTAATTTCCCTCCTCTAACTCCAACATGACCACCTTTCCATATCTTTCCCAAGCTGACTTTAGAACCCCCATGATCATACTTTGCTTTATCGGTTTTTGGGAGAGGATTCTCCCTACATACCATGCATCATTTTGGACTTGTTGATTCGAGTCCAAAACCACCACGGTTTCGTCAGGTCTATTTATCTCTCTGAAACTGGAACTTGAGCCAAATGGTTTGTCCATCGAGCCATCGTGGTTTCAGTGCCTTCACCTCGGGTGACAACTTCCTACAAAACACAAGAAATATGGGTAAATATGGGCTATGTTTTAGTGGCTAGGTAGTGAAAATAGGAAACGGATATTTTGCTGTAGTGATATTCCAATTTGGCTCTATATGGCTTGGTCCAACCACGCTCTGGTCGTTACACAGACGCTCGATGCCTCGCCCTGCTCGCCTAGATCAGTTCAGCTCGACCTCGCGCCTAGCTGGTCTCGTCACAGATATCGCCTCAATCGTAAGCACTCTTCCCAGGTACACCGGAGGAAGATTCAGCAGTTGTGGTCTCCTGATTTCTCGCCGTTGCCCTTTCTGTAGCTCAGTCACTTTGGTGTCTTGCCTGAGCTCCCCTCTCCGGTGCTAGCTTCTCTGGGGGACCGCCGTGCCTGGTCCGAGCAGTCGCCCACTGCTTCCAAGCCTTGAAACGTAGCTATCTCACTTTTAGGGTTTCAAAAATTCTGTTGAAACCGAGTTGCAGATACTTCGGTACGTTGCATGGAAATGCAATTGTTGAGCAGTGCTTCTTGTTTGTCACAACGTGATTGGCTGTGTCCAAGGAATTAGCAATTAATTCCAGGAATTGTAGCAAATCAATTGCTGGAAGGCTGAGCACAGGGAACCCTAGAGATGCAGGCGTCCTTGGCTTCAGAGGTGGGAGACTCACGTGTATTTCAACCGCGTGGGAATTATGCATTTATTATCTCCTTTAATCAAACATAATTGTATTGCTTTATTATTTCATTAAGGCAAACTATGTTTTTAGGGTTAAATACTATATTCCTATTTGAACTTTACACGAGTGTGTAATATACTAACTGAACATTTTTTAAAGCAAATTGCTAGCTCAACTTTCTTTATTGTACAAAAATTAGCTCCGTTATTTTTTTTAAATTAAACTTAATGAAAAATACTTTTAAAGGCTACTAAAAACATTCTTATATTTTACTATGATTCTAAAATAACCTAAATTTTATATAAAAATAAATAAAAATCACAAATTGAAGTTTAGATTTATTTTCAAATTTCTAACTTTTAAAGTATTTGAATTTTATGTTTTACATTTAAAGAAAATAATTCACAATTTCAGATTTAGTAGTTTTGGGTTATGTTTTTTTATAGCATGTCTTATTTTGAAAACTTCATTTGTAAATTTAAGAATTTATTATTTAAAGATTTATGTTATTCTATCATTATATTTAAAAAAAATTACAATTTTTGAAAGTATTTTGATTTTTTTTTTAAATTTAACCCTAATTTAACAATTAATTACCAAACTTACCATCTCATTTTCGAATCTACAAAAATAGGACAGAACGTTAACCCCGTTAGCGTTTAAATTTAAATAAACGCTAACGCGATTAACGTTTTGGGGGAAAACCCTTAAACGCTAATGCCATTAGCGTTTAGGGGCTTTTAAAAACCACCGTTCACTGCTGCAGCTTCCATTTTTGTGGAGAATGGACAACTGCACAACCAGATTTCCCGTCCCGCCTTCTAGCCGCCATACGCCTCATTTGTCGTTGCCATCACTGCCAACAACTTCCTCACCACCACACTCTCTGTTGTCACATCTGAGTCGATCTTGTGCATCCCCACAAGTAAGTGATCGCAAACCCTAATATTTTTATTTGGGGTAAATTTTATTATTTAATACAATTAGATGAACTTAGTTGTTGTTTTTTGCCACAAAACTTAGTTGTTAGAATGCGTACTTATTTGTTAGAATCCTCAAAAAGTGTGTCCTTAGCCCAGTTAAAGGAACTTGTTGTTGTAGCTTGTGAGATTGGAGGATATAATGACTTTGAATTTCACTGGAAGTTGGATAACAACGTTTTTCCAATAAACGATGACGCTGCATTGAAAGACATCTTTGAAATCTGTGGGAATAGTATGAAGATCTACGTGACTAGTATAGTTTCTTCAGTAATAGATGTTCGTTGTATTCTATCCCAAAGTCATTGTTTTGAGACTAGTGTGGAGACTAAAGAAGATGGAGAAACTGATACAGAAGATGATAATGAAAGAGAGGATCATACTCTGATCCCTAATGATGATGCATTTTCAACATCTTCGGAGGAGACTGTTCGACTTGATGAAAACGGCGTTGGTTGTTCGAATGCAGCACAACCTAGTAGATTTATACAACATCCATAGAATTTACCTCAGAAGATTGGATGCACAGGTTAGAGTGTAATGTCTGAGAGATAACGCAAAGACAGACAATTCATGCATTACAGAATTTGTAGAGAGGAGAAATGTTTGATGATAAATCTGCACTTCAACATGAGGTGAAACTTTAGCATATCAACAACTCTCATGAATGTAAAACTGTGAAACCTACAAAATTAGTATTGTATTTTAAGTACTGTAACGTAAGTTGTGGTGACTGTTCATGGTCGCTACGAGCTTGTCAAAGACAATTGGACAGTTGGGAGATGACCAAAGTAGGTCATCCTCACTCTTGTATGAACACTGGGGCAATTCAAAAGCATAGGCAACTTGATGTGAATGTAGAAACCACTCTCCAGCTCCGCCCGAGCAATTTGGCCCATCCCAGAGCAGGAGGGTGATAAACCTGATTGCTGTAAGGTTTGGTGCCGGAGGCGAGGGGTCCAATGCAAAAGAAGTCTATGCTACCCAAATCTCTATAGCTGTCCAACTGGGAAGAACAAAGACCTACACTAAAAGGCGAACGAACCCACATCAAGGGTAACAGTTCCCTTACAAATTGGGCACAACGGAGCAGACGAACCAATAAGGTAACAGTCTCTCCAAAGAAAAGCTTAAGAGAGCGAATCTAAAGGTAACTGTTCCTTTGAAAAGCGAAGTTGAAAACAAGTATGGTAAAACTTCCTAAAGTTTTCCAGCTTCCTAAAAAGGCGAGCGAATCTTGGGTAACAGTTCCCCAAAAAGGGCGAACGAATCTGAGGTAACAGCTTCCTAAAAGGCGAGCAAATCTTAGATAATAGTTTCCAACGACTAGGCGAACAAATCCGAGGTAACAGCTTCCTAAAAGGCGAGCAAATCTTAGATAACAGTTTCCTACGACTAGGCGAACGAATCTAAGGACCAAAATCCTAAAAGGCGAACGAATCCATAAAGGATGACAGTTTCCTTAAAGGCATAATCCTTGGGTAACAGTTTCCTTAAGAAACATGGCGAAAGGAACGGACGAGCCGATAAGAGGCCACAGTCCTTTCCCCGAAACCTAAAGGAGCGAAAAGAACCTCTAAAGGGTAACGTTTCCTCCAAAGAAAGGTCCAAGACAAGGTCCAAGACCCTTTGAATGAAAACAAAAAGGCGAGACTATTCTACAAAAGCTGAAGCGAAGTTGAAAACAAGTATGGTAAAACATCCTAAAGCTTTCAAGCAAGATAAACATCGGAATAACAACCAAGTATACTCGAATTCAAACAAAAACCAAGGCTTACGAAACAAAAAGACCCGATATCAAAATTGGGCGAAAGACCTAACGCCAAAGTTAGGCAAAAAGACCTAACGCCAAAGTTAGGCAAACCAAAAGACGTGAAAGACCTGATGACTGAATCAGGTGAAAGACCTAGCACCAAAATTAGGCGAAAGACCTGATGCCAAAGTCAGGCACAAGACCTGTTATCAAAATCAGCCGAAAAGACCTAAGGAAAAAGTTAGGCAAATAAGGCCTAAATATAAAAATCAGACAGAAGTCCTAGCGCAAAAGGCGAGCAATCCGTCAAGGAGTCCGTTCTCTTATAAGTTGGGCAAAAATTGAGAAGTAACATCCAAAGCGAATGAATCCATATCAAAGGTAACAGTTCCTTTGCGAAACAAACACAAGAAAGGGGGCGAATGAACCTAGGGCGACCACTTACTAAAAGATGAATGAGCCTCGGGTAACAGTTCCCCGTGATTAGACGAACACTCCAAAGGTCTAAAACCTTAACAAAGTGAACACATCTAGAAAAGATGATAGTTTCCTTAAAGGTATGATCTTCGAGTAACAGTTCCCTTAAGAAACATTGGTGAAGGGAATGGATGGTCCAAGATCCTATATGGCGAGACTCTCCTACATAAGCTAAAGAGAAGTTGAAAACAAATACGGTAAAACTTCCTAAAGCGTTCGAACGAAAAGATATCGGAAGAACGACCAAACACATTCGAAGTCGAAAAAGAGTAAAGGCTTACGAAATTAAAGGCGTTCATTATAATAATATCCGAGTCTAAAATCAAAAGAATAATTACAACTATCCCAAAAACAAAGGGAAGTGAAAGTGATTATCGATAAAAAGAAGGATGAGCAAAAAGCAGGAGGATGAACAAGCTCCCTTGACCTGAAACTCTGCATCGACTCGGTCGCCTGAAGGCCTGAGACCTCAAGGTCTGGGTTCATCAGGGGATGCAGTCTCCTTCTCGGCCCCGGGGGCAGCCTCATCGCCAAGGAGCTTCCTTGGTGTAGCCGCTCTCAATGAAGTCCTGAAGAGACTTCACCTCCCAGATAGGAAACTTGGGATCAATCCCTTGAATCTCGTCGACCAAGATCTGGAGGTAGGCAGCAGCCTCAGCCTTTATCACCTCCAAGGCGCAGTCAGAGAACTCCCCGGACTTCTTAAAATCCTTGACCACGCTAAGGGGGGATGGGACAGCCTTAAGATTTAAGGAAAGATGCTCCTGCTCAGCCATCGAGGCATCCCTCTGCACCCAGGACTCTTTCAGTTGAGCCCTGAGGTCACCATTCTCTGCCTCTAGCCAAACAGAGTACTGGTCGACATCCTTGATCCGAAACTCATAGACGCCTAGGCAGCTAACAACCTCGTCTTAGCCCGCTTGGAAAATAGACTGATGAATTTAGGTCCTCAAGTGCGGTCAATGAATTTAGGTCCCAGACTGATGGGTCAGAAATTTATCCAATCAATAAAGACTGGCGTGGAATGATGAACCCCGACCTTGAGCGTCAGTTGTACGAACTGATGAATGCCCGCTAGCCCAAGCATCAACTCTGAAGTTTCCGCCCCTGAGCGGATTGAACAGAAGTTTGGTTGCCTATGATGTCGGAAGAAGTCATCAATGATGTTCCGATCATTCCCCGACATCTCTCCAAAGCTCGAAGGAGTATCCCGTTCTGGCTAAGAAAGCTTTTTCGAGGATAAAAAGAGAGAAAGGAAAAATTGAAACAGAGGGCTGAAAGAAGATATGAACTCTGGAATGCAAATGAATTGAGTGCGTAAAATACTAAATGCTAAAGTTCAGCCTTTTTAGCCAAAACGAAGGAAACCTAACGGGCATGTAAGAAACGGCTCAGATAATGATTACACCCTTTTGGGTAAAACCGAAGTAATGTCAGAATTCCAAGGGTTACATCGGGGAGACAAAAGGTTGGAACGACACGAAAAACCTGTGAGTCTGCCCACTGGTTATGGAAGACAAAGAGACAGACATGCCTCAAAAGTCCTCTCGACTTTCGCTAACTGTCCATTCATTAAAATGTTCGAAATCTTACACAAAAAAGGTGATTGTCAAAAGCTATACCAGACCTCTCCTAACACCCTCGCAACGATAGTGTTCGCCCAAAGAGTGAAGAATGAGCATCCATAAACCCTGGAAACCCAAAGCGTTCGCCTAATGGGGTAAGGTATCACACATTCCGAAAAACTCTACGCAACCAAAATCGTTCGCCAAAGGATACAGAGCATCAAAAGGCACAAATAGCAGATAGGGAAAGCAAAAGATCCAGTCCAAGAGTCACTATCTTAAACCCTATCACAGAATCAAGCTCGACCGAAGAAACTTCACTCAAGCTTCGGGGGTAAATGTTGGGTATTGATAGTGACGACCCAATATGGGAAAGGCCTCGAAGGCCCAATAAATTTGCAGGGGGTGAAACCCATACCATTTAAACAAGGCCAACCCACAGTAAGGTTACTCTGGACCTCATAAAGTGGTCCAGTATCGAATCCAAACTAAAGTGGACGCCAAAGTGCCCACTTCAGGTCGCCATCGGCCAAGGCCAAAGCCTCCCACTGCTCGCCATGGGAGTGCTCGCCAAGGGAGTGCCCAGGGAGTGCTCGCCTTGAAGAGAGCCTTGCCTCTTTCCTATGGTCCCACCAACCGTTAATAAGGATATAGCCACGATATCCCGCATATCTCGGGCACATATTCACTAAAGATTAGATACGGTAACTGCAATATCTCGCCGTAACCGCAATATCTACTATCTAAATCTTCAACAACATAATATTCACGAAGATATACAGTCACCTTATACGGTTTGGTATCTCCTACTCTATAAATACCTTTGCTTTACATACATTCAATACGTTTTGAGCTATATACACACATATACTCATTTAAGCATCGGAGAGGGACCGAGAGGCACCCCATCTGTTGCGATCCCCTTCTTGCAAGTTCATCGGAGCTCAGGCGAAAGCGCGCGATCACCATCTCCTTGGCATTCAATTCATTGCCAGATCAGCATTCAGGAAATCACGATCCAACAGGGGGCTCCTATCCGGCTGGCACTACTGAAATTTCCACTTTTACCGACGAAATTATTTTTTCGTCAGTAAAAGTTTGTCGGTAAATCTTAACTTACCGACAAAAATTAATTTGTGTTGGTAACAAATTATTTCACTAACAATATCAAATTTTGTCGGTAAAATCTCATGTTTTTGCAGACAAAATGCAATTATCGTTGGTAATTAGGTATTTACCGTCCACATTAATATATCGTCGCCAAATAAATACATCAACTATACATTTTACCGACGAAACTTAATTTTCGTCGGCAAAAGTATATCTTTATTGACGATATTTAATTTGGATCGACAATAATAATATTTGAAATTTGAATTGTTAAAAACCCTAATTAGGAATACTCTTTCTTTCTCCCTTTTTTCAGCAGATGAATCAGGACAGCCACTTGAAGACGGTTGGGGCGGGCTTCACGGGGGACGTGGCAACCGAGTAACGCGAGGCTAGTGGCTGGATGTAGCGCGACGGGGGGCTCCTATCCGGCTGGCACTACTAAAATTTCCACTTTTACCGACGAAATTATTTTTTCGTCAGTAAAAGTTTGTCGGTAAATCTTAACTTACCGACAAAAATTAATTTGTGTTGGTAACAAATTATTTCACTAACAATATCAAATTTTATCGGTAAAATCTCATGTTTTTGCAGACAAAATGCAATTATCGTTGGTAATTAGGTCTTTACCGTCCACATTAATATATCGTCGCCAAATAAATACATCAACTATAAATTTTACCGACGAAACTTAATTTTCGTCGGCAAAAGTATATCTTTATTGACGATATTTAATTTGGATCGACAATAATAATATTTGAAATTTGAATTGTTAAAAACCCTAATTAGGAATACTCTTTCTTTCTCCCTTTTTTCAGCAGACGTTTCTTTCTCTTTCGAAGAATCTTCTCCATAAGTTGCCCGGCTAAGAGACACGATGGCTTCCAGAGCTCTACCTTATGTACCAATTGCTTATCTGAGAGTTCATAAGCATACGAAAGTAATCATTGAGTTCCTGCTTTCCTGTAGTCGCTCATTACGATTCCCACGAAGCCAACGTATAATATCGCTAAGAACCGGAGTCTTTATGCTGAAGTATCTAGCAGTTCGTCTCAATTCTATAATTTCGGTGTGTTATCTCTATCTATGTCTTTTTTCTTTATTATACTGGAGTCCAATTGGTGTGTCAAGTTTGAGGCGGGGGTTCGTGGTCAGAGTTGAGCTTCAATCCGGAAGAGAATTGATGGAATGGGGGTATTCAATCATTACTTCACTTCACTATTTTGTTGCTATGCTACTTCATTTGACTGTGAAAATTGATGGAATTAACGAAGAAAATGGAGAAGGAGAATTGTGGAAATCAAGCTGGCATCTGATTGGTTACTGCTTCTAATAATTTCATTTGTGTGAGAAGGTTTAAATTTTTTTACTTACCATCCAAATTTGGGTGATCATAATAGTTAGGGGTGGCAAACAGGTCGTGTCATGTCTAATCGTGTCGTGTCAATAACAGTATCGTCTCAATAAACATGTCGTGTCTAAACGGATAAGTTTTAAACGTGTCTCCAAAACCCAAACACGTACACGACATATTTATTAAATGTGTCACACGACACATGACACGGTAACACGACACTGTAGTGAACCAAATAATACACTTGGTCCTAGTCAAAAGACCGAAAAAAAAACTACACTTGGTCTTATTCAAAATACCGAAAAAAATAATTTAATATGATGTAGGCCAATAACCCACGAATCAAATATTAAACTAATAAAATAAATACTATATTTAATCTTAGCCAAAAGACTAAATAACATATGAACTAAAACATTTAGGAGATCTATATTTATATATGCATGGAATACTCTCTTGGATTGGAGCAACCGATGTGGGATTTTTGTTAAGGGGAGGAGTTGAGATGTGGAGGACTTCGGTTGAGCTGGGTTGGACTTCTGCTGGGCTTGGCTGAGATGGGCTGTTGGGAGAGATGGGTTGCTTGTGTATTTATAATACACTCCCAAAACTGTTTATACACTCCTATAATCTATATTTATACTTAATTAATATATTTAATATTTAATTGCAAATATCTATATGTTCATACTTATTATCCATCAAATATAATATTATCTATTTTAGAATATATAGTATATAATACTCGTTAATACTTGATATAGATATACATTATATATCATCTATGTATATATTAATTTGGCGATAATGTATATAATTATGACAAACATATAATTATATACGTTTGTCATAAAACGTAGGGGTGAGCAATAAAACCGTTTGGACCAAGACCGACTGAGACCAAACCAAAAAAAAACATTAGTGGACCAAAACCAACGGTTTCACTTAAATGCTTTTATCAGTTCTGTTCTAAATTTCGTTCTTAGACCATTGGAGACCATTTACATCGAACCGGACCAGTTCGTTTTAAAAAACATGTCGCTCAGTTTATCTTCAGTCTTCACAGAATCAGAGCTCTGTTATCAAATCGACAAATCTTCATTCTTCACACCCGCTCTGTCAAATCTTCACAGCTCCAACCTCCAGGTCCAACATTCTTCACAGCTTCCCTTCCACCTTCCCCACGCAGTCACACACAGAAGGACGAGGACGACTGCATACCATGGTTGCGTCTCCGCCTTCAGCCTCTAGCTTCGCGTTCGTCTGTGTCTCCGCGTTCGTCTCCGTTGCTGAAAATCTGCGTCTCCTCGCCATGGTAATCTCCTTCTTGCCACTTAATCCTATAAAATTAAGGTCTTTTGATAAAACTTACATGGCCACGAATGTATATATATGTTTGCACGTAAACTGTTCGATGAAATGCCTAAAAGACTGTCATATATATAGAAAATTGAATTTGTAGCGACTGTATTTTCAAAATTTCTTATTTCTTAATTAACAGCTTCATCAAGCAGTGTGCCTTATTAATTTCAGAAAAGAGGGTATTTTACCATTTATATTGTTGATAATGCAACTTCTAATGATGTTGCAGTCAAGTATTTGAAGAAAAGGTTTCAAACATGGAATACATCAATCTTAGAAGGAAAGTTTACTCATGTCAGGTGTGTTTCTCATATTTGCAACTTAACTGTAAAGGATGGACTGCATGAGTTATCTGACTGGAAGAATCTTAAGAATCTGTTCTGCAGTTAGGTTTTATAGACTATCTCCTGCTCGAATGCAAAAGTTTAAGTATGATATGGAACAAGAGAGACTCAATTGGACAGGCAGTCCATGCTTGGATGTTGAAACTAGATGGAATTCTACTTTTCTTATGATAGACTCAGCTATTAAGTACATAAATGCATTTGAGTTTTTAGAGAAGTACAAGCGAAATTCTAAATATGTATCTGAGCTTAGAGATAGTACATGGTTGCCAACTGAGAATGATTGGGAGGAGGCTAGTGCTATTTTGCCTTTCTTAAAAATATTTTATGATGTCACTGTTTGTATGTCTGAATACTACTATGCTACAAGTAATGATTGCATGTTTGAAATTTGTTAGAACACAATTCAGATTACCGAATATCCTCGAGATCCTATATTTAAGTAAATGGCTGAATAAATGAAGGCAAAGCATGATAAATATTGGGGAAATGTTAAGAAGGTGAACTTGTTGTTTTACGTAGCCGTTGTGCTTGATCCTCGACGAAAAATGAGATTTTCCGAGTATATCATTGAAGAATAGATTTTGGCTACTCACGTGTCTATTGTGGCTTCTGAAAGTGCTTTTAGCACTAGAGGACGTGTATTGAATAAGTATCAAAGTTCTTTGGGTCCAGGTATGGTAGAGGCATTAATTTGCTCACAAGATTGGTTAAAGGGTTAAATAGCAAGTATCTACCTAAACTTTGGATATTTTGCAACGAGCTACCTCAACTTTAAAAAATGTGCAAATAGCTACCTCCGGCCAATTTCCAACGACTTTCCAACGACTTTCCGATGACTTTCCAACGATTTTCCGACGACTTTCCGACGGAAAATTGGACGGAGGTAGCTATTTGCACCTTCTTCAAAGTTGAGGTAGCCCGTTTTGAATTTTCAAAGTTCGGGTAGCTCGTTGCAAAACGTCCAAAGTTCAGGTAGCTACTTGGTATTTATCCCTTGGTTAAAATCTCCAAAATATCAATGTGATGAAGAATATGAAGGTAAACAATCGTATTTTATAATTTGTTAATACACTTATTCTGAATATTTATTAATGTTTAAATATGTTTATTATTTTTAGAGTCCACGGATGAGATAAGGGAATTGGAGGAAATTTTGCCAATAATTTTCATTGACGATAACCTAACATAAATGTGTAAGTAATTATTATTTTCAATATTAAAATAAACTTTAAAGTTTGCGAGTTAACTAACTCTTGAGTGTGATGTTTTTATATTAGGTTGATGATATTTCTCGTCATGTTAAGGAGTAACACAAAAAAGACCATGGAAAAAACTATCATCAAATTGAGTCTCGAGTATTTTATTAGAATATTAGAGTAGTATTGTTTTGTTGAAATGTTGGAATATTAGAGCATGAATTTTTGTTTGAATGTTGGTACATACATATATATGTGTAATTATTGTCAAATTCGAGAAAGAACATGCAAAAATTCAAAATGAGATGATATTTTGATGAAGTATGAGATAAATATCATTTTTGTTGATTAATTAAAATTTGTTTTATTTGATTAATATTTTTGCTAAAATAGAAAATTATATACAAAATTATGCTAATGGTCCAAACGGTCCAAATGGTCTAGACCAAACCAAAACCAAAAAAACCAAGACCATATAAACGGTCCAAATGGTCCCGGTTTCGGTCTCAAGACCAAAATTAATGGACCGAAATTTTCGGTCTCGGTCTCAAGACCAAACCAGACCGCTTTTTGCTCACACCTAATGTATACTCCTAATTTCTTATTGGTCCATGTCAAACATATAATTTTCATGCATATGTGACAAATCAAGTAAAACCACATAAGTTACTCCAAACCTTCTCATTCATAAAACCACAAAAGTTACAAATCAAGTAAGTTTACATATGAAATTTTGTTATTAAATTTTATTTCTAAGACTAAATTATAATTAATTTTATGTATTACATATATTTTTCTCTAAATTAATAGTTGCATGTCTAAGTCAAACATTATATACCCAATTATAATTATGCATGCAATATAAATTTGAACACATATATCAAAAATATTAATAATATGTACCCAAATTATAAGTAATTTTGTGTGTTATTTGTCTTTTTTATATAGAAAACAAATATATAGGAAATGTTTTATTATAAATACATTGTGTTAAATGTTAAAATACATTTGTTATTATAGGACATTTGTATTATAAATACATGTTTTACTTTTATAATATAAAAGAATTAGAATGAGACTAAAATATTGTATAAATATAATAATATAATTTAGATTTAGATTTTTATAATGTTTAGGATTAATTAATGATTAAAACTTTAACGATTATTATCTTGTAAGTAACCTGAAACATTCAAATCTATATTTATACTTAATTAATATATTTAATTTTTAATTGCAAATATTTATATGTTCATACTTTTTATCCATCAAATATAATACTATGTAATTTAGTATTTTATAAAGTTCACTAAATACAATATATTTAAGATAAAATCATAAATATACATATAAAAAGAATGGACTTGGATCAATTTAAACAATATATTTAAAATAAAATCATAAATATACATATAAAAAGAATGGAGTTGTATCAATTTAACTAATGAGCCTGGTTAATGGGTCCCTTACTCTATTAGTAGAAATTGAAGTCTAACTCAATTCATAGAAGTAACCGTGTACACGATTAGACACGAGACGATTAGACATGCTTAGTACACGACACGACATGATTAGATACGTTTAGACATGACACGATAAGACATGTTTAGACATGATTAATTAATCGTGTCTAAACGTGTGTTTGTCATGTATTTGCATGTTAGATGTGTTTAGACACGATTAATAATCGTGTCTAAGCGTATAAGAGTTCTTTAGACACACTTAGTAATTGTGTCGTGTCTAAGCGTGTAAATTGCAAATCGTTTAATCGTGTCGTGTCAGAAATTGCCACCCCTAAATAAAGAAACAAAATTCAATTATGATGTAGGGAAGAAATCCATTTTCTGAATACTGTTGTTGCTGCAATTAGTAGTTCCCGTGGTTATCAGAAACTGAAGTTCGATGTTATCCGAGATGTTGTTCTCAGCTAAAGTATTCGCAAATGTGAAGTGGGAGATTCATCGGGTAGTGATCTTAGTGTGGACAGAAGGGGGAGAAACAATTCGAAGGGAGTTAAAATTAACATGGCCGATCAAAATCAAAGAATCGAGGAAAATCTTTGAACAAAGCCAACGTGATTTGATGGAATTGTGGAGAGAATGACCACTATCGGACAACCTGTAAGAAACCCAAGAAGAAGCATAATCAGAAATCTGGAGATGATACTGATTCTGTAAATTCAGCAAAAGACATTGGGGATGCTCTAATCCTTAGTGTAGACATCTCGGTTGAATCCTGGATTTTGGATTCTGGTGTATCCTTTCATTTGTCTCCAAGCAAGGAATTGTTTCAAACTTTCAAGTCTGAAAATTTTGGAAAGGTATATCTTGCTAACAACAATGCTTTGGAGGTTGAAGGAAAGGGGGATGTCTGCATCAAGACGTCATCGGGAAACTAGTGGATATTGGAGGATGTCAGATATATTCCTGGACTCAAGAAGAATCTGATCTCTGTTGGTCAGTTGGATAGTACAGGCTACGCAACAGAGTTTGGTAAAGGTTCGTGGAAGATTGTAAACACTACGGGAGAATAAATTTTTAAAGGCTCAAATTTGTTTCATTAACGGCTCAATAAATGAGCCGTTAATGAAAGACGGCTCAATGAAAAACGAGTCGTCATAATAAGAGTCGTCTTATATATGACGGCTCGTTTTTCATTGAGCCGTCCTTCTGACGGCTCATTTGTATTGAGCCGTTCATACGAATGAGCCGTCTAAATTAATTCGTATTATTTGGGACGGCTCATCTAGTTTGAGCCGTCTAGATTATATTTTAATTTTAATTTATTTTTGACTTCTCAACCATATCCAACCGTAAGAAATCGAATTTTAAAAAAATTGAATAAATACACCCATAATAAATTTGCAACCTGAATAATTTTACAAACCAAAATCTGTAAATATAAACTAAACAGATATAATTCTGTAACTCACTTGGTTGAGTTATAATTCCATTACACATACCAGTACATTAGCTCCAATACTGGTCCCAATAACAAGTAGTGGAGTTTGAGGATGATGTTGATGTAGATGGTCAATTACTGCCCGTAGATCTTCAGTCCGCCCAGCATTGTAGAAGCGATCAGACTACCTTACATAGGAATGAATAGCAAAGGTTTGTCAATAACCTTTCAACATTTGAGATACTGCAAGAAAACGATTTACCAAAACAATCGTAAAAGATGTCACTTAGGGTTTGTTTACAGAACATAATTGCCTAAATTAGGGAATATACATATAATACATCATTAGAGTCTTGCATCAAACGGCAGCAAATTGAAGCACTAAATCTTTGGACCAAACTTACAGTGATCGATATACCACCAAGTCCACGATGATTGCTCACAACAACATCCGAGCCAATAGATGACTAACTAATTATTTAAGGAATACCACTTATTATTTAAGGAATTAGATGACTAACTAATGTAATGAACCACCTTCCAACTTCATTGGCAGCCAATAGCTCCTCAATCGACAACCAATATGAATTAACATTATTACTAAATAATACAAATTCTGTATCGCTCTGGGACGTTCATAAGATGAATAAGTTGTTTCTAGAGTTCTTATCTGAAGATCATCACCCAAACTTTTCGTGAGTTTTAATTGATTATACATGCCCCATAAATTAACCTCTTACTAAGTGATGATCGGGGAGCATATAAACCTGGAAAACAAAAGTAATCGCAACTTACAACAGCAGAGGAATCACTTGTTAATCCCGGAATAACAATCATGATCGGAGTTTTATCATCTCTAGGAACGACTTCAATGGCATAATTATACCCTACTTTAACTGCATAAATATAAGATATAAACAGTGTCAATATATACATCACATTCCCTATTTCCTACAGCAAGTAACTCATCCATTTTTTCGACATATTGCCAATTCTTCTGCTAAGCGAAGCTTCTTTAAAGTGATTGTGTGCATTTGCTACAATTTATAGTACTGAATGCATAGTGACCATTACCAATAGACTGTAATGGAGGCCCTTGCAACCTCAAAACTTACACCAACCTCAAAATAAAATCCCGACAGAACACACAATCCAGTTTTCCTAATCATTCAATCTTACACCAACCACAAAACTTACATAATCGAAACTTACATCAACAACGAAACGTACATAAAGAGATAGAGAGGGATTTGTTACCTTGAAATCGGAGCTTGATGTAGAAATTAGGGTTTCCGAAATTGGTGATTGTTGATGTTTTCTCTTAAAATCGAAGAAAGGATAACATGTATAAGACTTGGGAATGTCGAATCCTTGAATGAATTGAAAAAAAAAATGAAAACAACTTACCGATTCGGAAGGGAGGAGCTGCTGCGCGCGCTGTGTTCTTCGGAAGGAATGAGGCTCTGTTCTTCAGTTATTGCAGAAATGAACTTGTGAGGAGGCTGTGTTCGATAATGTCAACTAAAGCCTAATTGGGACGGCTCAATAGTGTCGAGCCGTCCAACCTATTTTTTTTTTAATTGGAACGGCTCAATAGTGTCGAGCTGTCCCACTATTTATCTGATTAAACAAATCATTTGCTTTGGACGGCTCAACACAACTGAGCGGTCCAGACTTTTTTTTTTAATTGGGACGGCTCAATAGTGTCGAGCCGTCCCACTGTTTATCTGATTAAACAAATCGTTTGCTTTGGACAGCTCAACACAACTGAGTCGTCCAGCCTAATTTTTTTTTAATTGGGACGGCTCAATACTATTAAGCCGTCCCACTGTTTTTCTGATTAAACAAATCATTTACTTTGGACGGCTCAATACAACTGAGCCGTCCAGCCTAATTTTTATTTTTTTTAATGATTTTAATAGACGACTCAACAAAACTGAGCCGTCTACAATAAATTTCGAAAAAAAAATCAGTTTACGTGACGGCTAAATTGTTTGAGCCGGTAACTCAATTTCTAGACGGCTCATTAATCATTGAGCCGTTAATAACCATTATATTAAATTTTTCACGGCTCAATCATACTTGAGCCGTGGAAATGAGCCATTAACTCAGACTTCTCCCGTAGTGAAAGGGTGTTATGATTGTAGCTCGTGGCACAAAATCTGGAACCTTATACACCAATGCAGGGTGTATAAACATGGTTGTTGTCGCTGAGAGTGTTTTTGGTTCATGTATGTGGCATAACAGACTTAGACACATGAGTGTTAAGGGAATGAAGATGCTGGTTGCAAAAGAAGCTTTAGAGGGTCTGAAGTATGTTGATATGGGTCTTTGTGAGAGTTGTGTTATGGGCAAACAGAAATGAGTCAGCTTCTCTAAGAGAGTCGAAGGATGTGCGGTTGGAAATGGTCCATACAAATGTCTGGGAACCATCTCCAGTTTCATCACTTGGAGGATCCAGGTTCTATGTCACATTCATTGATGATTTCAGCAGGAATGTAGGGGTTTACTTCTTGAAGTACAAGTCGGATGTGTTTGCAACATTCAAGAGGTGGAAAGCTGAAGTTGAGAATCAGACCGGATTGAAGAGTGAGGTTTGACAATAGAGGAGAGTATGAGAAGACAAAGTTCAAAGCGTTCTGTGTTGCTGAGGGAATCAGATTGACAATGACAGTTCCCGGTAAGGCTAGGCAGAATGGAGTTGCTGAGAGGATGAACAGAACTTTGAATGAGTGTGCGAGAAGTATGAGGCTTCATTGTGGGTTTCCCAAGATGTTCTTGACAGACGCGTTAAGCACAGCTGCATACTTGATCAACAGGGGACCATCAACTTCATTGGGGTTCAAGATTCCAGAGGAGGTATGAACAGGAAATGATCTTAAGTACTCACACTTGAGAACCTTCTATTGCACTGCTTATGTTCATGTTGATCCAGATAAGAGAGATAAGTTTGATGCTAAGGTTATGAAGTGTTACTTCATAGGCTATGGTTCTGACTTGTTTGGTTATAGGTTTTGGGATGACAAGAACAGAAAGATCCTGAGACACTGTGATGTGACGTTTGATGAATCTGTTCTATACAAGGACAGATAGCATTATGTTCCAGAGACTACGAAGCAAGTGGAAGTTGAGTTTGAGTTACAGAAGATTACACCCATAGAAGATACTTAAACAACTCCAGAGACTGTTGCTGAAGAGACTGTAGTGGAGCAAATGACATCTGAGCAGGTGTTGAGGAGATCATCCATAACCGTCAGAGCACCATATAGGTATTCACTTTCTTTACATTATCTTTGTGTGGAGTTTGAGTCTCAAATTATTAGTTTACTTAGATTACACAACAATTGTACATTTATCTGTGCACTTCATGTGGAAAATTCTTAAATATAATTTGAACTTATTCGCTATACAATATGATAATATTGTTTCTTTTTCTGATGTGTAAGGTTCAAGCGCAATCGATACATGTGTAAATATAAACAACTTATCATCGTGTATCATCATAATTTATAGTATTTTTAAGTTAGACAATTGTTTTTTACGCTTGGAATCATTGGTAATATGATAATATTGTGCAATTTTTTTCAATGTGCAATCCAATCAGGGTAAAGTTCACATGCAATTTCAGAATTTCAATGCGGAATCAGCTGTTTCAGTGATAGAAACATAGAAGAGCAGAGGTGGGGTACCAGAATCATGTAGCTGCAAATAAGTCATGGTAGTAGATAACCTGCGTTTTGTTAATATAAACAATTAGTTTTGATAGTATTAAAGTAGCTTTACTATATTAATAATAACATGTATATATAAGTATATATTACTACTCATATATATATATATAGTAAGATTGAATTGTATTATGCGTTAATAGATATGTTGTGTTTGTATATGTAAATAATAAATATTTACATACGACATAACAAAATTTTAATAACATAATACGTTTCATATAATATATATGAATCGTAAAATTGTAAAATCTCCATTCCGAACCTTTTATTATGTTGATATAAATGCATTTTCAACTGTATTTACTTATGTGCATTTTTTATTCCCTCGTGATTTTACTTACCTAAATATTTTATATAAGACATTTCATCCGTTATTGTACAATCACGGATGAAGTTGTTCAACGTCTAGGGGCACTTGCCCCTGACTTTACAGGTTGTAAATTATGCCCTGCAAAAATTTAATATTTTTGGCTTTGACCCTACTAAATTTTTTATTGAAACTTTATATTACTAATTTAGTTATTTATTCTTAAAAATTGAAATTAGTACAAATATTTTACAATTACAAAAAATGGAAAACTGAAGCAGAAAATAAAATGACCTTTCTTGAAAAAAAAACAAGTTTCACTAATCTGAAAAATCAATTTTCAAATATTGCTAATGTACTTACATAATTTGGAGAATGTTAAATCCACAAGAATTGGTCTCTGGCTCACTTGCCTGCCTAAAAGAAGTTTTATCTTATAACAAAGGAATTCAAATTCATGTTTTAGTAGTAATTCTCACTTTTTAACTCCAAGATTAAAGCATTAGAAGCACTGTTATCAGAACCGGACTGGCGCGCGGTTTCCGGTTCTAGTTTTTTTTGGGTGGTTTACATTTTTTGGGTGGTTCTCTTCGGTTTAAACCAATTTCTTCGGTTCGGTCGAGCAACTTCTTCGGTTTAGAAGTTATGTTTAAAGTTTAGACCTATTGTGTTTGATTTTGAGACTATTGTATTATGCATGTTCAAAGTTTGAGGTAATTATGTTGTGTTATATTGTGTTTGAGAGTAATGTGTATGTTTTAGACTATGTAATTTATGTGTGTGTTTAAGACTATATAGTTTATAATTGTATTTTCAATTTTTTTTTGCTTTTAAACAGTGAACCGCACGTCAAACTGGGTCCAACCGAATTAAATCGGAAACCGGCCCCCTCGACGGTTCGAGGATCGGTCCGGTTCTAAGAACAATGATTAGAAGAGATTAAAGACCAAACTAGACCCACGAAGTGTTTCTAAGTCCATGTGAAAGGTACCTTCACTTTTTTCTTGATCTCTTTAATATGATAGCAGCAGTCATAGAAATTTGTTGACTATGTTGGAAGATATAGTAGTATACTTCTTTAATTAGAGTTGTAGTTATAAGAACAAGAGATGTCGAGGATGAGAAGAAACAGAAGAGACAGAAGACACGATATATAATTTAGAGTTAATGATTGTGTTAGATTAGGTTAGATTGAAAACGGTTCCTATATTGTATCTCTATTATTTGTAGCATATGGGGTGCATTACTCCTTCGGACTCGATGTTTATTAAACTCGTTGGGGTTAAATATTATTGAATAGGTTGAGTTATACTATACATGTTAATGAGTTGAGTTTTTTGGCCTAACCGAATTAATATGGTTAATTGCGTATACTTTTGTTTAATCAGATTTATTTGGACAAATATTACACTATATGTTAATATACGTAATGTATTTATTTAAAATAATGATAATTTTCCACTTAATTTCGTGTTTATTTTTATAGGTATTGACAATTTTTCATTAGAATTAAAAGAATGTCTAACGATGAACCAAAAAATAAATGAGAAGTGTTTGAAGTTAAAGTATGCAGCACTTAATTTAGATGATCTAACATCGGGTTTCGGTTTGAGAAAAAAAAAATCAAGTTATCATCCAAGTAATTGTTTTTTGCCTAATTATCATCAAAATGGTAATAGTGACTAACTGACTAGTTTGATGACTATAGAGATTGATTGAAATATAGTATTTCAAAAGACGTCTTATCTCTATGGTAAAAGCAATAAAGATCAAGGAGGTCGAGATTGTTTTGCGATGGATAGATTTACAAATTGGAAGAAAAAAAAAAGGAAGATTTGATAATCATGTTGGAGTTGTGGGCAATGCTCATAATGAAGCATGGAGCAAATGTCAAGATTTATTAAATCAAGAGCAACACATTTCATGAGTTTTCAGTAACCAATAAGATAAATTACAGAAAGAGTACAGAACACGCTTAACTGCCTCAATTGACTGTGTTCAGTTTCTTTTGCGTCAAGGATTCTCTTTTCGTGATAATAGTGAAGATGAAGAATATCGTAATAAAGAAAACTTTCATGAGCTCTTGGGATTTCTTGGCGATCATAATGAGGATTTTAAGAGTGTTGTAAAGAGTCCTCCTAGTAATGCGAAGATGACATTTTCTTATATTCAAAAAAATCTTATTGAGCATCGACAATGGAGATTACATGTGATATTATTAAAGATCTCAGGGATGAACCATTTGCGTTATTAATTGATAAATTTAGAGATGTGTCAATTAAGGAACAAACGACAATCGTTTTGAGATATGTAGATCACAAAGGGCGTGTGATGGAGCACTTTCTTGGCATTGCACATGTTCGAAATACAAAGGTCTTCTCACTCAAATTAGCGATGGAAGGGTCACTCTTAAAACGTAACCTATGCTTCTCTAGATTGCGTGGGAAAGGGTTATGATGGGGCAAGTAACATGAAAGGTGAGTTGAATGGTCTAAAAACGTTGATTATGAAAGAGGATCACACTAATTATTGTGTCCATTATTTTGTTTATCAACTGCAATTAGCATTTGTAGCCATAGCTTAAAAAAATCTCACACTGGTGATTTTTTCAATACAATAATTAACATTATCAACATGGTAAGAGTTTCGTGTAAGTGAAAAGATCTACTTCGAGAAAGTGTGTTAGAATGATTGAATCATTTTGTCGTGGTGAAATTTCAAGTGGTATGAGATTGAATAAAGATAGAAGTTTTCAAAAAGAATGAGATACACGTTGGGTCTCCCATTACAGATCATCAACTAATTCGTTTGTTATGTTCTTTTCGGTGCTTGAAGTCCTTGGGTTTACTAAGCAAGATGGGCAATCTCAACCTCAAGAAGGTGAAGCATGCTTCTTAATAATATAATATTAGGTTTTAAGTTTTCTTTCATTTTACACTTGATGATAAACGTATTGTCAATCACTAATGAATTATCACTTGCGCATTGCCAATGAAAGATCAAGACATTTTTAATGCTATAATTTAGTCAAGAGGGTTAAACAACGCAAATGCAATATGTGAGAGATGATGGGTGGAGAATTTGTTTTATGGATGATGTCTCTTCATTTTGTGAGAAACATGATATTTCAATTCCATGTATATATGGTGTTTGTGAAGTTGAAAAACGTCCAAGACGTAAGGGAAAGAAAAAGACTAATCATAATCATTATAAATTTGATTTATTCAATGATATGATTAAATGGCAATTGCGGGAACTCAATCACTGTTAGAGAATTTAAAGCATTAAAAATGTTAAAATAAAATAAAAATATTTTTTTATTAGAAGAAATTGTGATTGGTTTTATTATATCGAATTGTTTAATAAATGACTAAAATAAGATTAATCACAATTAATAGTTGCATTTTATCTAGACCTTTTAAATTTGGACTTAATCCACAGTTGACTTGAACACGACCTGCTACCAACGGTCTGTGTTTGAGTCAGTAACATATGGATTATTTCGACATAACTTGTATTAAGAAATAGGTTAAGTTTAAGTCTTTAAGTGTACACAGAACAATCTAACTATTCATCATCTCTCTTTCACCCCAGAGAAAAATATATTAACTTGCTAAGTTAAAAAATGGATAACACAACTTATTCTATTTAGATCTCAACTAAAATTGTGACTCAACTAGTTTTTAAAGCAAACTCATTTACTATGTATAAGATTTTGAATCATATTTAAATTGTATATATTATATCTCTTTTCGACATGACACATAATTAATTTGATGCCCTGAAATATTGATTACTCAAATTTTGTATAATATTTTTATGTTCAAAAAGACAATAGCATTATAAGTTTATAACTATCACTTATAATGAATATAAATACCTCATTTGTTGACATTTTCTATGAAACGATACTAAAAACACGGTCTTCCTAATATCTCCACCTCTCGCAGACACCTATCGAACAGACCACCCTTTCTTTTCTTTTGCTCTGGTAAAACTAGCTAAGCAATACTCTACTAGTCTATATAGTCCTTTGCGGCTCTCCTTATCCATCATCGCCACGAACTGTGCAGATTCCATTCATCTTTCCGCTGCCTCTCTTCTCCTTCAAAGTCCTCTTTAAATCTCTCATGGTGATAACAGACCAGAGATACAAAAAGCCTTCATTTTTTCACAGCACGCGGAAAATGTTGTGTCTGGGTTTCGTCCTGACGCTGTTGGCAGTTGTTGGTTCTGGATTCTCGGATAAGTTGCCAATCCTGTCGTTTGAAGAAGGATACTCTCATCTCTTTGGAGAGGATAATCTCGTCATCCACAGGGATGGCAAATCCGTCCATTTATCTCTGGACGAACGGACAGGTCTTGTTCTTGCCTCGGTCCGACGGGCCCTTAACAGGAGCTTTATTTGATTATTGGGGTACCATCATCGTGCAGGTTCTGGATTTGTGTCTCAGGATCTTTACCTGCATGGATTCTTCAGCGCTGCAATTAAACTACCTGCTGATTACACTGCTGGAGTCGTCGTGGCGTTCTACGTGAGATTCTAGCATCAAAATCTCTTCTTTATTGTTCTTCAGAATCTTCTTCCTAATTGACATGAATGTGCATTTTCAACAACTGGTGTTGTATCTCTAAAATTATTAAAATTTGATGCTGAAGAAGGGGTAGATATTTGATGCTCTTCACTACCAGTTGAGTCATAAAGTTTCTTCTTTTCTGTGTCACTTTCTTCCCTTTTCTTAAAGTTGCGTAATTTGATCGGAATTCTTCATCCGTTGAATTGTGTAGTTCTTTTGTTGTTGCTGGATGGTTCATTAGATGGATCGCAGAAATGAACAAAATGTGAGTATTTCTTTTCAGATGTCCAATGGGGATATATTTGAGAAAAACCACGACGAAATCGATTTCGAGTTTCTGGGTAACACTAGAGGAAGAGAATGGAGGATTCAGACCAACATTTATGGAAATGGAAGCACTGCGGTCGGTAGAGAAGAGAGATATGGACTTTGGTTTGACCCTGCTGAAGATTTTCACCAGTATAGCATTCTATGGACTGACTTACAGATTATGTAAGCTTCTTTCTTCTCCTAATATTTAGTTCCTTTTTTATTTCTGACCTTTCATGTTGATTGATGTAGATTCTACATAGACAATGTTCCGATTCGAGAGATAAAGAGAAGCGAATCTATGAGAGGAGACTTCCCTTCCAAACCAATGACGACGTACGCCACAATATGGGACGGATCTGATTGGGCCACAAACGGAGGAAAATACAAGGTGAACTACAAATATGCGCCATACATGGTCGACTTCTCCAACCTCGTACTTCACGGCTGCTCCGTCGATCCAACCGTCCTACACCCATCAAGATGCGACTCCTCCCCAATTCTGAGTGGCATCATCCCCTCCAGAGATAGGACCAAAATGGAGAGTTTTAGGAAGAAGTATATGATGTATTCGTATTGCTATGATCAGACAAGGTACAAGGTTGCACTTCCCGAGTGTGTCATCCATCCCAAGGAGGCCGAGCGTCTTAGAATATTCAATCCCGGTACTTTTGGGAAGGGAAAGAAGCACCGCCACAGCCGCCGCCACAAGACAGAATTTGGTACCTCCTCCATATGAAGTTTGAGACTGCATACGGGTTCGGACCTTGAGGTTGAGGGGTCTGTGAATAGAAAAGGAAGAGGACAGAAGTTATTGAGTTACCAAGTTTTATGTTTAATAATCAGGTTAAATATTTCATTGGTGTGTGTCTCCTATGACCTTTCCTTATTATTACTGTGTCTTATGAATAGTGCTGCAGACAGAAGACTATTTGTTTGTTGACGAGTGTTTTTTCTTCTTCTTTCTCTTGTCTCTAGGAATGTGTGTAATTTGTGTAATTGATTTGTTATTAAAGGCAGATTTGTTATTAGACAGACAGACAGACAGAATCCAACTTCAACCCACTAAAGGGAGATCCATATACGTCATCGTGGAAACACTGCAATGGAAATGGAATGGGAATTTTTTCAAAACGTGTACAGTGTAGGAATTTTTTTTGAAAAAGTAGATATCGTCAAAACATATTTAGGAAAATGTTAATAAGCGCATTCTGCGGATGCGCCTATTCAATATGCGCATTCTGAGAATGCGCCTACTGCAATAGACGCATTCTGGGGATGCGCCTACTGCAATAGGCGCGACTTTGAAATCGCGCTTATTAACCAATTATATGCGTTTCTACCCAATTATTGTACAAATTGTAACAGTAATAACCAATTATTATTACATTCGATAAATATACCGCTTGATCATCTGCATTTGTACCGTTGCTCTTCTCCATCATCTTCTTAGCAGGAGCTCTCCTAAACGAACGAAGAAGGTAAGTTATTTATTTTTATATATTTCATAATATTAATTTTTAAAAAATGTGTAGGAGTTATATTGACATATATATCATATGTGATAAGAATTTTGATACTACTAATTTTTTAGGATCAAGCATGACAGAAATTGGTATAATTTGCTTATATGGCGGCCAAATAGTGTCCGAGAATGGTAGTGAGGTTTATGTTGGTGGTACATCCAGTATTACTACAGCTACCTTGGATATCTCTCTTTGTCACCTAAAGGAAATTATATGTATGGAGTGTGGTTGGCCGGATGTTGAAGTCATGTCCATAAGCATTTCATATAAATTTACGGATACTGATGGACTTTGCAAGTTTGTGCGTATCCGATCGGATTCAGCATTGTCTTTTGCTTTAGAATTAAGTTCTGCTAGTCGATTTATTGTGTTTAGCGTGACTAGAGAACTCAATTTGATTCCAAACATCGGGGATGGGGGTGAGGAGATAGTGAATATTTTGCATGGTCACAACAATGATATCTCAGATGACGATGTCGACGTTGATGCACTCTCAGATGACCATGTGGTTAATGCAGAAGATCCATATAGTCAGCATTTTACAGGGAACATTGATGAAGACAACGAAGAGGTGTTTGAAGTTGGCGAGAATTCTGAAGATGTACACGGAGGTGTCCATGGTGGAAGTAGCTCACACGACGTGCAAATGATGCAACCCACTGCTGAAAATTGGGTTGATAGTAACTGGATCGACAACTTTCAATCAAGGGATGAGTGGTCTATGGCTGATGATGACACGTCGAGTGAAAGTTTCCTGAATACAAACATGAAGTTTAGTAGTAAGGACGAGTTAGCTGCCGCTGTGAGAAAATGGCACATAGCAAATTCTAAGGTGTGTATTGTCGAGACATCCACTCCAAAATCAATTGTTTTTAAGTGTAAAGTTGATCAAACAAATTGTTCTTGGTCATTGAGAGGAAGTCTTGCAGCTTGAGGGTACCTCTTGCAGCTTTCCGTGCAAGGTGAATTCCTCTAGACATATATCCCATCTGCAATATTAACAACAACGAACTGTCAAGTATTAAAAACAATGAATTGTCAATTATTAACAACAATGATAGACATAAGTAATGACTACGTAGTTACTTACCACTGTCTCTACTTGTCCCCCGTGAGGGACAAACGGAACTCTTGGTTGATGAGCCGTACTAGCTTCTGCAAATGGAGTCGTAATGAATCGTCGGGTTATTTGCCGATACCATGCCATATATTGCGCGACGTTCACCACCGGTTGGTCTTCCTGCCTCACAAAAGGTACACGGTTGTTCCATAATGCAATCATATTTTGATGCATTGTTGTCCAACGACGCTCCCCCTGCGGACCTTTACGTGATATCTTATGCAGCCGCACATGATCTTGAACCTCAGCACGTGTTATCTCTGGAATGTGTTGCTGCAGTCCAAATTGTCGCATGACTCTATCTGGACGGTGCCACTCGACCACATTAAAATAGATAAGTGGCACCTTCGCTCGGAATAACTCGGGTTGGTCACGACAGACAGGGGGTGCAGTAGCCAACCTAAATGGACTGTACGGCATCCATGTCACCTAATATTGAAAGTTTTTCGCGATCATAACGTAGGGTTAATAATATTCGAAACATAGATAAGAAAAATATCCTCAAATATGGTACCTGATCAGCTGACTGAGACTCCAAGTCATCCCTATAGTACACCAAATTCGTAGTTCGAATTTGATGACTAAACAATCTTTTGAGAAATGCCCACCAATTAAGAAAAATATTCACCATTCAGATTTCAGCAAAATTACGAATACAAATGTTTGTCACAATCAATCCAAAAAAAAATTAAATCAACCTGTATCCTAAGGGATGCATCTCTCCACCAGGAACTTCACCCTGGAGCACAGGACGACCAAGGTGAAGGTGCTCCCACGACCATAACTGTAGTGTAAAAAAATTAATAAAATTGTAGAATCAATTCTAAATATTCATCCAAAATTTTCATATGGAATACCTGTACTAGGATGGCACATCTTGAGAATGTTGCAGCGTTGAGCTCAGAAGCATCACACAATCCCCGATATGTAGCCGCCAAAACAGCTGAACCCCAACTATAATGAGCTGTTCTGTCTAAATCCCTCAATAGGGGTAAGTAGATTAACGACACCTTGTCTTTCTTTGTTGTTGTAAACAACACACCACCGAGTATCATGAGCATAAATGTCCTCGCTTGTTGTTCGGCGGTAAGATGAGGATGAAAAAGATGTTGTCGTAACGTAGTCAACTTAACAAAATCTTTACGACCTTGTAAGTTCAGACCCAATAATTCCATACCCGCAGCATCCATATCTGGCTCAACGGCATAATCATCTGTTACGGCATCTCCGTGTATACGTAGTCCAAGTATCACGACTACGTCCTCTAGAGTGATCGTCATCTCTCCATGTCTGAGATGAAAGGTGTGTGTCTCTGGCCGCCAACGCTCGCACAATGCGATCAGTAACTTTGGATCCAGTTTGGGATGTGACATAATAACCACATCCCATAATCCAACTGCTTGCACAATCGCTTTTGCATTTTCTGAAATTAGATTTACTTCGCCTTTTAAACATCGAAACGTTATTTGTTGATTATCGCTAAGATCCGACGAACGATGATTATCTTGACCCCAAAGGACCGATGGATCTAAAGGACCAACATTTATCACGTTTGTACCGTGCGACAGATTTGTCATAACTACGCGCGGATGCATGATAACTGTACAATTAAACAGTATAAATTTTTTATTTATAACAATTTATATTTTTGACACAATTTTTTCACTAATCATTATCTAATTAGCACTATAATTTTACTAGTTTAATTTAATATGGCTAATTAGCATAACAATAAATATTAATAATCATATATTTATAAAAAATATTATTTATTAAAAAAAAAAAATTGTTACTGAGGCTGCTGCGGAGGAGGAGGCTGCTGCTGCGGAGGCGAGGCGGCTGCTGCGGAGGCGAGGCGACGTCGGAAGCTGGCGCAGCGATGGAGAGGGAATGCAGGCGGCACCCGGTGACGGAATGAAGGCGGAACGGGAGATCGGGCTGGAGCTGGAGACGGCGAGGCGAGGATCGAGCTGGAGACGGCGAGGCCGGACCTGGCGAGGCGGGAGCTGGTGTCGGGAGCGTTGGAGAGGAGGCGGACAGCTGAACGAAGAAAGGGTTCTTTAAAAAGAACCCTACGTCCTGGCGCATCCCCAGGTCGCGCCTATGAATAGGCGCGACCTGCCACGTTCGCCTATTGAATAGGCGCGTTCCCAGTGTTACGCGCGTATGCATAGATTTCTAATTTTTTTTTTTTCAATATTCACTTTTTCAAATATTGTTTTTAAAATAAATATTTTTTGAAAAAATTCATGGAATGGAGATGACAATGATTATTTTTAATGAAAAAAAGGAGCATTTCTTTTAAGGATAAAAATATAAACATTTTAAAAAACAAAAATGTTTAAAAGAAAACCACACGAGCTCAGCTTTCTTCTATTTTCTTTTTGCAAATCATGTTTTTATGTAGAAATCATTTCAAATAAATTTTCTCATATTTGTTAGAACCAAATGAAAACATATATAACTTAAATTGTAAAATCATGATACTCCCTAACAATTCAAGATATTATTAGACACACGGAGCTTTGATGATTTAGTAATCCAAACCAATCAAAAGTTGAGATTCAAACGGAACCCGTATGTGTTTTTATTAGGGTTCACAGTGAGCTCCACAAGTTTAGAGTGTTTTGATTTGCCAAAGTATTTGGCTTTCATAGAATGTAATAATTTCTCTGATAACATTTCATAAGTACAAAAGGCAAAGTTTCCTTGGTTTTGTTACTTTGTGCCCTAAATATCAACAAGTATTACAAAAGTAGCTGATACAGAAATCTCAGTGTCAAATTAAGGTAGCAAATTCATTTGGTCTCAACCGCAAATGCAGAGTTATAGTTAATATCTAAAAACATGACCAAGTCCTCAGCATCCACGAATTTTCCTTTCTCGTATGAGTTCATTTCTTTTTGAAAAATTAAGTAAAATTATTCCAGCTCAAAAACTAAGAAAGAAGAAAAAGGCAAGATGAAACTTAGAGAAACTACATATGAATAAGACTTACTTCGATAAGCCAGAAAACAATCCTTCTTCTCCCTTCTCATCATAATACACAAGAGAACATTTTCTGTGCATGACACCGTTAGGTCTACAAACGATCTTTCATGCAGAAGTTGATGGATGTCCTTCTTTTTAAAGAAATAACCAGAATAGGAAGAACAGTTTTAGGTTAAAATCATTTTCTTTGAATGGTTGCTGCTTCAGGTTGTTTGGAGTGCTAGTCTTTCTATTAATTTCTTTTTGAATTCATATCCATAGTCAAATGCACACCCATGAAAGTGATATATCGTTGAGTTATGATACAGGGTTGTTCAAATCAACTCCAAGAATCTTTACTGGATGTTCGGAATTCAAAATTAGGATTCAAATGAAGCTTTAGATAATGAACACGACAACTATCAATATCTATTTTGCCCCATTTTAGTCATTGCAAACTTAACACCGATGTGAGCAAGTCAAGCTTGCAGGGGACTAGTAAATTTGAATTAGAACATTCAAAATCTTTCTGCTACCGCCTACCAGTTAATTAAGATTGCATGATTAGAGAATTTCTTAGAGAGACCAACCTCCAAAAGCCTCTCCAATGCATTGTAATTGTAAGCAAACAGAGGAACTGCTGGTCCAGCTTCCAAAACAGTTTATAGAGATATTCCTGAGTCCTTGGGGGCCCCTACAAAAAGGTTAAGCAGGATTTGATTTCTCACCATCTCGCATTTCAATTGCTTTTACCGTATATAGTAGGCTATGGTACCTGGTCTCGGGGATATGAGAACTCCTCTTGGATTTTTCCTTCAACAACAAAAGAGGTTATTATTGGAAGGAACATTTTTTCTTCTTCTAGAGAGTGTTGACACAGAATTAAAAGCATTCTAAAAGCTCAGTACCTTTTTAACTCCTCCACAGTCAACTCATCATTTCGATAGACCTCAATCTGACATCCCAACTCTCCTATATACTTGTTACTGTTATGGACTTAACAGTATTTTAGATTCATAGTCGCAGCAACAACATGAAAGCTTCATGGACACAATTATTTGGAGGTCAGTGTACCTTTCATTCCACAATACTCTAAAGCTAAAGAAGGAAGTAGTGTAGCTTTCATTCCACAATACTCTAAAGCTAAAGAAGGAAGTAGGTGAAAGTGTATATCCAGTTGCACATAACAGCATGCATATAACTAAGAATTTATTAAACTTGTAGACAGTCGTGATGCATAAGTAGAGTTCACATATACCGATAAAGTCAAAATTGTATAACTCATCTGGCAACAGAGGTTAGAGTGTTAACTTGTATAGCGGAAATCATATATTGAAGCTTATTCTGCATTCAACTTAACTTCATTGATGATACCTGCTTCTACTTATAATACATTTCCTACTAAAACAGAAATCTATAACTAAGCATACACTCATACAAAGTATAAGGAATATTAGTAGATAAGACATAAACAATATAAAGCTAACTATGTATTATTAACTAATGTCTATGTAGAGCATGTGCAGGTTTAAGTGCAGGACATCATCTTTGAAGTGGAGGCCAAGTTGTATGTTTCAACACTCCCCCTCAAGTTAAATAGTAGGATCCCCGATATTTAACTTGCACAAGACATTCTTGAAATTTGTTTCGTTTACTGCTTTGGTGAGTATATCTGCAAGTTGATCTTCATAACGTACAAACGGAATCACAATAATTCCATTCTCTAGCTTCTCCTTTATAAAGTGCCGATCAATTTCAACATGTTTGGTACGATCATATTGAACTGGATTCTACGAAATGTTTATAGCTGCACGATTATCACACATTAACCTACATGGTTCCTGAATATGAAAACCAATCTCAGCTAACAATATGTATAACCATAACACTTCTGTGAGACCTCGAGCAATTCCTCTAAATTCTGCCTTAGCACTTGACAATGTCATCACCTTCTGTTTCTTACTCTTCAAGGTCACCAAATTTCCTCCCACCATGGCAAAGTAACCTGAAGTTGATCTTCTGTCTGTCGGATTCCCTGCCCAATCCGCATCTGTGTATGTTTCTATTCTGAGATGTCCATTTTTCTAAAACAATACTCCACTCCCTAGTAAACCCTTTAAATATCAAAGGATTCTAAGAGCAGCTTCCATGTGATCTGCTTGAGGTTTATGCATGAACTGACTTACCACACCTACTGCATATGCAATATCTGGTCTGGTGTGTGAGAGATAAATCAATTTCCAAACTAGATGTTGAAATCTAGCTTGATCTGTTGGTTTAGCCCCTTCTATTATTCTTAATCCATGATTTAACATCATTGGTGTCTCAGCTGGTTTACAATCCACCAATCCAGTTTCTACCAACAAGTCTAAAATGTATTTTCTTTGTGAAATGAAAATACTTGTTTCAGACCGTAGTACTTCAATCCCCAATAAGTACTTGAGTTCTTCCAAATCCTTCATTTCAAATTCTTGAAACAGATTCTTCCTGAGCTGAACTATTTCTTCTTTATCATCACCTGTAATAATCATATCATCCACATATATAATCAAACAGGTTACTCGACATTCCCTTCTTTTAATGAATAAGGTATGTTCTGAGTTGCTTTGTCGATAGCCATATTTCTTCATAGCTATTGTAAATCTCTCAAACCATGCCCTTGGTGATTGTTTCCGCCCGTAGAGTGCCTTTTTTAATTTACATACATCTGATTGTTGGAATCCTGTGGTGAAACCAGGTGGTGGTTCCATGTAAACTTCTTCCTCTAAATCACCATGTAAGAAGGCATTCTTCACATCAAACTGGTGTAGCGACCAGTTCTTGTTTGCAACTATAGAAAACAAGACTCGAATAGTATCAATCCGAGCTACAGGATAAAATGTTTCTGAATAATCAATACCATAGGTTTGAGTATATCCTTTGGCTACCAGTCTTGATTTATATCTCTCCACGGATCCATCAGCCATGTGTTTTACAGTAAACACACATCTGCAACCAACCGCTCCTTTTCCGTAGGGAAGATCACATTTCTCCCATGTTTTGTTCTTTTCCAGAGCCTCCATCTCGACTCTCATGGCTTGCCTCCATTCGAGAATTTTTAAGGATGACTCAACATTGTTGGGTATGTCTTGAGTATATATTGCAGTAGCAAAGGCTTGTGCAGGAAGTGTCAGACTCCCCCATGCCAAGTTTGCTACTGGATATCGACTTGCTCTTGGGCTGTATTCTGGTTCATATCTGATAGGAGGAACCCTCTGTTTCTCCTGGCTGGCAGTACATATCTTTCCTATACTGGTGATTCTTCCAAGCCATTATTTTGTGATATAATAGAACCAGGAGTAACCCAATTAGAATTACTAACCTCAGGAATATTCGTCGGGGTTGACGGGATTGAAGCATCCGAGACCTGTAAAATGGGAGGTAATGTCTCAGTGGTTCCACCAACTTGCCCTGTTGGAACTATCTCAGGAAACACTGGAGTGGTCATAGTAGTTTGTATCAACCAATCTAATGGAATACTATCATGATAGCAGAACTCTGTGTCTAGGAATGTACAATCCATAGTAGTGTACACACAATTATTTTTTGGATTGAAACAACGGTAGCCTTTTTGATGAATTCCATATCCCACAAATACACATTTCACTAAACAAGGATCAAATTTAGAACATTCTGTTTTGGGAATGTGTACAAACACAGAACATCCAAAGACATATGGTTGTAGTGTCAAGGCTGTTGGAACACTCATTTGACTTGATAAGACCTGAAGAGGTGTTTGAAATTGAATCACCGTAGTCGAAAGGTGATTCATAAGATAGACAGAAGTAACAACGACTTCTGGCCAGAACGAGATTAGAACATTTGACTCTAGCATTAATGCTCTAGTCATTTATAGAATGTGTCGATTTTTTCGTTCTGCGACTCCATTTTGTTGCGGAGTGTGCGGAATTAACAAACTCTCCATCATTATCAGACTGAAGTACCTGAATGTTGGTATCATACTGAGTTTTAACTAAATAGTGAAATTCGACAAACTTAGTAAAAACTTCAGATTTATTTTTAAGGAATTACACCCAGGTCATACGATAATAATCATCGATAAAAAGCACAAAATATCTAAAGCCACTACTTGACATACATTTACTACTATTTGTAGCTGGTCCCCAAACATCAGAGTGTATGAGAGAAAAAACAGACTTGACTCTAGATTCAGATAAATGATATGAGTTTTTATGACTTTTAGCACGAATACAGGTTTCACACACGAGTTCTTGATTTGACGGAAATAAACTAGGGAATAATTTATGAAGGTACCCTCCAGATGGATGACCCAACCTCCGGTGCCACAACCACTGTTGCCTGGTGACTATTCTGTGAGCAAGCATTGCAGTTCTGTGTTGAGTCACTTCCTCCACATAATACAGGCCTTGACGTTCAATTTCACGTCCGATAATTTCCCCCGACTGAATATCCTGTAGTAAACACAAATTGGGATATATTAGTACCATACAATTCAACTCTCTTGTGACATGACTAATAGAGACTAGCTTACAACCCAAGCTAGGCACATAAAGACAGTTCGCCAATTTAATATTGGCGGAAATATTAACAGTTCCTGCTCCCTGAACCGGTACCAATTCTCCATTTGTTGTCTGTATCATTTTCCGTCTTGGTACTGAATGACTTACAAATCATTCCTGTCATAACTCATGCTATCCGTGGCTCCACAATCGAGTAGTCATTTTCCACAATTACCTTATATATCTTTTTGAGCAAAAAATGTACGAGCAATAGTCGGGTTTTCATCACATTCAGATTTATTTGGATTAAAACCTGCAGGACCAAATAATGTAATTTGGCCGAATCCGGACCCATTATTTGGCCCGAATTCGGACCGGATTTTCGGCCCAGCCCATTCACCGAAATGCTGTTACTTAAGGGATAAGGGGTTAAGTTTAATTTTACCCCCTCAAACCCTATACCTTCTGTTTAGAGAGGGGCAGCCGCAGTCACTTCTCCTCTGGAAACCCTAGCGCCGTTCGGACCGCCGTGGCCTAGGTTTCCGACTCCGAACTGCTGCCTCGCCTCTTCTGTTGGGTTCCATATGATCGGAGGACCGCCGGGCCTCTCGAGACCACCGTTGTTCCACCCGTTCCATCCGTATGCTTCGTTCGGAACCCTAGCCACGACTGTCATGCCTCCATGGTTCGGTTGGCCCTGGTTCTGGTTTTGGCCTTGGTTCTGATGGCCTTGGTTGTCGGTGCTGAGACCCCAATCGTCACGGCCATTCGCCATCGTGGCATTTTAACTTCCGGCGTCGATTTCGTCTCTCCTTTGGCTCCTCCATCCTTCGAGATATCCGACCAATAGGTAAAATTCAGATTTATCATGTCTTTGTTTTCCACAGTGAGTGCATCGGAGAAGCTTTCGGTCGACGCCTCTGATCCGACCTGGTTTTCCTTTTTCGGCGAGCTGCTGCGGTCTGGAGGTGTGGCCCGGTCTGACTCCTCCCGTGCTTGTCTCCGGGAAGAACCGAGTCACTAATCCTGCTCTGACTCCTGCACCGCCTGGTTCGGTCGGTTGTACGACTCCCATGACAGTTCTCTGATCACGCTCTGATCGGATTGTGGCATATGCCACTTCCACCTCCGGTAACGGGTTAATCCTGAGCAAATCACGTATTTCATTATCAAAAGCATTGCTTACTCCGTTTAGAAATTGATAGAGTTTGGATTCGGCCCGCTTTGTGTTCCATATCTGTATATCTTCCGTATATTTCATTGGATTTGGATCACGTTGCTCGATATCCCTCCATAAACTTTGTAACTTGCTGTACAAAGATTCTAAGGAATCTTGGCCTTGTTTTGTGTTATTGGTCTGAACTATTAGATCGAACAATTGGACTTCGTCTTTGGCTTTGCTGTATGTTGCAGATAGTCCATTCCATAGGTCCTTTGTCGTGAGGAATTTAGCATATTGGTTGACAAGTTCCGATTCCATGTTGTCGAGCATCCACGAGCATACTATGAGATTGTCTTATTCCCATTGCATATATGTCGGGTCTTCGACCTGGGGTGGTGCCGGAACACCCATAAGACGGTGGAGCTTCCCTTGACCACCAATCTTCATTCGGATCAATCGTGCCCAAAGGGAGTAATTCCTTTCTTTTAGCTTAATGCTTAAACTGATGTTGGATAATGATATGGTTTTTTGGATGGTGTTGGATTGTGGCAGGTTCGGAAGCATGGCTGCCCACTGAGCTGAAAACGACTCGTTCGTTAGGGTAGACTCAGCGGTGCGGGTGCTGCCCCCTTCGGAATCTGCCATGGTTAAGGTATGTGGGTAGGCTACGGTAAATGATGATGCCGAGAAAGGTTCAATCGATCATTCTGATCGAACAATCTGGCTCTGATACCATGTTAACTTGTATAGCGGAAATCATATATTGAAGCTTATTCTACATTCAACTTAACTTCATTGATGATACTTGCTTCTACTTATAATACATTTCCTACTAAATCAAAAATCTATAACTAAGCATACACCCATACAAAGTATATGGAATATTAGTAGATAAGACATAAACAATATAAAGCTAACTACGTATTATTAACTAATGTTTATGTAGAGCATGTGCAGGTTTAAGTGCAGGACAACATCTTTGAAGTGGAGGCCAAGTTGTATGTTTCAACATAGAGCAACCAAAACAACAGATCTCATCATAAAACATTTGATAAGCACAAGCAGATACTATGCAAAACTAAAAAATCATTGACCATAAATACGATTTATAGGCATTTACCATGCTTTATACTTTATAAAGCATAACTAAATATTGAATTTATCTGCTAAATGATCATTTATTAAGTTATTCCGACTGCAAAAAAAAGATACATAAAACTCATGTGGCAACCGAACTACTCGACTAATTTTTGGATTAATGGTGTGCGTGCACCCACATGTTTACCCCATGTGGTTATTTGCACCAACGTGTTTATTCATATGGTTTAGCGTATCTGTATATTTGTTGGATGTAGTTATTAAATACACCATCAAAATATTATTTTTACATATTTACTTTTCTAATTTTTTTTAACATAATCACTTTTTGAAAAAATTCCATTTTATTATGTATGGTAAAAATGAATGGATTAAAAATGTAATTGTTTCTTATTATAGATTCCTTTTATTATATTCCCGATTCAATACAAAAAGTATCTAAAATTGAGAATTGTGTTTAAAGCTAGCAATGGTTAGGGTATGGTACACGTATGTCAAATATCATAACCATACCATATTTTTAAATTGCATACCATAACCAGGGTTATTAACCGTATACCCATATTTATTACCACCATGTGAAATGTAACGGAACATTATAAATGTTATCTTAATAAATACATAAAGTTATGTCACAAGCAACTAAAATATTCAACATTAATATCATTCAAAATTAACATTAATACCATTTAACATTTACATCATTCAATTACAGTTTGCCTTGTAATTATAGAAACTATCACAATTTAACCATCCCAAACTTTTTAAATATTACAATTGAGTCCTGATTCGATCGAGGCTCGAGGCTCCATGGGTGGGAGACTAGGTCTGGGTCAAGACCCGAGCCCTAAATCGAATCGGAACCAATTGTCACATTTGAAAATATTTGGAATGGTTAAATAGTTTTTTTTTTTAAAGTTTATGTTATTTTTATAATTTTCAAAACTCAATTTGTTAAATTTGGATGGAAAAGTTAACGAAGGGGGCAAACTTGAATTTTGGCCAAACATGAGGGAATGACACTTTACAATTTAAACTTTAGGGGGGGAAACTCAAAATTGGGTCAAACATTAGGGGCAATGTCGTATTTTACCCTATAACACACACACACACACACACATATATATATATATGTGTGTGTGTGTGTGTATTAACGGTCAGATTGTCCCATGTCTTTGTAATCCCTAGATCGAATTGGACCAAAAATCGGAACTAAAGTAGAAAAATTCGTTTGTAAATTGAATTGTATTATTTAGAGAATTAATCAAATGGGGTGGTGATAACCACCCTGAGAGATAAGGCCTACCGTATGTTTATCCTCTCATTGGTCTCGGTAAAGATCCCCAATGATGTGGTAATAAGGGTAATCCAAGGTACAATGGGGTTGATCACCTAGTTTGTCACGTTAACCAGCACGAGGTCTCTCTCTTGGGAAAGACTTGCGATGGAGATCATTTCACATTGTTATTCCCCGTAACTTTGTTAAGCACAACTTCTTCGTGGTACTTCAAATTGTCATTAATGTCTCCCAGTTCCTAGGAAAATCACAAGGTGAAATTTATTTAGAGGCACATGGACAAGCTTTAATTGTTCAGAAGTGTGATCGTCCTAAACGATATAAGATAGGAACCATGCGAGACCTTGGCAATCTTCTATGGACATTTTTGCAAAAATGTTGTCGAGATCGACGAGCAAAATTTATAAGGCGAGATTGTATATGTCTGTACAAGAGTTAGTACCTCCAGAACATGGCTCCAAGATGTTGAGAAACAACTACCATATTAAAAGTATCAAAACCCTAGAAGAGTTTGCCATAAGGGCTAAAGAGTTCATAGACATGGAGAAGGCTAACATGATGTCATGCATCCATGCAACTAGGGGTGAAAAATGTCTGATCGGGCCAGATTATTTACTAATTTAGACGGGTGCATATATTTTCAAACCATTTTTTTATTCAAAATATATGACTAAAAAACGTATAAATAAATAAAATTTGACCATTCACAATGCATTTTTTTCAGATTGTTTTTTGGTTTAAACCTAAAAGACATTCAAAATCTTAGTTGAAGCTTGGCTGCTTAGGGTTTAGGGCTGGCTCGAATTGTTCAAAAGTAAAGGAAGACACGATGTCCGAGACGAAAATGAGTGTGGTTGGAGATGAACAGTGTTGCCTGAACCACTATTGGTATGGTGTGGTGGAGTTGTAACGTATACTGCCACGTCTCGCCAAAATCCTCAAGTAGATCAAGAGGCAATGTAGAGGGTATCTATTGAAGCTTAGGTTGTTGCAGTTATTGTTACTTCTTCTTGTTTGGGGTGTCTCCTATGTTGTCAGCCATCTCACATGGGCCTAAAAATGTAACCCTCTCATGTAGATGACGAAAGTAGAACGTGGAGAATTGAAGATTGGAGTTGTAATTAACTGTAATTGTTAGAGTAGGAAATTTGTAAAAGAAGAGTGTGAGATAGAGAATAGGAAAAAGAAGAAGTGTTTTGATTGACATAGGGAATAGAGGTAGGAGAGAAGATGTAAAGTTTTTCTTTTCCATCAATTACATTAATCACTAATTAATATAATATATATGCATAATTATTACGGTTGGAACGATCCCTATGGTCTTTAAAAGTCAAAATCTTATATGAGTTGAAAATCCAACATAAACAAAAAAAACTGTTCGTAAACTAGGTGGTATGCTTTTAGTTCAATGATTTAGTCCATTTTTTCTATCTAACCGAATTTTGGTTTCACCCCTACTAGTGACAACAGGAGAACCAAAACGGGAGGAGAGAATAAAGGAGAAAAAGATAGACATGAGATTGAAACTCGAGGAGCATAACTCTTGGAGGGAGGTTTGTGATTATTCCCCTTCCCCCGAAGCTAAACAAGAAAATTTTCTGTAATTTTGGTCGAGAAGGATAGATGGTGCGATCTGATCGAGAAGGATGAAGATGACGATCTGGTTCTCTCAAAAGATCAAAATGAAATACAAACTTGGTTCAATGACTAAGAATCACACTATTTTTTGCGAATCAGCTGGTTAATAAAGAACTGAGTGGTTAAAAAAGACACGACATTGAAAGGGATAGGAAGGAAAGGGAATGTAAGGAGAATGAGGGAAACAGTATGAACATGTTCTTTTCACGGAATAGAAATGGAATAGGTGATACGGATTCCGTATGAAGTTGTTCTTTTTGCGGAATTGAAATTGTTTGGCTTACGGAATCCTAAAGGGGTTGTCTTAAAGATTCCAAGAAAAAAGATCGGATTATCTAAGCCCTACGCGCAAGGAATCCGGAATACATATATAAAAAACCTTTTTGCCCTCAATTCCTTTAATTAATTCCGATTCTACCCTCACTTATTTCTCCTTCATTCTCGATACGGAGGCTTCTCCTTCAGATCCTTCAGCTTATCCATGCGATTCCTCAGGTACGTTCTCTAGCTTCTCCATGCGATTCCTCAGCTTCTTCAGCTTCTCGATACCTCTACCTTCGTGATTTATGAGTTCGATTCGAACCCAAACGGGATTCTGGGTTCGAATCCAACCAAGAATCATTCGAACCCAGAATTGTGATACTGGGTTCTGTGTTTGTGTATGTTCTGTGTTCATGAACGAGGTCTGCAGTTTGGTTTCTGGGAGGCTCGGGCTTGACAGGTCACACTCATGAATCAGAGTAATATGAAGGATATGAGTATGTTATGAGAGAGTTGATGGGGTTGGTATATGGTATAGCTGAGATATCTGTAAAGTATCATTACCTATTATTGTCCTTTAGCTACAACATGTCAGTTAATTGAATTTGAACAACAACTATGAGGAGGTCTGATTTGTGTTGAATTCAGCTGCTGTTGTCATGAACTACCCCTTATTATCACATTTTGGTTAATAAAGAAGCAGTGGTTCTGTAGTTAGCTATGTGATTTGGCTTAACATTCTCTATATTGAGATATTGCTTTGCTTTGAAATGGAATTGAATTGGGATTGCAAATTTCTAGATCCTCTGTGCAAGAACAGGCTTTGAATTGGAGATGGAGTACGCGGCGTACTATTACACCACAAGTAAATTCGTCCACTCTAAAATAATTCTCATGACATATGTTGTTGTATTTATGGACACTTCATCAAAGAAGGATTTATTTATTGCAGAATAACAAATGGAAACTCACGTGTTACTTTTGTTGTTGCAGCCCAGGAGACTTCAGATGTTAATGTCTCGGAGTGTCCTTGCTTCTTGGTATCTGGTTATTCTCAATGTATGACAGCTAAAGATATGTGGCTTGAGATTAAGAAGGTTGGTTCGCATTGCAGTCTTCTACAGTCAATGTCTATTCTCTACTGAATCATTCACATTGCAGTCCACAACTCCTTGGGTTGATTCGGGTCAATTAATTGATGTTCTTGTTCTGTGTTGACTTAGATTGCAGATAGGTCTGTGCCAGATATATATCTAAGCTTGTTTGAATTATGTAAAGCATGCAACTAGAGTAAGCAACAAGGTGAAGTCGAAAATGTGAAATAGAGAGAATGGTGTGAATCACTACAAGAAATTTGCTCTACAGCGAGGGTAAATTATCGTTGCCGGAAGCACTGTTGGCGATGCTAAAACCCATTGCTGATGCTAAGAGTCGTGCCAATAGACCCCGTGGCTAAAGGTATCGACGACGACATTATGCCGCCACTAAAGGTTTGCCGTTGCTGGAATGAATAGTCTGTTTGATCATTAGCATCGCAAATATGCCGACTCTGTTTACGCATAATTACCGTCGACAGGTATTTGAGGGTAATACTGATTTACAGTGTCTACATATGTGAGATGTAGATTGGAGGCATTAGTATCCGCGTATTTTTGTCCCTATTTGTATGATATTGTATCCAACTTATGTGAGGCAATATAGCTTATTCAACCACAACATTTCGTTGAAAGTAATTACGCATACTTAGCGACGGATGCATCCAACCTGTCGATGCTCGTCCAACAATATTAAATATTACCCTGTTAATAATAGTTGATGCTAAAATTGAGTTTCAACTACTGTGAAAGTTGTTGCTATAGACAATGTTTTGTGTCTGCGTGTTGTCATGGTTAAATGTTATTTTAAGCATCAATTACAGATACAATTACAGTCCGTCGGCAATGGTTTGTTTTGATGCAAATGCTAATGTTTCTCTTTTCGAATTGTTGGTCATGCTAATGCTCGTAGCCAAGCATACCCAAACAGAATACATAAACAGACAATACATAAACAGGTAATACACAAACAGCTACTTATGTAGAACCATTTCCAACACATCCGAATTTATATATAGCCAAGCATTTCAAACAAATGTATGGCAACCAAAACACAAACATAGATGACATGTTCACATTTACATCATGTCCAAAATATCCATATACAATCAGTCAACACCTAGTGTACCACCAGTCACTATAACTACTAAGCAGGAGTACTTACAGCACGTTTCCACGGTTCATGCATTTGGATCTGCAAACATAGAAATAACAGCAATCATGGTAGCATCTGTTAGGATATAAGTGTGTCTAACACTTATGTTTAGGATCAATATGTAAATATTGTTGCTTGAGGCCCAAGCATCAATTAGTTTAGTATTAGGGACTTAGTTGCAATTCTCGGACAGTACTGTTTTGTCTGTTCTCGCCTTCGTTACCTTATATCTGCTGCACTGTTGAACAATTCCAATAATCAAGTTATCATCTTTGATTCAGAGAGCTTTCTTCATCTTCTTCCTCGCCTTACCTTTCTTCTTCTCAAACCCTAAATCCAAACATGGTATCAGAGCTCGATCGAGCCTGAAATCTTCTCTTTTCAACCTTCCTTCTTGATTCATGGAAGAATCTAGCCCTGCCTTCGCCAACAAGAAAGTAGCTCAGCTACTTGGTGAGGAGAATTTCCAGCAATGGAAACAGCAGGTTCTACTATCTGTAAGAGGGTATAACCTGGAAAGCCATCTCCATGGAGCTAACGTACCTCAGTTTCTGGAAGATGAAACTCGGGCTGCTGTCCCAAATCCTGCATACACGAAGTTCCTCCAGCAGGACAGCTCCCTCGCGTCTTGGCTTCTTGCCTCTGTCTCCTCTCAGGTCAGTAGGGGTCTTATAGGGTGTATGTCAGCTGCTGCCATTTGGCAAAAGCTTCATAGAGATTTTTCATCTTCGTCCACCACCAGAATCATGCATTTATATGATAGACTTAAGGTTAGGAAGCATGTTCATCAACCTATGAGAGACTACCTCACTGAAATACAAACCACATGTGATAGTTTAGCTAGTTGTGGTCACCCTATAGAAGAGATGCAACAAATCTCGATTATTTTGAATGGGGTAAAGGGTCAATATGATAATGTCATTGCTGTCATTCATGCTAGCCAAAATCCTTACACTATCGCTTCTGTGAGTTCTGTGTTATTAGATGCTGAGTCTAGGCAGTCTGACCTCTTATTTGATGCTAGTGCTAGTGTCAACATAGCTTCTGCTAAGGTTCCCAATCCCAGTAAGCCCCCTGTGTCATATGCTGAAAACAACTCTGGTAGTATGTCTGGTCTCCTCCCCTCACCCCAACCCACAAACCAAAATGCTCAGTCATTTTCCTATGGTCCCCCACCATTTGGTAATCAACAATCTGGGAGGGGTAGGGGGCGTGGTAGGGGCTTTGGAAATAGCAGACTCCAATGCCAGCTGTGTGGAAAATTTGGGCATTTGGTGCACAGATGTTTCCACAGGTTTAATGTACAATTTACTGGTGTGACTGATCCTCAGTCCAACTCTCCTACACCTTCAGCAAACCTCGCTGCTTATGACACTGAGCCTGACCCTTACCAACATCAACAACTGAACCAACCCTACCCTCCACCTCAGCTGCACAAAGTTCAGAATCAATCTCAACCACCTCAGACCACAACCATCCATCCTCCCAACACCCAAACACACTCTGTCTTGCAGTACTCACCCTATCCATCACCCTTACCACCTATCTACCCCTACATGATGGCCCCCCCATGTTACCCACCTCAGCCATATCAAGGCTTTCCAAATCCTCAGCCTCAACTGAACCCCATCCCTACTCAATCAGCATCACCTCAACCCCCTCAAGCCAATCACCTGTTATCCAGCAGCCATAACCCAGCCACCTCTGACGGCAGCTGGTTCCCAGATTCAGGAGCCACGAACCACCTGACGAATGCTCAGCCTTTCCAGAACATGACTTCTCCTTATTCTGGCCCAGGTAAGGTCTTAGTAGGAAATGGCTCTACTCTTGATATTTCTGCTATTGGTTCTTCTACTTTACCTTCCACTGGAAAACCATTACTCTTAAATAACTTACTTTACACTCCTGCTGTCACTAAAAACCTGCTTTCTGTATCTCAGTTTTCAAAGGATAATCAGGTTTATTTTGAATTCCACCCATCGCATTGCCTGATCAAGGATTCACTCTCCAACAAGGTGCTGCTCAAGGGTTATGAGTCTGGGGGTCTTTATCGTTTAGACTTCTCTAGTTTTAGGTCTAAGTCTAATAATTTAGTCGAGTCTGCTACTGTTAGTCCAGATCAGTGTTTGAACCTTTCTACTGAATTTCAGTCTTTTTGTAATAATGCAGTCTTATCTGCTCAAAACTCTGCCTTTCCGGTTATTAATAATGACAATTCTGCTGCATGTGATGTTTATCATGGTACCTCTGTTTCTTTTCCTGCTTATAATAATGATGTCTCTGATGATTCTTCTGCTGTCACATGTTTTAATAGTGCATCCTCTAATGCATTACCTGATTTTGAAATAAGCTGCTTTCTCAGCTCTTTGAAAACAACTGATCCTTCTCACCTATGGCACATGAGGTTAGGCCACCCATCTAGGAATATTCTTGTTAACTTCTTGAGATTACAAAATCTGCCCACTAAACACATATCCTCTGAGTGTACTGCTTGTGCAGTGGGTAAGAGTAAGACCCTCCCTTATCAACCTTCAGAAACTGTCTACTCTCGTCCACTCGAAATGGTTCAGGTAGATCTCTGGGGTCCTGCCCCTTTCTCCTCTAGTAACTGCAATTACTATCTTAGTATTGTTGATGTCTTTTCTAGATTTACTTGGATTTACTTTCTGAACCGTAAGTCTGATGCTACTAAAGCCTTCTGTGAGTTTCATCTCTTAGCAGAAAAGCAGCTTGGCATGAAGCTCAAGGCTGTGCAATCTGATGGAGGAGGTGAGTTCCACTTTCTTACTACATACTTAGCTCAGTATGGTATAGTTCATAGGATCACCTGCCCATATTCAAGCCAACAAAATGGCATGGTGGAGCGTAAGCACCGCCATATTGTTGAATTAGGTCTGACACTGCTTGCACAGTCATCCGTCCCTCTTCACTACTGGACGGATGCCTTCTCCACTGCTGTTTTTCTAATTAATCGCTTGCCTTCCAAGACTCTGGAGAACTGTTCTCCTCATGAGCTTATTTTCAATACCAAGCCTGACTACTCCTTTCTGAGAGTCTTTGGCTGCTTATGCTTTCCCCACCTGAGACCTTACAGGTCTCACAAGCTGTCCTTTAGATCAGAACCTTGTGTATTCATTGGGTTCTGTTCTGACCACCATGGCTATAAGTGTCTCTCTTCATCTGGAAGAGTTTATGTGTCACGAAATGTTGTCTTTCATGAAACAACATTTCCTTTCTGTGACACCACAGGACCTTTCTATGCTTCAAACACACCAAAAGCCTCCACTCCTTCCAAACCATTTTTCATACCCTGTGACCCATTCTTCCAAAAACCCACCTCTGTTCCCTCTACTATCACTCATTCCTCGGGACCTCCTGTGCATGCCCACACGTCGGGGGAGTCTAGCTTACCCTCCACCACACCCTCCCAAAACTTTACCTCTACTCAGCCTCCCTCTGCACCTGTTCCTACTCCTGACCTTAGCTCCCCTACGGAGGTCTGTAGATATGTCCCTTCTGGTTCTACCCTTGTTCCCATTTCTGACCCGTTTTCCTCTACGCCACCACCACCAGCTCACTCTGATCAGTCCTTCCCCACCTCCCCACAAGCCCATCCACCCTCATCCTCTCGGCCCTCTCGCCCCAAATCTTCCACCAATATACATCCTATGCAGACCAGGTCTAAATCTTCCCTTCATGAGATGTCCACTTCACTTGCCCTATCCACAGACCTAACTAACTCTGAGCCTCGTAGCATTCACGAAGCTCTTCAGTCACCTCATTGGTTTAAGGCTGTGCAGGAAGAGCTTACAGCTCTTACTGCCAACAACACCTGGACTCTTGTTTCCCTACCTACAGGTCGTATACCTATAGGTTGTAAATGGATCTTTAAAATCAAAAGAAATGCAGATGGGGCTGTTGTCAGATACAAGGCCCGTCTTGTTGCCAAAGGTTTTTCCCAAAAACCAGGCTTTGATTTTCAGGAAACCTTCAGTCCTGTCATTAAATCTGCCACTGTTCGCATTGTTCTGTCCTTAGCTCTCACTCATAAATGGTGTATCAGACAGGTGGATATTAACAATGCTTTTCTTCATGGTGACCTCCAAGAGGAGGTCTACATGACACAGCCTCCTGGTTTTGAGGTTCACTCTAATACTCCTAACCTGGTTTGCAAACTTCAAAAAGCTTTATATGGTCTTAAACAGGCTCCCAGAGCCTGGTTTGAAAAACTGAAGTTTTTTCTCCTGAACTCCCTTGGTTTTCATGTTTCAACCTCAGATAGTTGCCTCTTTATCAAATCTGCCTCTGATTCTTTCGTGTTACTTCTTGTTTATGTGGATGACATTGTTATAACTGGCACTTCTGTTAATCTTGTTTCTAAAATTGTTGACTCTATAAATGCTCAGTTTCAGCTGAAAGATCTGGGAAACCTGAACTACTTCCTTGGCATGGAAGTAGTTTCAGGTGATGACTTTATTCTGTTAAATCAGAAAAAGTACATTCAGGAACTCCTGGATAAGGTAGGTCTGAAAGATGAATCTGAATTTCCCACTCCAATGACAGGTACTTGTTTGTCTAAGTCAGGTATGTCTTCCTGTTCTGATCTCTTTCATGATGAAACTCTATATAGGAGCACAATAGGTGCTCTACAACATGTCTGTGTCACTCGACCAGACATTCACTTTTCAGTGAACAAACTGAGTCAGTTTATGCAGGCACCAAATAACAGCAACTGGAAGGCTGTTATTCATGTGCTGAGATACCTCAAAGGCACTCTCAATCATGGTCTGTTGTTCAGACCAACACCCTCGCCTGTCACAGACATCACTCTTACCTCCTTCTCTGATGCTGACTGGGGTGGTGATCAAACTGATCGCCGCTCCATCTCAGGGCATTATCTTCTCCTGAATGGTAATCCCATAATATGGAGCTCTAAGAAACAGACAGTAGTCTCTAGGTCGAGTGCAGAGGCTGAATTTAGGGCCATTGCCAATGCCATGTGTGAGATCATGTGGGTCCAATCCCTTCTCAAGGAAATTGGACTTCACACACCAACTGCACCTGTCATCTGGACAGACAACACAAGTGCTGTAGCTTTGTCTGAGAACCCCATCCATCACTCCAAGATGAAACATGTAGAGATTGATCTCTTCTTCATCAGAGAGAAAGTTCAAAATGGGGATGTCTTAGTCAACTTTATTCCAGCTTCAGAACAGACAGCTGATATCTTGACCAAGCCTCTGACAGAAAAAAATTTCATTCCCTGCAGGAAAAAGCTTGGAGTCTTCTCACTGGAGGAACTGGAGGATCGTGGTGTCTCCCCATTCCTTCAGCTTGGTTCCACTGCTCAATGAACTTCCCACACAGTCTGTACGTTTATTCTTTCTCTGTTTACTTAGTAACTTGCCTTGTTCTATGAGCTTTTGGACAGCCATATGTTTTGTTATCTGAGTTTTCCTGTTGACTGCACCTTTGTAATTTTTTGAACCTCTGTCTGTCCTTATGCATGATTGATCAACTCTATCTTGTTTCAATTAAGTGCTTGTAATCTTGGTATGTTCTCGTCTGATTTCCATGTCTAGCATATACCTGAGTATCGCCTGTCATGTGTGCATTTCTCTCTTCTCTGATCATAAGCCTTGCCTTTGTGCATCATTGAATATATCTCTGAAAAAAATAACTGCTGCATTAACCATGGCATAGGGTATGGCTTGAGTCCAAAAACAGAGTGAAATCAAATATTAAATGACAAAGTCATACTGAGTTTTTCACTCTTGAGGATGAAAAGATCAAGGCTCAAACCTTGCAGTCATACTGGTAAGATAGGAGCTCAAACTCCTCTGTCATGTTATGAATATCTCAATTTTCAAGACATTCCAAATGAATGAATAAAGCAGCAGTTAAAATGATTATATTAGTATGTCTGATGCACTTTGGCAACAGTTTACTGATCTGGAATAGAGAGAATCATGCATATGATTGTGAATACTTGGTACTGCTTTTCGTGTTTTTCAGACTTGTTCATGATCTTAGATTACAGACATTAATCGCCCTATGATCAGAGTTCTGATTACCCATACTAAAGACAGCACAGATGCTAAATCAATTGCATAGTGCATCTCAGCTAGGAGAACTCAGCTATACTACGTATTCTGCTCAGATGTGTCAATAAGGAACAGGAAAGTACTTCGTTCCAGAGAATGGATTTACTGCAGACTGTCAAATTTTAGGATATATTTTGAAGATTTGGCGACCACGAGTACAGTTGGCGACCACAATGACAAGATTAAGTTCATTTGGCGACCAAATGTTCATTTGGCGACTACAATAACAATATCAAGGTCAGTTGGCGACCACGAGTGCTTTTGGCGACCAAAGATCAAGTTTCAAAGACAAGATCAAGCATAGGGAATGTTAGGATATAAGTGTGTCTAACACTTATGTTTAGGATCAATATGTAAATATTGTTGCTTGAGGCCCAAGCATCAATTAGTTTAGTATTAGGGACTTAGTTGCAATTCTCGGACAGTACTGTTTTGTCTGTTCTCGCCTTCGTTACCTTATATCTGCTGCACTGTTGAACAATTCCAATAATCAAGTTATCATCTTTGATTCAGAGAGCTTTCTTCATCTTCTTCCTCGCCTTACCTTTCTTCTTCTCAAACCCTAAATCCAAACAGCATCATACTATAGAATATACCCTACAATGACTAAATGGGTGTACACAATGCAATTAAATCAATACTATACGCACCGTTGCCAAACATTGTACTTTTCATGACAGCAATATCATGTTGAAATTGTTCCATGCTGGCCTGGAACTCCTTGAGCTGATCACGGAGTGACTCACATTCGGCTGCATTTCTAGCTACCTCCTCCCTTGCCTGCTTTAACTGCTCACTTTCCATCATCCGTGCTGCCTTTGACACCCGACTTCGACGACGCTCAGGTTGGCGAACTTCCTCATACAAGACATCCTTGTCAACAGCAGAGTCCTCCTCCCAGTTGCCAATTGGGCATCCCTTTCCTCCACTTGTTCCTATTTTGCAAACGGTGTGCCAAGAACATAAACGAGCAATCAGATACAAATGTACAACACATGTGACTATATGGGTCGGCAGTACTACTTACCAGTATTGATCTGGTTTTATCATCCAGCAGCTGTCCTTTCTTGTCCACATGGTTCTTCTTGAACATATGATACTCCCCCGGATGTTTCCCGTTGTTCTTCTCAATCTGCAAGAGTACCATATACTTGTTCAAGGGTAGCTAACTATTTCTTAAACAGAACAATTCAATGTTAGGATTACCTCTTCCTGTTCTCTCCTCGCAAATGACGAAGTGCCAGTGGTGTGCCTCATGACTTGGTGAGCTTTGTTGGCTTTGTTACAATCACTCTTTAACTTCAAACAATTTGAAGTTACAACCAGTTTACGTTAAAAAAATGCAGCAGTCATTAACAGTACAAAAAAATACAGTTGCAATAGGGAGGAAGGCACAAACCTTGAACTCGTCTGAGCTGAACCAGTTAACAAGCCACACCCAATCCTCTTTCACCACGTCAGGAGGAATGTTTTGTAACCTTTCTTCATTCGTAAGGTACTTATCAAAGTACATTCTCTTTAGATTCGCCCTATAGTTTCTGTACTTCTCTTTAAGAGTACAGATGATCATCTGCTTCAGGTTGTCATCATCCGGTATCACAAACTTCTCCTGCGAGTTTGAACAATACGGAAATGTTAGAACCAGTTCTTACAGCATTTACAAATAGACAGGTGCAATATGTATGTCCTAGTTCCATTTACAACTGAGACTTACCGCCACCAGCAAGAGCATCTTCGCCTCGTAGTCTATTGGAGACTTTGGAATCTCCTTCCAGTCTTTCACCATGAGAGGTGCATTCGTTCGTTTCCTAACAATGCAGCCACACCAACTTGCAAACATCGAAGCATTGTTACTGCAGACTTTACCTCGAGAGTTAAATTTTAGAACCTCTTTTTCGTTGACGCCATTTCTAGACAACCTTATGCATCTAGTTATCCCTCTACGTAGTCTTTCCAATTGAATAATTACTTCTTCCTCTTCCGCAGCTGACACGTAAATCAGGTATCGATTAGATAACCAAGCTGTACAAATGCATGCTTAATAGTATGGGACAAATTAGAAGTTATTACCTATTTGTATACCTGGTGGTTCCTCCACATAGGGGTCCTCAGACTGGATTTCCTCTTCAGTAGACACCTCCAAAGGAGGTTCGACAGGCGGAGGGACTGCAGGGATGTTCTCCACATGCCAAGGGACTGCAGGGATGTTCTCCACAGGCGGAGGGACTGCAGGGCTGTTCTCCACAGGCGTAACCCCTATAGCAATGTGTAGTGTGTTAGTTACCGAGCACCTAAAACATAGGAAATACCTAAGTACAAGACGTAGTAGTGAAAAAAAAAACTTATTTGGGGCAGCCCTGTTTATCTTCCTTGGGGATCTACGGATGGGTAGCTTTGAAGTTACGGTTTTTCCGGCGACCATTCTCCGAGTACCCACCATACTGAGAATATATTGTTAAACACAGTAGCATAACTTGAAATTTGTGCAAGTTTCTGGTGTAAAGTTTCCATCTTTAACAGCACAAGTTTTATTCTCAGCATAACCACCCTTACTGAGCATTCCGTGACATGGTGCACATAAAAGAATAACAACGACATTCATGAAACTACGACTGCTTAGGGACTTGTTACCCGGCCATGGATCATCGACAGAGGTGAATCTTCGCTTCCAAATAATGTTTTTTAAAATGAAAAAACGTGTATAAAATGGTCGCAAATAGACGAGATCCAGGGGAAAGGACAGTAAATATGTAAGAGTCGTGCGACATAGACGAACAAAGGGTTTGCTGAACCATACCTTGCTCAACCATACCTTGCGCGCCACACAACAGAATCATCCAACAGGAAATTAGAACCATACCTTGCTGAGGGAAAGTTAGAAGATCGTCCTGCACAGATGGAAGCGAAGCCTGGAGCAGTGGAAGGAGGGAAACTCGCAGAGTGTTCTAGCAGACCCAAATGCAGTGAAAATTAGGCGCGGGAAGAAGAAGAGAAGTCCACTGAAACATGAAAGGACTGAGGCGTCAAATCGACATGTATGTGATGATGAAACCTACTGCCTCGTGTAGGAACCGAGGCGTCATAGCTGTTTGAACCGAGGAGACGCTTCAGCTTCGTCCTTATCTGTAGCAGCTGTTCATCTGAGGCCAGACTCTGCGCAATTGGGCCGTTAAATTGGATTGGCCCGGTCGAAAATGTGATGGACAGTGGCCGTGTTTGACATGGACTGGCCCGTGTATGCAAGGCCCGTTCCAATGTGCATCTTATGTATACATCTAACATAACTTGTTTGAATTTTAGATTAATTTTTATAAATTTCTATATACTTATATTATAGCACAATATGTCTAAATCATGTTTAAAATGAAGACCTAATTATCCTTATGTATGCAATTTAAATCATACTCATGTTATGTTTGAAATACAACTTTCTTATGTGTTATATCCATTGATGTGTCAAAGTGTCTTAGTGTATAACATTATAATACTATACTTTATACAAATTTATACAAATTTTACGTATTTTATGAAAAATATACTTATTATTTATATTTCCTAATGACATCATATGTATAATAACATCATTTGTATAACAACTCCTCTTAATTATTATAAATTATTATATACTTATCTTATAGCACAATATTTCTACATCATTTTATAAAATCAAGACATATGTATCCTTATGTATTAGTTGATGTATCCTTATTCATTTTATGTTTCAAATACAACTTTGTTATGTGATAGTCTAGTTGATGTGTCAAAGTGTACTATTGTTTTACTTTATACAAATGTATAGAAATGTATACAAATTTATACAAGTGGCTACAAATTTAATATCAACTTATACAAATTTTACTTACTTTGTTGAAAAATATAACTTTCAAAAGTGTATGGTGTTATTAATTGATGAAATAAATTTCTACCATGTGTCATGGTGTTATAACTATGTGTCGAGGTGTTACCACTATGTGTCAAAGTGTTAATCACTATGTGTCAAAGTGTTAATCACTATGTGTCAAAGTGTTAACATGTGTCTACATGTTACATCTCATGTATATGACAGATAAACAATGTGGACACACAATTCGGTCCATAGTAGACTCGACACATTGCTCCCTGTCATCTTTCAACCCGACCTCTACATACAAATCCACCTCTGTCTACTGCAGTTCTTAAGCAGGCCGATTGGAGCTTCAAGGAGACCCCAAGTAGTGCATCTTCCATTTGCAGCAGGAGTTCCAACTTCTGCAGGACAGCCATTCAGCTTCATACGGTAGAGTTCTGTCAGTGGCCTGCAGAAGTGATCATGAAAAGTACAGCAAATGAGTGTATTGTGTGTTCTTGTTCAGATGCAACACATTTTAATGGAAAGAACGTGCAGATTGTGAGGTTTGGGTTGCATCCCTTCACTGTTTGACAATGTATTCTGTCCAGATCGTGAGTTTCAATGTATTCTGTTTGCATCCCTTCATTTTGTCAGCACATGCTATCTATTTGCTGAGGATGAATTGGATTACATTTTGACAGCACATGAATTGAATTGGTATCTATTTTGACAGCACGTGGATTGGATTGGATTAGAATGACATAGATGGGGATGAATTGGATTAGAATGACATAGATAGGATTAGAATGACATAGATTGGAATGGAAACGGTTTTTACAGAGTGTAACACCATCTACCGTCCACAGCATGTTGTGCATGGCAGTGTTGGTCCAAAACAGAATGTATGACAGTATTTTGAAAGTATTAATATATGTTTGTGTGTGAAAAACAACTGAATGTATGTTTTGTGAAAAACACCAGGGCACATGACAGTTATTTTCGTTTGACAGCATTTGAGCTGCAATTCGAGCTGCAGCAGGCACACCTTTTGGCAGCATTTGGACAGAACGAGAACCAGTTTACAGGCCACAAGTGATGAGCTGCAATTGACTGCATTTTCGCCTGCTGTTTTGCCATCTTCCAAGTACAGATTCCAGCTTCCAAATGCAGTTTCGACTTACAACAACAGCATGACCAACACTTACAGCACACACGTACAGCACAACCAGCTACACAACAAAACCAGCTACACAGCTACACAACACTTATAGGAAGTACTAATATTTCAACACAACAACTAGTGAACCAAACAATCTCAATACTGAACAATCTTAGTATGCAACACTCAATTCGAACAGAACATACAAATCTGTAAGAAATACAGCTTAGTATTGAACAATCTCAGTCAAACCATCTCATTTCGGACAGAACATACACATCTGGACAGAATAACAGCTTAATATTGAACAATCTCAGTAAACCCATCTCAATTCAGACAGAACATACAAATCTGGATAGAATAACAGCTCAATATTGAACAATCTCAGTAAAACCATCTCATTTCGGACAGAACATACACATCTGGACAGAATAACGTTTCAATATTGAACAATCTTAGTAAACTTATCTCAATTCGGACAGAACATACAAATCTGGACAGAATCTGGACAGAACATACAAATCAGTAAAACCATCTCAAATCTGGACAGAACATACACATTTGAACAAATTAAACAATTCTCACATTGAGAGAATCTACGATCCTCACTATTGAACAATGACAGAATTAAATTCCTAACTATTGAACAGTTACCTTAAGAAACATACAAACACTCTTCTATTACACACGAAGTTACGATGCAGCATCATCATCATCGTCATCCTCATCCATTTCACCCTCAAGGCCGTCCTCGTCATCGAACAAATCGTCCTCAAATTCTGTATCTGTGTCACTGTCTGTTCCATCATGAATAATGTCCTCCTCATCTGGCTCAAGAACATCTATGTCATCAAGGCCTTTAGTTGCTTCTGTCAAGGCTTCTGTGGTCATTTCCGGGGTGGCATCCTCAACAGATATTTCGAGAGCCTCAATGTCATTTCTACACCAATCAACCACATCATCGACAGGAACTACATTCAGTACATTAACAACCAGGGCTGATGTTTCCTGATATGGCTCCACTGACTCCCCACTCATTTGACCCCCAATCACAAATCGTTTTTTGGACTCTGCCCTCAGCGCAGTGCTCCAATCAGGGTTAATGTTCTCCTGTAAGTAGAAAACTTGGGATGCTTGAGCTGCAAGTACGAATGGCTCATCGGTTGATAAAGAAAATTGGTATTGACACACACAAATCCGTACTCATCAATTTTCATCCCATTGAAGGATGAAAGTACGTTGTACCAATCGCATTTGAACAACACAACCGATAGGTGACCAAGGTACTGCAGCTCAACTACCTCCCTCAACACTCCGTAATAATCAATTGCACCTTCAATGGGGTTGTTATCGGATGTACTCGCATAGCACGTTGTGTCAGCTTTGCACAACACACCGCTGTTGTCAAAACTCCTCATTACAGACCGCTCTTTGGTGTGGAAGATGAACCCATTTGCTTTATAACCAGTATATGTCTTAGCTCCATATAACGGTCCTCGTGCCAAAGCCTTTAGTTGGCGACCTCTCTCATCCTCAGCTGATCCAACTATTCGACCAACCTGAGAATGCAAATACTCCAACCGCCAATAACGTTGACATTAAAAGGAATACCCATTCCTATCCGTGTCATAGTGTCATACCCTGCCCTCCAACCATGGTATGAATGTTCTATTGTGCATGACATCGATGTTTCGCCTACTCACCCGTGCGCCTAGTAGTTGCCTCTTGTGTTCACTACGTACATGGACAAGACAACCAATCCGATTGTTAGATGTAATGTTGTTAAAAGTTTGAGTATAAACATAACAGTAAAGGTGAATGCAATACTCGATGAATGGATTCACTTCTTCAGACTGATTAAGGACGTACAAGTGGCACTGCTCCCATTCTGTGTTTGACAGTTCACGGACAATTGCACAACATATTGGAGCTCCTACCGGCTGGAAGATCGATAACCCATCTGCTGCCCTTGGAGTTACCTCAGTTAGGATAACTGACTCATGTCTTGTAAATTTGGTCTCAATGTCATGGAGATATCTAGAACAAAATGTCAAACACTCCAGAGCAATATAACCCTCCGCTATTGAACCTTCCGGACGACTACGATTACGCACAAACGACTTCATTATCCCCATTATCCTACTATAAGAACATGTTATTAGTGAGACACCTCTTCTGTCAAAGGCATACTTCATAAAAAAGTGAAAAAACTTACCTTTCGATTGAATACAACCAACGATATTGCACTGGCCCAGCTATTTTTGCTTCCTCTGCTAGATGGATGATAAGATGGACTGTAATATTGAAGAAACTTGGTGGGAAGATTCTCTCTAGATTGCACATTGTCATAGGTAATTGCGACTCCACCTTCAACAGATCCGGCGGGTGCAACTCCTTAGAGCATAAAATCCTGAATGTGTTAGTCATGTCTATCACAGCTTTGCATACATGTTTGGGGAGTAATCCTTTAATAGCCACAGATAGGATACGTTGCATGAGAACATGGTAGTCATGACTTTTCAACCCAATCAATTTTCTGTCTTTCACCTTAACGCAACGTGAAATGTTTGATGAATAACCGCTAGGAAGTCTCAAGTTCTTAAGAAACTCACACAGTTTAATCTTATGTTCCTTTGATAGGGAAAAGCAAGCTGGTGGTAAGACCAATTTTGTTCCTCTACGGATGCAAGCTCGTTCTTATGCCTAAGGCCTGTAAGTCGAGCCGAGTATTAAGGTTGTCATTCGTTTTACTGGCAACACCCAATAACATCCCAATGAGGTTATCACACACGTTTTTCTCAATGTGCATCACATCCAAATTGTGAGGGATTAAGAGGTGTTGCCAATAAGGTAATTGGTAGAATATGCTTTTTTTATTCCAATTTCCAGTAGTTGAGTCTATTCCAACCTGAATGGGCGGTTGAGTCTTACCGAACATGACTGGATCAAGATTCTCTAGCACATGTAACACTTCCTCCCCCGATAGTCTTTGTGGGGCCATCCGTAACTCTCGTTTCCCATCGAATGAACTTTTGTTTCTTCTCCATGGGTGATCGGTGGGGAGGAATCGTCTGTGTCCCATAAAAGAACATTTTCTCCCATTCTTCAATCGACAATAATGGGTGTCCATTTGACAGATAGGACATGCCAAATTACCGTAAGTATCCCAACCGGACAAGTTCGCATAGGCAGGAAGATCATTAATGGTCCAAAGTACAGCTGCGCGCATCTGAAAGTTTTCTTTCTTATCTGCATCATATGTGAGCACACCATTCGACCATAACTCATTCAGCTCTTCGATCAACGGTTGCAGATACACGTCTATGTCATTTACTGGAGCCTTTGGTCTGGGAATCAACATTGATAGCACGTAGTTTGTATCTTTCAAACACACCTCGGGAGGCACATTGTATGGAATAAGAACAACTGGCCACATGCTATATGGGTGACTTTTATCACTGTACGGATCAAACCCATCCGTAGCTAATTCAAGCCTCACATTCCGTGGGTATTCCCCAAATGCAGGTAGTACGCTGTCAAGTTTCTTCCAAGCGTATGTATCAGCAGGATGACGTAGAATACCATCCTTTAATCGTCGTGTATGGTGTCAGGTCATAGAGGAAGCAGTTTTGGGGACATGAATAATCTTTGCAACCTTGAAGTTAGTGGAAAATATCGAAGTACTTTGACTGGTAGCTTCCTTCTTTGTCGCTTCGATTGCTATGGTATATCCAGTCCTCCAGTGTTGTGTCTAGGTTTAATCCATCTTGACTCCCCACACGTTGGACACACATCCAAATTGGCGTACTCTTTTCTAAATAGTATACAGTCATTTACACAAGCACGCATCTTTTGGTAGTCCAGCCCTAACCCTCCTATAAATTTCTTGGCTTCGTAGTAGGACTTAGGGACTGTGTTCCCTGGTGGCAATACTTTACTTAGCATGCGAAGTAGCTCATCAGCGAACTTGTTTGAAACCTTGTACAGTGCCTTGAGATGCAACAATTCAACTAAAAAGGACATCTTCGTGTAGGAGACACAACTGGGATATAAGCTCTTTTCACAATCTTCTAATAGCTTATAAAATGTCCTAACATCGGCGTTTGGTTCCTCACCTTCGTCCACCCTCATACCACCGAACCCATTGGCACCAGCTGGGTTGCTTCCTGGAATGTCTGCGCGCAACCTACGTGCGTCTTGGGAGTCGATCTGAAAGGGAATCCGTTCTTGGCAACGGTCGTTGATGGACTGACGAAGGCTCTGGTCTGCACAGGGGAGTTTTGAACTGTACTGGAAAAAATGGTATGTTATGTTATAATTGCGGGTATAGAGTTTAGCAACGACAATACATATATTACCAATGAAGTTATGCCGATACTGTTTACCCATTTATTACATAAATTAATTTTGAAAGTAAACATATTGTTTTGCAATACCAACATATTCCGTTACTGAATATCACTATTAACCTCGGCTGAGTTTTTGACACATGGATGTGATCGGCACAGACATATTGCGACGGCAAACGTCAATACTAAAGGATTGTTTGTGCTACGACAAATGTGTTGACACTAAAACGTGGCTACTGGGACGTATTAAAATGTCGTCACTTATACACCTTTTTACCAACCCACTCCTTGTGTCAACAAATTAATTTTGTGGCTGTTGATACAGATTCTTGTAGTGAATCGTGAAGGCGAGAGTTCTGATTGTGGTTTTTCTGACAATTGGACTACGAGATTTTATGGGAAGATTTGACAATTGGAGAACAAATTGACCAAGGTAACTAAACATGCATGTGCAGGGATTACTAAACATTATGTAATATGTTACATTTACACCCACCAAACATTATTCCTGTGATCCTCCTCTAGATTATATGTCGTAGGATTTTTTGATGATAAATGTATAATTTTGGTTTAGGACAATAATTTGTTTTGTATAATGTATGTCTGGGTCTGTGTATTATCATGTTGTAATGGAATATTATATGTCACATAGTGTAATTAATGATATTATGTTTCGGATAAATATAAAGTCGATAGGTCGTGGAGAAAAAAATGAATTTATATTAATTAAACTATTTGTTCTTAAATAATTACAGGAATTTTTCTTTAAAGTTAATTATTTTAAAAGTTTTTTTAATTATTAGTTAATTATATTTAAGTTATTGTTATTATTAATTTTTAAAATTAATTAATACAAATTATATGTATTATATACTATACATATACAAGGAGGGACAAATGTGTCATTTGACCACATTCCATTCCCTTTCCATATACAATTCCACCAAAGAAACAACAAAATTCCTTATTCCATTCCGTTTCATTCCACCAAAGAAACAACTTCATATTCTCATATCCTATTCCTTATTCCCTATTCTTATTCCTTATTCTGTATTTCTTATTCCGAATTCCGTGAAAGAAACGCCCCGTAAGAGTTGAAGGAAGGGAGGGGATGAAGAATGTAAGGAAGGGGAAGGAGGAGGAGGAGGAGAGAAAATGGGAGAATGGAAAAGAAAAAAAGTATGAGAGAATGGGAGTGAAGGAAAGATGGAGAGAGAAAAAAATATAATGGAAAAGTGAAAGGATGGGAGAGAGAGACAGAATGGAGAGATCATGATGAAAAGTATGAGAGAGAAGGGGAGGGGAAAAGTGTAAGGGGGAAGACTCACAATAAATTATCATGTCATCTTTCTCAACAAATACATGATACATGATTTTTCGTTCATGTCGTGTTATCGTATTCTGTTATGTTAGTTAGTTATCTATTCAAATGCAAAATTTATAATAAAATATCAAAATAACGAATTATTTATTGTAATAATTATCAATTCACATATCAGATTTCACGAGTCTTTAATGTATAATTGATAAACTCTAGGAATTAAATATCTATGTAAACTTTTAAATGCTATTAAATGAGACTTGTTTATAAAAGTATTAAAAAAATAGATTTTCAAGTCCAATTTATAGTTGACAAAAAATGTCCAATGTTATCGTGCGTGTTCTAATACCCAAATAGGAGACAAAAATACTTTCGTGTTATCATGTTTGTGCTATCGTGTTAGCGTTCCATCATATGTTTTCATGAACACAATATTTTTGTTCGTGTCCGTGTCGTGCTATCGTGTTTCGTAGGAAATTGCTAGCCCTACCGAAAAATGCTCAAACACATTCTACATAAGCCAAACGCGTGAGGAATAATTATAAAATGAGTGATAGAGGTGAGAGAAATCTAAATAAAATTTCCATTCAAGATTTCTATGAAAAGACAAGCCCACGTTGATTTCATAGTCGACAACTCTCAAAACGGAAGTCTTCCACAAGTAGACATTGAAGGAATCAAATACGTGGGAGTTATACATAGACGAGTCTTTTTCTAAGGATGAGTCAATGGTTGGATTAGTCCTGACACCACCAAAGGGAAAACCTATGAAGTATGAAATCTCCCTTACATTCAAAGCCACCAATAATGAGGTAGAGTTTAAAACGCTTATAACAGACCTATGACTAGCAAAAGAAATGGTCGTAACATCTCTGAGAGTAAGATGTTACTCCCAAGTGGTGGTTAATCAGGTTAAAGATTAATATGCAACAAAGGGCGAGAAGATGAAGAAATATTTGAGTATCGCCCAAGACCTAATTAAGGGACTTAAAAACTTCTCGATCAAGGACGTCATACCAAGAGAGGTCATTAAGATGACAAATTCTCTAAGTAAGCACGCCTTCGAAGGAGCTCACCCACAGAAAAATTCAGGCTTTAGAGAAATCTCTTTATTCTGTCGCAAAAAACAAAGAATTAATATAGAAAAACAAGTTAATCGGATGACGACACTCTATGACCACCAAGTCGAAATCTTTACCAGAATTAGAAGTGGAAGTAACATAAATATAGCATCCAACACCGATCTTTCTAATAGTGTCAATTGATTATTTTTCCTAATTGATTGAAGTTAAAGCTATCACCTCAACCACCGAATTCCAAGCGGTTAAATTCTTAAAAGTCAATATTCATACCAAGGATCCTCATTAGTGACAATAGGCCTTAATTCCCCAAAAAAGTGCTAAGATGGTTTTGTCAGGAACTCCATATATAACATTGTTTAAGATCATTCCAACACCTGCAAACTAACGACCAAGTCGAATTAGCCAATAAAACGTTTTTTTAGGCTTGAAGAAGAGGATAAATGACCTTGAAGGTAGCTAGGCACCTTATGGTCACGTCAAAAATCCTCTTTCAGTTAGGTGATCTAACAAAGATCGTTGTGGCCTCTTGCAGAACAAAACACTTCCATGAATGTACATACAATGTAAAGCGATGGACAATATTGAATTTGGTTGATGATAACCGATAACCATCGAAAGAAGTGCAAATAAGATTGGATAATGCACGATACTTCAACTGTTGAGTCAATGCTTGCCAATTCATTTTTGGGGAAAAATCCTAAGTCGAGAGGAGTTAATAAACATGAAAACTAGGAACTAACTGTTACCAAAATAGGAAGGGTCATGCGAGAATGACAAAATTTCCACCCCGTGTTCCTATCAGTGTTCCTATCACCTGGAGAATTCAGCAGGTGGGAGATTGTCCCATGATGATGTTTATATGCTAATTAAAAGTGTATAAGTTCTGCGACAAAATTACACATAGTTATAAAGGATGGTAGAGGACATTCACTGCTCTTACAAACCTAAAAACTCAAGACTTGAAATAAGAACAAAAGAGAGGTTGATCAACTTACCAAGTCATCATCTGTCCTAGCTAAGCATCGAAAATGATTCTTAGGTCGTTACTCATCTAATGGGTGCAAAATACTTGAGACAGGGAACATGAGAGGATCAATCGTCTTCAAATCATTGTCCCTCCCAAGTCCCAACCAAGCACTAAAAACAATTCCTAAGACATCACTCTGATCCAAAGGATGCATAAATCTTTAAAGTGAAGGAGTTGATTGATCGGACCACTGCTCCCTTAAGCAACTCATGCTAGGTACGAGAAAGAATAAAAAAATTGTCTCAGTATCTGACATCGTTTTCCTCATGTTGGAGATGACCTTTCATGCTTCTCGAGATGCTGAAGTCGTGCCCTTTAATGCTTCATATTGTAAGATACAAAGGTTTCTTGTAGAAGTCGTCTGGTAAGTTGACGCATAACACTTGTCTTGCTCTCAAAGGACCTTTAAGACAACCACCATCTTTAATGAGAAGGTTTTTTAGTCTCTGATTTGTTGAAAGAAGGTAGTAGATGGATGCTAATGTTGTGTAGGCTCTTTCAAAGCTTGGAATGGTTCGTAGCAACCCTTATATGAGGCTCAACCGTTGGAAGATGTAGAATTGAGTAAGTGGCGGATGCCGAACCACTTCATACCAAATATAAAATTCAACTAAGGTTCCAATTCAGCAAGCACTCAGCAGCATCCCATCCAATACCAATATCCATAAGGACCATGACCATAACCAATTCCAATAATACAAACATAAATCCATGACAAACATAACACTACTTAACATTTGTTTCCATTTCTGTCTTGTTCATTTGTTTCCATTTCTGTCTTGTTCATTTGTTTCCATTTCTGTCTTGCCTGCAGAAAGATTGGAGACACCATATTGAACTGACGAGGGCAGTGAGAATCAACTGTTGTTGAATCCCCAAAAGGGCCAAAACCTTCCATTCTATAATTAACAGTTAATCTGAAGGAGGAATAGAACAAAAGAATTATATCGCTGCAAAAACTCATATTTATAGACTAAGATCTAAGCAGCATAAATTATACGTCAAAGTAATCAATAGTATTAGATATTATGAAATCAACCAACCAAATCTCGAGCGGTTTGAAACAGGTCTCTAACATTTGAAGCACTTTGTCCAAACCAAAGTCCAGGCTCCAATTGCTTGGCTTTAATATTAACAACAGGCACTTTTGCTTCTGCAGCTATAGCTAAAGCTAGCGATGTTTTGCATGTTCCCCTCTCACCTACAATAAGAACACCCTGCAGTATAAACATGAATTAGAGCCAATGAACTTGGTCCGAATTTTTCTTGGAGTGAAAAATCACATTCTTACAAAGTATGTATCTTTTAAAGGTAGAATTCAACAAAAATGTACCCAGATGTCTCATCCGAATAGAGAAATGGGAAACAAAACTAATGCACAATAAGAAGGATCCAAGAATAGAGTTAATCCTGACAGAGCACATATATATACTATTAACACTATACTGCACCAAATATTTACACATCCAATGCACCCCTCAAAAAAAAATCTAGTAATCAATTGCACCTTCAATGGGGTTGTTATCGGATGTACTCGCATAGCACGTTGTGTCAGCTTTGCACAACACACCGCTGTTGTCAAAACTCCTCATTACAGACCGCTCTTTGGTGTGGAAGATGAACCCATTTGCTTTATAACCAGTATATGTCTTAGCTCCATATAACGGTCCTCGTGCCAAAGCCTTTAGTTGGCGACCTCTCTCATCCTCAGCTGATCCAACTATTCGACCAACCTGAGAATGCAAATACTCCAACCGTCAATAACGTTGACATTAAAAGGAATACCCATTCCTATCCGTGTCATAGTGTCATACCCTGCCCTCCAACCATGGTATGAATGTTCTATTGTGCATGACATCGATGTTTCGCCTACTCACCCGTGCGCCTAGTAGTTGCCTCTTGTGTTCACTACGTACATGGACAAGACAACCAATCCGATTGTTAGATGTAATGTTGTTAAAAGTTTGAGTATAAACATAACAGTAAAGGTGAATGCAATACTCGATGAATGGATTCACTTCTTCAGACTGATTAAGGACGTACAAGTGGCACTGCTCCCATTCTGTGTTTGACAGTTCACGGACAATTGCACAACATATTGGAGCTCCTACCGGCTGGAAGATCGATAACCCATCTGCTGCCCTTGGAGTTACCTCAGTTAGGATAACTGACTCATGTCTTGTAAATTTGGTCTCAATGTCATGGAGATATCTAGAACAAAATGTCAAACACTCCAGAGCAATATAACCCTCCGCTATTGAACCTTCCGGACGACTACGATTACGCACAAACGACTTCATTATCCCCATTATCCTACTATAAGAACATGTTATTAGTGAGACACCTCTTCTGTCAAAGGCATACTTCATAAAAAAGTGAAAAAACTTACCTTTCGATTGAATACAACCAACGATATTGCACTGGCCCAGCTATTTTTGCTTCCTCTGCTAGATGGATGATAAGATGGACTGTAATATTGAAGAAACTTGGTGGGAAGATTCTCTCTAGATTGCACATTGTCATAGGTAATTGCGACTCCACCTTCAACAGATCCGGCGGGTGCAACTCCTTAGAGCATAAAATCCTGAATGAGTTAGTCATGTCTATCATAGCTTTGCATACATGTTTGGGGAGTAATCCTTTAATAGCCACAGATAGGATACGTTGCATGAGAACATGGTAGTCATGACTTTTCAACCCAATCAATTTTCTGTCTTTCACCTTAACGCAACGTGAAATGTTTGATGAATAACCGCTAGGAAGTCTCAAGTTCTTAAGAAACTCACACAGTTTAATCTTATGTTCCTTTGATAGGGAAAAGCAAGCTGGTGGTAAGACCAATTTTGTTCCTCTACGGACTAGATGCAAGCTCGTTCTTATGCCTAAGGCCTGTAAGTCGAGCCGAGTATTAAGGTTGTCATTCGTTTTACTGGCAACACCCAATAACATCCCAATGAGGTTATCACACACGTTTTTCTCAATGTGCATCACATCCAAATTGTGAGGGATTAAGAGGTGTTGCCAATAAGGTAATTGGTAGAATATGCTTTTTTTATTCCAATTTCCAGTAGTTGAGTCTATTCCAACCTGAATGGGCGGTTGAGTCTTACCGAACATGACTGGAACAAGATTCTCTAGCACATGTAACACTTCCTCCCCCGATAGTCTTTGTGGGGCCATCCGTAACTCTCGTTTCCCATCGAATGAACTTTTGTTTCTTCTCCATGGGTGATCGGTGGGGAGGAATCGTCTGTGTCCCATAAAAGAACATTTTCTCCCATTCTTCAATCGACAATAATGGGTGTCCATTTGACAGATAGGACATGCCAAATTACCGTAAGTATCCCAACCGGACAAGTTCGCATAGGCAGGAAGATCATTAATGGTCCAAAGTACAGCTGCGCGCATCTGAAAGTTTTCTTTCTTATCTGCATCATATGTGAGCACACCATTCGACCATAACTCATTCAGCTCTTCGATCAACGGTTGCAGATACACGTCTATGTCATTTACTGGAGCCTTTGGTCTGGGAATCAACATTGATAGCACGTAGTTTGTATCTTTCAAACACACCTCGGGAGGCACATTGTATGGAATAAGAACAACTGGCCACATGCTATATGGGTGACTTTTATCACTGTACGGATCAAACCCATCCGTAGCTAATCCAAGCCTCACATTCCGTGGGTATTCCCCAAATGCAGGTAGTACGCTGTCAAGTTTCTTCCAAGCGTATGTATCAGCAGGATGACGTAGAATACCATCCTTTAATCGTCGTGTATGGTGCCAGGTCATAGAGGAAGCAGTTTTGGGGACATGAATAATCTTTGCAACCTTGAAGTTAGTGGAAAATATCGAAGTACTTTGACTGGTAGCTTCCTTCTTTGTCGCTTCGATTGCTATGGTATATCCAGTCCTCCAGTGTTGTGTCTAGGTTTAATCCATCTTGACTCCCCACACGTTGGACACACATCCAAATTGGCGTACTCTTTTCTAAATAGTATACAGTCATTTACACAAGCACGCATCTTTTGGTAGTCCAGCCCTAACCCTCCTATAAATTTCTTGGCTTCGTAGTAGGACTTAGGGACTGTGTTCCCTGGTGGCAATACTTTACTTAGCATGCGAAGTAGCTCATCAGCGAACTTGTTTGAAACCTTGTACAGTGCCTTGAGATGCAACAATTCAACTAAAAAGGACATCTTCGTGTAGGAGACACAACTGGGATATAAGCTCTTTTCACAATCTTCTAATAGCTTATAAAATGTCCTAGCATCGGCGTTTGGTTCCTCACCTTCGTCCACCCTCATACCACCGAACCCATTGGCACCAGCTGGGTTGCTTCCTGGAATGTCTGCGCGCAACCTACGTGCGTCTTGGGAGTCGATCTGAAAGGGAATCCGTTCTTGGCAACGGTCGTTGATGGACTGACGAAGGCTCTGGTCTGCACAGGGGAGTTTTGAACTGTACTGGAAAAAATGGTATGTTCTGTTATAATTGCGGGTATAGAGTTTAGCAACGACAATACATATATTACCAATGAAGTTATGCCGATACTGTTTACCCATTTATTACATAAATTAATTTTGAAAGTAAACATACTGTTTTGCAATACCAACATATTCCGTTACTGAATATCACTATTAACCTCGGCTGAGTTTTTGACACATGGATGTGATCGGCACAGACATATTGCGACGGCAAACGTCAATACTAAAGGATTGTTTGTGCTACGACAAATGTGTTGACACTAAAACGTGGCTACTGGGACGTATTAAAATGTCGTCACTTATACACCTTTTTACCAACCCACTCCTTGTGTCAACAAATTAATTTTGTGGCTGTTGATACAGATTCTTGTAGTGAATCGTGAAGGCGAGAGTTCTGATTGTGGTTTTTCTGACAATTGGACTACGAGATTTTATGGGAAGATTTGACAATTGGAGAACAAATTGACCAAGGTAACTAAACATGCATGTGCAGGGATTACTAAACATTATGTAATATGTTACATTTACACCCACCAAACATTATTCCTGTGATCCTCCTCTAGATTATATGTCGTAGGATTTTTTGATGATAAATGTATAATTTTGGTTTAGGACAATAATTTGTTTTGTATAATGTATGTCTGGGTCTGTGTATTATCATGTTGTAATGGAATATTATATGTCACATAGTGTAATTAATGATATTATGTTTCGGATAAATATAAAGTCGATAGGTCGTGGAGAAAAAAATGAATTTATATTAATTAAACTATTTGTTCTTAAATAATTACAGGAATTTTTCTTTAAAGTTAATTATTTTAAAAGTTTTTTTAATTATTAGTTAATTATATTTAAGTTATTATTATTATTAATTTTTAAAATTAATTAATACAAATTATATGTATTATATACTATACATATACAAGGAGGGACAAATGTGTCATTTGACCACATTCCATTCCCTTTCTATATACAATTCCACCAAAGAAACAACAAAATTCCTTATTCCATTCCGTTTCATTCCACCAAAGAAACAACTTCATATTCTCATATCCTATTCCTTATTCCCTATTCTTATTCCTTACTCTGTATTTCTTATTCCGAATTCCGTGAAAGAAACGCCCTGTAAGAGTTGAAGGAAGGGAGGGGATGAAGAATGTAAGGAAGGGGAAGGAGGAGGAGGAGGAGAGAAAATGGGAGAATGGAAAAGAAAAAAAGTATGAGAGAATGGGAGTGAAGGAAAGATGGAGAGAGAAAAAAATATAATGGAAAAGTGAAAGGATGGGAGAGAGAGACAGAATGGAGAGATCATGATGAAAAGTATGAGAGAGAAGGGGAGGGGAAAAGTGTAAGGGGGAAGACTCACAATAAATTATCATGTCATATTTCTCAACAAATACATGATACATGATTTTTCGTTCATGTCGTGTTATCGTATTCTGTTATGTTAGTTAGTTATCTATTCAAATGCAAAATTTATAATAAAATATCAAAATAACGAATTATTTATTGTAATAATTATCAATTCACATATCAGATTTCACGAGTCTTTAATGTATAATTGATAAACTCTAGGAATTAAATATCTATGTAAACTTTTAAATGCTATTAAATGAGACTTGTTTATAAAAGTATTAAAAAAATAGATTTTCAAGTCCAATTTATAGTTGACAAAAAATGTCCAATGTTATCGTGCGTGTTCTAATATCCAAATAGGAGACAAAAATACTTTCGTGTTATCATGTTTGTGCTATCGTGTTAGCGTTCCATCATATGTTTTCATGAACACAATATTTTTGTTCGTGTCCGTGTCGTGCTATCGTGTTTCGTAGGAAATTGCTAGCCCTACCGAAAAATGCTCAAACACATTCTACATAAGCCAAACGCGTGAGGAATAATTATAAAATGAGTGATAGAGGTGAGAGAAATCTAAATAAAATTTCCATTCAAGATTTCTATGAAAAGACAAGCCCACGTTGATTTCATAGTCGACAACTCTCAAAACGGAAGTCTTCCACAAGTAGACATTGAAGGAATCAAATACGTGGGAGTTATACATAGACGAGTCTTTTTCTAAGGATGAGTCAATGGTTGGATTAGTCCTGACACCACCAAAGGGAAAACCTATGAAGTATGAAATCTCCCTTACATTCAAAGCCACCAATAATGAGGTAGAGTTTAAAACGCTTATAACAGACCTATGACTAGCAAAAGAAATGGTCGTAACATCTCTGAGAGTAAGATGTTACTCCCAAGTGGTGGTTAATCAGGTTAAAGATTAATATGCAACAAAGGGCGAGAAGATGAAGAAATATTTGAGTATCGCCCAAGACCTAATTAAGGGACTTAAAAACTTCTCGATCAAGGACGTCATACCAAGAGAGGTCATTAAGATGACAAATTCTCTAAGTAAGCACGCCTTCGAAGGAGCTCACCCACAGAAAAATTCAGGCTTTAGAGAAATCTCTTTATTCTGTCGCAAAAAACAAAGAATTAATATAGAAAAACAAGTTAATCGGATGACGACACTCTATGACCACCAAGTCGAAATCTTTACCAGAATTAGAAGTGGAAGTAACATAAATATAGCATCCAACACCGATCTTTCTAATAGTGTCAATTGATTATTTTTCCTAATTGATTGAAGTTAAAGCTATCACCTCAACCACCGAATTCCAAGCGGTTAAATTCTTAAAAGTCAATATTCATACCAAGGATCCTCATTAGTGACAATAGGCCTTAATTCCCCAAAAAAGTGCTAAGATGGTTTTGTCAGGAACTCCATATATAACATTGTTTAAGATCATTCCAACACCTGCAAACTAACGACCAAGTCGAATTAGCCAATAAAACGTTTTTTTAGGCTTGAAGAAGAGGATAAATGACCTTGAAGGTAGCTAGGCACCTTATGGTCACGTCAAAAATCCTCTTTCAGTTAGGTGATCTAACAAAGATCGTTGTGGCCTCTTGCAGAACAAAACACTTCCATGAATGTACATACAATGTAAAGCGATGGACAATATTGAATTTGGTTGATGATAACCGATAACCATCGAAAGAAGTGCAAATAAGATTGGATAATGCACGATACTTCAACTGTTGAGTCAATGCTTGCCAATTCATTTTTGGGGAAAAATCCTAAGTCGAGAGGAGTTAATAAACATGAAAACTAGGAACTAACTGTTACCAAAATAGGAAGGGTCATGCGAGAATGACAAAATTTCCACCCCGTGTTCCTATCAGTGTTCCTATCACCTGGAGAATTCAGCAGGTGGGAGATTGTCCCATGATGATGTTTATATGCTAATTAAAAGTGTATAAGTTCTGCGACAAAATTACACATAGTTATAAAGGATGGTAGAGGACATTCACTGCTCTTACAAACCTAAAAACTCAAGACTTGAAATAAGAACAAAAGAGAGGTTGATCAACTTACCAAGTCATCATCTGTCCTAGCTAAGCATCGAAAATGATTCTTAGGTCGTTACTCATCTAATGGGTGCAAAATACTTGAGACAGGGAACATGAGAGGATCAATCGTCTTCAAATCATTGTCCCTCCCAAGTCCCAACCAAGCACTAAAAACAATTCCTAAGTCATCACTCTGATCCAAAGGATGCATAAATCTTTAAAGTGAAGGAGTTGATTGATCGGACCACTGCTCCCTTAAGCAACTCATACTAGGTACGAGAAAGAATAAAAAAATTGTCTCAGTATCTGACATCGTTTTCCTCATGTTGGAGATGACCTTTCATGCTTCTCGAGATGCTGAAGTCGTGCCCTTTAATGCTTCATATTGGAAGATACAAAGGTTTCTTGTAGAAGTCGTCTGGTAAGTTGACGCATAACACTTGTCTTGCTCTCAAAGGACCTTTAAGACAACCACCATCTTTAAGTCTCTGATTTGTTGAAAGAAGGTAGTAGATGGATGCTAATGTTGTGTAGTCTCTTTCAAAGCTTGGAATGGTTCGTAGCAACCCTTATATGAGGCTCAACCGTTGGAAGATGTAGAATTGAGTAAGTGGCGGATGCCGAACCACTTCATACCAAATATAAAATTCAACTAAGGTTCCAATTCAGCAAGCACTCAGCAGCATCCCATCCAATACCAATATCCATAAGGACCATGACCATAACCAATTCCAATAATACAAACATAAATCCATGACAAACATAACACTACTTAACATTTGTTTCCATTTCTGTCTTGTTCATTTGTTTCCATTTCTGTCTTGTTCATTTGTTTCCATTTCTGTCTTGCCTGCAGAAAGATTGGAGACACCATATTGAACTGACGAGGGCAGTGAGAATCAACTGTTGTTGAATCCCCAAAAGGGCCAAAACCTTCCATTCTATAATTAACAGTTAATCTGAAGGAGGAATAGAACAAAAGAATTATATCGCTGCAAAAACTCATATTTATAGACTAAGATCTAAGCAGCATAAATTATACGTCAAAGTAATCAATAGTATTAGATATTATGAAATCAACCAACCAAATCTCGAGCGGTTTGAAACAGGTCTCTAACATTTGAAGCACTTTGTCCAAGCCAAAGTCCAGGCTCCAATTGCTTGGCTTTAATATTAACAACAGGCACTTTTGCTTCTGCAGCTATAGCTAAAGCTAGCGATGTTTTGCCTGTTCCCCTCTCACCTACAATAAGAACACCCTGCAGTATAAACATGAATTAGAGCCAATGAACTTGGTCCGAATTTTTCTTGGAGTGAAAAATCACATTCTTACAAAGTATGTATCTTTTAAAGGTAGAATTCAACAAAAATGTACCCAGATGTCTCATCCGAATAGAGAAATGGGAAACAAAACTAATGCACAATAAGAAGGATCCAAGAATAGAGTTAATCCTGACAGAGCACATATATATACTATTAACACTATACTGCACCAAATATTTACACATCCAATGCACCCCTCAAAAAAAAATCTAGTGATGGCAATATTACTAATCAATACTTCTGATAGTTTAATAGGAAAAAGTAAAATAAAAAGATACACCTTAACCTTATAGTTGAGGTACATATTTGGTAAATTTTCCCTTCTATAATTTCAGCAGCTCTCTTTAGAGTCTTCTATCTCTCATAAACTTGTTGACCGCGATTTACCATCCAGCAAAAAGATATCAGTGAATTATACAAAATTATCAAAAAAATGTTGAGCAATTTTAAAACGCAGAGTCTAATTTTAAAACACAGAGACTAATTTCTCCTGGTGCTTAATTTGAGCCCGTAATATGTCGCAGTCGGTAAAGTGAAGACCCAATCCTCCATTCTGCATTATCTTCGCTGAGGAGACAAAAACAAGGGTTCAGAATTTTCGCCAACTGAAATTGAATTTTCGCAAATAGAACCTGCTACAAAAACCTGGTCTAGCAATCAGTCGGACGAAGAAGACGAACCTGGTCTAGTCGGATGAAGAAGACGAATGCGAACCGTCTGAAGACTGAGGCGGAGAGACTGGAGGCGCGAGGCGCGAGGCGAGGCACGAGACGAGGCGGCGTGACTGCAGCAGTGAGGACTGGTGAAATTAGGTATGAGAAATGAACTGAACTAATGAAATTAGGTCTGCAGCATCGTGAAGACTGAAGTTGAACCAGTGAACAGTGAACTGTGAATTCAGTCTGGTCTGAAAGTGGTGTGGTTTAATAGTATTTTAAGGTTAAAACCGATACAAAAAGTGGTTCGGTTAACCGGCTTTAAACCGGTTTTCTATACCTCTTCTGAACCGCTCCATATTTTTTTCAAAAAAAACGTTAACCGGTTCGAAACCGGTACGGTTCAGATACGGTTCAGCCGAACCGGTTATTTTTGCCCAGCCCTACTATCACGTCATTTTTCATTCATATTAAACAGAAAACTTAATGTCGGTAGAAACTTATCCCAACTCCGAAAGTATAAGTAGTTAAATTTGAGAAAAAAAATAAACTAAGTTTTTTTTTTGGTCAATAAACTAAGTTCAAGTAGCTATTTGTAAAGTGCCCAAAATTGGAGTAACTATTTAATTATTAATCCTAAATTTTAGTTAGAAATTATGTATGTATAATTGTATATCACTCATTACTTTTAAATACGACAACTTGCAAATTTTACCACTTTACTGTTTAAGTTACATATTTTTTCTTCTTCTTAAAAGTGGTTGATTAAAAAAATTGAAAAATATATAAATTTTAAATAAAACGATATAATATATTTAAAATGAAAATTATTTTCTTTAAGGAGGAAATCCTCCAAGGTCTTTTTTTCGTTTATTTCCTATCCATTTCTTTCCTGATTTCGTGTCAACTTATTTTAAACACTAAAAATCTGGTTCACGCTTGCGTTATATAAAAATGACTAAAAGTTTAAAATATGATAATAAAAATGAATAAGATTAATTACTCATATGAATTATTGTGGTATAGTTATAAAAAAGTTGAAAATATTTGTTAAAATATATTTATTTTTACTAATAGTAACTTTTACTTTTATTCAATTTTACATATATTATTTTTAATCCATCAAATAAGTTAAATCTACAAATATTTAAATATAAAGTTCCATAAAACTATAAAAGAAAACTATCTCTATATATATATATTATATGCGTGTTCAAACTTATATTGCATGCATACTTATAATTGAGTACATAATGTTAGACATGCAACTATTAAATTAAAAAAAGTATATGTAATATATAAAATTAATTATAAATTAGTCTTAAAAATAAAACGTAATAACAAAATTTCATATGTTAACTTACTTGAAATTTAGTATTTGAATAAAAACTTAATAAATGCACATGTGAATGAGTGGGAAATTATTAAATTTTTGAAACATATGTGAAGAATAAATGAGAAAGATTGAATAATTGTATAACGAGTTACATGATATGACACAAATTCATAAAAATTATAGGTTTGATATGAACCAACAAAAATTATAAATTTAACATTGAGAGTGAGAGTGAGAGTGAGAAAATGTAATAAATATATTGTTTGTCTCCGTTGTATATATTCTAGTCAAATTAATATAGATATAGATATAAAATTTTGAGATATTTTAGTAACTTGTTGCTATTTATTTAAAATAAAATAATATGAGAAAATTAAAATACACTAAAAATTCACGAATTCTATCATTTAATTTTATAATTAAGTTTTAAAATTCACAAGTGATTAAAAAATAACTTAAAAAATAAATTGAAATATTAGATAATTATGCTTAATCGTGTTTAGTCGTGTATTTGCATGTTAAATGTGTTTAAAAACGGTTATTAATTATGTCAAAACGGATAAAAATTGTTTAGACACAATTATTAATCACGTCGTGTCATTATCCTATAAAATGCAAATCATTACATATCGTTTAATCGTGTCGTCTCAATAATTTGTCAGCCTTAACCATATCTCCTAGTCCTTTTTTTTTGCCATTGAATCTCCTAGTGATGATAGAATAAAGAAGAGAAAATCAGAAGACCCATTGTAAACCAGAGCAGAGGATCTCCAGTATTACAAACATATCTATATCTATTTCATTCTGCAGAAGCTTCTATTTGTAGCAGCTATACATCAGAAACGACAGAAATATTATCTGCAATACTACTTAAGTCCATATCCTTATTATACTTAACAATAATGCCCTTATACTTTCACACACACACACTTAAGAAAATAATCTGATTGAATCATCATTATACTCTGTTATTCTTCTTCTTCTCTGGTTCTTGTTTCTTCGACTGGTTCTCCTTCTGCTGCATATCTGGTCCAGTCTGACTAACAGTGAAAATGTTTTTCATTCCAAACTGTTGTAGAAGAAAATGATGTTGATTCTTGCTTAAAGCTTTTGTAAGAAGATCAGCGAGCTGCAAACTCGATGGAATATGAGTTGTAATAGTCTGAGGAAATCCAAGCTCGGTGAGAATACCAAGAATCCAAATAACTTCACTTACAGCAAAACCGATAGAACAGTATTCTGCTTTAGCCGAGGATTTAACCACAGTTGTCTGCTTCTTAACCTTCCACGAAAACATGTCATTCCCAAGCTTGACACAATATCAACTAGGAAAGCGACGAGTGAATGGACAAGCAGCCCAATCGCTGTCCGAATACACATTAATTCCAGCAATAGAAGCAGCAGGATAGAAGATACCTTGACCTGGGCAAAGTTTAATATACCGAAGAACACGTAAAGCAGCTGCAAAATGCGATTTCTTCGGTTGATGCATAAATTGACTTAAGCGTTGAACCGAATAAGCAATATCGGGCCTTGTCATGGTGATGTAGATTAGACGACCAACAAGTCTTCGGTATGAGTCACCATCATCCAGAACAGAATCAGTTTCATTCAACTGAAATACTCGGTCATATTCTGCAGGGGTAAGGTCTAAATTTTGCTCCATAGGTGTATGACACGGTTTGGCACCTGCAAGACCAGAATCATTGATGAGATCAAGTGTGTATTTACGCTGATTAAGGACAATACCAAGAGGAGACCGAGCAACCTTTATGCCCAAAAAATATCGTAAGATGCCCAAGTCCTTTAACTTAAAGTTATGTGTTAAAACAGACTTTAAATGGGTGATCATACCCTCGTCAGACCCAGTAATAAGTAGATCATCAACGTACACAAGAAGATAAACCCGATGATTAGAATCTCCTTTAGTGAAAAGAGAATAATCATATTTGCTCTGTGAATAACCAGCTGCAATACGAGCATAAGTGAGCTTCAGATTCCATTGTCTCGAAGCTTGTTTCAGGCAATATAACGACTTATGATGATGACATACTAAGGATTTGTCCGAACTAGCAAACCCCTGAGGTAATCGCATATATACTTCCTCATCAAGATCACCTTGTAAGAAAGCGTTGTTAACATCTATTTGATAAATGGACCAACCAAAAGATGCAACCAAAGCAAGAATTATGCGCACGGTAACCATCTTAGCGAGGGGTGAAAAAGTCTCGGTAAAATTCACACCTTCCTTTTGAGTATACCCCTTAGCAACTAAACGTGCCTTGTAGCATTCAATGCCCCCATCCGAGTTGTATTTGATCCGAAAAATCCATTTGCAGCCAATGACACGTTTATTAGGCGGTAAGTGAACAAGAGACCAAGTGTGATTGTCCTCGAGAGCCTTGAGCTCATCCTTCATTGCCTTGATCCAACGAATATCAGATGAAGCCTCAGCAAATGTATTTGGCTATGTATTATTGGTGATAGAACCAAGATAACATCTGTAAATGGAATTGATTCCTTCATAGCTTAGGTAATTGGCAATGGGATAAGGTATGGATGAGGTCTGAGTAGTCATGACGAAATCATCAAGCCAAGCAGGACGAACAACCTGTCTGGAGCTACGACGAGGTATTAAGGGTGTTGAATTTCCACTAACAACATAATCCTCAGCATTTTCAATTGCATCACTCTCATCCAATGTATCATCTTGTACTGGAACCGGCGAAGGAATTGATTCAGTCTGATCTGGTGCTAGTGCAGAATCTGGTTCTGGTGCTGATCTGGTGTTGGTGATGATGCTGGTAGATGAACAAAGGGATCAATATGGCCGAAATAAGGAGCAGTAGAATCAGAAGTCTGCACTGGAGTAGTCGAAAATTTCAAAGCATCTGCTCTTGACATTGTAAAAGGAAACACCGATTCAGGAAAGTGGACATCTCTGCTTGTGAAAAAAAACAGATTCTGAAATTCGCAGCAATCTGTAACCTTTTTGGGAGGAAGAGTATCCCATGAAAATCGCAGGAATATCCCGAGCACCAAACTTATCAGTTACTCCTACCACGGTTGAATAACAAAGGCAACCAAAAAATCGGAGATGAGAATAGGATGGAGGAATACCATATAGTAACTCAAACGGAGTCTTACCCTTCAAAATAGCAGTAGGCATAATGTTGATCAAGTAACACGCGACCAGAACACAACAGCCCCAGTATTTCGCAGGAACAGCCGCTTGAAACTTCAAGGCACGGGCAACCTCCAAAATGTGTATGTGTTTATGCTCAACACGACCATTTTGTTGTGGTGTGCCAACACAACTACTCTGATGTAGAATCCCGTGTTGAAGAAAGAGATGTCAGACTGAATCATTGAAGAATTCAGAACCATTATCAGATCGAACGATTTTTACTGATGTTCGAAACTGATTAGTGACCATGATCAGAAAATCCTTAATATGATGAAAGGTTTATGATTTCGTCCGCAACAAAAAAATCCAAGTACATCGGCTATAGTCATCAACGATTGTAAGAAAATATCTAAGACCATCGAATGTAGGGATTTTGTACGACCCCCAAATATCCATGTGTATTAAACCAAATATAGACGAAGCTCGACTATTACTCAAAGGAAATGAGAGACGAGTTTGTTTGGCTAAAGGGCAAACTACACAATCTGTGTCCACATGATCATTAACATTAGATAAAACACCAATGGTCTTGATACGATTAAAGAAAACGTGACCCAAACGACGATGCCACAACTGATAATCAGTAATCGCTGCAAAAGAACCTGTGCCAAACCGAAATGCTGCAGAATCATGTTGCTGTTCCTTCCAAATGTATAGGCCACCATCGACTCTACCAATCCCCGTTACCCTCCCACTTGAGAGGTCCTGAAAGATAACACGATGAGGATAGAAGGTAGCTGAAGATGCTAAATCACGAGTGAGCTTTGAGATGGAAATCAGATTATACTGAAAATCTGATACCAGTAGAACATCACGAAGCAAATGTTGTGAATCAAGAACATAATCTTCAATATGACTAACAATAGAAGATTGTCCATTCGGCAAACAAACTGAATGAAAACCAGATGTATTAGGACGCAAATTACAGAGCCATGACTTATGAGAAGTCATATGATTCGTGGCTCCCGTATCGATGATCCAAGCAGAATTCATAACATTAGAAACACCAGCAAAGATTATACCTGCCATATTTTCCTTGGAATCGCCATTATGCAGTCTGGTATCAACAGGATGTTCAGTAGAAACATCTTTGTGACCAAAAAAATGACGAATTGCTCCAATTGCTGAGGAGTAAATGCAGCAGCAGCAGGATGTATTCTGTATATTTGGTTCAAAGTCATCAGCATGCTCCAGTTTCGGCTGAGAAGATGTAGCCGCAGCAGATGGTTTTCGGACAATACCAGCTGCTAAATCCCGCTTCTTCTTAAAACATTGCTCCACCTTATGACCTTTCTTATTGCAATAGAAACATGTTAGGTCCTTCCTCGGTTGAGAATTGTTGGTACCCGAATACATAGCTGCCAAAGGCTCAGTAGTAACTTCATGAAAACCAAAACCTGAATTACTTGAATTGGTAATTAAACGCGGACTTTCATTCTGTGAAAGCATTGAAAAGGCTTGATTGACTGAGGGCAATGGATTCATGAGAAGAAGCTGACTGCGTGTATGATAAAAGCTCTCATTGAGACCAAACAGAAATTGCAGCAGTTTCTGTTGATCAATGCTCCAAGAATTCTGATGTTGGATCAAAACACATAAGAGTTTCGGATTCAGCCCAAAGAGACCGCAATCGAGAGAAATATTCAGTGATAGTCGAAGAACCCTGTTGAGCAGTACAGATTGCACGGTGCAACTGAAATATGTGAGTGTCATCAACCTTATCATATCGTTGTTTAAGATCACGCCAAACATCAAAAGCTGTAGTCATATACTGCATACCAACAATCAACTCTCAATCGAATTCAGTATCCAAGTTTTCACGCAAGCATTACAACGGTCCCAACGAAAAGTATCAGCATCAGGTACAGAATCACGTAAACAAGTCTCATCAATAAAACACACATTGTTCTTAACCAACAAACAATCAAACATAGATCTACTCCAAGCTGATAGTTCCCAACACCAGTAAGACGATCAGAAATGAGACACGAACCTGGAGAATCCGAAGGATGCAGGTACAATCGATCGTCGAAGACATGAAGCTGAGGAGTAATCGCAGGACCTTGCGGCATATTACTATCCACTGGCAAAGGATTAGAAACAGGTGGCCGACTCCCAAACTGTAAGTCTGAAGATGAATTCGAAGACATCTGGAGCTACGAAGATGACGACTCCGCACAGGACCCTGAACTAGCTGTAATATGCAATATTCTACTTCAAATCTTCATTGAAAAACACTCTGATACCATGATGATAGAATAAAGAAGAGAAAATCAGAAGACCCATTGTAAATCAGAGCAGAGGATCTCCAGTATTACAAATAGATCGTTATCTATTTCATTCTGCAGAAGGTTCTATTTGTAGCAGCTATACATCAGAAACGACAGAAACGATCTAACAGAAATATTATCTGTAATACTACTTAAGTCCCTATCCTTATTATACTTAACAATAATGCCCTTATACTTTCACACCTAGTCCTCGACGCCAAAAGTTTGCTATCATTTTGTAGTTATTCGATAATTAATCGGATTTTGGTAATTAAGCGCTATTAGGGCAACATATTTATCTCAATGGTCTTCCTCGTCTTCGTCAAGTTGGGCTCGCTTCGCGGATCATCCTTGACTTCATCTTTCTCTCACTCTTTCGTCTTCTTCCATTTCTGCTTCCATATCCCTTCCGTCTTCCTCAAAGTCCGAATCCTACAATCTGAGGATCTTCTCCCCGCGAAAAATAATGGGGCGATCAGTTGCGGGGTCCTTATCAGCTTTGCTTCTTGTTCTTTGCGTCTTATGTTGCGGAACCCTGGTAAGATCAGATGCCGCAGATCACCGTTACAAGGAAGGGGAAATTGTCCCTCTCTACGCCAATAAGGTCGGACCTTTCCACAATCCGAGGTAAATCAATTGTTTTGGTCTGGATTGGATCTTCTTTACTTGATTTCTTCTTCTTGTGCCCGACTTTTGGTTTCCCCTCAAATGGTTCGTATTCTCCGGGATAGGGTCTTATTACAATTGCTTGATTTTATTCTTTGGTTTCAGTGAAACGTATCGGTTCTTCGATCTTCCGTTCTGTTCTCCAGGTTTGTAATCTCCTCTGATGCCGTCGTCTTTAATTAGTACCACGTTTCTAATTAAAATGTAGCTTCTTTGTATAGTTTTTAAAACAAAAAATCTGGCTATAACCGTTGTTCTCTAGTATGTTGCCAAATGTTTGCACTTTCATCTAATTCAATACAAAATCAGAAGAGTTTGTATCCCTTGATGGGTAATCTTTGCACGTGGACATTTTGACACTGGCTGAACGCTACGTAATATTTAAATGGATTTTAGAGTTTCTATTGTGTAGTATAATGTCATAAAAAAAGGCATAAGATGACTTGAATTTTTGGTGTCAATTTCTGTGGGTAAATTGCTACAGTAAACTTGAAGGTCCTCACTCCTATTTGCCTGCTATATGACTAGCAAGTTAAATACTTGTTTAGAGTTTTCCTGTAATGAGTATATTTTTTTTGAAATATAGTATAGCATGTACAGGTGATTATGTTTCTGAAACCAATCTTTGTAACTGTTCTTCTAAATATATGGTTGATTATGTCCTGTCATTGAGATTCCAAATTGAATTGTGTAACTGTGAATGATTGAATTTCCTGTAGACAATGTAAAAGACAAGCCGGAAGCTCTTGGCGAGGTATTGAATGGAGACCGTCTTGTCAGCGCTCCTTATAAGCTGAACTTCAGGGAGGATCATGACTCTAGGGTTGTCTGTTCAAAGAAGCTGAAAAAAGAGGACGTGGCCAAGTTTCGAGCTGCTGTGAAGAAAGATTACTACTTTCAGATGTACTATGATGACTTGCCTATCTGGGGTTTCATAGGGAAGGTTGACAAGGAAGGAAAAACTGATCCAAGCGAGTTCAGATATTATCTCTATAAGCATATTCAATTTGATGTTCTTTACAACAAGGATCGGGTTATTGAGGTCACTGCTCGAATGGACCCTCTATCTGTGGTTGATTTGACAGAGGACAAGGAAGTTGATGCAGACTTTATGTACACAGTTAAATGGAAGGAAACTGAAATACCATATGAGAAGAGGATGGATAAGTATTCACATTCCTCTTCATTGCCTCATCACTTGGAAATCCATTGGTTTTCGATTATAAACTCCTGTGTGACAGTCTTGCTTTTGACGGGTTTCCTAGCAACGATTCTCATGCGTGTGCTGAAGAACGATTTCATGAAGTAAGATTTTTGCATATGAAAACTAAACGTGCCTTTCTTGCTATCCTACTTATCTGATGTATTTTTGGCATTTTTCTCAGGTATGCACAAGATGAGGAAGAAGCTGATGACCAAGAAGAGACTGGTTGGAAATATATTCATGGAGATGTTTTCCGGTACCCAAAGCAGAAATCATTGTTCGCTGCATCTCTTGGTTCTGGCACTCAGCTGTTTGCCCTGTAAGAGTATTGAAATTATTTTACAATTGCTACTTTTTGTTTTTCCCCCCCATTCTGAATCCTTAAAACTTAAATATTATATGTCAGGACGGTGTTCATCTTCATGCTTGCATTGGTTGGCGTATTTTATCCGTACAACCGAGGTGCTTTATTCACTGCATTAGTTGTCATCTATGCACTTACATCTGGGGTTGCTGGCTACATCGCAACATCTTTCTATCTACAACTCGAAGGAACCAACTGGGTAGGTGTTTATGCATCTTAGGAATAATGAGACTATTGCATCCTGAATATATATTCCTATTAAGTTCTGCATACTAAACTTCATTTACTGCCTCATTATTGATATTTGAATCTTTAAACACTCATTTAGTGTTGGTACCCAATGAAAGCATGTAATTTTAGGATGCAATAACACGTTGAGTGAAGTTTAGTATGCAGAATCATGATTTTTGTATGCAAGAATGTAATTAGCTTTTTTATATATTAAAATCTCTGAGGAAACTCATTTTGGGCGCTCCATGGATTGTAGGTGAGAAACCTTTTGCTGACTGGATGCCTTTTCTGTGGGCCACTGTTTCTAACTTTCTGTTTCCTGAACACTGTTGCTATTGCCTATAACTCGACTGCGGCTCTACCCTTTGGCACTATTGTGGTGATATTTCTCATATGGACTCTGGTAACAGCCCCACTTCTTGTTTTGGGCGGTATTGCTGGAAAGCACAGCAAGGCTGAGTTCCAAGCTCCTTGCCGTACCACAAAGTATCCTCGGGAAATCCCACCTTTGCCATGGTATCGGAGCACAATACCTCAAATGGCAATGGCAGGCTTCCTTCCTTTCAGCGCCATCTATATTGAGCTTTACTATATATTTGCAAGTGTTTGGGGTCACAGAATCTATACCATATACAGCATCCTGTTCATTGTCTTCATCATTCTTCTGATTGTCACGGCCTTCATAACTGTGGCCTTGACATACTTCCAACTGGCTGCTGAAGACCATGAATGGTGGTGGAGGTATTTTCTTCTGCACTATTCCCTCGCTCCCTCCATTTCTTTTGCCACTTTTATGTCGTTACTTTTTTAATGTTCTTTACTTCTTATCTCTAGAGTATTATATCCTAACAGTAATGGTTTCTTGGAATTTTGATTATTTTAGGTCCTTTCTAATTGGAGGATCAACGGGTCTGTTCATCTATGGCTACTGCTTCTACTACTACTATGCACGTTCCGACATGTCTGGTCTAATGCAGACATCTTTCTTCTTTGGTTACATGGCTTGCATCTGCTATGGCTTCTTCCTGATGCTTGGTTCTGTGGGTTTCCGTGCATCACTCTTCTTTGTGCGCCATATCTACAAGTCGATCAAGTGCGAATAAGGTGCGCCCCAATGGTTCCTTTTCTCCTTGTTTCTTCACTTGATATATGTTCTACTTAAATAGGGGGGGTTGGGCTTGTGTCCTTGTTATGTTACTTGCTTAGTGTGTACAAAGAGATCCTGTGTGTTTTGGGTTCGTGTAGATTTTCATGGATGTTTTAGGGTAAAACAAGACTTTTCTGTCGTATCAGTCAGTGTATGAACACGACACACACTGCTTCTTCCTTTGTTGACGTGTATCCTCGATGTAGTTTTTGTGTTTGGAGAATCAATTCGCAATTGCTTGGTTGACTGAACACAGTTGCTTGCTGTGCAATAAAAGATGGCACTGTCTGCTGAGCTTACATTGTACTGAGCGCCAGGGCTTAATATCATATCTTCTTTTGACCAAAATCTCCTTGAAATGAACTTACCAAGAGAAACCAACTAATGCCTTGGCCAAAGTTAAGGCTAAAAACTGTTCAAATTCACTACTGTGTCGATTAGTGAAAATGGCGTTTAGTTTTTTTCTTCTATTAGTCACGTGTCCGGAAATTATGTTTTTTAATGCAATTTAAAAAAATTATATTTTATTCGACTTTACTATGTTCATATATATATATATATATTAATTTGGTTAGGTTATGTAGAATTGTGATAATTATTTTAAGACATTTTCTCATTCTTAATGTCAATTTCATAACTTATAATTGATCCATATCAAACGTGTAATTCTCACTCATATATAACATTTTATGTAAATTAGTTTAACATCTTCCAAGACTCATTCATTCTTCCGATAAGTTACAAAATTTCATTAATCTATTCTTATTTTTCATGTGCATCTATATATCTATATCTATATATATTAATTTCGTGCATTTATGATTTTTCTTAGGCTTATCTTATTTACTAAATTTTGTATTTTATGAAAAGTAAATAGATGCATATATTAAATCTTTTTATTATAAGATAATTAAAGATGAAATTAAGAATAATAATGTATATTATATATCAATTTTATAAAAATAATAATCACATGTTAATTTTATGTAGATATTTATAAATGTATGCAACATAAAATTTCGGATTATATACCAAATAACTATTCGAACTTTGGCTGTTTTACAAATAACTAAACTTTCAATTTTAAAAAACGTCTACCTCAACTTTAGACAAAGGTGCAAATAGCTCCCTCAGTTAACGTTTCTGTCCAATATCGATGGAAAATGATATGGCAACACATGATTGCTCCTTGATTTTAAAAATGAAATGATTTTTTTAAAAATAGCAAAACAAATTATTTCATATTTTTAATTAAAGTATTTTATTAAAACTCTTATTTTCTCTATTGATTATTTATTTAAAAAAAAATTAGATTTTTTTGGTATTTTAAAAAAATTATTTAGTTTTTTAAATTAGGGATCAATCATTTGCTGACACGTTATTTTTCGTCCATATTTAACATAAAAGTTAATCGAGGTACCAATTTACCCCAAGTCTTAAAGTTTAGGTAGTCATTTTTTAAAATTCAGATATACCTATTTGTAAAACGATTAAAGTTCGAGGAACTATTTGATATTTAACCAAATTAAAATTTAGGGTATAAAAACAACAATAATAATAATTTTAATATAATTTATTTATATTTTTTTAGAAATATTTTTATAAAATACCATTGTTATATTCTACGAAAATCAACATATATTACAAATTTTAAAAGTAATTTATATAAGTTATAATTACTATAACCAATGTATATATATATATATATATATATTCTAATAGTTTGTATTTATTTAAAAATATATGAAAATAATAGATGTCATAAAATGAATTTTAAAATTATTAATTAGCATTATATTCATATTCATATTCATAATTATTGATATTTGTTTTTATTATTTATTCATTTATTTTCAAATAATTTTATAAAATATGAATAATCATTATATTGTATAATATTATAAAAAATAAAATAAGTTTGACATTTTTTCATAAATATAATTACTTTTTATGTAGTGTAATTAAATTAATATTAATTAAATGTACTTTAATAAACTATAAATAATTATGTTATATTTATTTATTTAAAAAGTTTTATTAATTTATATACTAAAATAATTATTATATTGCACAAAGTGCAAATCTTTTCTAGTTCAACAATAATGTCATTTAAATTAATATAACACCATTCAATTAGAGTTTGTTTCAGAATTCTGGGTAGGTGAAATCTGAAAAGTGAAAATCCTACTTTTATTATATTTATATAATAACAATGATTGACTTAAATGTCATAACCATTACTAGTTGGAAATTGTTTACCATAACTGTATCACACTATAATGATATGATTAACCATATAAACAAATGATTGTTATAACCACAATTTTTGGATTTTCACTGTATCGTTGTCGGGCCTATCTGAACCTTGTAGCAAAAATTAAAAAAGTAAAATTCAGATAATATTTTATAAAATTACCAAATATATATAGTGAGAGATTTATTTTTTTTGGCAAATATATAGTGAGTGATAGATAGATTAAATTATCACTTCACCTTTATTTTAACACTTGTCTAAAAGAAAGGGGAAAGACGACGAATAAAAACATAACATATGTAATCTTCAAAAACTTATTGACTGGTAGTATGAAACGAATATTCAGATATTAAGTATGAGATAGTGTGATTTTTTCATAATACAAATGCCAATTCGATAACTAATTGATATTTATGACTGAAATTTATTCAAGATTAGGCATGACTAAGATGGTTGCCTATGAAAATATTTTTGAAAACATTTTAGAAATGATGTTACCTGTTTAACATTCGTTGTATAAAGTTGTACAAACTGAAGTGTGTAGTAAACTATATGTCTTCAACATAATTTATCAATTAATTTCAGGTTGCATTTATATAAAAAAAACAATAAATAATTAGTAGACTTGTTTATCAAAAAGACTATCTAGAGAATAGTATTATTAATTAATAATGAAATAAGATTGAAGTCACTTAACAATGTAATAGGCAATGACATCTTGAATTTAAACTAGCTTACACTAAGCTTAAAGTTTAATGACAGTATGATTGAATTTAGTACTACACATATATACCAGTGTTTGTTACGTATGCAGGATGAGTTCTAATTTTTTTTAATGAAGTTTTTTTTTTTTTGGCCAAGAAATTACTTCTATTAATCATAAAAAGAGTTCTCCAAATCCGAAACAAGCAAAGCAAACAAAGGTCTCGGGTTACATAAAATCCAGTCACGAGGACAAGTCCCCCGTTTTGCCTCCAAGGCTACCCAATTAGCACACTTGTTCGCCGAACGTCGTACGAACCGCCAATGAATTTTGGTAATGAAATTGGAGAGCTCCAAAATGTCCGGTAGTACATCCCGAAGTTCCCAATTATTACCCGTGTGGCCTCCATGAAGAAGGTTGATAACATGTTGTGCATCCGACTCTATAATTACCTCGGGCCAAGCGTGAATGATTGCCAATTCAACCGCGTTTAGAATTGCCTTTGCCTCGAGTGATTTGGCGCTTGTTCCTCTGCATGTCGAGTGATGCCCCGCCACGATCTGTCCCGTCCAATCTCTCGCCACGGCCCCGGTCCCTCCTTTAAACGATGGATGGTCCCAAGCCGCGTCGCAGTTGATCTTGATGACGCCATGGCTCGGTCTCGCCCAAGCTGGATCCTTCGGTCCCTATGTTCACACAGCTCTCGCCCCCACCTGACTCGCCATCCTCCATACTTGATCTGTCAGAGCTGTTGCGGTCCGAATGGCTGTGTCTGGGCGCGGTTGATCCTCCTCGTGCACAGCCCGGCATCTCTCCTTCCAGATCTCCCAAGCAATGGTCTGCCCTAGGAGTCTGGTTCTCCTCCCCGTCTCACCCTCCAGCTGGTTCAAATCCTGCATAAAATGAATCCAACTAGGCCAAACTTGGTTCCCATCCGTGTTCAAACGAACCCCCATTGCACCGAACCACACACGCCTCGTCCAAGTACATTCAAAGGTCACATGAAACACGGATTCCGGTTTATCACAAAAGCTGCACATCGGATTCAGTTGAATCCCGCGCCTCACCAATTCAGTTTTAACCGGCAACGCATTATGTAAGGCTTTCCATAGGAAGTGTTTTACCTTTGGAAGAGTGTCTCTGGCCCATAGATCCTTCCACACCCTTCCCATGATAGTTGGATCGCCCACCGAGTTGAGAGGTTCGGTCTGCAGTCTCAACTCCCTAATACGCCGATATACAAGTCGCGGCTTGGCCACCCCATCCACTGAGTCTGGCCAAACCAATCGATCGAGTTGTGGCTCCTTCGCAATATGTATCGCGTGGATAGCAAGAGCCTCCCTCTCGGTGATGTGTGCTTGAATCGCGGTGAGGTCCCATGTTCTTCGGTCCCTATTGATCATGTCGCTCACCATCACCTCGTCCGCCCCTCTCGGGCCTTGCTCGGTGCCGACTCGGTTGTGCGGGATTCCGGGAACCCACGCATCTCTCAATGCACTGATTTGGTCCCCCACACCTACTTGCCACACCCCATCCCTCTTCATGATGTCTCGGCCGCATAGAATGCTCGACCAAGCCCATGACGGTCGGCCTCCCGTAGCCGCCTCCATAAGGGTCCCCCGAGGGAAGTAGAGACCCTTTAACACTCTCGCCCATAGTGACTTCCCATCATTCTGCAATCGCCATGCTGTTTTGGTGAGCATCGCGATGTTGAAATCAGTCATATCCCGGAAGCCCATGCCACCCATGTCCTTGGTTTGAGTGAGACGCCCCCACCGAACCCAGTGGATCTTTCTCTTCTCATCCCGACCGTTCCACCAAAACCTTGCCATTAAGCTCGAAATCTCTGCACACCAGGTTTTAGGCAGTTTAAAAAGTGACATAACATAAGTTGGGATCGCGGTAATTACCGCCTTAATGAGGACCTCTTTCCCCGCGTTATTGAGGAACATCGTTTTCCACCCGTGGATCTTCTTCAAGACCCGCTCCTTTAGGTACTTCATTGCATACCTCTTAGACCTCCCCCAGTTCGTAGGGAGGCCTCAGTATTTCCCGGCATCTGTAACTGCCTCAATGCCCAGGGTACAAGACACCCTCCGTCGAGTGTCATCCCCTACGTTCCGCCCATACTGAATGCAAGATTTATCCAAATTGATCTTCTGTCCAGAGGCCTTGCAGTACCTCTCGATCGTGCCCTTGAGCGCCCGGGCGTTCTCCTCGGAGGCGTTGATGAAGAATAGGGAGTCGTCCGTGAAGAACAGGTGATGTATCTCCGGACAAGTTCGCTTCATACGAATCCCCTCCAATCTATGCTCCTCCACCTCCTTAATAATTTGACGTGATAGAACATCTGCGACGAGAATGAACAGATAAGGCGATAGGGGGTCGCCTTGCATGATACCCCTAGATGGTCTGAATCTCGCAGATTTCTTCCCATTAACCACCACACTGTATTGAACCTTGGTTATACACTCCGTGATCCATTTGCACCACTGCTCTGCAAATCCGAACTCCCGAAGTGTTTGCACAATGAAATCCCACTCTACCCGATCATATGCTTTGCTCATGTCTACCTTGATCGCACACTCCTCTCTCCCCCGCCCACTGCTTGTCCTGAGGTGATGGAACACCTCGTGCGCGATAAGGATGTTCTCATGGATGAACCTGCCTGAGACAAAAGCACTTTGGAAAGGGGTTACGAGCTTAGGTAGCAACAGTTTAAGCCTATTAGATAAGACCTTGGATATAATTTTGTAATTGAAGTTGGAAAGGCTAATAGTTCTAAATTGGGTCGTATTAATGGGGTTGGGAACCTTAGGAATTAATACTATATCAGTATAACAATAACCTGGTAATAGTGAGCCCGATTCAAAGAACCGCCTCACGGAATGGAATACATCCTCCCCTAACACGTCCCAAAAGTGATGATAGAACATTCCAGGGAACCCGTCGGGTCCCGGAGCTTTGTTTCCCCCCAGCTGAAAAACCGCCTTCTTAATTTCCTCTCGAGTCACCATTCGAACGAGACTCGCATTATCCCGGTCTGTCACCAAGTGCGGGATACCCCTCATCTGATCAGTTAACCCCTCCGTACCCTCAGTCCGAAAGATGTTATGAAAGTATCCCTCACACCCGATCATAATGTCTTCCTCCCTCTCCACCCACACCCCGTCACTCCTTTGCAGACGGCATAGTGTGTTTCTCCTCCTCCTCTCGACCGTTGACTGATGGAAGAAGGCCGTATTGCGATCCCCAGTTTGCATCCACTGAACCCTTGATCTTTGCCGCCAATACTCCTCCTCCTTGTTCCATGCCTCCTTGAGGGCTCGTTTCAAAATACGTTCCTTGTCCCTCTGGTAGATAGCCCCGGGTTGCAGCTGCATCGCTCTGATTTCCTCATTGAGGCCCTCGATAACGTTCCTGTTATTCGAGATAGACCTCTTACTCCATCTCTGCAGCGCTCCCCTGAACCTCTCCAGCTTTGTGTGAAACCCTCCTCTATCGGTCCCCCTCCTCCCCTCGTCCCACGCCTCCTCCACCACCTCACGGCAACCATTATGTTCTAAACAGTTCCTCTCGGAACAGAACTGCCTCTTGCTTCTCACCTGCTGCCTCTCAACTTGGACCAATAGTGGGCAATGGTCCGAGCCAATCTGAAGTTTGTGGATTACCATCGAATACGGATGGGTTCGAATCCAATCCGGGTTCACTATCGCTCGATGAAGTCTCTCCCGAATCCGATCATCCCCTTCCCTATTATTGCTCCACGTGAAAGGGCACCCTTTGTAGCCCATGTCCGCCAATCTCGACTCGCGCATCATCTCATTAAAGGCGTCCATCTTCCGGTCCTGCTTCGGCCTACCCCTTCTCCCCGGCCACCGCCACTTCATTAAAATCCCCCACGCACATCCATGGACCTCTCCGGTTCTGTGATATCTGCTTAATCTCCTCCCAAAGCCGGAGCCTCTCGCCCCATTGAGTGCTGCCATAGATCCATGTGACATGCATCACTCCTCCCCCATTGACCTTTGTGATTGTCGTATCCATCATGTATTCATTTTTAGCATGGATCACGATCCTCACCTCCCTTGTCCACCATAAAGCCAATCCACCTGATATCCCAATCGGATTCACGTATTCTCCTTCACTCATCTTCAACTTCCTCCTAATCTTGTCACAGTAATTCTCCGTATTCTTCGTTTCCATCAAGTAGATCACGTCCGGTTTGTTCCTCCTTGTGAGATCGGCGAGGTACGGAACCGTCAGGGCCGATCTCAACCCCCGACAGTTCCACACCAGGTAGTTCATTGAGGCTGGGTAGCTGTCTCGGGACAGCTACCAGAACCCTTTTGTGCTTCCTTGTTCTTTGCCGTGATTATCCTTCATCGAACCATGGCAACGTGATGGGTGCCTCTCCGACCTCTTCTTCTTCCCCTTGGTGACCTCTATCGGCCCCCCTTCTCCTCCATACACCCCCTTTGTTTCTTACCCTTCTGATCCGATCTATCCTCCCCCTCCGCCTCATCGTCCTCTTCGTGTTTCCTTTTAAGGGTAATTTTCTGAATGAGGGGGCTAAGCCCCATGGGTAGGGCCGTCCCTTCACCGCTAGTGGCGGGAGATACAGGTTCTTCTACGAAGTAGTTCCACGCCTGCACCTGTATCTCGTGGAGCTCCAACTCCATCCCTACCTCGGTCGAAGTGTAGGTCGGGGGGATGACCTCCAAGGGTGCCGTGCCTCCCCTTCCCGAGTTCTCTCCCTCTTTAGGCCCCAACTCCCTCACTCCATCCTTCGGTTCAGTACTTGATCCTCCCGTCAGTTGTAGGAGAGTCCCCTCCTTCAGCTGTGTCAAGTCTTCCTTCCTCCCTTTCCCTCCCGAGTTCGCCTCCCTATCGATAAGGAAGCCCGTGCTTCCTCCTATCTCATCCCTTCTCTTCCATCCCACGGCCTCCTCTAACGCCTGGGATATCGAGTACTGACCACCCTCGCGGATGGTCTTCTTACCCTTCCCCGTCCAGAGCTGTCTCCCCTCCCCATGCCTCGGCTGGTCAACATCTCCATCCTCCCCCCCTTGCGTCCGTCTCTCCCCATACGAATACCTGATCATATCCCTCCCCTCCCCTTCTCCCGATCTCGGTTCTTGGCTTTCCCGAGACCCATGTTCCTCTTGAGTTCTCGTACTCTCAGCTGATTGAGCTGTGGGAGGGGTGTTCGACCCTTCCCTATCCTGCTTCTCTCGCATTAGGTCTTTCCAGCTCTTTCTCTTGGTATCACTCATCGGAGTTCCCGGGCTTTTACCTACGTACCTGCCTTGTTCACACCTGCATTTAGGTCTCTCCACCCTCACCCAAGGTCCATACATCGGTCCCCCTTGCGCCTCTTCTGACAGAGTTATTTCTGTGGTGCACACCCTTTCCGTATGGCCGATCCTCCCACAACCAAAACAGAAGTCGGGGAGGCGTTCATACTTCACGGTGGCCCTTCCCATCTCCCCACTCCTGCGCGTATACCAGAATCCCACCGGGAGAGGCTTGGAACTATCCACTTCCACCTTTATCCGGATATAGTCCCTATCCAATCCTAGGGGTCCCATAATCTCATCCACTTCTACAACCGATCCCAAGCTCTGCCCTATCCACTTCCACCTTTAATGAAGTTCAAATAATTATTATGGTCAGGTGTTTAATTTTCAGAGAGTGAGTAACTTTATCTATATGAACAATAGAAGTGGTGTTACTTCTTACATTGAGTAGGGATGTTCATTGTAAATTGTTCGTGAAATTATTATTGAGTTCACAAAAAAGTGCTAATTAAAAAAAAAAAAAACTTCTCACTGAGACTGAATAACTCATATATGTGATATTTTCGGTTCTAACATAAAAAGTCATGGTTTAAGTGGTCACCATTGACTTTGATGGAGCTTTAAGATTTTACATTAATTAAAAGTTTAAATCAAAAGATATCGTCATGTATATATGGTCTATGAAAATTAATGGACACAAGTACATTACAATCTAAGTGGATGATTGTTATAATTTTGTGGTAGGTTGTAATGTTGGAAGGCTTGAATGTATCATGAAAATTTTATAATTAGGATGCATTTGTCAAATGAATTAAGTTGAAGGACCAAATAATTAATAAAGGTCTATAAAGTTATATAGTAAATACGAAAAGATGAATATACTTTAGGAAAATTATATTTGTAACCAATTTTATTCAAATACCAAATTGTCCTAATATTATTTTACATATTTGCCCTTTCTCATGGACGAACTCAAGATGTAGAGTTAGTGGGGACAAAATACATAATAATTTTTCTAACAAAGTTTTACAATTATTCTCGACGAGTTTTCATATTCTAAAAACATAATAAAATTATACCATTATCAATTATACAAAAAATATATTTTTTTAATAAGAGTAACTAAACAGCCGTTCATCCAAGAGTCACCCATCTTGTTTCACAATCTTCATAGCTGAGAAAACCCTTTCAATAGAAGCAATGCTAATTGACAAGATCAATGGCAACTTCACGAGAAAATAGACTAATGGATACACAATATGTCTTTTCTTTTCAACCAACTTTTGAGAGAGTTCACCAATGCCTTTGAGATTTAGACACTCAACAATTGACTTCATGTAAAAAATAAATCTATCAAGTTGTCTGGCAAGAATATGAAGATCAACCTCAGAAATCCGATGGATAAAATTGGGTGGGACGAACCAACTTATCTTTGTCAAAAACTGCAAAAGAAGCAACTCAGTTCAAACAAGCTACACATAGAAGCTACTCAATATTGACCTCATTGAAATGGTGAATGAGTTCCGGGAATTGCCAATCAATAACATCATTGAATAAAGGGTTAATTGTCAATTTGCCCTTTCCTCGTCTTCATCGTCCAATCTGCCAAGTACAACGAGACCACCGGCCTCTGGCGGGTGAAGACATCTCAGACAGGCACTGTCTCCGGATAGAACGAAGTCGAGTATATCTGCAAGTGGCTCGTGGTGTCCACCGGAGAGAACGCTGAGTGCGTGATGACGGAAATTGACGGACTCGGTGAATTTGCCGGCGAGATCATGCACGCATGCGAGTACAAGTCCGGGGAGAAGTTTGCGGGAAAGAAGGTTCTTGTCGTCGGGTGCGGTAACTCTGGTATGGAGCTTTCTCTCGACCTCTGCAACCACAATGCTTCCCCCTCCATGGTCGTTCGCAGCTCCGTCCACGTCTTGCCGAGAGAAATCATGGGACGATCGACATTCCAGGTGGCGGTGCTCCTGATGTCATGGCTGCCACTCTGGCTCGTCGACAAGATCTTGCTCGTCCTTGCATGGCTGATCCTCGGCAACACCGAGAAGCTCGGCAACACACTACTATATATATATATATATATGTGTGTGTGGTTTAAGCTGAAATGAACAGTCGTGATTGTTGTTATTTTGTTGTGAAGCATCTTGGGGTGCTCAGAGTGGAAAAGAGACTGGAGAGGCACCGCAATTAAAGGGAGCACGGTGGTTCTCTTTTGACGAGCTCAAGAAATGCACCAAAAATTTCAATCAGAGTAATGAGCTTGGAGTTGGTGGATACGGCAAGGTATGTAATAATAATGTGCCAAAGACTATATTCATTATGAATCTTGTATTACTTACTTACTATTATGTTATTAGTATAGGTTTACAGAGGAATTCTTCCAGATGGACATATATTGGCAATCAAAAGAGCGCAGCAGGGTTCAATGCAAGGGGGCTCGAGTTCAGGACGGAAATAGAGCTGCTCTCAAGAGTTCATCACAAGAATCTCGTCAGCCTTGTTGGGTTTTGTTTTGAACAAGGAGAGCAGATGTTGGTGTATGAATTTATGCCAAATGGGACACTCAGAGAAGCTTTGTCAGGTAAACACAACTCTCTCTCTCTCTCTTATAATTCATTAAAAAAAACTCTAAACTGAGGAAAGAAAGTATTGTTTGTTTGAATCATTTCATTCATAGGGAAATCGGGAATATTTCTTGATTGGAAGAGAAGATTGAGAATTGCTCTCTGGTCTGCCAGAGGATTGGCTTATCTTCATGAACTTGCAGACCCTCCTATAATCCACAGAGACATAAAGTCTGCAAGGAAGAGATGATGAAGACGAGGAAAGGGGCCACTGGTTCGCATAGACGCTGCATATCTATGTCGTTCTAAGTGTGTCGGCCTATTTTTCGTTTACGAGGAAAGGGCATTTTTGTCTTTGTTTTTTTAGAAAATGCATGTGAAAGACACGTGACGGGTTTTCCGTTTCAATCAGACGTCCTGAAGACGGAATGGGGTGATTTTTGATTTCGTCCAAACATTAGGACTAAAATTTAAATTTTTAACTTTAAGGGGGATTCTTAAATTCGGTCCAAACATTAGGGGGCAAATTGACAATTAACCCTTGAATAAATCAAATTGATAGTGGGTGTGATTAGTCTTTTTTCTCTCCTTTATGTCTTGGGCGTTTTTCAATTCCATAAAGATCACTCATACGTGAAACCAGAATATCATGTTTCTCACAAAATGAAGAGACATCATCCATAAAAAAATGTCCACCCATCATCTCTCATATGTCTTTTCTTTTCAACCAACTTTTGAGAGAGTTAACCAATGACTTTGAGATTTAGAAACTCAACACTTGACTTCATGTAAAAAATAAATCTATCAAGTTATTTGGCAAGAATATGAAGATCAGCCTTAGAAAAATCCGATGGATAAAATTGGGTGAGACGAACCAAGTTCTCTTTGTCAAAAGAATCAACTGGGTTCAAAGAAGCTATACATAGAAGCAACTCAGTATTGACCTCATTGAAACGGTGATTGAGTTTCTGCAATTTCCAATAAATCACATCTGTGAATAAATCAAATTGATAGTGGCTGTGATTATTTTTTTTTTTCTCTCCCTTACATCTTGGGTGTTTTTCAACTCCATAAACATCACCCATACGTGGAACCAGAATATCATGTTTCTCACAAAATGAAGAGACATCATCCATAAAAAAATATCCACCCATCATCTCTCATATGTTGCATTTGTTGTTTAACTCGCTTGACTAAAATCATAGCATTGATAATGTCTCGTTCCTTCCTTTGCACTACAAGTGATAATTTACCAGTGATTAATAATATGTTTATAATCAAGTGTAAGATGATAGTTTTTCACTATCTACATATCTCAAAACGATTTCCATTTGCTCTTTAACTAACGCATGTCTAGATTCATCAATTAATATTGTAAAGGGTTCATCCGCAAGATCTCTAATAATTTCACGTGTAATCTCCATTGTCGATGCTCGAAGAAGATTTTTTGAATATCAGGAGATGTCATCTTTGCATTACCCGGAGCATTATTTAAAACACTCGTAATATCTTCATTATGACCGCTAAGAAAATCTAAAAGCTCATAAAAATATCCTTTATTAAGAGTTTCTTCATCTTTATCATTACCACGAAATGTCAATCCTTGGCGCAAAAGAAACCAAACACAGTCAAGTGAGGCAGTTAAGCGTGTTTGATACTCTTTGCGTAATTTATCGTGTGACTTAGAAAAAAATACTTTTGAAATGTATTGCTCTTAATTCAATAAATCTTTACATTTGCTCCAAGCTTCATTATGAACAATACCCACAACTCCAACATGATTATCAAATCTTTATTTTCTCTTCCAATTCGTAAATCCATCCATCACAAAACAATCTCCACGACCTTGATCTGCATTGTTTTTACCATAGTGATAACAACATAGACAAAATGCATCATCCTTTGAAATACTATATTCCAATCAATCTCCATGGTCATCAAACCAAGTTGTAACAAAGCAACGACGTACCTTACCAAATGTTCTTTGAGGAACTCATGGTTATGTGGTTGACATGGACCCTTGTCTAAATAAGCTCTTCGGACCTTGTCATGATCATTTGGATGATAAACTTTATTTTTTCTCAAACTAGGTTCTGATGGTAGATCATCTAAATTGAATTCTTCATACGTTTGCTTCAACAAATTCTCATTTATTTTTTGGTTTGAAGTTTATTCTTCGTCTGTAGACTTTCTCTTAATTCTTCTGAAATGTTTATCAATACCTAAAAAAATAAACAAACTTTTAAGTACAAGTAATTCTTTTAAATAAATATATAAAAAATATTTTAAATAACATTAGTACGTAGATTGCACCATCCCATGGGGAGTTGGGAACTTCAACACCTGGTAGTACGTAGATTGCACCATCCAGTTTGGATTCAAAGTGGAGTGTCCTAATATAGCATTGTATGAGATCGGGGCATCCACCACAATGAATGTGATGTTTACCGTGATGGCCTTCTATCCCTCACCCAAGTACACAGACAAAGTGATCACCCCTACCGGGTAAGTTGCATGCGAGGCTAATCCCATCAAAGGGAAGTTGACCTTCTTCAATTCCTTCTCTGAGCGCCCCATTTTCTTCAAGGCGTCGATAAGGAATATAGCCGTTAAGGTTCCCAAGTCAACCAGTACCCACTTGACATCATAGTCGTCAATCTCAGTGGTGATGACAAGGGCGTATTTGTGGGGACAAGTCACATGTCCCATTTTCTCCTTAGAAAAGGAGATACCACATCCTCTTTTTCCCTAAGGTGCTTCCTAGCCAGGGTGGTCCCTGAAATGTGTGAACCATACACCTCTCGAGCGCCGCTCGTCTTTTCTCCAGCGACGAACCCTCTATTGATAACGTTCACATTTCCTTTTTTAGTGTGGCTGGACTCTTGTGCCCTTCGAGGTGACGCGTTACTTTCGCGGTGAGGGCTCCTGCTCCTTTTACGGCGCCACAAAGGTTTTGAGAAAGTTCTTTTGTATAAGTTTCTTAATATCCATCTTCAAAATCCTACAGTTGTCGGTTCCCAATTGCGCGTAGTGTGGTCCTTGCAACGATGATAGCGATAGTAAGCTTTTTAGTCGGTTCCCAATTGCGTGTCACTATTTCGTAGTATAGGTGGCGTCGCCAAACCGTTATTCTCTATGTCTACCAAGATATTATGAGTAAATGGCGTGTATGTCTCATAAATTTCCCTATTAGCGCACGGGATCACTGAGCGACGCTTCTTGTCATCATTTCCTGCCTTATGATGACGTTGATCCACTTTCTTCCCTTCCTGAGCTTCCTTCTTATATTCCTTTCGAATCACCTTTTTCCCTTCCTTGGTGATCTCTAGGTCGATGTAGGATTTTACCTTGGCTGCCATTTCCTCCACCGTGTTGACTGGAATCACGTTCAGGCTGTCATGAAGAACATATCCTTTGAGTCAAAGTGCTCTTACAAAGGCGCGAAGGTCTCGCCCCTCGTAATGACCTGGTCAATCCCCACTAAGTCCTTGTTAAACCTTGTATAGAAGTCGCCAAGACTTTCGTCATTCCCTTGTTTGATGTTGTCCAACGTCCCAACGCTCTTGTGAAGCTGTCGCCCGCCCATGTACTGAACGATAAATTTCTCCTTTAGAGTTTAGATTTCCCCAAGACACGATGGAAGCCTTGGGAGTCCAAAGAACCAATGTGAAGCGGCGCCTCCTAAGGTTGCTGGGAAGAGAAAAGCGAAGTGATTGTCATCGTTTGTTCGCCCTAGGAGGGAAGCTTCATGTCTCTGAATGTGTTCAACCAGATCTCTTTTGCCTTTGTAGTATTCGATCTTAGGCGACTGCACATGTGGAGATACACTCACAGACAGTATCTCCAAGGCGAAGGGATGCGATGCTCTGTCACGGAGGCGTGACATAACTCTGCCCTTCTGCTCCTTCATCTTTTGGGAAACCAATTCCTCAATCTCCTCCCTGATCATGGCGTCAGAAGGTGGTGCCATTTTAGTAGCTACACTTAAGGGAATAGCGGGTTGTTGCATTGGAAGTGATATTTTGAGGTGCAATCTAGAGGTGGCTTTTTCTGTCCTAGCTGCTTCTGCCTGGCGAGCAGCGGCTCAGGCGGCTGCCCTTTGTTCTCTCCTGTCGAGAAGCTCGTCCAGTGTTGCGATGAAAGTGGGCGCCATGATGACTATTGGTCGCACTTCCACCCTCGAGGGCGCTCTCTTAGAGGAGGCAATCCGAGAATGAGCTAGTATGATAGCTTTTTTCTCCAGGATAGTGGGTTGTCTAGGTGGTACGCTTTGGCGGTGTAACTCAGAGGTCTGCCCATCCTAAAGTAGATCAAGTTGGGGCAGAAATGCTGACAGTCCCGGGTATTGTTGAAGGTTGTGGAACGAGTCATTCTCCGTGGTTTCCCGGTGGTTCTTTGCTTTGGTGTTGGGGTCAACAATGACAAGTTTTGCTCAGGTTCCCACAGACGGTGCCAATTTTGGATCTCGGTTGATCACTTTGTTCCAAATCCGTTCCCTTCAAACTTTCGCGGAGTGCTCCGAAGACCTGCACTGAAGGAAATCTCAGGGTGTTCTCGTTGTTTCCCCTCTGATAGTAAAGTTAGCTGGAGTCCGGTGATGTATGAAGAGGAAATGTTGTTGTGTGTTGAATGTAAGTTGGAGAGAATTGAATGAAAATCTCAAAGTTACTGGGTATTTCTCTGAACTTGAGCATGGTCAAGTCCTTACGAGGGCTACTCCCTAATTTCCGGCGAGCCAACCATGGTTACATGTTAGTTGAATGACAGTTGTCAGATCTGTCAGTTCATTCTCAGATATCTAGGTAGGGACCTCCTGAAATTCATTCACTTAATCAGACTTTTTCCTTTCGTACCGTGAGTAGTTCAGTATTTTAGGGAAGTCACCCATAGGAGTGCGACCTTCATGGCGTTTCATGAATAGTGCGCCAATACGTATGTTTCTTCTTGAGGCGAGCTATTGACAATGGGAGGTTTCTTTGAGGACAACCTCATTGGCCTTGTATGGCGTCGCTTCGTGGTTTTACTCCAAGGCATCGCCCTGGGCTTGAAACTTGGGTTAGTCGGCTTGTTTGCTGGGATTGATCCGTTCTTGGGCCTGATCCAAGACTATCGAAGCCCAAGCAGCACGACCCACCGTCTAGGACCCATCAAAATGTAAGTATACATGTATGACTTACTAACGAACAAATCCAAATGTAATAATTCTGTTAACATAAGAATGATATTACAAGTAATACTTCCCTTCGACCGAGCGATATCTTTTTATTTTTTGCCCTTTTACAATGTAATGGACAACTCCTATTTATACATGCATAAGAAGTCTTTTAGGGTTTTTCATGTAATAGAAAACTCATATATTAAGTATATTATTACATATATTGCTAGAATATATTATAGTATATAATATATTTATTTTATTTATTTTCTATATCTGCACAAGTGCAACAAGTGCAACAAGCTGGGGCACGAGGCAGTAATTTGCAAATCACAGACGCAAATGGAAGAGGCTCGAGCTGCTGATGTTGATGAGGAAGAAGATCAATTTTTTGGATAAAAATGGAACACAAAATTCTAAAGTTTTTTTTAAAAATATCCCTAGTTTATTCTTCTAGTCCAATAGTTAAACAAATACGGATAAAAAATAGACCGAAAGGTTTCAAATGCGCTTGTCAAGCCTACTTTACTTTTTGGGAGGTGATACCGCGGTTGAAGCAGACATTTCGAAATGACAGCTTCAAAATCTATTGCAATGAGGAAGAACCCAAGGAAGAGGGAGCAAGGTTCTGAATTTGCTTGTTGAGTGGCTTGCCAATCTCCGTCCTTTGTATCAATTAAACTCAACGTGAGAAGCTAATAAAGTCATTGGATCACTTTTGATACCAGGAATATCAATGAACCCGATTATTGCAATTGCTCAGGATACCCTTTTTTAAGCTTCTAGAATCTATTTCTTAGTTCAAGATCCCTCTTACTAACTGGAATCAAAGAATTAGTAGACCTGTTCCACCCAAAATGGGAATGAGCTAGGGTTATGAGATTTTTCAATACCTCAATGTTAGGATTAGTTACTAGTTCTAATTTGATACAAATTTATATTTTTTGGGAATTTGTTGGAATGTGTTCTTACCTATTAATAGGTTTTTGCGGTACTTTATCGATGCTTGCAACTATCTGACTTGAATGAAGAAAGAAAGAAAGACAGTAAACCAGAAGCTTTTTCTTCTTCTCGATATTTCTAGTTAGTGCGTAGTGAGAAAATACTTTGATATTCGTAGACAAAATTACTTTTTTTTTTAAAGTAAATATTCTCGTTATTGACTGAACGGGGCTAGTGTTTTTACAAGAAATCTCTAGCCGATCTCTTACAAGATCAATTCGGATTGGCTCTGGTTCGTTTAGAAAGTGTGGTTAGAGGAACTATATGTGGAGCAATTAGACATAAATTGATACCGACTCCTCATAATTTAGTAACTTCAACTCCATTAACAACCACTTATGAATCTTTTTTCGGATTAGACCCATTATCTCAAGTTTTGGATCGAACGAATCCATTGACACAAATAGTTCATGGGAGAAAATTGAGTTATTTGGGCCCTGGAGGATTAACAGCGCGAACTGCTAGTTTTCGGATATGAGATATTCACCCCAGTCACTATGGACAAGCGGATTCACATCTCTTACAACCAACACAGTCCTCGGTTCTTGGAGCAGAATCTATTTTCTTAGCTTTACACCCATCCCAAGGGATCATTTCTAATACGTCGGTAAAAAAAAAGAGAATCTTTTTTTTTCACTCCTCATTTTATTGGTTAATCATCCCGGTGCTTGTGATTAGATCCATATGCTTATTCTGATATGAAATTAAATATTCAAATGATTTTTCATCGAATGACTATTCATCTATTGTATTTCCATGGAAATAGGGCCCCGACTTGCAAAGGGCCAGAGAAACTTTCGAGTTATGAATCGGGTATAGAACCAATGGGCGATGCTTGGTTACAATTTAGAATATGTTATTATAGAGAAATAGAATGGAAGATAGAATGGAGGGAGAGATAGAATGGAGTTCTTAATGAAGTTCAAGACAAAGGAATAAAAAAAGGTCTCTCTATGACCTTCTCGTTTTGAGACATTATGGCTTTGGGGTCGACCCCGGTAACAAAGAAGGAATCCATAAAAACTATTCTATCTATTTGTGCATTAAGTTCGAAGAAGATCTCAATCTATAATGAAGAAATGATAGTAGCTTGTTGTTTTATAGGCTTTATCATATTCAGTCGGAAGAGTTTAGGTGAAACTTTCAAAGTGTTTTTCTTTTTGTTTTGTCTTAGTTCTGTCTAGCGATTCCTGTAAATAAATATGTCCTACGTCCGTCCCCTCTCTTAGTATTAGTCCTGTCATTCTTCTGTGCGGGTTGCTTATTAACTTGTGCTAGCGTGAGCGCAAGCAAACACAGATTCCTTTGAACCAATGCCATACTCAACTGAGCTTTCGGACTAATCGGTTTCATGTTACGTCAATGTGAACTTGCTCGATCTGTTCAATTGCGAACAACTAATGCAATCGCATTCTCTGCTCCAATTGCTTGCTGTTTTTGATTCTTTATTCCTTATATATTCTTATATTATATATTTGATTAGAGGTTGAATCGATCATCAGAAGAAGAATTAGGCCAAAAATGAGGATACATTCTGGGAAAATAAAACTTCCATCGAAGAGATCCGCCTAATAATATGATACTTATAGTAGCTCTCTTACCCCGTTCGTGGAGCACTCTCCGAATCTCTGCTTTCAGCAAGAATAACAAGTAATCCAAACCTAACGAGATATCCCTACTTTCTTGCCCGCAAGCCCCAGGAATTGGAATAAAACTTTCCTCGTTTAGTTCATACCTGCGGATTGAACTAAAATATTTTTTCATTCCTAACACCGAAGTGAGGATATTTGCTTGCATCCCAAAACCGCTGTTGAATAACCGGTGTGCAGATGAATAACCGCCGGTGCACTAATAGGAGTAGACATTGGAATAAGAGCTGTTGTTGGACGTTAATCAGTAATCGGTGTGATGTTAGCAATTGAATGCGTATCGGTTGTGATCCTTTCTGCCGTGATTGAATCAGTAAGCGCGGGTACAGTCAGCGCTGCGGATCTGATCGTCTAAAAAATTACCCTCATTAGATCTTAGATGGGATGAATACAAAGGAAGGCAGGGAGTAGCACTAGTCTCGGGTGAAGAGAAGAGGGTGGTAGGCTGAGTAGGGCTCGAACCTACAATATAACTGTTATGAGCGGTACGTTTCAACCAATTAAACTATAAGCCCCTACGGATCTCTACATGCAATTCGCTCACTTCGGGAAGAGCGGACGGAAAGAGGAAGCCTTTGTTCTATTTGCTTCTTTCTCTTCCCAGGAATGAACAATTGGAGATCAAATATTAATAATAGATAGATAGATAATATTTGATGTCTTAACCTTGGAAATCTTAATGCCATAATGCCTTTCAAATCCTCCTAGCCATTATCTTGAATAGATTAACTATTTCTTTATTTTCCGATCGCCGGAAAGGGACAAAAGAAACATCTTGTTCTTTCTTTAACAATTTCTCTTGATTCGATCTATTTCTTTATCTACCCGTGAATTGACTGTTTGTAACAATAGGGACATAATTTTTTCAATTATAATCGACCAGGCGTATTGTGTCGATTCTTTTGAGTAACATATCTGGAAATACCCTTCGATTCCTTATTATTATTAACACCCCCTCGAACACAATTGGTACATTCCAAGATAACTGTTACATGGGAGCATTTTTTAAACACCCTCCGAGTATATGCTTCAACAGGAATCACACGAGGGTAGATTGATACAATAGAAACTGTTGGGTATTGATAGTGACGACCCAATATGGGAAAGGCCTCGAAGGCCCAATAAATTTGCAGGGGGTGAAACCCATACCATTTAAACAAGGCCAGCCCACAGTAAGGTTACTCGGACCCTCATAAAGTGGTCCAGTATCGAATCCAAACTAAAGTGGACGCCAAAGTGCCACTTCAGGTCGCCATGGGCCAAGGCCAAAGCCTCCCACTGCTCGCCATGGGAGTGCTCGCCAAGGGAGTGCCCAGGGAGTGCTCGCCAACAATCAAGGTCGCAGCCATAGGAGTGCTCGCCATAGGAGTGATCGCCATAGGAGTGCTCGTCATAGGAGTGCTCGCCTTGAAGAGAGCCTTGCCTCTCTCCTCTGGTCCCACCAACCGTTAATAAGGATATAGCCACGATATCCCGCATATCTCGGGCACATATTCACTAAAGATTAGATACGGTAACTGCAATATCTCGCCGTAACCGCCATATCTACTATCTAAATCTTCAACAACACAATATTCACGAAGATATACAGTTACCTTATACGGTTTGGTATCTCCTACTCTATAAATACCTTTGCTTTACATACATTCAATACGTTTTGAGATATATACACACATATACTCATTTAAGCATCGAAGAGGGACCCAGAGGCACCCCCTCTGTTGCGATCCCCTTCTTGCAGGTTCATCAGAGCTCAGGCGAAAGCGCGCGATCACCATCTCCTTGGCATTCAATTCATTGCCAGATCAGCATTCAGGAAATCACGATCCAACAGAAACCTCTGGTAAAATGCCCAGCTAAGCTAAGGAAAACGAAAAAAGAAATAGCA